>OU696698.1:83816984-85080972 GCA_916050605.2 Platycheirus albimanus | reverse complement strand
TTTTATATGGATTTGAATAAGTTCACCTTTTTCTTTTAAATATATTAAATGTTTCGCTTTTCCCATTCGCATCGCCGAAAAATACTTGGTACATAGTTGGTGTCTTATGCCAATCACGTTTAAAATTAGACATTAAATAAAAAAATCAATGGGATTTATATAAATGACACAAGTCAACGGGTTTTTTTTTTTGTTAATATTTGTGCAAGGTACAAAAAGGGTAAAACAAAACAAAGTTATAAAACGCCATACATAGATATGTTTTGTCCGTTTAAGAGAGAGCGACATTCTATGGCAGTTATGAATATTGGTGTCCGTGTGCGGTTAGGAGAGGGTCCGGTTTTTTTTTATGAAAAATGACGTATGCATTTTATTTCCGTTCTTTGAAATCTGTCTGCTTATGAGAGGTCTCCGTTAGGGTAGAGTAAACTGTATCTATAATAACTAAATTATGTTGTATGTGACGATGACGACTTACATTTGTGTTCCTATTCCTATACCTACCTACCTCAACAACACAAATATAAAATGTATTGCAGGGCAAAAAAACACTCATAGAACCTAACGGTGAAGGTCAAGGTACCCACACCCATACATTACATTACTTACTCGTATAAATAACCATAGACTAACTAATAATAAAGACAGGCCGCTTCATAGAGGAAAAAAAGATCCGATTTGAGATTGCCTCCACATTTTTCCTTCCTTCCTGTTTCCTTTTTTCTTCAATAAAGCGCCCTGTATTTATTATTAGTTAGTTCTATATTTACCAAAGAAGAAAAATGGGAAAAGGAAGGAAGGAAAAGTCACAGTCCCGAGTCCCGACACGCGGCACTAAAAGTGAAGTAAAAGGGTTGCTAAGTAATGTTGAGTAAAAGGAATTAATACAAACTAAAATCGCCCAGTGGCCAAAATTTGGCCATCTTGGTATATCTGTCTGTATGTCTGCCTTAGTGTATCGACACGTGCAGCCTGAACGGTGGAAATTAAATTTAGGTTAATTAAAAAAAAGGCCCCCCTAGAAACCAAAAAGCACTAACGTTATTTGCTAAGACTTAATTTCCGATCCCAGGATAGTATATTTTTGCCTCAAAGTGCCTTTTATAATAATTCTATTGCAAATGAATACCTGCTCAGGCCCTATTTTGCACTTACGAACGCCATAGTGGTTACCCACCACCATGGATGCAAAATGAAAAACGAAATCAGTATTTATAACGTTGCTCATGCTCTAAAATGTAGCATTCAAAGATTTTCATTTTAACGCATACCAATTTATCAAATTCCATGTATGTATAGTTCTCGAGTTACCCAGTAGGAAATTTCCAAAAATTCACTAGTGAAGAAGCTGCTTTTTCCTCGAGGAAAAGAAGTATCATCAATGATTTTTCTACTGAATCATATGATGAATTTAACATGGGCTTGTCATTGGAGGGAAGTACCTGCACCCATTCTCGATGAACCTTTTGCGATGAAATCACTGCACCCATGGAATCTTCGAATTCATGAGTTCTTTTTTTAGTGAAAAATTGGTTCTTGGGATGTGATGCTTTCATCACAGAATATTAATTCATGAAAAATGCATAATTTTTTAGTGAACTTCCTCAGTGAAAGAACCATTGAAAATATGAATTGTTCACTGCTGAAATGTCTGCTTATCTAGAACTAGTTTTTTCAGTTATGAAAAGCAGTAAAACTACGGAATACCTAGTTTCTTAAAAGAAAAAAAAATGAATAAAATCATAAAAAAATAGTTTTTGTTGGTTTGTTATTTTTATTTATTTATTTAAAACAATGCCAAAGAAAAAAAAGCGCTTGCTGCTGTTCGGAGAAGAGCTGATCATTTAATGCGTGTCATCTTGGCGTTCATAAGAGAGCTAAAGAATAAAGAAACACTGTAATGAACTTCCAAGTCATGTAAAACAATTTATTAAAATTACCGTTGGGGAATTGTTCTCCTTGTTCATCTTTTGATTGGTCTAATGTTTGTTTAAATTATGTATTTACACTTTATGAACAATTTTTAAAAACTGAAATACTTTCAGACACGACTGCTGTAGTTAATGACCAAATCAAAACTAAATCTTCTAGAACAAAAGAAATGACTCCCGACAAAAAATGACCTAATTAACGGCACCGACCGGTCGAGGGAAAGACAAAAAAAGGGTTAATCTACTTTTGCATCAGAACATTTTTACTCGGAGGTCAAAATCTATGCAACAGGCAGAAAAAAGTAATCCAAAAGAATTTCAATTTAGAGCCTCTTTCCTCTCAGCTCAGGTAGAATATTTTGTCAAGCGAACAGAGTGCATGAAAAGATACATTCCTTTTCATAAGCGATATCAGCACTGTTTTGCCAAAGTAAAGATAAGGGTTGTTTTGTGAGTATAGACTAGAAAAAGAATTCCAAAACCGATGAAAAGGTGCAGGAAAAATGTATTGCTTTCATAATTGAATTCCTTAGAGGTTTAGGTGCCAAAATAAGATATTGATGTGTTTTGTGTTTTCTCTACCTGTTTTGGCGAGCAAAGCAGAAGATGAATCTTAAATGGCGAACCGCTGAGCGGTTGCATGACTATTCATGTGTGAAATCAGTGAACTCCTTCTCATAAATGAAAGTGGCATTAATGATATCACCAAGGACTCTTTCATTGAGGAACAAATTTCCTACTGGGTAGGACCTTTTTTGTACTTCCCAACGTCACAGTAGAAGGGGTTACTTATGATATATGGCCGTTTTTGTTATTATTCTTTTGAGACAAAAACGGTTTGAACGAAAAGCAGCGGTAGATCCCACAGAACTATGACATACCTTAATCTTTAATATCTGATGAATAATTTTCACAAAATCGGTGTTTTCTCAGGAACTATTCGTCAGGGAATGTTTCAGCCATTAATTTTAATATTTTTTTAGAAAACAAGGTCACAGTTGAAAGGCTGAAGTTTCTTACCACTGACGATATAAAAGAACTCATTCCCAAATCGGCCCTAGGGCTGAATTCAGGAAAAGACTGCAGATTTGGAAAAAAGAAAAGGTATTCACGGGTGTCCCTAAGAATCCAAAATTAACTTTCTTAATAATATTTGTAGTTCGGCATCGAAGATAGAACAACACCAGTTGGGGCCAATGTATCCGATCGGGTACAAAATATACGATCGCAGCATACCTCAACAAGTTGCTACAGTTTAGCAGATGTAAGTAGACAAAAATAAAATTGTTCTAAAAAAATATGCTGATAACTTTAATTTCAGAATTTATTTGATATATTGCACCAGACCGAAAAAGGGAGAGCGGCAATTTCTTTTTATGAAACTAATGACAGCCTGTTGGAAAAACATCGGCAAGACATCATCAACATCATTATCGAAGGGGTGATAAATAGTAAAAAGATCCCACACCCCTCATATTTTGCTGAGATTACGGAAAAAATTTCCACAATTTTTCCAAATGAAAACAAGGTATGTAGGGTATGGGGTGGGCGTAAATGATTGGGTGAATTTTGAAATTATAATTAAATAAAATTAAATTTATTTTAATATTAGTTTATTTTGTAAGTAGGATTTTTTTTTTAATTTGACTTTTGTGTGTTGATTATAGGACTACTATTTTGTCGGAAGAGTAAAAAGGAAAAATCCTCGCGGAAAACTCTACGATAGATATCATAATTTAATAAATAAAAACAGGAAAATTAATAAAATACAAACCATAGAAGAGGGTGAAGAAGAAGAATCTCTTGAGTTTGATGAAGATGTGCAAAAAGTTTTAAACATACGGCTGAAAACAAATGTGGCACTCAGTTTGCCAGGAACTTGTGGAGAAGATCTATGGGGGAAAACGTTTCTTTTGAGAAGAAGAGACCTGAAAGACCTTCAAGACAACTCCCAGTTTTTGGAAGAATGGCCTTGTTTAAAGCAGTCTTGTGGATATGAATTGGTTAGTAAATACAAAAATAAACATAAAAAAGGGTCTATTCCTATGGCCGAATATAATAAATGATAAATATATATTATTGTATTAAATAAAAATTATCAACTACAATGCAAAAATAAGGAATATCATAAAGTTCATTTGTGCGGTCTTTATTCTTTTTCAGATAAACCGTGATTTCGGGTCAATGTATCCTGGAAAAGAAAACTGCCTTTTAAATACTTGGGACAGATTCAAAACCGAAATGAAGGTTTACTACGAACAAAATCTAAAAAATCCCAAATCCCGGGAGGAGTTTGCATCTTGCAAACAGCTAACTTGCAAAGGTACGCCATAGATTCTTAAATCATTCAAAGGTATACAAATTTATGTTCTTACATTTTAGAGAGTGCTGATTACATTTACACCAAACTGCTCAATAGCGTTATCACGCCAACGGCGAGATATAAATCGGCAAACGGCAAGGAGCAAAAAAAGTTCACAATTACCGATGCAGAGGAGAGCTTTATTTTGCACCTAACATCAATGGACAATTTGGAGACAAAAGTTAATGAACTGAAATCAAAATTTGTAACTTTGTCTTTAACTTTTCAACCAATTGTAATAGTTGTGGGGGATGATATATACACCCTGAAAGAATTTTATGTATATTTTGACAATATTTTATTTAAGCTGCCCTCTTTCTTGGAAGCTATAAGTTCTTGCTTTAAAATTTTTCAAGTTTTGGATTTAAAATACCCAAAAGCCTGCCAAGGAGTTTGGCTATTTATTCAAAAATTTTTTTATACAATCAACACAAAGTTTGACGCTGAATGTCAATCACCATCTGTGGTGAAATTACTGAATTATTTTGAAAATAAAACGACCGCCACAACTATCGAATAACCAACAACAACAACAACAAAATGAATTTTACTTGTTTCAAATGTTGTGAACATTTTAATAAAGTAGATAAAACTGTGTAACAAGATTTCAAAAATTCTTTGTTTATCTACACTTCTGCATTGTTTATGCTTGGTTAATGCCAGCTTATTTCATAATGGATATTTTAGAATTTGACTTTTAAGAGCAATTCTCCAATTTATCAAATTCTCAATAGCGTTATCACGCCAACGGCGAGATATAAATCGGCAAACGGTAAGAACCAAAGAAAGTTCACAATTACCGATGCCGAGGAGAGCTTTATTTTGCACCTTACATCAATCGACAATTTGTAGACAAAAGTTAATGACCTGAAATCTAAATTTGTAACTTCTTCTTTAACTTTTCAACCCATTGTAATAGTTGTGGGGGATGATATATACACCCTGAAAGAATTTTGTATATATTTCGACAACATTTTATTTAAGCTGCCCTCTTTCTTGGAAGCTATAAGTTCTTGCTTTAAAATTTTTCAAGTTTTGGATTTAAAATACCCAAAAGCCTGCCAAGGAGTTTGGCTATTTATTCAAAAAAATTTTTATACAATCAACACAAAGTTTGACGCTGAATGTCAATCACCATCTGTGGTGAAATTACTGAATTATTTTGAAAATAAAACGACCGCCACAACTATCGAATAACCAACAACAACAACAACAAAATGAATTTTACTTGTTTCAAATGTTGTGAAAATTTTAATAAAGTAGATAAAACTGTGTAACAAGATTTCAAAAATTCTTTGTTTATCTACACTTCTGCATTGTTTATGTTTGGTTAATGCCAGCTTATTTCATAATGGATATTTTAGAATTTGACTTTTAAGAGCAATTCTCCAATTTATCAAATTCCATGTATGTATAGTTCTCGAGTTAGGACCTATTTTGTACTTCCCAACGTCACAGTAGAAGGGGTTATTTATGATATATGGCCGTTTTTGTTATTACTCTTTTGAGACAAAAACGGTTTGAACGAAAATCAGCGGTAGATCCCACAGAACTATGACATACTTTAATCTTTAATACCTGATGAATAATTTTCACAAAATTGGTGTTTTCTCAGGAACTATTTGTCGGGGAATGTTTCAGCCATTAATTTTAATATTTTTTTAGAAAGCGAGGTAGCAGTTAAAAGGCTGAAGTTTCTTAAAACTGACGATATAAAAGAACTCATTCCCAAAATTGGTCCTAGTGCTGAGTTCATAGAAAGACTGCGGATTTGGAGAAAAGAAAAGGTATTCACGGATGTCCCTAAGAAACCAAAATTAACTTTCTTAATAATATTTGTAGTTCGGCATCGAAGATAGAACAACATCAATTGGGGCCAAGGTATTCGATCGGGTACAAAATGTAAAATCGCCACATACCTCAACAAGTTGCTACAGTTTAGCAGATGTTCGAGTAAGTAGACAAAAATAAAATTGTTCTAAAAAAATATGCCGATAACTTAAATTTCAGAATTTATTTGATATACATCCGACCGAAAAAGGGAGAGCGGCTATTTCTTTTTATAAAAGCCATGACAGCCTGTTGGAAAAACATCGGCAAGATATCATCAACATCATTATCGAAGAAGTGATAACTAGTAAAAAGATCCTACACCCCTCAGATTTTGCTGAGATTACGGAAAACATTTCCACAATTTTTCCAAATGAAAACAAGGTATGTAGGGTATGGGCGTAAATGATTGGGTGAATTTTGAAATTATAATTAAATAAAATTAAATTTATTTATAACATTAGTGTCATATTATATTGTAAATAGGATTTTTTTTTTAATTTGACTTTTGTGTGTTGATTATAGGACTACTATTTTGTCGGAAGAGTAAAAAGGAAAAATCCTCGCGGAAAACTCTACGGTAGATATCATAATTTAATAAATAAAAACAGGAAAATTAATAAAATACAAACCAAAGAAGAGGGTGAAGAAGAAGAATCTCTTGAGTTTGATGAAGATGTGCAAAAAGTTTTAAAAATACGGCTGAAAACAAATGTGGCACTCAGTTTGCCAGGAACTTGTGGAGAAGATCTATGGGGGAAAACGTTTCTTTTGAGAAGAAGAGACCTGAAAGACCTTCAAGACAACTCCCAGTTTTTGGAAGAATGGCCTTGTTTAAAGCAGTCTTGTGGATATGAATTGGTTAGTAAATACAAAAATAAACATAAAAAAGGGTCTATTCCTATGGCCGAATATAATAAATGATAAATATATATTATTGTATTAAATAAAAATTATCAACTACAATGCAAAAATAAGGAATATCATAAAGTTCATTTGTGCGGTCTTTATTCTTTTTCAGATAAACCGTGATTTCGGGTCAATGTATCCTGGAAAAGAAAACTGCCTTTTAAATACTTGGGACAGATTCAAAACCGAAATGAAGGTTTACTACGAACAAAATCTAAAAAATCCCAAATCCCGGGAGGAGTTTGCATCTTGCAAACAGCTAACTTGCAAAGGTACGCCATAGATTCTTAAATCATTCAAAGGTATACAAATTTATGTTCTTACATTTTAGAGAGTGCTGATTACATTTACACCAAACTGCTCAATAGCATTATCACGCCAACGGCGAGATATAAATCGGCAAACGGCAAGGAGCAAAAAAAGTTCACAATTACCGATGCCGAGGAGAGCTTTATTTTGCACCTAATATCAATGGACAATTTGGAGACAAAAGTTAATGAACTGAAATCAAAATTTGTAACTTCGTCTTTAACTTTTCAACCAATTGTTATAGTTGTGGGGGATGATATATACACCCTGAAAGAATTTTATGTATATTTTGACAATATTTTATTTAAGCTGCCCTCTTTCTTGGAAGCTATAAGTTCTTGCTTTAAAATTTTTCAAGTTTTGGATTTAAAATACCCAAAAGCCTGCCAAGGAGTTTGGCTATTTATTCAAAAATTTCTTATACAATCAACACAAAGTTTGACGCTGAATGTCAATCACCATCTGTGGTGAAATTACTGAATTATTTTGAAAATAAAACGACCGCCACAACTATCGAATAACCAACAACAACAACAACAAAATGAATTTTACTTGTTTCAAATGTTGTGAAAATTTTAATAAAGTAGATAAAACTGTGTAACAAGATTTCAAAAATTCTTTGTTTATCTACACTTCTGCATTGTTTATGCTTGGTTAATGCCAGCTTATTTCATAATGGATATTTTAGAATTTGACTTTTAAGAGCAATTCTCCAATTTATCAAATTCTCAATAGCGTTATCACGCCAACGGCGAGATATAAATCGGCAAACGGTAAGAACCAAAGAAAGTTCACAATTACCGATGCCGAGGAGAGCTTTATTTTGCACCTTACATCAATCGGCAATTTGGAGACAAAAGTTAATGACCTGAAATCTAAATTTGTAACTTCTTCTTTAACTTTTCAACCCATTGTAATAGTTGTGGGGGATGATATATACACCCTGAAAGAATTTTGTATATATTTCGACAACATTTTATTTAAGCTGCCCTCTTTCTTGGAAGCTATAAGTTCTTGCTTTAAAATTTTTCAAGTTTTGGATTTAAAATACCCAAAAGCCTGCCAAGGAGTTTGGCTATTTATTCAAAAAAATTTTTATACAATCAACACAAAGTTTGACGCTGAATGTCAATCACCATCTGTGGTGAAATTACTGAATTATTTTGAAAATAAAACGACCGCCACAACTATCGAATAACCAACAACAACAACAACAAAATGAATTTTACTTGTTTCAAATGTTGTGAAAATTTTAATAAAGTAGATAAAACTGTGTAACAAGATTTCAAAAATTCTTTGTTTATCTACACTTCTGCATTGTTTATGTTTGGTTAATGCCAGCTTATTTCATAATGGATATTTTAGAATTTGACTTTTAAGAGCAATTCTCCAATTTATCAAATTCCATGTATGTATAGTTCTCGAGTTAGGACCTATTTTGTACTTCCCAACGTCACAGTAGAAGGGGTTATTTATGATATATGGCCGTTTTTGTTATTACTCTTTTGAGACAAAAACGGTTTGAACGAAAATCAGCGGTAGATCCCACAGAACTATGACATACTTTAATCTTTAATACCTGATGAATAATTTTCACAAAATTGGTGTTTTCTCAGGAACTATTTGTCGGGGAATGTTTCAGCCATTAATTTTAATATTTTTTTAGAAAGCGAGGTAGCAGTTAAAAGGCTGAAGTTTCTTAAAACTGACGATATAAAAGAACTCATTCCCAAAATTGGTCCTAGTGCTGAGTTCATAGAAAGACTGCGGATTTGGAGAAAAGAAAAGGTATTCACGGATGTCCCTAAGAAACCAAAATTAACTTTCTTAATAATATTTGTAGTTCGGCATCGAAGATAGAACAACATCAATTGGGGCCAAGGTATTCGATCGGGTACAAAATGTAAAATCGCCACATACCTCAACAAGTTGCTACAGTTTAGCAGATGTTCGAGTAAGTAGACAAAAATAAAATTGTTCTAAAAAAATATGCCGATAACTTAAATTTCAGAATTTATTTGATATACATCCGACCGAAAAAGGGAGAGCGGCTATTTCTTTTTATAAAAGCCATGACAGCCTGTTGGAAAAACATCGGCAAGATATCATCAACATCATTATCGAAGAAGTGATAACTAGTAAAAAGATCCTACACCCCTCAGATTTTGCTGAGATTACGGAAAACATTTCCACAATTTTTCCAAATGAAAACAAGGTATGTAGGGTATGGGCGTAAATGATTGGGTGAATTTTGAAATTATAATTAAATAAAATTAAATTTATTTATAACATTAGTGTCATATTATATTGTAAATAGGATTTTTTTTTTAATTTGACTTTTGTGTGTTGATTATAGGACTACTATTTTGTCGGAAGAGTAAAAAGGAAAAATCCTCGCGGAAAACTCTACGGTAGATATCATAATTTAATAAATAAAAACAGGAAAATTAATAAAATACAAACCAAAGAAGAGGGTGAAGAAGAAGAATCTCTTGAGTTTGATGAAGATGTGCAAAAAGTTTTAAAAATACGGCTGAAAACAAATGTGGCACTCAGTTTGCCAGGAACTTGTGGAGAAGATCTATGGGGGAAAACGTTTCTTTTGAGAAGAAGAGACCTGAAAGACCTTCAAGACAACTCCCAGTTTTTGGAAGAATGGCCTTGTTTAAAGCAGTCTTGTGGATATGAATTGGTTAGTAAATACAAAAATAAACATAAAAAAGGGTCTATTCCTATGGCCGAATATAATAAATGATAAATATATATTATTGTATTAAATAAAAATTATCAACTACAATGCAAAAATAAGGAATATCATAAAGTTCATTTGTGCGGTCTTTATTCTTTTTCAGATAAACCGTGATTTCGGGTCAATGTATCCTGGAAAAGAAAACTGCCTTTTAAATACTTGGGACAGATTCAAAACCGAAATGAAGGTTTACTACGAACAAAATCTAAAAAATCCCAAATCCCGGGAGGAGTTTGCATCTTGCAAACAGCTAACTTGCAAAGGTACGCCATAGATTCTTAAATCATTCAAAGGTATACAAATTTATGTTCTTACATTTTAGAGAGTGCTGATTACATTTACACCAAACTGCTCAATAGCGTTATCACGCCAACGGCGAGATATAAATCGGCAAACGGCAAGGAGCAAAAAAAGTTCACAATTACCGATGCAGAGGAGAGCTTTATTTTGCACCTAACATCAATGGACAATTTGGAGACAAAAGTTAATGAACTGAAATCAAAATTTGTAACTTTGTCTTTAACTTTTCAACCAATTGTAATAGTTGTGGGGGATGATATATACACCCTGAAAGAATTTTATGTATATTTTGACAATATTTTATTTAAGCTGCCCTCTTTCTTGGAAGCTATAAGTTCTTGCTTTAAAATTTTTCAAGTTTTGGATTTAAAATACCCAAAAGCCTGCCAAGGAGTTTGGCTATTTATTCAAAAATTTTTTTATACAATCAACACAAAGTTTGACGCTGAATGTCAATCACCATCTGTGGTGAAATTACTGAATTATTTTGAAAATAAAACGACCGCCACAACTATCGAATAACCAACAACAACAACAACAAAATGAATTTTACTTGTTTCAAATGTTGTGAACATTTTAATAAAGTAGATAAAACTGTGTAACAAGATTTCAAAAATTCTTTGTTTATCTACACTTCTGCATTGTTTATGCTTGGTTAATGCCAGCTTATTTCATAATGGATATTTTAGAATTTGACTTTTAAGAGCAATTCTCCAATTTATCAAATTCTCAATAGCGTTATCACGCCAACGGCGAGATATAAATCGGCAAACGGTAAGAACCAAAGAAAGTTCACAATTACCGATGCCGAGGAGAGCTTTATTTTGCACCTTACATCAATCGACAATTTGTAGACAAAAGTTAATGACCTGAAATCTAAATTTGTAACTTCTTCTTTAACTTTTCAACCCATTGTAATAGTTGTGGGGGATGATATATAACAACTGAAAGAATTTTGTATATATTTCCACAATATTTTATTTAAGCTGCCCTCTTTCTTGGAAGCTTTAAGTTTTTGTTTCAAAATTTTTCAAGTTTTGAATTTAAAATATCCAAAAGCCTGCCAAGGAGTTTGGCTATTTATCAAAAATTATTTTTATAAAATTAAAACAAAGTTTGACGCTGAATGTCAATCACCTTTTTTGTTGAAATTACTCAATTATTTTGAAAATAAACCGACCCCCGCAACTATCGAATAACCAACAACAACAACAACAAAATTAATTTTACTTGTTTCAAATGTTGTGAACATTTTAATAAAGTAGATAAAACTGTGTAACAAGATTTCAAAAATGCTTTGTTTATCTACACTTCTGCATTGCTTATGCTTGGTATGTCAGCTTATTTCAGAAATACCAAAAGTTCTTCTTTAGTGTTAGATTTTGCGTCAGAATCACAGCAAGTAGATTGCAAATACTTGCTGCAGGTAAGTTGTGAAAATAATTTGATATAAATTTATAAAATTAATAAACAAATACAAAAATTTCTTGTTTTTTGTTTTTTTAATTTTTATTTTATTTTAAAACTATAAATAACTTCCGCAACTGGAGACATTTTATTAGTTTATACAAAAAAATATTTCAAATTTAAATAACCAGTTCAATATATCCGTGTATGTTTTTATAGAAATGTTTTGGCAGTTCTATGTATTCAGAAGTGTATAGATTTTCTTGTTTTTCTTTTGTAATCTTCGGAACTGTCTCTTATGAGGCCCCACACGTAGTCGCCCATCATATTGGCATCCCATTTGCCATGGAACCGGCTCTGCATTGTAGCGATGTCTTGGTGAAACCTTTCACCATGTTCCTCACTAATGCTCCCCATGTTTTCACTAAAGAAATCTAAATGAGAGTGAAGAACGTGTAGTTTTAGCGACATCCTGCATCCTAGTATTCTATATAGTAGTTCTATATAGTTTTCTCTTTTTGTATTTCCTAGAAAACCTTCTTTGAAATCCCTGAATGCTGTCCAAGCCACGGACCAATATACAGACCGCCAACTCGTACTCCTCTTGCCTGAAACACACTCGAAATATTTTTTCCTGTCTGTAAATACGTGTACATCTCTCTCTGTGGATTTTGTAATTGCAACTATACCTGCGTATGCCATTTATTTTTTAGGTGTGTTTGCTAAATGGGTTTTTTCAGTTTCAGATTGGTATGATAGTGAAATTAAAAGCCTTAAGAACCTCAGAAACAAGTTTTGGTCAGTTTATAAATTATCTCGAAATGAAGCCGACTTTGAAAACTTTTGTCGTGCTCGTGAAAATTTCAATAAATCTTCAAGTTTAAAATTTTTGAATTATCTGCAGAAGGTAAAAGAGATCTTAAAATGAATCCAAAATATTTTTGGAACTTTATAAATTGTAAAAGGAAGTCTTGTCCATATCTGTCTGTTCTTAAGTCAAACGATATATCTAGTCATGACCCTCGTGTTATTACACAATTGTTTGCAGACTTTTTTCAAAGTGCCTTTAACTGTGATACTAACATCTGTGATACTTTAAACTGTGATACTTCGAACTGTGATATACTTGACGAAAATAGCCAAAATGTTGGATTTTTGAAATCATTCTCTTACTTGACTGATATAAAGTTCAATATTAATTCTGATAACATTGCTAAGTTCATATCTAATCTTGACGAGAATTGTAAACCAGTCCGGATGGTGAACCTTCTATTATTTTAAAAAAATGCACAAATAATTTGCTTTTACCCTTATCCACTCTCTTTAATTGTGCTCTGTTTTCTCTTCAGTGTATTTGGAAAAAATCCTTCATAATTCCTTTACACAAAAAAGGTTAAAAAAGACGAAATTCAAAAATATAACCCTATAGCCAAACTATCGTTTATTCCGAAGCTTTTTGAAGCTATTATTTGTGAATCTCTGTGTTTCTATGTCAAATCAGTCATTGTTCCGAATCAATATGGCTTTACAAAAGGTCGCTCTACTGTAACGTTTCTTATGGAGCTAACCGAACTTTGCATTGATGCATTTAAGAAAAAGAAAGTAATTGACTGGGTCTTTACGGACTTTAGTAAGGCATTTGATAAACTCTCCCATAAGATCTTGCTAAAAAAGCTAAGAAATCTTGGTTTTAGGGAAAATTTTGTTATGTGGCTTCAATCTTATTTATTAAACAGATCTTATGCAGTGTTGTTTAGCGATTGTCCATCAAATTATTTTACAGTTAACTCTGCAATACCACAAGGTAGCCATTTAGGACCTCTACTTTTTATTCTATTTATTAATGACTTACCATCTATCTTGAAGTATTCTAAATGCCTCATTTACGCGGATGATGTGACAATTTTTAAAACTATTTCTAGTATTAGTGATTGTGAATTGTTGCAATCCGACCTTAATTCGTTTTTTGACTGTTGTGTTCGTAATTGCTTGTCTCTTAATATAAATAAATGTAATTTTATGAGCCTCACAAGAAAACTTTTAGTAACTCCATTTAATTATTCGTTAAATGGAATTTCCCTATCTTGTATGGAAAACGTCAATGTTCTTGGCGTCATATTAGATCGAAAGCTTGAATTTATTCAGCACATCAACTCCATATCAAATAGAGCCAATTCAATTCTAGACTGGATTAAGAGAGAATCACGGCAATTTTCAGATCCTTTTGTTACAAAACAGCTTTTTATAACATTTGTTCGTCCCATTCTTGAATATGCTTGCCAGGTTTGGTCACCCCATTACGAATGCCATATACAGTGCATTCTCGATTATCGCAACTAATTAAAACAAGGGTGGTTGCAATGACCGAGTTGCAATTACCGAGTAAATTTTTACTAAGCTAAATTCTAGATGCAAAGCGAAAATCGAAAAAACAGCACTTATAAAATAAGTTAATTCATTAAGATATTAAGATATTATTTTTTGTTTGTCTTATTATGTCATGTATATTTTTATTTCTCTTCTGATTCGGGTACCATGAACACAATTAATGCTCCGATCTAAACTTTTCTCCGATCGGAGGATTCTTCCAACGGATACCATGATAGGAGGGATTATCTTTATTCTCTTTATAGCATTAATTATTTTCTTTGGAAAAAATAGACATTTTTGTTTGGATTTTTAGATTTTTTAAAATAACCATTTCTTGCAGTTTTCGGAGACTCAATATTTGTTCAATAGGGGCGAAGTGCCCTGGTGAAAGCTGGTATTGCAGTTTCAGTTCTTATTTTAAGAACAGGAATCTCAACCTCGGGCTTGCATATATATATAAAAACAAAAGTTGCACTTATTGAGTCAATTTTTTTTGAAGAGTTGCGATTACTGCGTCAACAATGATATAAATTCAGCTGTTGCGAAAATCGAGGAGTTGCGTGAATCGAGAGTTGCGTTAATCGAGAACGTACTATATTAAAGTTAGAACGTGTTCAAAAAAGATTTCTGCGTTTTGCCTTGCGGGGCTTAGGTTGGGAAAATCCTTACGAGCTTCCCGCATACATCAGTCGACTGAAACTAATTGATTTGCCATCCCTTGTGAATAGATGTTCTTATTTAAGTTTTGTTTTTATCGTTAAATTAATAAATGGTAAAATAGACTCTTTGTACCTTTTGTCTCGAATAAATTTTAATATTCCTCAAAGAAACTTAAGGAATCAACCTAGCTGCATAAATGTCCCAAACTGTCGTTCTAATTATGAACGATTTTCTCCCTTAAACAAAATGTTTGAATTATTTAATCTTCTCAATAATAGATGTAATAACTTATTTGACCAATCGTTAAATTGTTCATCTAAATTTCAGTCAAACTTGTATTTAGTTATATAATTGTACTCTTAAAGACATAAGTACTTATATCTGAAGCTAGTCTTTAGCTATGTAAAAATAAATAAAAGCAAGGGAGAGCGTCACACTCTCAAAATAAATGGCATATCAGCTGATTTTTAGCTTGTAGGCAAAAAGTGAGACCATACCAGTGAGTTGGTGGTCTGTATCTTATTGGTCCGTGGTCGTGACCCTAGAACTTGATTGCAATATGTAGTCAAATGAACGGAGATCGTTGAACGTGCTACAACTTATTAAGTGAAATTAAGGATAAGAAAGAAGTAATTTTTGTTAAAAATAAAAGTGAAAAAGAAAAAAAAAACAATAATGGAAAACGAATTAATTATATCCAATTCGCAAGATTCAAATTGTTTGGACGCGGTGTTCTCATATGTATAATCGATACACAGGATCCAAGTGCATCGTTTACACTGGATTAAAACAAAAGAATTGCTCGAGGAGTGGAAGCTACTTTCCGTATTTCCTGCTCTCTGTGGTAAGTAGAACGTTTTTAATTGCTATTATAAAACAATATATAACACGCTAACTATAGAAAATGGGAACAAAATAATTCTGACGGTCGGTCTGTCTGTGTTTCTATATGTCTGCCAATGTGTCTGTCTATCTGCCTGTCTACCTGTCTGCGTATATTTCTATTCTATTTTTCAAAACATGTAATACTAGACTTATACCTACCTTAATAATAAATTTTGTGAAATTTTTATGTTTGTTCCATGTTAATAATGTATATAATGTAGATACTATTAATTTAAGTTTAATTAAAAAAAAAAGTTATAATTATTGAATTGTTTTTATGTAGGTATAGAGATACCTTTATCATATTTGAATTTAAATAAAAAATAATTTAATTATTTTTTATTAAGCTGTACATACTTAACTCCTGTATATAAATAAATTAAAATAACTTTTTTTTTTAAAACTTGAATTGAAATGCGTTTTTGTTCATGCATAAATATATATATATATGTATAATTGAAGCTTTTGACTTTTTTTTATATAGGTTATTACAGTTTTTTTTGTCGAAGTCGGATTCGTTGGTTGGTAAAATAAATTTTTGTAAGTAGATATTACATATCGATTTTAAAACAAGAATTTTTTACTTGTAATTATGGCAATAGTTTAACATCCAAGTGCAAATTTTGATAAAAGATGCATCACAACCACAATGTGAGTATGAGGTTTTTTATTATGTTTTTTTATTATGTTTTTGCGTTTTGATATCGAACAGAAATGTCTCGCAAACCCACCAAAGGGCAAGGAAAAAAACCTATCAGACTGAAATTCGATTTTGAATCGCATATATGGACATAATATACCCTTATACTCACATTGGGGGTTATAGATACATCATTGGTCAAAATTTACAGTAGGCTCTGCTATTAACTATTACCATAATTTCAAATAGAACAATTTTGAATTTAAAATCGAGCGAGTTTTATATAAATGAAAAGATAATTGCTTGAAATAACTATGATCTTGTTTGAAACAGCTGACGTTGAAACTGTTCGTTCTCAACAGAACAGTATTTGACTCAAACACGGACATATTAAAATAAATTAATATTATTCTATTTGAAACAACATCAAATAAAGTAAATTAAAACAAACAGAAATAAGTTTAAGGTTAATAGAATTTTAAACTGAATCATGTTTAAGTAATTTCAACTATGAGTTACCATGTTCATATTAAAATTAAATAGAAACAAAGTTAATTGAATCAAACAGGAATCCGTTAGAACTAAATAAAAACAAAGTTAATTTAAACTAAATCATGTTCAAGTTATTGCAACAATGAATTAATAGATTTCTATTAAAATTAATCCCAAACCGCTTCCATGCCAAAACGTATGTATTTGAGTTTGATTTAGACATGAATATGTTTGAAATTGTTCCTAGTGTAGCTGATGTACTTTATTTTCAAGCACAATGTTGATACAGCTGCATGAAAGCGCGACAACTGGTCTTAATCTACCGCTCCCGGTCGGTGGTGTTTAATGTTTCAGAAGAAGTTTTGACGGAACAGCTAGCATTCTCCAACGTCATCCTGATAAAACCTATCAGTATTACATCAGGTATTCTGAGGCTAGTCAGGCACGATATAATTCTTCCCTATTAACACTGTCTTAAACTGCTTTGAAATTGATGAACAGGTGGTGATGGGTGTCGATGTTGGGTTTTCTCAAGCATCTGGTGCAATGTGAAGATCCGGTTGGTTGTAGGATTTCCAGGTTTGAAGCGGAATTGGTTAGGATCAATAAGATTGTCAGCAAACGGTTTAAGGCGCTCACATAAAACGCTGGACTAGGCGATGTTCAAAACACTTAGGTACACTGCTATAAGTAGTTTCTATAGAGATGATTAACATAGACTGCGTACCCTTACAACAGTGTTTTTCATCACAATATTTGCAGGGCCGAAGGTTTGGTTAGTGAACATTGATGTTGTTTATTTCACTCTTCTATATCATTTTCTTTCTTTTAAGCAGGTGTTTCTTATCCTTCCTTCGTCCAACGCAGATATAATGGGACTCAAGTTCTATTCCGGACCCTTCTCCTGTATACAACCTTTTTGGTTTTGTTTGCCTAACCACATTCGAAGTCAAACCAGGAGTTTCAAGGAGATGGTTGCAAGAACGCCAAATAGCAAATAGTCTTCCGAGTTCATATGAATAGTCGTGGGATTCAAGGGATACGTGGTCTGCGTACGCCGCGGCGGTTGTTTGCGAATGAAGTCGTCCAACATCGAATCTCTTCGGAGTAGTTGTTGTTGGCCTTAAAGATTCCCTGAATTTCCCAACAGTAAGTTTTGCACTAGCTGGCGGGTAGTAATTATGTGTTTTTTTTTTGTCCTCGGAATGTGCGGACATTCAGAAACCTAGATGAGCGTCTTTCACCGATTACGATTGACCGATAAAGTACGGGCACGGCTGTCTGGTGACCACCACGTGACCTAGTGGTGCGAATGTCAAGACGGGGAAACTCTTGCTGTTCACCACAGTGGTTTTCCCTTTAAATAGCTGAAAATGTGAGATTTTGCCAAGCTGTGATATTTTGCTATGCTATATGGACTACCATCACTCTTGCTTCCATATAGGGTAAATTTTAGCTTATTGAGTATTGAGTAACGATTCTTAAAAACTGCAAACTGTTCACATTTTCTTGAGCATACCGCAAGAAATGCCTATCATTTTTCCCTTGAGACAAACATCGGCCGAACCGTTATAGGTAGGGAGTCTACTTCCTTGGGCGTATCTTACGAATGTCTTACCCACTTTGTCTTTATGGCACATTTGTAACTCTTCTCCCATCATCAACATAAAAATTACATCGAATTCAAATTGGGTCCTTCATTGATAATTTTTTTATAAAAATATATTGTCAATATTTTCCAGTAAATTCATCACTACTTCCCTCGATATATGAAAATAAATTGATTCCTGCCATAAAAAAAAAATTCGCAACCATTTACATTATGGCGATAGGTATACATAACCCTCGCATTCAGCGTCACTATACCAAATATCTATAAAAAATATTCATATTAACAAAAAAGCGCCCTTTAGTACTGAAAAGATGAAAGGACGAAATGTCGCAAATTCCTGTATGTGCGAATTCTTTCTTCCTCGAACGTGGCAGGATTTCCCAACTTTATTGCCAATCGAAATTTTTGATTTCCCAACGAGAAAAACATACTCCTATGAGTGTATGTGTATAGCAAAAGAGTGAATTCCTTACAAGGACACACACAATATTGACTTTAAAAAGGAAATGTTAATGCAAAATCAAACTGCAGCATAAAGTAGACAGCAGGTAGGCATTTTTATTGTTATTGTCACTGCAGGTGACATCAACACATCAAACCATCATCCAGGAGAACAGAACAGATTATGATTTTGAATATAAATTCGAAACTTCAAAGTCACGTTTACTCCTCGTAGCTCGTACCCATATACTACTCCCAGCTCTCAGTCATTCACATTTTGTAAGATTGAAAAAAAGAAATGAATATTATCCTGAATACACATCGTGAATTGGAATTCGATGTGGAAGGACTTGGGAAGTTTTGGAAAAAGTATTTCATTCTTTTGTAAAGGCAATGAAAATTCAATCACATTAAGTTATAACTTTGATGTGAATGAACATATTTTCAAAAGAAATTCTGGAAACTTTTTCGATCCTGTGTTTCTTACTTTCTTTTGTATGAGTCCTGCTATCTGTGGTTTGAAAATAAAAATCAGCTTTCATCAATCTTTGTTCATGTTTTTTTTTTAACGGACAGGCTTTTAATTAAAATAATGAAAAATATTTTGTGTCCTCTTATAAATTTGTTGAAGCTTGGTGCATGAGTCCGCGTGTTACCTGACGAGTACTTCTTTCAAAGGCAATATTATAATAAATTAACGAACTATTGTACCTTCATGCATTGTATATATAAACTATAGTATTCCCACTTGAGGTGCGCCATCTATCGACGAAAAACTAAGCTCAAAAATACCATGGGAAGCAACAACAACAATTTCCACCATTTTAGTTGTTGTTGTTGCTTCCCATGTTATTTTAGAGCTTAGTTTTTCGTCGATAGATGGCGCAGCTCAAGTGGTAGTACTATAGTTTATATATACAATGCTTCATGCTTTCAAAAATATTCATAACAAAAATGGCTAACTGTCAAAATTAATTTTGTCATTCAAATTTAAAATGGATTCCAACATTCAAGTCGTTTGGGTTTGTGCTACTTCCTCTGCTGTCAAATAGAAACAATTCGATTTGACAGTTAACTGTATTGCTGTCAAATTAGAATACATTTTCGTATTCAAGGCTGCTTCTTGATATCGTAATAGAAGGTAGTAATGACACTTAAATCTATTTTGACTGTTTAATTGTCTGTGAGGCTCTGAAAGATTTAACATATGATTTAAATGTGAACTTAGGTAAATTCTTTCTACTCAAATTTCAAAACCATCATGGTTCACCCTCGGTCATGGGAGTTATAGGCGTTTTTCTTTTTTAGTTCACAGCAGAGCTTGAGTTGTCAAAAAAAAATTAGTGTTTCTTTTTTGCTTCAGAGTGTTCAGAGCTAAGAATTCGTATTTCTTTTTTCATTCAGAGTGCGTTCAGAGTGCGCTCTACGAGCTCCAAATAAATAGACGGGGCAGACTGAGCAAAAGCTGAACAAAAATATAAACGAGGTGCGCCATCTATCGACGAAAAACTAAGCTCTAGAATACCATGGGAAGCAGCAACAACAATTTCCACCATTTTAATTGTTGTTGTTGCTTCTCATGGTATTCTCGAACGGCTGTGAAATGTTCGACTGATTTCGCACTTTATTGATATTTAGCTTGACACACCTCAGGAATAAGTGTCGAAATACTCGCTTTCGAAACCCTAAAAGTGTTTTGTAGCCAACTATACCCGACGTCTATTGTTTGAAATGTTAATGTTAAATGATGCAATTTTTTTTCAGCAAGGACTACTGGTCTCACTATTCCTAATAGGAAGTTAAATTTTTCTAGAGACATGTTCATACCCAGCTTGTATTCCTGCGATTATTCAGCTTGTAGTTCCTTCAGTAAAACTGATTATGTTCCAAGTTCCTTTCTTGCCATACAGCTTCTTACTCACAGTTTTTTCTTTTTTTTTTTTGTGTCAATTCTTCTTCCACTATGTCTAAAATGTTTTCGGAAAGAATTTTTGAAATTATTTTCTTTTTATAAAAAGCCCGGCGTTGTAGCAAATCCACTGTTAAACAACTTTTATTCTTCTGTCTCAATCATTGTTCAATTTATTGTCTTGTCTTAATTTTGTGTCGGCTTCCAACTCCGCTCAAGAAGCTCGGTCAAGACAATTAAGTATTGTCCCGTGTGAACGCTGATTAATCATTTTTTTTTTTCAAAATCTTGTCAATCGTATAATATGGCTTTAAAATGACTGCCAAATTAATAATGGTCCATGTCATACTGAGGAAGAGAATTATCTGACACAGTTAGCTTGTTGTTGTATACAATTAACAAAGTTTTGTCAGAAAAGTGTACATAAGACATTCCCTACGTCATCAGACACAAAGAAATCTCAGCACCACATTTATCTACAAATCTTTACTTTCCAGATTTAGTTAAATGATAAGTTGACAGTATTGACAATAACCCGTCAGTAGTTCGTTCTTTTTCTTCAAATCGTTGTTATGTCAAAAAATACTGTTGAAGTGTCATGTTAGATAGGTATTCATTTTTCATTGAGGAACGATGCAATATTGAATAATGTTGAATTGTCAAAAAGAAAATCGTATCCTCTTGCAATATTGCTTCAGCTTTTGGTGTACTTTTATTTAAAGTTATGAATTTAAAGAAGCAACAAAAATTAAACGGCACTAAAGCAGCGTTCCCACGCAGACAAGACAATGGGACAGTACTCAATTGTCTTGTCCGAGCTTATTGAACGGGGTTGGACAAGACAATTCCAGCCAGTCGATATATGTATTGATATTGTCCTCAGAGATAGCTCGACAGGCTTGCTCGTAGGACAATAACAATGACAATTATTTTCTTGACCTGAAACAGTTGTTCATATGGAACAATGATTGTCTTGTCTCATTGTCTTGTCCTCTGCATTGTCTAATTTACAACCCGCTTAGCGCAAATAAAAAATCAAATTCAATTATTCCCTTGTCACTTTTGACAGATCAACAATCCAAACTGATGTGTCATATATAGTGGTGTAGAGTTGGATACTGCTTTACATAATGTTACATTATACATTGTCAAAATTTTGGAATAAATGAATTAAAAAAGCTTACTATCGTTAACCATGTTGAGTAAAGGAACGTAAAAGAAATGTCAATTTACATAAAACATAAGAAGCAGTTGTCAGTACTAGTACTAGTTGTCAAAAACAATTTGTATGGGTTTGGTGGCATGGAGAATGGAGTGAACTATAGAATCTACAGAATCCATTGAATAGAATTACAAACACCGTTCTTTGAATTAAATCAATGTTAATACTAATTGAAACTGATTCAACAAAACGTTAATTAATATGAAACCCACCAGATAGATAGACTCTTGCTAACCAAAAATAATACATATCAACAAATTATCTCTTAGAAATAAATACCAGGTTCTTTCCATAAATACCTACCAGCTACCACCTTACCTGCTGAGAATAAATAATTTACATAATGCTTGCTCATTTCACCGAGAACAAGTGTCAAGGCTAAAAGGACGAACGTATAAAAATATGAATGCAAATTAATTCGCTTCTATAAAATAATTCCTTTTCACAACTTAAAAAGCTAAAATTTGAGCAAACATGCTCTCCTAAACAGCAACAAAAAAAGGCATTCAATTATCATGAAAGAAAAAGTATCTTTTTCAGCAGTTTTCTATTTAAGGTGAATTTTATGTATGAATCCTTGCATAATGAAGGTGAGGCTCGTTGAAACTAATTGGAATATATGATACGTTGATATTTCTCGTATGAATAAACTTTCCTCAGGCGTATGAAGGAATATATAAATACAGATTCAATTAAACGGAGGTATTCTTAAGTGTTTTATGAGATTCTAAATGAAGTATACACTGACAGAAATATACTCAAATCATGTTCAAACATGTTCATATGTTTGCTAGTCATGATGAATTAGGTTTGTTTGTTTTCATATTTAACTTGTCATGTTTGTTTTTAATTCACTTTGAAATTGTAAATATTTAATTAAAATTTTGGACTTAATGTCTTTTATCATAATTTTTAGGTTCGTTTCTAGTTATAAAATTGAGGTTTGAAAATAAACCTTTAGAAGGTATGGGTAAAAAATTGACAAGGGAAACGGGAAGGTTTAGTTGCAAAACCATTAAGAGTATTCGATAATTTAAATGCATTAAGTGTTCCAGTTATGTTTGATTTACTGATTTACATTGTTATGCATCTTGATTCCTGCAAAAAACGAAGGATATTAAAGAAGAGGAAATATACAAATGCTTCTTGACAAATCAAGATAATAGAAAGTGAGAAATCAAGATAAACACAAACATGTTCATCTTTACGAAGACGTATATGTATGTGCTTATCTTTTCACTCTTCTGTGTAATGACGTATATATTTCTCCCTTTTAACATTACATTACATTACATTACAATCTACTCCGTCGATGATTGATTATCGGTGTGCCAGAAGTGTGCTATACAGGGTGATTCACCAGCGTTGTGCCAAAAAGCTAGAGCGTGTAGGTTAAGTTGAGACAAGAAAAAAATCGTATGGGAGGGGGGGTCTATTCCCCTCCGTTTAGCCGGGAGGGGCAATTTTCTGAAAAATTGACTTATTTTGTAAAAAAAAAATATTTAAAATCAACGGGTTCGTTTACAACACCGTGTTATACTTTTTTGAAAAGCCAAAAACTTCTCCTTTTATTTTGTTTTTAAATTAAATTGTTTTAACGAATAGTTTAAGAAATATAAATTTTCAAACTCAAAATTTTGAAAAAAAAATTTGAAAAAATAATTTTAAAACTAATTTTTTTCAAAATTTTACGTAATTAAGTATAATTTTTGTTCTCAGAATTCAACGCTTCTATTAATCTTTAATCCAACACTGAAAACCGTATGGCTCTACGACTTTTTGTTGCCAAGGTATTCAAAAATAACCGAACCTACTTCTTCACAAAAACACGAAAAAATTGGCTAAATGGTCACTTGTGCCATCCCGTTAGGCTAGGTTTTCTTGTTTTTGTGAAGAAGTAGGTTCGGTTATTTTTGAATACCTTGGCAAGAAAAAGTCGTAGAGCCATACGGTTTTCAGTGTTGGATTAAAGATTAATGGAAGCGTTGAATTCTGAGAACAAAAATTATACTTAATTACGTAAAATTTTGAAAAAAAAAAATAGTTTTAAAATTATTTTTTTCAATTTTTTTTTTCAAAATTTTGAGTTTGAAAATTTATATTTTTTAAACTATTCGTTAAAACAATTTAATTTAAAAACAAAATAAAAGGAGAAGTTTTTGGCTTTCCAAAAAGGTATAACACGGTGTTGTAAACGAACCCGTTGATTTTAAATATTTTTTTTTACAAAATAAGTCAATTTTTCAGAAAATTGCCCCTCCCGGCTAAACGGAGGGGAATAGACCCCCCTCCCATACGATTTTTTTCTTGTCTCAACTTAACCTACACGCTCTAGCTTTTTGGCACAACGCTGGTGAATCACCCTGTATACATAACCTCCCGACCACACGGTTCGTTTAATTTAATTTGTTGAAAATGTTGCGAATAAACGTGGAGCCAGCGGGAAGAAAACGTCCAGTTGAGTAGCTGTTTAAGAAAAAATCATGTGGTCGCAGAGTGGTCGCATACTTCAGCTAAAATGCACTGCGAGTATTCAAGTATTCTTTGTATGAGTTAAATCGTACTACGCTGAAGCGGAACTGCACTTTTAGCGACAGTAAACGGCATAGTTGGTTGTTTACCTAGTTAGTGCAGTGCAGTTCGCTTGAAGTACAGTTCGCTTAGTGTGATCTTTCCTTACTGTGGAGAGTGTGGAATCCGATTCCCGAGGAAGAATTTTCTCAATGGTTTTAATAAACTTCAATTTGAAGAAATCTGTACGCTTTCTTCTCACTTATGGCAAGAGAGTTCAGTGTTGTCGGAATAATTATGTACATACTACTCAGTAGAAAAACCGTTTTTAAACCGTGTTTTGCTCTCTTACCTTAGAAACATAACCCTGTTTTGTTTTACAATATATTTTGTAAATTTCTGTTTCTTCAAATGAATGCATAATTCTCTCCGTGTACCTTTACACTGTTGCTTATTGTATCAAGAAAGTTGCGATTTCCACAGAATCGTATAAGTAACTTCTTAAATTTGTAAAATAGGAAGGAATCCCTATCTCGAATGAGTTCCAAACATTTCACGGAACTCTATTTTATACCTCAAAATTACATTTCAAAACTTTTTGCGTGGTTAAATTGAGATTTGATAAAATTAATCAAATTCCAAATTATAAATTGCGAAATGAAATTGAGTTGATGGCTTACAACGTATCGTACTAAGAAATTGGGTTTTGAAAGTAGAACGTATAAGGTGTTCCCTTTTTAGAAACGAGTTCCTAGAGCGTCGAAATGAATTAAGTACGGATAACTGGGAAATCCGCGCGGGAAATGAGAAAGCTAATTCCATGGAAATTCATTTTGTGCATTGTTGCCTTGTCTGACAAGAATGAAACGCAATCAGAAAGTTCAAGATTAGGAAATTATTCTCACGAATCAACCAACATTCCCCACCAGCCATTCCGGTTCCTAGCTAGTAGTCTCCAGATATTCACACCATATTAGTAAGGTTGTCTTCCACTTGATTGAGTTACCATAGACGGAGGCTTCCACAATTCACCGTTGCGTTATACCTCAGGGTCCTAGCTTTCTAATCTGTTTAGTTGTTAGGTGTATAGGCTGTAAAGATTGTGGTTGAATCTTTTCCTCCACCCTCTATACAATTATACAGAAATGTAAAATTCACTCGAAGGTTAGGGATTAGCAAGAGTGATTCTGCGATTTATCTCAATACGCTAACATTATTCTGAGTGGAACCCAAAAAAGACAAACTTCTTAACTACTTCAAAGTTTTATCGTTTTGTCTAAACTTACAAGGATAATGTTCTGCACCTGATAAGCATAATTGTTTCATTGCTAAGACTACATTGACAACAAGCCGACGGACGGCAACAACTTTTCCAACCCGAAATAATAGTTCTTATTAGGTCAATAAAACACTCATAGGTGCTTGCTCTTTCCCAAGTCATCCATCGTTTCTTTGAAGCGCTCCAACCAGGTGGCTGCCTTTAGCTTTAGCGGCCTTCTCGGATTTAGTTAAGATATTATTACCCGAACTTCTTCCCGATTGGGTGTACGGAAGACTTGTTCATCATCGTCCAATTCGAATTCATCTTTTTAAGGTAGACCGAAAACTTTAACCTCAAAAGTCAGGAATACTATTACAAACACATTAAGGGCTTTGAAAACTGCTATCAAAGCCCTTCAATTCTTCAAGCAAATGCATCTTTCCTGGTAAACAGAAAATGCAGTGTCTTAAAATAATAAAACTTTTTAAATTACATTCCAAATATTTCTAGAGATACTTGACTATCAATTTAACCTGCAAAAGGTTGCTCCTGTTTTTTGTTTCGTTTGGGTGAAAGGGGTCAAAATTTCAATTAACCTCGTTTTGTAAGAAAATTTCAAAAAACAGCAACTTTTAAAAGAAAGCCATAAATCCTGACAATTTAAATTGCCAATGCATTATCCACTTCATTTCCACGCCGTCTTCAATATAAAACTTTGTTCGTAATGTTCATAAATTTTGTCCAGAGAGTTGCTTAAGTCCAATAAATAGATTAACAGTATTGTGTTGGTACAAAGCAAAGACGTACAAAAAGAAAAGCAACACAAAACTTTCACAGCACATTAGAATCTACTAAAGAATGTACTAGCTTCACTCGGAGCGAAGGAGGCAAAGTTATAAATTTTATATTCTTCACCCTCAAATACTACACTCAGGAATCTGGCCAAAGATATACTTACCTTTTATCTATGTGCACCGCCAGTAAAATTCCGAAAAAGATTCCACAGCACCACGGAAAAATAAAAGGCTTTAGCTGAGAACAGGGTCGGATTTAGTATTGTTATAAATTGACTTCTTTCAGGCCGCCGGTTGGAGAAATTGATTGCTTCGCAAGATAGTTAATTGAATTCAAATTATTTTTAAGCAACTGGCCTTAGAAGTGGCCATGATTGTATTCCTTGAGATTGGGCGACTATTACCCGAAGGATTCTATTCGCAAGATTGTTCCGTTATATTGTCGTCAGGTTTTTTCAGTGTATAGCCTATCCAACGCCACTTCCGTTGCATGACGTCTGCATCCAATTTTGTTCTTTCTCTTCCTGTTCCAAATAAATTAGAATATCTTGTTGTGGGCCTTTGTCCGTGGTAATTTGTTTTGGTGTTATAAGCATATTTGCCTTTAGTTGCAGCACTGACAATATTTGATATAAACCAGCCGTGTTGTTTGACTAAGTTTGTCAAATGGTTTTTATTGGATACCATGTCTTTCATATGTACCATGTACCCACAGCTGCAGTCATCACATCGTCAATTGCCAGCAAAAACAGAATTGGTGACAAGACATCTCCTTGTCTCACTCCTTGATGCACATCAAATGAATCAGATGATTGTCCATTGTACAAAACGAAGCACTCTCAGGGATACTTCTCTCATAAGCGATCTCTTCAGATGATTCCAAAAGTGTTGATGAGTTCGACGCACGATCGACCACTGTGAAAACCCGCTTGATGCCTGCTGAGCGTAGATTTGGTCCAGGACTTTAACCTTTTATGGTTGCCAAGACTTCGGAAAAACGGACAGATGGTAAGACCACGTCAGTTATTAATAAATAATATGAAACCCTAGAACCCCCGCTTATGTTGGTCAATTACGGGAAATAGTCCTGAAAGTCAAGTTGGTGGGCTAAAATCAACCTGGAGCGTACCTAATAGTTCTATAAAAAGACTGAACCCAGCACAAACCATAGCTACAGTTGAAGTATCTTGCTAGAAATCATGAAGAGTTGAGAAGACTTATTGTCGGGCTAACCCCGGGTTCAGTCAGGGAGGACAGAAAAGACCTTAAAAGATCTCGTATATGATATAGCAGCTACCTATGCAGAAACCGTTCGTTGTTTTTCTGTTGGAGCGTTTGCTGAAATAAAGCTAAGGTTCACTTGTTCGACACTATTTTTGTATAGATCGTATATACAAAATTTCCAAATTTAGAATTTAGAATCTTACGCGCATAATTATTCTTTAATCGACATGAAACCACCTCCAAGGCCCACAAAACTTAAATACATCCCTGGTAACGAGTGTCTGCATTATATCCTGTTGCTCACGTAGCCTCTCACGTAGAAAATAGCTTCGAAGTGTATTGTATATCACAGAAGTTCACTTTGGAAACTAACTCCCCAAAGGGGGTATCTTGTGCAAGTTACTTAACTTGGTCTATACTCCAGAGGCTAAAAGAAAGAGAGCAGTTCTTTGTTTGCTGCAATCACAACAGTTGGCTAAAGGTTGGCAAGAAGAACGACAGTATCTGATGTGTATAGCGAGAGTAGAACGCAACTTTTTTTTATTTTTGGCGTTATTTACACTTCCAGTCGAACTTTTCTCGATCAAATGGGAAAAGTTTTGCGCACATAGTTTGCAATAAAATCAGATGGCAAGGGTGAATTCAAAATGGGCGGAAGTGAATAACCAACAAACAACACAAGAGAACAGACAAAATATAACAATAAGAACAATTGTGCTGGTCGCTCGTCGGTGTTGCAAAACAAACAATCATCCATGCACAATTGCAGTTAAGATCAACAAAAACTGAAATTGCATAAGACCAACGAAAATCCCTTTAAAGCGGCACGCTGGCTATAAGGATTGAAGTTGAGAACACTTCGATTTGTCTTTAAAATCCATTTGGAAGGAAGGTTCTTTTGTTTAAGTTAAAGTGAACACGACTTAGAGTGCATATTGATATGTTTTTCTTTTGATGAAATAGAACATGTCCTTGTAGACTTTTTGAGCATCGAGATTAAAATTCATTAGTAGAAGTTTTATGATAGAGCAATCAAGGCGTTCACAAGTCATATACCTTTCTGTAGTTGAAATAAGTTAAGAATTTCAAAATTTTAAAGTAAACGTTCAGGGTCTTTTAATTGAAGCGGGTAGATTTTGGCGGCCATGTTGTTTTCTTGACATCTGTTAAACCTGTTTTTTATTCAGTTACTGATGCCAAATAACCATTGCATGTTACACGATTAAACATAGCACGTCCAAATGAAATAAGTGACTGGGCTTCGGAGCGTTTGGAGGAAGACCCCAATTTTGGCCGAAAAATCATCTTTGTTCGAAAGTATGGATACCATGATTGACATTCTGCTTGAACAATTCAGAGTTTAAATAAATATTTGGGCTTATGTATTTTGTTTTCGAAAACGCAATAACTTTTATATGTAAATCGCGCGATTTTTAAACGGATTACTGTTATCAGTGTAAAAATCACGCTCTTTTTAAATTGATTAACATGGAGATTTCAACTCGATTTCGACTCGATTTCAACCCGATTTCAACTCGATTTTAATTCGATTTTAATTCGATTTCAACTGGCTTTCAATCCGATTTCAAGCCGATTTCAAAACGATTTCACCTCAATTTCCATCCGATTTCATTTCGATTTCAACCCGATTTCAACTTGATTTCAACGCGATTTTAACAAAATTTCAATTTCATTTCAATTCGATTTCAACCTAATTTCAACTCGATTTCAACTCCATTTCAACACGATTTCAACTGCATTTCATTTCTATTTCAAATTGATTTCAACTCGATTTCAACTCGATTTCAACCCGATTTTAACCCAATTTCAATCCGATTTCAACTCGATTTTAACTCAATTTCAACCCGATTTCAACACAGTTTTTACCCGATTGCAACTTGATTTCAACTCAATTTCAACTCTATTTCAACTCAATTTCGACTCGATTTCTATCTATTTCAACTCGACTTCGACTTGATTTCGACTTCATTTCAACTCGATTTCAACTTGATTTCAACCCGATTTTAACACGATTTCAACTCGATTTCAACTCGATTTCAACCCGATTTGAACCCGTGATGATACCGTTTTTGAATAGCTCGTTGCAGTAAAGAGTTCGTATCAAGGAACAATCTTAAAAAACGAAGAGACGGGTGCAATCCTTTCAGGAGCAGACTCAACATGGACCACGCTGGACACATGTGACATGGAAGAAAAGCAAAACAGCTCTTTCGATGCTAAGTATGTGCTAACTGGACATAACATGCTGAAATGAAAGACCTAAAAACTACGTCTGAACAAAGAAAGCCTCTACAGCAATGACGAAGATGAACTTGATAACGTAACCCAATGTCTCTGTTATTACCCAAACTTCTGTTATTTAAGAAAAAGAACTCTCTGAAGTATTATCACACAAATTCAATATTTAAAGGCTGAACAATGAAAAAAAAGAGAATGGCTTGAACCCAAAAACGAGAAACCTAAGTATGGTGGAGTGGAACTGGATTCCTTCCAACTTTAACCAAAATCTATCTTGACTCCTCTGCGGACATAATTGAAATTTTTCAATCTAGAAGTACAAAAAGATTAAATAATTATATATCTAAGACTATATATGAACAAAGGATGTCCGTTAAGTAGCTGACATTGTTAACATTTCAAATTTTAGTTGTTCTGGTCTTACATGAACATTTCATAAATACATTTCCGGCAAGATGGGTGCAGTGTTTGTTCACAAGAACGATTGTTTGGCCATTTTGAGTGCAATTAAATACATTTCATGTGTGTATTGTAACAGTTAATGAAACTTGCGGATATACAACTACACACCAACAATGAAAGAGCAATTGCAACAGTGGAGTTTTTCATACAAAAGTTGTCCGAAAAATGCAAAAAACAGTTCCACCATCAGAAGTTCCAGAAAATAATGTCAAGTTTCTAGGAAACACAAACGATTTTTGGATCTACTTTTTTTGACTTCTCTATAGAACGATCATTGTATATTTTGCGAAATAAAAAGTAGATTTTGTGTTTAGCCAATGAATTTTAGTCAAATCTGTTCAGTCGATGATGAGTAAAAGCGGAAAAATTACCGAGGTATCTCGCAAACTTGCATTTTCCAGGATAAAAAGAATCATAGTATTAATACCTAAATAAAATGTAACCAAATCCGTTTAGTTGTTGCAAGGACTGCAAGTGAAGAAACAAATACCCATATATGTAGGTACACACACTTTCACATTTATAATATTATTCTGACAATAAATAGTTTCAGTAGGTACATATATCTTTTGCAGAACAGATATACATTTTCCAAAGAAGACGTATCACGTTTTTTAGTATTAAGCAGCAACTCTCCTGTGCCATGTCTTCCGATACGAGTGATGCTTCCAAAAATAATCCTCACCTTGCCAGAAAAGTATTCTATCCACCAAAAATAATCTTTGTTCCATAGTATCTACCTTAAATTCAATTCGCTTTGTACAAACAAAAATTAAATAATATAGTGGCAGCATTGTTGCTGTGATATCTCGTAATGCCTTTTAATTAATTAGATCAAGTATTCCCCTCACTAACTTGCACTGGGAAGAAATATATTTTCCTTATCTTATCTCCTCCAGATTACACAGTGTGATAAAATATGGGAACAAATTGACAAATCAATATCACAATAAAAAAAAATATCAAAGTTATAAGTTCTCATTTTGCAATCAATCTCCGATTTATGATTTCAATTGGCCGGACAAAACACTTTTGAAAACACTATTGTCAGTTCTGTTTTGAATTCGGTGCGGTCGGTGTTGACAAATCAATAAAAAAAAAAACAAAATTTTATCAAAATCAAATCTTTTAAAATAAAAGAATTAAATATATAACATGTCCAATTATGGAGGTGTTCATCGGTCTTGGATTCAAATGCACAATCAACATAAGGCCCAGTGTAACTCTTTGTCAGCTGGTAATGTTTAATTATTTAAATTTTCAAACTCGCCTGTAATATCCCACCTTTGAAAAAATTTTGTTTTTGAAATATTTTTGAGTGAGCAAGCTTATCAGTGTTGTGTTGACAAACAATATACTTATGTATATTGACGAGTTTAACCAAAACAAAAAAAAAAATATACTAGAACATTTAACTTTTCGTATTTATTTTTGGAAAGCTAAGCATACTGTCTGCAGCTGCTGACAGCTCTAAGTAATTGGGCGTTAGCATTCAGAAATCCAAATCATTAGAAATGGATCGATGAAATAGTGAAAACTAGAGAAAAATTCAAGCTCAATGGCTTTTTCTTTGCTGTTTGTATTTTTTACAATGCCATCAATTATGGTGTATCGTAAGATAAGTACCTTCCTACTTCATTGGTTCCATATGGTGGTGGGGCATTTTATTGAAATTTTACTATCAATATTATTGTTCTACGGAATTAATAGATTTGCTGATAAAAGTACAAAGCCTTTCAAATCAACCGTCAGAATAAACAAATTCAAAAATACGGTAAAGGTTAGTATTATAAATCATTGTTCTTAACTGTTTGGAGTAAAGTCCATTTAGGCTATATCTACCCCTTTACCCAATGTTTTTGTGAAAGTTAAGCGGAGAATATTAGGAAAATGCATTTGTAAATTTAAGTGTTTTTTTTTTATTAAATAAAACACACATTAAGTGTCTTAATTTCCATAAAATTGACTTTATTTGAAAGATAATTCTTTGCCATTTTTATTCAAATGGTTTCTGGCATATAGCCACGGCCGGCGGCTGGATCGGATGTAAACCAATCTTTAGGTTCGATTCAATCGCTCTTTGCAGCATTTGGGGTCTCATATCGCCAATAACGCGGTGAATGTTGTTTTCCCAGATGTCAATCGGCTCTAGCTTATCGGTGTGGACTAGCAACTTCCCGCACAGAAAGTATTCTAGCGGTGCTTAATCACACGACCTTGGAGTTCAACTCACAGGTCCAAAACACGAAATGCGATCACCAAACGTTTCCTTCAAAAAAGCAATTGTGGTACATACGCTCCGTACACGTCACATGTTGCGAAGTCTTGTTTAACCACAGCTCAATTAAATAAGGGCTTTTTAATTTAGGAACCAAAAATTCATTGATCATGGCTCTAGAATGATCTCCGTTATCCGTTGATCCTCTGTCCAGCATCGTTTTTTACTTGCGATAAGTACTATGTATTATGTATTCGTAAGAAAAAAAATCTAACAATCAAACATGACATCACGATGATAGAGAAGCCGAAAAAAGTGGGCCCGACACAATTTTGTCTGTCTTGTTGTCTGTATAGTTACCTGCAGCCCGAATATCTATTCCAATTCGCTCTAAAACTAACGGTACCTACCTGCCATATGATTTTTAATGAACAATTCATTTGTCTCCTAGGATTTTGATAAAACTTTCTGTACTTTAAGTAAACTTTATGTTTTAACTAGAATAGATTTTTCAGGAAAAGTCTTATAACGGTACCTGCCATAGGACGGTTTTTTTTTTTAATCAGATTTTCTCGTAAGCCACTCAACGGATTTCGATGATATTTTAAATGTGAAAGCTCCTTTATAAACGAAATCATATAAATTCTTAAATTTAAAAAAAAAAATGTTTGTTCTAGCTTTTTAAAAGAAGTTAATTTTTGTTTTAATTTTTGGTTTTTTCTATTGAAACGGTTAGTTCAGCTTTTTTTAAATTTAAATTTTCAAACTGCTAGATGTTGGAATATGTTTTCGAAAAGTTTTTCAAAAAAATGTTTTTGGAAAAAACTGCTCGAATGATTTTGAAAAAAAATTTTGCCACAGTTTTGTTTATTGATGAAGCCATAATGGGCGATTGTGCCGATCATAAAATTGACAAAGTGCGCGATGAGTTTCACGCACAAAACCATGTTTTTCGTACAATTTGTATTCGTTGTTCAGGCGTCCATCGATTTATGATGAAATGGCAAACAAATGATAAATATGACAGCAGATGACAAAATATGTAGCTGTCAATGAGAACAGTACTAGCATGTAGTTCTAGCATGTGCCTTTAAAATATGATAAGTCAAACAGTTCCAACTGTGCTCTGTGCGGAATCGTTTCCTTTGTCACACTTTTTGAGTAGAAATTGTTTTTCTTGACTTTACTTCCAAAGCCGGGCAGTTCGGCGGTGGCGAGCGTAATGAAGCGTGGCGCTCTCTAGGCTTCTGTCTCCGAATTTGCACTTTAAGCAGTCGGAGATCCTCTTCCTAGTCGCTCCCTTGAAAATTAGATTAGGGCTGCTTACTCCTTGCTTGAAGACATTACGAATTTGGTCATAGGTGTCCATTCGGGGATGTTCAACCGGGGAATGTTCATCGTTCTATCTATTTTGCCAGATTTGCACTTCTTCGTTCACACGGACAGAACCATAAATCGTTCGCCAAACTTTTCTTTCGAATACTGCAAGATACGGTTCATTCGACTGAGCTTCATATAGCAGAGGACCGGGATTATGACTTATGACTCATCTATACAACATTTCTTTAGTTCAATCACGTTTGATTTCCACGCTGATTTTGTTTTCCGAGTTTTCTGTATCGATCGCTAGTTTGTTTTCCGTGGTCACTGCATTTCGATCGCCAAGATAGACAAATTCACTGACCTGTCAATAGTCACGTTCCGACCAAGTTATTTGTTGATAAAAGACTTCGTCTTGTAATCGTTGATAATCATTGAATCAGTCCCATTCTGCTTGTTGCTGACTTCATTGTAGTGACGACACTGATAACGGCTAGGTTAATTCTTTCTATAACCTCAAAATATGGTCAGCAAGGACAAGCACCACATTAGTAACCTTGGTCAATCTTCTGGTGGTTTGGAAGGCGGAACAGCGTGCATTTTCCAATGCCATCCTGATAAATCGTACCAGTTTAGTAGAAATTCTACATCACATTATATTACACATAATTATTGTCCCTCTCTATTGACACTGTCATCAGCGGTTTTGAAATCGGGAAACAGTTGGTAGGTGTCTATGCTAAATTATTATGCTTTCACAACGATCATACGAAATTTGAAGGTTTTGTCGGTAGTAGATTTTCCAGGTCGGAAGCCGCATTGGTAAAGACAGATAAGACCGTATCAAACAGCTAAAGACGCTCACCTAAAAAGCGGGCCAGGATCTCCAAAGCGATTTTTGGAAGACAAACCTTTGCTATATAAACTATAGTAAGACTATGAAACATCATATTGTGTTGCGAGATTCCCCGCCGATGGCGTGTGGTAAATGTCATTTATAGCTTTGGAGAGTTTGCAGACTGACAGAAGAAGGGATGATGTACTGGGAGCGCGATAGAGAGGTATATATTATTTGTTTTGTAAACACAAATAGCAGAATGAGGGAGTTAGCTACTGATTTCTTATTGCCATGTCAACCATTATAAAGCAAAGGCTGCAAAGTTGTCAACGAGGAAAACAAGACAAAGAGAAATAAGAAAATATTGTGTTTGTATGTGTTGAAAAATATAATTTGTTGGATGTGTTAGTTGTGTTCTCTATACCGATATTTGTCAACATTGCATTTTAAAGAACGGCAATATACTTCCCTCTCACTCGCTCAGAAATGTCAAATGAAACTTTCCGTATGAAAACAAATCAAAATTTGTGATTTTTGTATGCAAAAGCGATCGGACTTCCAAGAAAATAAACGAAAAAATATCTGGCTTTATAATTTTAAACAATTTTTTGCGAATAAACAATAGCTTAAATAGTGCCAAAGTGTTGTAAACAATTATTCTATAAAAAATACTTGTATTGTGCGTTTAAACACGGAATAAAAGTGCGACTGGTTTTGGCGCGATTTATTCACTTTCGGTGGATTGATTAATAATTAAAAAAATATATTTCAATAATATTTACTGTGTTTCAATTTATCGTGATAGTTGTTGAATAAACACAATAAGTTTATTTCAACAAAATAATATAGTTTTATTGATTTCGTGCTACCAAAATATACCAACAAAGTTGAACATATTTTACCGCAATATTTTTTTTTCTTTCGTTGGCGGGATTCTCCAAAGAATTTTATTTTTCTTTAAATTACAATAAAGAAGTGCATTTACAATATGCCGACAAATTGCTGTGTACACGGTTGAGTAGCAATTCGATTGCAAGCAAAGAAGAGCATTTCTTTACTTTTCCAATCGTATGGGCCTCTTCAAAATGGAAACGCATTTCTAAGATGCGAGTGAAATCCCGCCAAGGAAAGAAAAAAAAATATTGAGGCAAAATAATGTCCAACTTTGTTTGTATATTTTGGCAGCACGAAATCAATAAAACTATATTATTTTATTGAAATCAACTTATTGTGTTTATTAACAACTATCCCGATAAATAAAAACACAGTAAATATTATTGAAATATATTTTTTTAATTATTAATCAATCCACCGAAAGTGAATAAATCGCGCCAAAACCAGTCGCACTTTTATTCCGTGTTTAAACGCACAATACAAGTATTTTTTATAGAATAATTGTTTACAACACTTTGGCACTATTTAACCTATTGTTTATTCACAAAAAATTGTTTTAAATTATAAAGGAAGATTTTTTTCGTTTATTTTCTTGGAAGTCCGATCGCTTTTGCATACAAAAATCACAAATATTTATTTGTTTTCATACGGAAACATTTTTGACATTTCTCTTTGACGTATTCGGATACTTCTCTATTTCTGGTAAAGATGAAAAACTCTTCTGTGATGGCAAAAAGGACCTTGGCCTGATGAGAGTAGGTCAAAGTACGTTGATTCCTTCTGCAAACCTTGATTCCCTATACATATTGAGATCAGATCTAATCTCAATAGTCCATCGGCGTACATACATGAATTGTATAGGAGTAAAAGAATTTGATGACCAGGGTAATGTGGTAAAGGAACGGCGTTTTTTCGGGCTATTTACTTCTGTAACGGAGGTCCAAGATATTGTCCTGTTTCACCTTGTTTGTTCCAAATACAGAGGTGCTGGATGAACATCGTGTATTGATGGATGATTTTAAGATAGAAGATGGTTCGGTGAGTTTGAAATTGAAAAGTTTCTATCAACAAGAGTGGGAGAGATCATGATTTGTTTGCATTTTTTTCAGACTGACTCACAAACAAGTGTCTTTACAGGAGAAGAAGAGCTCTTAGTTATTTTATTATTATTTTCTTTATAAGCTGGACGGAGGGCGGTGATTGAGAAGACTGGTGATGGAGGTGGCAGCTGTGATGTTGTTGTCGTTACTGTTTTATTTTGTTCGACATGATATTTTTGATGACGTTGCAAATGAGATCGTTCTTCAAATCTTAAATAAATTATTAAAGAAAAAAAAAAATATGTATTTGAGATGGGAAGGGAATCACTAACAATCACTCCAGCGTCCATTGGTAGTTGTTGTGCACTGTCCTTGTTAGTTCTTTGTGTTTGTTTTGTTTGCTTGCGACTTCTGTGCTTCTTCTTTGTTGAAGACGAGGTGATCAAAGACGGCCCGTCACTACCCCAATCGGTTTGAACTTTATGAATCTCCGCAGGTGGCAGTGGTAGAAGTGGACTGATGAAATTGATCCATGATTTTCGAAAGCTGAAATAGCTTGTCCTACTATATATACTATATATATATATATATATATATATATATATATATATATATATATGTATATATATACTAATGTGGGTAGGCATCGCCATTGGAGTTTGCGTGTTGATGTTTTTGGTTCTGGTTGCAGTATTGAGATCGGATGCATTTAGAGATCGTTGGGTTGAAGATGATACAATTGCGATCCAAAGCACCCATTTACGAAACACCCATTTCTAAGAACTTTTTAGTGACATTGTGTATTCTATTTATTAAAACGGGTACAAAAGGGATTATGGCATCCACAGTCAAGCGCCACTACGAAAACATATTTATTTCAATTCTTTTAGGATTGTCAGGTTCAACAAACAGAGTTAAAAGCTTTGTTTGTTGAGATTTGAAGTCACCCTGGGGTCGCTGGGATACTTTGATGGCCTAGGACATTGCGGACGTGCTTTGCCAGTAAGGGAACCACATTTAAGAAATAGTTTGCTATCAATAATCCTTTGTTGTTTTGCTTTGGATTGTGTTCTAACAACGAATTATTTAATTTTTATTATTAATTCGGAACACTGTGGCGTATGAGTATTTTTTTTTTAATTTAATTTTTTTTAGGTTTTACAAGGGGGTTGAACAAAATGAAACATATAATGAAGAAAAATACTTACTGGAAATACTTACTTTTCAAAGTTCTTTTCTTAAGCTGTATTCATTTCCACATCACCCAGTGGGGTAGAATACTAAATGCGTTTTTTTTTTTGAGGTTTCCCCAGTAGGCCTATTCCTCGTGAATCTATTTACATTTATGTAACTAATTAAAAACATTTGATTTGTAAATTGTGGCTATATTTACATTTATGTAATTAATTAAAAATAATTTAAGTAAATTGGTGATTGTAATGGTAATAATAGAAAAATGAGACTTGTAAATTGTGACTATATTTAGTAATAATTATATTAATATTGGATAGGTATGCTATGAAGTTAGAGAAGTTAGAGTATAAATTGGTGTTTTTTTTAAATAGAAAAAATAGACTAGTTAATATTTTTGGATAAGTATACATTTATTTGATTTTAATATTAATTACATATTTTAAGTTTTAAGAACTAAGTTTTATAAATTTTTTTTTTATTTCCTTTTTTTCTTTTACTTCCTTTAATTTGTAGTTTATTTTTTTAATTGTAAGAATGATCAGCCCGATCAGTAAAAATTTTGCTATTTCCTTGCGGTGTTCCGTCTTGCAGTCAAGTTGTAAGATTTGTGGATTTTCCCTCACGATATCCAATAACCAGGTTTCTCCTATCTTTTGCCTTATTTGGTTTATCGAGAAGCCTGCTTCAAAAATTGCTTGGAAATTCCTAACAGTTCTTTCGAAAAGTATCGAAGGAACTGTTAGTTTTCCAAATGTCGATGTTGAGGTTTTTGTTTTATATGCTCTCAGTTCTATCAACAAAGTTGCCTCCCTAACTGTGTCAATATTGTCTATCATGAACTGAGAGCAGGTCTCGCATTTGAGCTTTTGTCTCAGCTTCTCCGCTGCAAATCCGGCATAGTATGCAGCAGCTGCCTTTTGTAGCTTTTCATTGTTTGCGTCAGGTTCTATCACTAAAGTGTCCTTTTCTTGGCAATTCAGGTCCTCTTCTGCGTCATCTTCACAGCAATCCTCTTCATCGGGGTCATTGTCTTTATCTGAGACACATACCATTTTACCCTCTATTATATTCTCCTCGATGGGTATTTTAAATTTAAAGTCGTCATCGTCATCAACATCATTGTTCCCGATTTCCTTCATATCAACTCCCTGAAGTAGAGGTTTTGCTTGAGCGTCCTGGTATCCGGAATGTTGGGCTGGGGTCATATGTTGAAAAATTATCTGCTTCAGATTGCGTATCAATCTTAAAGCCGATGGATTAGACTCATACGACCCTTTATTGGTACGCAACATGGAGAACAGATTTTCAGCAACATCTGTGTTTAAATGTGCTGGTAGGAGATACCTCTGCTCTTCGCTTTTGAGGTATTCCCACATCTGTTGAATTGCCAAGATTGTTTGCTTTAGTCCAAGCACACAAGGGGCGCGTCTGTTTGTACCCACGAAATTCCATTTTGAAATCCAGTCCCTTGCGCTTATTAAGGCATTCATGGTCTCTGAGGTTTCTGATATTGGTTGCTTATCCGGATTTCTCGAGAATAGCTCACCAGTGTTGAAATTGTCAAACAAAGCGTTCATCCTTTTAATGAATTCTGCTGTTGAAGCAGCATTTTTTCTATCTTCTTCCGTTTTAAAAAAGCCAATACTCAATGCGTACTTAATCCCCGTGTACACATTAGCGCTGAACACCTGGGTAGCGAGTTTCACTGACAATTTATCAAATGGTCCTGGCTCAACGTGGGCTTTCCTTAGTTTAAAACAAGCTTGGAAAGTCATGCCTCTCACGTCTGCTTCATACAACTTCTTTATTATACCCCAATCCACGACATCATTTCCAATCCACAATTTGTATTTCAACAAATTGTTTCTCACACTCTTGAAGAGATGTGGATAGTCGTACATTAGAAAAACTCTATGTCGCTCTACGTCCACATAGGGTTGTTCCGCTATATGTGGTTGAAGATTTTTGTATGCTGAAATATTAGAAGCTCCTTGGTCGCAGCTTGTTGCAACCAAGGTTAAGCCACACTTTATTACTTCTGTAATAATAGAAGTCAACATTTTTGACAACTCCAGGCCATTTGGTGAGCCGACGTAGTAAGCAATGGTCTGCTTCCAATTTTTATTCAACCCTCTAAGTGTAAAAGCGATTAACTTAGAGGCTATAATTGATTTCTTCCCAAACTCGGCAAAATCCGTTAAGCCGTAAATCATATCATCTTTAATGTTGTACTCCAATTCCTTTTGTATCCCCATCTCGTCAAACACTAGTACGCATTTTTTTTCCATTTTTGTCATTTCTTCTGCTTTTTCCTTCAGCAAAAACTTAATCCTATCAGAGAAGCCGGTTGGTAGCCTTATTTCTGCATGCCATCGGTATATGGTACTTTGAGATGGCAGTTTAAAACCTGCGCTTAGCATGTAATTGTAGCACGCTGGGGACTTGAAATAAAATTTTAAAAATATGTCCTTCTCGTTGGGTTCGTACATGGTATTCGGCTTGTGGAAAAGCTGTGCAAAAATAAAAGTGCGAGTCTCTGTTGAAAATTTTTCTGCATCCATTTTCGCTTCCAAAGTTTCTCGAAGCCTATAGAAGGGGTCATTCTGGACCCTTTTCGGGGTGCTCCAGTAACGTGCGGCAATGGGAATAAAGCTGGGACGTCTTGTCCTTGGGATTGGGGCCGCTTTGTATGTATACAATTGCGGAGATGGAAATTGGGACGGAGAAGCCTGACTAGTTGAAGGCACAGCTGGTAGAGACAAATCTCTTATATACGTCTTCGTGCATTTTGGTGCCAAATTTTTCAGAGGCAAATTTGGGCTGCACGGTATGAGAGAGGGTGTTGGTTGTGGTGAGTGGGCACGCTTTAGCAGTTTAGGAGGGCGTGGAACTGGAAATGGAAAGCTTAAAATTTGCGATGTAACGGTGGCGGTAGGTCGAATCCTTGCATGCATCTCCCGATGACATGAGTTGTCAATGACGTTTTCATTGCAACTACATATAGAGCTATCAGCAACTACAGGTAGTGCATTTGCTTTTAGAACCTTCCTCGTTGATCTTGGTATGAGGTCTTTCTCATAGAAGTGCTTTTCACACATAAAGGACCTAGTTGGCGGGTCCTTAATGTGTGAAAGCCTTCCATGTTTAATCCACACTACCCTTCTTTCGTCAGTCGGCACCTGGAAGAAAGACAAAAATCCTTCTGACTTTTGGCTCTCTTCGCAGTTAACGTAGCAACAAAATACCATTATTATTTAAAAAAAATGTGATTTATTTGAAAAATAAAAATTTAAAAAGTAAAAAAGAATAAACAGAATAAAATTTATTTGAAAAATAAAAAAATTTAAGAAAAAATTTGTATATAATTTATTAATATTTATGAATATATTTAAAAAAAAACTCACTTCCTTTTTTTTGATTTGTATGAATTTTTTTCCGACGGCACAATACACTAAAACAGATATTTATATTTTTTTTTTATTTTTTTATGCCTGCTTTAGACACCTTTACTTTTTCTTACTATTTTTCACAATTTCACTTTTTTAGTTTTTTCCCGAAGGCACAATTTCACGCAATTACTTAATTTATTTACACCCGGAACTTGAAAATTCTATTTTCTATTCGGTAGGTAGGAAGAACTTCCGGAACTTAATTTTTTTTACGCGAAGGGAAAAAGGTGTTTATTTTTAGAACTTAAAGGGAACCGTGATTAAATAGGTATAAATTGTATTTTATAAATATTATTATTATATTATTATATAAAAATTCAAATTAAAATATATAAATTAAAAAAGTAAAAAGTTTGAAAAAGGTTGGGTAGGCACTAAACACCGACAAATTTTGTATTTGTTTGGGGTTAAAATTATTCTAAAACACTGAAATAATAGGTAACTAGTTTTCAAAAAAACTATTTTTGTTAAATAATTGCAATTAGGTAGGTAGGTATTGAATTATTTTTAAGCACAACACGCACGGATGAAATATTGCAGAACAATAATGGCTTTATTTAAAAAGCGCGAAACACGTAAAATAGAATGTGTTTTGTTTCACTTAAACACCTATGTATCAAACACCTATGATATGAAACACAAAATAGGCAAAGTTAACAAATCCAGCCAAAACGCAAATTTTTTTTTCATTAGCGGTTTTCAGAGTTACCATTGGATTTTTTCCATTTCAAAAATCCTTGTTATTGAATTTATGATAACTTCTATCAACAAAATTAAAACTCTTTTTTGAAAGAATATACATACATATAAGCTTCAGTTTGCATTGAAGTTGTTATTTTCATAAGCGAAGTTAAAAAAAATTTCTTTTTTGTGTTTTGAAGAAATACCTACATACCTATATTGTAAATTTCTTTGTTAGAAGAACTCAATCTCACTTAGGTAAGTAGGTATATCTCACGAATGACAAATTTTACGGAAAAAAGTGACTTAATCTTTAGTTATGCCAAATATACATAGGTATAGCTTTAATTTTCATCAAAATTGAAGTAGGTATTTGAATCTTAAATCACAAAAAAAAATTCATTTTCAATTGTGGTGACATTTATTTGTAATTTTTTTTATAATTACTTAGTTACAGGTACATACATATCGCACCTCCGGTGTAATATCGACACAATTGCAAGTTTAATATACCTATGTGGTCAAATCGACTGAATAGTCAGCTATTATTACACCGGCGGTGCTATATGTATACCTACCTACCTATAAGATTTTAAGTTTTCAATGATGTTTCGTAGATACCTAACTCAAAAAACTCCAACCAACCAACCTGCATTAAAACATCTTCCTATAAAAAGTATATCTAATATGTAGGTAATTCGTATATTATTCAAAATTGAAAGTTTTTCTTTTTTCATTGTAGGTGGCAATCCTGGCAAGTTTGAATTTTCAAATGTTTATGAATTGCCAAAAATGCTCAACGAAATTATTTTAACAAAAACACCGCTTTCCGCCCACATCCAATACAATCAAAATATATTCTCATTCTTTCATTCCATACGAAAATTGTTTTTATTTCATTATCCACCTTATTCATTACCTGTCATAATCCCCCACTCTACTTATTAACAATTTATATCATGTTGCCTCCTATAGCATTCTATTCAAAAATAAGTGTGTCTTGTCTTCCTCGAACCCCTAATTAAATTGTATACAGCATTCTCTTTCTTTCAATCTGCAAAGTCAAACATATTTGCAGCATTTGCAACTCTCCAAATCTCCAACCTGGAGAAATTTTCAGTGTTGCGAGATTCCCTGATAGATGTCGCTACAAATTTCCCTCTTTTCGGTTGTACTATAGAATATATAGCAAAGGACAAACGACTCTATAGACAATCTCCTTTTTTGTGGTGGACGTGGCAGAGGTACTGATATTCTATTCGCCAGGTATACTTTTATCTGACCATATTTTGCAGATGTGTGTGTATACTCATGTTATCTTGACGAGATCAAACAGTTGCGCTTGTAGTCCATTGGCATCACTTGCGATCATCTCAGAATGGATGTTGAAGAGGCTTCATGACAGCGCGTCATTACATTGTTTTAAGTGCTTCTCGACATCAAAGGAGCCGGTGGTGTTCTTCCCAACCTTGGTTGTAGAGAAGCGTTGGTGAGTGTTCCTCAGCAAATCATCTCCTGGTGATTTTAAGCTTGAGGCTGGGAAGGCATCAGGTAGAGCAAACTTGTTGGATTTTAGTTTAGATATCGCTGCGGGAACTCCTTCCTAACCGGGTGAACGGACGTTTTGTTCACCATTGTCCAAACTGGATAGAGCATTAAGCGATTACTTGTTTGTCTTCACCGTTTGACAGTCTGCAGAAGTATTCTTTCCTAATTCTCTCTTCGTTTTGGCAGGCTTCAGCTTGTCCGTATATTCCACCGGATGATTTTTACTTGCTCTATAGGGCAAGTATTGGTTTCGTGCAGAAAAAAAAAATCGAGGTTTTAATCAAACATGACATTACGATGATAGAGAAGCCCAAAAAAGTGGTTTTCGCCATACCGTCCGTCGGTCTGTCTGTGCGTCTGTGCGGATGTGCGGATGTGCGGATGTGCGGATGTGCGCTTTTTCACGTCATGCTACAGCCTAAACGGCTTGACGGATTTTCTTCAAACTTGGTATATAGCAGTTTGAAGAAAAACCATTGTCGAGGTTTTTTTTATTTTGTTTTAGCCCGGCTCAAACTGGTACCTTTCAAGTAACGGTTTTTTTCAATTTGGATTTTCTCGAAAACGGCTCTAACGATTTTGATTAAATTTATAATTTAGCTTACTTTAAGCATTTCTAACAAAACTGCGTTTTTTGTTTTTGCCTCAAATGGTCGTAACGAAAATCAGGTTTTAACGGCTTTTTTTCAAATAGCCATAAGTTCACAACGGCTTGATTGAATCAACTAAAACTTTGTTTGACACAGTTTTTAATAGTGTTCTATAGGATGGTTTAGTAAATTTTTCACTGAAGCCTTTCTAAACGGTGGCTTCCATACAACGAGCCGTTGAGTTTTAGCCAACTTTTTTTGGTTTTTTCTAATTTTCTCGAAAATGGCTCTAACGATTTTGATTAAACTTTGTGTGTTATATTCTTTTAGTGTTTTTAAGAGAACTGCGTTTTTAGTTTTTGGCTAAAAATGCAAATAACGGAGATCTGCTCTTAACGGCTTTTTTTCAAATGGCCATAAGTTGTCAACGGTTGGATCGAATTCACTCAAACTTTGTTTGGTATAGTTCCTTACAGTATCCTATCAGATGGCATTGATTTTTTTTCAGTTTCTCTTTTTTAAATGGTGGCTCCTATACAAAGAGCCACTTGATTTTGGCCAATTTTTTCATTTTTTCTAATTTACTCAAAAAAGGCTAGCCCGATTTTTATGAAACTTTGTATGTAACATACATAGAATACTTCAAACAAAACTGCATTTTTAGTTTTTGGCTATACATGATAATAGCGGAAATTGCTTTTAACAGTATTATTAATTAGGCCATAACCCATAAGTGGACATTTGTATCATTTATAACACCCAAAAGATAACGTCTTAATTTTAAATATTAAAGGTTTCTTAACGTTACCTCCCGTATATCGAGTTTTCCAGTTTTAGCCAAATTTTTTTGGTTTTTACCAAATTTTTCAAAAATGAATTGTTCTTATTGATCGAAAAGTTTGTTTTCATCGTACTATTGCACCAACAGAGCAAGTACGTGCGACCCAGTCGTGCATTTTATTTTATTCTCTTTTAGAAGAATTTCCGAACACTGACTCTGCCAAAGCACTCCTCAAGCGAAAAGCGAGCAATCAAAGCTCGAAATGACGGCACAGGTTATTCGAGGCTGACAGTTCTACCTTACCATCCAGCTGTCAAAGTTTTGTTTGAAAGTTTTAGACATTTTTTTTAAGTTCAAGTGTCCTGTGCCATTAAAAAAAAACAAAAACTCATTACAATTTTGTCTACACAGCATGGATGATTTTCATTTCGGGTGGCATGAAGATTGCATGGGGCATATATGAACAACCCCTGATAAAAGCCCACAGCTCGATTTTCGCATACATTCATACAACAATCTCCTGGTTCATAGGAGTCATTGTGGGGACAAAATTTGCGACGATGTTTGTGCAGAGATTTTCGAAGAACGTTGCACATGTAAGTTTTTTATATTTTCCTCCAACATATTCTCAATTTTAATAATAATCGATTTATTTTTTTCAGTGTACCAGCGGTTTTCTGGTTATACTTAGCGGATCCATATTTGTCTTCTTCCGTGATCCCTGCATTGGTGTTGTAATTGGACGTTACATAGATGGCTGTGCTTTCGGAATAACCCTGCTGCAGGCAATAGTGACAGGTGGAGAGGTTTCCACTCGTTTCCTTCGAGGAACAGTTATGTCAAGTGAACGCGTCTTTCTATGGGTTGGGATCTTTGGGCAGATCTGCTTGAGTACGATGTGTTTTGACAAAACGAATCGCCAGAATGCATTCATGACCGAAGATCAAATTCATGGTGCTGTGGCAATTGCTTTGGGCATTCTGTCTCTCCTTTGTACCGCTGGATTCCCGATCGAGTCACCCGTTTACTTACACATCAACCACCGAGAGTCAGAGTCCATAAGCTCGTTGATGAAATTGCAGAAAAGCAATCATCCGACAAATGACATCTTTGAGATCTTCGACGATAACAAGCTGTGGATCAGGGAAAACGCCGAGCAAAGCTTTCAGGATGAGATTCAAAGAGGAATGTTGGTGTTCATGAAGCTTACATTTCTCCGCTCACTGGTGTCTCTCGCCTTGTCACTTCCGTTTCATTGGGCCTTCAATTTGACAAGCAGAATGGCATTCGATTCGAATATTCTTCTGCTGACTTATGGGTTCTCCGGCCTGCTTGGAAGCCTCTTGAGCGTGTTATTCATGGATTGCCTGGGTCGCCGTGTAACTGCATCGTTCTCTCTATGTATCGGTGGTACCTTGTTATTCGCAATTGGTGGAATATTTTTGGAATTCGGAATTAATATCGACTTAGAGGGTAAAATGGAAGTCGTGACCATTTTGCTTCTGATCTATCAAGGAGTTAATGCTTTTGGATTTGCCCCAGCAACAACTATTTATATGTCAGAGGCGTTTGCCTTGCCATTAAAATCATGTTTTATTGCGGGCATAATTGTAGCAGACAATCTGATCCAGGTGATAACGTGCGTTCTGGCCATAACTGTGAAAATAGATTATCCTACTTTTTTCATCACTGTTGGTGTCCTTAATTTTGTTGGATGTTTTTTGGTCATGTTTTGGCTGCCAGAAACTAAGAAACTGACTTTGAGGCAGTGTAACCATCGGTTCTCTAAGGCTGACGTTACTTGAGATTGGAGAATTAAGTGTGTTATAACAAGAATCTTGAGTGAATATCATTAAATTTTATGTGCCATTTTTATTTATAAAACTGTAAATCTAAGTAAGACAAAGAGATCAGCATGAGGTCTGATGTGTATGTATTTGATTATGTGTGTATGTAGGTATGTACCAATATATCTAAACAAAATAAAATATTAATAATATATATATATATATGTTTAACTATTGCAAAAGAATTACGACTTTTATTAAACATATAGGGTAGGGTGGGGCAGATTTGACACTTTTTCTGAATATTGTAAATAATTTCTTACTAAATTAACAATTTAATATTTTTTGGATTTTATACGAAACTTTGTTTATTACACTACAAATATGCATAACTATTTTCGAATCTCTAACAGTTTAAATTTTTTGTTTAAAAATTGTACCTTAAAATGACGATTGCGCCCTTTCGTAATGTGGGTGGGGTCTTTCGGCATGATTGTTTGTGAAGCAGAAAGCACTCTTAATTGGAAATTAAAACCGATTATTTAATGAAAATGGTGATCTGTTGTTTTTTTTACCGATTATATTAAAGCAAACTGTTAAACATGTATTTTCTTGCAAACGAGATCCTTTAAAAAAAACAAATAACAAACATACCTAATCAAAAAAAAATGATTTCGGTACACAAGCGAAATTACACAAATTTACACAAAAAACAGGTCTAACCCCCACACAATCTGAACAATAACTGTCACGATTCGCGTGTTATGCATACATGCACTGTTGTAGTATTTATCATCAAAATGTATCTTTTATAACAAACCGTTTTTCTGGAATTAAAGAAGTCGAAAGTGGCCCCTCGTCAAAAGGGCCCCACCCTACCCTACTTAAGTCATAATTTATTATTTTGACTATAAGGCTAGTACAAACCTCTTGTGATATGAGAAATAAGTGCGTTATATGTAAAATTTTATTTCAATACGTTCAAAAATGAAAAATGTGACATTTAAGAATTATAAGCCGTGGAATGTAAATATGTGGGACCCACATCGTTGTATTTATATGGAATTTTTTGGTCACTCAAACAACAAGAAATGTTACCATAACCTTTTCCGATAAACAAGGTTTGTCCGATCTATGCTCTTACCGTGCACTCTGGGAATTGTCCGTCCATTTGTTCTAAGCCTTGTGTCATATCGATCGTTTTTGAGGTTGCTTCCCCGGTTCGAATGTCACACAAACTGTGGGCTTAACTGGTTACTTAGTTACTATTCACTGCCAAGTGAGAGCAGTTACATTTCGTGGGTGCAAAGGTGACTTTTCAAATGTTTATGAAATATTTAACCGTTTGTGATAAGAGAACTAGAAGTTGCTTCCAACCGAAGAAGAAGTTGCTTGAAGTGAGCTACGAGTTCTCAATTTTTTTCACCTTTTACACATATCATCCACACTCAATCGAATAAATTATTCAAGCGCAACTAACCTCGAAATCTTAAAATTCAACTATGGTGTAAAGGCATGTCGTTTGTTAGTCGCAACTAATAAAAGAAAATTCATGTGAATGAAGCGTCTAATAGTCGCACATTCTTTGTTCGTTGGTTGCTTTAAAAAAAAAAAATTCTCCTATTTTGACGTTTCATTCACAGGAAATTTCTTTCATTTCTTTCGAACAACGAACAGCATATTCACATACCACAATAGAATGCTAAGATTTTGTTTTGTTTTTGATTCGTAGCGATGTGGATAGTATGTGGAACGCGAATAAACTTTGACAGTTTGCAGCAATCAATTTGTAGCTCGGCGAACAGTTTCTTTCATACAATTTAACTTATTTAAACACACTATTTTGGTCAATGGTTGACTCATTTGGCCTGAATTTACATAGAAAGGGGCCAATCAGAAAGAGTTTAGATAGACGTTCACACAAGATTTTATAGGCGACATATTATAGGAGACCAGTAATGTAGCTCTTCTAGAACAATGGCACACACGCTGCTGAGGTTTTCCATTCGTTCCGAAAGACCAGATTGTACAGATGAGTTCGTAAGTGCTCCTCACCAGGCCATTTCTCTCTGATTTCAACAGCTCAACTGGGAGGCCATCCATTCAAGCAGCTTTGATGGACCTTTGTTTGGATATCGATACCCGACCTTCTGTGTGGTCCTGGTGAATGGAAATTGTGTTCATCATCATCCTAATCGAATGGTTCAAGTTGCCTGGCAGCGATCAATTGGTTGTTTTCACCGTTTAGCAGTCTGCAGAAAAAATTCTTCCAAATCCACATCAACGACTGTACATCTATTACGACCTTAATATACTCTCATTTCAACTGGCTTCAGCTCGGCCTTTGTACTTTACCTTTTGTTAAAACTTTTGAATATAGCTTCAGCCGTAGCACACCTCAATAGATTCAACCGCTCACTTTTCCAGATCTCTCTTTTTCTTTCTGAAAAGTCGATGGTTCTTCTTTCTCTTTTGCTGGCTAATCGCACGGGCAGCACTCTTGGCAGCTCTGGTTCCCTGGCCTGCAGCTTTGCCTGATAAGCTTCATTCTTAGCTGTGTGTGCCAGCCTGCACTCATCATAGAATAGAACCAGGAGTTTTTCAGTAGTCGTTTCATTGCACCCAAACTATATCAGCAACAATAGCAGCATTTTTGAAGGCCAGCTTGCAATTTTGCCACTCTTTCCGAGATGTAAAAGGAGGAGCTATTGCTAAAAGTTCTAGCGGTTCTTTGCTATCGTCAAATATTCTTTTATATTTTCTTGTCACGATGCGGTCAAGAGGATATCTGGCATTCGCACTTTAGCTACTTCAAGAGAGGTAATGTTCGACCCCTTGTGTATATTGAGGTTTGGGAATTAGTGCTAGGTATGCAGGCTGTATAATTCCGGAATTTCGAACAAAAGTTACCGTACTTTCAGATTTTCACGTTAAAGTCGCCTAGAATAATCTTAGTGTCCTACTTCCGGCACTCATCAAACGTCTTCTCAAGAAGATCGTAAAAACTCTTTTTTAGCTGAGTCATCTTTCTCCTCCTTGAATCTGGGCAAAGTTGTATGACAAATCTAAAGCATTCCCTTGGCCAATTGATAATTTTTTTTTTTTTGATTCTGAGCCATAATAGTCAGAACATACATAAAGACGCCGTAATTTGCATTTAACGCTTAACTGTAACCTTAAATATTGGAATATAACGTCGTTAAGTATGTGTTTTGTGGAAATATAAACCACATAATAATTTGTGGGTGACATTAAGCTCGTGTCATAATCACGTATCTACAAGGTGCTGTTACAACGTTCCCTTTCATACTTTGCATAATATGCTCAAGTGACGTCATTTTATCTGAACGCAAAGCAATGTCTCTATATATTCCACATACACTTGTACAAGTACATGCATGATGGCGGCTCACGTTGACAGGTAAGAGATTTTCATTAACTTAATGGCACCCTTTTCCCGTTAAAAGTCAAAGTTAGAAAGGAGAGCAATTCTTCCAACCTTCTATATCCTTTATGACATTCCATCGTAATAGTTACCCTATATCCACACACATGGAAAAATAAAACTCAAAATCCTTTACAGCAAAGGATATCTCATTATGGATAAAGCATAACGCGAAATGACGTGGATTTAAGTGAATCTAATAAGCAAAATGGGTTTTTACAGTTTTTTTCTTCTTTCTTATAACGATTTTCAAAGTACATAGTGAACGCTATTCTCAAAAAAAAAAAAAAGTTCAAAAACTATCAAAAACAATATTACCCACACCAAGATTTTGTTTTAGAAAACGTAGTCGGGTCTCGTGTGTGTGCGATGGAAGTATCACTCGGAACAAGGACATGGTGGCAAATGAAGGTAGAAAGTTGAAGGTTCCCATTTTATCGAAAGATGTTTAATCTAGTAACTTAGTCCGGGATAAAGCGCGATTTCAAATTAAAGGACTTATTTCAAAGGAGATGGGTTTTAATAAAAGTTCCGTTTTGTATTGGGTTTCTAAGATTATTGGGTGATGATACGTTATTTATGAACGTTGCTATTCAAATTTAAGAAATCCTCAATTCATTTACATAGTTAGACATTGATTAATATTAACAATTGCTGTTTTGCAATTTAATATTTTCAGGCATAAGAGAGCAGACGGCAGAGTGGTTATGTCACACTGTGAGTAGTACCTACCTACATGGGGAAAGAAAAATCCATCCAAATAATTTAAAAGCAGAGGTAACCGGCAATAATTGCGAGCATAAAGGATCTGTCCTTTGCTCTTTCAAATTTTCTGAAGCTTAATGGACTGATTTTGCAGGTAGGTTCCAGATCTTTTTACTTTTGTTTTCATGAGTTTTTCATTTCTGTAAAATTTAAGAAGTACCTAATTTCTCTTAGCAGTTCTTTTCTGTTTTGTGATGGGCAGTACTTTTCTTTTTATAATATTTTAAACTGATTTAATTTATAATAACTTATTCATCAGACACTTGACAATTTATTGACATACGCAGATTTATTTATTTTGTATAAATCCGTTAATGGCAAGCCTAACTCAAATTGTTTGCATTTTGAAAAGCCTTATAGCAGCTACTATTTTAAAAATGTTTAGGTAACAACTTTGGAAGGCCTTATACAGACCATTCTGAAGCTTAATCAACAAATTTTGTGTAGACTTTTTCCAATTAAATTCTTAATGGCTCATAGCAGCTATTCTTTCAATTGTCAGCGTTTACAATATGTGGCTTGCGAAGGTTTGCCTTTTACGAACCTTATACAAGCTATTAAATACCTTCAAAATTAAAAAAATTGGACCTTATATACAAGCTGAATTTTTACTTGGTAAGGCAGCAACAAGACATTTCCACCTTTCTCGGTTCTCCGCAACTAAGCCCAGTCCTATTCCATAGTTCCACTTTCAAAATGGTTTGTTTGATCCCTGAGATCTTCAGAATGTACAGCAGAAAACGTTTAACGAAGGCTTGCGGTGTACTACGTTAAACAAAATCCGAAAGCTGCTTCAAGGTATTCTTTTATAAATTCTGCAAGCATACCGTCAAGTCCAGCTGCTTTGTTTGATGCCTTTCGAAGACGGATCACGTTACTTATCTCTGTACTTACTTGTTGGGGGGCTGGTGACAAAACCTTTTAGAAGACCAGCTCATGTTTGTCAATTGCGGATTCAAGTCTGCGTTGTGGTCGTCCAATTAGCAGTGCACAAAAGTATTCCTTCCATCTTTACAGCTGATCTTCTATCGTCACTAAAAAGGTTGCCGTTGAAATCCAACATGGGATGGTGCAACAATGGCTTTAGTGATTTTATAGAGCTCCCTAGTATGTTTGCTCTTTGCTGCTTTGACGCCGAGTGTGATTAACACGAAGTACGCTGTCTTTGGCTTCTTAAAATTTACCAGCAACTCCGAAAGTGATGCTTTATCTGAGGCTGACTTAAAAAAAGTCGTGACAGAAAGGACTTCAGTAAGCTACTTGAAAAAACATTTGTTCGTCCCATTCTTGAATTTGCTTGCCAGGTTTGGTCACCCCATTACGAATGCCATATATTAAGGTTAGAACGTGTACAAAAACGATTTCTGCGATTTGCCTTGCGGGGCTTAGGTTGGGAAAATCCTTACGAGCTTCCCGCATACATCAGTCGACTGAAACTAATTGATTTGCCATCCCTTGTGAATAGACGTTCTTATTTAAGTTTTGTTTTTATCGTTAAATTAATAAATGGTAACATAGACTCTTTGTACCTTTTGTCTCGAATACATTTTAATATTCCTCAAAGAAACTTAAGAAATCTACCTAGCTGCATATATGTCCCAAACTGTCGTACTAATTATGAACGATTTTCTCCCTTAAACAAAATGTTTGAATTATTTAATCTTCTTAATAATAGATGCAATAACTTATTTGACCAATCGTTAAATTTTTCATCTAAATTTCAGTCAAATGTGTATTCAATTATATAATTGTAGCTACTCTTATTATAGACATAAGTACTTATATCTGAAGCTAGTCTTTAGCTATGTAAATAAATAAAAAAAAAAATAAAAAAAAAAAATATCTGGTCGGAACTCGGAACTCTATTTGGGATCCTTTACCTGAAGCGCACTACAGGAAGGGTTTTCAAAACTGTATGTATACGAATAAGAACTTAAGGACGTGGAGTGCTATTTGCCGAAAGTACGCATACCACTTTCAACATGATTGATCCAGGGCATGTTCGTTGAGGGCCAAAGCAGATTCACGTTCTGATTTAATGAAACCAGTTCCACTCCACTACGCTTAGGTCTATATAGAGACTCATTGTGGTACCCATATGAATGTTTTCCAGTTACTCATCTTGCCATATGCCTGCCTGCGTTCCCTATAGATTTTCAAACTATCCCTGGTGAACCTGAAAAGATCGCTTATTGTACTCTGCGGTAGCTCTTCGATGTTCTCGAAATAGTGTCTCTAATATTTATTTATTGAAACCGGAAAGATAGTTAACGAGAAAACATATTTAAAAAAAACGGGTTCTATGTAAGGTACCATTATAAGCCAAATTTTTAAAAATCTACTTTTACTAAAAGGGAGACTGTTCTTAAATAAAATGCACGACTGGGTCGCACGAACTTGCTCTTATGATAAGCAATTGCTTAGTGGCTGCATATATGGATTTAAAAAAAAATTTAAATAATTTCGAAAATTCTTTTATTTTTTAAATTAGTTTAAGAGTTTTCTCGGAAAAACAAAGTATACAATAAAATTTCAAAGCTATACGTGAATCTAGGAAAAAAAAATATTGAAAATCGTTCGACCAGTTTTTTTTTAAAAAGGTTATTTTTGAAAAACTTTTCCAAAAAATATTTTGAAATTTATTTGGGTATGCAAATATATGGCAACCTGTAGTTTACATTTGAAAAAATAATTTAAAAAAAAATCAATATACCCGTTTCCAACATATTTCGAAAACCAAAAATTTTTTTGAAAAAATTATAAAAAATCAAAAAAAAAAGTTTTTGAAAAATTTGAAATGCCATATTAATAAAATTATAAATGACTTCCTGTGGCCAAAATTTTATTGAAATCGAATGTATAGTTTACGAGAAAATTTGATATGAAAATACTGGTTCTATGAGAGGTACCGTTATAAGACAAATTTTGAAAAATATTTTTTAACCACAAGATATATTGTCTTACAAAAATAGCATCCTGAAAGTTTTATCAAAATCGTTAGAGCCGTTTTTGAGAAAATCAATTTTTTTCTTCACGATTGTATGGCAGGTGCCGTTATTTTTGGGCCTAGAGCAAAAATAAAAAATACGTTCCGAGGGACGGCCAAATAAATCCTAGATACCAAATTCGAAGCAAATCGGCCCATCCGTTCAGGCTCTAGAAGCGCGAACAGACAGACAGACAGACAGACAGACAGACAGACAGACGGACGGAATTCCCAGACCCACTTTTTTCGACTTCTCCATCATCGTAATGTCATGTGTGATTGTTATCTCGAAATTTTTTTTCTGCACGAATCCATAACTTGCCTTATAGTACCTATAATCGCAAGTAAAAATAGTTTTATCAAAATCGTTAGAGCCGTTTTCGAGTTTCGATTCCAATTTATTTCAACTTCTCCATTATCGTTATGTCATGTGTGATTGTTATCTCAATTTTTTTCGACGAATCCATTACTTGCCTTATCGTACCTATAATCGCAAGTAAAAATATACATCATTTGTACAAATTGAGTGCTTAAATTTAATATTTTTATTTTTAAAATAAACATATAGAAAAACGAAAATATAACAAGAAACAAAAATAGAACTTATAAGGTAAATAGATAGTTCATTTAAGATCTAGACATTCCCAAGGTTAACATAAACTCTTGTCCTGAACATATCCAAAGCTTCGCGAAGAGTGGTCTGCTTAGTTTCTGGAAATGCGAAATAAAATCCAACCGCAAAGATAAACTGCAATGCAGCCAAAGTATAAGCATAATTAGAAGTTGAGCCAATGGTCGATGCCATGCAAATAACGATCTGAATAATGTTTTCAAAAATAATTGCAATCAAAATGAAATAAGGCTTTACAGAAACCGAGAAGGCTTCGCCCGAATAGCATGTGCTTGCCGGAGCAGCGAACCCAGATAGCACCTGATGAAGGAGCAACAAAAAAACGAGTGTATTCAAGCCTAGTTCTGATATTTGCAGAAAATTTGTAAACAATGATCCGACTCCCAACAAGAGGATACTTCCAATTAGAAGTGAAATTGTACATTGTGCCCTTCGGCTGATGCGGTCTAAGATACAAGCTGACAAAAGTACTCCAATGAATCGACAAAAAGTATAAAGGTAGGACTTTGGAGTACCTTCAGCACTCAATGTGTCGGCTAAGAGGAAACCCCAAGTTAGAGGAAGTGTATATGACGCCGACACAAGGACACGGAACAAACTTATCTTAAGTAATGGTACCCAGCTGTTGGAGATATTCTCAGCTGTTCCCCTGGTCAAATCTTCATCCAGCAAAGCCTTGTTTTCGTTTAATGTGGTCTGAGTTTCATTGGTTACAGTTCTTGGTCTCTGTAGCTGGCTTAAGACGTTGATAGCTTCTGTTTCATTATCTTTCCTCAAATGAAATATTGGTGACTCAATTGTATAGACAAATGTAAATATCAAAGCAAGAACTCCAACGACTATTGACGCGATTCCATGTGTTCGATTTGTGTTTATGTCTTTCGTCCAGGTGGTTGTGAAGAGTGTTAATATCACTGCACCAATGGAGAGACCCATATGCTCAACACTCAGTACCAGACCTCTGAACCTCTTCACCGATTGCTCCGAACCAGTCAAAATAGTTGGTATTATAGTCAAGCCAAACGCTATACCGTCACAGTAACGAGCCAAAACGATCCATGTTGTATTTTGTGGGAATATTGTGTAGAGGGTTCCATTAACGATGACCAATACTGATGCCAATAGCTTTTATGGAAAGAAAAAAGAAAGTTTAAAAAGATACATTTGCTAAAAGTTGAGATACTTACATTAAATGCTCGGTTGCTCATCTTCAGAGCTAAGAATGCAGCAATGCAGGCACCTATGATGACAGCAATAAACCAACAATATTGAGCGTGAGTCCCGTACTCGATAGCGGGTTCAAGACCAACGCTTACAGCAAGGCTCATTCCACCCGAAATAAATACCATCCTTGCTGTACAAATACATAAGATGGTTGAATGTGCTAGGTTTGATTTCATTATAAAGCGGTTAGAAATTTCTTGGATTCCTTAATTCTACTTTCATTTCATTGTCCCAAAATCCATGTTTCTAAACTCCAATGTGTCTCTGTTTCTATGATTCTATGATTCTATGATTCTATGATTCTATGATTCTATGATTCTATTATTCTATGATTCTATGATTCTATGATTCTATGATTCTATGATTCTATGATTCTATGATTCTATGATTCTATGATTCTATGATTCTACGATTCTATGATTCTATGATTCTATGATTCTATGATTATATGATTCTATGATTCTATGATTCTATGATTCTATGATTCTATGATTCTATGATTCTATGATTCTATGATTCTATGATTGTATGTGTCTATGTTTAAATGTTTCAATGTTTGAAATGCAAAGGTTTTTTTTGTAGTTATTACTAACAAGTATTGAAAATCATAGAAGCTGTAATAGATGCATTAAGAACGAAAGGCTTCTGTTTTGTATTTTTGTTTTTGTGTGGGAATTGACTCAGTTGTTTTGGCTGCAAATCTCAATCAAATAATTCTTATCTATAATCCCATTCGTATATTCAAATTCGGTCGCCAAAATGCCTTTCTTGGTGATAAGCTCTAATTCTTGCACTCCATAAAAACATTTTGTTTTTATTATAAGATTGATGGTGACGTCAGACGAGTATTATTATTAGCGATACAAAATATAAAGAATTCTGGAGGAATAATAATGAGTCACCTGTTGAATCTCGATTTTTGTTCTTTCGCCGCGGTCATCTCGTATTTTTTAATATTTTCGCTAAACAACAATTATATTTTGTTTTTATTTTTTTTACTATCTCTCGATGAAGTAACAACAATCTAATCAGCTATTCCGAAGTGATTCAAAATTATTGCATTATGTATTTTGACAAAATCGAGATAACAAGAAGCATAATAGAAAGTCGAGGCTAAAGCTACCCCATTTGGCGAAGACTTTAGATGGCCTTTTCCATCCATCATCGCTATCGTGGTGTCATATTTTTGAATAGAATGTAAACTTTCTATTCACAAATATGACACCTCTATCACAGTGCCACTTGCCACATTTGTTTGGTTTGTTAGATGTCCCCATGCTCAGGGCACATTAAAAAAAAGTCAGTGCAGCATTGTAAAATGCCAAACAAAACTTTGACCGTGCAAAACCATGCTCATCGTTTTATACAGTACCTGCAACATCAAACAAAACTTAATTTGACACTTCCCAGCAGACATCTTTTTTAATCTATCATTATTAAGAAAGACATCTGATTTTTTACCCGGTGAAAGTCTCTGGGATGCGTTAGCGCGCAATCACTGCTTGCACCGAACTCACATCGAACACAGTCCAAAAACTATGGGATGGAAAACGTCACATAAAATGCACATAACAAACCTGGTCACCCTTGGAGTACCTATCATTTCTGCCAATCTCAAAGTATTTCCTCTAATCCCTTATGTATACCTAATGTAATAACAAAATTCTTCCACAAACCTGCATTCAGTGAATTCAAAAGTGGCTGGTTCCTGCGTAAATCTTGGCCCCAAGTGTAGTTGGGAACAACAGGTGTTTGTATTGATCCATAACGTGATGGAACCGATTCCTGTTGCGATTCATATTCTGATCGATCTGGAGGCGGCGGCGATGGTGATGCACGTCTTTCAGACAGATCATCAGCTTCTGTCGTCGATGCTTGAGATTGATCCATATCGAAAATTTAAGTCTTTATTTGCAAAACTAATTTGATAACAAAAATTAAAAGAAAGAGTGCCGCAAACAATAATAAAAAAAAAAAAACAAACATCAAACAGTAAGACCCCGTATCCAAATGTTCCCCTTTCTTGGAGTTTGCCGCAAAATATAAACAAAAAACTCTCTTCGATATTGCTAACGGGGTAGATCGAAGTGTGTGCTGTCGTGTGAAACAAAACCGATCAACTATTCTATTTTAATCAAGATTCAAGAGAGGAGTCTGCTTGTTTAGCATTAGCTCAGCAGTTTTAATTTTAATTCAAGATCGAAGCTGCCACTTTCTTTGAAATAATTCAAAAGCAACACGAAATTATTATAAAGAGTAGATAATAGATTTTTTACAAGTAATTTAAAGGTTCACAAAGTTCAGAATTACCTGTTCTTTTCAATATCAATCTTTTCATAATAAATATTCTTCGAATAGTCTTAAAACAGGCTGAAAAATTTATGATTGTGACGTCATACAATGCAAATACAGAGTTCAGTTTGCATGTAAGTTTCCTTTTAAATTGAAAGTGTGTCTATTCGCACAAAATACTTTCATTAGTGTCAAACTTGAAGGCCGAATTTTTGAAAAAAAGGATTTCAATGTCTTTTTGCATTCAGTCCCGCACATTCAACTGCGTTTTTGCGCTTTGGATATGCCCAGTTGTCTGGCAAGGGCCAGTCTTTGGAAATTATTTTACTCAACAAAATTTTACATTGGTGTTCATGTGAATAGACGCTATCTTTTCGCGTTACTGGTTAACTTTCATCCTTCGCTTTTTATCAATCAACCGAAACTCAACTAAATTGACCTAGTCCTATTTCGGCTGCTTATTTAAAGGGGCAGCGTAAACATTCGTGCAACAAACAAAAATTGAGGCGTCAATTTGATACACATGAAATTTAATGATGGAGAAGTCAAAATAAAGTGCACGGCTGTGTTGCATCAACTTGCTCTTATGTGTGACAGTGGTCTTGAGGCTTGAGCTTTTGGAAAAAATCAGGAAAAAAATTATGTATAATTATTATATCTCTTAATAAATCAATAGTTAAAACGTTTTTTTTGGAAAAAATAAAGTACATAATCCATCTGATTTTCAATTTTAAGAGAAAAAAAACTTTTTGAGTATGCAATTTTTTAACACTTTGTAGTTGTTATCTGAAAAATAAAATTTTTAAAAAAATTATTAAAACGTTTTTGACAAAAGCAAAAATTTTAATTTTTTTTTTTTTTAAACTTAAAAGTTTTTTTTTTGGAAAATTGTAAGAATTGATATTATTAAGTTTATAAAAGGGCTGCGTTATCAAAAAGTTTTATCAAAATCGTTGGACTCCTTTTTGAGGAATACTATTTTTTCACTAAAAATCATACGGCATGTGCCGTAGTTTTAGAGGTAGAATGCTAATTCCAAGAACACCTCTGTAGAACATCATAATAATACTGTGTACCAAGTTTGAAGCAAATCGGTGCAGCCGTTTAGGTTGCAGGTAACAGAGACAGGTATAGAGACAGACAGACATACGGACAGACAGACAAATAGACAGACAGAGTTGTTGGTCCAACAAAAATTTTCCTTACGAATGCATGACTTGCATTACCCTTTAATCGCAAGTAAAATATACGTAATTTTTATTCTATTCCAAAAAAAAAGAAAAGAGTATCTGCATGCCAAGCAATAATATATAAGAAGTTAAATTTTCTCAAAAACGCCAACGATTTTGATAACTTTCGAGTGCTGTTTTGTCAGAACAATATATTTTTTGGTTAGAATGGCTTTTTCTGAATATGCCTTACAACTGTACCTATACTTAAGTAGAACCGGTGATTTCTTAAATCGTATTTTTTTCGTAAGCTGCACAGCCGATTTCAAAGGAAGTTTCTTACAAATTCATTATTATTGCATTTCAAAGTTATGAAAGACTTTGTTTAGTTTTTTGTATTAATTAAAAAGTTTTTCAAATAATATTGAACAAATCAAAAAAATTCTTAAAATATTTTTTCGACTCCTATAATTTTTAACACATCAAAATGTGCATTCCATAGCTAAATTAAAGTGGCAACATTAACTTGAAACCATACAAAAACAAAAAAAAAAGGAAATAAAGATCCCATAGCACTTTCAGTTTTCCAAATGAATCACTTCTTTATGAATAATTTTTATGAAAAATTGTTGTCAAAACAGAGGCAGACCGGTTGTTTTTAGGTGTTAGCTTTTGTATCTATTTATTATATAAAGTACTAACATTATCTATAATGTAAAACGGAGCTTCTCAATAATTATTAATCCCAGGTCTCAGCAGATAAAGCTTGAAATCTTTTAATGATGTCATATTAGATGAAGCGCGGAGAGCAGAAAGATCAAATTTTAATAACTCGAGATTTATTCAACGGAAATTGATAAAAGAAAGAGAAGTAGGTATATAGTAATGCACTTTAGGAGGTTCATATTATGTATTAATTACAAGGAACTGTCTAAGGTTTTAAATAATTACATTAAATGGTGATAAACATACACATTTAATGTGATTACAGCAATCAACTAAATACGGCGATCATATTTTAGATGTTTATTGCATTGGATTTGAGGCAGTATACGATATTCTGTCGGACCTTTAAATATTTTTTTTAGCTTACTGAAATGATTTTTGAAAACTGTGGTGTTAGACTTACTATACGAATAAACTTTTAAAAGAAAATTGTGCCTTTTTGCAAGGAACATTTATTATTCAAAGTAATATTGATTTAAAAAAGTGTTGAGTTGGTCGAACTTGGTGTTTCTAAATATGTACCTACAATGAGTTACAAAAAAAGTGACGTACCTTGAAATTTTGCAAAACTATTAAGGAACTAAAAGAACGTTTCTTGCAGTTCTGTTTATTTACATAAAAAAAAGTAAGCCATCTAAAAAAAAAATTTGAAGAACTTAGAAATAAAGACAAATTAAAGAAAATGTACAAAACTACATAAATTAACATTTAACACTTTTTTTCAACGAGCCCTCGTTCTTTTAAATGTGTGTATTGCATCCGCAAGGTGCCATGACATAAAGCCATGTGACATAAGGCCATATTTCGAATTATGGCCGTCTGACACATTACTAAAGTGTCATAAGGCCATATGTTTTTGTGACATAGTTCCATACTAAAAAAAGCAACTGACAACAAAACGTTGGAGGTAATATTCGCCCCGAATTTTAAGCTATTATTTTGTTTATCAAGTGTTGTTGCTTTTGTAATTGCAAATTCTTGGAACTTTTATTATCATGATCATGAGACATGAGCTTGATAAACAAAATATATCTTAAAGTTCACGTTCCAAATTCTTGTAACTTTTTTTTTATCAAGCGAATATATTATGATAATAAAAGTGAGCTTGATCAAAGAAAAAAAGATCCAAAGAAAAAACGAAAGTGACATACGTCCATAATGGTCTTATGACGCTTTCGAAAGCGTCTTAACGCCATATGCTCGAATATGGCCTTGTGACGCTTTACAAAAGCGTCATATGGTCATATTTCGAATTAAGGCCTTATGTCACATGGCCTTATGTCAAGGCACCCCTCCGCAAACATCAATCAAAGCCTAAATTAGACGGGGCATATATTGGAAAAAGGAAAAGGCTTCTTACCGTGTAGACTTAATAATCCCACTCCTCTAGCAAAGCAGATTTCAGTGCACTGAATGTCTCTGGTAAGGACGACCAAACTTCTAATACTCTTCCAAGCGTGTCCCAAACATGTTCAATGGCATTCATATATTTGGACTCATCGCAAGCCAATTCATAACCGCTATTTCCACTTCTTCCAAATAATCCACAACGCACCTGGCGGCATGTGGCCTAACATTGTCCTAGTATCAGTATAAGAAGTGTTCCATGAAGAGTATCTCTCACCTGGCCATCTCCAGACTCATTGTAGTTGCTTTGGAACTAAAATGTTTAGTGATAAAATATCCTTCAAAATGGACACAATCATTTTTGTTTTTCAAATGCATCAAAATCATGTAATCAGCATATTAATTTTTTCTTCGCCAGTTTAATGGTTGGCACAGTGCCACTAACAACTTTTTGTCAGCCAATAGTTTGGTTGCCCAAGTGATAAACTATTAGGAATTGGTTAATGCTAGAGTGGGTTTACTCTCATATAACCTCATGGAAGCCACTGAACGTACCAAATTACGCTGTGGAAGAGTTTTAATAAGTCGCCTTGCCAGTAAGTTAACACCTGCACTTCACGATTTTGAAAATTTAGTTTTCTGGTTTTGCAGAACATTACGAGACATAAAATATTTTTAAAAATGAATTTTGAAAAAAAAGAGAGAAAAATATTGCGACCGTTTTTTTTGGTCGACGTTAGCAATCATTTAATTTGGTTTAAACAAAGAATAAGAGGCTACCCCAGGACTTAAGCCATTAAAAAAAAATCTATTTTTAATTACATAAATTGTTTTGATTGATTTTGGTTTTAGATGGACATAAACCGTTTTGCAAATGCATTTTTTGTACACATGAACATAAAGCTTATAGGTACTATAAGGCAAGTTATGCATTCGTAAAAAAAATTTTTGTTGGACAGTCAAACATAACATAACAATGATAGAGAAGTCCAAGAACGTGGGTCCGACAATTATGTCTGTCTGTCTGTCCGTCTGTCTGTATCGGTACCTACAGCCTAAACGGCTGGACCGATTCGCTTCAAACTTGGTACATAGAATTATTATGATGTCCTACAGAGGGGTTTTTGGAATTAGCATTCAAGCTCCAAAACTAACGTTACCTGCCATATATGATTTCTTATGAAAAACTCATTTATCTCAAAAACGGCTAGTACGATTTTGATAAAACTTTCTGAATGGAGTTTTTTGAGTAAAATGTATGTTTTGGTTGGAACAGATTTTTCAGGAAAAGTACCTCCCATATGGGAAGAGTTTTTTCTTAACAGATTTTCTCGTAAGCCAATTCACGGATTTCGATGAAAATTTCAATATGAAAGCTTTTTTATAAACAAAATAAAAAAAAACTCTTTGATTTAAAAAAAAAAAAAATTTTTTTGAGTTTTCTAAAAAAAAGTTAAATATTTTTTAAATTTTTGGTTTTTTTAAAAACTGTTTTTTCAAAATTTTCGTTTTCTAATAAAAACTTTAAACTGCTAAATGTTGGCATTCTCAAAAAAAAATGGAATGTTTTCGAAAAACCGTTTTTTGAAAAAACTGGTCGAACGTTTTGAAAACAAAATTTCTTAAGATTCAAAAAAGTAAAAGAAATCTGATGACTTACTTCATTTTCTCAAAAAAACCTTTTAACTATTGATTTTAAAGTGATTAATAAAATTTCATTTCATTTTTTCAATGCTTTATTCCGAAAATCTCAAGCCCCAAGACCATTTTAATACATAAGTGCAAGTTCGTACGACCCAGTCGTGGAATTTATTTTTGTAATGTAACGGCTATAGTGTGTGGTAACGCAATGGGCCCATCTGATTTTAAAAAAAAGGTAAGCAACCGGGTAATTGTGTGAACTTAAAATAACGATGATTTGAATTCCGATTTTCTTACGAGTTTGTGTTTTGGTAAATATTACACCAAAATCAGTTGATAATTTTGAAGCTTTTCAAATTCAATGAAACTGCGGACACAATCAACTAAATTTTTATATCCTATGTAAACAAGCGTGACTACGTTTTATTTGTCTCTTGTGAGGACTGAGAAGCATGAATATTTCTTCAAGTGTGGAGTTAAAATATAAGAAACCTTAACTTTCGTTAATACCTTGAAAAGGGGGTGTAGCCTTCAATATAAGGAATTTCACTAATCCAATCAAAACAGCCAAATAAATTGGCGTAGTTCTGGACAGAAAAATGAACTCATGGAATATCAACATATACGCCGGTTATAGGATATGGGAACACCGGGAGGCCTTATTTCAAAAAATGGAATGTGGATGTACACGGCCATATTGAAGGGCTAGAAGCTATTTTCAATCTAAAGCGCCTGTTTTTGATAGAATCCGCAGCAAATAGAACCCTCTTACAAACAGGCCATACATATAACACTTCTTTCCCTAAGAAAGAAGACTGACTTGACAACCAAACAGCGAAACAGTTATTGAAATCTTTTTAGATACATAGTTCTAAAAAAAATTGGTGCAGGCTTCTTTTCAGTAACACTTAAACTAGTCAGATCACCCATCAGGATTCCTGTTATAACAGCGGCTTGCAAACTGAGGTCCTGGCACTGACGGAAGGTGCAAAACAGGTTGAAATGAAGGAAATACCACATGCAGATTGGTTTTTTCATTGAAAGCGGCGATACAAGCAATTGTTACCTTTGAAATAAAATCGTAACTTACAATCGCGAAGAGCCAATAAGGGATGTTGGCAGCGCTCACCTACATAAGATTCTGTGCTGGAAAGGAAAGGAGCATTCTGAGAACTCAGCCAGGCAGAGATAATCGTAATCGATGCCAACCTGTAACATTCAACAGACGATTGGGAATAAAGTACTTGCTGATGCAGTTAACTCCGATGCCGAACTCGGTACATCTGTGTCTTATCACACCAGGAAATCAAACCAAATCTAATAATATTCTACAACTCTACCTGCCAAGCACTCTAAGATTTCAGAAACAAACTCTTAGAAAATTACTTCTTCCAAGAATTTTAATATTTATCAATGCCTCAAAATGGTTTAAAAATGTAGTTTGTCATAGGTCACATTTTCAGGGGCTCAAAACACTCAATGTATCACATTGATGGATATACAACATAAACCATCAGCTCACTTACCTTACCTAATCTAGAGTTCCAGGGAGTCCCAAGCTATCAGTAAAATATGGATTTTTATTTTTACTCAGGAATTCACATAATGTTAAATTTTGTCTAAATTGACTCAGTTGTTTGAAAAAAAAACCAAGTGTTATACTAGGCTATCTACCGTTCCAATAATTCTTCAAGAAACATTTTAATTATAATCACATAACTTAGATAATACAATTTAAAAAACTATAGTAAAATTATACAAAAAGCTATATTATAAGGCTCAAACATTTCCAAAGTTAACATAAACTGTCTTCTTGAACAATTCCAAGGCTTCCCGCAGAGTTTTTCGCTTAGTTTCTGGAAATGTTAAATATAAAATAAATGCAAATACCAACTGCAACGCACCCAGAGCATAAATAAAATTCGAAGTGGTCTCCAAACTTGACTGAGAACAAACTACGATCTGAATAAGGTTCTCGACAATAATAGAAATCAAAATAAAATAAGGCTTTACTGAAACTGAAAAGGCTTCGCCTAAATAGCAAGTGCTTGCAGCAGCCACAAATCCAGACAGCATTTGATAAAAGAGCAATAACGTTACGATTGTACCCAAGTATTCTTTCGACATATCCGAAGAGTTTGAAAACAACAAACCAACTATCAGCAAGATTACACTGCCAACCAAAAGTGCAATTGCACATGGCTTCCTTCGACCGATACGATCTAGAGTAAAATTGGAGAACGCTACCCCAGATAGTCGCATCACAATGCCTAGTTTGAGTTGCGGGACACTGCCTTTAACACTTTCCGATGTAGCCCAAATGAACGCCCAATTGATTGGAAGCGAAAAGGACAACGACACTAGGGCGCGAAGCATGCTTATTTTAAGAAGAGGTATCCAGCTGTTCGATATATTTTCAGATCTTCCTCTAGCCAAATCTTCGTCCAGCAAAGCCTTGTTTTCATTTAATATGTCAATAGTTTCGTTGGATACAGTCCAAGGAGGATTCTGTAACTGACGTGCAGCGTTTAAAGCTTCCGTTTCATTATTCTTCATCAAATAAAAAATTGGCGAATCAACTGCGACGAAAAAAGCCAACACAAAAATAATTGCAAGGACTCCATAGATTACAGCTAAGATCCCATGGGTTTCCTGATTAACTTTCTCATCCTCGCTCATCATGTATACTGTAGATGGTATTATCCACATTGCACCTGCAAAGATACCAATTTGTTCAGCACATAGTACAAGACCTCTGAAGCTCTTCGCAGACTGCTCGGAACCAGCCAAAATAGTTTTTATAATGGTCAAGCCAAACGCTATGCCATTAACGTAACGAGCAACGACAATCCATGGTGTGTTTGGTTCGGAAACAATGTAAATAATTCCGCTCACGATTACCAGAACTGAAGCAGATAGCTTTAAATGAAAATTAAGTTATATCGAAGATAGATACTTTTATAGATACTTTTAAATACTTACATCGAATGTGAGCTTTGTGATCTTGCGAGCTAAAAATGCTGATAAACAGGCGCCAATGATGACAGCAATAAACCAACAGTATTGAGTATGAGTTCCGTATCCGTCAATTGATCCGAAACCTACACTCGCAGAAAAATCCATGCCACCTGACATAAATATAATTATGGCTGAAAAAAGAAAAAAGGATTACCTATTAGAGAAATATTTTGAGAGGATATAAAGGCATGATACAACTACTAAAGAAAGCGCCTTCCAAATTCTCATTTTTTTTTCGTTCTGAGCATCAACGTTACGGACACACATGAAGTTTTTGCCTTCTCGTTTTCGCCTTCCCGATTTAATTTTTGTTTCGTTCTACGCACTATACGTTCTACACTTTGATATACATGTATACTCTACGTCACGGACACACAATGGAGTTTGACGTTTTTCATTGTATCGTGCGCAATGCCATATATTTAGTAGTTGTATCATGATCTAAAGGTCTTGATCAACATTTTGTTTAATTTGTTTATTTTCCAAATTTCAAAAAAATGGTCCTAAGATTTCGAAAGCAAGTCGACAAATGATCTTTTTAAACTCGTGTATACAGGGCCTGTCAAATGTGGCGTTACTCTTACATCAACTTTGTCTTGGCATCACGAAGGACAGCCAGCGGTAAGAGAATGTGTGGTCACAAGAAGTCATTATTGATGCCTGGATTTCGGGCGTGGCAAGAAACCAATTCGGCACTGAACACTTGAGATTCAAAAAAAGACTACTTACTTACCAGTCTCATAAAACTCGTCTTAGACTATTAATAATTGACACATTTAGAATTCATTGTTCGACTTGGCTTGTAAAGAGACTATGAACGTGAGAGAGTCATACAGCTAAAACCGAAAATCAGGGCAAACCCGGAACAAGTTCAAACAATCTAGAGAGACCTGTAGTGCTCACTTTCAAAGAACCAAATTTTCGCATGAACGAAAATGAAGGCATTAAGTTTTACGATCCAAGCGAAATCGCAACGCAGTTTTGCACTTGTTCAATTGCAATAATATTTAAGGATCTATTTAAGGATATCGTGAAGATGCATCCACATTTCCACATTGGCAAAATCCTTACGAAAGCTCTTCCATCTATCTTATTTTCTTTTTCGCTTTCCGAATGGATGAAAAACAGCATACCTATGCAAAAAAGCCGTATCTTTGTCCCCTCAAAATACAGACCAATCGTACCTACGTCCTTCTTTCCAAAGGTCATGGAAACTCAATTGCAATAATATTTAAGGATCTATTTAAGGATATCGTGAAGATGCATCCACATTGGCAAAATCCTTACGAAAGCTCTTCCATCTGTCTTATTTTCTTTTTCGCTTTCCGAATGGATGAAAAACAGCATACCTATGCAAAAAAAGGCGTATCTTTGTCCCCTCAAAATACAGACCAATCGTACCTACGTCCTTCTTTCCAAAGGTCATGGAAACTCTCATAAAACCTCAAACTAAAAACTATCTTGAGAAGATGATACTTTTTAATGGCCGGCAGTACGGGTTCGTGTCACTAGGTCCACTGGTGAATTGATAGTACCTATATGTATATCTCACCGGAAGTGAAACCAATCTTTATCGTTTTGGAGAAAGTAAGGCTATCGCTATTGATAGTTCATTTTTAGAGTTTGGCACAAGCATTTGGTATCAACAAACCCCTTCCTCGATTGATAAGAAGTTTCCCTTCGGACTTTGTGTACTTAACTTAATTAATGCTATAGTGTGCCCAAAGTTTCCACTTTGACTCCGGCTCTCTTTCTCCTTTTTATAAATGATGTCTTGTAAAAGACTTTAAATTCACTTAATTGTTTTGCTGACTAATTTCATGGAATGTTTTTTTAGTTGTGAACTTTTCGGCAATGGCGGCGCTAGTTGTCATGTTTACCTTACATCAAATGTCTTCTATTGTTGTTTTTGCTTCCCATTCCAATCTAGACAAAAACCACTCCAACAACTTTTCAATCAAATGTTTGTGAACTTGGTCAACAGATGGTGCACCTAACGTTCCGCTTATTTAGCCATTGTATATAAAGGGCGTTTTTTTTACACGTGTGGTTTTCAATCTAGCAACACTTTTTTCAGGAGTTGGTCTTTTTGACAGCTGTCAATTGATTTATGCTCAGTTTGGCTTGCCATTTCATAATGAATATACTTACTCCTGATTCCTGAACAACGTCCAATATTCGGTCTACCTCTACATAGTCGCCCAGGAATTTATTCGAGCCAGCCGCGGCGACCACTTGGCCCGAAATCATTTTTAAAACATAATGGCAAACCCTTATCTTTATAATAAAGCTAAATTCTTGGCCATAACATTAAATTATATGCGTTTTATTTCTTCTCGAAAACCACGTGTCTAAAAAAACACCCTTTATAATCTATAGTGTTCTAAATAAGCCGAACGTTAGGTGTGTCATCTATTGACCAAGTTCACACGCACTTGATTGAAGAGTTGTTGGAGTGGTTTTTGTCTAGATTGCCATGGGAAGCAAAAACAACAATAGAAGACATTTGATGTAAAGTAAACATGCCAACTAGCGCCGCCATTGACGGAGTTCACAAACAGAAAAACATGTTGAAAGAAATTACTATAAAAATATATATACAATGCATAAGCTCAATATAATTCTGATTTTGACAACATTGTCCGATATGGAATAATCAAAAATGTAGAATTCAATTTAATGCTTCAAAACCCCAATGCTGGCTTCTGTCGTTCAGACATCACCAAGGAAACCAACTTCTGTGAAACTAACAAATATTCCAAATGACCGTTGGAATCGCAAATAATACGTATAAAATTATTAAACCTTTTCCTCATAAAAACCTGGGGTGGAATCGGCTAAGGTGATTTGTGATATGTGATAGTCATAATATACAAATTTCGTCTGGCTAAGGTGATTGTCACATGTGACAATCACATTTTTGTGACTTTTTCTTGTGACAGCTATTTAGGTGTCACTTGCATACAAAAATAATAATAAATAAAAAATAAACCTCTGACGCTGACTTATAAAACAAAATTATTTGCTTTTGCTGTCAAAGATTTGTCAACGATCTACATATACTAATGTTGTTTTCGATTGGGAGAAATAAGTTTCTCCTCATGATTAAAGTAAAAATAAAAACAATAAAAAAAAAAAAACAGAAATGAACATTTTTTTAATTGAGATATTTTTCTGAAACGCGTATATGTTGTGAGCAATCACGTGAAGTGACAACTAAATTAATCTTTTCTAAATAAATACATAATTGTCACGTCCCTTAATGTAAATTATATATTAAAATTGTTCGAATTGTTTAATTTGAAATACAAAATATATAGAAACTGTGACGTTCGTATATATGCGCCTTCAGACCGCATATTTCATAAAAAGCAGAAGAAGTAAGACTCGCAAAACAACTCCGAAGAGAAACGATTTGTCTTCGGAGTTCTCTCCAATTGCCCAACGGAAAATGACATAATGAAAATAAACAAAATTCCGGTGATCACATTATGCAGACGCACAAAATTATTTTATCACATGTGATTGTCAGAAATGTGACAATCACAAATCACATTAGCCGATTCCACCCCTGATTGATAAATTCAGATACCGGTAGATTGTGATTCATTAATAATATTGAGGAACGAAAAACTTTTTGTTTACAATAACTGTTAAAGCAGAATGTGTGAGTATGTGTCACATCCCTTACCGCAACACGAATCAAAAATTGATTTTTAATTAAAAATATTTAAATAATTTGAGGTTTATTTAAATCTAAATAGAACTTTGTTTCACAAACCTGGACATAGTGAGTAATATTGTGGCTTGTTCAGTTGATAATCCTCAAACCAGTTATAAATTTGAGGAATATTAGGAGTTTCAATGGACCCATATCCTTGTCCTTGTGGTCCCGAATATGGTTGCGGATCATTTTCCGAATGCGTCGGTGGAGATGTTGGATCTGAAGGACGGCTTATCAAACTGTCGTTTTCAGTACCCAATGCTTGATACTGATTCATAATCAAGGAGTATATTATATTATTGGGAACTTTTTGACTTCCTCGATATCAAAATTTTATTGCAAAAATTAATACTAATATATTTTGTGATCTTGCACATCAAGGAAAGAAAACAAACTAAGTACACATTTAAAATTTTTTGTATCTCAACTTGCCAACCCACAAAATAACTTAATGAAAGTGAAAAAATAAAAAAAGGGATTGGGTGTTGCAGTCATATAAATAATAAACATTGCCTGAGTTCAAGAAAGATATCGAGTGTTTAAATTTTTTACTCCGAAAAAAAAAACACAACAAAGCTGTATAATGCAATAAAATGGTCAGGTATGCATAAATCAGTGTTGCCATTTTTGGATATAGGATCCCAAAGATTTTTCTGTTATTGTGGAAAACAAATTATTTACCAAAATACTTAACTTTAACAATTCAGTAATTTTTTAACCAGATTTCCAGGGATGAGCTATTTTATGTTTCCAATGAAACAACAACAACATTTTTACTAGTGGTCTTATCGTCATGCTTCAGAAATGACTTTCTAATACTTCCTGCCGTATAGGATGACAACAAAACTCATTCAGGGTGTGCAGACAGATACTATAGCGTGGCCACAATTGCTTTTCTAAGAATTCCTTTTTCTGGGCTTCTTACCTTCTTACGAACACTCTATGGATTTTATGCGAAGGACTTGCAGGCAATGTTATCCTTCACCTTCATCAGTTTGTATCAAAACTCAGTTCCCTTTTCGCCGCTTTCATCTTGACGTTTTGGTTCGTTTTCCGCCAAATTACAGCCCATTAAATCCACAGCCAATATCTCGTCACACAATATTACGGATTTCACATTGGATTTGAAAAATGTTGCCTTGCTTATTGCCTAAAGAGAGATTTTTACTGCTATTTCCGATGTACAGTATGCAATCTCTATTAATGTTATTTAAAACGTATAGTTCCAAACCGACTTCAACCGACTTAGCACTCACTTTAAGAGACTGCAACATTACGCCGAGCCCGCTGATGATCCTTTCTGTGAAGCATTATTATTGGAAAACTCCATTATTACCAAACTTCTCAATATTCTACTGGACATCCAAAATGGTAGTCATATTGTCATCTATCGCTAGAATTGGTGAAAAATCATCTCCTTGCGGAACACCATTTTCAGTTTTAGAATTTTCGTCCGTTAAATGCGAACTTGAACAAGATCTTCTAGTATTTGTTTTAAATGGCTGCTCGCTAGATTCTTTATTGAAGTGGCAACACTTTTTCTCTGATAACAAATTAGTGCCTTGGTGGAGTCCATTCTTATCAATCATTGATTTCCGGCAATGGTTGTGTACATACAAAAGACAAAATGAAGCTTTGTGGCAGGGTGGTGGCGGTGTGGGGATGTGGTTGCTTGAAAATGTTTTTTTCTAGATAATCTTGGGCTTCGTCATAAAATAGATATAAGCTTAATACTTTCCACAATCTCTCTATCAGGGGATTTTTTTTTTTGTCATGATTAGAATAATTCTTTTCAATTTGAATTGAGTCATAGTAAAAGTTCTTGCGCAAATATAAATGCGTTGGAGATCACCACCTAAATAAAACTCCTCGCATTTAAAATTCCAGTGTATGGTGATCGTAATTCTTCTCTTCCTCAACGACTTTATCGATTTGTATGATACCTTGCGTGTGTGTACATACTTATAGATTCGCCTGCTATTGGTGTGAGCTGACGAAATAAGTAATGAGAAAATAATATTGAGGTTACAATATTAAACGGAATGTTCAGATGCAATACCTAAAGTTTTATTGTTAATGTCCACATTAACGAACAAAATTGAGTTCATGCAATACCTTCGTTAAGCTTCTGGCCACAAGCTCGAAAAATGCCCATATGCAGATTGGATTAAGAAAATCAGTTCATTTATTGCAAAAATAAATTATGATGCATGTTCGCGTGTTTCGAAACCATCAATGCCATTTATTTGTATCTTAAATATTTATTGTTCTATAAAGCGCTTAAGAAAACAGTTTTATAATTATTTTAGATTTATTTTCACAATTTAAATCTAACAAATAGAAACTCATCTTTAGATTTTAATTGATTTAAAGTTAAGCCAATGTTCCTGACACAGGATTTCTTTTTGAAACTAGTACAGTTTGAAATAATGTCAATGCCTCACGCAATGTGGTTTGCTTAGTTTCTGGCATAATGAAGTAGAAAACAATTGCATAAAGGGCCTGTAAGACTCCCAAAACACAAATGAACACCGTAATTGATTCCGTATCACTAATTAAACAGCTGACCAAAATTTGCAGAATATTTTCACTAGCAACGGCGGCCAAAATGAAATAGGGCTTCACAGATATGGAGAAAGCCTCACCCAAATAGCATGTACTTATTGGCGCCACAAATCCAGATAGTAGTTGATAGATAAACATTAAGATAATAATAGCCCCATACGAAGATAATAACCCAACAGCAAAAAGGATTACACCACTAAGAAGTAATGAAAACGCACTTGGTATCCTTCGTCCAGCGATGTCCACGAAAAACATTGCAAATGTTATCCCAAGCATTCTCATGGCAGCATAGATGATACCATAACCGAGCATGGTGTATGCACTACTCGAAATTATTAAAGAAGCAAAAAGAATAGTTGTAGTCAGTGGAAAAGATAGAGACATTGAAACGAAACATCGAAATAGAATCATCTTGATCATTGGCATCCAGCTGTTGGAAATATTTTGGGATCTACCTCTAATGAAATCTTCCTGCAGCAATGCTTTGTACTCGACAAGGAGGGCGTTAGTTTCATATGTGCTCCTTTGTGGGCTTTGGAGCTTCCGCAATACATTAACTGCTTCATTTTCATTACCTTTGTTCAAAAGAAATACTGGCGATTCAAGTGTTAGGAAAAATGTAGAGACTAAGGCCGCAATTCCATATAATAGAATAAAAATTCCCAAGATGTATTCCTTTGTTGTTGATTCTATAACCGTAAGAATCAGAAGTATACTTAACATAACTGTAAGCCCCATTGCAAGGCCTGTTTGTTCAACAGTAAGGACATTCCCCCTGAATCTTTTTCCAGATTGCTCAGATCCAGCCAGAATAGTTGGAATCAGAGTCAAGCCAAATGCAATCCCATTGCAATAGCGAACAAAAGTTAATGACGTTGGCGTATGAGTAAGTGCAATATCGAGAACTCCATTTATGATGACTAGAACAGAAGCAACATACTAGAATGTAAAAAAATTAAAAAAAGAATATTAGAATTGATTGACAAAATGGCTTCAATTTAAAGATTTACATAAAACACACGCTTTGGAATCTTGTGAACTAAGACTGTGGATATGCAGGCTCCAATGATGACTGCTACAAACCAGCAAAACTGAATGTGTGTCCCGAGATTGATTAAGTACGGCCCAAATCCAATACTCTCTGCCAAGCCCATGCCACTCGCACCAAAGATGCACAATGCTGCAAGTAGAAAAAGTTTTCAAATTAATTTCTAACATATCTGACAGATTTCATTAAATTATTCAACTCAACATGAATAAGTATTTATGAGGAGGAAATTGCCAGATGAATGTGGAATTTAAATTCTAGAATAGGTCCAATCGTAAATTTTGACCAGACTAGAGATGAATCATTAATAGGTAGAACTTGATAAATTCTTGCTGTAAGATCTTCCATCAGCAGCTTTGCTGGATGATTATTCCACCCAATTCCATTTTCATGTTACTTTACTTTTTGATACTTTTTGTGAAAAAATAAATGCTTAAAGCAATAGCGGATCTAGTATAGATCCCTGTGGGACACCTTTATTTATTGCAAGTGAACTCGAAATAATAAGAGATAGGCTTGCAACTTTTGTTTTTTTTTTTGAAAAATCAAATAACAGTCAAGAAATGTCTATGAAAACTTATTACTATAATTATTTCGTATTAGAAATATCGAAAGGACTAAAAGGACACTCTACTGTAAATTATTAAAACACAAGCAACTTAATTTGCCAAGAAAAAGTGGACTTACATTATTTTTTTTTTCTTTTTAATATACATTTTATTATTTCGTACCTGGAACTAAGCCTCTAGATTGTGGTTTATTCCTTTGTGAATCCTTAAACCAGCCAATATGTGATTCATTAAATGGTTCATTTATTGCCGGTTGAGGTTGTTGCGGCTGGTATTCCATAGTTGTTTTACAAAAGTTCACTGTTTTCTTGTCAGCATACTCCATCAATCAGTGTTGTATAAGGTTTTCGACTTGAAATGCGTTTAGGAAATACAAACGAAAAAGCGGTTAATTCGTTCAAAAGACGTGTAAATTTTACTAAACTAAGTACAAAATAGTCGTATTAATGCTCGCATAACAATTTAATATCAGTTTTTTTTACTTTTATGCGTACAGTCAAGGCCTCTTTTCTTTAAATACTGATTGGTAAAATATTTTCAAAATGAAAAAGAAACGTTAGATAATTTGAGTTAATCTATGTTGTTTTAACGAAATCAAAGTTAACATACTCGGCTAAAAGAATATAGTGATAACTGATAAGAATGATTTCATTCTTTGAACGTCCCCCAAGTGCCTTCCTATATTTTGTTTGTTCTGTTTCTGCGATAAACTTACAAGAACTAGAAGGGGATTGGGCTCGAGAATTCCTTTTAACTATCGGAGTGGGATCTATGAAATGATTAGACGGGATACCGATATGCAAACAAACAAGGCTCTTTTCTTTAAAACCAATTTGTTTGAAATCTAAAAGCATTTAAATATTTTTTAATTAGAACTAGAAATTCGATAAGTTAGCGTTCCTAGCTTGTATCTTCGAAAAATTGGCAACTGATAATTCAAAGCAACTATACGGAGAACTCCGAAAGATATACCTACGTTTATATGATTAGATTAGATTTGAGGTGATTTTGGGAGCTTATGCAGCTCATGCAATGCGGTATTTTAATGATTTCTAGTGGGCCATTCCATGTGAGCGTATCTTTTGCCACACTGGGACTAGTTTTTACATGAGAACGATGTCATCACCATGTAGTGTCCGCGTCCGCATTCAAAAACGGAGAAGTGCTGGATATTCCCTGACTGAGAATTTATAAAAATGTTTCTTCACTTTTGAAAAAATGTAGAAATCTGTTCGTGTTTCCTGTTATTAATCCAGTCATGATTTTGAGAGCTTTCTTACCTTGGTTTAGAATTAATTTGATGATTTTTGATGTATATTGAGGTACAAAATGCTTGGAACAGATTTGTACCAGGCGTTGTCTGCCATGCTTCATTGGATTCCAATTCCAAGAGAAGGATATTCTTGGCAGTGTTCTTTTAGTGGGTTTTAGTTACTTATAAGGGTACAGGAATGAAAATTTAAATTTAAGAAAAGAAACATTTCCACGAAATGGGACGACAAAGTTATCGTCAAGCTACCGAAGAAAGGTAATGTCAAGAACAACTGGCGTGGTATCGCTCTCACTAATTTGTTTGTATTTCCACAGCTATTGGCAGCTATTAAAAAAAGCCTTTGATCACATTAATTTCGAGGTCATCTGGATATCTCTTGATACTAGAGTCATCTCAAGTAAAATCGGTGCCATAATAAATGAATCTAACAACAATACAAGGTGTTTCGTGTTGCACCAGTCGACAGCTTTCCAATGCATTCGAATATTACGACAGCGACTGAGACAGGGTTATGTTTCCCCCTTAGATTTTGTTCTAACTATCGGTTGATGATGTACCTAATCTACGAAAAAAATATTTCTTTTGTCTGTGGTTCTGTGTTATAAGTCAAGTTATGCATTCGTAAAAAAAAAAATTTTTTTTTTGGACAATCGAACATAACATTACGATGATAGAGGAGTCTAAAAAAGTGGGCCCGACAATTCTGTCTGTCTGTCTATCTGTATTTTCGTCTGTCTGTCTCTCTATCTGAATCGGCCTACAGCCTAAACGGCTGGACCGATTCGCTTCAAACTTGGTAAATAGTGTTATTATGATGTCCTACAGATTTTTACTTGCGATTATAGGTACTATAAGGCAAGTTATGGATTCGTGCAGAAAAAAAATTTCGAGATAACAATCACACATGATATTACGATGATAGAGAAGTTGAAAAAAGTGGGTCTGGGAATTCCGTCCGTCTGTCTGTCTGTCTGTCTGTCTGTTCGCGCTTCTAGAGCCTGAACGGATGGGCCGATTTGCTTCAAATTTGGTATCTAGGATTTATTTGGCCGTCCCTCGGAACATATTTTTTACTTGCGATTATAGGTACTATAAGGCAAGTTATGCATTCGTCGAAAAAAAAAGTTTTGAGATAACAATCAAACATGACATTACGATGATAGCGAAGACGAAAAAAGATGGTCTAAAAATTCTGTCCGTCTGTATGTCTGTCTGTCTGTCTGTCTGTCTGTCTGTCTGTATGTAGACCTACAGCCCAAACGGGTAAGCCGAATTGCTTCAAACTTGGTATATAGACTTTTTTAGGTATTGTACAGAGAGGAAATTGAAATTTTTTTTTTAGCTCAAAAAATAACGGTACCTGCCATACAACCGTTATTTTAAAGCTTATTTTTCTCGAAAACGGCTCTAACGATTTTTATTTAAAAAAATTAGTGTTGGTTTTTAGGTACGACCAATCATATGGCTGAAAAAAAAGTTTTAAAAAATGGCTAAGAACGGTACTTTCCATAGGACCGTTTTTTTTGCTTTCGACTATCTCGAAAACGACTCAACCGATTCTTTCGAAATTTCACACACATATAGCTGTAGGTAGCTCAATTTGTATTGCATACCAATATTTTTGAAAAATATTTTTTTGTATTTTTAAAAGCATTTTTTTAAAAAAAATTTAAAAAATTAATATTTTGAAAACTGCTTATTAATTTTTTTTACAAAAATTTTAAATAAATGTATTTGCTGAATACCTATGAACTGGCATTTTTGAATTTTTTTTGAAAATTTTTTTCAAAAAGTTTTTCAAAAAAAACTTTTTTTCTCGAAAACCGCTCCACAGATTTTTCTAAATTTATTCTCATAAATTCAAATTTATCCAAGAAATAAAATGGCGTACTTTTTTTTCAGCTCAAATTAGTTTAAGTATTTATTTAAGAATTTTGAAAATTTTATTTTTATCAAAATCTCAAGCGCATAAACCACTGTCACTCATTAGAGCAAGTTCGTGCGACCCAGTCGTGCATTTTATTATTTTTGCTCTAAGCCCAAAAATAACGGCACCTGCCATACAATCGTGAAGAAAAAAATTGATTTTCTCAAAAACGGCTCTAACGATTTTGATAAAACTTTCAGGATGCTATTTTTGTAAGACAGTCTATCTTTTGGTTGGAAAATATTTTTCAAAATTTGTCTTATAATGGTACCTCTCATAGAACCAGTATTTTCAAATCAAATTTTCTCGTAAACTATACATTCGATTTCAATAAAATTTTGGCCACAGGAAGTCATTTATAATTTTATTAATATGGCATTTCAAATTTTTCAAAAACTTTTTTTTTTGATTTTTTATAATTTTTTCAAAAAAATTTTTGGTTTTCGAAATATGTTGGAAACTGGTATATTGATTTTTTTTTAAATTATTTTTTCAAATGTTAACTACAGATTGCCATATATTTGCATACCCAAATAAATTTCAAAATATTTTTTGGAAAAGTTTTTCAAAAATAACCTTTTTAAAAAAAAACTGGTCGAACGATTTTCAATATTTTTTTTTCCTAGATTTACGTATAGCTTCGAAATTTTATTGCATACTCTGTCTTTCCGAGAAAACTCTTAAACTAATTTAAAAAATCAAAGAATTTTCGAAATTATTTAATTTTTTTTAATAGCCATATATGCAGCCACAATAAGCAATTGCTTATCATAAGAGCAAGTTCGTGCGACCCAGTCGTGCATTTTATTATTTTTGCTCTAAGCCCAAAAATAACGGCACCTGCCATACAATCGTGAAGAAAAAAATTGATTTTCTCAAAAACGGCTCTAACGATTTTGATATAACTTTCAGGATGCTATTTTTGTAAGACAGTCTATCTTTTGGTTGGAAAATATTTTTCAAAATTTGTCTTATAATGGTACCTCTCATAGAACCAGTATTTTCAAATCAAATTTTCTCGTAAACTATACATTCGATTTCAATAAAATTTTGGCCACAGGAAGTCATTTATAATTTTATTAATATGGCATTTCAAATTTTTCAAAAACTTTTTTTTTTGATTTTTTATAATTTTTTCAAAAAAATTTTTGGTTTTCGAAATATGTTGGAAACTGGTATATTGATTTTTTTTTAAATTATTTTTTCAAATGTTAACTACAGATTGCCATATATTTGCATACCCAAATAAATTTCAAAATATTTTTTGGAAAAGTTTTTCAAAAATAACCTTTTTAAAAAAAAACTGGTCGAACGATTTTCAATATTTTTTTTCCTAGATTTACGTATAGCTTCGAAATTTTATTGCATACTCTGTCTTTCCGAGAAAACTCTTAAACTAATTTAAAAAATCAAAGAATTTTCGAAATTATTTAAATTTTTTTAATAGCCATATATGCAGCCACAATAAGCAATTGCTTATCATAAGAGCAAGTTCGTGCGACCCAGTCGTGCATTTTATTTTACAGGTTTTTTGGAATTAGCATTCTAGCTCCAAAACTAACGGTACCGGCCATTTGAATTTTTATGAAAAACTCATTTATCTCAAAAAAATTCTATATGAAGTTTTTTGAGTAAACCTCCCATAGGACCGTTTTTTTGAAATCAGGTTTTCTCGTAAACCACTTCACAGATTTTGACGAAAATTGTAATATTAAAGCTCTTTTATAGGCAAAATAATATTAATTCTTTAATTTTTCAAAAGTTTGTTTAAGTTTTTTTTAAAACAGTCAATTTTTTTTAACTTTTGGTTTTTTTCAAAATCGGTTTGTTCAAAATTTCTAAAATTTTTGTTTTTTGATATGAACTTTAAGCCGCAAGATGTTGCTACTCAAAAAAATTAGAATATGTTTTCAAAAAGTTAAAAAAAAAACCGTTTTGTGAAAAAAACTGGTATAACGATATACAAGCTAAATTGTTAGTTGGGATCGAAAGAAAACAAGCCCTGTGAAGATCAATTCAAAACATATTTTTTTTCTGATCTCTCTACAATAAACAAGTCACACATTCTCCAAAAAGCCCTGTTACTCACTTGCATCTCACGGATAGGATTCAGGAAAGAACCTTTCATTTTCTAGGTGAAGGAACCATTTTCGAAACATTTACTTAACTTGTCACCTTGTCGTATCTATTCTATTAATAATGCTCCAGGTACATTCATCCTCTTAAACAACTTTCACTCAGTCAAATAACCCCCGAGCTTTACCTCGCACGTGCTCTTAAGCTTAGATACTCATTTTTAACCCGCACTACAAGAATGTGGAATGCTTTCCTTTGTTCGATTTTTCCTTCTCATTGGGATTTCCAGATTTTTAAAACCAATGCGTGCATTAATATCTCCTCTTATCTCCTATTCAACTTTTACAAGCGCTCGCACTGTGTTTGTTCATGATAAGGGTATTAATAACCCTTTGAGTGGGTAAGAGTAAAGCTTTGGAGAAAATCTTCAATTGTTTTTATAATTAGAAGAATAAAACAATTGAAGTGTTTGCATTTTGTATTTTTAATTGTTGCAGTATTAATAAATTAAAAAAATAATTCTTCGAAAAATAAGAAAATTGTAGTAAAAAAAAAAAAACTGTCTTCAAACTCAGAGGCTGCATCTTATGTCGGCTTAGCCTTGACAAATAGAATTGTTTTGAACAATCGCAAAGCTTCACACAATGTGGTCTGCTTAGTTTCTGGCATAGTGAAGAAGAAAATGATTCCATACACCAATTGCAAGGCTCCCAATACACAATAAAATATTGAAATTGATCCTTTTGATATAAAACAGCAGGCAATCACTTGCAGGATGTTTTCACTAACAACAGCAGCCAAAATGAAATAAGGCTTCACAGACACGGAAAAAGCCTCGCCTAAATAGCACGTACTTGTTGGTGCCACAGTGCCGCATAATATTTGATAGATAATCATTAAGACAATAATTTTTTCGGTTGCACCTAGTAATCCAGCTGCGAAGAGGATACCACCACTTACAAGTAACGAGATTGCACTTGGAATCCTGCGACCGACGGTGTCCAAGGAAAACATCGCGATCATTACTCCGATCATTCGCATCAAAACATAGATATCGGCTTCGGAGCTCATTGAGATTCCATTCTCTGAAAGCAATGCCATATTGAGAGGAAGCGAAAAAGACATTGCCACAAAGCAACGGAATAAAATTATCTTGATCATTGGTATCCAGCTGCAGGAAATATTAGATCTTCCCCTGGCCAAATCCTCTTCCAGCAATGACTTGCATTCATGAAGTAAAGCGTATGTTTCGTTGGTGATGATGTGTGGTCTTTGGAGCTTGCGTAAGACATTAACCGCTTCAATCTCATTGTCCTTGCTCAAATAAAACACCGGTGATTCAAGTGTGCAGATAAATACACAGATAAGCGCCAGCAAGCCATATATCAAAGCCAAAATGGAGTTAATTTGTTGCGTCAAAACTACTCCGAGTAGGGCACCAACGGCAAGACCCAACTGTTCAGTACTTAGAACACGTCCTCTAAATCTGCTTACAGATTGCTCAGATCCAGCTACAATAGCTGGAATCAAAGTCAAGCCAAATGCGATTCCATCGATATATCGAGCCGAAATAACTGCAGTTAAGTTTTGCGGAAGTGCAATGCAGAGGACTCCATTTATGATGACTAGAACAGAAGCAACCAACTAGAAAGTAAAAAATAAAAAGAATATCAGAATTGATTGACAATCTTGAATTAAAGAACTTACATAAAACACACGCTTTGGAATCTTGTGAACTAAGACTGTGGATATGCAGGCTCCAATGATGACTGCTATAAACCAGCAAAACTGAATGTGTGTCCCGAACTCGATAAAATGCGGTCCAAAACCAATACTTGACGCCAAACTTATTCCACCAGAAGCAAAAATTAACGACGCTGTAAATATAAGGAAAGTGAAAATTATTCGCAATTAATGATAGACAAGTTTAAAAAAAACTGTTAATTTTTGGGGAGTTTTATTCACACGCAGATATGACGTCAGTTTTGCTAGTATCGCCAAAGTGTTTTTAATTTTTTTTATTAAAGACCTGTTGATGTAGGGTTCCGAAGCTGATTTTACCGAAATTGCGCAAGTGAATCTGAATGCGAAGAATAACTAAAGATCCGTTCACTCAACGTACCCAGCACTCACCAGTGTGACATTGCAGTGACTGGGGCATGCGGACAGACACTACCTCTCAAATTTGATTAGACGCAATTAAACTTGTTCCATTTTTGTTGTTCCCCAAATGAAATCAATAGAAATTGATATTACGGGATTTCAAAATCAAAAGCTTCACGGCGCCATGGTTCGACCCATCGAGCACTTTGTTATATTGCGGGAGATCACGATTTCAGTGATATTTTATATTCGTCCATAATTTACCTATATCACGTTTTTTTTTGTTACTATGCCAAACAAATTTCATATATTAAGCATAATTTATTGTAAAAGTAATTGTACATAACTTCCGAACCCTGGTGACTACCTATTACTGGTTACTTTTTTGTTGAAACCCTTCATAACATTCGTCCACTCACTATCTTATTCTTTTAATAAAAGAAGAATTGACTACTATTGCTTTCGACCAATTTTTTATACCCTATTCCATAGAATGGGTATATTGTATTTGGTGTGGAGTTTGTAACATAGAGAAATAATACCGTTAGGTATAGAAAAGTATATATATTCTGACTCAGAATCAAAAGCCTAGTCGATTTAGCCATGTCCGTCCGTCCGTCCGTCCGTCCGTCCGTCCGTCCGTCCGTATGTATACTCTCTAGAGGTCGCAATTTTTGAGCTAGAAAGCTGAAATTTGGTATATATAATATTTGGTTCAAGAGTAAGGCTAAGTTCTTGAACCGGTAAAATCCGCCTACAAACACGCCCACAATCGCCATTTTTGATGAACAACCTCAATTTGGTAAAATTAAATTATGTTTTTTGTACAGTTACGATAAAAGAATAAAGCTAAAATTTTGCACACGTAAGCTTTAGGTAAACCTTCTTTTAATCAAATAAAAATATTTCAGTTTGGGCGTGGCTGACGCCCATTTTTCATACAAAACCATCAATATTGTTTTTATAAAATAACAATTGTTATTAAAGCGAAAAACATTAAATTTTGTGGGTATTACTTGCACATAAACATCTTGTGTATGAAATTAAAAAATTGATTCTAGGCGTGGCTGACGCCCACTTTTCACTAGAATTTATAAAAAAATTGTTTTTGTAGATAGACGGTATTTATAATGAATCTGTAAGCCAAAATTTTGCGTCTCTTAGTAGAAACTAAAAAGTTTGTGTATGAAAAGAAATTTTTGAATTTTGGGCGTGGCTTACGCCCACTTTTTATGGAAGAACGAAAAACGTAGTTCTAAAAATTTAAGGTACTATCAATATTCAATTTAAACCTTTTTCCTTCCGTTTGTTATTTGAAAAATATATCTCTACATTTTTGTGTGTAAATTTTTTCAATACGCCCACTTTTATAGGCGTGATTTTGATAAAATACCTTTGTTCAGGTAAGATTGTTTAAAAACTACTCGATTCAGCTGTAGTTTTACACATATGCCTAAATACTGATCAAAGCGCAGTTAGTGCTTCAAATTTTTAAGACACGCCCACTTTCAAGAGGCGTTTTCGTCAAAAGTCGTATAATGCATTAATTTTTTAATGTTTTTTAACTATCGGTCACAGTTTTGAAGTAAAAATATGAACACTTTGATTTATATTCCTTGGTTACGTAGCAGAGTGGGGTCCAAGAATTGTTAAGAACACCCATAATCGCTACTTCCATTCAAAATCTAATTTTTAAAAATTCAAGTTTTGTCTTGTTTTGTTCAAATCGATCTGCAAGAATAAAATTGAATGTCACTGAGCTCATACCAATTGCTTTGGCAATAAAAGTTTTAACTTTGGGCGTGGCGCCGCCTTTTTTTTTTATTGCGAAAGCACTAATTGAACATCACACCACACAAAATTAATGTTATTGATTTTTTTTTCTGTCTGCTAAAGAAGAATTTTGTTTCTGAAACTGGAACATCGGCTGGCTGCGAGAGCGGAACGCATACACATACAAAAATATAGGGAATAGGGTATCCAACAGTTCGTTGCAAACGTACTGTAGCTCTCGCTTATGTTTTTAAGTGCATACTTTTTTGAGTTTTGAGTCTCATTCTTCAAAACTGACATGTTAGGACTTTAACCAACAGGCAAAGTTGAGACCTGCTAAGCTGGCGTAATGCTCTGTTTTTTTTTTTTGAAAAGTTTCGGCCATTGATTTTTTGATACTCGTCAAGTGCTTAAGAAGGACTGTCTGTCATATGCGGATTTGAGGAATTTCTGGTGAATTCTATTTTGCTCCAGCTCCAATGGTAGAAGAACCAATGGTAATGTTGGGACCGATTTTGGAACTTTTATCTAATATTTCGTTTCTCTCTATATCAAAGTGTCCTAACCCCCAACAAAGGGTAACTGAGTTATAGTTGCATGAAGGACTCTTTACTCTATGGTCTATGCACTATGCACTATGGGGCAACAATCAACAAAACCGGCTTCACAGTTACAAAAACTTCAGCTTAGATGACGTTGCTGTAGAAACCTTGAAGTTTTATTGAGCTGTTTATGATTCTATGCCCGCCGGAGAAGTCCCATTTCCCACTTATAAACTGTATGAGTCGTTACGCACGTTTTGCTGTCACAACTCTCGAAAACAAATAGCGGGGAACTAGTCAAAGAAATGTTACGAAAGCTGCGGTTTTTCGTGGCTTCTTAATTTTGTTCACGGTTTTAAGATTGGTTACCTTCTCCTCTAGGGCTTACCACTAGACCAAACAGGGGTATACGACCGAATCAGTCTTATTTCGGCTGTGCACATCCAATTTATGGTTGTGGGCTTGCATGAGTCAAGTTAGAGGTCACTTGTTACAGAATTCTAACTTACTTAACTTACGTCATCGCGCTGCAAAATTTTACAGGTTTTACAATATTTTTTGGCATGCAAAATCTTTGAATATTTAAATCTTCAATCTAAGACCATTTAAATGACCTCTTTGAACAAAATATAATTGACAGTTAGTTATTGTCATGGTAGAGCTAAAAGATAAAAGCACTTCCGGGGATTTTCGATTAACCACGAAATGCGAATGACAAAGAGGTTTTTATGTTGACTATAATCAATATTTAATTGGAAACCAATAACATAATTCTTAAAGTCCATTTTATCTAACAAATTTTCAGCCAATATCAATTTCAACGATAAAATTGTATATAAAAGTAAAAGAATGAAACTTTGTTGTTAATAAAATATTTGTAATCATTTTTTTTTTTATCTCAAAGCTTTTTTTAATAGATAAAAAGCAAACATTTCGTCAATTTGAGAGTGAAAATGGTAAATAACCATAGTGTCTTAGCACACGAGGGAAGTACGTTAAGGTAGGAAGAACTTGTTCGTTTAAAGGGATCTTTTAGTTAGAAATTAGTTCACTGTTAAAAAAAAATAATTCTTACCTGCTGCTAAAGAATTCGACTGTGGTGAATTTCTTTGGGAATCCTCGTACCAGCCCAGACGTCGTCGTGATTCACAGCCCGGCGTTTCATTCACGCTTTTTGGAGGTTGCTCTGGGTCATAGCCCAAGTTTTTGTTTGGTTGTCCCACTGTTATATTGTCAGCAGCTGTGTCTAAGGGTTGTGATTGATTCATACTAAATAGTGCAGTGATCACTTGAAGGAGTTTATTTAAAAAAAAAGCCTTAACCAGCCACTTTAATCAATTTTCACGACCGATTTTACTTAAAATTTATTTAAATAGAAAACCAAGAACCAACTCAGAAAACTAAAATTTTAATTTATTATAGACACCTTGACAAAGAATGTGTGAAATTGCGTTCTACGGCCTATACGAATATTGTGTCACACTAGAAATGTGTTTTGGAATCTCGTAACCTTGACTATTGATGTGCTCTAATGATTCCACTGCGAGAAGTTTGGTTGATGAGTAATGTGCTAACACAATGTCGTTATTATACTCAAGAGTGATTGAAATCAAACTAATTTTATTGCCTTTTCGAATTTTATTTTCTAGCGATTTGTTTTGATTTATATTTTGAATGTTTTTTTGTCAACAATGATAAAGCTTCGGGCTGGAACGCAATTGCTTCTCTACACATACCTACAGTCCGATGGAACTAAGGGCACAGTGAGAGACGCTGACGAATATTGAAAACAAAACAAAAAAAAAAGCAATATCGAAGCATATTTGAAGATAAACTTCCTTAGGCGCGATGGGCCTATTTGTCAACAAACGCGCTACAAACAACTTTATCTCTACCATAAGAATTGTCAGTTCAAGAGCTTAGTGACACTTTTTTGCTTTGGTGAGACCAATTTAGTGCCCCAATAGGGTGAAATTAACTCGAACTCAAACATGGTTTGAGTTGCGTCAAGTATATTAAAGTGTTACAAGAAAAAAATCAAGCTCTCAATATATTAGCATTTATAATATTTATTAGTTGGATTATTTAAGGTTATTATTTACCTACAGACCAGATTTTGAAATTTAAATTAGCTGGCTTTTTTACTTGCTATAATAAGTAGGTACTGTGAGTCAAGTATTGGATTCGTGAAAACAAAATTATAACAATCAAACATGATATTACGATGGTAGTGAAGTCGGGTTTACAAATTAGGTCCGTCTGTCTGTCGGTATAGGCACCTACGACCTAAACAAAAACGGCTCCTACGATTTTGATAATACTTTCTGAATAGTGTTTTTTGATTAAACTTTATGTTTGGATTAAATTTTTCAGGAAAAGGCTTTTAACGACCTCATTTTCATTTCATTTCTGATTTTTTCAAATAGAGTTTCTCGTTAGCCAAAGGTTTTGATAAAAAAAAATTATCTGGTAGCGCTTTTTCAAGAAAAGTTTGAATTAGAAGTTACATTTTCTTTGAAATGCAAAACGGTTTATTCAAAATTTTGTTTTCTGATAAGATCTTTAAACATATACTCAAAACAAATTTAGAATATATTTTCGAAAAGTTTTTCAAAAAAAAAAACGTTTTTTTTTTCACAAAAACTGGCCGAACGATTCTGAATTTTTTTTTCCTTAAAATTAAGCACAGTAAAAGAAATCAGATAGTGTACTTCATTTTCTTCAAAAAAAAAGTTGTATGTAGGTACAGAAACCTACAGGCAAAATCAAACATAGTATGTATCTAGAGTTTTTTAGATAATTTACAAATTGAAAATTGAACTTTTTTAAGCTCAAAAAATAACGGTACCTTTTGCCATATAACCGCTATGCTAAAGGCTTATTTCTCTCGAAAACGGCTCTTACAATTTTGATTTAAAAAAATTAGTACCGGATGCCGGTTATTAAGTAGGCATGACCTATTATCTGGCAGGAAAAAAAAAATAAAAACAATGGCCAAGGACGGTATTACCTTCCATGTCCCATAGGACCGACTTTGTTGCTTTTCGATTATCTCGAAAACGGTTTAACCGATTTTTGCAAAATTCCACACGTATTATAAAATTTCTCCATTTATACTGCGTAGGTACCACGATTTAAATAAATAATTTTTTGGATTTTTAAAAACATTTTTTAAAAATTAAGTTTTTAGAAAACAGCTCATTAAAACTTTTTTTAAATGATAAGTACATAATGCATTTGCTGAATAGTTTGTAGTTTTTTTTTTTTTATCAGAAAACAGAAATGTTTAAAAAAAACAAAAAAACTTGTTTTGAAAAATTTAAGAACTATTATTATTACAGAAGAATCTCGAAAAGATGAACAGACCTAAACCAGGCCACGTCCATCTTTTCAAATTGTTTATCTTTACAAGCATCGAGCATTTGTCTAAGGAAAACATAACGGGTGATTTTTTAGCTGGTTTGGTTTTGGCAACACTGGTTTTGACAGCTGACGTGTGTTTAGTACCTTGTGTCACTGTCAAACAGCTTCAGTTTGGTTTGCAATTTAACCATGGATCATCTTACAAATGAACAACGCTTGCAAATTATTTTTTCGAATTTTTTGTGTTTTTTTTTTTTTAAAGTTCTAAACCTCTTAAAAAATCACCCGTTATATACATACCATAGCATTGAGTATATCAATTTAACTAATCGTGTTTAAGAAAAACTTAAAATATATAACAGAAACACATAAAAAAAATTGTTCATAAAGGTTTAAAAAAACGACTTATTTAGACAGTTTTTTTTTTAAACTGTTCTACGGTAGATTGTCACCCAGAAAAAAGCGTTCATCTTTCCGAATTGTTCATGTTTCAGAACCGTTCATGTTTTCGAGATTCTACTGTACTTTACTTGTAAACTGGCTTTCGCAATAGTTTTTTTTGCGAAATCCGTCAAGTGGTTTACTAGAATGGTAATTTCAAAAAACTCTGTATCACGTCATAATAATAATACTATGTACCAAGTTTGAAGAATCGGTCCAGCCGCTTAGGCTGTAGAATTATACAGACAGACAGGCAGATGACAGAGAGTAAGAATTCTCGGACCCACTTTTTCGGCCCCTCTATTACCGTAAAGTCACGTTTGATTGCGTTTTTACAAATACATAACTTGCCTTATAATCCCAAGTAAAAAATTGTATTAGGTAATCAATTTGCTATCAAAAATGTGTCTTTTGATTTTGATAAAACTTCACACAACTATGAAGTTTAGAAAACAAAAAAATATTTTTTTTTGAAAAAAGCAAACCCAGAATGCCAAACACCGAATTTGGCTTTTGCTAAATAAGTAATGAATGAAACCGATTAATCAAATTATACAAAGATCGGTTCAATCGACTGTGTGAAAATTGTTTGAACTTATTTATTGTGTCATCTTCTCCAATTGATGATCTTTGTTCCACTGTCTATATTGATCGCAAGAAAAAATAAACACACGACTGGGTATATTGTTTTTGAAACAACTTACAAGCTATTCTAAGTTGTACAAGTATTAAGCAAGCGAAGAAGAGTACCTATTTATGTATGTCCTGTATATTACGATTGCTATTTTCAGGGTTCCGTACCCAAAGGGTGAAAATGGAACCCTATTACTGAGACTTCGCTGTCCGTCTGTTCGTCCGTCACGAGGCTGGTATCTCATAACCCGTGATAGTTAGACAGTTGGAATTTTTACAGATGATGTATTATTGTGTTCGCTATAACAACAAATACTAAAAACTAAAAAAAAATAAAAAAATTATGGGGGCTCCCATACAATAAACGTGATTTTTTGCTCGTTTTTGCTATGTTTGCCCTTCCATCACCAGGTTGTCTCTTTTCTTCTTTAGGAATTTCTGAAAGTCTGGAATTTACAAATATAACTGTCTCTGTTAGTTATTCTTTTTGCTGATTTGCTACATTTCCTTCACTCACACAAACAAGATCATTTTTGCGCGATTTTTTCTTTTACAAACTGTTATCACGTTGACTTCTGCTATTTCACCTGTTACAATGAAAAATGTCAGTATTTTTTTTTCAGCGGGTTTTTTTATACTATTTATTTCTAGAGCGCCAGATCTTAAAATCACTCAAATCACCTCTAATGCCAATAAAAACAATTAAAGAAAGCCATTTTTAGTTGAACTTACGTTTTTAAAGATTTAAGGATTTAACATATTTAACATTTGTTTAACATAATAATAATAAAATTTGGATTAAAGGTTTTTTAACGTAAATTACTGAAATCTCAATGAAATATTTGACCAGGATTGTAAGAAGACATATTGGTGACAGTTTGTTTAGGAAAGATCGCGCCAAAAATGTTCTCGTTTGTGTGAGCTTTACCTACTTGCATGTAAATTCCAGAAATTCTTTTAGAAGAAAAGAGCCAACCTATGTATGCTTTTAAAGCTCAGTTTTCTTCCATTTGTGTTCGAATTCGAATTCGAACGGAAAACCAAATAGAAAACAAAGCGAATGTCAAATAAAGAACAAGAAGTCGGTGTTGTGTTGGCTCTTTTCTTCTTTAGGGATTTCTGGAATTCTTGAATTTACATGCACAGCTGTCTCTGTTTGTTCTTCTTTTTGCTACTTTTCCTTCACTCACACAAACAAGATCATTTTTGGCGCGATCTTTCCTAAACAAACTCTCAGTTCGTTGTCTTCTGCTAATCCTGATCGCCTGTTACAATGAGAAATTTCAGCAAGTGTATTGAATAAAATAATTGAAGGGTTGCTCCCATACAACAAACGTGATTTTTTTTTTGCTGTTTTTATAGATAATGGTACGGAAACCTTCTTGCGCGAGTCCAACTCGCACTTGCCCGTATTATTTAAGATGAGCTAGATTCTATTTCGTTATTTCGTTATTCAATTATTGAATAAAGTTGGTTATTCCAGGCTTTTCTACAAAACTCATTATTTCCTTATGACGAAGGGAGACAGATTCACTTTCTATTATTTTCTGTTCTTGTAGGTATGTTGATGATTTTAGCTTCTGTTCTGGCTCATTCTTAAGAACTTTCACAATGAATTTACCCTTGTCCGAGTTCTGGGTGCCAAGTGGGCAAAAATAATTTATTTTTTTTACGCCCACCGCCGCCACCAAAATTTTTATTTTTGTGTGAATAAGTCGTAACTATGATGATTGAATTGCTTTGCCTCACAAAAAAGTCTAACAAAATAATATGGAAATACGACAGATATAAAAAGTGGTGATAGTGGCCATGGTCGTACCTCCTCCGTCAAAATAGCATCTGCTTTTGATTTAAATTACTCGATGATATGACAAGATAAAGATCGAACAACAATTTAATAATTTCGTAGTTTATTCGTAGCCATTCTAGTTCGATCTTACAGAATATACGGAGAATTAATTAAGTTATACATTATGTAGAATTTTGTTAAAGCATTCAATAAGCAAGAAGTAAAGTGCATATTAATATATATACATTTTATCCATTTGCAGGTGCAGCAGCGCCCTTACTCCTCCTGGATCATAGATCGGCATCAAGGTCCATTCATCTATTCCTGTTTTGCCGCAAATTGAGTTAGCTGTCTCCAGAATCGAAGGCCCTGAAATCGATAATTTTCCACAGTGCAATATTCGACATGGTTTGCGGTCAACGGTGTTTCAGAATTTACCACATATGTACAACTGTTAACAAATGCCCGCAGCCTGCCCGAGACGTGACAGAGCATAACCATGTTTCAGAAGTATTATAACGGCTTTGATTTGATATTTGATTCGGAGAGAGCATACGAACATACCTAGTCACATCTTGTTTTTGTTAAATTTCTAGTCAGTCAGTTTTCCAATTTTATATGTTTAATAATTTAATTTAATATGTTTAAGCCTGCAATAATCAGCTGAGATTGAAATATTGAGCACACTCGTTTCTTTATTTAACAGGAATCGTATGGGAAATTTATTAATTATTGTAAAGCATGTCTACAGAAAATGATTGAATAAAAATAACTTGAAATCGGTTTTTAAATCTATTCACTTTGGAGTAAAGTATTGATTTCTATGATCCGAGCCCTGGCTTGGCTGTGAATGTTTCATAAATAAATGGTACTTTTTTGTCTTCTTTGTTTCTCTTTTTCTTAAACACATACATCAGGTGAGTTTTCTTTCAATGTATGGAAAGTAGAAAAGTAACAGTTAATTCTCCCAACTAAGAAACAATTTCTTTATGAGTAAGGGAGAGAGCTGAACCTACGGAAAACTTCACATGTCACTCTTCTTTTTTAATCTTTTTCGTTTTTCTTTTCAACTTTTTAGCTCCGTTCATTTTGAAAAAAAAAATGTCAAAATAAATATAGCTTGCTGCTTATTATGTGCGCCTAGTACTCCAAAAAAAAATATTCTAGCATTTTGGCTTTTTCTCGCCAAGATAACGTGAAGGAGAATTTGAGCATAAGGAAGGCAAATTTTACCGCCAAAAATTTGATTTGTATAAGAGAAGGAGAATTGCATTGCTGGAGAATGGAGATCAATTGTTATTTTCGTTTACACTAATTGATTCAAATGTGATACCAAATTAGAAGGAAGCATTAAAAGAAATTAAAAAAAGTGACAACGAAAAACTTGTATGGTTGTGTTAGTTGTTGATTTGGGTGAGCAATAGGTTGACTTTTCTGTGTATTAAAGTTGTCGACATCTTATTAGGTAATACACGAACAATATACATATATGTGTCTAAAAATTTGGTATGTCGCCGCTGAAATCTAAAGAAAGAAAACATATTTTAAATTCTATATTTTTAAGCATCGTATTGAAGAAAATGGTCAAATAAACACAATATTGTATCGATATTTAAATGCATTCATTCATTTCGGATGTAGGAATGATTTCTGTTGGCCGAACCCTGGTTATGACTGTTTGAGAGTGTGTTGAGTGTGTGGATAAAAACAACTGAGCAGGAAAGAGAAAGTTAACAAACAACTGATCCTCTCACCTATAACTAAATTTCCTTATGAGGAAGGGTGAGAGTTGCTTCTGGAAAGCTGGACGTCCTACTCTTCTCTTTTGATCTCGTTTGTTGGCTCCACTCATTTGTAAAAAAAATTCAAATCAAATAGCCTGCTGCTTATTCTGTGCGCCTAGTACACCAAAAAAATTTTACTGTGCAAATGCTTGTTTTTGCCATGGAGGCTTTTACCGCCGAAAGTTTTATTTGTACAAGAGAAGGAGAATTTCATTGCAGAAGATCAATTGTTTTTTTCGCTTATACCGATTGATTTAAATGTGATGCCATATTAAATAAAAGAAAAAAGCATTAAAGGGCGCATTTTTTTTAATTGTCTAAGCAACAACGACAGACGCTGATGGTTGTGTTAGTTGATTTGGGTGAGGAACAGGGTGACTCTTCTTTGCATTAAAGTTGTCGCCGTCTCATTTATTGTGTTGGACGAACCCTGGGTGTGACTGCTTCTTACATACATAAAAGGTACTTTTTTATTTTATTTCTTCTTACTTGAATTCTGAGTGAAAGCTTCTTGTTTGAATGTGTGGATAGAAAAGAAGCTGAGCAGAAAAGAGAAAGGTGAGAATTGCTCCTGGAAAGCTGTACCTTCCGTCCTACTCTTCTCTTTCGATCTTACTCGCTTTCCCTTTGGCTCCACCCATTTGTAAACAAAATTCAAATCAAATAGCCTGCTGCTTATTCTGAGCGCCTAGTACACCAAGTAAAATTTAGATTTTTTCACCAACGCAACGTAACGTGCGCGAAGAAGAATTTCTACGGAAGGTAACTTTCGTGGAGGCTTTATTTGCATTGAAAATGTGTATGGGGTGCAAAATTAAGAAAATTATGTAAATGGCGATTAATTGTATATTTATTTGCGCTGGGCTGATTTCCAAGTGGCTTCTTATGGCTCAAACTGCCTTTGTGTGGTTAAAACTAAAGTGTAACAGCAAAGTTTTATTATTTTTTTTTTTTCTTTTTTATTTTTAATCTTAATATAAAAATATTTTTACTGACTAAACACGCTTATTCAATATGAATTAAAATTACATTCAAATGATATTCTATTTACATTTTTCGTTTTTAATTTTTTTTTTAAATCTAGACGGCTGATTCTTCACCTCTTCCTTCTTCTTCGTCGTCTTCTTCGAGATCTGGTCTTATAACAAATAGCGGTTTAAACTTCTTTAAGGCTTCCCGCAAAGTAGTTTGCCTAGTTTCTGGCATGGTAAAGAAGAAAATTATTGAATAAAAGAACTGCAAGCCTCCCAAGGCACATGTGAAGTTTGCAATCGAACGGCTGGACACCAATATGCAGACCAGGATTTGTAGAATATTTTCAATGATGACGACAGCCAAGATAAAATAAGGCTTCACTGATACGGAGAAAGCCTCCCCCAAATAGCACGTACTGGTTGGGGCCATAATACCAGATAATAGTTGGTAGATGAGCATCAAAAATATTACTGATACGATATAGACATTATGGGAATTGTGAAAACTCGAAGCTAGATATCCGACTGCGAAAAGGATTCCACCACCAAAAAGTAATGCGAGTGCACTTGGTATTTTGCGTCCAACGGTATCTAAGAAGATTGTCGAAAACGTGACTCCTAGCAATCTCATCAATACGTAAATGTAGAATCCAATTGCATTTCCGTTTCTAGAGCTCAACGAAGTCGCCGTTATGAGTGTTAGAGTGAGTGGAAAAGAGAATGACATTGAAACAAAACTACGGAATAGAACCATCTTGATCATTGGGATCCAGCTGTGGGAAATATTTGAACTTTCCCTGTTCATGTCATCCCTTAATAATGCTTTGCATTCATTTAGTAGGGAATAAGTCTCATTGGTGACGGTTTTTGGTTTCTGAAGCTTGCGCAACGCATGGACTGCTTCTTCCTCATTGTCCTTGTACAAAAAGAATACCGGTGATTCAAGTGTGAAGATAAATGTCAAAATTAAGGCAACCAAACCACAAATCACAGCCGAAACTCCTTGCATATGATTGGGCTTGTGTTCGGTGTTCGTTCCAAGTCCTTCAGTGAAAAGGATTTTCAATAAAGCACCAGCGACGAGGCCGATTTGTTCAGCACTGAGAACAAATCCTCGGAATCTTTTCACAGATTGCTCACATCCGGCAAGAATAGTTGGAATCAAAGTTATGCCAAATGCAAATCCATCACAATAACGGGCTGAAAGAACTGCTGATGTGCTTTGAGTAGCTACAATGTGGAAAACTCCACCTATGATGACTAGAACAGCTGCGACAAGCTAGAAAAGAAAGGAATAGACTACTTTCAATTGTATTGATCTTTGCATTTTTAACTCACATTGAATACACGCTTTGAAATCTTATTAACTAAGGACGTCGATATGCAGGCTCCAATAATTACGGCAATAAACCAGCTAAATTGAATGTGTGTTCCGTAGTTGTTGTGTGATCCGAAACCAATGCTCGATGCCAAATTGAAACCACCCGAAGCAAAGATGAATGTTGCTGAAAATGAGAGAAAGAATTCAAATTATTTTACAGTCGAACTGTTTTGGTCTTTAAAAGTCATTTTGGTCTGTTTCTTAAAAGAGTTTTTGGTATTTTGGTGCTAATTGATTGTTTGGAAACCTCAAAAGCAAATACTACAATTATGTGAAATGTGAAATGAATTTTCAATTTCAGATTTCCTCTCAGATATGATCTAGATTTCCCGATTTTTCTGGTTGCATGGAAAATGAAGAGATTGATTTTTTTTTTATTGTGTGTGTGCCAGTAACAGCTGATTAGTAATATTATAAACGAAATGATCACCTACCATATACTAAGCATAACTTTTAACTATGCATTTTTCTGGAAAAAAAATTGACCTCAAAGTCAAAAATTAGCTCGGGCAGGAAAAATGGAACAGTCTAGAAATTGGATATATTTAGACTGAGGGAAGATATCAAATTTATTAAAAAGTAAGTACCAAAGCTGGCATTTCTACAAAAAACACAAAGGCATAAACGGATTTTCTATAGTTAGTACTAACAGCACAATTACATAGTTAACAGAGTATACTAGAGTAAGCCTTTTCTTAAAACCCCGGTAAAAGTGATGTCAAAATTGAAGAACAACCCTAACATAAATTTTCTTTAAAGATGTCCATAAAGGGTTGGGTTCGAAAACCTGTAGGGTCAAAATACTGTAATTCTCAATTCTGGTTACACAAAATTCTGTAGTTCAAAATTCTGTTTTCAAAATTCTGTATTTCAACAAAATTCGTTTTAAGGTAGCGAACAACAAGCTGTATTTGGACAGAGGAAAATTTTGATAAACAGAATTTCTTACTTACAGTTATTTGGGCATACAAAGTTTTCAAAAAATAAAAAAACAGAATTTTGACAACCAGTAGTTTTTCTGACCCGCTACCTTCTATACCTATACAGTTTCCAAAATATTGCCTTCGTCAAAATGCAGTCTAAAGTGTCAAAATTTCGCCCAATCAATGTCGACACTTGATTCGTACATCGTTTTGCTTTAAGAACGTTGCAGATCATGTGTTGGCTAAATAGGTAAAGTCAAGAGGCGAATTTCTTTAGTATTCAGTTAAGGACTAATCACATGAAAGCGACCAACGACCAACGAATGAAGGACCATTCGTCCATTTTGACGGTTCACTCACATGCAATTTGTTTTATTTGTTGCGAACAACGAACGTCATGTCAGTATATCAGATTTTGAGGTTAGTCGGGCACGAACAATTTATTCGTTACATTGACAATTCGTAATAGTCAGATTGAAATTAGCGACGAACAACTTGTGTTCATTAAAATTTCTTTTTTCTTCAATTAAACTTGTTGAAGAAAATAATAAAACACCGAACATCTGAACACTTTGTTCATAATATGTATGTAAAGTAAATTATAAATTATTAATCGTTTGTCAATTATTAGAAAATTATTCGATCTTGAAAAACCTTACTAATAGAAACGTTGTCTCAAATATATTGTTGTTCTATATAAATTTATTTTTCTTTTATTACGAAAGATCCTTAACAGGTTATGGGCCCAGGCTCGCATGAACTGCCTTAGAATAAAAGATCAATAAGAATAATGTCGAACGAATTGAAGATTTCTGTAGGAAAATTAGATGGTCCTAGTGAATGGGCGAAATGGAAATGGCAAATGAACATGCTTTTTCGTGCTTATGACTTGAAGAAAATTGTTTATGGGGATGTTGTTTGCCCTATAGTTACAGAATCATCAACAGCAGAAGAAAAGAAAGCTCATAATGATTGGTTGAAAGAAGATGCAAAAGCTGCAGGTTTAATTGCTACGTCTCTGAGCTCACCAATCGCTGAGCTGGTACTTACATGTGAAAATTCAAAAGACATTTGGGACAAATTATGCGCTCGATTTGAAAGAAGCAGCATTCAACGATTGAATTTGCTCATTGAAAGTTTCTTTCAAGCAAGAAAAGAAGAAAAGGAGGACATTAGTTCTCATATTGCGAAGTTGCAAAAGCTGTTTGTTGATCTCAACGATGAGCTTAGCAAACATAAAGAAAATACGCTATCTGAACGTATTCTCAACGGTCGTATTTTATCTACGCTTGGTAAAGAGTTCGATAACTTTAGGGATTTGTGGGATACAATTCCTGCAGATAAACAAAAATTAAATCTTTTAATCGAAAAACTATGCACCATTGAGACGAGAGAAGTGAAACAAAATAATTTAAAATCGAATGAAGATACAGCTTTACTTGCACGAACAAATTTTAAGAAAAAGAAACAACCGGAAAAAGGAAATAATACAAAGCTAGACCGAGCAAAAATGAAATTTCCTTGCAACAAAAAATGTAAGCAAATAGGACATTGGGCTGCTGAATGTCCACAAAATAAAGGTAATGCAAATTCTGTGAAGAAATATGGTGCTTTGATGGCATTTTCATTGAACGCGACAACCAGAAACTATATGAAAACAGATGAATGGTATTGTGATAGTGGAGCATCAAGACATATAACGCCAAACAAATCGAATTTCGAAACATACACGCGTTTCGATAAAACTGAAGTTATTTGTCTTGGAAAGCAAGATGTTACAATGGAGGCACTTGGAAAAGGTGATATCAGAATTCAAGTTGAAATTAAAGGCAAGTTTCATGATTTAACTTTGAAAGACGTATGGTACGTTCCCGATGCAAGTGCTCAATTGTTCTCCGTAAAATCTGCTGCTCGAAATGGATATACCACGACAATGGATGATCGAAATGTCACAATTAAGGATAGTGATGGTGATGTAGTTGTGAATGGCTTTCTTCAACAAGAACTTTATGTACTGAACTTTAAAGTAGTCAAACCATCACATTCAACTCAAGTCTATATCTCTCAAATTGGAGAAACGCTTCAATTGTTTCACGAGAGATTTGCTCATCAAAATAAACGTCAAGTCAAGAAGATTCTTGGAAAGATGAATATCAAAATACCTCAAGGTGAAGAAGAATTTTGTGATGGATGTGCAGTTGGCAAGATGCATCGACTTCCTTTCAAGTCAAGAAGTGATCGGTCAAGTACAGTGGGTGAAGTTATACATGCTGATGTTGTTGGACCAGTTGAAGTCACTTCTATAGGAGGTTCGAAATACTACGTTGCCTTCAAAGATGAATACAGCAAATTTCGCAAGCTGTTCTTCCTCAAGCACAAAAATGAGGTATGTAAATGTCTTAAAGTATTTCTAAACGAAGCCAGAACTTTGGGTCACATAGTTAAGAAGTTTAGATGCGACGGTGGCTTAGAGTTTGTTAATAAAGAAGTTTCAGCTTTATTGTCAGAATATGGAATTGAGCAATGTATAGCTCCTCCATACACACCACAATTGAATGGGGTAGCAGAACGAGAAAATCGCACTATTGTAGAAGCAGCTAGAAGCATGAGAGTTTCTAGTAAATTACCAAAAAGTTTTTGGGCTGAAGCCTGCAATACTGCTGCTTATGTTTTAAATCGCACTGGACCAACAAGCGAAGAAAACAAAGTTCCATATGAACTATGGTACGGTAAAGATCTAAGATCTTTAAAGCATTTAAGAGTCTTTGGAACCGAATGTTACGTTCATGTTCCTAACCAACATCGAAAGAAATTTGATGATAAATCAATGTATGGAAGAATGGTTGGATATTTAAATGAAAATGACGGTTATAGAGTTTGGGTTCCTAAATTGAAAAGAATTATTTTTAGCCATGACGTCATTTTTAAGTCCGAAAAACTTTGTAATCAAAACCCTGAAAATTTTAGTCACGATGAAATCACAGATGATGATTCTAAAGCAAAAGAAAAGGTTGAATTTGTGGTAAGCTACGAAAAAGAAAATCTTGAAAGCAAAGAAGTTACAGAGATGTCCACAAATGTCGAGGAAAGTAACGACAATGAAGAAGAAAATAATCAAGAAAATGTTGATTTTGAATCCAGTTATCAAGATGCTGAAAGTGAAGATAGCTCAGAAGAAATAAATGAAAATGAAACGCTTTTAGAAGAGTTACCAAGAAGAAAAAGAAGCAAGCCTAACTGGATGACAACAGGCGAATATTTAATGCTGGCAGAAGAAGATAAGTTAAATCAAGAACCAAAGACTTACACTGAAGCTATAAGATCCAAATATTCAGAAGAATGGCTTTCAGCTATGAAAGAAGAATTAGCTTCTCTAGCAGAAAACCAAACTTGGGATCTAGTAAAAAGACCGGAAAATGCAAAAGTCGTTCAAAACCGATGGGTTTTCAAAATTAAAGATTCAGTTAATGGAAACAAGCCAAGATTTAAAGCAAGACTCGTCGCCAAAGGTTATGTTCAACAGAAAGGCATCGATTATAATGAAACTTTTAGTCCTGTAGCACGTTATGACACAGTTCGTTTGCTCTTAGCTTTAGCAGCAAGAAATAAACTTAGCATTCAACAATTTGATGTCAAAACTGCTTTCTTATACGGTCAGCTTGAGGAGGAAGTATATCTGAATCAACCTGATGGATTTGAAGATGGAAGCGGAAGAGTCTGTAAATTGAAAAGAAGTTTATATGGACTGAAACAAGCGCCTCGATGCTGGCATAAACGTTTCTTGGGTTTCATGAAGAAGACTGGATTGAAAAACAGTAAAGCCGATCCCTGTTTATTTTATAGGAATCAAAATGGAAGAGTGCTTTACGTAGCCATATACGTCGATGATGGTCTGATTCTTGGAGATTTAAATGAAATACAAGATTTTATGAAGGAACTGAAGAAAGAATTTAAAATAACAATTGGAACTCTAGAAAACTATCTTGGAATGAAGATTGAAATTACTAATGATGGATCAATTAATTTGTCCCAAGAACAATATACGAATAAAATTCTAGAACGTTTCAATATGAATGAATGCAATTCAGTTACAACACCAGCATATAAAGAAGAAGAAAATTTAAAACCAGACAAATTAAACCAGCAAGTTCCCTATAGAGAAGCTGTAGGAAGCTTAATGTACCTAGCGACAGGTACAAGACCGGATATTGCCTTTGCAGTTAATTCCACTGCAAGAAAAATGGAAAATCCTACCAATGATGACTGGAATAGTATAAAACGTATTTTTCGATATCTTCGTGGAACCAGCAAATCTGCAATCAAATACACAGCAGGTGATAATTGCCAAGAATTAAAAATATACACTGATGCTGATTATGCTGGAGATCTGAAGACAAGACGATCAACAAGTGGAGTAATTTCAATGTTCAACGGAGGGCCTGTTTCGTGGACAAGTCAACTTCAAAGAACTGTTGCGTTATCAACAACCGAAGCAGAACTTATGGCTGCAACTGAAGGTGCCAAAGAAGCTATGTGGTTGAAATATCTCTTGCAAGAACTGACCGGAGAACAGAAATTGATACCAACGCTTTACATTGACAGTGCAAGTGCTGTCAAGCTTTCAAAAAACCCAGAATTTCACAAACGATCAAAACATATTGAAGTTCGTTATTTTTATGTTCGAGAATGCTTTCTTCAAGGTAACTTGAAACTAGAACATATTCCCGGAAAAGACCAACTAGCTGATTTGCTAACGAAACCCCTTGACCGTGTCCGTTTTCAAATGTTACGAAAGAAGATTTGTATTCATCATTAACTTAACTTTAATGTTTGGTGTTTATGGAGGAAGTGTTGAAGAAAATAATAAAACACCGAACATCTGAACACTTTGTTCATAATATGTATGTAAAGTAAATTATAAATTATTAATCGTTTGTCAATTATTAGAAAATTATTCGATCTTGAAAAACCTTACTAATAGAAACGTTGTCTCAAATATATTGTTGTTCTATATAAATTTATTTTTCTTTTATTACGAAAGATCCTTAACAAAACTGAAAATTTTAGCATCTCAACATTGGATTTAATGAGTTGGTACATCATTTCGAAATAGTTTTTGTTGCGAAATATTGCTTGGAATTATGAAAAATCTCATTTATGTGTTCATTCGTTCATTCGTTGGTCGCTCTCATGTGAATAGTCCTTTACAAGCACTTTATTACTTTGTCTAGTAAAATTAAGAGTGGAGAGTTATTCAGCTCTCCAGTATTCAAGAATGGTTCTGCACCAAACAATTGGACATTATTTAGAATGCCTGCCTCTTGTGGTTTCTTCAAAAAATATCGGTAGAGGACCGTTCAAAAAATTAAAAGCAGCTTGGCTGTCTCAAAAGAAGCAGGTATCAGACGTTAATAAATATGACCAAAACGAAGGACTCCTTTTAGAGGTTCCATTTGAAGGTTTAATAATGTTGTGTCTGTGATTAGGGAAAAGTAGTAAGAACATGTTTAGTTTCTTAACATTAAATGGCAACACATAAAAACACTCCAAGTTCACAAGCAACTTAATTTCTCTCACTCCTATTTATGCACAATCAAAATATTAGAACTTGCAGCAGGCTATAAGTTTCAACCCCTTCCAGAGCAGGCTTATAATTTTTTTCCCAAATACACTAAAGTGTCATTATTTGGCTAGAAAATTTAATTAAGACCAAGTTTCAACGAAAGTTAGGTATTAACTATCGCTAATCCGCTGCACGAAACGTGATTCTCGATTCGTGATAGTCGGTCAGTCTCTGATTCTAGATACATTTCTCAAGAAAAGATAGAAAATGTTTTTGCATAGCATTGTGAAATAGGTACTTTTCGTTTGATCTTTGCTTGCATTATGTTTTTGTCTTGAAATTCTAGAAAATGTATGACATCTTGGGCACCAATGTTAACAATACAAAGTTATTTGGAAGGATCAACTGGCGATCATTCGGTAAGGTAGACCAATGGTTTAAAAAAAAATCATAAACCAAAAACAATAATAAGTACCTATACTTAATTAACATAATGTGATTCTGATTACATGTCGTCGGGTAGTAATGATCAGAAGGCCAATTTCGAACACTCTTTACGGTGCCAAAGTATGCATGTACACAGAACGTTAGTTCCTCGTTTTAATCTTCGACGTCGCGTCGTCGGAGCACCTGCACCTGGTAGATTTACGATATAATAGCTTTTAACTTTGTTAACTATGCTTAATATAATATAACAATGGAACCAAGCTGGTGTCGTCCCTGCCGCCGTTGCTGGCTAACACTGCCATCAGTGGATTCTTATCGACAATCAGAATGTAGGGCAGTTTGAAAAGCGGAGAACACACTATACATTTCAAAGATAGGGAACACAATGTGTAACAAAACAAGGTAATTTTGTGATATGATCTTTGGCTTTGGGGTAATTAATGAATGAAGAGTTCTTTGCAATCCGTTGACTCCAAAGCCTAACCGGGGTAAAGGTGGGAGTTGCATACTACTTTTCAGACACAGTGTTAAATGCCTCCATAAACAGGTGGTGGTTCTCGATCTTAAATTCTTGGGTTTTCCCCGAAATCTGCCGCAATGTGGCGATTCCGATTTGTTCGGTCTGAAGTCGCATTGGTAAGTACCAATTAAATCGTCTGCAATGGCTTGTCTATCGCTTTGTGTGCGACGTAAGCGCCTCTACATTATTTTTTCTGTAACTTAGGCGGCATATTGTAGGTATGTACGTAAAATTTTGTATATAAAAGAAATGAAGAAATATAAAATTTACACGGTGACCCTGATTTTCCAAATAGATTTTTAAATTTTGTTCCCACTGAGTTTTTATTGTATTTTCACAGCCGTCGAACATCTCAGTAATCAGAAATTTAGAGATGCTGTTCTTGAGAAGTTTGAACTGTCATTAGTGCATCATATAAAATATTAGCCGATAAGAGAAGTGATCTGCAACGACGACTTTGCTTGCTATATTTTTTCTTTTTTATATACAAGTAAACCAGAACAATAGCGTTTTTTTCATAAGTTATTTGCACAGCTGTCGAAAGCAGTACACAGTACTAACAACATTTTCCGCGATCCGTAAACGTAACACAATGCAAAGCATCCCAACTAATTGCTTTATTGTTAAGTCGATCATACATATCTTCGACTTCGTATGTAGAGTTACTTTTTGGAAATGGAAATCCAAAAAAACGACCTAAATGTATGAAGAATCCCCAAAAACATTTTCACCTAACCATGTACGTATACCTACCTACCAATAAAAAAATGGCATGGTGAAAGTTAAACTGTTATACTTTTCATTACGAGGTTTCATGGGCGTTTTTGGTGAAAACCTACCACCTTTCGATTCTGCAAATTTAGGGGCCAGTTATAGCGATACGGAAAACCAAACCGAAAAAAATTTCAAATGGAAAATTTAGTATGTTATGGTTCAATTTAGAACACAAATGTTACACTGATCAATTTCAAATAACTCAGAGAATTTATTTTGCAAATACAAATTTGAAATAAACTTGTACCTACTTTTTGTTAAAAACGAAATTTGTTAGTTTTCTTTTATGCGTATAACAGAAAAATAAATAAATACGTTTTAAACAAAAAGCATTTTGTTCCATTAAAGTTATTATGAACAAAAAACATTCTCTGAATTGATTGCCATCGGTCAGTGTAGCATTTGTCTTAAGATTCGAATCAGAACATACTAGATTTTCCATTTGAAATTTTTTTTTCGGTTTGGTTTTCCGTATCGCTATAGCTGACACCTTATTGACCTCATTGACATGTACATACATAAGTATAAAGGGTTTCCCAATAGGGCTTTCCAAACTTTGACATAGGTGATTACGGTCATATTGTTGATGCTAAGCCTGTCAAATTAGTTATCATTTATAAAGTATGTCTTGCGAAATCAACATGAAAAATGTATGCATATGATTTTTGTTATAAAGTGCACTTTTTCCGAGAAGAATATTTGCAACGTCCATCTTCCCAGTCCATCAAATACAGAAGAAAAATACACAAGAAATGCTTTACAGCAAAAGTCACTTCAACAGCCTCAACTCGTTGCAGCAAAAAACAGAAAATTTTTTCGTTAGGGCTAGTTGAGGCTTGAGGTTTTTCAAAAAAAAAAAAGAGTTTTCGCGACCCCAGGTTGATTTAAGGGCTCAAAAAACAAAGCTTTTGTAAGCTGAGTTTTTACGGAAAAACTAATTGACTGACATTCTTTGTATATTATGTATAATGTCAATGCGTGATCTATTTTTATTTTTCTTAATTAGCTATTTTCAAGGTTCTTAAAAAAATCCAAAACTTGTAACCTTTTATAACCGAATTTTTAAAAGACTATTAGATACATAGTTGAAGCAATAATAAAACATACCAAAAATCCGCATGTGCCAAGAACCATTTATTCTCATTTTTTGAAAAACAGGCCCAAACTGAATTTGGTTTTTAGGGTCATTGTCCCGTATATTACAACTATGTATCAATAAATTGGTAGCCCTTAAATTCTTTCGGCTGGCTTCCTAAAGGCGTCAGTTATAGCGATCATTAAAACGCATCAGTAAACGTTTTTTCTTGTAGTATTTAATATGTTTGAATGCGTTTTGAAACAAAAAGTATATACCTAACGGTGTCGAAAAACATACATTAATTTATTAAAAAAAAAAAATATTATTGATTCGGGAATGTATACCTATTTTTTACGGACAACCAATAATTGGATTTTACTGACAAAAACTCATTTTACGTATCAGCCAGCCTTGTCATTCAAAATGAAACAATAATTCATTCTAGTTTCTTACTGTTTCGTTCATCCGGAAAAAATTCGTGCATCCGGAAAAAAATTACTGATGATGAAAGAAGAAGAAAAAGACAGGATGTGTGGCACGAGTACGATAACTGAGGCGCCAAGATTTAATAACGGTTTTATGTAGGGGCGTCAAATGCAAGTATTTTTTACTATGGGAGGGGGGGGTCTACCTCGCCCCGTTTAGGAGGTAGGGGCGATTTTCGAAAAAAATGTCTTGAATGGAAAAATAAATATTAAAAAACAACAGCAATACTTAAAATACATTACTATAACGGTTTTAAAAGCCAGAAGTCTGTTCTTTAATCCTACATTTAAATTAAATTACTCGTTACAATAGTTTTCAAAATATTCGCATTCAAACTCGAAATTTTGATAAAAAAACGTAAAAAAATATCTTTGAACCAATTTTGTTCAAAATTGTGAAATGGAAAATAAATTTTTTTTCCTGTGATCGATGCTTCAATAAATATTTAATCGAACGCAAAAAACCAAAAGCTTTTATGTCTTCTAGTTCTTGTGAAAATTGAAAATTACTTGAACTACTTTTTTATGAGATTTTTATTTTTGGTATTTACGGTGATCTAACTTTAAGGATTAATCAACAGTACCTGAATGGCACGCTTCGCGGGATCTAGGGATTTTAACTCCCTTTTCGGGCTACACGCCTCAATATCCGCGGACAAAATATCCGGGTCAAAATATCCGCGACAAAATGTCCGCGGACAAAATATCCGCGACGCATAATATTACGGTGTATAAACAATGACCTATGTAAGGGGGGCATGCTGCCCCCCTGCAACCCCCCTGCCTGGGCACACTATAGGACTTGGGGTAGGTGCGAGGTCGGGTGTATGCGGTTATTATGTCCGCGGATATTGAGGCGTGTCACCCCTTTTTTCGGGGTCACATCCACTCACGCAACTTCGTTGCTGGCAGGCACTTGTGTCAAATGTATTTTTAATCAACAGTACCTGGGTGGACCGCTTCGCGGGATCTAAGGATTTTAACTCCCTTTTCGGGCTGCACGCCTTAATATCCGCGGACAAAATATCCGGGTAAAAATATCCGCGACAAAATGTCCGCGGACAAAATATCCGCGTCAAAATATCCGCGACGCATAATATTACGGTGTATAAGCAATGACCTATGTAAGGGGGGGGCATGCTGCCCCCCTGCAACCCCCCTGCCTGGGCACACTATAGGACTTGGGGTATGTGCGAGGTCGGGTGTATGCTGGCAGGCGCCTGTGTCAATTGTATTTTTAATCAACAGCACCTGGGTGGCCCGCTTCGCTGGATGTAGGGATTTTAACTCTCTTTTCGGGGGCACACCCGCTCACGCAACTTCGTTGCTCCGCTTAGGGTAGGTCTGGATGTCTGGCAGGCGCCTATGTCAATAGTATTTTTAATCAACAGTACCTGGGTGGCCCGCTCCGCCCGCTCCGCGGGATCTAGGCATTTCAACTCCATTTTCGGGAGCTCACCCGCTCACGCAACTTCGTTGCTCCGCTAAGGGTAGTTCCAGCTGCCTGGCAGGCGCCTGTATCAATAGTAGTTTTAATCAACAGTACCTGGGTGGCCCGCGTCGCGGACATTGGACATACAAAAAAGTATAGTCAGCTCTTGTCTATGGGAGAGAAAGTGTTGGTCTGCAACTTAAAGACTTCGACCATCCAAAGTGAAAACCTAGACGATGACTTCATTGACGAGACTGACATTACCCTTTAAATACATCATGTGAGTTGTAAATTGACTTGATTTTTTCAACTGACTCCTTACTCACAAACTGACTGCTCAATTCTAACTCCTCGGCATGCATTCTGGGTAACGCTAACTGAATTGCTGTACTTTACTTTCAACGATAAACCTTTCATCAACATTAATCCTCTAATGAAATCACAATAAATGCCAAGAATCTAAAATTTCATAAAAAAGTAGTTTCAGTAATTTTCAATTTTCACACGAACTAGAAGACATAAAAGCTTTTGGTTTTTTGCGTTCGATTAAATATTTATTGAAGCATCGGATCACAGAAAAAAAATTTATTATCCATTTCACAATTTTGAACAAAATTGGTTTAAAGATATTTTTTTACGTTTTTTTATCAAAATTTCGAGTTTGAATGCGAATATTTTGAAAACTATTGTAACGAGTAATTTAATTTAAATGTAGGATTAAAGAACAGACTTCTGGCTTTTAAAACCGTTATAGTAATGTATTTTAAGTATTGCCGTTGTTTTTTAATATTTATTTTTCCATTCAAGACATTTTTTTCGAAAATCGCCCCTACCTCCTAAACGGGGCGAGGTAGACCCCCCCCTCCCATAGTAAAAAATACTTGCATTTGACGCCCCTACATAAAACCGTTATTAAATCTTGGCGCCTCAGTTATCGTACTCTCCCCGGATGTGTTGCTATTACCATGTTTTTACTGATCGCTATAAACGACCATCAGTAAAAAAAACTCCTAATTCATTTCTTTTCAATTTTTACTGATGCGTTTTACTGATCGCTATAACTGACGCCTAAGGTAACCAACCAGAACTTTCCAAAAAAAGAGCAACCAACTAGAACGTTCCAAACAAATCACAAAACAATATATTGGCTTGCAAGTTATTTAACCCTTTTTCACCGATCACCACAATACGTCTGTGAAGAGTTGGTGTCGTTTATGTTCAGAACTCTCCCAATCACAATTATGCCGTCACGCCAGCTTCATCGTGCCTGTTTTAATAATTTATTCCAACTTTGGTCAACTAGTGTTGCGCACAAGAACTCACAAAAAAATAAAAAAATAAACCAATCCCTAAATTATGTTTGTATATGGCCTCAACTTTATGCCAGCATAGATACTATGTGACGTAACTTAATTATTTTGGTGTTATTGACAGGGTGTGAGCCGCTCAGTCGAATTAATCAAACTGATTTCTCCTATAAAAAAATCTTAAGCAAGTTGTCTACCTGCAGCCAAGGAAGTCCACTGCGGTTTATTCCTGAGGGCGTCCTGAAACCAGCTTATACGCCTTGGTTGTTTTGGCCTTTGTGTTGATCTATAAACTGCTTCATATCCTGAACGTGGTGAATCAGGGAGTCCTTCTTTTTCTTTGTCAGCCGCAAAGGCCAATGGCTGTGTTTGACTCATATTAAAAAGCTATCACTGACACTGCTCGTAGAGTTTTCTAAAGTCAAATTTCGTTTCGTTTAATAAAAAAATATCACCATAACACAAAGAAACTAAAAAAGACACGAATTTTACACTTCGATTTTTTATAATTCGTTTTAAACATGCATTTTTATTTAAAGAAAAAAATGCAATTCGGTAGAAAATAAAAACAAACAAAAAACACAAAAAAGCTCGGATTACCCGTCAATATAGAAACACTTGACGAAGTAAAGGAATTTTATAAACTGCTTCATAAACCCAAGAGATTTTATTGGCATACCTACAAAAATCGAGGCAAGGCAAGTTGTAATGAATACCAGGGTTGCCACTCAGCTCTCTTTGAAACTAGTACACGATCGTTAAATCACAAATATCCGATGTGTGGTTATATGATACACACTTTCGAAGAAGTATGCATCGAAAATATGTTCACTGAAGTTACTAAATTAACAAAATCGAGAAAAGTTAAAGTAAGGTTAAGGCTTCTTTGGAAGCTGTTTCAGACAACGTAAAGTCTAGCATCGTGTCGGATATCTGATGTGGATATTACCTACGTTTTCCTTGAGCCAAGATAAGATGTCTTTGATCGCAAGAATTTCAGCTTTGGTTTTTAAGAATTCAGTATAGAAATGAACTAAAACATATTTTAATAACTCCCCCTACTGCCTTAGTGTGATGTGATCAAAAAACTTACGATACTTTTTACTGTTAACATTTTTATTGGAAAGAATTCCTCTCAAAAATATTCTTTTTTTTTCAACATAAACAAACGTGGCAACTCTTAGCCACAACTTGATTTTTTTGTAAATGTGTTGTTTGTAACCCATAGATACGCCATGCCATACGCCATTGATCGTGAATCGTGAAGTGATCCGCGGAAACCGGTGCGGTGGGGGATGGTAGTGTCTGTCGGTGTGTCGAGTGTGGCTCTCATGGGAATCATGAAGAATCTCATAGAGAGAACAAAATGCTGTTGTTTACAAAAACGCATTTATGACATCATTATTGAAATGTATCTTTAGAGCAAATACCCAGTACCCAGTACCACAGAAATGATTCACTGGGAGTTCGAATAAGTTTGAATTGATATTGTATCTGGGTTAGTTATTGCAAAAATGTTTTGAGAGCGGTTTAAAAGATGAAGCTTTTCACGTAGGCAAAAATTTAAAAAACAATTATTACTTTATAAATACATGCAGATGTATATGTAGGCAGGTATACATATTTGATATTAAAAAACGTCATAAGGAGGCACGTTCAAGAGAGAATTTGCTGTATTTCAACCAGGTTTAAATCTCATCTTAATTAAAATTCAACTCGTTTTTAGTCATAAAACATGCATATTTTAAACATTATATGTATAAGAGCTAGCCAAGGCACGTAGAACGAAGCTCTATATTCTATGTATGTATTCGTTTAAGGCATTTAAACCGATGCGATGGAATGTTTAAAGCTTAAACTGACTCACAAGCTAGAGACAAATTTCAGAAAAATTCATGTGAGTCATTTCACCACACCACTAATAGGAAATATCTAATTGAATTTATTACAATAATTTTAATTGACTTTATTGGTTTTAGCATTTGAATTAGATTAATCTTTTCAGTTTGAACTTTCAATAATTTTTTTTGCAGTCCTTGCTATTGAGTGTATCTATTTAAAGATCGTTTAACAGGGTATGGTTGAATCTTTTGTTTTGTTAATTAAATGATAACTTAATATTAATTACTACCTACCTACTTTTATTCAAAAGCTTTTAGTAGTTTTAAAACAGGGTATTAAAAAAAGGTTGTCTCACAGCACCTTTCTTGGTTTCACTCGTCGGGGAACCACAAGACCATTTTTGAAAAAAAAAAAAAAAAAATAATAATAATAATAATAAGAAGAGAATATAACAAAAAATAAAGGAAAAATAAATTACAGGTGATCTGAGAGCTCGGAAAGTTGAGGGGGGGGGGGGGGGTTTAGAGGAGTTTCAAGAGTAAAAAACGGTTAACTTCGATTTTCGGCAAAACTACAAGTCCTTTGGAAAAAGTTAAAAAATTGCAAAAGTTGTAGTTAATAAAAAGATCTACAACTTTCGTATTTACGATTTTCCACATGACCTCAAAATGTAGGTATGTGAAGAATTCAAATAACCAAATTTTTAGTTTGCTTTAAAAAAAAATTGTTTCCCCGAAAAATTTTGAAAACTTACTTTTTATGTCACAAATAAACTGCAATTTTTTTTATTTGAAATATTATTATTTTTTCACCAAATTTCGCAAAAACACCCTACTTTTCAATCGAAAATTTCCACGTCTAAATGTCTGTTTTTTTTTTAAATTCTGTTTTTTTTTGTTTCTTGAAATCTCCACTTTCTGATGGTACAGAAAAAAATTTAATTACCATGATAAATTTTCTTAGAAAATGCAAAACAACAAAAACACTGATCCGAAGTTTTTTTTAAATTATTATGTACAATTTTTAAGCTTTTTATTAAAATGTACACTTTAATTGCTAGAAAAACGTAAGATTCGTAACAATTCACAATTATGTACATAATTAAAAAAAATCTGATTCGAGTTTTTGTTGTGGGTTTTGCATTTTCTGAGAAAATTGATTATGGTAATTTATATTTTTGTTTGTACCATCAGAAAGTGGAGATTTCAACGAATAAAAAGCCAACCGCCTTTAAAAAAGCAGATATTTCGATGTGATAATTTTCGATTGAAAATAAGGGTGCTTTTTCGATATTAAGTCAAAATAAGGTGAAAAAATAAATATTTTAAATAAAAAAAATTAAGGTGAATTTGGGACATTAAAAGGTAAGTTTTCCCCAAATATCGTGAAAAAATGTATACAAGATACAAATAAAAAAAGTGCACGACTGGGTCGTGCGAACTTGCTCTAATGTGTTAAAATAGTCTTGGGACTTGAGATTTTGGGAAATAAGCATTTAAAAAATCATACGAAATTTTATTAATCGCTTAAAAATCACAAGTTAAAACATTTTATTGGGAAAATGAAGTAAAGCCATCTAATTTCTTTTACAGTTTTGAATTTAAAGGATTTTTTTTTTCAAAATCGTCGGACCAGTTTTTTCGAAAACATATTCTAAATTTTTTTTGAGTAAGCAAACATCTAGCAGTTTGTAGTTGTTATCGGAAAACAAAATTGTTTTAAATTTTGAACTTTTGAAAAAAAAACCAAAAATTAAAACAAAAAAATTTTAACTTTTTTTTAAAAAACTCAAAAAAAAATTGAAAAATTAAAGAATTAATATTATTTCGTTTATAAAAAAGCTTAACATTAAAAATTTAATTTAAATCCGTTAAGTAAGTTTACGAGAAAATCTGATTTAAAAAAAACCGGTCTCCATGGGAGGTACCGTTATAAGACTATCCTGAAAATTGCATTCCAACCAAATCATTAAATTTACACAAAAACACTTTTCAGAAATTTTTATCAAAATCGCATGAACGCGTTTTTGAGATAAATGAGTTTTTCATAAAAAATCATATGGCAAGTACCGTTAGTTTTCTAAGTAGAATGCTAATTCAAAAACTCCTCTGTAGGACATCATAATAATACTATGAACCAAGCTTGAAGCAAATCGGTCCAGCCGTTTAGGCTCTAGGTGCCGATACAGACAGACATACAGACAGAATTGTCGGACCCACTTTCTTAGGCTTCCCTATCATCGTATAATGTCAATTTTGATAGCGCAAACATTTTTTTTTAGGAATGCATAACTTAGCTATATAGTACATACAATCGCAAGTAAAAATAAAGTCGGTTTACGGACGATAATTTTACGTGATAACCATAGTTGTTAGGTATAAGCGTTGTTCGTTGAGCCTTGAATCGCACTAGGATCACCAAATTATTAATTTTTACTTGCTCTATAGGGCAGGTATTGGTTTCGTGCAGAAAAAAAAAATCGAGGTTTTAATCAAACATGACATTACGATGATAGAGAAGCCCAAAAAAGTGGTTTTCGCCATACCGTCCGTCGGTCTGTCTGTGCGGATGTGCGGATGTGCGCTTTTTCACGTCATGCTACAGCCTAAACGGCTTGACGGATTTTCTTCAAACTTGGTATATAGCAGTTTGAAGAAAAACCATTGTCGAGGTTTTTTTATTTTGTTTTAGCCCGGCTCAAACTGGTACCTTTCAAGTAACGGTTTTTTTCAATTTGGATTTTCTCGAAAACGGCTCTAACGATTTTGATTAAACTTAAAATTTAGCTAACTTTAAGCATTTATAACAAAACTGCGTTTATTGTTTTTGGCTCAAATGGTCGTAACGAAAATCAGGTTTTAACGGCTTTTTTTCAAATAGCCATAAGTTCACAACGGCTTGATTGAATCAACTCAAACTTTGTTTGACATAGTTTTTCATAGTGTTATATAGGATGGTTTAGTAAATTTTTCAATGAAGCCTTTCTAAACGGTGGCTTCCATACAACGAGCCGTTGAGTTTTAGCCAACTTTTTTTGGTTTTTTCTAATTTTCTCGAAAATGGCTCTAACTATTTTGATTAAACTTTGTGTGTTATATTCTTTTAGTGTTTTTAAGAGAACTGCGTTTTTAGTTTTTGGCTAAAAATGCAAATAACGGAGATCTGCTCTTAACGGCTTTTTTTTCAAATGGCCATAAGTTGTCAACGGTTGCATCGAATTCACTCAAACTTTGTTTGGTATAGTTCCTTACAGCTTCCTATCAGATGGCATTGATTTTTTTTCATTTTCTCTTTTTTAAATGGTGGCTCCCATACAAAGAGCCACTAGATTTTGGCCAATTTTTTCAGTTTTTCTAATTTACTCAAAAAAGTCTCCCCCGATTTTTATGAAACTTTGTATGTAACATACATAGAATACTTCAAACAAAACTGCATTTTTAGTTTTTGGCTATACATGATAATAGCGAAAATTGCTTTTAACACAGTACCTATTACTAATTTGGCCATAAGTGGACATTTGTATCATTTAAAACACCCTAAAGATAACGTCTTAATTTTAAATATTAAATGTTTCTTAACGTTAGCTCCCGTATATCGAGTTTTCCAGTTTTAGCCAAATTTTTTTGGTTTTTACCAAATTTTTCAAAAATGAATTGTTCTTATTGATCGAAAAGTTTGTTTTCATCGGACTATTGCACCAACAGAGCAAGTACGTGCGACCCAGTCGTGCATTTTATTTTTTAAACCTAACAGGTAAATTCTCTTTTTTACTTGCGATTATGTACTACGTATAAGGCAAGTTATGCATTTGTCGAAAAAAAAAGTTTTAAGATAACAATCAAACATAACATTACGATGAAAGCGGAGAAGGAAAAGGATGGTCTAAAAATTCTAAGTCTTTTTTTCTGCCTGCCTGTCTGTCTGTCTGTATGTATGTATAAGACACCTACAGCCCAAACGGGTGGGCCGAATTGCTTCAAACTTTGTATATAGAGTTTTTTAGGCATTGTACAGAGGGGAAATTGAATTTTTTTTTTAATCAAGCCATATAACCGTTACTTAAAAACTTATTTTTCTCGAAAAAGTCTCAAACAATTTGAAAAATCAGTGAAACTTTTTAGGTAAAACCAATCGCATGGCTGAAAAAAAAAATTTAAACAATGTCCCAAAACAGTACATTCCATAGAACCGTTTGTTTGCTTTCGACTATCTCGAAAACGGCTCAACCGATTCTTTCGAAATTGCACCCATATATAGGTGTAGGTAGCTCAAGTTATACTACGTAAAAAGTATTTAAAAAAAAATAATTTTTTTTGTATTTTTAAGAACACTTTTAAAATTGTATTAAAAAAAATTAATATTTTGAAAACTGCTCATCAATTTTTTTTTTAGAAATCTATATATATAAAATTGGATGTGTGTATTTAAGTATGTATGTGTATCGTTTATGGACTCCTAAACCACCCAACGGTTTCAGGCTTAATATTGTTTAGTTCAGTTCAGGGATGGTTCAAATGAAGGTTTGGTTTCGATCGGGTGGAAGACAAAACTAAAATGCAGTGTTTTAACATTTTTGTTTTTTTTTTTTTTGTTTTTTCATATTTTTTTAGCGGTTTGTCGAGGACCAACAAAATGCTGACTTTAACCAAAAATATTGTTTATCCGCTAGCATTATGAGATGAAATAAATAAATAAATTTAATTTCACATTAAATAAGTGTTATTTCTTGGACGTAGCAACGCGCGCCGCGCCGTGTACCGCTAGTTATAAATACATTTATTTGCTGAATACATACATACATATGTATGAATTGAAGTTTTTGAATTTTTGACGTGATAATGTCTAATTTATCGGGGTATATGGGTAGCACGCACGAAGAAGTGTCACAGTCACGTTATCTGCTTTGATTGTATAGAAAGTCGATAAAGTGGGAGGGTTGGTTAGTGATTGTAAGTGGTGGTAGTGGTGGGGTGGGTGGTGTTGGTTGGGTGGGTGTTTGGGGGAGGGGGTAGTGTCGGGAAGAGGCAAAATTGTCAAAAATGGTAGGTGGTTAGTTGTAGCTTTGTAGGTGGAGTGTGTGGTTGGATGTGTGGGGGTTTGGTGTTTGCGGAGAGATTGTCAAAAATAGTGGGGGTTTATGATTGGTGGTTTTAAGTGGGGTTTCTGGTTGGTGGTGGTTAGTAAGGGGGATTTATTGTGGAGGGAGGACAAATTGTCAAAAATGGTGGGCTGTTGGTTGATGGTTATATGTGGGGGTGGGAGGTTGATGTTTGTGGGAAGGAGTGAGGGAAAAAAATCAAAAATGATGGGTGGTTGAAGTTGGGGTGGGTGGTTGGAGGATACAACCTTCACATCAATTGTTTTGCGAACTGGTTATCACGTAAGATTATCGTCCGTAAACTGACTTAAGAGACAACCAAGTTTTTTTTTTGAAAAATATTTTCAAAGTTTTTGAAAAAAAAACTTTTTTTCGAAAACCACCCCACAGATTTTTATAAATTTATTTTCATAAACTTAAATTTATCCAAGAAATAAAATGGCGTTCTTTTTTTCAGCTCAAATTAGTTTAAGTATTTATTTAAGAATTTTGAAAAAATTTATTTTGTATTAAAATCTCAAGCCCCAAGACCATATTAGATCAAATTCGTGCGACCCAGTAGTACATTTTATGTTTGATAACTTAGGGTCGCATAGAAGAAGGTATAGGTTTAATATTCTGAAGGGGAGAGTTGATTTTATGATTCAGGTGTTAAAGTGACCGTTAAGGATTTCTTGTGGATTCACGCGTTTTTTTTTTCAAGGGAAAATTCAGCACACACAATCTGCAGCCCCATCATTTTTTGTTTTTAGAATCAAAAAATCCAGGTTTATTTGACTACTCTTTCAACCTTAGAAAACCTGTGTCAACCCTGTGCAACGTTCAAGGAACAAAGACAAAGGTGAACCTCTTTCACACCGAACTAGAGCTAAGACTAAGAAAAAGTCAAGACGATAGCACCTCACTGTAACAATAAAAAGTGAAAAGAAATAAAATAGAAATTCATAACAAATGTATGGAGGAGATAAGAAGATACCTCGAAATCGTCATCCTTAACAAAATAAAGCATAGGCAGCACATATACAAATTTTCAATAGATTTTATTTTATTTCTTAGTCAAAGTTAGTGTTTTACATTTCCTTTCTTTTTAAAAATTAAACAGCCAGGGCGTCATTTTGTGTTTCATGACTGAGTTGCGTCTGCAAGTTGGACAACTTATTCTTCAACACCTGTACTCCCATTATGACAATATTCTCTGGCTTCAAGGCGCCAGCTGCCTCAACATTGTAAAAGAATTTGTTCGGTTTTATCTTCCAGTTGTATGGAGCTTCAAATTGATCATCATCCAACTCAGTGTGTTCGCTCTTTGGCCACTCATCTGGCTTTGGGTACAAAGTATGTCTCATTGCATTGTCTGGATCATATTCGAAACAAACACCACAAGTTGGATTCCATTTTGCGTGTTCCTTGCCAAATCCTTTCTTAGCATAGGCCCTCAACTTCAGTTCTTGTCCTTTACGCAATTTGATTAGCAAAATCTCGTCGGTATTCTCTCCATACTCGTTGTCCTCGTCGTTCTGCAAACGCGACGTTACAGGCAAGACCTTTTGGTTGCTGGACTTCAAATCAGCTGTGGTAACATGACGTGTTTGTTCCTCAGCACATTTTACATCCAATGTGAATTCCACACTGCATTCTGGACAGAAATCTAAGCATACGCACTCGCGAGTGTATTGGAGGCGCTCAACAACTTCATCGGATATCAAAGGAATAAGGCCAATGCGATGGGCAAGGAATTCATCAGATAAAACAGTTGAATTAGCTTCTAATTGAACCCAGTCAATAGCTAGGGTGGGAGTTTCAGCGATGAATACACGACGCAGGCTATTAGCCACGCTCAAGTCGGTGTCTTCTAATACGTACTTCACATTGTCGTCGGTCAATTCAGTTATGGTCACCGATGGAGTGTTGGCATACGGCATATTACTTGCTTTTATTTATTTATTTATTTATTATGGACTTTTTAAAATAATTAAATTAAGAACAGAGTTTTTTCACCACTAATCGAAATTAAACAAGAAAAGTTATGTTTTCAAACTAATTTTTTCTTTCTAGCTGTCAGTTGTCAGAATTCACTAGAGGGCATTTTCTTTTTTCAAATGGACGAATACAGTCAAGTTGAATACGTATGTCACAGATGAAACAGGTCAGCAAGATATTTGTATTTTTATAGGAAATACTTTTTTAAAAGTTAGGTACACTTCAATACTGCCAAAAAGAATAAAATTAATAACAAAGTTTATTTTTGTTGAAAGATGTGTATTTTGTCGCACGTATTACTTTCATTGTTTTACTACAATTCAACAATATGGAGGATAGAGAAAGAAGAGAAAGTACACATTTACAATATTTATAAAAATTATGGGAAGCATGTTGTCCATTTTTGTTGTGAAATAGTGGATTTACATTGATCTGCAAATTTCAAGAAAGTAAAGAGGGAAAGATCTATATATGTCACTATACAGAAGAGTAAAAAGATAAACACATAACTATCTACTCGTAAAAATGAAAATGTTTATTTGATCTTGATTTTTACTACTTCCTATAAACTTAATTTATCAAGATGTTCTGCATTTTTATATCCTCTCTATCTCTACCAAACAAGTTTGTTTTTATAATGTTGAACAAGACAAGATGCAGAGCAATATAAATCTACCATTATGTATTTCGCAGGAGGTGCAATTAAAGTGGCTTTACATGGAGCTGCAACAAATTATAGTGCAGACGAAAAAGCAACAACAATCAAAGCGCAGACGATGAAGATGGACGTGTTCGTATTCACTATAATTTTCAAGCTGCATCCATAATTTTCCCATAATTTGCATCCATGAAGACGTCTGCATTTTGGCATTCCCTCTCCTATCCACAAATATGATTTATATATTTTGCAGATCATGGCTTGCAGCTCCATGTAAGGCCACCTTTAGTAAAAGGAAATCATGTTCTTGAAGGTTTCATTCAAAAAATGCAATAATTGATGTTTTTGAGAACTCTCAAAACACCCATCATAACGCCCACAAACTATTATTTCAGTAAATAAACGCCTTTCCTTCAACTAAGTTTAATTTTAAAAATAATTTATAAAGGTAATGTATGTGTGCTGTTCATAATCTTATACTTGTAGAAATAATTTTTGTTGTACATATTTTAAATACTTTGAGAACCTCTAATTGGTATCTGTTTTGCCAGAGCTAATGAAGCTGTCCACACCCAAGGGATCCAGACTTCTGAATTCTGTGCGTCTTTTCTTATCCGCAAGCTTAAGCTGAGGAATTATTTGGCCGGTTTTCTTCTGAATGATTTCATGGAGTTCCTTGGTGTCAGCATCTCCTTGTGGGCTATTTGCCATATTTATAAGACTCTATCGATGGAGAATAATATATTTGTAACCAAATGTATCTATCATATCAATGAGACACAGTTGAACTTACTTCAAACTCTTGACCAAGGTATTCTTTTGATTCGGTGTTCAACTCTGGAGTTGGATTGCCCAACATAACATCCCCAAGAAATTTGTATATTTTTCTAAAACAAACCATGGTCACCTTTATAGAGATGCATTTAAAAAAAAAACTTACTGAAAGTCAACGCCTCCGTTGTCCTTCGGATCGGGATGGTGTTCCATATCGGCTATTGCAATCATAATCAAAGCACTCTCATATTTGGATTCGTTGTTGAAATTCTTTGTTTTGTAGTACTCCAGCCAGCTATTGATGTTCTTGTAACAAACCGAGTTGCATTCCTCTTGCACATGCTCCTGTGCGGCTTTGGCTTTTTCGTTTACGAACTCTACCGATGGGTACAAACAGGCGAGGTGGTAAAAATAATTGAGTCACCAATTCATCACCATATTTTTTGTTCTACTTACTTGCAGCTGCTTCGGGACAGATTTTTGTATTGCGAATTGCATTGGCACAGCTCTTGGCATCACATCCATGGTCTTTTAAGTGATTCATTATTAATTTGCGATTGTACTGCGAAACTACTTTGAGTTCAGGAGAATTGCCTTTGCCAGACTTTTTCTTCGAAGAACCAGGCTTTTCACTTTTTTTATCGACATCCATAGCTTGAGGAGCTTCTGGGATTTTCGTGGGTTCAACAGTATCAGACATTTTTAGCGGCTAGCAGGTTACAAAGTTTTTTTCAGTTTTCTGCACAAAATTTGGCTTTTGTTATTTTTGCTTGTTTGGAGTGCGATGGGTTTGTTTGTTTAGTTAATTTGACGTATACACTAAACTGTCAAAGTGTATGGGGCGACATCTGTGCGTGAATTTTCTAAGTTTATTGCTTAAGGTTCGGCCAGATGGAACGCTGCTTATAATTATAATTTATTTGGCGCTAATGCCACAAAACCGCTAAAAATATTCTTTTAATTAAAAAATAATAGAATCACTGCACAATTATGTGTGAGATCCATCGTGATTGAGTTTTCACTTGCTTTGAAATTTCTAAGAAGTATTGCAAATTACAATACAATTTGTATTTGCTATGTTTCGTCGCAAATCGTTTTGTCACCTAACGGTTGGCCGCAAAACGATATGCAGTAGAACGATTGACCGTTTGGCCGGCGATAAAGGATAAAGTACTATTTTGAAAATATCGTTTTTCATATAAAAAGGGGGTCAGATGCAGATGATGATTTTTCATATAAAAATGCCCTTTATATACCTATATATTTATAAAAAAAAATGGCAAAGCAGGTATACAAAATACTATCAAAATTTTAATTATAAAATATTATTGTGTTTATAGGTTTCATCACGATAGATTTCTTTAATATACCTAAGCTAGATGCTTATATCAAAAGTATTACATTTACTGTTTTTTTTTTAATTTAATAAAAAAAATGGTAATAACAATATAACAAGTGATAAGTAGTCATTGCATATACAGGGTGTCCCAAATTCATGGGCAATATTTAATGCCATGATTCTTGTGTAGGTATATTTTTAGAAAAAATCGTTCTAGAGAAAGTGAAAAAACCGCTGAAAATAAGGTCGACACTCTCAGTACAAGGTAAAAACGACTTATTTCTTCCGTGGTACAACGTATTCTGATTTATTCTAATGTAATTACCTCTACATTACAATTCTTAAATATGTATGTATATCTTAACCAAATACATTTATTTATTCTTATATCTATTTTGTCTTAGGCCTAATTACCAGCTATCTTAAAATAAATATGGAAGAAGGTAAAACAAACAGCGAAACGAGCAGGCATTTATTGTCTACATCATAAAACATCACGGACGGTGGACGTGAGTAATAAATGCGTTTATTGCCTCACAAAAGGATCAACATGCGGCGGCTTCGCGTCGCTTTTTGCTTTATCTTAATCCATATTCTATACCGTCATAAACTATAGATATGTAAACAATATGGGAATACAGATTCTTAGAACTAACTTAACTAAACATATGAGAAATATAAATTCTTAGAACTAACTTAACTAAACAGAAAGTTAGTTCTAATGCTAGAAACTTCGTTTCGATTTTTATTTTTACAACAAATAATAGCGTTTGTAAATGCGTTTAAATAAATTTGGTATCTTGTCTCAGTTTTCAGATACCCGGTTTTAGCCTGTTCCATTTTTCGTAATCGTTTTTTTATGTGTGTACTAAATAAGGAAAAACCCATACATTTTATGACATACTTGGGAAACCTACAACAGGTAAAAATGGGTTTTTTGATTTTCTACCCAATTCAGATATTATACTCTTTTGTACAGGTGACATGACAATAAGAATAGTTGGCAGTTGACACACCCACTAACGCAACTTCGTTGCGCTGCTTACTGTAGGTGCAGCCGTCTGACAGGCGCCTTCGTGTTAGTGTGTATTAAAGTTAAGTAATTTTGGCTCTGAATCGAGACTAGCAAAAATTAATTTAGATCAAATTTGAGATCAAATCTAGGGTGCCTTTTTGGCTTCATAGTGGTGTTTTTGTTGCATGGAATTTTATATGAAATCTATTAAATATGAGATTGCTCTGTTGACCAACGGAAATCACAATTTCGGTCTCATGATCTCAGATCAAAAAATATTTACATTGTATTTTATTGTCAAAAATGTCAAAACGACCACTTACTGCTGCTACCAACCAATTTTATTTTTAGTAGTTTGAAATTTGAAAACAACCAAACAAACAACCGTACTTTTAAAGTGGTAACGACCACTCTTAAGTTAAGTAAAATATTTGAAATTACTACACGTGAATATCAATTTTTAAACGTAAAATTAAAGGATCATAATGTTAAGAGTGGTTTGATACTGTCCCGTGATTACTTAGAGAAGATTACGACGGATTTCAAATACATACACAGCTGGTCAAAAAATAGGTGTGATTAAATTGTATATCTTAGCCATAGAAGTTGGAGCGGACCTGAAGGACCAAAAAATGGCGTAATATCCTCTGGAGTGACGAAACAAAAATTTATTTGTTCTCATCAGATTCTGGGCGTATTTCAGGCGACCAAAAAGAAAGGACTATCACCCTCGCTATACCCAAAAGACAATTAAACACGGAAGAGGAAATGTTATGGTCTGGGTCCGTTTTTTCTAGTATGGTGTGGGCCCTAATTCCTATATTCCGTATTAGTTACATCTTGACCAAATAAGGTTATAGGGATATTTTGGAAGATATCATGCTTCCATTTGCCGAAGAAAACATGACTCTCCGATGGATTTTTCAGCAGAATATAACGATCAAAAACATATGGCAAATCTTGCTAAAAGAGTGGTATCGAGAGAAAGAAGTTTCAATTGTTTCATGGCCAAGTCAATCCCAGATCTCAACCCGATTGAGAACTTGAGGAATGAACCTATGCGGAAACTAGGATGCCAATATTTTCCAAACTGGAACCGATTGTGGGATGCTGTTCAGAGTGAATGGTATTCTATACCCCAAGAAAGATGCCAAAAGTTTGTAGAGTTAATACCACGCTGACTTTAAAAAATTTTGGATAACAATGTTGTATACTCGGTTTATAAGAGAATGGTAAACGAAAATTATTATAAAATACAACAAATTTTGCATTCAAACTATCATTATTCATAATTTAGGAAGACACACCTATTTTTTTGTCCAAGCGCAAATGTCTACACCGTCGGTTTTATTGTATAAAATGTATAATTACTTAATTTAAAAGCCTTAAATATTAATATTTCATTAAGTATTGATAGTCCAATGAAAACTAATGTTAAAATAATATTTAAATAAACAAAACATATTAAAAAATTAAGTTTATGTAAAAAAAAATAAATCCACCTATTTTTTTGACCAGCTGTGTATGTTTGTTTCCGTGATTATTCAAGTTGGGTTCGATATCCCGCTTTTTATAATCCCGATTCCTAAAATCCCGCTTTTCAAATTCCCGTCTCTTAAAATCCCTTTTCTTATTATCCCACAAAAGCAATCAATTTTTCTATTTCAGTTTGCACCAAAATTGTTTCATTTCTCTAATCTACAACGAGTTTATACACGCGGAATTAGCGGGATTTGTCGGGATTTTAAAAAAGCGGGATTATGATATATCGGGATGTTGAGCAAGAGGGATTTTAGAAGACGGGATTTGAAGAAAGCAGTATTTTTTCGGGATTTTTGAAAAGCTGGATTTTAAAAAGCGGCAGTTTATATGATCTTTTACACTTTTTACGCGTTTCAATAACAATTCCTACTCTATAATGAAGAAAGCTTGCTATTTATTTATAAACGAGCCTAATCCATGTGTTCAAAAAATTTTGAATATGTAGTTTTATTGAATACAAAAAATGGTCAGATCAACATTATTCCGACTGGACAGACTATAGTATATAGTATATTTAGAAATAGGTAAATATTTTATAAAATTAAACCCACTCTTAAATTCAAATATATTTTGTAAGCTTCTTTGTTTAAAAGAAAAAGTTGGGAACTCCCAGCTTTCAAAGGGCACGTTGCGTTTATTCCCAGCTTTCATTGTTGCATTGCAACAGTGGGGTTTTCCAAGATAAATACAGATATTTGAAGGCAACTCTATCTTTCATAAAACCACAAAATGTGTGTTACAATTTTATAATCAAAACGGCCGCATAAAGCTACTACATACATAGCTTCAAAAAATGATTAAACATATCATATTATTTTTAATGTACAAATACATTTCTTATAATCCATTAATGTGCTACTTCATTATCAAAAGCCTCTGCTCAGTAATGTACCCGCACAGAAGGGTCATGAGTTAAAAATAGTAATACATTGTTTCTATCTATTGAAATGCGTCAATTAGAGGTTGACAACACTCAATTTCAATTTATAAACCCCTTCTAAAATATAAAATAGTTTATCAACAAAGTAATTATGCTTCAAAATATGTTCTCATTCTTAAGGTATGCCCACACTAATATTTTGGTTTACTAACTAAACAGCAAATTGCATTCATGAACTCTTACGTTTTTTTGTTTATTTACAACAATTTAAATTATTAAAATTTTAAAGTGTAAATAGCTTCCAAATATCGTTTCCTTAATTTTATCTGTTCAAAATATATGTAAACACAATATGGTGTTCTATTCGGCCATTTTGAAATCAATTAACTGTAATGTCTGACTGGCAATTTATTCACACTCGATAAAAATGTTCTCTGCGAATAAGCGCCAACAGAAATTCCAAGAAAAACCAACCCGCCTATCGCTTAGGGTTTCCCAGAATTAGTTACTCGTGCTTCATCCTAATCCAAGTCGTTTCTCCATAAGATAATGCACTTTCATTTATCTTAACAAACCACTAGCTTCGCCACCACCCGTCAAAGCTCTCTTCATCGAACAAAAATCGAGCGAGTAAAATAAAATTCCAGCTGGTTTTGGAATTCCCAATAAAGTTGATCATATTGCTTGTTCCACCACACTTCTCAGTGTGTATCTAAAGCGGTATCGAGTCGGACGACACTTCTTTATTACTCCACAAAGTGAAGATTTTACTAGAAATTTCAAGACGATCGACGACGACGCGACGCAAATAAAAATATCAGTTAAGGAATGTATGATCAGTCAATGCATCCAATGTCATCGGCGGCCAGCAATGCCTTGATGAGTCTTCAAAATCGCGGTGCAACCAACTCTGCAAATACAGCTGGAGGAGTACCAAATCCAGGAAATGCTGCCGCTCCACAAAATCTCTTTGCGAATCCTTCCGTTCAGCCGTCGAGTGTTATCAATCTGTCAAATTCAAGTGACGTTGTGATCGGGCCGATGACCCAATATCAAGGGCCAGTTACCATCTATCAGTATATGGACGCCACAGTTGAAGCAAGATCCATGCAGGCAAATGGTGGCGGTGGGTATTTTATGCAATATGATTGAAGTGTTTATGAATATTTTGCATTGTAAGGATTTGAATCCAGAAATAGAAACTTATTCATCGGCTTTGACAGATTTAAAATTGTTTACATTCGATATTACTTTTGTTTGCACTTCACCATTTACGTTGTAGCTCATCACTCTCTTGCGATTAGATTCAAGTTTTAAGTTAGCTGACCTTGGAAATTTTAAGGCTAGCTGGGAACACAGTGATTCAATATTTAATTTTTGAATTTATTCATCTTCAATACCTATGTATAAGTGTTTTTAATTTTATCTGTACAATTGGCATAAATACCTGTTTGTATCTTACGGATTCAATTATTTTGTATTTAAATTTCAATGAGAAAACTAGAAACTAGTAGTGTATTGATATATAATTAATTAGAACTAGTTGATAATAGTTGCTTCCAATTTACAACTTCTCGTGATAAATAACAACAAAGCAGCTTTTAACACGGTGATTTCATAAGCTTTTAAGCTCAAGCTTCTCAATAATTGACTTAATAATGATTTCGGTGAATTTGTTATCATGTATTTAAAATCTCGTTTTTTATTTTCATATATTATTTGTATTTTAATTGAGCACTTTTAATTTCGTGTAATTTCTCTTAAACTTTGTACGTGGTGTTTGCTTGTTAGCAGAATATTATTAAATGCAGTTGTGAGGTGCTTTACTTGCCGGTTCAGTTTTGTTATAGTTTGTGGTAGTTTTATCAATTTGTTGAACAATATTGGTCCACATGGTTTTTGCAATTTTTGCATTCAAAAAGACAATATCATTCGAGCAGGTCTTCTGTATAGAATGGTGTTTTGTACTTGAGTTCTTCCTTGGCTCCTAAAGGTTATTTTTCAAGCATTTTAACTTTTTTTGTATCTTAGTTATTTTTGTTAGTTAATAGGGAACTTGTTAAATCAACAAAGCCCTGTGAAAATCTGGATTAAAAAAAGAGAAGCCCAATTTGTTGCAAGATCGCTTACAGAAGCTACATAGTCATCAAACTTTTACTAAAAGAAATTATGAGTTTGACACTTCATGACCGATAGGCTGTGATTGTAAATTTTTTGTGAGTGGCTTCAACTGAGCAATTTCATATTGTTTCTGTAAGTGATCAAGTTTTTTTATTCAGTTATTCATTCTCTTCTCTTTTTTCTTCTTATGACAATATCTCCACCCATGCGGTTTTCCAGTTTCATTTCAGAAAAAATAGATTTCCTTCCAGTTTTCAATTATTTCATGTGTCTTCTAAGAAGATTAATTCACTTTGCAAGTGTTTGAACCAATTTTCTAAGCACTTTTTCATTCCGATTGAGGAACATCCGAAACCTGCGTTTTCAACGTAGCAACTATCCACGTCAGGTGTCGCAAAAAGTTGAACTCGCAATAATTGTTTGATCTACCAGGCAAAAAAAATAATTGGGTGTCAAATTAGGACTGCACGAAGAATGGCCAGTCAAATTTTGGGTTTGAATGCTTAAAAATGCATTTTTTGAACCGATAAGGTGGGTGAGAGCTTGTTCTATAGTAGTTGATATTCTGGTATTGGTTTCCCTTTTTTTTCGGAACACTTCTGGCAAACAGATGACAGTATACCATTTGAAAATAACCGATCTGCTTTGCTCTAGTTTGATTATTGTTAGGTTTCGAATTCATAAGCATAGATCCTTAATTTATCAACTTTAACGTTTCATAGACTTCTTAACAAGCCCCGCCTATTGAATTTTTTCAACATTTCTTGCCATCAAAAAAACAGGAACATTTCTTCAAGAGGATCATTAAATTATCCAACGGTGTTCAACGCAAACAAATCTTTGTAATGGCCACATGTCCATCCAATATTTAATGTTTGCATGTGTTACTAACGCCCCAAGCAACAATCATGTCTTTGTAGAACGGTTTGTCATATGTAGATCTGGCAAAATCAGTTCACGCACAGCATCGATTTTTATCTTCACGAAATTTGTCGAAGTGTGACCACGATTGATTTCGAAAAAGCAAAACACACTGGCTTGCGATGGTGCTTCATTACAAAAATCATTGTTCGAAAATGTTCGAGATATATGTTTCAAAATACTGCAAACGATTCAAATGGCACTCGATGTCAAAACGGTCTGAGTACGATTATCATTAACATATGTCAAACTTTACTATATAAATGTCGAATTTGACATATTTTTGGTTTTTCAATATTAAAGGACTTTTGTACACTTCAATGTAAAACTTCTCATTACTAAGTAGTAACAAGAAGTTCACTGAATGCATAGTTAATTAACTTTTGCGGAAAATTTAAAGAAAAAAAAACATTCTGAAAATTATAATTAAAATAAAAAGAAAACTTAAATTGACTCTTCAAATCACGATAAACTATTTTGTTATTATGGCAAATCAGTTTTACTTTTTTGTATGCAATTCAGTCGAACAAATTCTGTCAAGATTCTTTTGAGACATTCGATGTATTCTATCTGCATTTTAGGAGGGGCAGTTGAAAAAAAAAGTTTAAGGTCGCAAATTTTTCAGCCATATCACTGAAAAACAATCAATTTTACAAACCATCAATCGCGACAATTTGTTTATTTTAATATTTAAGCTTTATTTTTTCATATAAAAATCTATATATTTGATTAACACTTAGGTAATTATTGAAGAATCTTTTTTTTTTGTCTCTCTTGAGATGACGTAGACAGTTTTATAGGAGTAAATAGAATATTTATTTTTGATTGCGGTATACAAAATTAATTCAATTAATTGTAGCTTTGAATCTGCGTTTTATTTTCATTTTTAAAGCAATTTAAATATCGAACAACTTTTCAAATCTACTTTAGTCAGTTTTAAAAATGGAAAAATGTGTAAATGAAGTTATGAAAAGATTCGTTATAATTTGCAGTTTAAAATTAAATTAACCCAAACAACATTTTGAAGTTATTGTAACCATAACATTGAACATTCAATAGGTGACCACTCGGGCGTATACGCAATTTTTAAAACAACTTCTAATAATAATGTTCGTATTACATTTCCGTCGACAGTCGGAAATAGTGGGTTAAGCTGGAAAAAGGTCGGAAGAAAATGAAACTTGGTGATTTTGTTCAGGGTAAGTTAATTAATATTTTTTGACCTCGAGGGCCCTGTGGATAAAAGGAGGGGGGGGGGGCAAATTTTTTAGGATCACGATGTTATCCATAGTGTCCATAGAATCTAGAGAGGACAAAATCTAGAAAAAAAAATATAGAAATATAAAATCTAGAAGTAGTAAAAATCTAGAATGCATACAAATTTAGAAAGATGGGAATCTAGAATAATCTAGAAAAAAAGTGTTCTAGATTTTCTGAGAGGAATTCTAAATCTAGAATTAATATTTATTTTTGAGACAATGGTTACGATTCGCGCGCGCGAATCCATTGTCCATTCTAGATTTTTTTTTCTCGATTTTTGGTTTTTGAAATTAAGGTTTTCTAGATTCTGGGTTTTCAGGATTTTCCTAATTCTAGATTTTTTTCTAGATTTTTTTTTAGATAACGTGGTAAACCCACATTGTTCGACCTTACTCCGGATTTCTCTCGATAACTTTTTTTTCCTTACTTCCTGCGGCAAAAGCATATTAAACATTTTTATAGAACGTTAAATTTGCTATAATTTTGATCAGTCAAACATTATTCTTTGTCAATTCGTTACCAAAATATGGTGCTTCTATGGCGCTTTTTGAAGCGCTATATATCGGTAGTACATTAACATACGATAATGTTTGTACTAACGTAAAATTGTAAGAAATTTAACTTTCTACATAAGGACAGAATATGCTTTTGCCGTGGGATGCGAGAAAAAAAGTAAATGAAGGTAAACCGGAGCAATGACGAAAAATTTGCAGTTTTCTCCCTCCTCCTCTTTTTTTTTACAGGGCCCTAGAAGTCAAAAACTTAGCATAATGATAGTGAGAACAAAATCTTCAAGTTTCAGTAACTTAAAACCTTTTTCCACATAAAAGTACCTGTCGACTGGACTATTATAATATTAATACATTTTTGAAAATAATAAAGCCATTGCAAAAATCAAACTTTAGTAATCTTTTATCAAACATACAGGGTGGGCCAAAAGAGGTCATCCATCCGATGTTGTTTGGCTCTTTTTTTTATAAATGAAAAACTTCGTTTATGTTTTTTGATCAGGTTTATTTGAACCTTTAGAATTGTATTGGTCAAGTTGAGAAGATGATATCGGCCAAATGGGCGCCGTCACAATTGATTGCTCGTTCATGGCATTTTTCATCACTTCAGCGAGAACTTCGAGCGACAGATTCTCAAACTCGCGTCGAATGTTGTCCTTAAGGGCTTCCAGAGTCTCGGGCCCCACAAAAAAAGTCTGTAACGGTTAAATCGGGCGATCTTTCTGGCCAGTGCAAATCGCCAAAACGAGAAATGAGGCGACTGTGAACGCCTACAGAATATCGGTTCATGTCGGTTCATGTATCGCTCCATGGCTTGTTCACTTGTATTTGGCATCTGTCTAGTCCTCAAATGTCAAAACAGATTTGACATTGGCGGCCATTTGCAAAAATGAGAGCATCTTATTCCAATAGGGTGATTACTTTTTGCCCACCTTGTACAAGGAGTACATGAACTGAACATACATATAGAAATCTCAATTACTGAGTTAATTGGACCTTTAAAGCGAATAATCCAAGATTTTTGGGCTGAATCCTCTTCATCCTGTTGAGATCAATGGCGAATCAATTTTCGTGAATTGAGTTACATTCTGGGCTACATTCTCTTCTGTGTGCAGCGTACCAGGAAGTGTTGTCCAATAGCATACCATTCTCACGGCCAAAATTTCTTTTCAAAAATCAAACTGTTTGGGCTACACAGCACACACTTTGGGAATAAGTTTTCTATACTACCCAAAGTTTAAGTGCAAAGCTACTAATTCCGTTCCGCAAAAGTGTGACACTCAAGATTTCGAGCGGGAAACAGCCGTCAGTGTCAAAATAGAAATCACTAGATGTACAAGTACATAGCAGGTGCCTAAACCAAAAGTTTGTAGTTCCTTGTAAATCTTCCTCGTCAGATAAGAGAACTTCACACGTTAAAAAAATCTTAATAAAGACTTCTAGCTTTTTAAAAAAATTGCTTCTACAGCCTAAGTTGAAGATTTTGATGATGTTGTGAGGTTTTCAAAATCTAGATGAAGAAATGCCAATTTTTTAAGGTGTGACTTCATTACAAGACATTCCTATTCGCGGTCAATCTACTCCTCAGAGTAAATTTACTGTACAACGACATTAACCGGTACGTAAAGTGGTCAGTATAATGAGTTTATGATTCATTCAATTAGCAGACTTTGCCAGTTTTATCAAAATATCGTGTCATTAATTATCGTTATCACTTTCAACTGAACCAACCCATGTTCTTCATTTCTTTGATTAAATTCAATCAATGTAATGTCTTTATCAATGAAATTTTCTTGCCAAAAGTTCAGCGACCTTTATCTGATTTGATTATATTTCCTTGCGACACAATAATGTTATCATTCTTTTTCTTCAACGCATATTACCTACACATACACACATCTGTACATAATTATTCAACCCCATTGTGTACTGTTTAATAAATTGATCTTAAGTGCACATATCCGGAAAAAAAAATTCAATGTGTCTGCTGAGTACGAATGAACAAATGGGACACTGCTTCCTATTTAGAGTAGTGTTGTTGTTTGAATTTTTAATTAATGTCGTAGCATTGTTATAAAAATTAGGTATTCTTAAAGTGAGTGAGACTGCAATGTGAGTATCAAATAGTAGAATATAAAAATAACTCACTCCAGATAGAGTCATTTTGAACCACAACAATCAAATCGTTGACTGATTATAATTCATTATATTTTCTGTCTGATTGAAACAAAAGATATCGATCAAAAACAAACGATCAAGAATTTGTGAATCATAATGCTTTCAGAAGCTTTGAAAAAAAACCGCGAGATTAAAAGGTATCTGGCAAACTCGTAGGTAGCAACCTTCGAAGCTATTTTGCTTTTAATTTTTTGCAAAAGTCTTAAATATTATTTTTTCAATGCAAAATAGTGCATGGAATTGATATGTCATAGAAGAGAGCAAGTAGTCTTTGGGTTAAAAAAAAAAATGAAAAGATGAAATCATCATTAAAGTTATTACAAAATCACAGCTTTCAATTATTTATTCTTGAAATATTTTGCTTTTCGGAAATATTTAAGACTCATCTGTTCCTTCAATTTTCTCGAAAAAAAATTTACTCTAGCAGGATAATGTGATTTCCTCTCAAGTGGAAGTACTCTGAAAAAAACTTTGTCTGAATAAGGGATTGAACCCTGAACCATGTATTGGCAGTCCGACACACTGACCACTTTGCCATGGACACTATAATTTACCGATCATATTTTAGAGACTATTTAAACTAATTTCTTACAAAATTTATTGTAATTTAGTACTTTTTTCAAAACTCAATGCTTTTATTAGTTTTTAGCACAACCGTATATCCAGCTATTAAAAAATAACCGAACCTAATCCTTCACAAAAACAAGAATATTTAGCCTTAGAGCAATACGATAAGAGCATTGAATTTTGACAACACAAATAGTACTTAATTACGTTAAATTTTGAAACAAAATACATTTTTCAAAAATTTTGAGTTTTATTGTGTTTTTATTTTGAAGAGATTTCTGGCCTTAAAAAATGGTATGATTTTGGATTGTAGAAGTAACCGTTATTTTTTTTATATATTTTTTCCAATTTAAGTCATGTTTTTAGAAAATCGCCCCCCTCGGCTAAACGGAGGCAAATAGAACCCCCCTCCTGTACGATTTTGTTATCGTCTCAACCCAACCTATTCGCTCCAGCTTTTTTATGCACCGTTTACGGATCACCCTGTATAAAATAAATAAATAAATTGTTGGCACAATAGCTCCAAGCGGGCCGGGGCCTGTGAATTACATTTTCAACCATTCCTGTGTGTGCGTTGATATACTGGAAGGGACCTATAATTTACCGCCGAGTCGGCTAACAGAGAAACACTTTCCATGACTTTAATTACTCTTGGAGGATTTGTCACTTCCTCGCAAGAGGTAGTACTTCGGAATAGAACTTAGGTGGAGTCGTCAGGGATCAAACCCAGAACCTTTGGCGTGGCATCTGACACACTAGCCACTACGCCACGGGGTCTTACGACCTGTATAAACTTAATTAAGCTAAAATAATACCCAAAGGCAACCTTTACACTTGAACAAAAAAAAAATTAATCAAAACCTGTTTCTGAGATAGCTGACTAAAAATGTTTGAAAATAAAACATGACATTACGATGATAGGGATGTCGAAAAAAGTTGTTCAGGCAATTATGTGTGTCTGCCTGGTCTGTATTTTGACACCAAGAAACTGAACGGCTAAGCCGATTCGCTTCAAACACAATATTTTTAGGACATTTTTCAGTGGGGTTTATGGGTTTGAGCATTCTAGCTCTTAAAGTAATAGTACCTGTCATAGAACATTTATAATGAAAAACTATTTTTTCGTGAAAATGGCTACTACGACTTCGATAAAACTTTCTGAATTGTGCTTTTTATGTAAAATCTATCAATGGGCTTGAATGAATTTTTCAGGAATAGTCTAATAACGGTGCAAATTTAAATTTGTTTGTAAAATGCTTAACGGATCTCAATCAATTTTTAAATTTTTAAACTTTTTTTAATCGAAAAACCAACATTTTTTGGAGTTTCTTTTATTTTTTCCTGACATAACTAAAAATGTCTTGAAAAAGCACATGCTGACAAAAAAAAAAAAAATTGGAATTTGATTCCGATTATTTTTTTTCTACTAATTTCCTGTTTTATTTTAAGATCCTCCTACTTTCAATTCTGTCTATCTTTTAAAACTTTTTTCACATCTTTTAAGAGTCATGTCCCGCAAAATATTGTTAAAAACCAACGAGTTTAAAATAAATGTATCAATTTTTGTGACCCTAAAAGCTTAATTGCACGCAGTAATAATAAATACAAATGCAGTGGCCATTATATTCTAACCGTGCTCCACAATCCCTTACAACTAAAGATTGACTAACTAGCCACCACTAGTGATCACTAGGAAACCTTATATCTTTAGAATGGCTCAATAGTGAGTTTCTTTACAGTCTGTTGAACAATGTTAGGCAACATTTGTCTGATACGCATTGAGCGCAACACACAATGGAGTATTATTCAAACCCTACTTGCATTGGCCCCCGTTTTAACGTACTCGCATTTTATTGTTCACAAAACCAATCATTCGAAACAAAAAATCAAAACTTCTTCCAAAAAATCAATCAAACTTGACACTCCAGTCATACAAGTATCGAAATGAATGCCGTCATTGTCACAATTCACGGATATTGAAGCTCATCAAACTGAGTAACTTCTGCTCACTCCTCCTTCACTATAAAATATAAAAATAAAAATAAAAATAAAAAAAAGTAGGTACATTGTACTCAACCACGATTCACCTCATTTACGGCTTCACAGTATACGACTACGAATCGAGCTTATGGCACACATCGTTGCGCTGCGCGACAATATTGCTTATCAACCACAATTATCTCAAAAAAACGTAGTTTTAGTTCAATTTTAACTTGCTTACTCGACTCACTCAAAGATGAGTGCTTCCCAGAATTTTCTTTAAAATTTTTTTTATCCTAAAAAAGTGACCCAAATTTAAGACGCGCTCTTGCTTTTCTTGTGACAGACCGACAATTTCAGGAGAAACGTCGGATTATGACGTGAATTAAAGAACAGACCATCTATGAGATACAAAAGTATCTGCACTCTAGTTTAACCATGGCAGTGTATAGTAAATGTCGTTTGAATCAACCTCTCATCGTCTGCAATGTCCACACACTCGTGCTCGTATAAGTGTCCATAAAAAATAATTTCACTTTTGAGTCGCCATCAAGTTTTGTATCTTAATACTCGTATCCGTTGACTACAAAAAAAAAAAAAAAAAAACTGCCAAGACCGGAAAAGGTGTTTTGTGTTTGATTTTTGGGAAAGACGATTTGTGTTCATAATGCTGATATGTATTTTATCCTAAAAATATTAAACAAACATACGAAACGAATGTGTTGTGTATTTAAGATTATTTTATAACAAAAAATTGTGATAGATATGTAGATACATTCTGAAATGAAGCTTTTATTGAAAGTGAATTCGGAAAAAAGGCGAACTCATCAACGCAACAGGAGTCCACAACCTCCACCACGAGAACGTATGTATTGCTAAAAATACTAAAATTAGTCATAAAATTAAACTTCAAAGATATCAAACAAATTGAAACTTCCCTTCGTCACCATCTTAGGGTGGGTTACTTGGATTTGGATTTAATATATTTAAATGGTTTTTCCATAATTATCAAGAAACAGAAACTGAAACCCGTTCATTTATTTTTACTTTTAAAACCAATTGAGAATTGCTTCCAACATTATTTATCAAATTTTGTGAATCACATATCAAACTCATTATCAAATATGAATAAAAAATTAAGCTCTAGAGATTGATATTGGAGAAAAAAATACAAACGTCATTCCAGAGGTTATAATGAAGAAAATATCATCTGTCAATGATGAAGCGGTCAAGAAATGATTCACGTCGTGGGTCGTCCATACACTACACACCCAAGTTACTTTTATTTTTGTGTTCTTATGGAAAGGGCAACGGTTTGGTCAGATAGTTCTTTGTTGGTGAATAAATATTTATTTTTGCAGTCTGACTGTGGTTTCATTATAAACATTTCCATATGGCATTTTTTTTTAATAAAAAGCAAACAGTCATTGTTGATGCAGGTTTCAGTTGAATAATTGGTGATTCGAAATATTTCAATGCCAATTTCTTTTTGCTCATTCTTATTGGAGAAACCTTTGATTAAATATGTACATGTAGTACATATATATTTAAGTTAAGTATTTTTGAGAAATTTGGTAAAAACCAAAAAATATTTGCTGAAAATGAGCGGGTATATATACGAAGGCTATAGTCAATAATATTTTAAGCTTTTAAACGTTTGATATAAAAAATTAAATAAAACTAATTCAGATTTTTGCATATCAACCCAAAGCATTTTTTTTTTAAATACTAAAATTTATTGTATACAAAGTTTTATCAAAATTGTAAGAACCGTTTTCGAGAAAATGCCAACTTATGGCCATTTCAAAAAAGCCGTTAGAACCTGATTTCAGTTATAACTATTGTAAGCTAAAAACAAAAAAAGCATTATTGTCAACTTTTGCTATATGAAGTTTGAAGAAAATCCGTCAAGCGTGAAAAACCACACAGACGCAAAGGCAACCCGACAGACAGCATGGCGAGAACTACTTTTTAGGATTCTCTATCATCGTTATCATCATAATGTCTTGTTTGATATATGATTTTTTTTCTGCTCGAAGCCAACACTTACCCTAAGAGCAATTAAAAATTAAAGATCTTTCTAAATAAATTGTTTTTCAAATACATAGCTTTTACCTAAGCAACTGTCTGTTATAAAAGTAGGTTCGCGCGATCTTTTCAAAACTAAGAACATTTGAAGTCCGTCTGTATCTATTCTTTAAGCCTTTTTATTTGTGCTCTGGTTTTAATTCATTTAAAGGGAATTTTTCTAGAAAATAGTTTTACCGATTTTTATGAAAATTGTTAACTTAAGACAGTAAAAATTTTGTTTGGGATTATGGATTTTGGTGAAATTTTATGTTTGAGAAATTCCTTACAATAAATCGATAGTAACATGTCGTGGTATTTACTGAAATTTGTATACAAATTTTAAATAGTTTATTTTAATTTTAATCTTAAAAGACGTTTTTTTTACAGGTACAAATTAATAGAAAACGACGTTTAATGTTTTTCTTTTATCAAATTTTCCAAATTTTATTTTTAAAAAATGGGGAATTAAAATAAAATAAAATTATTGAATAAAATAGACTTACTCGTTTGTAATACTGCTTCTGAAACTTATGTATACATTCGTCTCATTGCTAGAAAATAGAAAAAATAAAATTATGTGTTAAAAAGAAACTAAAATATGTCGTTGTATTTTATTCAGAAATGCATATTAAAATACAATAAGCACAAGACCTGTTTCCTAAACTGAACAACACATACAAAGTAGTGTCAATATTCTTGAAGGCATACCTACAGTTAGAAATTGCCTTTGCATTTTAGATAATAAATTATACCAACATTGCATAAATTAACACTTCTTTATTAACAATATTAGTAACACATTGTAGGATTTGCAGTATAATTAAAAAAATAAACAATAAAATCTGATTTTTCGTGACCTTTTTATCGTTAGAGATAGATATTTAATTGATTTGTGGGCTATAGGTCAGGTGTTTGACCTATAGCCCACAAATCAATTAAATAAAAAAATAAAATTCAATATAATCAACACATAGCATAATAAATGTCTCCTCTGGTCATATTTATAAGGAATAATAAAATATCAATTCAAAAACTAAATTAAAAAAATATTTTTCATAGATCCACTCTTTGTGGTTGGTACTTAATTTAATTTTAAATAAATTAGTGACGTTCTGGTTCAATCCAATTGGTTTTAAATTCATCGCTTCACAAAATTGTCTTCCATATTATTGCCGGATGTAAATGTTTGATGATAATGATACATATGGTATTTAAAACTGTCCTTTTAAATATGTCCACTACTGCATGTACATTGAACATGTATTGTACCTTAATTGAATGACATTGAAAAAACTATCCTTCAAGTATTTTTAAAGCCACTGCCGTTCAAAAATGTATCCATAGAAGAGATATTAGAGTTATGTATAGCATTTTACATTTGAATTTTGAGTCTAAAATTTTTTATTTAGAGTTTTTCAATAAGGGCGGGTAGATGTTGAAATGGAACAAAACAAATTGTTAGTAAGGTACATATTAACAAAATTAATTTTTATTTGAAAGGTCCATGATGTCATTATCATATATTAATACGAAATCGTTAAAATGACCACCGCGGCTTCTTACCGTGGCACAGAGCTGTAGTAGTGAGTTGTCCAAGGTTCAATGATTCTTCTGCATAGATCCGGCTGAATTTGAGCTAGACTGTGCTGTGTTCACAAAAAATATTGAATTGGACGACTTCGGTTTAACCTGCAACTTCGGAAAACACCACAAGAACAATTCTAGCGGCGTCAAATTGAATGAACTTGGTGGTCAATTCACGTCCCCTCTGCCGGAGACAACCTTACCATATGTATAATAGTTCATGCAAAATACCAATCATGGCGTCCGCTGTGTGTGGTACCAGATGTTGCCATATGGCAATTATGGTGACCTTACCAACGTCGTTTTCAAAAAGTACCGACCAATGACACCGCCGCCGTAGGCTAGCCCAAAATGCAAGCCACACCGTCACTTTTTGAGGATCCTGGTAAGCCTCGTCTGGATTGGTTTCATTTTATTTACGACAACTGCCATTCATTTATTAGATGATTTTTCGTTTGAAATTGTGGTCTTCTTCCGAACTCATTTGGATAATAAAGTTTTATCATTTGGGCGTGCGGTTAAATCGTGTAATTGAATAATAAACAACCGATTTGACAGATGTAACCAAACACAACACTTTTTAAATGTTGTAAAGTATCAAGGTGTTCAAGGCTTTGTTTCCCCTATATCTCTCTTAAAAATATGACGAAATCTATAACCGAGACCAGAAATGATTCAAATTATAGAAACTTACTTTTATTATCTATTTATTCTTTTGCTCTAGAACAAAAATTTTATAATAAGCTTATGTGTTTCTTAACTTATGTAGTTATTAATTAAACTCAAATGACTTTGTAATTTATTTTAACCATGAAATGTCATAATAACTAATAATCAATAAATTTAAAAATGCAACTTGTTGAAAAAGGTGCAGCTTGTTTTATTACCAATTAAAATTTTAAATTTTAACAAAGCCACCAATCAATGTTTTACAAAAAACCTCACAAGATTAATATATTTTCAAATGATTCACATCCAGTTTTATGCTTATGATTCTCATCACTTCTTAGATGCACAAATCTAACAAAATTTATTTAAACAGGTATCACACAAAATCGTCACAATGCTACAGCAACTGCAATTCAAACACTATCGACTTCTTCAAAAATTCTATTTGCATTTATTTTGGTGGTCCTTGTAATCATTGGATTTATAGCCTACTTAGAATTGCGACACAATAATCGGAACGATGCAAAACGAGAGATACTCTTTGGCAATAACTATGACACAGGAACATGTAAGTTTTCACCAAAATATAATCTTTTCAATCAAAAATCTTGCTTCAAAATACTTAAGATAAAAATACACCACATTTTACAAATTAAAATATTATTTTAAGTATCACAGTTCCGAACCTAGGAAATGGACATCTTGTGGTCGATAGAGAACAATGGGGTACATCCGAACAAGCTAGAAACCTATCATATACTCTTAGCCATCCAATACCGTATGTAATGATTACACACGTCGGTGTACAGTCAACTCCATGCTTTAACATTTACAAATGTTCAATTAAAATGAGGACTCTACAAGATTCTTCAATTGCTGAAAAAGGACTTCCCGATATCTCTTCGAATTTCTATGTAAGTTGTCTTGTCCGATATAAGTTAAATCAAACAAAAAATTAATTTGGCTCTTTGCCAGGTTGGCAACGATGGTAACATTTATGTGGGTCGGGGCTGGGACTATGCCAATACTTACGCCAACAATACATTGGCAGTTACGTTCATGGGCGATTACATTCGTCATATTCCCGATGAGAAGCAGTTTGATGCCGTCAAATATCTACTTGCCTATGGAATAACCAATAAGCACCTGGCAATTGATTATAAATTGGTAGCACAAAATCAGGTAAGACATATCGTTATGGAGAAGAAAGAAAGTTAATATATTGCTGACGTACATTGTATGTTCAACAGACAAAATCGACAAGAAGCCCCGGATTGAATGTTTATAAGGAGATAATCAAATGGCCACACTGGTTTCCATGTGGAATGAATGACAATCCACGATGTGGAGTTGAACTTGGTATGCCAGGAATTTGGAATGGCACAATGTAGAAGAAGATACCTTGAATATGAATTTATTGTTAATGAAAATATTTTTTAAACGTGATTTTTATATGTTAAATAGTAGTAGAAAAAGTTTAAAATTTTTTTTTTTTATTTTGCAAGGACGATTCAATTTATTAATGTTTTAAAAATCATAAAAATGTAAAGTTAGAAACTAAATACTTTATGTTAACTTTTCAAAAACAATTAAGCCCCAAACGACTGATTCTAAACATACATATAAGAATTTTGTATTTGTTTATTTTATAATTAAGGTCCTTAAAATTGTAAGAAGATAAATAAAATACGTAAAAAATATGACAATTATAACAAGATACAAATTTTGAATCAGAGTACACAACTTACATACCAATTGCACTGTAGTACAATTTGTTTCAATTTTATTTTCAGGGGTACTAATAATAACCTCTCTGAGAACATAAAAAATCCTTCAAGTCTTTAAAAAGGACATCTTTGTTATCAATTCGGATAAGGCAATTGTGGATCCTATCCACCCTTACAGTCTAACATTGCACAAAATTAGTAAACAACCATAAGCACGAGCTACAGTACGTTTGGAACGAACTGTTTGGTACCCTATTCCCTTTATTTGTATATATGTTTGCGTTCGCCCCCCGCAGCTGTAAGAAACATTAAATAATTAATGCATATTAAGACTTTTAAGGAAACGCCCCTTAAAAGTGGGAGTGTCTTAAAAATTGGTAACAAAATTTATTGTAACACTAACAGAGCTATGTTCGTTAGTCAATTTTAAGGCATATGTGTAAAACGACAGCTTAATCGAGTAGTTTCTTAACGATCTTACCCGAATAAAGGTATTTTATAAAAATCCCGCCCTTAAAAGTGGGCATAATGAACAAATGTACACCAACAAAAAGTTGGAGATATGTATAACGAACGAAAAAAAATGGTTTAAATTTAATTTTGAAAACTACGTTTTTAATTCTTTCGTGAAAAATGGGCGTAAGCCACGCCCGAAAGAAAAAAAAAACAAAAATCAATTCAATTTTGCCTAAGTTTTGAGTGAAAATTGTAAAAATGTTGGGTGGTTGGGCGTAGCGTGACGGCTTACATTTTTTTTTTTTTGAAGGGTGGGTAAACGAAAATGTTTGGTGGTCAACTTCATGAAATTCAAAATTTTGTTTTGGCAATATTTTTTTAATGGGAAGTAAGAAAAACAAAAAAATTGGGTGGGTGGCAACCGTGGGCTTACTATGGTACCGCATAAAAAAAAACGATTTTAACATTTTTTTTTTGACGTGATAACGTCTAATAAATCGGAATATATGGGCAGCACGCACGAAAAAGTGTCACAGTCACGTTACTATCTGCTTTGATAGCCTAGAAAGTCTATAAAGCGGGAGGGGAGGGGAGTGGTTGGTTGGTGGTTATAGTTGGTGTGGATGGAGAGGCAAATTTTGTCAAACAAAATGGCAAATATTGTCAAAAAAAATGTTGGCTGTAGGTGGGATGGGGGTGTGGTGTTGGGGGGAATTCGGGGAGGGGGGAATTGTCAAATATAGTGGGTGGTTGGTTGGCGGTTGTAGGTGGGTTGGGTGGTTGGCGGTTTAGGTGGTGGGGATGGTTAATTCAATTGGGGGCGTTGTACAAACTGTCAAAAGTGGTGGGTGAGTGGAATGTTGTTGTAGGTGGGGTGGGTAGTTGGATTTGGTGTTGGGAGTGGATGAGGAAAAAATAGTCAAAAATGATAGATGGTTGGTTGGTTGCTGTAGGTGGGATGGGTAGTTGGCGGTGTTGGTGGGGGAGGGGGGCGGTTGTTATTTGGTGTCGGGGGAGGCCAAAAGTGTAAAAAATGGTGGGTGAGTGGCTGGTGGTTGTAGGTGGAGTTTGTGGTTGGATTTGGGGGAGGATTTCTAGTTTGGGAGAGAATTGTCAAAAATAGTGGGTGGTTGGTGGTGGTTGTAGGTGGTGTGGGTGGTTAGTGGTGGTTGTAGGTGGTGTGGGTGGTTGGTGGTGGTTGTATGTGGGTATTTATTGTGTGGGGGGAGGAAATTGTCAAAAATTGTCAAGAGTGGTGGGCTGTTTGTTGGTGGTTGATGTGGGGGTGAGAAAGATACAACCTACACATTAACTGTTTTGTGAACTGGTTATCACGTAAAATAATCATCCGTTAACCGGCTTAATAGACAACCAAGTTTTTTTTGTCTTTCAACCAACATTTTGAATTTTGATTATTTCCGAAACCAAGTGTGGACAAACGAACTGCATTAATTTGGATACAAAAATTCACAAGTGGGGTGCCAACTTCACACAGCCATAGAATAGGGTATAAAAACATACATCTGTACCAGCTCTTCGGATATCAGTATATCGGAAGAAATTACTTCAGAAAATGAATGAAATCCTTCTTCGAAAAAAAAGAAACACACGGTTTTGAATGCCTTTTGATCTTTAACTAAGTGAGCATTTAGGAGAGATTAATTTTAATTGGGGAAGGTACAAATATACAATGGTTAGTATAAAAGCTGATCAACGTAAAATTTTCCACTTTCTTGTAGCTAATAAATGACAGATGGTAATTAATCTTTAGACTAAACATTTTAAAACGAAATTTTTACTAAATCACAAAGGTGTTATTATTAAAAAAAACAAACAAAACCTCTTCAAAATAAGAATTTTTTCTCACCATTTTTTAAGTACAAGTGCAAATGACGATTCAAAACATTAAAATCATTCAGGAGGTGTCATATCAACTTGGCACCAAAAAACCCTGTGGTTTTGATAGTCACAATATCCGGTGTGACTTGGATGTTTTGATTAAAACATCTACGTTTTGAGTTCCTTGAGTTAAAATACCTTTTATAATAGCCGTACATTTATCACACCGTATCAAAGAAATTAATGGAGTTATAAATGTATTCAATTTCCTGCGTCGCTATAGCTACCCTGCCACTTTCGACAGTAAATTTAATTATTGAAATTGAATAACAGCCTTAATTAATCCACACAAAAGCTATTACTCAGTATAACATCAGTTAACTTCTATAATGACTGCTACAGAGTTAATTAATAAATGTATTGTTGTCATAATAGAATAGAATGGTGTGGTCAACATTTAAACAAAAAATTGGAGGAATTCTAAAGCAAAAAGTTTATGTTTTTTGTGAATCATTGCACAATGAGTATTTCCATGAATCGAAGGAGGCTTGATTTTAACGATATATTTTAATTTAAATAACTACGCCTCATAAAAATCACGTTTTGCATGACAAAACCACATCACAGTAGAAAAACTTTTATTTTTTATAATTCACTTTTGTTGTTAAATCAACAAAATTAAATACATTGTATTGTCCAGGTTCACCCGGTATTTTTTGGTTTTTTTTTTTTTTTGAAAAATGTTTTGAATACAAACAAAATTCTAGGTCGAACAGTTTTTTGCGTTCATTACAAATGCAGATGGTGGCTTGGTTTTGGTTGTGTTAAGGTTAAGTTGGCAACAAATGCTAGAGTGAAAGGTTTTCATCACAGTCTTTTTATTGATTGACCATAAAATTAACTGAGATGAACTTAATTTAGGAAATTTCCGAAAAGTTATTAAAAGTCTCGAAACTTTCCAATCCAATATTATTTTATTGCATTTTAAAATGTTCTCTAAAGTTTCTCATCTTGTGCACTAAGAAAAATTAAATAAATTAGCACACAAATTAAATCGAATTATGACACATGTATGTATGTATGTGAGTGAGTTAAGCTTTAACTTAAGTTGACGTAAGCGCCTCTGTTTCTGAACCACCATGCCAGAATCGCATGCTGATATTGATACGTGTGCAGCGTCATTGCAACTTCGCAGCTGGATTAACTTGTTGCGGCACATGATGGCAATATAACTGTAATACAGCGCACACATTAATATTTTCCTCGATATCTAGGGGCTAATGAACGAAAGAGCTTTAACTTTAGCAAAACAAAAGGTGAGACATCGATTACCCCTTCGGGTTTCGGAAGTCAAGTCGAAACAAACGCAATTTCAATGAAACTGATTGTGTGCAACTGGCTTGAAAAATTCTGGGAAGAGAGCTCGAGATAAAAAGTATTCAGGACAAGTTTTTAAAATTTCCAAATATAACGTTCTTGTTTTTTCAATTATATATTTATAGAAATGTTTAAATTAAAGAATTCTTAGGATTTCATACTAGATGGATGTATCTTCTTAGTCACACAATGGCGGCTATTCACGGCGATACCTTTTTCTTTCAAATTCTGGTTACGACCTATTGTCTCCTTATTCAATTTTTGTTTTAAATTAGCACTTAAGCCTATCTATTAGTGATCTAGTGAAGTAGTCATTTGTATTTCTCCTCTGAGAAATGCCGTAATGTTCGAAGCGCTTAGAATGATAATTAGGGGAGAGTGGGGCTAAAAGTAACACTTTTAACGATAACCTATAGCTCCCAAGATTTTGAAAATGGAACAGCCGAACTTAAGAGACATGTTTCAGCTAAAAGATCCACCAAAAAAGTTAAGCTAATTCTTCTCAGAAAATGTCAAGATATTGCATTGTTACAACTTACCTCAACAATGGCACCAGTTGTAACATAGGTAGGGGTAAGTTGCTACAATAATTATAAAAAAGAAAACGAACAAAAATATTGTTTTAAGCCAATTATTATTTTATTAAAAGCTGATAAGAAAAAACATAAAAGCAACAAAATAAAAATCACAACTCAAATATCAAAAGAAACAAAAATATAGGACGAATCTTCATCCGCGTCACACGAAGATATCCTTGAACGCACTTGGTGTGGGCCCAATATATTATGCAATAACCCTCGGTGGCAAGCTTTCTGAAAATACTTCACAATAAATGAGACAAAAATGTTGTTGATCATCAATTCCTGATGAAGAGGCTTAAATCTTTTTTTCATCTGTTGTTGTTGCTTGGTTTTGGGCCCACTTTTTGACTATGTTCTTGGCTTCCTTTTTGGCTTCATTTTTTGTCAAGACTTTTTTCTTTCCTCGAAAATCACTGTTGGTAAGGATTTCCTATGAACCTTTTTCTAATTGTCTATCACACAAAATAAAAATTACAAAAATTAACGATGAAAACAGTTCAGTAAAAACAATCAAGGGGTAGGTTTTAGCATGTTACTTATTACCCCAAAAAGGGTTACAACTTACCCCACCAAGAAATTTTACACGAAGAAATTAATTTACAAGTAACCGGATGTCACATATATACAAAATATACACACAAACACAACCAAAAAACTCTCTATCTTAAGTCTCACATGTAGAGTGGCTTCTTTGACTCGATTACATTTTCTAAATGCTATCGTACCGTATTAGTTCTTGATAAGTATTTTAGTACCTGTTTGAGTGATCACCTTTTATAGAGGTGTGCAGTTTGCTGGTGAATCCGAACGACAAGTGATGTTGTTCGCAATGACAAAGTTTACCATTCACTGTCACTTTCGCCTTCAACTTTGGTGGATTTGGGTATTGCACCGATCCCTTAAATGTTGAATGCCGTTAGATTTATTGGTACGTTAAAACTCAATTGTGTTGGCAATGTGGACTTATTTGGCTAAACAAAACTGAAACCTGGTTTAGCATTCGAATGTTGCCTAAAACTTCTTAAAAAAAAAAATTATTGACATAAAATATGAGTACCTAATAATGGTCTTGTTTTTATTTTCTTATAAAATTCGCTAAGTTTGACTTTTCTTTACGAGTTTTTAAAAAACATCATTGCATTTTTGTAACTAAAGGCTTTTTAATTTCAGAACCAAAGAAGGAGTCAAGTTTTTCTTTTAATTTTCTTCTGCTCTTGTATTTATTATATCCTCAAACATTACTAGTAGTGTTGTGTATACTTACAACTCAATTTAATTACAGATCTAATAAAATACATTTAATAACGGACTATTTACCCCCAACGTATATATTATATTTTTCAGATCTTCTCCAAAATGCAACTTAAAAATGAAGATAAGAAAAATATAGAAAGCAGTGCATCAATATTTATTAGATCAATATATTATCACTTATCACAAATTGGCAGTTCCTCGTAGAACACATTTGAAAAAGTGTCAAATGAAAGATTTGGCAGAATCAATGAACTATCAAACCCAGTGAACTAATCTTAAACTGATAACTTTATCCATACCCATAATTTTCTTCATTGATTCCTCCATCATTTTGCTTATCAGGTTTTTATTTCTGTCACGTTTTATTGGAAAATACCTTTCTTTTCACTGCACAAATCAATGCACATAATCATTAATATTCAACTTCAAATCAAACGAAAGTTAAAAATAGATTCCAAAACAGCCAGACAATATTGCCACTTGTCGTCATCAAAAACGCCCATACCATTATCTAAATCAAAGTTAATCCAACAACAATTTCTCTTGGTAAAAAGTATTTAGATTTTAGATTTCAGATACCTGTTCACCTGGTTCGTGTCAGTCAGTGTACAAAGTCAACAACTTATTTTTTTTTTTTTATCTTTTACCTGCATACTTTGTGACGAGCTGGAAAAGCTCATCAAAAAAAAAACGTGTTATATTGATGTCAATCCAATTGAGCTTAAGCTTATATCTTTTTATTTTTATTTTACCTCTCACTGTTTACAAACCCGGCTGCTTACAAGTACGCTCGTATAATTTAATAAAGTATCTTGAATTCAGTTGATCGTGACAAACCAACGCTGAGTAACACACATCAAGTCGATGCATCTTTAAGTCTTTGTGCGGCGATAATACAAAAAAATACTGGTCAACGGAAAAAGCTCCCGTTTTAAAGCTTTTTCAGCTCATATAGATTCAGACAAAAATATCGTCAATATTGTTTTCGATTCGCATACGCGGTTTGTTATTCTTCCTACAACCACCACTCCATCATCATTCAGAAAGTATCTGGAATTTCCAAACGCAGTGGAAAACGTTTGAGTTCTAGGAAAACTTTTTCCACCGGCATAATATACTCGTAGAATACAATAATAAATCTTAAAAGCTATTAAAAAACAATCCAACCTGCTTTCCGTGAAATTTGTGTTTGTGTTTATAGCTTGGACATGGATTGGCGCGAGATTCATTTGGGTTTGATCTTTTAGAAGCTAAAAGGCTACCGCAGCAAGTTCGCATTTACCTAAAAATAGCCTTATCAGCTTATGAGATTGGATTTTATTTAGAAAGTTGTTATCATTCTGGTTCGGTTCAAATCGTCCCAAGGCGTGTGTGTATATTATGTGATATTGAAGTGACACAAAAAAAATAAATTGCTAAAATGTTCGTCAATAATTTGAATATACCACCTCAATCTGACAGTAATAATTTCACCTCCTCAGCATCAAAAAAGAAGCCCAATTCTGAACTTTGTGCAACGATTAATATCGAAAACATAATCAAAATTAATCAAAATGGAACGTTAGAAACGACAACAAATATCGATGATAAAAATCCACGGCCACCAATACCTTCCTCACCATCGCCATCATTACGCAGTACGAGTATTTCGATATCATCGATTGAATCTGATGCCGTATCAAGTATTATCGATTCCGATCTCGATGAGTTTGAAGATTTAAAAACTGGATGTATGTTGAAAAAACTTGGCCATCAGCAAGTTGTTAATAATCCACCACCACCACCGCCGCCATCATCGTCAGACAACAGTCAAATCCCAATTCTGAATTCTGAAATTGGAGTACTTATAAGTCAGCAGATTGAGCGTGATGTGGGTAGTTCAGAGAACGGACCGCAGATTGCTAGTTTATCGATAGATAGTTCAACAGATGTGACATTTGGAAGTAAGAAATACCATCGAGGTCCTGTCACAATACAACAGATATTGGTGGAGAAGCCAACAACACAATTGGGACGGTCTAATCCAGCTTTTGAAGGTTCTAATGGGCGGTCGAATGGGCGTTCGAATGATAATAATACACAAAGAAGGCCTTCAGAACGGGGTAAGTTTTTGTTCAGCTAAATTTAGATTGGACTCTGTATGCTCATGCTGTTATCATGCATTATTGCTGGAAAGTACACACTGAATTGCATGTTTTGAAGTTTTTGAAATCATACTGTTCAGAAATATTTACATGACTAAGTATAAAGTGAGTAGTTAAGGTCAAGTTGTGTTGAGTCTGGATAAGCTGATAGTCAAAGCTCAAGTATCAGGCGGATTTTAATATGATTTAATGAAAATGCATAACGAAACGAAGTGAAATTGTGCTTTTTAAAGAAATCAATATTTTTAATATAGGCTCCTGAAGTTATCGTATGTGCTTAGGTTTCTAATGTTAGGTTAGGTTAGGTTAGGTTATGGTGGTTGTCAAGAAAAAGACTGACCCTCTTCGACCAATACTAGGTAAATTGTGATACCGCATGAATGAATCATCATCGCTGAACATAAAGTAGATGTAGTGTGGTATGCGATTCACGAATAGAACCATGTTTTTTCGAAAAAATTCTGCACAATTTTAATGCGTTGTTCAGGTGTTAATTGATTGATGATGAAACAGTAAACAGTGTCGACACACAACTGCACACAACTTTGTGGTTTAAAAAACCGCTGGTACACTGCGTTAAAATTGATTAGAATCAATTTGTCGTGTTCCATTCGTTTTCATAATAAATCGTTTCCCTTCTCCTAGTGAAACCAGTCGAAAGTGCTATTACAAGAAGCGATGGATGCTTAAATTGAAGCGAAGATGTGGAAGTCTGATGTGGATACCATGTTTTTCTTAAGCCAAAACGTGACCTCTTTGATCGCCACCATTTCTGTATGCTTCAATGGCCAGAGTGTAAAAATAAGGGACTAAGATTTAGTGCGTTATCCCCACTCCATTTTATGTTCTTCGAGACATCAGTGTAGAAATAAACTGAATCATCTCTCAAGAATTCCCCGAAGTCCCGAACGGATCTTGATGAAATAGTGACTTGGAGAATGTTTTCAAAAAGCAGCTTAAGGATAGTTCAGTCTGATTCAGAATTATTGTATATGTCCAATTGCGTTATTAATCTATTGGAAGATGTCTCTTAGATGAATTCCCTTAAGTTTTTAACAAAGACTTGTAATTTTTTGTGCTATACAAACAAAAATACAAGTTCGTTAACCCATATTTCGAGGTAGGTCAGGATTGAACGTTAATTCAATAAACTTTAGAACAAATTGCAAATCATTCAGGGGTAAACCCCTTTTTTTGATTATTTTAAGTATCTATGAACTGTTTGTAAACAATAGCACTTCAGATTACTAAACAATTGGTCTTATCAGACTCGATGGCTATCTACCAATTAAGTCGACTTTTCAGCTACTATTTGTTTTATTTGGTTTTATGTGGTTAAACTAAAAATAAAATTAACATAATATTAGTAAGCGCGTGTCTAACCTTTGTAAAATATTTTCGGCATAAGAACACATGTGAAAAAAAAACTTATATGACGTCATTGGTGATGCTTTTGGGCAAATTGAATGATAGACTTGATTTGCATAATTTGAATTTTGGTTTATCTTTAACGTCACAATATTGTGATCATAGACGTCATAATTTCTTCTCGATGGATAATTTATAATTTTTGATTTCAAAAGTGAGTAATATCTTTAATTTAAACATGGTGTAGTTGGTGGCACGTGGACTTAGCGGGAGGTTATCGGATAAACAAGCGTCATGGTTATGATATGGTATTATTGAAATTTTTATTCAAATATGTGAGTAACGCTTTGGGTCAGGGACTCATTTCTAACGGCCACCACGCACTACAAACATTTTATCGGGCCTAATTAATTCTGGTTTTCTTGTACGTTTACAAGTAAGACACTAATTTTAGTCAAAGTTATTCATGTACCAGTTGTACTGCAAGTGTTTCATCACTGAACCTTAATTTTTAGTGCTTAATCCACGGATCAACGTTATTATAATATTCGGAAATTGGTGGTTTAATTCTCAAAATACTCTTGAGCCACTCTCTAATTATTGATTACTCAATAACAGACTAAGGTTCATCGTTTTGAAATTAGTATCTCTATCATTACATTAGTGTAGGTTCTTTGATTTTCTGCAGCAATGGAGGGGATCTACAATTGACCGCCCAATATAAACGAACAGTAGAGATGCACTACACATTTTCATGATTTACTCTTGGAAGATTTTTCACCTTGCTTGCACTATGCTGTACCAATGCAAAAAAAAAAAAAAAGTGAGTCACTGATCAAATCCGGAACCTTTAGCATGGCAGTCTGGCACACTAACCACTAAGCCAAGGGGTACTGCAAGCAAGTAAGAACAAAATAACTATAGGGAAATGTTTGGTTAGAAACTATGAAAAAGTTAATCTTATCTGAATTTCAGTCCCTTTTTTAACAAATGTGTCTGTAGTTTTTATGAGAAAAATAAATATAAAAAAAAAAACTTGAATAAACAGAAAAAAATCAAAAACAAAGAAAAGTTTACTATTGAAAATGTAGAATGAAACAACAACAACTTGTGTGTGCTACCACCAAGTTCATAGGCTGGAGTTATAGCTATTTCACGGGGACCAACCCGATCATCAGACTCAGACTCCCTTAGTGATGCTTAATCGCTTTATGTTCAATTTAATTTTTGAAGAACTTTTGCCCGAGCCGGGCTTGAAGAAGCGATCTAGCGTGTGAGCAGCTAGTGTTCTGCGCACTACGCCACCGCACCCACATGAAAGTTGTAAGCCAATTCGAGATTTTTTCGTTCTATCAAACTACACTGAACCGATTAGCATTTTTGTAAACTCAAAAAACTTCGTTTTGAAAAATGTATGAATTTATATTTTATTTCATTTGTTAAAGGGCTCTGAAATTAAAAATTTCTTCAAAATCTGTTAAGTGGTTTACGAGGAAATTTGATTCGAAAAAACCGGTCCTATGAGAGGTACTGTTATAAGACTTTTCCTGAAAATTGTTTTTCAACCAAAACATAAAGATTACACAAAAAACACCAATCATAAATGTTTATCAAAATAAGCCGTTTTTAAGATGAATAAATTTTTCATTAAAAATCACATAGCAGGTGCCTTTAGTTTAGAGCTAGAATGCTAATTCCTAAAACCCATCTGTAGGACATCATAATAATACTGTGTACCAAGTTTGAAGAAAATTGGGCCAACCTGTTTATGGCTCTAGGTGCATATACAGACAGATAGACCGACACAGAATTGTCGGACTCGGACCCACTTTGTTAGGGTTCTCTATCATCGTATAATGTCATTTTTACTTTAGATAGGTAATTCTGGCTGTAAGGGTCTTTTACAAAATGAAAACTAATAGCGGACCATGGATTGATCCTTGAGGAACACCTGTCCAAGTTGCAATAACATAACGTGACTGAAAATTTTAAATAGTTGTGTGGTCCAGAAATAAAGACTTTACATAAATAGTTTTAGCTTTGTAGTTCTTAATCAATGTCTAGTCTTTATTATCACAAAATTAAGTTTTATTAGAACTATTGTTTTAGTCAGAGTTCAGCTTTAGCAGACGAGATCAATATCTGAGTTGTCGACAGAAATGTTTAGATCTTCGTTGAAAATTTTTGATTTTCAAAATTTTTTACATTGAAATAAATAAAATAAATACATCAACCTTTTACTCAAACTTCAGATAAAAGTTATCAAAAACTACTTCCACTGGGCTTATGTCATAAATTGGAACATCAGATTCTCAAGCCCAGTGAAAACTCAATTGTGCATATAGTTTTATGAATAAGTATGATGTGCTTATAGTGAAAAATTCCTTTCATCAACTATCCTAACTGATATTATACATGCGAATGTGTGTTTTTTGTTTCTTTATAAGGCTTTCATACCTTAATTACTTGACCGATAATAATAAGAACATTAAAGGAGTTGTATTGAAAAATCCTTCAATGCTACAAGTTTTAAAAACTAAAATGGAAATATTTGTTTGATAATACTAAAGGCCAACTGTTTTCTTAATTACCACTCCCATATAACCTTGCTCGTGTCTCATGAAATAGTTTGTAGTTCAGGTGAACAGACATTTTTGACAGATGTATGTGAGAGCTGCCACCAGGTTTAATTTGTAAAACGCCTTTCCTTTATTTCACTGCATTTATTTACACAAAAATGCGATTTGGTTTATTTAAATTAGTATACTTTTAAAATTGTTATTCATTAAAAAAAATCTTCTTCAAATGATTTAATATCAGAATATAAAATTAATTGCATTATTCATTAGCTAAGGAAATGTGACCTGTTGAATATTCTAATTAAAGTACAAAACTAATGTTTTTTTTATATATTCCAGACACACTTACACACAACACCCCGCCATCCAAATTCAATAAGAAATTCCTAAATAATAAAGCTGCCATAATAACTGCTATAATTGTTATTTTAACAACGCTGATAGGAATCATTTTTATCATAGCAACTTTCATTATACCAAACAGTATGCTTGAAAGTAAGTATTGCCTACCAATTTTTATGTATATTACTTATTTTTTTTCTATCAGACAATATTCATCCGACTAAAAACATGATATCACGGGATGAATGGGTGGCGCAGCCTCCGAATAAGCCATTGGAAGATCTGGAAACACCACTTTCTCGTGTTATTATCGCGCATACATCGACTCAAAATTGCTCAACAAAGGTAAGATTTTCAAATTTAAAGACAATTTTTCAAAATTAATATCAATGATCGATCACTATTGCCAGGCCATGTGCATCTTTCGGACAAGATTCATTCAGACTTTCAATATGGAGTCAAAATCCTACGATGATATCCGATATAACTTCCTAGTGGGTGGAGATGGCAATGTTTATGTAGGACGTGGTTGGGATAAAGTCGGTTCTCATACCAAAGGCTATAACGACCATAGTTTGGGTATAGCGCTGATTGGAACTTTTAATAAGTGGGCTCCTCCTGACGAGCAATTGAATGCCACCATATGGCTTCTCGAAGAAGGCGTAAGACTGAATAAGCTGGTTCCAGAGTACAAAGTCTATGGAAGTAGACAATTGGACTTTTCTGATGGTCCTGGTGAAGCGTTGTATAAGATTATAACAAAATGGCCGAATTGGTCAAATGCTGTATGAGGTGCAACCATTTAGTAATGGTGACACATATTTGGTAGTTTTTGTAAGGTATATTTACGAAAATCGGTGTTTGTTATCTTTCCAAGTTTAGCAACGTAAGGCTGCAACCTTTCTGTATTGCTCTAGCCTTTTATGTTAAGGTTGTTAAGTACCAGTCTCGTTATTAAAATGGAAAATCTATTGTCTTCCAGTTTTTCAGATATGAAAATATGTACACCTCTGAATTGTATGCCTTACTTTATAAAACAGTATATTATTGTGATATAAATTTGTAATAAGAAGATCAATTAAATTTGTTATATAAAACATAATGTGAAATAATAACATGTATAGAGTAAGAAAATTTTAAAAATTGTATTAAGTAGTTATTATTTTTCAGCCATTACATATATAATAAAATTGTACGATTTAATATGTTTCTCTATTTTCCTACTTAATACAATATTCAAAACTATAAGTAGGAGGATTTAAGCTCGAACAATTAAAAAATTCTTTCTAACATTGTTTAAAAAAAAGTTTTTGTATATCCTTTGTAAAAAATAAAATTTCTCCAATGTTAAACTTAATAATTTTATCAGGAATCATAACATCTTTTAGGTAAAACCGTCCAAAAGACAATGGTCGGTCAAAAGAGTATTCATAAAGAATTCACACACAAAGATCATAGAATTAGGTGTTCGTTCAGCAACTTGTGAACTTGGTCCTTACAATATCGAGATTTGAAGCTTCGACAGTATTAAAGTCATTAGTTTGGCCTCAATTTTGATTAAATCGAGTGAAAAACAACAAAAACAAGGGGGAGAAGGACTTAAGCTCTGAATACTCGATCAATTGCCAAATTGCCAACTTGACCGATTAGATAAAATGTTGTTCTCCTTTTTCAACATTCAGTTCTAGCCTTCGCTTTGAATTGCATGTGCTATATATTTCCGTAGTCTTGCTACTGGACCTCTACAGTTTGCAGCCTGAAAACACTTGCAGACTGTAGTTGGTTCCGAATTTTAGTGTCTTCCCTAGTTCGGAGTTGTTCAACATATTTGCATTAAAATTACTAAAGGGGCATATGATGGCCGATCGAAGCGTGTAGAAATCCAGACATATGATGTCAACCATCAATAGAAATATTTTCAATTTAACTGGTCGTTTGTATAATTTAACGATGCCAAATTGGGGAATCTAGAACTATGATAATGCTCTATCACGGGGCAAAATGGCTTGGACTCGATTCAAGGGTAGCCTCATTTTAAATTATAAATCTTATAGTCTCCAAAAAAAATCGCTTCGAGCGACAAGCCTGGCCGCCATCATACGTTATCACAAGAAGGTCTTATATCGTGCTCTGAATCATATTTCTACCTTCAATGAACGTGAACATGGATCTGAGAGATGTTTTTAAATTAGAGCTTCATGCATTGAACAAGCTCACGCTTTTTTACCGCAAGTCTGAGGCCTCTTACATAAACACCACCATAAGCTCGAAGCAGCCCAAGAACCAGTCCTTTTGTTTCTTTTTATTTAGGATCTTCGCATCATATTCGGCTGAGCTATATAATCCAGAGTCAGTAACATGCTTCGATAATGTTAAAGTTGCTGTTGGCGTATTGGTCAAAGTAATTGTTGATACCGGTTCAGTTACCTTAACTTATTTGTCGTAGTAGTCTCTCTGACCGACGGACTAAATGCAGCAAACCATTATCGTGTCGCATAATTTCGTGTTCAATAAACTTTAATAAAAGTCCGAATTTTATGGCTACCAAGTGGAGGTGCAGGTACATAAGATAGAAGTCCATTTGAGTAAGAGTTTCAAAGCTCAACCAGACATCAAACCCATTTTTTCAACATTCAAATATCTAACGTTTTAAAATATTTATCTAGTTGGTCCATATAAGGATGAATGAAAAAAAAACCGAAGAACATATTACAAATATTGGTATTGGTTTTTGAGATTACAAAAAACCTGTCACTGGTTCATTTTTTCTTTCAAGAGTTATTCACAATTTTAAATCATTTTGTTTGTGATAAACGTCTAATCGTCACTTTACTTCCAAATTTCCATTATGTTAACTAATTACAAAGCTTGGAATTTCCAATTCATATACAACAAAATAAGCTTATCTTGAACATTTCAAAAGCTGTCTCTCATAAGACCAGTGGAAAAAATGATTAAAAACTCTAATGCACTTAAAAAATTAGTGATCATCTGAATCGAACAAGGGGATTTGGAAAGTTTCTGCAATTTCTTCATTAGTAGTTTATCTTTTTGAACAAATAAATCTATTATTTTTTTCTAATGAGTCATCAATCAATTCTTATTTTTATTCTATTGTTAGAATCCTCTAACGATTGCACCATCAGATACAGCCCCCCCAATAACCGGCATTTTCAACTTCATTTGAATTCTAATTCTACAAATAAACATTATTGTGAATATCGAATATTATTTGTTTAGTATATTGTTTAGCTTTATTTACTGGCTTGATTGTCTATTGGGTTAGGGTAAGGCGATAACACTTTACTGCTGTCAATTTTTTTTATTGCAATGATTGCTTATCAATAATGCGATTGGCCTTCAAAGTAATTAGGTGCAATTGTGATGGTTGAAAGGTATCTATTTTTATATTTACTGGCCAGCTTAACTTGAAAACAACAATGTTGTTAACATTTACAAAAAATGGTTGTAACAGTTGGAACAGATGTACTTTATAGAATTATTCTTAATTCAAAATTGAATTCAATATGGCGTATGCATGTTTTACTAATTGCAACCTGTTCCTGGAATGTGTACCTATTACTTGTATCCAAAGAGAATTCAACAGGCAAATACATAGGTGATTAAAAAAAATGTCAATAAGAATTCTTAGTCATATAATCAAATTTTGAACGAATGACTAACCGAGTATTCTATTAACCAACTTGTTTAAAGTATCATAAATATTTTTTTCTTTTGCAATTCTTTAATACCACCAGGAAGAAACATTTCAGTTAAAATTAATGCAAAATGTAGGATAGCATGACACATTTTATGAAGATTTCCTATAACTTTCTTAAAACCTCTGTTTTATTTTATTTAAAGCTGTATTAAGATGTAATAGTTACTAAATAAACTCACAAATCCTGAAGACTTAAATAAAACCTTAATAGCTTTTTCAAAGAGTCGAAAGTTCCACATGGTTGAGAAACTCACTTTTCAACAGATATGCTGTGGTGTAACTATATGGTCCTAGTTGTTTGGTATAAGAGCGTACCACGCTAGTATATTGGGAGCGTACTACGCTTTAATGGTAAGGCGATGTCTCGCCGTAATGTTCCTTGAAACAAAAATAAATAATCTAAGCAGTGCTGCTATTTCGAGTATTAATTTAAGTCTGTTTTTATTTTCAGTTTAATGTTCCTTAAATACATAATTCATAACTGTTATACTTATCTTCTATCTTACTTCTACATTTTCATAATTACTAACAATGTTATTCTTAGCTCCTATTGGTTGTAACATAAAATAGGATCTTATTTCTATTGAGTGACATTCAGTGCAATCGAGTGTATTGCTATTCAAAATTATTAATGTTGTGTGATGACACACTCGATTGTACTTAACATGTTTTGTCACCCGTTTTGTGTTTGGTTTGAGAGCAGTGGCGGTGCATATGTGGGTACACACTACACCCTCACCCTTAAGAAAAATTTTAGGGAATAAAGTTGGTTAACATAGGAAGTATAATATCATATATATATATTTTTTTTTTTTTTTTTTTTTTTTTTTTTTTTACAAAGTTTATATAATATGAGTTTATGAGCTAAAATTTTGATATTTATTAATAAATTATAATGAAGAAAAATTTTTTTGTTTTAACGTTTTGTATTGTTTTCTATTGGTTTCTTAGTTTATAGGGCTTAAGAAGATTGTTATGTATTTCTTTATTTATTCCAATTTTATCAATTACTGAATTTACTCCTTTTCTTTCTATTATTTTGAATGGACCAATATAAGGTGCTTGACTTTTCTTTCTATTTTCTACTTTTAGCAATACTAAATCACCTACTCCTAGATCTAACCTATTATTGTATTTCTTATTTTCTGTTGCTGTTCTTTTTTCTTTTATTGTTATTGTCATTTCTCTGGCCTTACTTAGTGCATGATGTAACCTGGTTTTTAACTCATTGGCATAATTATCGTAGTCATAAATTTTTGTTTTATTATTTAGCGTATCTGTCGGTAAGCAGGGTACTTTGCCATAAATGAGTTCGTAAGGTGAATACCCAGTGTCTATATGTGGTGTTGTATTGTATGCAAACGTAAAATATGGAACCCATTCGTCCCATTCATTATCATTGACATTTGATAATAAGAATTCATTGAGTGTCCGATGGTTTCTTTCAAGGGCACCTATAGTTTGATGGTGGTATGGAGAAGAGAATGTTTGTTTTATCTTTAAAAGTGAACATACGTTGTTCATAAGTTCGTTATTGAATTCTGTACCTTTATCTGATTTTAGAATCTTAAAGTGTCCATATCTAAGAATAAATTCTTCTACTAAAGTCTTTGCTGTTGTTGTTGCGTCTTTTGATGTCATCGGATATGCGACGACAAATTTGGTAAGTTCGCATTGCATGGTTAAAATATATCTTTTATTATTTGATATTCGTAAAGGTCCGACTGTGTCAATTGACACCACTTCAAAACTGTTGCCTGGAGTGTCTGTAATCGTTTGTGGTTCTATTGTGTGTTTTGTTTGTTTATTTCTTGCACATGAATCACAATTTGTTATGAATTGCTTTACCATTTGACTCATTTTTCGCCATACGTATCTTTGTTTTAATTTTATTAGTGTTTTCCGTATACCTAGATGTCCTCCGTGTGCAGAGTTATGGAATTCGTCAATTAGTTTGTATTTAGTTAAATCATCAAATATTTGTTTTGGGGCATTATAAATTATTATTTTTAGCTTAGGATTCTGGCCATTTATTTTTATCTTTGCATATGTTTCTTTGAATTTATCTTTTTCAAAATGCTTAAATATTTCATCATTGCTCATAAGGGCTAGCTCGTTTATATTTTCTTTATTCATTCTGGATACTAATTTCTTCAGAGTCGACTCTAGTGTCGCTGAATTATCATTAGGTCCCGTATACGTATACATATTATTATCTTTGTTTATTTCTGATGCAAGCTTCCTCGGGGTCGAATCTGGATTCGCCGATTTATCACTGCATCGCACGTGCACAAAATTTTCATCAATATTTATTTTTGAATTCCTAGCATTTTTATCAATATTAAATTTTAATTTCTTTATATTTTTGACGTCATTAATGGATATGCATTCCCAGATTTGAAGTTGTACAGGCTTCTCTTGAGAATTGCATTTCTCCTTGTTGTTGTCCACATTTATTTTGTTGGACATTCCCCTTGTGATGACTAATGTTCTTTTGACGGTTTTCCTCGATTTCGGTCGGTATCATTTGTTTTAATAAGTCTGAGTCGATTTTTATTCTAGATAGAGCATCTGCGTTTGATGGTCCCTAAGGAATGTATTTCCTCATTGGTTTTATCTGTGAGTTTGCATTTTTCTTCTGGGTAATATTCTTCATTCACTAGCTTACTTGTTATTTTGCAGATCGATTTGTCTGCACTCGTTTCTATTAAAAATGTCATATTTTTATTTTTGTGTTTTGCAACAATAAAATTTGTGTTGCTATCCGATATTCTATATACTTTTAGTTTTGGCTATCTGGAATGTTCGGGTATTCCAAGCCATGTTCGTTTCCCTCTTGTCGTTCATTATGTAATAATCGTATTTGCTTTCTCGTATTTCTGAATTGGCCTTGATGATGGCTTTGTTTATTGTTTCTTGGAGCATTTTGTGTTTGGTTATTGTTCCAGTTATTATGTCGGTTGAAGTGATTGTTGCGGGTATAATTTCGATTTTGGATGTTGTTGTTGTATCGATTTTGATTCATGTTTCTTTCAAATCTGTTACGGTCATTGCCTTGTTGATTAAAGTTTTGTATGTTTGGTTTGTTTGTGTGGTGTGTGCCATGTCTATAGTGCGATAAGGTATTTTGAATTTGAGGAATGGTTGTTTTTACATTAATTGCTAGTTTTACGTGAAAAACGAATTCTATTAATTGCTGTGTGCAAGTGGTTTTTAATCCCTTGTTGATTATCTCAACTATTTTAAGAAAGCTATCTAACTCCTTGAAATTTCTTGAAAACATTGGGATTGCTTTCATAGCTATTCCTAAATCAAAATCTGCCATTTTTTTGTTTATTTCTTTTTCTCTTTTAAAAACTAAATTGTGTTCTTGCAGTTGATTCTCTAGTATCTTCTTAGTAGTCTTATATATAGCTTCAAATTCTAATTTAAGTGCTTTGTTATTTTCATTTTCTTCACTATTTTTTAAATTATTAATTTTTCTTTAAGATTTCCTATTTCGCTAATTTTTGTTTAAACTGTTTCAAATTTATAAGGTCTACCTGAACTGTTCTTAATATTTGAGAGAATAGTTTCTAAGATGTTTTTTAATTCTTGCATTTGGGTAGATAAGTGAAAAGTATTAAAAATATTTTTTGATTGTTGTTGGTATTAAATAATTTTTTTTTTTTTTTTTTTTTTTATGCATTAGTTATTTGATTTTTGTGTTTATGCACATAATTCTTAAAATATTTGTTTGTTTTATATGCAGCGTAAAGGAAGGTCATGATAACTGCGGCTGTTGCCACTGATTCAGGAATTATTGGCATGTTTATTTCCTCCTGGACGTTGTTGTTATTGACTATTGTTTCCGGTCTGCTTTGGCTTTTTCCCATAGTGCTGTTTCTTCGATTTGTGGTTTGGGTTTTTTTTTACGCTTCTATAGAGATGGGCTTTGGTCCGGCGTTGATTGGAGTCGGGATGTATTTTTTGTTGGCGGGGTTGAACCTTCGGGAATGTATTCTTCGATTTTCTTGTTTTTCAGCTCTGCCAGATACTTTTCCCACTTCTCTACAATGCTATCGAGTTCTAGCTGTGACATTTGGTATTTTGCAGGATCGCCATGTGGTGTAACTATATGGTCCTAGTTGTTTGGTATAAGAGCGTACCACGCTAGTATATTGGGAGCGTACTACGCTTTAATGGTAAGGCGATGTCTCGCCGTAATGTTCCTTGAAACAAAAATAAATAATCTAAGCAGTGCTGCTATTTCGAGTATTAATTTAAGTCTGTTTTTATTTTCAGTTTAATGTTCCTTAAATACATAATTCATAACTGTTATACTTATCTTCTATCTTACTTCTACATTTTCATAATTACTAACAATGTTATTCTTAGCTCCTATTGGTTGTAACATAAAATAGGATCTTATTTCTATTGAGTGACATTCAGTGCAATCGAGTGTATTGCTATTCAAAATTATTAATGTTGTGTGATGACACACTCGATTGTACTTAACATGTTTTGTCACCCGTTTTGTGTTTGGTTTGAGAGCAGTGGCGGTGCATATGTGGGTACACACTACAATGCATCTGAAAGTGAGGTCGTTTATAGTGGAGGTATTTCAACTATGGTTTTATGGTTGAGAATTGATGTCAATACCTAGTATTCCTTTGCTCTTAGTTTTTGCTTAGAGAAACTTGGTTGGAGTCCAGTATCATTTCAAGTTACTGTCTTAGCGATCTATCACGTGGTGTTTGGGAAAAAGGATATATATGTCTTATCTGATTATCTGACTGGTAAGAGTCAAGAAGTAGTATCTGAACATTCCGAGTTCTTTTCGTTATTGCAAGGTGTTTCTCAAGGTTCCATATTACGAGTAGAACTCCTATAATTGTTCTTTGACTGTGTAAATGATATTCCAAATATTATGGAATGGCTTGCTGAAAAGTAGATAGTCGTGGATAGAGCAGTGCTTTCAGATATAAGAAAATGATTTCAAAAATGTGATTAAAGTCGTGTTTTAAAATTTTAAAAATGTTGTTTGAAATGTTTTCGGACTGGCTAGTGCTAGTTTTACCAATTGGGTATTGAAAATAATCAAACAAAAGAAAATTTTTAAAATTGATCACACGGTCAAAACAAGCAATTTACAATCAAAGTTTTCATTAATAGAATTTTCTTTTAGAACTCGTCACGTGATTTAAGAAGTATTGAGAAACTTAGTAGAATACTTTTCAAAATATATTGTTTTATGCTTTAAATCATTAAAACTATTGAAAATTCCACTTAGAATCCCAAATTGTATCCCGAATTTGCAGAGGAATTATGGTTTTATTCAATTTGTAAATTAACATTGCCTTTACTTAAATAAAATGTTATCATCAAGAATATTATATTTTATTCGAATTTTGAATCAAATTTCTTCTTCATACTAAATTCTGTTAAATAAATCAATTCTAATGTAATTTTGATCCACCGTCCACCAAATATAGTACATTCAGATATGTTTATGGAACAAAATAGTACCATTGTAATATATGAATTTTTTTATTATTAACACTTTTTGAATTAACTTTAGTTAACAGGTCTATAATGTCATCTTTAAAGAAGAGATTTGAGCTTAAAATTTGTCATTGCCAACATAATCAATTACACAGAAATATCAACATTAAATAAGAAGCATTAACAAATCTAATGCCATCAACATTTTTTAGCTGAGGTCAGGTATGGAATAATCCACAATTACTGGATTGAATTGGTTTGAAACAGTTCCAAAGTATATTCGAACAGAAGCTACCAGCCTATTTCACAGTATTTGGTTTTAATGTACCAATTAACTAAATGCTATTTAATAAAAACCAGTTCAGTATTAAGTACGATTCTTATCCGAACAAACAATATGTTCCATTTGTATGAAACAGTAAGGCAATGATAATGAGTGACAATGATGCTGAATCGGAGTTTACAAAATATCTTTTTATTTACTTTTTGAACGTTAATTTATTGAAATTTGATAGCATTTTCTATTAATACAACAACCCACCGGTATTTTAAATCACGACTTTAACAAATTTGTATTATAAATATTTTTTAAATCATTCCTTTAAACTAGTTTCAACCAGTAAAACTAAAAATGCATAAATATAAATTAATCGTAACACGAGAGTTAAATGTTTCTTTAATCAACACGTGCTTATTAGATATTACAACGACGCAACGCACTAATAAAACTATAATAATAACTTATAGGAAATGAATCATTAAAATACAGCATCTCAAGGCGGTTCAACCTTTCAGCTATTACCGGTAGAACTCATATTGCTGTCTTGTAACGAAGTAATGTTAAGTCTTTCAAAGTTAACTAATTGTCCGATTATGTTAATTTTTAGAAAACCAATTAATTACATTTTTTGCCTAAATTACCATAAATGCAACAACATAGTTGCACAATGAATTTAAATATAAATCGATGGCAACCTTTAAGCTGTTAAATAGATTTATTGGGTACCAGGCCCTTTTCATAAGTTGTTCTTAATGAAAATCAAATTATTTGCTAATGAACATTTAAATATCTAATCTTCTACTGCTGCAGGGCAAGCAGCAATTTTTTCATAGTAGTTTCATAGCTTTTGTAATGATATTTCCTTATAAAAATGTTGAGGTACCAACAGGCAGTCGAGTCGTTTTAAAAACAATATCATTAAGATTTCTTATTGTTTTTAACAATACAAAAAAAGAAAGAAAAAACAAGTTTCACCTGAATATAGAATCGAAAAGTGTAAAAGTATACACTACTTAACAAAATGGAAAAATTTGAATATCATTTTCACAAGTGTTTGTGATTTCAACAAAGTTAAAAGGTGCATGACTGAGGTGCACAAACTTGCTTTTTTTAGAAAGAATTATTATATAAATCTTTAAACTTCTTTTTTTAATTGTTTTTTATGCAAATATTATGTTACGTCGTTTATTTCGTGCACAATATCTTTTTGTTTATCAATCTTGAGCATCATTGGCACACATTTAATTAGAGATAAGCAACTGTATAAAAGATCAATTTAAGAATAATGAATAAAAGTGGGCCTAGTATTGAACCCTGCGGAACTCCAACTTACTTGCAGTAGGTTTGTATAAATTCCACTAAATGATTGCTTTGAACACTTTTTTTTCTGACGGTGAAGCTGAAGATGGTTCTCAATTTGTAAATTTAAATGGTCATGAGCATGGCCGATTTATAAGCGCTTAGATAATACACACGTAAATTGAAATAGTGCATGTGCATGAATTAATTTAAAAAATCTTTTCACCTATTTTTTTAAAACACCTCCGATTATTATTTTACGAAGATTTGTAATTCTTTTCAAAAGTTAAATGAAGGGCAACAAACAAATGTCACTTGAAGTTTATAACCGAATGTTTTTGGTGTGAGTTTTGAGTTTTAGAAAAGTTATAGTGCGAATTTTTAAGAAGTTTAAAAAGACAAATAAAGGAAAGAACATTTTGGTCCTTCGAGCCAGATTCCCCGTGTGGGACATTAAGATGCTGGGTGACCCCGAAACAATTCAATTGGGTGGGTGTGATCAGTGCCCCGGAATGACGATGAGACATATTCGAGATCCTATTAGTCGTAATGTTCTTCAATCGTCCGAATTTTAGATTGAGAAATTAAATTAGAAAGCATTATTTCACATTTCAGTGATGGCTTTATAGTTATCATTCGGGAGTAAAATTAAGCCATTATGGGGCAAGTTTATATGATCTTCATTGAATGTGTTTAAGACTCAGTTCTTACATAATCTAAAAGAATAGAGGTTATTTGATGTTTGCCAAGTTCGAAGACGATATATGAATGTTGTTGACACACAAACTCGCTAAAATTAGCAGTTTTGTCATCGTCAAAATATTATTTTTTTTGTGTGTCAAAAAAGTATCTAACAATGTCATCTTTGCTTTAAACATTTAGAGGGGTAAGGGTCTCTCACACTGCAAATAACAACTTGCAAGGTTTAGCCATTTGATAACAACCCTGTCAATTTAATCTAATTCATTTAGGGACCAATTATAGAGATCAGGAAAACGAATCATTTATTTCGTGGTAGCGTTTGTACTTGCCACTTATTCGGATGTGAAGTTAGCCATTTCCAAAATTTTCCATACATACACGAACGGTCGAATGCTCACGTTCTAATGATAAAAAGAAATAAATGACATGCTTTTTTTTGCAAAGCCATAACTTGCCCTTAAGACCGACGTTTATCACAGTCACAAGCAAGACCAGGCACATCCATCGGATTCACCACCTCTCAAAAATATCAATCCAAATCAGTCCATCCCGATCGTTCGCATGGTTCTGTTTAATTTTGTATGCGCGGTTAAGGCTTATACAAAATTTCAAAATCGGTTGCTGTAGATAAAGATAGTATAGCTATCGTGTTTGTTGTATATTTTTCTTTTGTTGTTGAAAAAACAAGAGAAACAACAACAAATCAGAGTAAACAAATACCTAAAGAGCTTTCGAACATTTTTGGATTTATTAAAAGCTCCTCTGGAATATTTCATTTCAATCCAAATAAAGTGCGCCTCAAGTATCCAATAAATTTCGTTATTTTATCTTTTTCCCAAAATTAAACAAAGGTGATTTGTTTATTCTTTCCGGTTTGGTGTTTTTTTTTTAAATTTCTTTTTTGGTAATTATCGATGAGAATTGATTGAATTTTCCACCTGCGCAGCAAGTTTGAACACAATATTTGAACAAAAAATATTTAAAAACCATCGTCTTCGGAATGATTCTCAGAAATCAGGTTTATTAGCTTTTTTTTACATTGTATCTGAGTATCTGTGCATGTGTGCATTTTATCGGTGCTACTCAACTGGCAGGCAGCGTTATCAGTTCTAGAAATATTTCACGCTCGCAATTTAGTAGAGAACTTGTCGTGTTTCGGAATGAAAGTTGTCGTTGCGTTTTTTTCAAAGTCCATACCCATAATTGATATAAAATAAAAAAAATATAAACTTACAAAGAAATATGCAAACCTTATCGCCATAGTGAGTTTCTGTGTGTGTGTTGGATTGCGATTGCGATATGATTCGGTATTCATGAAGTTTATAAAATGAACTTAAAAGATGAAAAAGTTGATAACCAATCCGATGATAGTGCCGCATCATCAACAGATTCGGGTGTAATTTTAAACGACCTATTGATGTCCGATAAAAACCGTTGTAATGTCGATATAACTACAAGTATCGAGTGCGCTAATAAAGATACATTAAATAACAAATCCACAATAAATATAGAAAATATAATAAACATTGCTAAAAATGTCAGTCCAACGAATAAGGGATCGTCGAAAAAAGCCACACCTTCCAATGGATCGTCGTCGTCGCCAACATCTTCCATTCGAAGTACATGCATATCGATAACATCGATACAATCAGATGCACTATCTAGTGTCATCGATTCAGATTGTGATGTTGATGATTTCGAGGATTCGAATGGGAATTACACAATTAAGAAGTTAGGACATCAGACATCAGAAAATGGTGGAATGGATATTCCAAAAATAAGTGGCAACGATGGCATGGTATTATTAGAACAGCGTGTTGATGTAGATAGAGGACAAAATATGGATGTCCTAGCAATGGCATCAACATCGCTATCTTCCGGTAGTCCTCAAATAGGCAATATGGCTTTTACAAATTCAACAGATATTACAATTGGACAGAAGAATTATTATCAAGGGCCAGTGACGATACAGCAGTTTCTGATTGAAAATCGGAATCGTGATGCCGTTCGTTCTGTTGATAACCCTGCCTTCCAGGATGATTATCCTTCCACGGCGAGAAAAATGTCAGGCAATCATAGTAAGTTTTAAATAAATTATTTTTTGATCAAACTTATTCATAAACATTAGATGAGACAGGAAAAAAGTATCTAATAGGTCATAGATTAAATAATTATAAAAATTAATGATTGTTAGTTTCCATCTTTCTCTTCTCTTTTGAACAATGTGAGAGCAAAATTATATCTGGAAAAGATTATTTAAAAATAAATTAACATAAATCCATGCTAGTTTGAGTTCAAAGGTCAATCTATTTTATAGAGTTTGAAAGCAGAACGTGTTTGGTGTCTATAAACCATCATTATCTCTAAAAGTGTATTGTATATATATGTATAGGCATGAAGCTACAGATAGTTGAGCTTGAGTGTGCCACCATAAAATCATAAATGCTGCCAACTTGCTGTTGTTGGGGTGTTTTAGATTTGGTATCGATGAAATAGAATTTTACTCAATTAACAGCAGTCCTTGCAATCGGATGATTTGGATTTAATATTATTCAACATTGATTTGGAATATTAATGAATTTACATATTCAAGATTTAATTAAAATATTTTAGTTGGTAGTTTTGATAAGCAAACGAATAGATTTTAATTTTAGTTCATCTGTTTTGATTATTCTCATAAGTCTTATTTGAATGTTAATATAGCTAGTTTGTATATTCAAAATTAGTTCAATTTAAATTGTTGTCACAAAAGCTGTATTGGAGACTGTTAAAACTTCATCCATTCAGTGTTGTTTTACATTCCACTACCAGATTGACATTCTCATTAGGTCGTTCTAGCAACTGGTGTCTTCATATGCATACCAAATTAATTAAAAAAATAAACTTTTCATTTTAATTTTTGTCTCTCTAAATTTTATTAAAACCTATAGTTGGCAGCGTTTAAACTTAATTAAATTTCACTGCTAGGTCGCGCAAAGTTAGTTTTATGCGAGATATTTAGTAACTTAGCAGAAACTGCAGATATTAACAAAAAATGTATTTTATTCAAAATGTATAAGCCAATTTAGAGACTCGCCATTTGAATATAATAAATTTATTTATGGGACAAGGATTTAACAATTGAAAGTAAATCAATTCTAATAGACTACGCCTACAAATATATTTAAAAATTTTATATTGAATTTGATGTTAAATTTCTAGTATATTAAATTATGTGAATATGCGTTCTTCCTTAACGTATGTACAATTTATGAAAATTTTATTACTCAATTTAAAAAAAAAAATAGCTTATCAGCGCCGCAAAGTGACTGGCATTTACTCCTTCAACACCACTCAATTTCAATTTTCCTGAATTCTGCCAAATATCTTGCTGCGAATGCTAGTTGGGAACGCAAACAAAAATATTTTGTAAATCATCTTGTAAAAACAATGCATATTTTTATATGATGAATAACACAAGTTGTTCAGTGTTGTGTTTCTACGCTGCCAACCATACTCAAACCAAACAAAACATTTGTTTCAATGCATTAAGTTTCTTTTGTTTTTGTTGCGCTATTTTGAATTAAACTTCACAATTTCATTGTTGCAATTAATAAAACTTCATGTACTGCTCTGTCAAAACTTGATAACACTTCCCATTGAAACTTGTCTAAAGGAGGAACTCCAAAAATGTGAGCACATACAGAGCAAAACTTCCTAATTTTTTCAATTTGAATCTTTAACACAAATGCATGACTAGATCTGTTTAGATGCGTTTGTTCAACAATATAACGTTTTTATTCTACTGTAAGTGTTGCTCTGTTTGAGGCACTATTGAAATCTATATATATAAAATTCAAAATTTGTGTGTGTTTACGCGATAAACTCGAAAACTATGCACACAACCCCATTGAGTGCTGAAAGAAATTTGTTCTAAAAGTCATAAGGATGGTTTATAGAGCAGTCCGATACCATTCAGATAGATGGCGCAACAAATGCATTTTAAGTGAACTTTGTCAAATAACTAAGAAAATTTGAAATATCTTCAGCGAGTAGACTGCAAAGTTTAACACACGCAACAGCACTATCGGACACTATTCGTCAGCGGAACAGTGCAACACCATCCGGAAAAATAAAATTCGTATGAAATTTGGTCAAAATTCGGTGAGTTTAGTTTTAATATATTCTTTGGTAGGGTTTTCTGAGGAAAATTGGTAAAAAAAACAGGTAAGGGTGTTGCAACAAATTGGACTGCAAAGTTTAGGCTAGAAAAAATAAAAATCTTATGTTTTTATTTGATTTTAAACGTTTAATCAGATTGTGGATGAAAATATGGAAGGATCTTCTGAGTACGTCTAAGAAAAGGATTGAAATGGTTTGCAACAAATGCATTTTTAGTGCACTTTGTCAAATCTATCTATCTATATACATATATAAAATACAAAATTTATGTGTGTTTACGCACAAAAATCTTGAGTGCTAAAAGAATATTTATTCTACAATTCATAAGAAAGGTTTATAGAGCGGACGCACGCGTGGAATTTTACGAAGAAAGAAAGGATTTTTTTTATTTTTTTATAAACATAAGAGGAGTAAATGAAATAATAAGAAGAAAAATCGAAAGGAAAAGAAGATCATAAACATGAAAAAATTCGCAATATTTGCATGATTTTTTATGAACAAAAATACTGCGATGATTGATCGATTAAATAAAATTGACTTGCGTTGTCGTTATTTATATTTCAAAAATCAAAAATTGATAATCAATTCATGTTGAGAGGCAAAACATATTTTCGTGGTAAATATTTATGGTGATATTCACTGTCCATAAAATTAAACCAAATGCCACGGAAAAAGACATCTATTGGAAGATCTACACGTAATTTGAGACGTGTGACAGCCGTTATAGCAGCAGAAACGGATGAGCAACGTTTTGAACGAAATGAAAAAAATCGAGTTCAAACTGCAACTGCAAGAGCAATGGAAACGGACGAACAGCGTTCAGAACGAAATGAAAATAATCGAGTTCCAACAGTAACTGCAAGAGCAAGAGAAATGGATAAGCAACGTGAAGCACGTCTCCAGAATGAACGTTTAGGACAAGCTCAATTAAGGTTGCGTTCCGATTTGAAATTAGAGGCATTCAATTACAATAAAGACTGCGACTACAGTTTGTATATAAATGTTATGATTGGTAAGATGGATATAGTCTGTTTGTATTGCCGTGCTTTGAAGTTTCAGAAAGAGTCGCCTGGAATGTGTTGTTCGAATGGAAAAATCAAATTGCCTCCACTAAATGAGCCACCAAAGCAATTGAAAACTTACATTTCTGGAACGAATGAGCTGTCAAAGCACTTTTTGAAACATAATATTTCGGAACTTCATTATAACAATGTTCTCGCAAATTCTTCCGTTCAACACAAATGGAAAAATGCAGTCAATGTTGTTTTTGGTGGATTTTCAGCTCTTTGCGCTGAAGATGTGCTGATTATAAGAATTCCGATGATACCCACCGACCTACCGTTCAATTTCAAGCGATTGCAATTTCCTGTTCGCCTAGCCTTTGCGATAAGAATCAATAAAGCTCAAGGACAATCGCTTGCTGTTGCGGGATTGAATATTAAGAATCCATGTTTTTCCCATGGCCAGCTATATGTTGCATGCTCCAGAGTTGGAACGCCGAAAAAATTGTTCATTTTTGCACCAAATGGAAAAAACTAAGAATGTTGTATATCCACTTGCATTACAGTAATTATTTACAATGAACATTTTCATTGTCATTGATAAAATAAACTAAGTTTTTTCAATCTCGAAATAAAATACTTTATTCATTCTTTCTTGGGCGTAACAACGTACGCCGGGTGAGGCTAGTAATTTTAATAAAAATAAACGCTTTGCTCAGTTACGAACTTATAGCCATTTTTTGTTGTTGTTGAAAAACCCGTTTAAACTGACTTGAAACTTTTGTCAGATTTCTTTTTAAGAAATTGGGCAGACAAGTGCAAAGATGCATTTGCATCTAAAAATTTTCATTTCCAAGTAGAGTTGAGAAAAAAGTTCATGAGGCCAACTAAATATTTGTGTCGCTTCATTTATTTGTACCAGAAGTTTAAGGCTATCCTCTTTCCCCCTGGCAATCGTATTACAATGTTTATTTGAATATTGCTTTATAATGTAGTTTTTTTCCTCCTCCCCCACACAATAAAGCCCCCTTCCTAGCCACCACCAATTACCCACCCATGCACCAAATTCAACCACCCACTCCACCTAAAACCACCTGCTACTCACCCACAATTTTTGACAATTTTTTCATCACCCCCAACAACCTCTGCCAACCCCCCAGTACAACTATTTTTGACAATTCCCTCCACTACACCCCAAGCCAAGCCAACCACTTATTTTACCTACAACAACTTGCCACTAAGCCACAATTTTGTACCCCCCCCCCCCAACACCGCCAAGCACCCGTCCCACCTCCAGCCACCAACTAATCACCCACCATTTTTGACAATTTTTTCCTCACCCCCTAACACCAAATCCCCCAAATCCAACCACCCACCCCACCTGCCACCACCTTCCACTCACCCACCATTTTTGACAATTTTTTCATCGCCCCCATCAAATCAACCATCACCACCACCAAAACCGCCAACCACCCCAACCCAGCCACTCAGGAACCACCCATTAGTTTTGACAATTTTTGCCTCACCACCCAAACCAGCTACAACTACCCACCATTTTTGACAATTTTTCCTCTTCCCGACACTACCCCCACTGCCCCCCACACACATCCATCACCACCACCACTTACAATCACCAACGAACCACCCAACATCCTCCCCTCCCAATTTATCGAGTTTCTATGCTATCAAAGCAGATTAATAACGTGACTGTGACTGTGACACTTTTTCGTGCCAGAACGCATATATTCCGATTTATAAGAAGTTATCACGCCAAAAAAGAAAGTGCTGGAGAGTTACATGTTAATTTTAAGTTTCCTACTATCTCCTACCACGTCCAGAACTCATGCCTATGAATATGACACATAAAAGTGTATTATTGAGTTTCGGGCCAACAAAAACTAATGGAAACAATTTTGCCTGAAATTACCAAAAAGATTAAACAAATTCTAATTTAATTATCTTGACTTGTGTTCAGATTTGTTTGACTTTTAAAACAATAAGTTAGAAATAAAATGATTTTTATCATTTAATGGTTCAATCAGTTCACCGGAACTCATCATTAATGAATTATTTTTTTTTATTGCATTATCGTTATCTTAAAAAAAAAAAATTCAATTTAAATTTTGAAATTATATTGTGATTCATTCATTGAAGTAAGTAAACAAAGAATTCTTTCATTCTTCAATTGGAGCAACTTAATCAAGATTACGTAAGATATCGTTAACGGTTCGAATCCAAGTGTATGGCAGGTTAAGCTATTTTTAGTTCAAAATAGAAGATAAGATAAATATAAACCATACAGAGTTAAGACCGCTATTCTGTCTTCAAGACATTCGTATCACGTAGATTTCTTTTTGCTCATCAGATTTTAATCAAAATTGGACCCAAGGGTCTGTTCTTAAATGACTTTTGGTATTATTCAAAGCTCCAAAGTTGGAAAAAACTTTGTGCTTGAAAAAATTTGGAGATGTGTAGCTCTCGAGATATAGCCCAAAATTACGCTATCTAATTTAAATCCATTTGCATTTAGATATTTTGAAGTTTTTTAATTCTTGTTATAAAGATATTCACTAAAAATAGCAAAAATAATAATTCTTAAACAAACCCGAATCTGATATAATTAAAATATAAAAATAAAACACATAACAAAAAACCGTGTTAATAATTTATTTAATGAATTTATCTTTTTCTTGGAACTCATCATCAATGAAATGTGTTATTTACTTGCATTGTTCTTGTCTAAAACAAGGTTGTCAGCAAACGAATCGTTACAAAACAATTTTGGCCTTTTATTTTTTTAAGATTAGATTGTGGTTAACAAATTTGCAATTTTATGGAGGAAATGCTCATCAGTCGTGATAAGAATTTTATTTTTGAAATCACTTTTTGAAATTATAAAGGAATTTTCTTTTTATTACTATCTAACCTTGTTCATGTTGTGCACACGTAAGATTTTGGAACTTCCTGGTGCATTTAGCAGAGAATCCTTTAAGTAATTATATGTTGCTTTTATTGCTTTCTTTATATAACTTAAATAGGATCTGTTGCTGATTTATCCAAGTTTAACCACTTTTTATCAGATGTTGCTGTCCGCTACATGGCCGGCCAATAACTTCTTATAAGCTTGTGACAAAAATTGTGACTATCTAAGCTCTAAGGCATTGTCTCCATTTTTTCCAAAATTCATAAATGATAATAAACTGCGGATCGAATGTCATACTGAAATAATGTCTCAAATGTATAAGGATTTTTTATGATGACATTGGTTTGGTTAAAAAAAACACATAAGCGAGAGCTACAGTACGTTCGCAACGAACTGTTGGGTACCCTATTCCCTTTATTTTTGTATGAGTATGCATTCGCCTCCCGCAGCCAGCCGCTATTCAAGTTTCAGAAACAAAATTCTTCTTTAGCAGACAGGAAAAAAATTCAATAACATTAATTTTGTGTGGCCGAGGTTCAAATACTGCTGGCGATATAACAAAGGCGTGAGCCACGCCCAAAGTTAAGACTTTTTGCAGATCGATTTGAACAAAACCAGACAAAACTTAAATTTTTTTAAATTAGATTTTGAAAGGAAATAGCGATTATGGGTGTATTTAACAATTCTTGAACCACACTCTCCTTACATTAGCAAGGTATACAAACAGAAAAGTTCATTTTCTTACTTCAAAACTCCGACCGATAGTTAAAAAACATTAAAAAATAAAGTGCACGACTGGGTCGGACAAACTTGCTCTATTGTGAGACAGTGGTCTTGGGGTTTGAGATTTTGGAAAAAAGCAGGGAAAAAACTAAGTACATATATGAAATTTTATTGATCACTTAAAAATCAATAGTTAAAACGTTTTTTGGAAAAAATGAAATAAGCTATATGATTTTGTTATTGTTAAGAATTTTAAGAATTTTTTTTTTCAAAACCGTTTGACCATTTTCTTTTAAAAAATCAGTTTTTTTTTAAAAAACTTTTCCAAAAGACATATATTCCAAATTTTTTTTTTGTAGTTTTTATCAGAAAAATAAAATTAAAAAAAAAATCTTCAACCGTTTTTGAAAAAGAAAACACAAAATAAAAAAAATTAAATTAAAAAAAAAAAACTCAATAAAAATTTTTTTTTTTCAAAAATTTAAAACTTTATATTATTTTGTCTTTAAAAGGGCTTCTACATTGAAAATTTCGTCGAAATCCGTCAAGTGGCTTAAAACCGGTCTTATGGGAGGTACCGTTATAAGACTTTTCCTGAAAAATCTATTCCAACCAAAACAAAAAGTTTGCACAGAAAACACTAGGTATTCAGAAAGTTTTATCAAAATCATAGGAGCCGTTTTTGAGAAGGATTCATTTTTCACTAAAAATTACCGTTAGTTTTGAAGCTAGAATGCTAATTCCAAAAATCCCTCCGTAAGACGTCACAATAATACTTTGTACCAAGTTTGAAGCAGATCGGTTCAGCCGTTTAGGCTGACAGACAGTTTTTCGTTCTTTCATGAAAAGTGGGCGTTAGCCACGGCAAGAATTCAAAAATTTCTTTCCATATACAAGCTTTTCAATTTCGACTTAGAGACGACTCACAAATTTGGGCTTATGGATTTATTATTAGTACCGTTTATTTGCAAACAAAAAATTTTATAGTTTCTAATGAAAAGTGGGCATCAGCCACACCCAAAATCCATTTTTTTATTTTCATACAAAAGATATTTACGTTCAACTAATACCCCCAAAATAATATAAAGTTTTTTCCTCGAACATTGATAGCTTTCGTATGAAAAGTGGGCGTCAGCCACCCCCAAACAGAAATATTTGTATTTAATTTGGAGACGATTTACCTAGAGCTTGTTTTGTTCATAACTGTACAAAGAACACAATTAAATTTTGCCAAATAGAGGTTGTTGATCAAAATGGTGACACCATGCCATGCCAATTAGAAATCGAATTGCTTGCTTCAGGGAATCCCATATCCCCAAGCACTGAGCTCTGTGTTCGTTTCATTTCTCCTTTAATCCAAGTACAAAGATTAATTCAAGAGATCAATAGCAAATTAAAACAAATGAAGTTAAAATCTTATAAGCCATTAAGATCAGATTCATCTGTGTTCTTTTAAAAGGAAACAATGATTCACTCTTCGCCAGATAATAAAAATGTATTATTGTTTACAATATTTTGCAGGTGCTTAAACTGCCCTTAATCCTTCAGCAACTTAAATTATCATTTAAAATAGTTTAAAAAATATCGTATTTTTGTTGAACTTTGTCTGCTTTTGAACAAGAAACTCAGCCAAAACATTACAAAAAGTGCTTTGCTTTACCAGTCCGCTCCTACATACTTCCTGATTGGGAACCCCACAGAGAGCACTGACGTGAGTAAAATACAACATTAAAATCTCACCAAATCCGTATGGGGATTAGATTTTTTTTTTTTGATAATTATTTAACAAGTAAAACAATTCAAAAAATGTTTAAAAAATTTCTTACGTGGGTGTATCAGATACCCGTAATAAGACATGTTTAGGAAATTACGCATCGTGCAATAAAATTGCTGCTTTTTCACGATCTTATCAAAGGCGTTACTTCTAAAAGCTAAACAAAAGAACCACAAAAAGCTTTCAGAAATAATTTTAAGATTCGAGTTATAAAAATAGAAAAAAAAAAACCACCCACCTCTACACCTGAGTCGAAGCAGTTTTAAATACATTACAAAGTTAAATTAATATTTAAAAATAATGGTTAGATAATTATTCGAAACATAAAAAAAAAAAAAAAAGCGGGGTGGATTTGGTATGTGGTATCGTGGTAGTATTATTTATTAACCTGTCCGAAAAAAAACCCACTTAAATGCTATTTTAAATCAACGGGATTTTTAAAAATATGAAGAGAGTTCTCCTGTGAGATGATTCATCTTATATTTTTAAGGTTACTAACTGGGGCTAAACATTATCTGCATATACAGTAGAATCTCGAAAAGATGAACAGATATAAAACAGGACCCGTTCATCTTTTGGAATTGTTCATCTTTCCAAGCATTAGTTTAAGCTATACATATAAAAATTGCATCTATTAAATCAAGTTTTTTTTTAACTGCTCAATGATAGATTGATTGTCGCGCGGAAAAAATCTTTCCGAATTGTTCATGTTTTAGAAACCGTTCATGTTTTCGAGATTATACTGTACATATATATATATCTTATTTTTGCATATAAAATGTATAGTCGTAGTCTGGAGATTGCATTTGACTGTGTCGCTATCAAGTGCCTCAAAGCATCGTTACGAATATAATGCAATCTGAAGATAGCAGCGGCACCTAGTTTTCACTGAATGAAACAAAAATGACTTCCTATTCATAGTACTATAGTTTATAAAGCAAATATGAGTCACAGATTTATTACAGAAGCTAAGGATTGCAAATACATATATAATATACTAGCTGACCCGCAAAACGTTGTTTTAATTATTTACTGCAAATTTTTTTTTTTTTTAAATGAATATCCATTACGGTAGGTTTTTTTTTATAGTAGGTACCTAATAAAAAAACATTAATTCAATAATTGTGTCAATGTAAATTTGATTTAACGAGTTCAATTTTACTTCCCTTAATTCACGCTTGTCAAATTTCAGGAAATGATAATTTATTGTATAAGCCCTAATAGTGAAATATATGTTTGTTCGTTTTCGGTTTCGGCGTACTCAAACAAAATCCAGCAGAGAAAGGTATTACACATTCGTATAGTGTGGCTAAAAAATATGTCTATATACTAAACAATATGTTCAAAGTTAGGCTAGTGGGTAAATTAATAGACATTCGTAGTGATGCGGGTATTACGGAGAAATTGTTTAAGGGGAGAAATGCATCTGGCTATTTTGCTGGATCATTTAAATGTAGCGATACAAAAAGGTGAAACAAGAAACATTGCAGCGATGTTCAAGGCAAACTCAACGTACACTGGAAAAGGAAAACAATGTTTGCAGGGCTTATTAAGTAGTTAATTTTTTATAAATCCCCCATTTCGATTTATAAATTAAGTTTTACACATATATATACTTTTATTTTTCAAAATAACTTCTGATAGAGTTTTTATTCAAAAAATTGTTTCTTTAACTATAGAAAACTTGCATACATCAAATAGAAATAACGTTGGGCGCCATTTTATTAACCTAAGTTTTCAAAGTAAAATTTCAAATATCTATCCAATATTGGGCTCCATTTTCGTCTGATAGGTTTCCTTGCAGGAGATTTTGTCTTAGATTCAAAGTTTTGAATTTTGCTGTGAAGGTTTTGAAGCGTATATTATAGGCAATGTCAAAAATTAAACAAAAGCTTATTAACAAGAATCAATTCTTTTTAATTTTATTGCAAATACACTTTTTTAATATTTTTAATCTTTTAATTACAGATGATTTCAATGACGACAACTCATCACCACCTCACCAGCCATATAAGTTCATGTTTAATCGCAGAGCCTTTATCATAACAGCTGTTATAATAACCCTCACCATTATGATTGGAGGCATTTTCGCAACCTCCAGTTACATGATGAAACGTTCAAGTAAGCAAGACGAGGATGAAGAAGAAAATAGAAAACATATTCCAGTGAATACTACGATAGGTATACCTATTTCGAAAGTAAACTTTTGTCAGTCAAGAAACGTAGTTCATACCCCTCTATTTGAAGGCAAACTTTTTAATCGGTCACAATTAATTTATTTGGATATTTCTTTAAAAAAAAATAAATCTGTATCAACCTAATAATTTTAATTATATATTTTTTTAGGTAACGACAATTTTGGTGGAGGGACAGTTCTGAGGATAATTCCCAGAGACGAATGGCTTGCCAGGCCTGCAGCAGGAGTCTTAGATAAACTGAATTTGCCAGTTCACCGGGTGATAATTGCCCACACTGCTACAGAAAGCTGCTCAAGCCAGGTTAGATTGAAATCCTTATCATCGCATTAGGACACCATACTAACAATTTTTTTTCCACAGTCCCAATGTTCCTATCGCACAAAAATTATCCAAGAATTTCACATTGATTCTCGGGGCTTTGACGATGTAGCCTACAATTTTCTAGTTGGCGGGGATGGAGCTGTTTATGAGGGCCGCGGTTGGGATCTCCAAGGCGCCCATACAAAAGGATACAATGTGGATAGCATTTGTGTTGCTTTCATTGGAACATTTGAGCAAATAACTCCGCCAGAGAGTCAACTTAATGCAACAAAGTTAATCATACAAGAAGGTGTAAGACTGAATAAGCTTGTAAAGGACTACAAGCTTTATGGTGCTAGACAGTTGATGGGATCCCAGAGTCCAGGATTGGCGTTATATGAAATTATAAAAAAATGGCCCCATTGGTCGCCAAACTAAACAAAATTATTTAACTTAATGTAGATATGTAGGTATTTTAAGTTGTAAATTTATGTTCTATTCTAAGTTTACTTACTAAGCTTGTATATTATTTTATATTAAAACAAAAATCATAACTGTAGTTTTTGTGATACATATTGTGTTAATAAAATTAAATAGTGTGTAGATTTATAAAATTTATTATACAAAAAAAAAATTTAACTTAAGCACAATAAAGTATTTATATTGAGCATCAGGTGTAAAAGCTCGTAACTTTGCGACACTCCGTTAAATTTTATGGAAAAAAATGTAAATATGCATAATCTTAAGATTTTTTTCATAACTTGACTTGAGCGCCACCAACTGTATCCAATTAAAGCTATAAGAAAACCATGTGAACAGACATTTTTTTAAAAGAAATCGGTCAAGCCGTTTAGGAAGAGAAGAAAGACGAACACACGCACACCGGTCCGGCTACGAAAACTCCAAATTGCTTGAATGGAAGAAAAATTTTTTTATTGATAAAAATATGAATTTATAGACATTACTCATTTTTATTGTGGAATTTTTTCAATTCAGTGCACAATCCGTACAAATTTTTTTTTGGAGCTGACAACGTGCGAAAGAGCTGCAAATGGAAAAATAACTCAATTTAATTTAACTTCGAAATGTTGAATGTAGAACCTTATAATAAAATACGAATTTTACAGCTCTGGCTCAAATGTCAAGAGTCTTAGACGTTCTTTACGCTTAATTGACTTTTTTTAATTCTTTCTCGTAAACTAATAGGCGTACGAGTTAAAAGTTTTACATACCTTATGGAGAATAAATCAGCGTATATTATGTACATAGTGCCTTGGTAGGGATTTCAGTATTTTGTTCGGAATAAAAGACACTTTATAGCATACATAAACCTCCCGGAGAAATGTATCTGTCTGGCGGCGAAACCCATTCGAAAATCCGTTCAGTGGTTTAGAAAGAGAAAGAGTCAGCGGATAAACAGGAAGGATAATTCCTCTAACATCATCTATGCATAGACTAAGATGATGCAGAACCGAAAAGAAAGAGTTTGCTCTAATATCCCCCTATTCCCTATCATCATCATGGCATATTCGATCGTCAACAAAATTTTGTGTAGAAGAAAGTTATCAAAAATCGTGTCAAATCACTTTTAAGTCCTTCTCAATGTTGTATGATAATTAAAAAGCCTTGCAATCAATGTGTCATCATTTTGGGGGCAAAATCAACAAATGCAGATTTTCTAAGAACATTTTTCAAAAGTCATTTACCAAGTTTAATCATAATCGTCAAAATCGTGATCGATTTCGAAATTGAAGTCAGGATCAAATTCAATTCAGAACCACTCGCACCTTGATAAATATAAAATGTCATAATCTTTAAACGACAGTATTTTTATCTACAAAATCATCCTTAATGCAGATTTCGGTTGTTTGAAAATATACTAGTTTTGTTAAGAAACTATTTGGGACCAACATTTTGAGCACTTCATCATCGTTCACCATATCACAATATCACTAATACAACGAAGAGCAAACTTCAGAGTCAAGCAACCCTGTTCGTTTGGTATCAGTCGGATCTCGGATCAGAGATTTCCAAAAAGTTATTCCGGGTAACCAAACACAAACTACTTTTGGCCTACTTTTTCGAAATAGTTCAACTCTAATTTCAAAGTCTTTGGTTGTTTGACTTCTTTCAATACTAAATTAAATTTTCAGTGAGTAATACAATTACCTTTTTTTGTGAGCTGTTCTCAAGCATAAATGAGTGTTTCACTTAAAGCGGTGAGTTATGAAATTTTATGATAACATAATCAATTTTGGAAATGATATATACATAAGTACGATTACTTATTGTGAGTAACAAAAAGATTTTCTGCATTAAGTTGATTTGTTTTGCAAGATTTTTTCAACGAACGATCGTTTCCCAAATGATTGTGTTCAGTAGTAAAAACATCTTTAAATTTGAAGGCACATACTCCCAAAATATATTAAAGTTAAGGTTTTTTCAAACAGTTTTTAATTATAATAAGTTAAATTTATTCTAAATATAATTTGGCGATTTTTTGTAAACGGTAAAGTAACACATTTTCGCAATTCAACTAGAAAATATATATAATTGTTTGATCAAGAAAAACCGTGAAATTACATTAAACTTTTGACTGTCACTGCTAAGCATAAGACTCGGTTCTTTGGATGATAAACCTTTCTATTTAGCCACCAACTTGAAAACAATTTATGTGACAAAATCGGTTTGAAGAAATTCAAATTTGTTCATACATACATTTAATTTATTACAAAACTTTTTTAAAGTTTAGGGGTAAGTAATTTTTGATTTCATTGACCACAAGAAAAATTAAGTTCATTTTTCAAGACAATACTCTTTTTTGAAAATTCTTCAAATATGTATGAGCAAAAAAAGTGACTAAATTATGAATAAGTATCGTAAAATTTATCTTTCCTTTTATGTTTTTTTTTTGTGTGAAAAAATTCAATTTTTTGTTTTCAAAGAATTAATAAAATACTATGTCTCATTTTTAGTCGTGTTACTATAGAATTACTAAAATTTGAATTATATTTGGACATTATTCGTTTATATAGTAAAGTCTTATGAGAAAAATTGATAGATTTGTATGAACGCAATTCTAATGAAATTTGATTCTAAATCGTCCAATTCAAGCCATTGACATCAATATTTTTCACTGCTAAAATTGTGTGTGAGTTCAACCAATCGTAGCTACAATAATTTTATCGATGGTTGATTTTATGCGTTAGGGATGAGTTCATCTTTCGTTGAAGTGAATGTTCTTATGGAAGTAGGAATCAATATTATGCCACTGGAAGTATCTATTGGAATATATCCCTTCCAGATTCTCGACAGTTCTTTGGAGAAAACTTCTGCAGGAACATTCCAATATTCACACTTAATAAAATGTTTTTCACGTACATATCTCCACAAACCAGTGACTTGAGACATGGGTTTAATTCATCTGCCGCTGTTGATTTTAGAATCACGGGAAGTGTTTATCGGATGTCACCCTCTAACAGTATCATCACGCAATCAAAGCGACAATTATTGCTACGCAAAATATTTCAATGATCGATCGAGTGCTTCTCGTAATCGTGCACTCATCCCTTATGATCAATCTTACAATTTTTCAACACTTTTGCTTGGATTGCTTTAAAATGTTGCAAGCAGAACTTTCATTTATTTGCAGATTTAACGGAAGCTTCAGTGCTGAATTTCCGTCCACCTCTAAACAGTTTTGCAACAATTCCGGTAGATGCGGTATAGATAATTCAATTCCACTTTGAATCCGTCTTATCTATACTTGAGTCAATGATATCAGGAATGTTTTCCCAGTTCCCAAATATGGTCTACTGTTTTTTATCATAGACAGCCTTCATCAGTTGATCATACGCACTCTTTTGCTGTTTATTCAACAGTGGAACATTTGTTTGTACTTGTTGTTACAATATTGTCGTGTCATAAGTACGCTGGCGATCCAATTCACGATACAGTGCATTACGTCATCTAGTCTGACGATTTGGGACAGGCATTATGTACTTCAGTCAGAAGTTTTCCATTCAAAGACAAACACTCATTTTTATTCACTACTTTTGCTTCATCGTATAGATGTCACCCTTCATTTGTCATTCCAAATAAACAATATGCTGAGCTGTCAAACGGAATTAATTCGCAATGATATATTTCGTAAATGTAAACTGCTTCATACTACGTTTCCATTAGGGCCGAAATTAGGATTTTTGAAAATTTGTTAAAAAAGTGTTTTCACCTAGGTTTGCACATTAGGTTTGACAACAGGCTATCTTCTTTCTTTTTCTTTTTTAACACCTTTTTATTCTTTCTTCTTGTTTTGTTTTGTTCACAGGAACGGGATGAAATCCCGAAAGCATGAAATCCCGAGTCCCGACTATTTTCAGTGACAAAAACGACAAAATCCCGAAAGCCAAAATCCCGCCGACAGAATCCTGAATACATAAATCCAGAGCGACAGAATCCCGAATTTAAAAAAAAAAAACCCCGATTGACCGATTTCAAAATCCTGAAAGTCAGTACTTTTTAGAACTTTTTATTTTTACTCTATTTAGCGAAATTATGTTTATGTTTTGTTCGTTCTTGTTGATTCTCATGTTTTAAAATGATATTACTGCAATTTAACTCCGATTTCATGCCATTAATTACGATTTTTGTCGTTCGGGATTTTTGGGTCGGGATTTTGTCATTCGGGATTTTGTCGTTCAGGAGTTTTTCATTCGGGATTTTGTAGTTCGAGATTTTGTAAATCGGGATTTTTTTTTAAGGTTTTTGTATACTATTTCTGTTTCTAAAGAAAACTGTTGTCATAAGCGCCTGCCTGACAACTAGACATACCCTTAGCGGAGCAACGAACTTGCGTAAGTGCGGTGTGATCGGTGTACCTAGTAAGAAATTCGCGAAACGTCAAATTATTAAAATCAATATCTTTAGTTTTTGAGCATAAGAGTAGGTAATAGTAAGAAATTCACCATGGAAATTATCCAAGATAAAAGCAAAACACGATAAAAAATACTCATGAAAAGTTAGCTCAAATCGTAAAGATCAACAAAAATCACGAAATCACCATTTTTGCCCTAATGAAACGTAGTACAACTCGAAAAATCAATTATTAATATGAAATGTTAATGAAATAGGCACCTGCAGCGCCACCTGTTCAAAATGTTTACAAACCCACAGAATGACGTATCCTATTCGGTCCAGTCGTTTTTAAGTTTTAAGCGGTCGAACAAATATAATAATCCATTTTTTTATAAGAAATAATCTAGTTATAGATTATTATGTAATCCTATTTAAAATGAGATTCGTTGGATTCTCGTTTCTTCAGCTTTTTGTGAACTAGGCTGTGAGGAAAGTTGGCAATAGGGATTCGTTGGAAGGGTATAGTGTAGACATGACATTCAATATTCCTCCTGCTCGGTTAAATCCTTTTCTATTTGATTACACGATCCATTATAATTTCAACTTATTTGCCTTAGCTAATTTATTTATATTTTTAACAGAATTAAAAGAAAATGGCGATTTTGACTACTGTGAAAGTTGAAAAACCAACTAAAATCCTAGAATCGGTTAAGGTAAATCAATTCGTTTACCGAAAACGTGAAGGTAAGTTTAATATGGAAGTTTTTGAAAAATAATTACTATACAATAAAGGTCAACAAATTATACTTCAAAAATACGTATAAATAATGATTGTAACTATTTTTTTTTCTAGAAAACTCGAATATTGAAGCACAAAATTATGATCGTCAAACAAAACTTATTTGCGACATGCAGCTCATACTGGCAGTTTTGATTTTCATCTTAGCGATTGCAGGGATCATGACATTTTTGGCATGGCGGGATTCGACACAGTGCTGCAGCCTTATAGACTCAGGTTAATATAATGTGGCGCTCCATTAGGGAGCTAACCGTATATTCCAAATCTCAAGGGAATTAGGTGATTCCATTGCACTTATTGACAATAATTGTCTGATTTTCTTGTCAAACATCAAAATAAAAGTCTATAGAATTTACTTAACCCAACTACTAAGGGGCAGGACATCTCTCATATTTTCCATGTGATTTGCTTTGTAATCTGGCCACCCGAAGCGCACATCAAATTTTCCAATTTTCGATCGATGACACTTTACAGTTCACCTTCAGTTTGGCTATATATGTATAAACTACCGTATTGCCATGTTTGGTGTACGTGTATGCATCATGAACTAAATTGTTGTTTGCATTTACAATTCATATAATTTTTATTTATTAATATCCATGTTTTTTTTTTTATAAAAAAAAATTAATACATTCAGAAAATAATATGATGGATGATGGAATCTCGATTTCAGGTGTACGGATGGTTCCAAGAGATGAATGGCTTGCCCCACCTGCTAAAAATCTTGAAGATCCTGTCGGTCCCAAATCCACTGAGAATCCCATAAATCTTAAAGATCCTAAAGGTCTTAGAGATTCTCTAGTTAAGCCCAAGCTTATAGTGCATCGGGTTATAATTGAACATACACAAACTAATTTTTGCTCGAACCAGGTAAGTCAAAAGGCATGTTCACGGTAACATAGTATACCATTTTTATATTTTTCCTTTCCAAAGTCGGAGTGCATTCAAGTTCTTACTAATAATCTTCGCATTATATCAAAAGAGGACTATATTCGCTATAACTTTCTTGTGGGTGGAGATGGAGCTGTGTATGAAGGCTGTGGCTGGGATATCAAAGTTGCCAACAATACACAAGAATATAATGTGAATAGCATAAGTGTTGTTTTTATTGGAACATTTGATGAACAGGAGCCGACAAAGATTCAAATTGAAGCAGCCATGTTGATTATAAAGGAAGGTGTAAGTCAAAAAAGAATTGCAAAGGACTTTAAGGTTTATGGTGCTAGACAATTGATGGAAACGCAGAGCCCAGGAGTAACTTTGTTTAAAATCATACAAAAGTGGCCAAATTGGTCAGCTAACATAACCGACAACCAGTAAATACTAACAAATGGTTTAATATTATGCATAATATTTTAAAAGGAAATCTTGAAAACAGTAAAAAAATCTCGATATCATGTAATTTTGCTTGTGACGTTTTTCAGCAATAAATTAAAAACTATTAAATGGTTTAATTTTTTACGAATAGGGTAGGGTGGGGTAGATTCGACAGTTTTTCTGAATATTGCAAATAAATTGTACCTAAATAAACAATTAAATATTTTTTGGATTTTAAACGAAACTTTGTTTATTACACTACAAATATGCTTCGTTTTTGAAAAGTTTTCGAAGCTCTAACATTTTCAACAGCGAAAATATCACTTACCTCGTACACAAGCAAAATCGCAGTGTTTGTAGTAGTTATTATCAAAATATATATTTTATGACAAATGGTTTTTCTGGAACTTAGTTAGTCGAAAGTGCCCCCTCGTCAAAAGTGCCCTACCCTACCCTACTCATAGTTATTGATATTATTGATAATTATAACACTACCATTACGTTGCTTCGGTCTGTCTGACGAAGCATATCCTTCTCATGTGAGTTCACTTTTGGAGCTACAGCTTTTGTTATGCAATTGAGTCATTCAAAAATTTGAAGGATTCAAAAAAGAACCTTTAAAATTGATAAAAACGTTTCTTTACTTATCTTGTTTTATCGCTACTTTCTCAAGCACTGCTCCAGAGAAATAAATCCAGGTGCATTCTTCGTATCGCTAGGAATGCCCATTAATTGAAACTTGAGCCTATAGTTTAGTATAGAGGCTCATTTTTTAGCCGCACTATAAGAATGTACATGCGTCTTAAACGTTTGGACATTGAAATGGGAAGGAACTATTTAGTTGAGTATGAAATTCCACATTCGTTTAGAACCTACGACTAATAAAAAATATCGTACTTGTATACGACACGTCCGAAGATTCGCTCAAGGCTATAACGATGGTTGTCTTGAGAGTCGGTATTACGGTAAAAACTTTTCAGGGGAGAAGTGCAACTGGCTATTATTCTAGAGCACTTATTAGAAAAAAAAAAGTATGAGGTACAAAAAAGAGACAAGATACAATTCTACAATTATTACAACGAAATAAATTTTTAGAAGATTGATATATCACCTATTAGATTAAAAAATCTGTTTTGAATTCTATCATGGGAAGCTTATGATATTTTTGGAGTTCCAGTCTAGATATGAAAATTGTATTTATGTACTCTAGCATTGGACGGATGCACGCCGCATAAATGGTTGCCATATCAGAAGGGGAAATAAAGTTTTTGTATCTTCTAAGGAAATCTGATTAGTTTAATGCATCTACCAAGTAGGTACCACTCATGTGTAAAGGAACGGAATATTTCGTGTTGAAACATTGCAGGAGTGCACAAATTACCGTCGGATCCGAACGGCTAATGAGATGTACTTTTCTCTCGGCAAGTTTAAAATTTCAAGGATTTGTCACTTCCTCACAAAAGGAAGTACGCCAAAAAAAGAACTTAGATGGAACCAGGCATATAACCTATCAGAACCTTCGGGGCGGGTAGCAGTCGGAAACACTTACCACTGCGCCTGGACAATATTTAGAGGCTTACCATTTACAAAACCTTGTAAGAACTTGGATTAGTAGTATGAAAAAGTGCAACGTTCAACCTTTCTGATAAAAACTATAGTATCATCATGGAGCTAGTGCCTGTGGCAATTACTGCATCTTCAGTGTAACTGCCACTGCTTTTTTATTTGTAAATTATATATAAATACAAATTCTAATCCACCAGAGGTCAGCACAATCAGAACTGACAAATGAACGACTGTGATTTTCGTAAAATAAATATCGCCTATTCCTCAGTCCATTGTGCCAACAAAAAATCTTTCCTATCTTCCTATTCCTTCTTACTAATGCCATGCAGTTTGCGTTCAAAAAGACCTTGGGTCTTACAGGCATAAAGTTAAAATTATTATTCAAATGACCATTCCATTATTTAAAAATAATTTTAATTTGTATACTGAATTCAACTGATCCAACTCAAATTAATCTCACCGACAATGCAAGGCGTGTGTTTTATTTTCTTATAATTTTACACAGACGCGAAATGCAAATCACTATCGTATTTATGACGATGTGGTCTTTGCAAAAACATGGAAGCTATTGGATTTGGGTTGGAGATTGAAAGCATCATTTGGTTCGAGACATAAAATTAGAAAGCCACGCTATTTATTTGAAATGAGCTTCTGAGAACTTCGAATCAGAAATTAATGAATAAATGACTTTCTCGGGAATCCCAATAATTGATATGAATATTCCTTTGCTGTGGGAGCGGAGGTGATCCATTCAAAAATGTATTGCTCGCGTTATCTTCAAACCAAAAAGTGATCGGTACTTTTTTTTAGCTTACTCAAATATTTATAAGAATCAGATGTTAATAATCTTCTCGCATTTAGTTTTTTTAAAACTCAATCGTAATTAGTCTTTCAAGAAGCTGTGAACAATAAAGTGCTTATTTTGCATTATTTATTAAAATGTAAGTAAAACCAAATATCCAAATATACATACTTAATTTTTAGTTTTGTTTTTAGTGATTTAGTGGAATTTGTTCATTATGTAAATTTATTCAATGATTTTATTAACGTGTAAAAGAAAATGCAAAACTTTGCACTACACATTATATTTTGTTCTTAGGCGAGTAAGCAAACAGTGATAATGGGTCGCCGACACGCGAACACGCGACACACAGTTGTCTATGCGTGCCTCGTTATATTAAACAGTAGAGGATGATTGATGTTATACTTATGCAACATTGTTTGATTCTCAGGTTCATTGGAAATTTCAATGTTTCTCCGCCTTGTAACAGGTTTAAAGGACTATATAATTCCTTTTGAAAAACTCTGGATGTTTAGATACTAGTTCTAGTGGAGCGGTTCCTAGCGGCCAGCAGAGAAGCACTTTTCCCTGCGATAAAACCATTACCGAATAGCCTTGTCTCTCGAAAACTGTTCCAACGATTTTAATTAAACTTTTTTCATGGCGTTTTGTAGATAAATTATTTATTTTGCTTAATTTTTTATTTTAAACAAAAACCTTATAACTTTACAACGTGTTATATGGATTTATTTGCAAAAAAATTTAACTTTTCTTCCCTCCTGCGATAAAACCATTACCGAATAGCCTTGTCTCTCGAAAACTGTTCCAACGATTTTAATTAAACTTTTTTCATGGCGTTTTGTAGATAAATTATTTATTTTGCTTAATTTTTTATTTTAAACAAAAACCTTATAACTTTACAACGTGTTATATGGATTTATTTGCAAAAAAATTTAACTTTTCTTCCCTCCTTAAGCAGATTTTTTAATGGCGATTCCTGATACTGTTAGTGTTATAATGGTTACAAGTCCAAACGAAATCAAAGGGCCCGTTAATTTAAGTCAAAATAAATCTCAAAAATGCGATGGTAAGTTTACGCATTAAGTTTTAACAAAAAATGTTTTTACTTTTTTGTTTTCGAGGAAAATCAACCAAAGTGCCACATACTTTTAAATCAACAACATTGATTCCCAACCAAACGCTCACCATACTATCAGCCTTAGTAGTGACCATAGTGCTCATGATCATGTTGACCATGATATATTTAACACTTCGAACTTCGACAAAATGCAGCCAAACAGTTTTGGACTCAGGTACAAATTTTTAGTAATAGATTCTCAGCTTTAGTTTTAATAAAATTTGCTAATAAGTTGCAAAGAAGAAGGTTAAAACCACGCTTTATTTTTCGAAAAACTTTGGCTTGCAATGAATTCACTAGAAGTTTCTCTATCTTATCTAAAAAGTGTCAAATAATTCAAGAAAAAACGCTCTTGGAAGAGAAGGCTTACGAATAGTTCCAAGAGACGAATGGCTTGCCAGGGCTGCAGTAGGACCTTTAGATAAACTGAATTTGCCAGCTCACCGGGTTATAATTGCACACACTGCTACGGAAAGCTGCTCAAGCCAGGTTAGATTTTAATCCTTTATATCAAATTAGGACACTTAACTAACTATTTTTTTTTCCACAGTCCCAGTGTTCTTACCGCACAAAAATAATCCAAGAATTTCACATAGATTCTCGGGGATTCGACGATATAGCTTACAATTTTCTGGTTGGAGGGGATGGTGCTATTTATGAGGGACGCGGTTGGGATTTCATAGGAGCTCACACAAAAGGATACGTCAATGACAGCATATGTTTCGCTTTTCTTGGGACATTTGAGAATGAAGCACCGCCAGAGAATCAACTTAATGCAACAAAGTTGATGATACAGGAAGGTCTAAGACTGAATAAGCTTGTAAAGGACTACAAGCTTTATGGTGCTAGACAGTTGATGATGGGATCAATTAGTCCAGGATTGGCGTTGTATGAAATCATTAAGCAATGGCCAAATTGGTCTCCAGTAATAGTTTAAAATATAATCACTTATAGACAAGAAATAAATTCGATGTATATTGAAATGTTGTTCTTCTGATACATCAAGTTGTATTAAAATCATGCTTCGATTAACGGAACTTAGAATTAGTATAAATATGTTTTATGAACAGTCTTCAGTAGGCTTACATTTTGAAAATATTGATTAAAATTTCATGTATATAAAAATATGTATTTAAATAGTAGTCCGGTCAAAATAGACAAAAAAATAGTGCTAGGTTTGCAAAAATTCGCATAAAGCTGAAAATTGATACACCATTTCAAATAAATTAAGCAACATCCCCATCGATCCGACTGGTGCGTTAGAAGTTATTCAAGGTCAAAAGGTCAAATAAACTGTTTTTACAATTTTTCTGGTAAACGGTAGGTTTTATCATAAAAATACATGAGACAAAGTTGTAGACCATGAAATTATCTACAAAACTTGTTTATATCATTTTTTTGTAAGAATAACCGAAATGTCTATTTTGACTATAGTGTGGACTATAGTGTGTTACTGTATATTTTGCTAGCCAATAATTTAAATAAAAAAGACATGATACAATTAAATCCGCGATTAAGTACTCACTCATGAGATCATCTTTAAGAAACAAATATGGTGGAACGATAATACATTGTAGTGTCGTTTGAAACCTTTTTTTTTTAAGTGGTGGAAAAGGGTCAATCGTTAATATGAGACTAAGCCGAAGTATTCGCAGGCTTAGACAAAATTAAGAAGGAAAGTGGATTAATTTATAATAAGGGTATCCATAACCCCTTGAGTATGACTGAATTATAATACAAAATTAAGATATATTTTATTTTGATTAAAATTTACTATATTATTGTAGAAACAGATACATTTTTTTCTTTTTCACTGCTTTTTGGACAATTCTTAACATAACGGTAGGGTATATTGGTACACAAGAGGTGTTTTTTATTAAAAAAAAATTAACACATTTTTTGAGATCATATAATATTTTACAATACATAAAATAAAGAAATAGAATAATAATTTGATTCGAATTTCAATTTTGAGTTTTTGTCAGATAAAATAAATAAAAGACTCATTTATCTGGCAAAATGTAGTATGAGGGTCTTATGAGTTGTAAAATCGTAACAAAGAAATCAGAGCAAAAAATAAATTGTATCTATTTTGAGTTTTGTATAGCTAGCCGCTGGTTTTTTACTTAAAGATTTTTTTCCTTCCACGTATTTCAAAATCTTCAATACTTTTCAATACGTGGTTTTTATTTCTTTTCTCGGTCCGCAGAGTCATCAGATTTTAAATTTTGTATGCAAATCACACATTTCTTTGTTCGTTTTCAAATATGAGTCTCAATTTAAATAAAACAGGCCCTGGGATTGATAAAGTTGGATGTATGATTCCTTATCTGTTAGAACACTTCTGAGAAATAATACAATTTAGGTACACTCAAAATATAAGAAATCGCAAAATGTTGCAAATTACTGCAAAATCATAATTAGATTTTGAGTCAGCAATCATAAAATAAAGTAAGTTTCATGGTTTTATTTTCAATGCTTGAATGAACAAGGACAAGTATATATTCATCTGTTTTTTTTTGTTTGTTTTAACTTTGAACTTGTCTTGTACACGTTATTATCTATCTTTGTTCAACTATATACATATTACGGCCGAAAGTATATATTCTCAATATTATTTTATCAAAATAGAGAATGCCACAGGGTTCTGTTTTGGGGCCACCTCTTTTGTTCATTTTATAGTATCATAGCTAAAAGATCTCTCACAATGAAAATATGACTAGTAAAAAGTATATGATGCGTAAGGATATAGGATAAAGCATGAATCTCATAATTAAGACGTTTAAGTTTTGAGAGATTCAAACCATCAAGCTTATATCATTTTTAAGTTGAGTGCTGTTGGCATAAATTATTATTTTATCTTTTTTTTTAATTCATGCAAAATAAACGAATTTTTGTTAGCTGAAAAATGTTGATGTGCGATGAGTTATCAAAAGGTTTGTTTTTTTTTGTGTATACAGGGTGCAAGAAAACTTGAAAAATTGACAATGTTTTAAAAATTTTACAAGGTCCTTGTAAAATAACTTAAATTGAGAAGATTGAAGCATTATCCGAAGAGGTAGCTATATTTTGAATAAAAAGTACAAGTTGTTCAAAATCCCAAAAATCAAAGTCACAAAAAGTTGAAAAGGTGCAGCAATGCCTTGACAAAAAAAAAAGTGCATAACTGGGTCGCACGAACTTGCTCTAGTGTGTTACAGTGATCTTGAGAATTTAGGAAAAGTGCATTGAAAAAATCATGAAATTTTATTAATCACTAGCTAAAGCGTTTTTAGGAACAAAATGAAGTATACCATCTGTTTTCTTTGACTGTTTTGAATTTTAACCGAACGAAATTTTCAAAAAATTAACCTTTTTTTGAAAAATTTAAGAATTTATGTCATTTCGTTTATAAAAACGCACTTCATTAAAAAATTCATCGAAATCCGTCAAGTGGCTTACGAGAAAATCTGATTTCAAAAACTGGTCCTATGGGATGGGAGGTCCTGTTATAAGACTTTTTCTGAAAATCTATTCCAACCAAAGCATAAAGTTTGCACAGAAAACACTACTAAGAAAGTTCTATCAAAATCGTAGGAGCCATTTTTGAGAAAAACTAATTTTTCACTAAAAATCGTATGGCAGATACCGTTAGTTTTAAAGCTAGAATGCTAATTCCAAAAATCCCTCTGTAGGTCGTCATATAATACTATGTACCAAAGTTGAAGCAAATCGGTCCAGCCGGTTAGGCTGTAGGTAACTATACGGACAGACAGACAGGACATACAGACATCATCGTAATGTCATGATTGATTGTCAAAAAAAAAAATTTGTACGAATGCATAACTTGTCTTATAGTACCTAGCTATAATCGCAAGTAAGAAAGTGAAGTGGACACCTGGGTCGCACAAACTTGATCTACAGTGGTCTTGGCCTTGAAATTTTGGAAAAAAAAAATAAATACTTTAACTGTTTTGACTTGACAAAAAGTACGCCATTTTATTTCTTGGCAAATTTCAATATATGAGAACAAAATTATAAAAACATGTGGAGTGGTTTTTTTTAAAAGAACTTTTTGAAACATTTTTCAAGTAAAATTTTAAATGAGCCAATTCATAGATATTCAGTAAATACCATATTTATACTAATCTTTTTTGAAAAAAAAAATTATGAGCTGTTTTAAAATAGTATTTAATTTTCAAAAAAGGTTTAAAAAAGTGTTTTGATGTTTGTATTTCTTGTATATGGCTCTTGGGCCTTTGGATTTGTCGGTGCTAAGGAAATGTAGAGTTTAAATGTTTTGGTTTTCGAACCTGAATTATTTTATATATTGTGTCACCACACCCGGTGCGTAAGAACAAAATTTATCAAATGTTATCGTTCATATTAAACTCAAGCATATCGTTTCCACAGTGTTTCGTTAACTTGGAAAGTTGCTTTGCAAGTATAATATGTAAAAGTTTGAGTTTCAAAAAAAAAAAATATTTCCCCAAGGAAAGCAAATCAGGTAACAAAAGTGGATCTAATTTAGAAGATATAATAACTGTCCAGCATTCAAATCTAAGTATTTAGCTTTATGATATTGTAATTAATCGATTTTTGACTTTACGTCATGATCGTCGTTTTTGTAAATTTAAACAAAATGAATAGTGAGTTGTCCGTAGAAGTCAGTTTGAAGAAAAATTCATTGGTTCATTTTTTTAAAGAAATTTTTCTTTTCCGACATGAATTAATTTAAATCATTGTTTTTTTTTCAATTTATTTTGTATTAGTTATGTCAAAGTCGTTACATAAACTGATTGAGCTATATTTAAGAGAATTTTCATATATTAATGCCAAGTAGAAAATGTACTTTTTTAGATTTTTTTAATTGTCCCGACCATAAAGGTAGATAATACCATAATACTCAATATAAACAATTTGCAATGAACAAAATCTACAGGGAGGTGTAAAAATCATCAAAAAAAAAAAAATTGTAAAATAGATTATGGCAAGCCCTATTGTTTTAAATTTTATTTTGTTTTTATGCAACGACTTCAGTGACTTTTTATATAAGCTCAAGCTGAACTGGTGCAATTCTTTTAAATTGTAAAAAATATATCATATCTTCGATCAAAATCTGACAGTTGTGGGATTCTTAAAAATAGGCGTTCATATTTGGGCGAAACGCATAACAGGCCACGAATTTTCACACACATAGGCTTTGGATAATGACACATTTAAATTTGTTTTTGTTGTGTGTCATTATCTTACGAACTGGGTCTGTTTATTGGTTTGCCACAAAAAAAAAGAACGTGATTAATAATTTGCCATTATTTGTAATTTGTATTTCTTTTTCTTAACGAATTTAGGACATTTGCCTTCTTTACAGGTTTATTAAGTAATTGTTGAAAGGAAGATGGGCTTAGTTGCGAAACCAAAATATTCAAACGATTCGGTTAGTATTGATTTTGATCCGAGTAGTTTGTTTGATGACGTAATAAGTGAAGGTAAGATTGAACATGAAATATGTACCGTACCTATATATGTTTTTTTCAAAAGAGGAAGAAAAAATTTGCAATAATTATTTGTTAAAATTAGATTTCATTAAATAACTTTTCTTACATTTTTTTTTTCAAGGAGATTCTGAGAACGTTACAACGACGTATAAATGCACGTGTGTTTGCCACCATAAACTCACAATTCTCTCACTTTCAATAGTTGTCATAATAATGATGACTTATATAATATTCAAAGCTCCCGAATGCATCCCATCGCGTCCAATTGTTAAAGTACAATCCTTAAGTAAAATCAATTTATATTAAGCCTTTCAAATAAATTCAACAACTCTGTAATTCCTTAGAACCAACAAACTTATATCGAATGGTTTTAAGAAATGAACGGCATGCCAGGCCTGCATTGAGACTTAATTTGCCAGTTCACCAGGTGATAATTGCACACACTGCCACGGAAAGTTGCTCACGGCATGTTAGATATAAATCCTTATCATCAAATTAGGACACCAAACTAACAAAACTTTTTTTTTCAAGTCTCAGTGTGTAAATCGCACAAAAGAAATCGTAGAAGCTCACATGTATTCTTCGGGCTTTGTCGATATAGCTTACAATTTTTTAGTTGGCGGAGACGGAGCTATTTATGAGGGACGCGGTTGGGATTTCATAGGAGATCACACTAAAGGATACAACAACGACAGCATATGCTTCGCTTTGATTGGAACATTTGACCATGAAGCACCGCCAGAGAGTCAACTTAATGCAACAAAGTGGATCATTCAAGAAGGTGTAAGACTGAATAAGATTGTAGAGGACTACAAGCTTTATGGTACTAGGCAGTTGATAGAATCGCAGAGTCCGGGATTGGCGTTGTATGAAATAATTAAGCAATGGCCAAATTGGTCTCCAGAAATAGTTTAAAATAAAATCACTTATAGACAAGAAATAAATTTTATGAATATTGAAATTTTGTTCTTCTGATACATCAAGTTGTATTAAAATCATGCTTCGATTAACGGAACTTAGAATAAGTCCAACCATGTATTATGAAAAGTCTTCTGTAGGTTTATATTTTGAAAAAATTGATTAAAAAGTATGTATTTGAATAGTGTGTACTGTTACTGTATTTTGTGTCAGCCAATAACTCAAATAAAAAAGAAATGATTAAATTAAATCCGCGGTTAAACTCCCTAATGAGATCATCTTTAAGAAACGAAAATGGTGGAACTTTAATGGGAGTGTTGTTTGAAAACTTTTTTTTTAAGTGTGGGAGAAGGGTCAATCGTAAATATGAGACCAGCTATAAGCTGAAGCATGCCCGGGTATAGACAATACTTTGAAAGAAAGTGATCTACCAATCGTTCTTTACCGGATTTAGATGACTACGAGTACTTCTACTTTTATGAAATCGTTAGTAAATCGAATGGTGTGTGTGCTCCCTTGCGATACCGTTAGCGATATCGGTACGATGATTGTATCGTGTTTTTCCTGCTTAGCTTGCGTATTGGAAAAACATCATACTAATGAAATTTCTTGTACAAGGTGGTAGGTGGGTATCTTAAGACAGTCATGCTGATGCAAACAAAATACCTTTACGGTAAAACATTTTATCAATGAACTTCACAGCACAAGTTCAGGATATTGGCAATGTTGATCTGAGAGATACATTTTGATGTCTTACTCAGTCTTCATTAGATTTTAATTACTTTCCCTATAATTTTAATGCACTCAACCATTTATACATATTATTTTGATTAATATTTACTACAGGTACATACATAATTATTGTTGGAAGGAATTGATTTGCTTACTGCCATTTGAAAAATTCTAATCACAATGGTGAGGTACATTGGTACACTTTAACGTTGTACATTTTCGTTATAATATATTAAAACACATAAAGAAAGACATATGATAATAATGTCAAGCGCATTTGAATTGAATGTTTGAATTTTTAGTTTTCTTGAATAAAATAAATAAAACACTCATCTAACCGGCAAAATGTTCTTTATAAAGTAATGAAATCGTGTCAACATAAAAAAAATATTTCCGGTGGTCCGCAGAGTTTCTTTAGTTAAAATAATAATTATATTTGATTGGTCCACTAACTCATGATTATTCTCTGATAACTTTTTAAGGGCAAAAAATGGCTTAATATTAGTCATCGAATTTTAAATTTTGTATGCAAATCACACATTTCTTTGATCGTTGCCAAATATAAGTCTTAATTTAAATAAAGCAGTACAACAGACCCTTAACTTAATAAAGTTGGATGTAGTATGATTCCTTATCTGTTAGAATACTTTTGAGAAATTAAACAAAATTAGGTACACTCAAACTATAAGCAATTGCAATGTGTTCAAAATTACTGCAAAATTATACTCAGATTTTGAGTCAGGAATCATCAAATAAAGTAAGTTTCATGCTTTAATTTTCGATGATTGAATGAACAAAGAGTGCGTGCTGTTTTTAGATTTTATAAAGTATATAGTTTGATTGCTCACTTAATTTTTCTGCCTGAATTGATTTTTTTTCTTTTTTAACTTGTCTTGTACGTTATAATCTACCTCTGTTCATTGTTCAGCTATTAAGGATGAAAGTTCATATTATCAATATTCTTTAATCAATAAAGAAGTACCACAGGGTTCGGTTTTCGAGCGCCACCTTTTTTTAAGTTCATAGCGAAAATGTTTAAGATTTGTCATAAAAATATACTTACACAAAGAAACTGATGCGTAAAGGTACAACATACAGGTTTGAAGCATGGATCTCATAATTTAGACGATTTTTAAGTTTATCGTTTAAGTTGGTTCCGTTTCCAGTACAAAACCCTGTATTTTTTTGTAGGTGGATGAGTTATCAAAAGGGTTGCATTTTTATTTACTGCTGATTTGAATAAAAGTTCTTTGCGACTATAACGTTTTGTACAATTTTGCAAGAAAACTTGTTTGACAAATAAAATTTTATTTTTTTTAATTTTAACTAGGTTTTTGGGATGACTGAAGAAATTGAAGTCACAATTCTTGGTGCTATCCGAAAAGGAGGCATGTACGAGTCGTTCGAAAATTCAAAAATCATGGCCTCGAAAAATCGAAAAGGCGAAGCGCTTTACAAAACAAAAATTCACAACTGAGTTGCTCGAACTTGCTCTTATGCTTGATATTTGCTTAGATGATATTTATTTTGAAAAAAAAAAATATTTCGAAACTTTTTTTAAGTTCTATAGTTTTCTTGGGAAAACTTAGTATAGATCTATCTGAGAAAAAAAATATTGAGCATTGTTTGACCAGTTTAAAAAAAATAAGGTTTTTTTGGAAAACTGTTCGAAAAGGTATTTTGAAATCCACCCGTTTTTAGCATATGTATTTTGAAAACAGAATTTTATTTAACAAAATTATTCAAAATCAAAAAAAAATTGTTATTAATTTTGAAATTGTAGTAAGTTATACCCATAGTAAACGAGAAATCCAGAAAAAAAAAACTGGTTCTGTATGTGGTTCCGTATTAAGACAAATTCCGAAAAATCAGTTCTAAAGAAAAGATTGTCCTTAAAAAATAGTACCTTGAAATATTTATCAAAATCGTTGGAGCCGTTTTCGAGAACATCAAATTGTTGCCTTATGATAGTATGGCAGGTAACGTTATTTTTCAAGCTAGAGCCAAAATGACGAGAGACCTCCGAGAAAATGCCAAATAATTGCTGAGTACATACTAAGTTTGAAGAAAATCGGCACATCCGCTTAGGCTGTAGAGGTGCAGACAGACAGACAGAAGGACGACCGGAATTTCCAGACTCACTTTTTTTTGACTTGTTCATTATCATGACATACATGGTTAATTGTTATCATAATTTTTTTGCATGAATCCATAACTTGCCTTTTACTACCTAACTTTAATCGCAAGTAAAAAGGAAAACCAAAATGAGAAATATTGAGTTGGAAAGATGATTTTATTTAATGTGTAATTCAATTTTTTAGAGTTCTTGTAAATATTATCGGAATATTTGTTTTCGGGCTTTATAATTTTGTTGGCTTTCGATTTTTCGGTATTGAAAAAAGTGTAGGGCTTAAATGTTTGGGTTTTCGAGCCAGAATCATTATATATTTTGTGCCCCCAGTCTGTGCGTAATAACAAGATATAGTAAATGATATCGTTTACATAAGACTCAAACATATTGTATTAAGAGGATTTCATACTTGGTATGTTGCTTTGCAAAGTAATAAAAAAAAATATTTCTACAAGGAAGGAACGTTTTCGAGGTAATAAAAGTGGATATAATTTTAAAATGTCATTGTGATCAGTCTAGTTTTCGACCCTGCCTTTTCAGCAAAAACCCTTCAAACAAATTGCTCAATTGTAGGTGTGTCAGAATCCGGGCAACATTTCAGTCGAGTAAATAAGTCATTTTAATTCAAATGGTGCATTAAACAACGACAGAAAAATTTGCAATGTATAAAAGCTATTTTATTTTTTCTCATGGACTATTTAAACTTTACATATTTTATTATGACATTAACATATTTGAAATTCGTCCATATTTGTTGACAGAAAATACGTCTGGAATCACTGCAGAAAGAAAAAGAACCACTGCAGTTATGACATTAAGAAATTGAAAAATAATGACAAAATTATTGTAAGCGACAATGCATCTAACCTTCAAAAAATGAATTTACTTGAGAATTGTCAATGACAGGGTGGCAATATAAGTGCCAAAAAAAAAATGGCAAAATGAAAAATTACTTTATGGTCTTGTGACCACGGCTTTAGTTAATGAGAATGACACATTTAATTTTTTGTGTCATTATCTTACGTTACACCGCGTGCCGCCACGCGCCGATTTGTTTATTGGTTCACCACCAAACAAAAGCGTGATTAACATTTTGTCATTATTTGTTATTTGAAACTCATTTAGGACATTTGACTTCTTTACAGGTTTATTAAGTAACTGTTGAAAGGAAGATGGGCTTAGTTGCGAAACCAAAATACTCAAACGATTCGGTTAGTATCGATTTTGATCCGAGTAGTTTGTATGATGACGTAACAAATGAAGGTAAGATTGCATTCAAATTATATTTTGTTTAAAAGAAAAATTGTAATTTTGAACTTTTAATTTCAATTATATTTCATTAAATTTAAATGTAATTTTTTTTTTTTTGTGTTCAAGGAAATCACGAGATCGTGTATACGACGACGTATAAATGCACTTGTGTTTGTCACCATAAACTCACAATAATATCACTTTCAATAGTTTTGACAGTAATAATTACATATTTCATATTTAAAGATCACGCATGCAACCAATTGGATGCAAACATTGACGAAGTACTCGTACAATCCTTTAGTAAGATCAATTTATATAAATCCTTTTCAAATAAATTCAACTATTTAACAACTACATATATAATTTCGTAGAATCAACAACATCACATGGAATGGTTTTTAGAAATGAATGGAGTGCCAAGCTTCCTAATAAAACAAATGACAAAAGGAAAAAAATATATACTCCACTGTCTTGTGTGGTAATTGGTGATATTGATGTAGAAAATTGCAACAGTTTTGTAAAGATGAACTAATTTTTAAGCATCAGCATAGTACTTATATTTTTTTTATTTTTATTTTTTTTTCAAAGGACTCATGCGCTTCCCGTATCCAATCTATTCAAACTGCCCAAATGGACCAAGAATCACCTGACATAGATTATAATTTCCTCGTCGGTGGTGATGGAAATTGGTATGAAGGATGTGGTTGGGGTTTTCAATCCAGTCTTTGTCTTACCAAATGCTACAATGGCATTATTATTGGCTTTATTGGAAATTTTTCAATAATTGAACCACCTGAGATACAACTTAATGCAGCTAAATCGATTATAGAATTTGGTCTTAGAATCAATTTAATTAATGAAAACTATAAACTTTATGTTCAAAGGCAGTTTGGGGGATCGCAAACAACGGGAATGGCTTTACATAAAATTATTAGTAATTGGCCAAATTGGAAAAATTGAGCAGTAATTTCTGTCGATTTAAATTTGTATTAAATGATGTATATATTTGAAAGGATTGGAGGAATGTTTTATGCATTTTGTTAATTTGTAAACGATAAAAATGTTAACATTATGTTTCTAATTGAAACTTAAAATAAAACATAAGCGAGAGCTACAGTACGTTAGCAACAAACTCTTGGATACCCTATTCCCTATGTTTTCTATGTGTATGCGTTCGTCCCCCACAGTCAGTCGCTTGTCTAGTTCGAAAGACAAAATTAGTCTTTAGCAGACAGGACAAAACGCAATAAAATTAATTTTGTGTCTCCGATGCTGGAAAACTGCCAGCGCAATAAAAAAATGGAGTGTGTCACGCCCAAAGTTTTTATTGTTAAGACAAAACCATTTCCACGAGCTAACTGACATTGAATTTTCAGCTTGCAGCTCGATTGGAACAAAACAAGACAAAACTTGAATTTTTAAAAATCAGGAAAAGAGAGCACGTTTTTTTCAATTTAATTTAATAAAACTTCAAGCGTACCTATACTGAACAAAAACAAGATTAAACCAAGATAAAATGGGGAGCAGGGAAATGAAACAAAAAAAGATGAGAAAACTAAACTGCGTGAACATGAGACCAAGCTTCAAAGGCAAGAGTTGGCAAGCTGTGATGCTCAGCACAAATACGACCTAAAGAAAATTGGAAATACAGTGTACTGATTTTTATAAATTAATACGGGCCTTAAGTGTGTATGTATTCCAAATGGATTTAATATTGAAACATAAACGAGAGCTACAGTACGTTTACAACGAACTGTTGGATACCCTATTCCCCATATTTTTGTATATGCATGTATATAAATAAGGTTTCCCCTCCCGCAGCCAGCCGCTGTTCCAGTTTCAGAAAAGAAATTCTTCTTTGCAGGCAGGAAAAAATTCAATAAAATAAATTTTATTTGGTCGATGTACAATAACTGCTGGCACAATAAAAAAGGCGTGTGCCACGCCTATAGCTGAGACTTTTTACTGCCAGGGTAATCACTATATGAGCTAATCAAATTTTAGGAAATTAGATTTTGATTGGAAATATCGATTATGGGTGTTTTTAACAATTCTTGAACTACACTCTGCGACGTATACAAATACAAATCTAAGTGCTCATCTTCATACTTCAAAACTGCGACCGATAGTTAAAAAACATCAAAAAATTAATGCATATTAAGACTTTTTACTAATTAACTACAGCTGAATCGAATATTTTTTACACGATCATACCTGAACATATATATTTTATAAAAACCACGCCCTTAAAAGTGGGCGCATTGAAAAAATATACACAAGAAAATGTAGATACATTTTTCATATAACGAACGGAAAAAGGTTAAAATTGAATATTGGTAGTACCTTAAATTTTTAAAACTACGTTTTTCGATCTTTCATGAAAAGTGGGCGTAAGCCACGCCCAAAATTCAAAAATTTCTTTTCATACACAAAATTTTTAGTTTCTAACTAGAGACGCAAGATTTTGGCTTGCGCATTAATTATAAAACCGTTTATTTGCAAAAACAATTTTTTATTGAAAAGTGGGCGTCAGCCACGCCCAAAATCAATTTGTTTGACTCCATACAAAAGATGTTTATGTGCAAGCAATACACACAAAATTTCTTGTTTTCGCCTTAATATAACAATAATTGTTATTTTATAAAAACAGTATTGATGGTTTTGTATGCCACGCCCAAACTGAAATATTTTTATTAAATTGGAAGAAGGTTTACCTAAAGCTTGCGTGAACAAAATTTTAGCGTTAGGCTTTCTAGTTCAAAAATTGCGACCTCTAGAGAGTATACATACGGACGGACGGACGGGACGGACATGGCTAAATCGACTAGGCTTTTGATTCTGAGTCAGAATATATGTATATACTTTTCTATACCTAACGGTATTGTTTCTCTATGTTACAAACTCCATACCAAATACAATATACCCATTCTATGGAATAGGGTATAAAAAACAAATATAATTAAGTATAATTTTTGTTATCAGGATTCAATGTTCCCATTAATTTTTAATCCAACACTGAAAACCGTATGGCTATACGACTTCTTGTTGCCAAGGTATTCAAAAATAACCGAACCTACTTCTTCACAACCTATACATATAAATGTATAATGAAATTTTTTTTTAAGTTAGATACTTCTTGTGGAATCACGATCAAATTTAAATGCAAATGTAAGAACCTGGCCCTTGATGAGTTCTTTTATTGACCAAATGTTCACGATAAAAAAACTGACTGACTTAAATTTCAAGCTTTGATTTTGATTATTTATTTTATTTTTTGTTATTTTAGTCAGTGCATGAAGTTTTTTTTCAATTATTTTTCATATATCTTTGACAAACAAAACAAGCGGATCTTTTTGGCCAATATACGGATGTTCGTTTTTTATTTGCGTCACGTATCATCGGCTCCCTAATATTACTACTCAAGTGCTACCGAACTCAATACGGGAAGTACGAACCATTGAGCAGAATGTAATACAAAACCATTTGTTCTAACGCCTTTGAGCTTTATTATAGTAAGACTCCTTTTAGAAATGCACTTTGTAACGCAACCTTTCCTTTATGTTATGTTAATTTTAAGTTGCTCGTATAAATCGTACACTAAAAAGATACAACTAATATCAATTTTGAGTTTTATAAACATGATGTAGATACATTTTTCTTGTTAATAATTTATTTGCAAAGATTAAGAAACCGGTTGGGGAAAAATATTGTAACTGCATTTATATACGACAACAAAAAATGCATACACATTTAAAACAAAAGTAACTAAAAATAAAATAAAATGCACAAATGGTTCGCACGAACTTGCTCTGTTGGTGGTAATGTAGGGGAGAACTATCGTTTAGGAACCTTTATTTTTTAAAACGTAGAAGCCATTTTGTGGATGCCATGAAAGATATACTATACCTAACAAATTTGAACCATTTCGTTAATGTCGTTGTCCACTTATGGCCAGTTTGATAAAACCGTAAAATACTAGATTTCCTTTTTTTTGCATATGAAGATAAAAACTAAAAACGCAATGCCATAATATAATAAGAAACTATAATGAACTAAACCAAACAAAATTTAAGCAAATGCTATCTAGCCGTTGCCAACGTATGGCCATTTAAAAAAAAAACCGTATTAACCTGATTTTCGTTATGGACCATTTAAACTAAAAAGAAACAATAAATTACTTAATTAATTAAGAAAGTAGTTTGTTAAATTATAAAATTGATTAAAATCGTTAGAGCCGTTCTTAACCTTTCCTTGAAAGGTAACAGTTCGAGTCGGGCTTAAACAAAATAAGAAAAAACCTCGACAACGCTTTTTCTTTCAAACTGCTAAGTTTGAAGAAAATCCATCAAGCCGTTTAGTCTGTAGCATGACGTGAAAAAGCGCACATCCGCACAGACAGACCGACGACGAACGAAAAACACTTTTTTGGGCTTCCCTATCATCGATATGTCGTGTTTTTTTTTTTTTTCGCACGAAACCAATATTTGCTCTATGGAGCAACTTTAAATTGCTTGATATAAAATTACTAACACCAACACTTCATTCATCTATTAAAATATCCACAGTAATCTAAGAGGTGCTTGCAAAAGTACAATTCAGTTTGTAGTCGTACTTCACAACAGTAAGATACTCTTTTGCGTGTAGCCTTTGGCAAAAGCTTACCTTCTTACTTATAGCTTTGATTTTTTTTAAGTTCAGCAACAATATTGACGGAAGTGCCTGCGTTTCAATAAATTGTTAGTATATCAATTTTAAGTGATCTTTTGACCATTAAATTGGATGTTTAGTTTTGTTCAATTTATTATCGTACAATTTTTTGGCATAAGCACCATTTCCCGCCCTTGTTCAGACACATGTAGGGTTTATTGTATTTATAATACCATGTGGTTTATCTAACAAACAAACAAACAAAAAACAAAGGAGTGTACCTTAATCCGGCTATATGGTTAAATTAATTTATAAGACAATATCTAAGTGCTCTAAGACTCCAACTGAAAACAATTTGCATTGAGAACTTGTTTACAATAACTCTTAAGAAATAGAAATTATTTTATTCGAGCTGTGAGTAATTGGATATTTCTGTGTGCTTACTTCACTTTCAATCGATTTGTGTTTTAAGAATTTAAAGTTAGTTCGTAGTATCCAACGAATACAAAACAAATACATTCCTCAGTGTTATAGGTACACATCGTATTTTAAAGTTGCGAGTGCAGTGTAAAATGACTGAAAAAATAAAGTGCTCGATGGGGTCGTACGTACTTACTCTTTAACTCCAATAGCACAATAATATTTTTTTTTTTTTCAAAATAATAAATACTATTCTAAAATTCATAAAATAAACTCAGCAGTTTGATTTATTTGCTTACGAAGCATTTTTTGTCCTGCATTTAAAACCAAAGACTCATTGGAATTTATAAAAAAAAAATTTCTAAATACCGAGGAAAATGTAAAAAATTAAAAAACTATGACTTAATCTGGACCGATAGTTCAATAAAAACATTAAATTATAAAACTGCATGTGTCATTATGTCAACTATCAATCAATCTATAACCATAGGTTTTTGTTACACGTGTTTAAAGCTCAGTTTTCTTGAATTTATTCAATACGAAGTTAAGTCAAAATCTTTACATCCGTCTCTGAGCCAATAAGAAATAATCCAAAAATGTTGCCAACTTGATACATTGTTTAGGATTTTTTTTTTTAATATTTTCGAAAACATATTCCAAAATTTTGTTTGAATATGCCAACACCTAGCAGTTAAAAGTTTTTATCAGAAAACAAAATTTTTAAATTTTTTGAAAAATACAGTTTAAAAAAAAAACAAAAAATTAAAAAAAATTCGACTTTTTTTAAATTTAAAAAAGGTTTTTTTTTTTTTGAAAAACCAAAGAACTTATTTCTTTCACATTAAAATTTTCATCTAAATCCGTGAAGTGGTTTACGAGAAAATCTGTTAAGAAAAAAATCTTTATATGGGAGGTACCGTTATAATAAGACTTTTCCTGAAAAAACTGTTCCAACCTAAACATAAAGTTTACTCAAAAAACACCATTCAGAAAGTTTTATCAACATCTTATGAGTGGTTTTTGAGATAAATGAGTTTTTCATAAAAATCATGTGGCAGGTAGCGTTAGTTTTGGAGCTAGAATGCTTATTCCTAAAACGCTTCTGTAGGACATCATAATAATACTATGTACCAAGTTTTAAGCTAATCGGTCCAGCCGTTTAGGCTGTAGGTACCGATACAGACAGACGGACAGACAGATAGACAGACAGAATTGTAGGACTAACTTTCTAACATCGTAATGCTATGTTTGATTGTCAAAAAAAAAATTACGAATGCATAACTTGCCTATAGTACCTATTGTACAATCGCAAGTATAATCAGCTTTCGAATGTAAATTCCTGAAATTTTTAGAAATATTTATTTTCACTTAAACTGTGCAATAATGCCAAACAAATAGCCTACTTGGTCCATAGTAGGTAACAAAGAATAGTGTGCGTAAGACACTGCCGGAATTTTTTAGTTTTCATTTTACTGGACGTGAATATTAAGCTTTAAGTCTAGGCCGCACGTTCTATACAAAAAATGAAAACGTTCCACAATATTTTGATGCCATAATTTTAATTTTACAATAAACTCAATAGCCGAGGAAAAATGTGATACCAGATATCTGTCACATTATTTGACTAGTTCGAAGAATAAGTTTTTAAATTTTTTAATACAAACTCTATATACCTACTGCATTGATAAATTAAATAAAATAAAAAACATTACATAAAATAAAATCTTAATATTGTTGGATATAGTTCACATTAGGGTTTTTTCAAAAATTCTGTGTAAGTTATACTAGAAAAATTTAAAAACGTTTCTTTCACTGTATGACAACTACTGATGATTCCAAAGTAAGATTCCTGGATGAAACGCCAAATTTTTGTTGGGCTAAAGGCCATATAAAGCTATTTTGAGTTCGAAGAACAGCTATATGCAGTGGAAAATAAAGGAGTGGAATAAATGCCGTGATATTTGCATACAATTTTTTAATTTACATTTACTACACACCTACTTACTTTTTTTTAAACCTATTTTTATCATTTTTTTACAACACCAACAGATTTTATTAATGGCGTCTGACAATTCCTTTGGTTACAAATTTGACAACCCAAATAACCATAAGGAACCTGTACCTTTAACTATTTATCAGCCTCATGTCGCTCAAAGTGGAACTTATGAAGCAGAACCTCTGAGTAAGTGTATGCGTTTAGAAAGTATTTTAAATAATTAAATTGATATAACTATTTTGATTCCTTTTTTTTATAATTTTCCAGGAAATCAAAATAAAATTTGGAATAAAATTTGGGATCGAAAGTATCAAATACTATCAACCTTAGTAGTAATTTTAATATTTGTTAAGCTTATTTTAATATTAACCGTCCGACAGAGAAAATAAAGCAAACACCTGGATTCGAAAGTTGCGGAGTCAAGCTAAATATAGTTTGCATATTCGAAAATGCAAAAAAAAAAAACACCTACTTCGTAGCTAACTTTGCACCAAAAATCAACCAATTATATTCTCAAATGGATAGCTACCTATATGAGTATGTCGCTATTATTATCATCAATTTGGAATCAGAACAACATGATCCAAATTTCCAACTGAAAAGAGATGTTAGACCAAATAAACCTGAGAATTTACTATGGTAGACAGTTGTTGGCGAAAACGAGAAGTCGGGAATAGATTATGTGTATTATAGTCATACACAAATAGCTTAAGAACTAATGATTTAAAAATTGTATTAAAAAATAAAAATTAGGTTGTCTAGCCATATTTTGTACGATTTATTTCTTGATTTGTTCCTTATATCCAAGTAACAGTTTAACTTGCATAAGGTTTTATAGCAACTTTTAAAATCAGCCTTCTAAAGAAACACTAAAAATCCTAATGGAAGTCATTCTGACACAATTTCACAAGCATTTTAACTTTTGTAAGACTTTTGTCAACAATAACTAATAGCAATAGCCAAGCAAGCTTATGATGTTATGGTAAGGCTTTACACCAGCTAGGAAATTTGATTTAGAATTTAAAAAAAAAAGTTGTGTTTTGTATGTACGTTCAAAACCCGATCTCTAGTCAAACCTAGGATTGACTAGTCAATGCTCAACATTGGCCAGCAGCGTTGGTCAAAGCCCGATGGATACTTTAGTTTCGGGCTTTGACCGATGAGTTTTTAGTCATCGAACTCTAATCTGCTCATAAAATGTACATAATATTAAAATTGACGCAATATATAGGTATTGCATTTCTCGATTCTCGCCCTACGCTATGTCGCTTGTATATACCTACCAATCTTGTTTCATTAGTTAATCAATTTTCTAAACAGAAGGAGCTACATATATTTTTGAGTATTTTTTATCTACTGGGTTTCTGGGTTTTCCAGTAAGAGGTGTTATTTTGATATTCAAAGAAAAATGGCATTTTTTGAAAAAAATGATCGGATGTTTATTTTAATGTAAAGAAGAAAATATGCCATTAAAAATAAAAAACAACATCAGCCAAATGGCTACCACGGCTACGCTTACACAACAATATCCTTTTCATGAAATTTTCCATCACCAATTCGCAAAGTGGCTGCTGTATGCCTTCAATAGCTTCACGAGTTCCACTTTTGATGTCTTGAATCGACGACGCTGGGCTGTTGGCGTAGACCTAATCTTCCACGTGGCCTCAAAGGAAGAAGTCGAAAGGTGTTAAATCACAAGATCTCGGTGGCCGATTGTGATAACCTCTTCGAGAGATAACACGGTCCGGAAACTTTTCCCGTAAATGATCGATGGTTCGATGTGGCACATATCGCCACCGTCTTGTTGAAAGTAAACATCGTCCAGATCAATACCATCCTATTCCGGCCATAAAAAAATATCTCTCGATAGCGCAATCCATTCACCGTAGCTTTTGCTCCAGCCTCATTTTCGAAAAAAGTAAGGTCCAATGACCCCGCGGGACCATAGCCAAGCTGTTACTCGTTGAGGATGGAAAGGCTTTTCAACAATAAATCTTGGGGTTTCCGAGTCCCAGATGCGACAATTTTGCTTGTTGTCATAGTCACCAAGGTGGAAATGGGCCTCATCAGTCAAGATGATTTTTCGATGAAATTCCGGATAATTTTCATGCATTTCAAGGACAAAATCAAAGACACGACGTTGTTGATGATGATTCTTGAAGCGTATGTCGATCCATTTCAATATCGTAGTAAAATGTCAAACAAATTACAGCTTCAAAAGTGGCACTACTGAAATAGCGGGCTATTCAAAATAACACCTCGTATTGGAAAACCCTTCATAACGATGTTGAATGCCTACGTTTTTAAATATTATGAATTTATCCATAACTACTCTCGATCAATAAATTTTTCAAGATGAAGAAATTATACTAATTTTTTTTGATGACTTGTCTCTAAGTCTCATAGCAGCTTTTATATTCTTCACTTTCAGTAAACTACTTGGAAAGGCCTTATAGGCCTTAGGCTATTTTAGACTCGCATCTAAAAGCCTGTATAGAACAAGTGCAACTAATTTTTAAAGATACGATAGCGGTTTTTTTAAAAGTTGTGGAAATTGTTTGGATTGCGTAAGATACTTTTTCGAATTCTGTGCATGCCATTTTTTGCAAAATCAAAAAAAAATTCTTTTTACACGCTATTAAATACAAAATGAATACTGTAAACACAATGTAATCAGAACCGTACAAAAAGTGGTATCTTTTATAGGAACAATTTATTCAAATCAGTAATTCTCGTTAACCACTTGACGGACTGCGATGAAATTAATGTGAAAATAAGGCCGACGTCGACGAATAAATTACTTGCCTTGAAACTACTTAGTTCACACGCGAAAGAGTTCAGACGTTCGCACAGGATAGCCGAAATGATTTAATAGGTTTAGCAGATGCTGAGGTTCCATTCATCAAGCATAATTTCATCCGATCAGATTGTACAGATGAGTTGATGTATGCTAGTCACCAACTGATGTTCCGCTGCTTTGTGGACAGTGGACAGAAGTCTTGTTCATCATCGTCCAAATCGAATTCGAATGGATCCCATATGACAGCAATAAGTTGATTGTCCTCGCAGTTTAACAGTCTCCAGAAGTGTTAATTCCCAATTCTCAGCACCAACTATGACATTCCCACCCTCGTTTCTACAAGCTTCCGGCTTCCCCTTGAACTAATGTTTAGCCCTTTGGTAGAACTTTATAAAATTGCCTCTACAAAGTGCTAGGAGTTTATTTATATTGCTTTCCATGTATGAATTTTTCAATATTTTTGCTGAACAGTGTTGACTGGTAAGAGTCAAGAAATTTCGTTCAGCCTTGCTATGATAAAAAAATTCAAAACTTGGGGGAAACAAGTGCTCCCGATTCTTCCAATTAAAGCAGTTTTTTTTGACATAACATTATTTTTTTTTAATCTTTGTTGAATAATTGTGTGCGGTTGAAATACATCAACCCTGTAAAGGTCATTTCATGACTTTTTGTTTTACTAAAAATATCGACTCAAACTTAATAAAAAAGGAAGTTGATTTTCCAATACTTTTTCCAATCCAATTTTTGCTAATTCAGAGCGATTAAAAGTCTTCGATAATTAATTTGTACGGTATCAATTTCGTTGTTCAAAAGAATGCTTCAGTTATGTACGTTATATAACCCCAGTTTTCGTCCATACTCGACTCTAATGTAATGTGAGGCATCATCATTTTTGTCCTTAGATTGTTTAGAGTGCACACTGAATCATTAATTTTTCATTTATTCCAGACACCAAGTAGGTACACTCAGAAACTTAAAAGTTCATGGTCCCTTCAATAGACTTTACGTTGCTGGCGTTAAAAATTTGTTTTGCTACCCAGTTTTGTTAAAATGTCTGTAAGCCATGTCTTGTTTGTGCCTTTGTTTTTCTTTGAAGATCCTGTAGTGCACTTGTTGAAGTTACCTCGTTTTCTTCCATGTGAATTCATTGTAACATTGGAGATTTTCATTCTGAAGATGAATTTAAATCTGACATTTCATTCGGGAGGTCATGGATTGTTGTTGCATAATGTGTTCCTGATTTAATGACAAATTTAAAAACCATATTGTGGTGGTGGAACACATTCGAGTTAAGGCATTTAATTCGGGGTGTTGTATGATTGTTCGCAATCTTTTTTTGACAGGCAAAATGTGCACGAAACAAATTGTTGCTCTAAGAAGCAAATAAGAAAACCCTAATTTAAATAAAGTCGCGACATATAGTTGAAATTATTATTATTATTAAAATCATATATGCAAAAAGTTAGCCCTCTGATTTTTTAATGTTTTGAGTTTTAAGGAAAAAAAATTTAAATTTTTTCAAAAACGGTTTTTTTAGACAAACTTTTCTAAAACATATTTCAAATTTGTTTCGAGTATGTCAACTTCTAGCAAATTGTAGTATCGATTTATCAAAAAAAAAAAAAAAAAAAAAAAATTAAAAAAAAATTGATCCAACCGTTTTTGAAAAAAAAAACGAAAGTTTATAAAAACTCAAAATAGTTTTTTTCAAAAAATTAAGAATTAATAATATTTCGTCTATAAGAGTAATTAAAATTTCATCGCAATATGTCAAGAGGTTTATTTAAAAAAAACCGTTCCTACGGGAGGTACCGTTATAAGACTTTTCCTGAAAAAATTATTCCAACCAGAACATTAAGTTTAAATAAAAACCACTATTTACAAAATTTTGTCAAAATCGTAGGTGCCGTTTTTTATAGAAAAATGAATTTTTCATTAAAAATCGTATGGCTGGTACCGTTCGTCTCAGAGCTAGAAGTGATTCCTTGCAGAAGCGTTCGGATCCGGCGGTAAATCGTAGGAATGGTTGAGTGCTTGATCACAATATTTATTTTTTTATTTATTATTTGCCGAGTCCACAAGCGATTGAGATTCAAACATGCTTTTTGAAGAACAATATGACAAAAACAGTCCAAAATTTCAAGGGAACGGAAGATCCAAGTATTAAAATAAATACTTTACGGTATATGGGTCTTCGAGCCCATATGAGTTCTCCAAAAAATTGCGAAGGCCATGAAAGAGCTCTTAAATTAAATCAATTTTAATGGTCAATCTCGGAATTAAATAGTTGAGATTTCTTTGCAAGAAACTGAATGACCCAATAAAATAACGCTCGATAAAAGTTAATGTAAGTACGGAGGGTGGAAAATATTATCACTTTTGTAATTTTTTTAAGGAAACATTGTATGCAATTTTGTAGCTGTACATGAGTACATTGCAAACCTATCCTGATAAGATAAATCATTATGTAAACTCAATTCATAATTTATTATGATTTTTTTCTAACAAATGGAAAGCATATTACTGTGTCGCATGTTCTTGCTCTTTGCAACAATTAAACTAAAAGAAGACAAAACAAATGTATCAGTAATAAATAGATTTAATGTCCTATGAGGAAAAGAAATTAAAAAAAACTGTAAGGCTATGATGAAAAAAAAAATTCACTTTGGCCAAAATGTTCGCAATTTTGTGAATTTAAAAATAGATCTGTTTCTTACTGCACAAAATGCACAACCCCAAAACGCCAAAAAACAAAAGAAATGTCAAAAAATATTTTTCTGGTAATTTGATATACATACATACCTACATAAAAGCAATTCTTAGGTTGTAGTAGGATTTCGGACGATCGCTTGTGGCGATTAGATTTGTATTTATAAAATTATGTACATATATCAACAAATTTTTTGTCCTGTCCCACTGGTTCCGCATTGCTTAAATCAGTTTTATTCAAAAATGCTAAGGGAAGCAAAAAATCGCCATTACATCTGCTTAACTGCTTCAAAAGAATTTTTTAGTAGGAACACAAATTTAAATTTCGTTATGTGAATCCAATACCTGTCCATCTCTAAGCTACAAATAAAAGTAGTTGTTATAAATACAAACTAGAAAATAAACACAAGATAAGAAGCAGTTTAAGGATGTATAAAAATATACAACTGCAATGTAAAAAACTATCGGATTTAAGTCTAACAGTTCCGTTGAATAGACATAATATTGTAGCAGTTTTCAAGTTTTCGTCAGTGTACATAGGTTAGGTACGTGTTTTCGGTATTGGAGTACGTTAAAAGTAGAATTCCGAGAAACGTTTTCACGACACGAAAACATACTTATTCAAGATCTTCTTTTTAGCTTAAACCAAAGCATTTTACTGCAGGACATGTAATAGTTTCAATAGACGTGAGTGAAAAAGTGTGTGTTCACATCTCAATGTTTGTGTTCTTAACTCGTTTCCAAGATGAAGACACATTTTTTAATTCGATTACAAAACAGAGGATTTTCGATGGATTAAACATATAAAAGCTCATTATCGTGTTGTGTACTTCTAAATGCTCGGATTTTTCTCAGAAATAACATGGCCGATTTTTAAATTAATATTTAATACTAAAATATTAAAAAAATATCTCGGCTAATTATTTTCTTGCAAAACTATTATTTTTGAAAACATGGGCAGCTATCCATAGGGTAATTAATTTTTCGGTTTCGAAAGTAAAGCTAAATAAAACGCATACAGCGATACATTTCTGACGAAAATTTTATTTTATTATAAAGTTTGAATTTTGCCATTAAGTGTGAACAGCAAAACCATTCAAATGACCGTCTCGAGAAGATACGCAGCATGCCATTCTTTTGAGGTTATATTTAACCATTTTCCGCAAGATTCGAGCGGTATCTCGGCCATTTTCAAAAAAGCATGCCAAACAGTCACTTTTGAGCTTTCTGAGCTTAATATGTGGCAATTTTGTTTGTTTACTTACATGCCTCATCGCTGAAGAAAATGTTGTTCGTTGTTTATTGTATGTTGTTCCTATACCCACTTTTTTAGTAAGTTTTAATAATTTTAACGCGTTTTTCGATTTTAAACAATATATCATCGTTAAAGGCAAACATTCAACTAACATTATGATACTTCAGATGACAGCTGAGTTTGACAGGTGTCATATGCCAGTGCTGTTAAATTGAAACCATGAAATGATTGACTCTAAACGAGCAGAAAATTTATACTTTCATAATATCAATTTTTTTGTTTTAATTTCAGACATATATATGTACATTCAAAAATAGACTCTTCATCGGGATAGTATATAGAACCAAATGTAAATAAAGGGTATACATATTAAAAGGAGAATTTATTTTTTATAATTTTTTGGTTAAAGGATATATGTATATATAAACTTAAATCTTCTTCCTGATTTAGTTTAAATGAATTATGGCGAATACATGTAATATAGCAGTTCCAGTAAACGATGTTTATATTGTTTATACAGAACCACCTAAACCACCTAAACCACCACAAAAAAGTAAGCGACAATTTATTGTTTACTATATTAAAAATACATTACTTTTTTATTTCAGAGAAAAATCTGTATATTTGCGATTTATATAGAAAGTATAGATGTATTTTCCAAGTAATGTTTATTTTCGTGTTTGTAGCTGTTTGTGGTATTTATGCGGCCATCAAAACAATGGCAAGATGACACACTCCTCTTAATGTTTTTATATATGTATGCTTTATATATCTCTGTACACTTACATACACAAAAATAAATAAAAAAATATATATGTACATACATATGTATTGGTGATGCTTAATATAAAAAAGAATGAAGATTCTCAGAATGCTTTGAGACAGAAAGTAAGTCATTAATAAATTTAACAAATAGAAGAGGTCTTAAATAGCCGCCTTGTGGTATTCTATTTTCCATTATTGTTATTAGGGAAAATAAAGTAATTTGATGGCTAACTGTCAAACAATGACAATCACATAATAATATTATTTCAATATCTTAGATTGAAACCACAGTGAAAATAGAATTAGCTAAAAACGGGATCACGGCGTTATCTAGAGTGGCCGATATCTAGAGTTCAAAATTTTGTTTACCTTTCGTTTACTTGCATTTTAAAATTGTATGCTTCCATTGTGCTCAGATACCGTGCCTAACTGAACTAAATTTCTGTTAACATTTAAGGGTCATGGCTAATATTGACCTAAACTACTTGATTCTACCTAAGAGAAATTCTTAATCTTGAATTACTATTAATTCTAGATTTTGTCCTTTCTAGATATCCTTTTTGTAAATTTTGGTTTTCGAGGTCAATTAATCTAGATTTTGTTTTTCTAAATTTTTTTAATTATATAATTTTTTTCTAGGCCTGAATTGCACAATATGGGCATACACACCAAAGAAATTCTTTCTTAGCCCACGGACATTTGAATAAACGACACGAAAATCACTTACCATTTTAAAAAAAACTAAACACACAAAACTCAACTTTGACGTAACTAAGTCAAACCGCGTAGTGTAGACCCATACTAATTCCAATTCCAATGTTAAACAAACTTTCCTATAGGTGGACAATTTGCACACGAAATCAATATATAGGTAGGTATACACAACACGATAAAACTATTCGCCAAATGCTACTTATCCACCCACCGCAAACCTCTTGCGATAAGTCTCACAAGATGCTTGCAGTGCATAGAAAGCAACAACTATGGGGGGTTGGCGAGGGTGCAGACTGTGGAGAGGATGGGATAAACGAAGCTATTCTGCGACTGCGAGTGAGGTTTGGTTTACTATTTTTGCATAACGAAAGACGAAACTCTTTGGGTTACTGTACGACGACTCCTTTAAGAGAGCAAACATTTTGCTAGACATTTCAGAAGCACCAAAAGATTCCCAAACAAAAACATAATTGACTAGACCAAAGGCCTCGAAAGAGGCGTTCGATACTCTGATCCGATGATTGTTCTAGGTCTATACATAAGGTGTGGATGTTATCGACACATTGTTGATCGGTTCCAACCCCGCTTGGTGCCTCTTAAGCCTTAACTCAGTTCGAGAATACAAATTTCGATTAACTTTGGAACCGATCGATGCTTGTACCCTTCCACTCCCTGGAAATGTGGAAACAAAATGTCAAGAATTCCGCAGGCTTGATACCGAGTCCATCGTAGGGTCCGTACCAAGTTGATCATTTGCATTTGCACTCTGTTTGTAGTTTAGTATTGCACAGAAATGCTCCGTCTACCTTCCCAACAGTCCTTCTATTGAAGAAACTTCCGTTCGTGTCAAGAACAGAGTAGTGTTTACCCTTTGTTGACATGAAATTCTGAGTATTTTTATACCACGCTCTTGGATTACATCTTCTTGCAGAATCCTCCGCCCCTTTCAATTTCGTCTCACACACCACTGACCTACCTAGTGGTAGTGAGATCTTCTGTACTCATTTTCTGCAGAACCGACGGAAAGTTGAGTATATCATATATATCAGTTTCTTTGTTTATATTGAACGATCTGCGGTGTATTTTTTGTCTCGGGGTATTCAAACGTTCCTATCTTTAGATTGCTTCTTTGGAAGCATTTAGAGATTATACTTATTTAATTCAGAAAAACCATAGGACATACTTTCAACAAGTTGAAAGCAGTCTTATTTTTGTTAGTGTCCAAGAACTTGATTTGAATTTCAAATCTTAAATTACAGGGAAAGCTAGAAGTAAGATAAGTGTGTTCCAAGTTGTTGTCGCGTTATCTGTGAGATTGTCGTCTGGTCAAAAGATTATTTTTCTAAATTTTTATAAATATTTTATATTTTAATTTCATTTAATCTCATTCTTCTTTAAAGACTCAAGCTGTGCACAACGTTACTAAAAATTAGAGGTACGCGTATGTAAATTATTATCTCGGTTATTTTTGGGGTAGTAAAGAACATATTTTTTGCTGGCCAATATTTCGGAAATGTTTGTTTTACATATAAAGCTATTACAGCAAGAATATTGCCTTAAAATTTGTTTAAAAAAACGCATTTAGGCTAGTCGCCCTAATTTCTCTCTAATTTGTTTATCGTGAAGATTTAAAGGTGAAATAAACTGAACTTAGTTTGTTGTTTATTGTGTGTATTGGTGTATTTTATACGAATGCTTCCTTTAGTGTGACGACCACTTGTGCAACCAGAAATTTTGCAATCATTCTTTAAAGAAAGTGATAAAAGAAATCTGTTGCAATTTTGTGTCTGTTGTTTCCTGTTTTAATGATTCCAAAAAAAAATGATTTAAATGATTTCCAAAATAAGTTGTAGTGTGGTACACGACAAAATTCGCTTTCAGAAATATTATTTGTTTTTATTGTATCTACCATCACTGACATTTTTGCAGATAGTTTTGACGTAGATACATATAAGAAAAGAAGAGCCCAGAAGCATCTGGAAGTCTTCTGAAACCGTTCCGTTTGTAAGCAAATGACACTTCTGACGATGTCGACACATGCGACATAATGTTTAATCCAAATCTGATGGCTTCGATGCCTATAGCCTACAAACAAATTGAGTGAGTGGTATTTCATAGTTAGAATCAGAGAGAATATATGAAGAGAGTTTAATGTGGGCCGAAAATGGAATTTTGCCTACAAGCTGATTTGACAGAAAATTCAGATAAGCTGATAACTCGCATACAGCTCTCAGCTATTATGATATGATTTTGTGTTGTTGTTTTTGCACTTATTCCCAGACACGATGTCAAATAATAAAAAAAAAAAAACCGGAAATGGGTGTCGGAGGGTGATACGTACGAAAGATTTCACTCTCCTTTAGGACCTCTGTGGTTAGAATCCCTTTGTAACGCGAATCGGGGTAAGCACACCATTTTGAAGTTGCCAATACTAGTTTAACTATGATGCGTGCGAATCAACATTTGGTCGAAGAATCGATTTGGGTTGTTCTGTTGGTTTTCATAGTGAGGGGTTTCCCAATGGAAAGTGCTGTAAAGTTGTCGATTCCAAAGCCCAACATATAGGCTAGGCATGTAAACGTAGTTGTTTTATAATTTTTTTCAGATGTTTCCTTTTTCGTTGACACAGACAGGACCTTAACTCGTTCAAGAATATTGTCTCTTAAATGCCACAAGGTACATTTCATCCAAATGGGAGAGAAAAGGCATCAACCCAAAAAAACAGCGATTAGCAAGAGCTACATATTTTACGTTTAATTTCCGCGCTTATGTTGTTTTTCAAGCTTTCAGCAGTTCCCAGACAGACACATTCGCCGACTATTTTGAATTTAAACTTGTCACGATTTATACAAGGATTTTACAATTTAGGAAGTATAGACTTGGAAAGAAGTAGGCTCGTTGATAATAAATCCCATTCTGCTTCTTGCTGACTCCATGTTAACGAAGACAGTTACTTCTCGCTTTGTTCCTCCTATGTACGAGGGGCGTTCAATATATTCTCGGTATCGATATGAAAGAAAATGCGAATTCAATTTAAATTGTTTTTATTTTTCAATATAATCTCCCCTAACATCAATGCATTTTGAGATAAGCTTTTTTAAACCCTCAAAAAAATAAATTTCCTCTTTCCCTGCAAAATACCCATTTATTGCCGACTTGAGTTCTTCATCATCCGAAAATCTTTTTCCACGAAGACATTTTTTCAAATCCGGAAACAGGAAATAATCACTAGGGGCAAGGTCTGGACTATAGGGTGGATGTTGGATTTCTTCGAAACCACAATTTCGCGCAGCAGCCTTGGAAACTCGCGCCGTGTGAACAGGAGCGTTGTCATGAAGAAGCAATACACCCGCTGCGAGTTTACCCCGTCTTTTTTTACTTGCTCTATAGGGCAAGTATTGGTTTCGTGCAGAAAAAAAAATCGAGGTTTTAATCAAACATGACTGACTTTACGATGATAGAGAAGCCCAAAAAAGTGGTTTTCGCCATACCGTCCGTCGGTCTGTCTGTGCGGATGTGCGTATGTGCGTCTGTGCGCTTGACGGATTTTCTTCAAACTTGATATATAGTAGTTTGAAGAAAAACGGTTGTCGAGGTTTTTTTTATTTCGTTTTAGCCCGGCTCAAACTGGTACCTTTGAAGTAACGGTTTTTTTCAATTTGAATTTTCTCGAAAACGGCTTTAACGATTTTGATTAAACTCAAAATTTAGCTTACTTTAAGCATTTCTAACAAAACTGCGTTTTTCGTTTTTGGCTCAAATAGTCCTAACGAAAATCAGGTTTTAAGGGCTTTTTTTCAAATAGCCATAAGTTCACAACGGCTTGATTGAATCAACTCAAATTTTGTTTGACATAGTTTTTCACAGTGTTCTATAGGACGAATTAGTAAATTTTTCACTGAAGCCTTTCGAAAAGGTGGCTTCCATACAACGAGCCGTTGAGTTTTAGCCAACTTTTTTTGGTTTTTTCTAATTTTCTCGAAAACGGCTATAACGATTTTGATTAAACTTTGGGTGTTATATTCTTTTAGTGTTTTTAAGAGAACTGCGTTTTAAGTTTTTGGCTAAAAAAGCAAATAACGGAGATCTGCTTTTAACGGTTTTTTTCAAATGGCCATAAGTTGTCAACGGTTGCATTTAATTCACTCAAACTTTGTTTGTTATAGTTCCTTACAGCTTTTTATCAGATGGCATTGATTTTTTTTAGTTTCTCTTTTTTAAATGGTGGCTCCTATACAAAGAGCCACTAGATTTTTGCCAATTTTTTTCATTTTTTCTAATTTACTCAAAAAAGGCTCCCCCGATTTTTATGAAACTTTGTATGTAACATACATAGAATACTTCAAACAAAACTGCATTTTTAGTTTTTGGATATACATGATAATAGCGGAAATTGCTTTTAACAGTATTATTAATTTGGCCATAAGCGGACATTTGTATCATTTATAACACCCAAAAGATAACGTCTTAATTTTAAATATTAAAGGTTTCTTAACGTTAGCTCCCGTATATCGGTTTTTCCAGTTTCAGTCAAATTTTTGTAGGTTTTACAAAATTTTTCAAAAATGAGTTGTTCTCATTGAACGAAAAGTTTGTTTTCATCGTACTATTGCACCCACAGAGCAAGTACGTGCGACCCAGTCATGCATTTTATTTTAATTTCCTCCCGCAAATTATGCAAAGTGGAAGCGTAGGATGTGGCGTTGATGGTTACACCTTTTTTTTTTGTACTCAATGGGCAAGATTCCCTTTGAGTCCCAAAAAACTGAAACCATGAGCTTCCCGGCAGACGGAGTGACTTTGAACTTCTTCGGGGGGTCTGTTCCTTTTGTATGCCACTGCATGGACTCTTGTTTGCTTTCAGGGTCATAGTGGTGAACCCATGTTTCATCCCCAGTAACAATTCGATCCATAACACCGTCGGCGTTCTCACTACACATCTCCAAAAGCTCTCTACAGCATGCGATTCTCACTTTTTTCTGAGGCGCTGTGAGCATTCGTGGCACCCACCTTGCACTAACCTTTGAAAGGTTAAGAAAGAAAGGTCATGAAGAATGGTGTGAATGGTACCAGTTGAAAGCTTGGTGATCTCTGCCATCATTTTCACCTTTATTCAGGCATCCTCAAGAACAAGTTTTTCGACTTTCTCCCGTACAAGCAGTAGCCAGGGCGCCGGAGCGGGGGTCGTCTTCAATGCTCTCTTTGCCTCTCTTGAACTCACTTGACCACTTTTGCACAGTTGATAATGAAGGTGCGGAACCCTGGTAAACAGCCACCATCTCTTCATGAATAGTTTTTTGACTTTTTCCTTGCTTAGTGAGAAATTTTATATAACGTCAATGTCGTCTACAAGTAATTCGCGTCGAAAGATTGTGTCTGATGTACTGGCATGGGTGTTCCGTATTACAAGTATGTACATTTTAAAGCACAATGTTGAAACAGCTGTATGACAAGAGTTGTCACAAGTTTCAGTAGAAATCCCAAAGTAATGGAAACGCATTGGTTAGAAATTAGGACCAATTAGAGTATAAGCGAACGGCTTTAGACACCCACATGAAACGCTGGACGAGATCTTTTAAGCGATATTAAGAGACTTATGCCTTCTCTTTTTTGATCTGACAGGTGGTATCGAGTTAGGTACTCATTTTCGTACATATTTTCCGCCGATTATATTTCGCAGATGCAGATGAGTTGGTGTATGCTCCTGGACTAGGCCATTTCGTTAATTGTTTCAAAAGGCTTTTTTTGATAGATCTTAATTATATATAGTTTGTAATTTCCAAATCCAGCCTTAATCCCACAATTTGAAGTGGTGTAAAGAATATCATGGCAAACGCAAACACAAATAACATTGGTGTTCCGGTTATGGATCCTTATTTTGTTTATACGGAACGACCGCGACCAAAAAGTAAGTTGGACACCAGCAACACAATTTTGGATTTAAAGATGTATATTTTCTTTTAGGTACCCGAACACAAAAGATTGGAGGTGGTTTTGTTTTACTCCTTTTCATGCTTGGAATCATTAAATTATGTTTAAAAATACACAAAATAAACAAGCAACATGAACAACGGGAAGCATTTTCTAACAAAATAACCAACTTGAGAAATGATTTGGAAATCGAAGAACTTAATCGAAGGACGGATATGCTGTTACAACTACAAAATCTTAATATCACTTCCCAATCGTTAATACAATTCAATAAACTGAATTCAACGTCCGAAATGTTTATGAAGGATTCGTTTAGCATGCATCGTGTGATAATTTCCCATACTGCAACAGATAACTGCTATAATGAGGTAAGAATTTTGAAACGCAGTTTCAAGATATAAATCGAATTTATTATACTCATATTTTTTTTTTATTGAAATAAGGTCGCTTGCAGAAAACAAATTGAAGATTTTAAAAGTTCACCGTTTCCTAATTTAAGGAAACACTATATGATTGGTGGGAATGGAAAATGGTATAAGGGCCCCAATTTTTTAAATACTGAAGGCCTTCATGCAAAAGGAAACTATTCAGATGCCATGTGTATTACTTTAATTGGGACATTTTCAATATTTCTGCCACCACCGAAACAAATGAATGCCGTTCATTCGGTAATACTACTTTCAAAAATATATGATTCGCTTGTAGAGAACTACCGGCTGTACGGTGCTAGACAATTTATGAACACAGAGAGCCCTGGAGATGATTTGTATGAAACCATCCAAAACTGGGAACATTGGTCAGACAATATTGAAAATATGACTGAGGAAACTAAACCGAAAAGTCAAGAATAAGTAATAACTGCCTACGAAAAATGGGACAATCTTTTAACCAAAAAACCTCAATGCAAAATCAAGTCTTAAAAAATTCTTTTAATAAAAGCACACAAAAGAAGAATAGAAATCTACATTTTAAACTAAAAACTTAAAGTGAGTGTAAATAAATAATAATATTTTAATGGTTGTATGAAAAAATTTAATTTTTAGTACATAGTTTTTAACGACAAATTTCCTACTATATACCCTTTTAAGTGAAAATACATATTCAGTATTAAAGAGAAAATAGTCCGGTAAAAATAGACATTCACCATTACATAGATTCCCAAGAAGCTGAAAGTTTGTATGGACGATAGGGATACCATTATGATGAATTTGTAAAAAGTCCCCATTGATTGCATGTGTGCAAGGCCAAAGGTGACGGAAATGGGTTGTTTATTTAAACAAAAACAGTTTGTTTAAGGAAACAAATTTTGGTCCACAAACGTCTAGCTGGTGCAATTTCCAACACAAATGGTTGAGTATTTTGTCCGTAGCATTTGCCGTTAACTATAGATATAGCTTTTTAATTTAAGCTCTTGGGGCCGAAATATATGTTGTTCCTAGTAGTTCGGTTAGTATGATTCTTTGAATTGATATAACTTTCCGACAGTTAAATGCACTTTTAGTGTAATTAGCTTTGTTTGTTGAGCAATGAAGTCACCCTGGGGTCGCCACAGCGCGTTTTTTGAATTACCTCAACTCGCCCTCAATACAAAATTCTCTGTTTTTTGAAACCTGGGGTCGCCCTGAAGTCACCCTGAAGTCGATCTTGCTATTTAGCTGGGGCGAGTTGAGGTAACGAATCAGCTGTTGAAGTGACTTTTGCTGTCAAGAATTTCTTGTGTATTTTTCTTCTGCATTTGATTTTTCATGTCTTTTTTCGATAAAACTAAATGAAATGCAAGTGAGTGCATTTATTTTGATGAAAGTAAATACAAATCGAACAAATAAAGCAAAATGGAAACTTTTGATTTTGTGCGTTGTGAAAAATATACAATCAGCAGCCGTCATGCGTTTTTTGAGAACCGAAAAACCCAGGTTTTTTTGACAACTCTTGGAGTTGTCAAGAAAACCCAGGGCGACCTTGGGTAAAGTTCAACAAACAAAGCTATTGATTTCAATAAGTTGTCAACTGCAGTGACGAATGACAACTTGCATCAACATGATAAACACAACCCGTGATCCTGAATCAAAAAAAAATTGCCGTCACGGGACGCCCGGCAGATGTGTAACATTCAATTTTACATTAAGTCATAATTTTTCAAAACCATCAAGAAAATATGGAGTGAAATAATTTTTAATGATTTGGTGTTTCGTTAATAAAGTGCGACCGATGGTTAGAAAATTTTAAAAAATTAATGCATATTACAACTTTTAACGGAATCGGGGGAGAGTACGATAACTGAGGCGCCAAGATTTAACAACGGTTTTATGTAGAGGCGTCAAACGCAAGTTTTTTGCTATAGGAGGGGGGGTCTACCTCGCCCCGTTTAGGAGGTAGGGGCGATTTTCGAAAAAAATGTCTTGAATGGAATAATAAATATTAAAAAACAACGGCAACACTTAAAATACACTACTATAACGGTTTTAAAAGCCAGAAGTCTGTTCTTTAATCCTACATTTAAATTAAATTCCTCGTTATAATAGTTTTCAAAATATTCGCATTCAAACTCGAAATTTTGATAAAAAAAAAACGTTATAGTAGTGTATTTTAAGTGTTGCCGTTGTTTTTTTAATATTTATTATTCCATTCAAGACATTTTTTTCGAAAATCGCAAAAATACTTGCATTTGACGCCTCTACATAAAACCGTTATTAAATCTTGGCGCCTCAGTTATCGTACTCGTGCCCGGAATCGCCCCTTAAAAGTGGGCGTGTCTTAAAAATGTGTAAAAAAAATTTCAAGTAAATTTTTAGGCATATATGTGAAAAACTATAGCTGAATCGAGGAGTTTTTTGACAATCTTATCCGAATAAAGATATTTTATAAAAACAACGCCCTTAGAAGTGGGAGTGTTGTAAAAATGTACAAAACAAAATTAAACGAAAAAAAATAGTTTAAATTTGATTATTGGTACTTTGAATTTTTAAAACTATATTTTTTGTGCCTTTATGAATAAGTGGTTAAGCCAAGCCCGAAATAAAAACTTCTTCTCATGCATTAGTTTTGTATATTGTTAGTAGCGCTTGTTTGCAAAAATAAGATTTGTATAGTTTCTTATGAAACGTGGGCGTTAGCCACACCCAAAATCAATTTTATTTTATTTTCAAGAATGGGCGTCAGCCACCCCCACACTGAATTTTTTACTTGCGATTATAGGTACTATAAGGCAAGTTATGGATTCGTGCAGAAAAAAAAATTTGAGATAACAATCACATGACATTACGATGATGGAGAAGTCGAAAAAAGTGGGTCTGGGAATTCCGTCCGTCTGTCTGTCTGTCTGTCTGTCTGTCTGTCTGTATGTCTGTTCGCGCCTCTGGAGGCTGAACGGGTGGGCCGATTTGCTTCAAATTTGATATTTAGGATTTATTTGGCCGTCCCTCGGAACAAATTTTTTATTTTTGCTCTAGGTCCAAAAATAACGGCACCTGCCATACAATCTTGAAGACAAAAATTGATTTTCTCAAAAACGGCTCTAACGATTTTGATAAAACTTTCAGAATGCTATTTTTGCAAGAAAATCTATCTTTTGGTTTGAATTTTTTTTTCAAAATTTGTCTAATAACGGTACCTCTCATAGAACAAGTATTTTCAAATCAAATTTTCTCGTAAACTATACATTCGATTTCAATAAAATTTTGGCCACAGAAAGTCATTCATAATTTTATTAATATGACATTTAAAAATTTTCAAAAACTTTTTTTTTTGATTTTTTATAATTTTTTCAAAACAATTTTTGGTTTTCGAAATATGTTGGAAACGGGTACATTGATTTTTTTAAAAATTATTTTTCAAATGTAAACTACAGATTGCCATATATTTGCATACTCAAATAAATTTCAAAATATTTTTTGAAAAAGTTTTTCAAAAATAACCTTTTAAAAAAAAAAGTGGTCCAACGATTTTCAATATTTTTTTTTCCTAGATTGACGTATAGCTTTTAAATTTTATTGCGAAAACTCTTAAACTAATTTAAAAAATAAAAGAATTTTCGAAATTATTTAATTTTTTTTTAATATCCATATATGCAGCCACTACGCAATTATTGAACATAAGAGCAAGTTCGTGCGACCCAGTCGTGCATTTTATTTATTTGATTGAGAGAAGATTTTACTATAGCTTTCGTGCAAAAATTTAAGCGTTGTGCTTTGACTGTACAAAAAACACATTTCGATTTTGCCATATAGAGGTTGTTGAACAAAAATGACGATTTTGGGTGTTTGTGGTTTTTTGATACCGAGGTTTGGGAAATTTGCACTTTGTGTGACTTTTTTCGAATGTTAATCCATGCAGTCTGCCCTAACCTTTGTGGTAATGGTAATGTCGTGGTGGAAATTCCATGGAATCAAATAATATTACAACTCAGTAGATCTAAGCTAAATGCCTAGCGAGCGCACCAAAAATGCACAAGTGGTATGAAAAATATTCTCCCATCTCTCCACAAGGCCTCTACTGAAAATTTTTCCTGGACAGAGTATAAATATTGTCATACTTAAGTGTACTACAATTACTTGGAAATTTCCTTATTATGGATACATATTTGAAAACAAACCTTTTAAACTTTTTTGAACATTTGAGCTAAAAACAAAAAATGCAGTTTTGTTAAATTATAAATTTAAACAAAATCGTTGTGCGTTAATCCAAAATAAAGACACTGTTGCTTTAAGACACCAGTTGAAGCGTGGCTAAAGCGAAATTTGAAAAAAGTCTCCACAAATGTTTTTGTTTAAGAAAATATTTATTATGAAGGTTGAAGAAAATCCGTCAAGCTATTTAGGCTGTAGCTTGACGTGAAAAATGCACAGACGCCGATCTATACACAGACAGACTGACTAACAGTGTGGCAAAAACCCTTTTTATAAAGCTTTTCTATCATCGCAATGTCAAGTTTGATTAAAATCTCGATTCAGTTTAAGAAAAATAAAATAAAAATATGTTCTTGAATTTTTAACACTTGAGAGGAAAATTTAATTAGAAAACTATGAAAAACTTCACACACTGCAAAAATACCAATTATAAAAGCCTTGTTAAAATAAAAAGAAAATATAGAATCTCACTTACCAGAAAGTAAAAATTCTTTAAGATTTTTTATCCTCGTCCTCAAAATAAAATTGAGACTCACCTGTAAAGAAAAAAAAATTGTTATAATTCAAGCACAATTTGTTTCTTTACCAGAAGTCTTTTTTATGAAAAGAAGCAGTTTCTCAAAAGAGCTCATAATTTTCGTTTTTTCAAATATTTGAATATCAAATAACCCCCTATGTTTACCTGGTTTTAAAAGCAGTTGATTTGTTGTTCCATGATATGTATGTTGTATCATGCAGAATGTACCTAAACAAAATATTCTTTAAGCAAAAACCACTACGCCACCGACACTGACTGTTCTATCGACAAAGACGCCATGTTAAAACAAAATTCACTTTGCAATAAATTCATCGCGTTAAATTATTTTGTAAACAAAAATACCAAGTTCTACGTTCTAGCGATTAAAAGAAAAAAAAACTTTCTATATAAATTCACTTCATAAATTAATCAACAATTATATTAACTTTTTAAGACCGCACATTGCAATTTCAACATTTAAATCAATATTTTTTAGCACACGATCGCGGAGCACACAGAAAATCAAAACACATCGCACGAACTTGTTCAAGAAATAACAAAAACACTTTTAGCAACTGTAAATTGAATGTGCTTAAAGCTCTCGGTCGGAGTGGATTTGCGTGCACTGCATGGTGCATATCGGCCGGCAAAACCGGCACTGCATAAGCTTTTTGAAGTGCTTTCTGTGGTCGGCATGAAAGAAAGCTAAAATATCAATTTTTTGTAGGGTGGTTATAAATTTGAAATCTGGTTTGAATTTTGAATTATTATATAGCTATTACATATTACATATTACATAAGAACACTATTTATGTATTTAAGCAGGTATATATGTATATAATTTTAGTTGATTACATAATTTACTTCTAATATAATGTACATATACATAGCTATTGATTTAAATATTATTGAGAGTAACTTGAAAATAAATGATTACTGCTCAGGTAAAAGTTTTTATTTGTGAACACATTTTTAATTTTATTTTTGAGAAATACAAAAAGTTCATTTTTATTTTAAAGGCCCATCTATACTTCTGTCATCATGGACAGAATATAATGATATCGTTTAAATGCCTGTCCGGCTTCTGACTATAGCACCGATCCGTGTGGTCTTACCTTACATAACCTCAAAATGAATGTGAAAAAGTCAAATACGTAACCAAATTTTTGGTTTTTTATTTTTATCTTTTTCACAAATTTTTTTTTTCGAGATTTGGTGAAAACATAAATAAAATATTATTTTTTTCGTCATATTTTTACTGAACATACCTACCGAAAAACGATCCTTATTTTCAATCGAAAATTCTCATGTCAAAATATTTGCTTTTTTAAAAAAGTGAGTATTCTTTTTGTTCCTTGAAATCTCGACTTTCTGATGGTGTAAAAATATATGTATATATACTATTTGAAAGGTAGATTTTCTCAGAGAATGCAAAAAAATCAACAACAAAAACTCGATTCCAACATTTTAACTTTCGATTATAGGTACCTACTAAGTATGTATAAGGCAAGTTATAAGTTTTTTGAACAACGAAACATAACATAACGATGATAGAGAAGTCGAAAAAAAAAGGTACGACAATTCTGTCTGTCTGTCTGTCCGTCTGCCTGCATCGGCACAGACCAAACTGCTGGACCGATTTGCTTCAAACTTGGTACAGAGTATTATTATGACGTCTTACAGAGGGGTTTTTGGAATTAGCATTCTAGCTCTAAAACTAACGGTACCTGCCATACGATTTTTAGTGAAAATTTAATTTTTCTCAAAAACGGCTCCTACGATTTTGATAAAACTTTCTGAATAGTATTTTCTGTGAAAACTTTATGTTTTGGTTATAATGGATTTTTCAGGAAAAGTCTTATAATGGTACCTACCTCCCATAGGACCGGTTTTTTTAAATCCGATTTTCTCGTAAGCCACTCGACGAATTTCGATAACATTTTTAATGTAGAAACCTTTTTATAGACAAAATAATAAAGGTTCTTAAATTCGTCAAAAAAAAGTTTTTTGGAGTTTTAAAAAAAATTAATTTTTTTTTAATTTTTTGTTTTTTTCCAAAAACGGTTTGATCTATTTTTTTTAAATTTTATTTTTCTGATAAAAACTACAAATTGCTAGAAGTTGGCATACTCAAAAAATATTTGGAATATTTTTTCGAAAAGTTTTTAAAAAAAAACTGTTTTTTTGAAAAAACTGGTCGAACGATTTTGAAAAAAAAAATTTCATTCATTTCATTTCATTTTTCCTGACAAACGTTTTAACTAGTGATTTTTAAGTGATCAATAAAATTTCATATCATTTTTTCCCTGTTTTTTTTTTTCCAAAATCTTAAACCCCAAGACCACTGGTCATACATTAGAGCAAGTTCTTACGACCCAGTCGTGCACTTTATTTATAATTTTCTTTCCCTCGGGAACAATACTTATTTGTTATGGATTAAAAAAATGCTTTAAGAAATTTAATATATGTAGCTAGGTTGAAGCAGAGGATTTAATAACAGAATTAATCACAACAAATGGTCTAGTCTAGATGAATTCTAATCTGGATCTTTGCTATATATCCACACGGATATATAGCAAAGATTTGGATATGGTATTCATTCAACACAATGTGGGATTTTTATTGGATGCAGATCTCAAACATAAAAGTAGTTCTCTTACGGCTCAAACTATTCAAAGATTAATAAAATTTCAGCTGATGCAACCCTTTCACAATATTAACGACGCTGAAATGCAAATTTTGAAAACTAAAATACCTAGGTATCATAACATTGATGTTTTGAAACGCTTAAAAATGTGGCTCGTAAATATTAAAATTAGTTTTTTCTTCGTTCTAGAAAACTATGTTTTAAAAATACATTTTTCTATCGCTTTTGATTTGATTCAGGTTGAATTTGTCATTAATAACACATATTTTACAACAACTACAAAATCCAGCTCCTCCTTATTATTTCATTCCTTTTTGCATTTCCAATACGTTCCAGATTGGAAAAAAATGGAGTACCTATGTAAGTGCAAATCTGTTCGCATATAAACAAGCTAATTCTCATATTATGCTAAGTGCACTGATGCATCTAATAACCCGGCAAACAGTTTGTATCTCTCAGATACCTTTATAGTAACTTACAATTCTAGTGATTCTTTCAGTCTATTCAATGCTTCCGACACTGGCAGCCGACGACGCACGCGTGGTTGACGTTCGATAGTAGTTTCTATAAATTCCCATAAATTATGACAAGTAACAAGTTTTTAAATCTTTTATTTATATTAGCAATCGCTACTGCACCAAGTACCAGCTATGAGTAAGTTTTACACTAATTTGTTCCCAGAAATGTAAATTAGATTTAAACTTAATTCCTTATAGCGTTTTGCCTGTCTGGGGTTATGAGTGTTACAATACCAAATGTATTAAAGCACCCTTTAACGGCGAACACAAAGGTCAAAGTTTGCCCATGTGTAAGCTGCTTTGTGGAGATGAAATCGGAACATTATGGCCCAAACCAACGGGTAAAGTTAAAATTGGCAAGCAAGTTGTTCAAATCGATCGCAACAAAATGAAATATGAAGTTCCATCAAATCCACAAACTCAAGGACTCTGGAAATTGGTAAAGAATAGATTTCGTTCACATGTCTATTCCAAAATTCCAGAATCGGATTTCGTTTCAAATGGTGGAGCACCATTTTTGGTTAGGATCACCTTGAATCAGACTTTAGAGGAAATGGCAGAGTTACCAAGACTTACGTATGAAACAGACGAAAGTTATTCGCTTGAAATAAGTCAGGAAAAGAAACTTGTTTTGGCTGATATTTTCGCCGAGTCTTTCTTTGGAGCACGACACGGTATGGAAACTCTATTGCAGCTGATTGTGTACGACGATATTCAAGGTAAACTGCAAGTGATGATTGATACCGAAATTAGCGATGCTCCCGTCTACAAGCATCGGGGTATTCTTCTGGATACTGCACGGAACTATTTTAGTGTGAAATCAATCAAAAGAACTATTGGTGAGTGTTAGCTACTTTCAAATTGATCGAAATGTTTTTTAATTAATCTCTTGTTGCGTAGATGCTATGGCGATGAGCAAACTGAATCAGTTCCATTGGCATATGATCGATTCTAACAGTTTTCCACTCGTGGTAAAATCCCATCCAGATTTGCACAATCTAGGCGCGTATTCCCCTCGTAAAGTCTATACGCCAGAGGACATATCGGATATAGTAGAATACGCTCGTGCTCGAGGTGTTCGCGTTATTCCAGAGTTTGATGGTCCAGCACATAGTGGAGAGGGATGGCAAAATACCAAAATGAGTGTTTGTTTTAATGCCCAACCGTGGAAGGACTTCTGTAATGAGCCACCATGTGGTCAACTCGATCCTACCATCAATGGGCTCTATGATGTTCTGGAAGATATCTACCGGGAAATGTATGAATCATTCAACAAACCAGATATATTCCACATGGGAGGAGATACAGTTTCATTTCAATGTTGGAACACCAGCGCAGCTATTAGAAGTTGGATGCGTTCGAAAGATTGGGGTTGGGATTATGCGGATTTTGTCAAATTGATGGGACACTTTCAGACTAATGCCCTTGCCAGACTTGACAAAGTTGCCGAAAACAAAACCCTTCCTATTATATTTTGGGAAAGTCAATTGACCATTGCTCCTTATCTGGATGATTTCCTTGACAAAACCCGATACATAGTTCAAACTTCACAAACAGAAGCTGACTGGAGAACCCGTCAGATTTTGGAACGTGGCATACGAATGATAACGACAAATTTTGATTTGTTTGTAAATGGAAACACAGCAAGTTGGAATGGGGGTGGGAACATAAATGGTTGGCAAAAATTCTACGAAAACCGGCCTGACAAAGTTTTTGACGGTGAAAGCAAATTAATTTTGGGGTCGGAGGCTGCAGTTTGGACGGAACAAATTGATGAATTCTCATTGGATACCTTACTTTGGCCAAAAGCTAGTGCATTGGCAGAGAGGTTATGGTCGAATCCGATAAGTAGTTGGATAAAAGCGGAATCTAGATTATTGGTGCATCGGGATCTTTTGACAGAAAATAGAATACGTGCGGAATCATTGGAACCGGAGTGGTGTGTTCAAAATCAAAACGAATGTCCAAGAGAGGCATATTATTGATTTTTAGAATATGATTTGTTCTCTAGATTTAATATGTTACGAGATAATAAATATATTTTTTTTAAATCAATGTTTCTTAAATGTTATAACTGTGGCACCACATGACATTGTGGTTTGTAGTTAGTTAGCTATTCGACATAGCCGCACTGCAGGTCTAGATTCAATTCCTGATTCTACCTCAATTTTTTAAGGGTGTTGTCTGTTGCGAGGAAGTGACATATTTCCAATAGTACATTTTGTCATGAAGAAGAGCATCTCTGTTGAGGATTTGACAGGGAAGTATGTCTCTTTCATTCCTGCTCAAAATCAAAGAACTTAGAGAAATGGTAAAGGGGTTAAAACACTCAAGGCTGCAGCTCCTATAGATATCTTGTCAAAATATTCTAATAAGCGTGACGTTTTTAATATTGTGTCTTAATTCTAAAATAGGATATCAGAAGACAATGAATCCTTTACTCTAAAAAAAGGAACAACAAAAAACACTAATCTCTTAGCTGCATCACATTTATTTAAAAAAATCTTATAACAAAAGAACTGCTGCCAAACTTGTGATACCTAAAATGTTAAGCATATGCATCCCGTGGGCACTCATTTTGATTCTGCACACACCATTCTGGTTGAACAGCTTCCGGGGATAAGCCATTTTGCGCCAAAAGCTCACGATGCATTAATAGTCGGTCTTCTGCCTTACGCCACAGTGCCTTTGGGTTGGACCATAATCTTTCAGCAAGTGCACTTGCCTTAGGCCACAACAATGCATCCAAAGTAAACTCGTCAATTTGTTCTGACCATACAGCAGCTTCGGAGCCCAAAATAAGTTTATTTGCACCTCCAAATACACGATCAGGCCTACTTTCGTAACTTCTTTTCCAACCTTCAAGACCACCGCCTCCATTCCAATTTGCAGCTCCACCATTTATGAACAAATCATAGTTTGTTGAAATCAATCTAAAACCACGCTTAAGGGCTTCTTCTATGAATTCCTCCGGTGCATGGACAACTGTCTGTATGATGTAACGTGACTTGTCAAGAAATTCATCAATATAGGGTGGAACAGTCAACTGGCTGGCCCACAAGACAATTGGCATCTTTGTGTTATTGGAAGCCCTATCAAGTCTGGCAAGAGCATTGGTTTGAAAGTGTCCCCACAATCTTACAAAGTCGCTGACCTCCAAGGACCATCCTTTGGCAAGCATCCAATCTTGAATGGATTTTGAAGCATTCCAACACGACAATGATGCTGTATCTCCTCCCATATGGAAAACGTTAGGATCAAACGACTTAAACATTTCCGAATAGATGTCCTCTAATATATCGTATACCCTGTCAATGGTTGGATTTAGTTGACCACATGGCGGTTGATTGCAGAACTTTGTCCATGGTTGTGCATTGAAACAAACTGTTACGTTTTCCTTCTGCCAGCCTTCGCCAATGTGGGCTGGTCCTTCAAATTCTGGGATTACTCGAATTCCACGGATCAAGGCATATTCCAACACTTCAGCAATATTTTCGGGAGTGTAGATTTTATGTGGTGCATAGGCCCCAAGCTTGTGAAAATCTGGATGGGACTTCACCACCAAGGGGAAACTATTTGAGTCTACCAAGTGCCAATGGAAGGTGTTCAATTTGCTCATAGCCATGCCATCTGAAAATAGAAGTTCGAAATATTTATTTATTTATAGCTAAATATTTTACAAAATTAATTTATAAACTACTTTCTGAGGAAGACTTTGGGGCAACAAGGCTATGCAGTGTCGGTGTTACGTATGTCAACAATGGCCATACGTACAGTTCTCTTTTTTTATATAAAACATCAACATGTCTTCACTAGAATTAGAATATAATATGAAAATGAGAGTCAGTCGCTCTCACTCAGTATACACGAGAGGTCGTTCCGACCATTGTTTTAGAATGCGAAATAAATGTGGGTTTTTTTTACTATACAATTTTTCCCACAGAAAAATTTATCGTCTTTCATTTCGATCGGAATAATAATGGTGCGGAACAGTCGTCTTTTGAAATGAACAAATAAGTTTTAAAAAAAATTATAATTAGTTAACATTTATGTACATATGTATGTACATATGTCCTGTACGTACATATATGTAAAATTTCAATTTGAGATTATTTGAATACAAACAAATGAGAAATAACAAAAGTAAAAACGAAAAAATAACTTGTATTTTAGACAATAGGAATTTAAATATCATTAAGCTTATTGTGAAGTAATATGGAGTTCGAAACCTAGTGTACAACGATTCTTTTCATAAAACATTTCCATAAATAATTTCCCAGAATATTCTCTACGAATTAGGAAACACTCTGTATAAATCATTACATGTGAAGATATAAAGAGCTCTATTAACATAACTCAGGGTACACTAAAGAAAGCCTATCCATAAATTCGCGGGGAGCAATAAAAAAATAATTGGAGATAGAACATGGCTTTGAAACAATTTTTACTGGCGATTATAGGTTCTGTACTGTGAGGCAAGTAATGCATTATCAAAAAAAATAAATTATAACAATCAAACATGACGATGATGGGAAGGTCGAGTGCGTCCGGACAATTCTGTCTGTCTGTTTGTCTGTTCGCATGTCTGTCTGGCTGTCTGTATAGTAATCTACAGCCTAAATGGCTAGCCCGATTGGCTTCAAACTTGGTACAGAGTATTATTATGACGTCATACAGAGAGTTTTTTGGAATTGGCATTCTAGGTCTAAAAGTAAAGGTAAATGCCAATGCTCCTACGTTATGATAAAATTTTCTGAATGGTGTTCTTTGAGATAACTTTATGTTTCGGTTAAAATAGATATTTCAGGAAAAGACTAATAACGTTGCCTCCCATAGGACCGGTTTTTTTAAATCATCGTAAACCAATTTACGGATTTCGATTAAATTTTTAACATGAAAGCCATTTTTCAATAAACGAAATAACATTAATTCTTAAATTTTTCAAAAATAAAATTGTTTCGGATTAAAAAAAAGTTAATATTTTTTTTAAATTTGTTGGCATACTCAATAAAGATTTGAAATATTTTTTCGAAAAGTTTTTCAAGAAAGCCCATTTTTTGACAACGAAATTCCGAAAAAAACGTTTTAACTAAGTGATAGTGATAAATAAAATGTCATATGATTTTTCCCTTGCTTTTTTTCCAAAATCTGCAGCCCCAAGACCACTGTCACACATTAGAGCAAAAGTTTGTGCGACCCAGTCGTGCGCTTTATTTTTATAATTTATTGAATTTCTAGAACGTACCTAGTAGCAGGAAAATAAATTTAAGGAAATTTATAAAACACTCGAAAATAAGGAACTTCGTTCCGAAAAATTTGCAATTTTTCTATTTTGGAAAACAACATTTCGTTTATGAAAGATTTCTAAAATATAAAAATCGTGCTAGTAGTTTTAGAGAAATATAAGCTGGCAACGTTAGTCTTGCAGCTATGATGCCAACTCTGAAAAGCCTTCTTCATAATGCCCAAAAAATACAATGTACCCAGCTTGAAACAAATCGGCCCAACCACTAAGGCTGTAGTTCGCGATGCAGGCATACAGCCAGACATACAGAAAGATGGACAGACAGACTGACCAACTCGTTATGACTATCATCGTAATATCATATTTGAGGAAACATAAAAAATCTTTCAGTATTGGTGTAAGCCAAATCCCTTGTTATTCAGGGTGCCCCTTATAATTCGCCATTAATATTTTAGGACATGGTTATTGGATATATTTTAAGAAAAAAAGATTTCTACAGGAAGGGCCTATCTTAAAATAATAACTTTCTTAGAAAAATTAACTGAAACTCAAAAATGTATATGGGAAATATTTTACCTGTTCAAGGTTTTTCCAAGTTACATAAAATCCACGGGGTTTCCACAAACTTGTCAGGGGTTTTTATTTTTATTATTTATTAAAGAAAATATTAATGCGCATTGTCTCGAGATAATAATTGATTCCAAAGTCAAAAACTTATCAATGGCAAGAAAAATGGAACATGCTAGAAACTGAACATTAAGACCGAGACAAGATATCAAATTTATTTCAACGAAATTACAAAGCCTAGTGTTCTAAAATAAATGTCTTAGTGAATTTTCTATCATAAGTACCAACAGCGCAATTACCGTTAAAACGAGTGAGGGTATACCAAAGTAAGACTTTTGTTAAATCCCCTATAATGATATAAAAATTGTGGACATGTCCTTACTGTAGAACAATTTTAAATTTAGAATTTACCTACCCAAGAATTATGCCATAAAATATTATCGACGTATTAAGGGACGCCCTGCATAGAAGGAAAAATTAAAATAATTTTGATCTAAATATTTGCAATGCCCTTTTGGTAGAAATCCTTAGGATACACACATTTCTAAGTTAAGTCGGTTTTCTAGATGTCATTTTCAACTTATGGCCTTTGGAATATACCTTTTAGAACAAGATTTCCTTTTTGTAATCCAAAACTGAGAACATACGGAAACAATTTTTGCTGACCAAACAATAAAAATTTTAGTAAGTTAACAACAGATGTTTTATATATTTTTTGCTTAAAAGAGAGAGTTTAAGAAAAATACCAGCGAGGGTTAAAAGGTCAATCAAATTTATGAAACCACCCAACAAAAATTTTTACTGAAAAGCTTGAAATGCCAAAAGACAGAAAAATTTTATAGAACCGTAATAAAATATATAAAAAATAAAGTAAAACAAAACTAATATTCACACTATCGATCCAAGTAATAATAATAATAAAAAAAAACTTACCCAGAGTCCTTTTGATTGATTTCACACTAAAATAATGTCTAGCAGTATCAAGCAATATCCCCCGATGTTTATACACTGGAGCATCATCTATAAAAACATCGCCCAGTATCTCGACACACCCTCCGATCTCGTTATACACGATCAGCTGTGTCAACGTCTCCAAACCATGTCTAGCTCCAAAGTACGTCATTGCATTGATCTCAACCAAAACCTGATTTGCATCTTCTGATATCTTCAACACATAACTCTCATCGGTGTCATAAGTAAGCTTTGGTACTTCATCGCCAATATCTTCCAGATTTATCCTGATCAGTAATGTTTTTCCCTCATAATTTGCCAATCCAGATTCTGGTATTTTTGCATCGATTTGACCACGGAACCTCTCCTTTACTTTATCCCAGAGTGCATCGTCCACGAATCTCGGTGTGATGTTAAATTTGATTTTGCTTCGATCCATTGGAACAACAAATACACCAATTTTCACAGAACCAGTTGGTTTCGGCCACAAAGTTCCAATTTCGTCTCCGCAGAGCAATCTACACGCTCCCAAGCCCTGGCTACTAAACTCATTGTGGAAAGGAACTTTAACGCATTTGTTGTCAATGCAGTCGTAGCCCCAAACCGGTAAGGACTCACTATGAAATAACAGAAAATACCACACATTTACTAACTTTTATGTTAAAATTTAAAAAAAGTCATTAAACTTACTCCAAACCTAGTACAAAAGCTGGAAATAGTCCGGCTATTGACAAAATTAACTTGCAAAACTTGTTGATAGTCATTCTAGAAGACAGAGGAACCGATTTATTTTGATTTCTAAAGTGCGAAGCTGATTAGGTGATTAGCGAGGGGTTTTCCCGATCGCATAGGGGAAAGACACAGCTTCAATCTATGCAAACTCTGACTCTGGGGACGGGTTTTATTGTTTCAACTGATAAACACACAATGGATTGCAATGTTATTAAAAATTTAATTGCTATAGTATAACTGTTCATCAATATAATTAAGTGTCCGAAGATAGAAAGATTTAAAAACAACCTGAATCCACGAGAGCCGAACGTTAAATGAACTTTATTTCAAATGACTCGATGCTTGCATATTTATACAGTGATGCCAAAGTTTATTTGTGCATTTTATGGGGTTACTCCCAGATCGGATCTTTGGGGTAGACATAGCTAGATAATTTTTACGCGGAAAGATTGTTGTTTTGAGGTTCCTTTGAAGCGGGTAATTTACTGCGATCCAGTAGCTTAAAAGACCTGTCCATTTTCTTTGGTCAAAGATTTGCCCCCATTTTGTGGGAGTTTCTTGTTTTAACAAAATTTTTATTTGCTTGTAAAGGGTGATTTTTTTAGAGGCGTAAAACTATAAAATGGAATAAAACACGGATAAATTGTCTTAATTGTCATTAATTTGGAAGATAATTCTTTGCCATTTTTATTTGAATATGATTTATGGCATAAAGCCACCGCGATCTGATTTTTCCGCAAAATTTTTAATAAAGGGGATGGACAAGGACACAGATACAACTGTTGTGCACGATGGCGGATGAACTCATTCGGGTCTTTTTCGATCCTGCGCTCTACAGCGGCAAAAGCGTTTTATATACGCACTGTACGATGGCTCAGATGATGAATGAGTATTGTCATTAAGATTTATCGATTTGCAGACCATAAAACAGAAACAGACGAAGTGCGCAATGCATGTCACGATCAGCACAATTTGTAGCATTGTTCAGTCGTCAGTCGATTCGTGATGAAATGGTAGACCAAACTGATGATAAATCACAAGGCAAATCCTCAAGGTAAATGGAGTGTTGGAAGACCAAAAAAAACTGGAGGTCAACAGTTTTGAAGGATGCCAAGTCCTAAAATTTGGAATCGGGGGCACAGATGAGGTATCATTTTGCGGAAAAAGGGAGATAAAAGTATTAGGTAGCAGCCCAAAGACCCAGGAAGATTAAAAGTGTTGCTGCCGATAGCGACCCCGGAAACCAAAAGCAGAGGTTTTGCAAACAAATTTCTTGAACCTAAGGAATTGACGACATACATTAAGTTGAAAAAATTATATCGGTCAACTCAAATGTCCATCTCCGGAGTCCATGCAAATTGTGCTCATTTTAAGGCATTTTGAATTAGATATTGTTCTCAAGTCATCTGGCTCAGATTTAGTATTATTTCTTCCTCAGGATTAGCTTTGAAGACTTTAAAGGTTTGTTGTTTGCAACTTATTCTCTTGCGTAAAAAATTATGAACACAGGTATTTAAAAAAATTAATTAATGGCTTTAATTTTACATAAAAAAAGGTACACAATCCTCTAAGTAGGTACACATGTTACATTCTTAAGCGACAATACTTAAGATCAATTTATTATCCATTATCCTTGCAGTAAGGGTCAAAAAAATATAAAAGAAAATAGTATGCATTACGCATTATCCGCTCGATTCGTTTTTTGGATCATAAGCATCAATGGGGCACTCATCTTGATGCTGCAAACACCATTCCGGTTCAATAGACTCAGCTGATAGTCCATTAGCAGTCAATCGTTCCCGATGGACCAAAAAACGTGATTCAGCCAATCGCCAATTGTCCTTTGGATTTGACCATAAACGCTCAGCCAATGCACTAGCTCTTGGCCAAAATCTTGCATCTACGGTATGCTCGTCAATCTGTTCTGACCAAATGGCAGCTTCTGATCCCAAAATCAATCCATTATAATCACCGGCAATTTTTTCTGGACTATTTTCGTAGACCTTTTGCCAGCCGATGTATGGTGAACACCAGTTATTTCCATCTGTTACCCATCCAGCGAAACCACAGTCAAAGTATAAGGCATCATAGTTTGAAAGAATCATCTTGTAACCACGTTTGAGAATCTCTTTAATCTTCATATCGAAGCCAGTTGTCCAGACTTGAATGATATAACGTTCCTTGTCGAGGTACTCATCAATAAATGGAACATCGGTCAAACGGCTTGTCCACATAATAATCGGAAGTTTTCCATTCGGTGAAAGACCATCGACTTTAGCTAAAGCTTGATTTTGGAAATGACCCCACAACTTCATAAAGTCCTTCTCCTCCAGTCCCCAGCCCTTGGCAACCATCCAATTGCGAATTACTTCACTGGTGTTCCAGCAAGCTGTTGACACTTCATCACCTCCCATGTGGAAGACGTCGGGATCGAATAGTTCAAACATTTCTCGGTAGATGTCTTCCAAAACGTTGTACAATCCATCGACAGTGGGATCAAGTTGACCACAAGGTGGTTCCACGCAGTAATTCTTCCATGGTTGGGCGTTGAAGCAAGCAGTCATGTTCTTGTTCTGCCAGCCTTCACCAACATGAGCTGGAGCATCGAACTCAGGAAGAACACGAACACCTCTGGCTCGTCCATATTCCACTAAATCGGCGATGTTTTCATGTGTGTAAACCTTACGTGATGAATAAGCTCCAAGTTTATAGAGATCAGGTTGGGACTTCACTTCGAGGGGGAAACTTTGTGAATCAATAATGTGCCAATGGAAAGTGTTCAATTTCGTCATGGCCATTCCATCTGCAAAAATGACACAAAAGATAAATGTAACGAAAAACTTACTCGTGGATGGATTTAGAAAAATCATACAACTCACCGATAGTCCTTTTGATCGACTTCACACTGAAATAGTTCCTTGATGTATCCAAGAGTAAACCACGATGCTTATAGGCTGGTGCATCGCTGATCTCAGCTTCTGCCAACATCTGAACTTCCCTGCGAATGTCATCATAAACGATCAACTGGGCCAAAGTTTCCAAAGCATGTCTTGCTCCGAAAAACGACTTTGCTGATATATCGGCGAAGACCTCATTCTTTCCTTGACTTATCTTCAATTTGTAGCTCTCATCTGTGTCATATGTCAATCGGGGAATTTGATCAGCCTTCTCGGGACTCTCATCAACATTAACCTTGATCGTCAGTGATCTGCCTTCATTACGAACTTCACTTGGATCTGGTATCATCGATTCGATTTGATCTGCAAAACGCTTCTCATTGACGTCCCAAAGCTTACTGGCTCTGCTCGAAGGCACATCAAATTGGATCTTGCTGCGATCAATATGCACGATATAGTCACTAAATTTGACAGGCCCCGTTGGTTTGGGCCATAACGTGCCAATGGTATCACCACAGAATATTCTGCACACTGGCAGACTCACAGCTTTTTGGAAATTTTTCTCATCCAAAGGCACTTTCATGCATTTACTTTGCTGGCATTCATAGCCCCAAACTAAGCTGGAATTTGAAGAAAACAAAAAAAGTTTTTAAAAATTTAGCATATAAGGTCGAATGCAATTACAATGAAGGTGGCTTTTCCGACTCTACAGGAGACCTTGTATATCTGACCCAAATGGCAATCAATGCAGTTGCAACTAACAAAACGATAACACCAATGATGATGTGCTTCCAATTGAGTGTCATAGTTGCTCATGAAAGCAATTAAGAACTGATCCACTTAAAGTCATTTGGACACACACGCTTCTTCAATAAGCACATACAGACAGTACCGACCTATTGCCTATTTGATAATGAAATTACTAGAAAGACCTCTAAGACGATCAAATTCAATTGATCTGAAGGGGTTTCCTCATAATTGTTTTTTGATTGATAGGAGTAGGTATTGTTTGATCAAATGGACGGAAACTTGAAAACAATTGCCTAAGAAGTGTTTGTGTAATAGTTTATACCTATAGTGCTCTTGAAAGTTACAGTATCTTTCTTCACTCTGAAATCTAATCAATCATTCAGATACGATATTTAAGTCAGCTGTTTATTGCTTTGATAGCATGGGAATGTTATCTTAATCGCATTATGACCAAAAACAGTCCAGTTTAACTGTAATTTTATCAAAATAGCTGGGCCATATATTAATGAAATTTGAAGTTCAATAAGAGTGCAATTATAAAGAAAATATCGACACAATTATTGGTAACCCATCAGAACCTCAACAGTAGGGACCGATCTAACATTTACAACCCTTGAAGCTCACCTTTTTACTAAATTCAGTTACGCTTTATAAAGAAATTATAAAGCGTAACTGAATTTAGTAAAGATTCCATTTGGAAGCTCCTTGTACCAGGGTTTAGTGTAGTCTCTAATTACCTACATATATTTTTTTTTTCAATCGAAATTTATGTAATGTTACGTATACGTCCTAGTGACCATCATATTTTCAAATAAATTTTCAAAGGAAAAAACTTTTCTAATGTAACCTAAATTATGTCAATGTATGTACATAATTATTGTGTCTCTTTAGATGGCAAATTTTCCCACCGCGCAACACTATGCAAAATCTGACAATTTCAATATGCATTTTGGTTCCACGCCAAATTGATTCTACGCCAACGCCAGTAGAGCCACTGGAACTAAGCGGCAAAAGATGTAGTTCTTTTAAAAAAAATTATATATAGTGACATCTTTGCTACACAATCCATGTTATAACGAAGAGGATAGAATAACTGTCATCAAGGTTACGTACTAGAGGCGGCTGATGTCTTCAGAGTCTGTTATAAATAAGCTATTAGAAATTAAGTTTGAGGCAATAGAAGAGTGCAACATAGTCAAATGTCACCACCAGAGTACTGTAGATTGTATAGACTCTGAGTTAAGTAATAAAGTCCTGTTATTACACGAAGTTGTCCATTCAAACTAGTGCGATACTGGCGAAATAAGGAGAATCATGTGTGCGGAAAGACAAGCCTAAAATTTTTTACAGGTTCTTGTTATATTTTGGCATTAATTTGTAACAAAATACAATTTAACAAATTAAAAATGTCCAAATAACTTCTGCAATATTTGTGTTTTTGTTAAAACAAAAGGAGTGAGTGGTCTACTTTAAACAACATTATAAAATTAAATGAAATTTTTCTCAAAAATAAACGTCAAATATAACAATTATTGCTGAGAAGACAATTGACATAAGGTTGTGCAATTTAATAAAACCTATCAGAAGATTTGATGTCTTAAGAAAATAAAGCTGAAAAGCGAAACATTGTAGTTTGAAGATGTTATCTTGTATCCTTTTATAAAACATTTCATTTAATCCGTCAAAATATTTTGCAGGAATGAAATCTTTGCCCTTTTTCTATCAAAAGATATAACTGAGGAGGACGAATAGTGTTGATTGATTAGTGAAAAAAATCATTGCATAAATAGCCTATAGTAATGACACTCGGGAGTTTTTAGTATTACCTTGTTCTGCCACTTAAGAGCGCTGCTGACGCGTTCCCTAAAATCACTTCCTTATTCAACAATAATTTGAAATGAGTTAATGTCTTGTTTTGTCGAACGCGGCAAAGAAGCCTAACCCCTTGATGATTGTACTATATGTTATATAAAAAAATAAATGAAATATCATATCACATTTTTTTATCACTAAGTTCTTTTTGCATGAGAATAAGTAACTGTTGTCGTTATTATTCATCCTTTAACTTAAAGCAAACAAGAACAGCCAACAATTTTTGGTGATAAGAAACTTAAATTTGATAAAAATAAATTTGGTTATCAAGTTGTTTGGATAACGAAGCATTTCATAAGGAAGTACCTAATAAATTAGAGCTTATCAAAAAATTACTTGTTTGGCGTTTTATTTTGGTTTGCAGGCAAAATGCATGACTGCTTCACTCGAGTTTGCTCCAATCAATGTCAGAAAGCATTATGAAAGAAAAAATTTCTGTCGCAAATGTTGCAAACCAGGGGCCGCTGCTGTCTTCAGAGTGTATATTTTATATCTTGTGTATTTAAGCTTTATTCCTAAAAGTTTGAGGTGCTAAAAGGCAACACTGTCAAATGCAACAATTAAAGACTTATAGATTTAATATACAACAGATTCATGCGAGAATGCAACAACTTGGGAAGGAACAAGGCGAACCCTTATATACCTACATTGTAACGTAATTTATATATATATATTAGAAAATTAAAAGGAATAATCATAGGATGGTACAAGGAAGTTCCACCAAAAGGAATATCCCACCAAGAAATATCCCACAATGACGTGTGAGCGACATCTGAAATGAAAGAAAGACAATAACCGATCATCTCGCATTCAAATATTCAAATGTCCCTTCCATCCCGTCCAACTGCTGACAAACCCTGACCTCCTCTCCTTAATGTCCTATGGATTATAAAAAATGAGGAAACCAATGTCCATCAACAACTGCACTTGTCCGTGAGGAAGTAGAAAGAGACAAGCAACCCAAAGCGAATCCTCGACTCCTATATCAAGGAACATCCACTCCAAAGTCCCACGCCCTGGCATCGGTGTACCCTACAATCTGAGAATAGACATACTTACATGTCGCTTCCATTGCCTCCTGCCCCTTCTACTCCCTTCACTTCCCTTAAAATTCCTAAATTCATCCCGTTCACAGAAGCGTGGAACATCCATCAGCCTACCCCAGGTACTGACCACAAAACCCCGCAGAACAGCCTAGTGGGTACCTGATGCCATGTCCACGCCTATCCACTACAAGTGCTAGGTGTTCCGCTTGTAGCATCATCTCAATGTAGCCTACACCTGAAAACCATATACCTTGCTAATACCCCCACAACTATGCCTAGACCACGAATGCTACCTCTAACTATATTATCTTTATACCCGGATATTCCACTCCGGTTCGCATCAAAAGATCTAACTATGGCTATCTGATTCTACGTGAGTTGGGATGAATGTAACCTTTTGCCGGCAACGCCCCCTTTCTAGGTGACTGCCCTTGAGGGATGGTCATCTAGAACGGCATGCGACAACTCAAGGTTATGGCCGAGATCGACCGTCGCGGTGGCCGGCAGTACCCTAGCCGCAGCTAGCACAGTCTGGCCATGGGTACTTGCTCCGGGATCTATACGACCGGTGTTACCTCTTTTTTTTCTTACACTGCCGACCGATGAACTCTGGTGGTCGAGTTCGAATACTGATTTTATAAAGCTTACTGGCCCTCATAGCTGACGAATACTAGATTGTGTTGAATTGATAGTTAAGACAGATGATTCTAATGTGCACCTCATAATACTATGAGTGAACGTAGACGACTGATAAGAATCGGGATGTATTACTACACCAACCCACAGAACGTAAACCGTATTTTACGCGATAAAATTCTACCCATAGGTGTTCGTGGAAGCTATGGCGGAACGACGTTGTCTTCGCGATCGATTGCCACAAAGTTGTACCGAGCGCGGACACAGAGGTGTCTAACTTGCAGGGGAGGGAGGATCTAAGATGGTTGTCGATCCCCCTGGCCTCATAACCCACCCGTTTTGATGCCACAAATCATCTCTCGTGACATCAACCTTGGTTGACCGCAGACCTTAGAGTCCCCAAGACTCAATAAATTTTAATGGGCAACCCCTTTACGAGAAAGCAAGCAATAAATTGCCTGCTTAAATACTCGTCTCAACCTAACACATGATAATAAAATGAGGAACTATTTTCTCATATCCTATCGAAAAGATCTAAACCGAAAGAAACTACATGTACATACACCGTAATGCCATTCCGAGAAGAAAGTGAGGGGGGGATACCACCCTCCCTTGGAAGAACTTACTCCATATCTGAAAACTTCCTTAAATTTCTCCAAAAAGTAAGTAAAGTCCGAGAACTCTCCAAAGAAATGAATAAACGGGTTATCTTCTTGTTACGTTATAATGAATTCTGTTATTTATTCAAAAAGTAAAAGAAAATCTATTTGTCTAATGGATATGCTTAAAAACTACCTTAACGACTTAAGCGGATTCGTACAAAGTGTCCGAACCGATGTCTAAAATTACAATTATAGAATATTATTTCAGCTTTCTTGAGAACATAAATTGACCAATGGATAGTTATTTGTAATTATTATTACAGAACAGTTCAACTGTCCGCACCTTCTTAAAGGTTTATCAAATGAAAAAAATAAAGGAATTAAATTGGAGCGTGACAATGTCCAAGCTATTTGAAGTTTAAGTCAATGTTTAAAATATCATCTAGTACCAATAAAAAGGAACTTTAATAAACTTGAAAGCAAGTAGATTAGGGCTTAGTAACTTCAAGTGTAAAAACAAAAAAATAAAAAAAAAAATAAGGTGTAGTGGACAACGAAATACGTGACAAAAGTAATCTCATATGAGACCAAAGATGACCGATACGGTGAGTGATCTGATTCTAGACCAAGAGCAATGACTCCAAGAACGAAGTTGGATGTCAAGGCTCGACGCGGCGGTAAAAAAAAAAATTTTTTTTTTTTTTGTTGAAATTATTTCAATCTTCGTTAACTATACCGAGGTCTAATTTCGAGACTTTTAAACACGAGACAAGGGAGACAACACAAACGCAATATACCAAGATAAGATGATTAGAAATGTAAATGAAAATACCATATATACGAGATCCCAATTCGTTCACTCGCATATACTCGATAGAATTTAAATTCAACAGCAATAAGATGAAATATAATAAAAATGTAAATATATTTTATGTTTTAATACAATACTGCCCTTGAGACAGTAAGGATTTTCGTAGCTTCGGAAGTGCACTCCAGATCGCTGTGGAAACAAAATTTATAATTATTCCTAACTATTGCTTATCAAAAATTAAATTTTATCTAGCCTTGAGCATACAAGCCACAAGAAAGGTATTGAGGCTGTATCACAACGTACTTCGTATTCTATACAAAGGTGGATATTCTCAAGCCAAAATCTTAGCTAAACTCGCGAACGATGACGACAATGATCAAATTGGAAAGTAAACTTTCATAACACGAATTAAAGTAGCGAACGAAAACAAGAGTCTATTACCGATAAACTCTTTTGATGTAAATCAATAATAAAAAAAAATAATTATGCTTAATGCGTGTGCATATAGGCACAGGAGTTCGAATTAAATATCGAGAATAAGTAAGAAAATTGCACGCGACGTTAAAAAGCGAACGCGGCTGGTCGCTACCGACACAAAACACTGAAAGACAAGTAAAGTGATAGAAGAGTAAGTCTGAAACGACTAAGTGCGGAAGTAAAGAAAACGTAATTTCAGCAATAATGCTCGAAAGATTATCAAGACAGTCGTCCTTTACCGTAATGTATTTAAATTATCTTTCAACAATTAAACTGGGGTGTAGAAAAAGCTCGGATAGGTTGTTAAATTTCACTTGAACTAAACCCTATCTGTAAACATAGATATGCTCGGTTTTTTTTTTTGTAAATATTCCACACAAATTTAATAAACACTTCCGTTATAACTCTTTTGTTTTAAGATAAACATACTAAGGATAATACATAATATGATATATATATACAATAAAATCGTATATAGCCATAGGCTCTTCGATGGTCCTTGGCATACGCCAGTTGTCGTATAAGGAATTCAAATTTTCACCACCGTCCGTGGCGACTGTCGCCGTACGTAGGCGTTGGACGTTGAATATGTGACGCTATGTGGGTTGTTAGCAGCCAACTTTTATGCTGCGGATCTGAGCTTCGGTGCTCTCGCAGGGTTCGCAAATATAAATAAGTGTAAAGAGGTTACCTGAGTATTCGACCAGTATCCACAAAACACACTGTTCTACCGATGTAATCCTTATGATTTATTGGATTTGCTGATGTATAAGGTTGTAGAATCTGCTCCGTTCAAGGATGATACATTTATTGGTTCACCCAGAAGATACAAAAAGGATTGCTGGAACTGCTGGAGACCGGCATCTGTGCCTATGCACACGCCTGACGTCTCGTTGAGGTGCTCCCACGTAGTATCGGTCCAATGGCGTGTCCCTCGACGCGGCCTTCAGCCTGTCGTGGCTGGGTCTTTCTATAGCAACAGATATGAGTCCTCTACGGTGCGCCGAGAGGGCGTTGTTGCGTCTTATTATCTCGGGCCTGGGTGCCACGAGATTTCCTCTACAGGGAAGTCCAAAAAAAAAGTGTGGTTTCGATTGAAGTGTGGTTGGGGGAGACAGACGAGCCGGCAATTGGATCAACGTCTGCCCCTCATATCGTGTCCAGTAGAATATTCTGGAGGATGTGCGAGTGCAACTGAATGTGAAACGCCGCGTGCCTCCGCTGACGTTGCACAAAGGTACGTCTGGCGTCTATGCTTGCCTCTCAATGAAAATAATGAGGCGACACCAAATATCGTTGCGTTGAGCATAAAATAAAAACGTCGCTACAACTATTTATTTCGTGATATGCTGCGGAATAGGGCAGCGTGCACAAGAAAAAAAATATATGTGGATTTATCCACGTGTCTGCTGCAACATGCACATGAGTATCTTCCAGAAAAAAAAAACAGAAGAATTCCAAAATTAAAGGTGTGCAGCCTCGCCTGCTCAGGTCCAGGATCAATTCCAAGGGTAATTCTTCCTCCAAGAGTTGAATCTTACACTCCTATAATAAGGGATGATAGAAATAACTAACGCGTTGTTCAATGACGCCGTCGAACATCCATCATGGTGGCGAGATAAAATCATTATTTCGCTTCAATGAATGTTTTTTTTTTTCTTATTGTACTTACCTTAGTGTAATAATTTTCAGAAATTCTTAATGATTTCCTTCAATTGCTTCTAGCAATTGAATGGGTTCTCTTTGAGAAACCCAAAAGTAAGCGTAGTAAAAAAAAAATAAAATGGTGCGCGGATCGGCTGCGTTAAAATAAACGTTCTGCGGAGGAGATGCTGCTTAGTAGACGTCTGGCTTTGAAATGAAATCCACAGACAACCTTCTCGCTTATATTTTCCCCGCTTTCCAGGTAGCCGTCTGCCATGTTGATTTTGCTGCTTCCTTTTTCTATTACTCGTTCCTACACAAAGTAACGAGTTAGAAGGAGGAAAGTAGCGAATCCTAATGGGTAGTGCTCACTAGGTTACGTTACCAAGTGTAACATTACACTGGGTATTATGTATGTTTAATTTATCAGGAGCGTATGAATTTTGTGTGAATATAGTACAAGTGTCTTAGGAAATGTGTTTCTGCTTTCGTTTAAGTTACTGCAGTTGAAGAATGACAACCTTCTGTCAACTTTTATTTTTATTAACAAAAACAATTCTGTAAAATATAGCCCAAAAATTGTCATCTAGACCTAAAAATGATTACTACTTTCTGGTCGATGTTTCCTTGCAGGGTTTGGCATTATTAAATTCAACATTTGACACACAAGTGACAAACAATATTTTTTTCTTTTTGAGGTTCTGCAAAAAGTGTCATTCTGTGGATCAATTAAAGATCAATGACTTTAAGTTCTGTCATGTTAAAACATGATATGTTCGCAGGGGTTTAGCCTGCTTGGGTTATATTTCAGGATGTGATTTTATTAACAATCAGGACTGCTGTCAAACGAGAGAAACTATTCCATCTTGTGTTAGCATAGTAGAGTATGTGCAGATGTGTTAATACCTTTGCCCAGTTATTTGTTATGATTCGGTTCGACTTTTATCAGGTGTTCTCATACAAGGGCGTTATCTTTGAGAGTGACTGACGTTGGTAGCGAACTTCACCATTTGTCATTAATTCTGAGCTATTTGTCCAGTAGTGTGAACTACTGATTGTGGTAAGTGCTCTATTATTCCTACTCTGATATTCGCTTACTGATTTCCCATTACTGTGACACATCTATAAACCTAATACTCTGTCTTTCCCTAACTTCTCTTAACAATGTGGCTGTCCTGCATTTGCGTCTCCGTGTGAATATGGCTTCAATACGGAAATAGCGAGTAGCCGCATACTCGTCATTTCGTTGTATCTTTATAAGGTGGGGAAACATCTGCCAAATGGAAGGCAGACAGAATTTGGAAGTGCATTGGAAGGCCATTCTGGAAATGACGTTTTTGTCTGGGTGGATCCTATTTGTGGAATCCTTTCAGGAGTGGGGTAAAATGAACGTGTTCAAGGTAGGGTGAGCCTATGCATGGTTTCACTGGTAGATGGCATTGATGAGAAATTATTTGCATGCCATTCTGCGAAAAGTTTTCCCTACAAAACTTGGAATTTCGACTAAGCCTGCTTCGTCGAACTTCCAAGAAAAGGAGAACTTCTCACAACTACCTACGACCGGGGCTTCTTGCTTTTCGTATCATACCGATACTGCAACTCTTTACCGTCTAGTTGGTTGAAGACAAAAAAAAATAATTTTTGTATGGCATATGTATCCAAACACTACATCTGAATTATATGTGATTTGTTATTTCATTGTTGATACATGAAACATATTATTACAGGAAACAAGTTCCTATAGTACGTCAGAATTTTTTTTTTTTTTTACATTCCGTTGGTCGTTAGTCAACATCAGAGCAGTTTTTGTGTCGACAACTCAAGAGTCTCATGCACAGCTGAGAGCCGGGCATCTGACTGAGTAAAAAAAAAATTTTTGAAGAGAAAAAAAAAATTTTCTTTCAGGTGCTTCCTATGTTATTTATCCGATGAAAACTTTTGATGTTGATTATGCCGATAGAAAATTTTCGAGGAAAGTCAGGTTAATTGGGTTTAAATCAGGGTTATACTTTACGTTCGGACGTTTTTATCTCTTTAAGTCTTTGGTGTGACACGTCCACTTGTGTCCTCGCCTATCTTCAACTTCATATAGGTTTTCACCAATTTTATTAGTGACACGAACTTTAATAAATTTCGGGCACAACTTCGCACTCAGATGCTTAGTTGCGTCACTTAGAACATGATTTCTTCGATATATCTCATCACCTATTTTAAATGTTATGTTTCTACTTCGGAGGTTGTAAGCTTTTTCGTATGCTTCATGGGTTTTAATTAACGCTTGCTTCAAGTAAGAATGAATGATGCTCATCCTTGCTACCTTAGGAAGCCAATCTATCTCCGAACAGTTTAGTCCACCCAACTCTCTCAAAAGACGATAGTCTGCCCCATGTTCTATCATACGCTGTCCGTAAAGGGCTTCGTATGGAGACATCGTGAGGGTGGAATGTACTGTCGTGCGTAAAGCACTACTGATCGAAGACAGATGGGCATCCCAATCCGTCTGTCTAGGATTGACATACGATCGGATTGCTGCTAAGATTGAACGGTTCACTCGTTCACTTGCATTCGACTGGGGAGCATACACTGCTGTTCGGTAGTGTTTGACCCCGAAAATACTTAAAAACTTTCGAAACTCCTTCCCAACAAATTGCGTACCATTGTCAGAGAGGATGCTCTCTGGTACTCCGTACATCAGAAACACTTCATCTTTCAGAAATTTGACCACGCTCGCGGCTGTTGCCTTGCGTAGTGGTTTGATGAAGACAAATTTAGTCAGTTGGTCCAACACGATCACTATATAAACATTACCAGCTTTCGATCTTGGGTATGGCCCAAGGAAATCAACATACAAATGTTGAAATGGCCTGTCTACTTCGAAACTGTTTCCCATTTCTGCTCGTAAAGTCATGTTAGCTGCCTTACTGGTCTTGCATGTCTCACACCGGTCAACATAAAGTTTGACCTGAGTGTACATACCGGGCCAGTAGAATCTGTCTTTTAACCTATAAACTGTCTTCACCACCCCACCATGCGAAGCGCGCGGCGGATTGTGAGCCAGAGAGATAAGAGATTCAGTCATCTCCGAGGGAACCCACAACTTCCAAGTTAGATCGTCGGCCAAGGGATTACCACCCGCATGTTTGGTGCGTTTGTATATATACCCTTCCGACACTTTAAGATCCGGTAACCGCTCCTGTTCCTTCCTGATATGGCTGATGATATTTAGATAACCTTCGGATTTAAAGGATGGATCCTCAAGGTCGATGTGAAGTACCTCCGAGGCATCGACCTGTGGTAGACATGAAAGGAAAGCTGACACTGTCAACTCATCGTCTTCATAAGCTCTGAATAAAGTGTCTGGCACGACATTTAGTGTTCCCTTTCTATGCTCTACCACAAAATCGAAACCTTGGAGTCGCATACTCCACCTCGCTAATCTTCCGGTTGGATCTTTCATGGTCATCAACCATTTCAGGCTGGAATGGTCCGTAATAACGCGAAAATGGTATCCCTCAACGTACGATCTGAACTTTTGGATACCTTCAAAAGCTGCTAAGCATTCGCGTTCAGTCACCGAATAGTTTCTCTGTGCAGCGTTCAGTTTCCGGGAGAAGTAGTATATAGGCTGCTCCGCTCCGGATTCGTCTCGCTGACAGAGTACACATCCGATGCCAGTCGCGGATGCGTCGCAGAGAATAATGAATTCCTTGGAGAAGTCTGGATTGACCAATACGGGCGCTGAAGTCAAAGCGTGTTTGATTTGCAGGAATGCTTCAATAGCTTCTGGTCCTAGCTTGAAGGCTTTTCCCTTTTTCAACGTCTCAGTCAATGGTGCGGCTAGGGTGCTGAAGTCTTTTACGAAGCGTCGATACCAACCTGCCATACCGAGAAATCGGCGAACTTGGCGAGTTGTGGTTGGTAACGGGAAGCTTGTAATCGCTGCGATCTTGTCTGGATCTGCTTTCAAGCAACCCTGACCGACTTTATAACCGAGATAGTGAAGCTCGTCAAAACAAAACTTCGACTTCTCGACATTTATCGTCAGACCTGCATTCGTCAAACACTTTCCGACTATCTCCAGAGTCTCTAGATGTTCGTCGAAATCCTTCGACACAACCAACAAATCATCTAAGTACACGAATACTTGATCTCGTAACCCCGATGGAATTACGCGACTCATGAGGTAACTCAAACTTTGTGCCGCATTACATAGACCGAAAGGCATGACCTTAAATTGGTACAGTGGTCTGCCTGGTACCGTAAAAGCGGTCTTCTCCCTCGAACTTTGCTCTAGCGGTATTTGCCAAAACGCATCCTTCAGATCCACGCTAGAAATATAACGTGTTTCTGTCAGACGTGCTAGCAGCCCCTCTATGTGCGCGATTGGACGCGCATCCTTCTTCGTTACGGAGTTCACCTTTCGAAAGTCCAAGCACAATCGGTTCTTGCCAGGCTTGCGAACAAGCACCACTGGAGAACTCCATGCGCTGGAACTTTCTTCAATGACTCCTAAAGATAGCATACGGTCCAATTCCGCGTACATTAGGGTTTGTATCGCTGGAGAAACGGGATAGTACCTCTGCTTTATAGGTACAGCATCTCCCGTATCTATATAATGTTGCACTAGATTTGTTTTCCCGAGTCCATTGACTGCGAAGGAAGGAAATCCACGAACAACTGCTTTTAGTCGCTTAGACTCTTCACTATTTAACTTAATCTGGTTGGTGGGTCTCTCATCTGGCCCACCGGTCGCCATCCCTGAAAGACTCGCAATTATATGTGGCGCGATTTGGAATTTTTGCCAAAAGTCAACGCCTAAGTAAAGTCGTTGGCTTAGTGTTGGCACGATATACAGATCAATGTCTTTAGTTATCCCCTTATATTGGATCGCTGTTGTGATCACTCCGACTATGGATTGCTTATGTCCATCGGCCGTGGACACGGTAGTCTCTACCTTCCTTATCGTGACGTTTTTGTCTTTCAAATAGGGGACGATATCAGTGCCTAAGCAACTGATACTTGCTCCTGAATCGAGGAGACCTAGAAGACTGTCACCGAATAAACCAACCGTCACATAAGGACGTGGGTCATTCGATTCTCGACCTATTGTTGCTGACGCTACGTTTCGATAAGTAGTCCGCTTCCGATGGAAGCGCTCCCTTGTTCGTCGTATCCGTTTGGATAACTTCGGAAAAGTAACAACTCTTTTACGCACTTCATTATAATTGCGTAGCCTTTCATGGAAAGGTTTACGGTATAATGGTTCTGAAATATTCTTATCTAAATTTAAATCTGAATTGGGTTTTGGTTCTTCATTTAACATAGGGATTGTTCTACAATCATTTTTATTTAGTTCTAAAAATTCATTATTATTCTGGTTTGGCTTTAAAATTGTGAATTTCGGAAGTTCAAGCGGCTTTGTCGGCTTGGACACTTGAACTCCGGGTGGATTTAATCGGAGCGAACCCCCCCGGTTGATGGGTTGTTCCTCCTCTCGTTTCCCGCTAGGCACTTAGGACACGATGGACTATACGCGTCGGCTAGTCCGCAGCGGAAACAAAATATCTTATCTATGGGCTTGGGACAATCACGGAAGCTATGACCAAGAACTAAGCAATTCCAGCATTTTAATGAACTTCGATCTCTCTGGATCGCTTCGAGGTGTGATGTGGGTAATGCCACTGTCAAGTCTTGACAGGGTTCTTCCTCAATTTCATTTACAAATCTTCGGGCAGGAGGGCGTTGTGTGGATGGCACGAAATTTGGACGTGTTGAGTCATAGTAGGAGTGTGACTTCTCAATTGCACGGCATAAATATGCTAAGTCTCGAAGACTTGAAGTACTGTACGTTATGAGTAGCTCGCTCATCCTCCTCCTAACATTGGTTTTGATGATTTCGATTAATTCTTTTTCCGTGCGCGGAACTCGCATTTTCGAATTAATCTTCATAATGGCATCATAGAAGTCGGTGAATGACTCGCCATTCTGCATTTTCCTATCTGATAGCTTACGGAAGAGCTCAGTATCCGTTTCTAAGCTGCGATACTGCTCAACCAAGGCAGTCCTCAGGTCAGTCCAACTAGACTCTCGGTTTCGCTTTAGGTATACCCAGTACCACGCTTCAACTGAACCAGAGACGAAGTGATAAAAGTTCATCACTATATCGTCCCATGGTACGTTGTTACTGTACCGGATACAATCGAGACGGAACAAGAAGTCATCGACAGACATGTTCTTCCCGTCAAATTTTAACCCCCACTTGTGATATTGAGGAGCTCGGCTAGATGAAGTAGTGTTTGAACCGGTACGTCTACGCGGAGACGGCGGTGAATCGTCGAAATTGAACGTGTTCATCTTTTGTAGGAAATCATCTACATTAGCACCTCTAGTCATTTGTGATGGATTGACACCTTGTAAGCATAGATTTGCTCCTGGTGGATACGTTGGAGTGGCCATTGCTGTTAACTCATCTTCAGTCGGCATATGGTCCGTAAGGTTTCTTCGGGCACCCTTACTGCCAGAAGGGGCGTTTATGGTAACTACGCGTGCAGCGTCCGTACCATTAGTAGGTTTACTAGGTGGTTTATGCGAAGTTGACGTTTGAAGCATTGGTATGGGCTGAGTAGGTGGTCGTAGTGGTGGTTGTACCGGAGGTTGAGTAGATGCTTGAGTGGGAGGTTGCGTGGCCGTAGGTGGAGGTTGGCTATGAATGCTACTTCGTATTATATTAGCGACTTGTTCAAGTAGATAATTCTGACTTTGGGTCAATTGCTCTTGAATAAATCTTCTCTCATCGCAACGATGCGCTTCGATAGAAGCTGACACGATATCTTGGATGTATGCTGAATGATCAGCAGCATCCTTGCGACGTTGTGCTTCCTCTGCACTCACATCTTCTACATCACCAGGATTAATCCCTGTATCATTCCCCGTTTGGTCGAAACCACCCTCCGATTGATCATCTTCCGGATCAACTAACGGAGGTACTGGACCTACTCCTTGACCTGGTCTCAAAGGCATAATTATTACGTCACGCAAATTAGGGTTATAAGAGCTTTGCTTCTCAACTCTCTGATTTTTACCGCTCATTGGACTAAAGATAAAATTAGTGGAACTAGATTGGAAAATCCGATAATTGAGGATAAAATGTGAGTAGTCCGTGAGCTATTCCCTCTAACGGATGCTACTCAAGTGTCAATAAAAAGGGTGTCAATAAAAGACAAAGTAAAAACGAGTAATTTTAAGTAAGTGAATACCGTGAGCTATACCTCCAACGGAAATATTTCAAAAATTGGTAATCTGAAGAAGTTATATAAGTATAAATTCAAAAGTGCTTAAAACTAAGTGCAAATAAGTATATTTTATTCAAAAAAAAAACTTATGTGATACTATTATTAAGGATATCTGGAAAATATTCCAGATGAGTATTCAGATAGATACTTATCTATATACTTAAATATATAAACAAATTCAAAAATCTTATTAACTGAAATTTGTACTTAATAATCGATATTAATACGACACTCTACAATCAATACTTAAGAAAAATTATGCTTGAAAAGGTGGGTATTATTTCGTAAATTCTTAAAACTGTAATACTTCAAAAAAAATAAAAAATCTCAAAAATCTAAATAACTCAAAAACTCGAAACTATATCATCTCAAAAATCTCAGAAATCTCAAAAATATACCTAAATGTATCTCAAAAAAAAAATTTTATAAACTGGGTTTCATAAAAGATTCGGGAGGTGGTACCCCTCCCTTCTTCGGAATTTGGCGTGTACATTTCGGTTCGGTTTCTGAACCGATCAAAAAAAAAACTCAAAAAAAAACTTTAGTGTGTGTGGGCTTGTTAAAACTTTACGGCGTTCTGGATATCGAAGAAAAGACAATTCCTCATAAGTGAAAAGTTGATCAGGTAATCAATGGTAACATTACGCTACTGCTGACGTACATCGGGTATGGAAACACCAATTACCGGTTAGCGCTTCATGTCCCATTGATCACCGTCACTCCCTAACGAAAATCAAAACTGACTGAAATCTTCAAATACAAATTGGGTTAAATAATAATTAAAAGTGAAAAGTTGATTTTTGGATGGAACAAATTTGGGTCGTGATTGAACGGATGACCAGCTTCTGCAGCTGACGTGCGTCGGGCGAAAAGCTCCAACCACCGGTCAGAAGACCTGCTCACGCTATTCTCTCACGACCGAGTTCTTAGACATCACCTTCAGGATATGTCAACACCTCAGCTACTGACAATCAAGCAAGAATTACTACTCAATCCGGACAGAGATCGTAAACAAATCTAAGGGACAAGAGGTAAAGGAAAATGGATAGACCTAATGCAACAGACTGATTCGGGATATGTTCACCAAACCACTGGACAAAATAGTGCCTATGCCACAAATCTCGATGACGTTCCTCCATCTAAGAGACCTGTTCGATAACAAAAAAAAAACTTCAACCCTAAAAACTGAAAAATTCTCAAAAATTTTCAAAAATTCTTAACTTCTCTCTACGTCACTCTGAATCGACCTAACTTTGATCAATTCAAATCTAATCTTCTCAAGCTAATTCGGGCCCCACGTTGGGCGCCATCTGTAACGTAATTTATATATATATATTAGAAAATTAAAAGGAATAATCATAGGATGGTACAAGGAAGTTCCACCAAAAGGAATATCCCACCAAGAAATATCCCACAATGACGTGTGAGCGACATCTGAAATGAAAGAAAGACAATAACCGATCATCTCGCATTCAAATATTCAAATGTCCCTTCCATCCCGTCCAACTGCTGACAAACCCTGACCTCCTCTCCTTAATGTCCTATGGATTATAAAAAATGAGGAAACCAATGTCCATCAACAACTGCACTTGTCCGTGAGGAAGTAGAAAGAGACAAGCAACCCAAAGCGAATCCTCGACTCCTATATCAAGGAACATCCACTCCAAAGTCCCACGCCCTGGCATCGGTGTACCCTACAATCTGAGAATAGACATACTTACATGTCGCTTCCATTGCCTCCTGCCCCTTCTACTCCCTTCACTTCCCTTAAAATTCCTAAATTCATCCCGTTCACAGAAGCGTGGAACATCCATCAGCCTACCCCAGGTACTGACCACAAAACCCCGCAGAACAGCCTAGTGGGTACCTGATGCCATGTCCACGCCTATCCACTACAAGTGCTAGGTGTTCCGCTTGTAGCATCATCTCAATGTAGCCTACACCTGAAAACCATATACCTTGCTAATACCCCCACAACTATGCCTAGACCACGAATGCTACCTCTAACTATATTATCTTTATACCCGGATATTCCACTCCGGTTCGCATCAAAAGATCTAACTATGGCTATCTGATTCTACGTGAGTTGGGATGAATGTAACCTTTTGCCGGCAACGCCCCCTTTCTAGGTGACTGCCCTTGAGGGATGGTCATCTAGAACGGCATGCGACAACTCAAGGTTATGGCCGAGATCGACCGTCGCGGTGGCCGGCAGTACCCTAGCCGCAGCTAGCACAGTCTGGCCATGGGTACTTGCTCCGGGATCTATACGACCGGTGTTACCTCTTTTTTTTCTTACACTGCCGACCGATGAACTCTGGTGGTCGAGTTCGAATACTGATTTTATAAAGCTTACTGGCCCTCATAGCTGACGAATACTAGATTGTGTTGAATTGATAGTTAAGACAGATGATTCTAATGTGCACCTCATAATACTATGAGTGAACGTAGACGACTGATAAGAATCGGGATGTATTACTACACCAACCCACAGAACGTAAACCGTATTTTACGCGATAAAATTCTACCCATAGGTGTTCGTGGAAGCTATGGCGGAACGACGTTGTCTTCGCGATCGATTGCCACAAAGTTGTACCGAGCGCGGACACAGAGGTGTCTAACTTGCAGGGGAGGGAGGATCTAAGATGGTTGTCGATCCCCCTGGCCTCATAACCCACCCGTTTTGATGCCACAAATCATCTCTCGTGACATCAACCTTGGTTGACCGCAGACCTTAGAGTCCCCAAGACTCAATAAATTTTAATGGGCAACCCCTTTACGAGAAAGCAAGCAATAAATTGCCTGCTTAAATACTCGTCTCAACCTAACACATGATAATAAAATGAGGAACTATTTTCTCATATCCTATCGAAAAGATCTAAACCGAAAGAAACTACATGTACATACACCGTAATGCCATTCCGAGAAGAAAGTGAGGGGGGGATACCACCCTCCCTTGGAAGAACTTACTCCATATCTGAAAACTTCCTTAAATTTCTCCAAAAAGTAAGTAAAGTCCGAGAACTCTCCAAAGAAATGAATAAACGGGTTATCTTCTTGTTACGTTATAATGAATTCTGTTATTTATTCAAAAAGTAAAAGAAAATCTATTTGTCTAATGGATATGCTTAAAAACTACCTTAACGACTTAAGCGGATTCGTACAAAGTGTCCGAACCGATGTCTAAAATTACAATTATAGAATATTATTTCAGCTTTCTTGAGAACATAAATTGACCAATGGATAGTTATTTGTAATTATTATTACAGAACAGTTCAACTGTCCGCACCTTCTTAAAGGTTTATCAAATGAAAAAAATAAAGGAATTAAATTGGAGCGTGACAATGTCCAAGCTATTTGAAGTTTAAGTCAATGTTTAAAATATCATCTAGTACCAATAAAAAGGAACTTTAATAAACTTGAAAGCAAGTAGATTAGGGCTTAGTAACTTCAAGTGTAAAAACAAAAAAATAAAAAAAAAAATAAGGTGTAGTGGACAACGAAATACGTGACAAAAGTAATCTCATATGAGACCAAAGATGACCGATACGGTGAGTGATCTGATTCTAGACCAAGAGCAATGACTCCAAGAACGAAGTTGGATGTCAAGGCTCGACGCGGCGGTAAAAAAAAAAATTTTTTTTTTTTTTGTTGAAATTATTTCAATCTTCGTTAACTATACCGAGGTCTAATTTCGAGACTTTTAAACACGATACAAGGGAGACAACACAAACGCAATATACCAAGATAAGATGATTAGAAATGTAAATGAAAATACCATATATACGAGATCCCAATTCGTTCACTCGCATATACTCGATAGAATTTAAATTCAACAGCAATAAGATGAAATATAATAAAAATGTAAATATATTTTATGTTTTAATACAATACTGCCCTTGAGACAGTAAGGATTTTCGTAGCTTCGGAAGTGCACTCCAGATCGCTGTGGAAACAAAATTTATAATTATTCCTAACTATTGCTTATCAAAAATTAAATTTTATCTAGCCTTGAGCATACAAGCCACAAGAAAGGTATTGAGGCTGTATCACAACGTACTTCGTATTCTATACAAAGGTGGATATTCTCAAGCCAAAATCTTAGCTAAACTCGCGAACGATGACGACAATGATCAAATTGGAAAGTAAACTTTCATAACACGAATTAAAGTAGCGAACGAAAACAAGAGTCTATTACCGATAAACTCTTTTGATGTAAATCAATAATAAAAAAAAATAATTATGCTTAATGCGTGTGCATATAGGCACAGGAGTTCGAATTAAATATCGAGAATAAGTAAGAAAATTGCACGCGACGTTAAAAAGCGAACGCGGCTGGTCGCTACCGACACAAAACACTGAAAGACAAGTAAAGTGATAGAAGAGTAAGTCTGAAACGACTAAGTGCGGAAGTAAAGAAAACGTAATTTCAGCAATAATGCTCGAAAGATTATCAAGACAGTCGTCCTTTACCGTAATGTATTTAAATTATCTTTCAACAATTAAACTGGGGTGTAGAAAAAGCTCGGATAGGTTGTTAAATTTCACTTGAACTAAACCCTATCTGTAAACATAGATATGCTCGGTTTTTTTTTTTGTAAATATTCCACACAAATTTAATAAACACTTCCGTTATAACTCTTTTGTTTTAAGATAAACATACTAAGGATAATACATAATATGATATATATATACAATAAAATCGTATATAGCCATAGGCTCTTCGATGGTCCTTGGCATACGCCAGTTGTCGTATAAGGAATTCAAATTTTCACCACCGTCCGTGGCGACTGTCGCCGTACGTAGGCGTTGGACGTTGAATATGTGACGCTATGTGGGTTGTTAGCAGCCAACTTTTATGCTGCGGATCTGAGCTTCGGTGCTCTCGCAGGGTTCGCAAATATAAATAAGTGTAAAGAGGTTACCTGAGTATTCGACCAGTATCCACAAAACACACTGTTCTACCGATGTAATCCTTATGATTTATTGGATTTGCTGATGTATAAGGTTGTAGAATCTGCTCCGTTCAAGGATGATACATTTATTGGTTCACCCAGAAGATACAAAAAGGATTGCTGGAACTGCTGGAGACCGGCATCTGTGCCTATGCACACGCCTGACGTCTCGTTGAGGTGCTCCCACGTAGTATCGGTCCAATGGCGTGTCCCTCGACGCGGCCTTCAGCCTGTCGTGGCTGGGTCTTTCTATAGCAACAGATATGAGTCCTCTACGGTGCGCCGAGAGGGCGTTGTTGCGTCTTATTATCTCGGGCCTGGGTGCCACGAGATTTCCTCTACAGGGAAGTCCAAAAAAAAAGTGTGGTTTCGATTGAAGTGTGGTTGGGGGAGACAGACGAGCCGGCAATTGGATCAACGTCTGCCCCTCATATCGTGTCCAGTAGAATATTCTGGAGGATGTGCGAGTGCAACTGAATGTGAAACGCCGCGTGCCTCCGCTGACGTTGCACAAAGGTACGTCTGGCGTCTATGCTTGCCTCTCAATGAAAATAATGAGGCGACACCAAATATCGTTGCGTTGAGCATAAAATAAAAACGTCGCTACAACTATTTATTTCGTGATATGCTGCGGAATAGGGCAGCGTGCACAAGAAAAAAAATATATGTGGATTTATCCACGTGTCTGCTGCAACATGCACATGAGTATCTTCCAGAAAAAAAAAACAGAAGAATTCCAAAATTAAAGGTGTGCAGCCTCGCCTGCTCAGGTCCAGGATCAATTCCAAGGGTAATTCTTCCTCCAAGAGTTGAATCTTACACTCCTATAATAAGGGATGATAGAAATAACTAACGCGTTGTTCAATGACGCCGTCGAACATCCATCATGGTGGCGAGATAAAATCATTATTTCGCTTCAATGAATGTTTTTTTTTTTCTTATTGTACTTACCTTAGTGTAATAATTTTCAGAAATTCTTAATGATTTCCTTCAATTGCTTCTAGCAATTGAATGGGTTCTCTTTGAGAAACCCAAAAGTAAGCGTAGTAAAAAAAAAATAAAATGGTGCGCGGATCGGCTGCGTTAAAATAAACGTTCTGCGGAGGAGATGCTGCTTAGTAGACGTCTGGCTTTGAAATGAAATCCACAGACAACCTTCTCGCTTATATTTTCCCCGCTTTCCAGGTAGCCGTCTGCCATGTTGATTTTGCTGCTTCCTTTTTCTATTACTCGTTCCTACACAAAGTAACGAGTTAGAAGGAGGAAAGTAGCGAATCCTAATGGGTAGTGCTCACTAGGTTACGTTACCAAGTGTAACATTACACTGGGTATTATGTATGTTTAATTTATCAGGAGCGTATGAATTTTGTGTGAATATAGTACAAGTGTCTTAGGAAATGTGTTTCTGCTTTCGTTTAAGTTACTGCAGTTGAAGAATGACAACCTTCTGTCAACTTTTATTTTTATTAACAAAAACAATTCTGTAAAATATAGCCCAAAAATTGTCATCTAGACCTAAAAATGATTACTACTTTCTGGTCGATGTTTCCTTGCAGGGTTTGGCATTATTAAATTCAACATTTGACACACAAGTGACAAACAATATTTTTTTCTTTTTGAGGTTCTGCAAAAAGTGTCATTCTGTGGATCAATTAAAGATCAATGACTTTAAGTTCTGTCATGTTAAAACATGATATGTTCGCAGGGGTTTAGCCTGCTTGGGTTATATTTCAGGATGTGATTTTATTAACAATCAGGACTGCTGTCAAACGAGAGAAACTATTCCATCTTGTGTTAGCATAGTAGAGTATGTGCAGATGTGTTAATACCTTTGCCCAGTTATTTGTTATGATTCGGTTCGACTTTTATCAGGTGTTCTCATACAAGGGCGTTATCTTTGAGAGTGACTGACGTTGGTAGCGAACTTCACCATTTGTCATTAATTCTGAGCTATTTGTCCAGTAGTGTGAACTACTGATTGTGGTAAGTGCTCTATTATTCCTACTCTGATATTCGCTTACTGATTTCCCATTACTGTGACACATCTATAAACCTAATACTCTGTCTTTCCCTAACTTCTCTTAACAATGTGGCTGTCCTGCATTTGCGTCTCCGTGTGAATATGGCTTCAATACGGAAATAGCGAGTAGCCGCATACTCGTCATTTCGTTGTATCTTTATAAGGTGGGGAAACATCTGCCAAATGGAAGGCAGACAGAATTTGGAAGTGCATTGGAAGGCCATTCTGGAAATGACGTTTTTGTCTGGGTGGATCCTATTTGTGGAATCCTTTCAGGAGTGGGGTAAAATGAACGTGTTCAAGGTAGGGTGAGCCTATGCATGGTTTCACTGGTAGATGGCATTGATGAGAAATTATTTGCATGCCATTCTGCGAAAAGTTTTCCCTACAACATACATATTTTTGTTTTGTTCGGTTACTCCCGAACGTAGTATTAAACATAAGCGAGAGCTACAGTACGTTTGCAACGAACTGTTGGATACCCTATTCCCCATATTTTTGTTTGTGTCCGCCTCTCACAAAAAGCCGATGTTTCAGAAACAAAATTCTTCTTTAGCAGACAAAAAAAAATTCAATAACATTAATTGTATGCGGTGTGATGTTCAATTAGTGCTGGCGCAATAAAAAAAGGAGTGCGCCACGCCCAAAGTTAAAACGTTTTATTGCCAAGGCAATTGTTATGAGCTCAGTGACATTAAATTTTATTCTTGCAGATCGATTTGAACAAAACAAGACAAAACTTAAATTTTTAAAAATTAGATTTGGAATGGAATATGGAAATAGCGATTATGGGTGTTTTTAACAATTATTGGACCACACTCTGCTACGTAACCAAGGAATATAAATCCAAGTGTTCATCTGTTTACTTCAAAACTGCGACCGATAGTTAAAAAACGTTAAAAAAATTAATGCATTATACGACTTTTGACGGAAACGCCCCTTAAAAGTGGGCGTGTCTTAAAAATTTGAAGGAAGGAAAAAGGTTTAAATTAAACATTGGAAATGCCTTCAATTCTTAAGACTGCGTTTTTCGTTCTTTCATGAAAAGTAGGCGTAAGCCACGCCCAAAATTCAAAAATTTCTTTTCACACACAAACCTTCTAGTTTCTTTTAAGAGACGCAAAATTTTGGCTTGCGGATTCATTATAAATACCGTTTATTTACAAAAACAATTTTTTTATAGTTTCTAGTGAAAAATGGGCGTCAGCCACGCCCAAAATCAATTTTTTTGATTTCATACACAAGATTTTTATGTGCCAGTAAGACCCACAAAATTTAATGTTTTTCGCTTTAATATAACAATTGTTATTTTATAAAAACACTATTGATGGTTTTGTATGAAAAATAGGCGTAAGCCACGCCCAAACTGAAATATTTTTATTTGATTGGAAGAAAGTTTACCTAAAGCTTACGTGTGCAAAATTTTAGCGTTATGCTTTTATCGTAACTGTACAAAAAACATAATTTAATTTTATTAAATTGAGGTTGTTCAACAAAAATGGCGATTGTGGGCGTGTTTGTGGGCGGATTTTACCGGTTCAAGAACTTAGCCTTACTCTTGAACCAAAGATTATATATACCAAATTTCAGCTTTCTAGCTCAAAAATTGCGACCTCTAGAGAGTATACATACGGACGGACGGACGGACGGACGGACGGACGGACATGGCTAAATCGACTAGGCTTTTGATTCTGAGTCAGAATATATATACTTTTCTATACCTAACGGTATTATTTCTCTATGTTACAAACTCCACACCAAATACAATATACCCATTCTATGGAATAGGGTATAAAAAGAAAATAAATCTCTTTTTGTTTTTCATGTAATACTACGTTTTCATTAGGGCCGAAATTAGGATATTTGAAAATTAGCTAAAAAAGTGTTTTCATCTAGGTTTGCACATTTGGTTTGAGAACAGGCTATATTCTTTCTTTTTCTTTTTTACAACCTTTTCATTCTTTCTTCTTGTTTTCTTTTGTTTACTTCTGCCGTTGCTTTGCATGTTGTTTTTTTTTAAATTTGCCGTTGCCTTGGATTTTGTTTTAAATTGACATTTTAGAAAATATTCTATTCAATTGTTTTCAATTTATTTGCATTTGATTTCTTTTCTAATAATTTACAACCTTGATTTCGTCCAAATCAAAAAAAAAATGTAGTTTTATTTTTTATGGGGAGTGGAGTCAGATTTGAAAATTTTCTTCGAAATCACATTTTTTGTCTCAATGAAAACGTAGTATAACCAGAAAAATTTTAAAAACTAAATTAAATGTGAGAGCAAATCTGAAATTGTCAAGGAATTCACCATAATTTTTTAACAATTGTTTGCTTTTTGAGAGAATTTTATCCCCACTCTTCAATATAATAATATATGCCAGTCTGTCCCCATAAATACTACGTTTTCATCAAGGCAAATGAGATAATTTCGTAGCAAATTTCCATACTATATTCCGAATTATGACATTTCCCATATAAAATCAAATTTCGAAATTATCTCATATCATGGACGAAATTACTTTGCAAATTACAAAAAACCAAATCGAACATGTCTAATTTCAAAAATAAAATAAAATGCACATTTGAAAAAAATGCAAGGCAAGGCAAAACAAAATAAAATGCACGACTGGGTCGCACGAACTTGCTCTAATGAGTGACAGTGGCTTATGGGCTTGAGATTTTGATAAAAATAAAATTTTCAAAATTCTTAAATAAATACTTAAACTAATTTGAGCTGAAAAAAAAGTACGCCATTTTATTTCTTGGATAAATTTGAATTTATGAGAATAAATTTATAAAAATTTGTGGAGCGGTTTTTGAGAAAAAAAGTTTTTTTTGAAAAACTTTTTGAAAAAATTTTTCAAAAAAAAATTCAAAAACGCCAGTTCATAGGAATTCAGCAAATACATTTATTTAAAATTTTAAAAAAAAAATTTAATAAGCAGTTTTCAAAATATTAATTTTTTTAATTTTTTTTTTTTAAATGCTTTTAAAAATACAAAAAAATATTTTTCAAAAATATTGGTATGCAATACAAATTTCGAAAGAATCGGTTGAGTGGTTTTCGAGATAGTCGAAAGCAAAAAAAACGGTCCTATGGAAAGTACCGTTCTTAGCCATTTTTTAAAACTTTTTTTTCAGCCATATGATTGGTCGTACCTAAAAAGCAACACTGATTTTTTTAATTAAAAATCGTTAGAGCCGTTTTTGAGAAAAATAAGCTTTAACGAAACAGTTGTATGGCAGGTACCGTTATTTTTTGAGCTAAAAAAAAAATTTCAATTTCCTTTCTGTACAATACCTAAAAAAGTCTATATACCAAGTTTGAAGCAATTCGGCGCACCCGTTTGGGCTGTAGGTCTACATACATACAGAAAGACAGACAGACAGACAGACAGACATACAGACGGACAGAATTTTTAGACCATCTTTTTTCGTCTTCGCTATCATCGTAATGTCATGTTTGATTGTTATCTCAAAACTTTTTTTTTCGACGAATGCATAACTTGCCTTATAGTACCTATAATCGCAAGTGAAAACACGATAAAAAATTGAAAAGGAACTAAGAAAGAAATTAGTAAACTCAAATGAAGACACTTTTTCTTCTTTAATTTCAAAATGCGCTAAATTTTGCCCTAGTGAAAACATATAAAACACACAAAAGATGAGATAAGAATTAGACCACATATTTAAAAAAAGTCTATTTGAAAATGGTTAGAATACTTCTATCATCCACTGTGCATTCACAAATCAAACAGTACTATTCGCTCTCATTTGTCATTTGTTGAATGAAAAATTCTGTTTGTGTTCTCTTCTTTTCTATCAAATCGAAAGAAACTTCGAAACCTAAACGTCAAAATGCAGTTGTTTTCGTTTTGTTGTGTGAATTCTATGTAAATTGCCCCACTCGCGAAATTTGATTAACAAAATGTATATTTAATAATAAACGACAAATAAATGCAAAATAATTTGATTCAGTGAATAGAAATGTGCAATTAAAATTGATCAAAGGTGTGCCACATAGCAGAGGTAAGTTTTATTCATAGATTATTTAATAAACGTGTTCAAAAGGGCATAAATCTGATTGGGAACTTTCACTATGGTGTCGCCGTCGCCGTCGCTGTTGCCGCAATGACGAACACCAACTACCCAGGGGGTGCTTGCAACAAATATATTTTTATTTTTAAATTATTATTTGCCTACATTTTGTAACTATTAAACTAAACTATAACTTACTCTGTGCATGATGTTGGGGCAATGATTGCGACTGCCAAAAGCAGAGTTATTATTTGGGCAAATGCCATTCTTAGCTTGAAGTTAAGGAATCCTCTTGGAACTGATAAATATACAACAACTGGCACCCACACCCGTACGAGGTGTTAAGTAAACTAACCGTTCAAATGTACAAGTTCAAGAAATTTATAAGTCAGCGCGGCACAGTCATCCTCCGCACCGTGGCATAAATATACGCGTTTATTGCTTTGGTCGGTATCGGTTCGGTTCGGTATCGGAATCGGTATCTGTAGCTTTAGTTTTAGTCAAGGCTAGTTGTTTTTGTTTCACGAGCAACGAATCACGGCACGGTCTGAAAGATACGCTTTGCCAAACTAGTGTACCAAGAGTGTTTTTGTTGCTTTTTCTTGTCTCGTCTTTTTAGTTTCTTTACTCTTGTGTCTTGTCGTTTTTCTCTGTTATCATGGTTTGAATTGAAGTTGTAGACAAGACAGGTAAGAATTAATGTATATTTTATAATGCTATCCCGGTGGAACCGGTTATCCAGAAGCCCGAAAGAAATATTCCTTTAGTTTTAGTTTAATCGGTCAGTGACCAGACCACCACAAAGCACAAACTATGTATATTAAACGGTGTCCGTGTCTCTCTGTCCGCACCTTGAAACTATAAACACTTATCCAATGAGATTTGGTCAATTTAGACGCCCACGATAATTAAGTGACAAAAATTCAATTGAATCCGATTGTGGAAGTGGATCCGATGATGTTGTTTTGAATTTGATGCTTATGAAACTCTGAATTTTTATTTTTTTCTTTCTGTTTCTTCATGGAAGAAAATCCTCTGGGGAACACACAAGACACAACAACACACTTCGAAGAGCGAGCGAGGTCGTGTTCGTCATCGTCATCTCTCCAGTCCAGTTGCCATCGCCACCAAACAAAACACAGCTGATTTTGACATTTGAATTTGTTTTGAACTGTTTGCTTGGAAATTTTAAATAGCATGGGAACTAAAATTTTTTGAAATTGGTTTTCGAATAGGGGTTTCTGTTTGGTTTTCATTAAATTGAGTTAGGGGATGGCTTTTTGTTTGAATTTAAATTATTTTAGTGTTCTGCAGCGAGTGAATTCACAACATAATGCTTGACATGTAAACACATCTCTGGAATATTTGATTGATAGTTCATTAAATTAGCTCGTCCTTGCAAAAACAAGGTCTACTTTGGGTTTTGAGATGAGTTCAGGGTTACCCCAGAACTTGAAAATAAGGAATAGAGTGGAAGTTTCTTTGTGTGTATTTTTCATACGTGCAGTAAGAATGTTGGATGCTATAATCCTTTCATTACAAATCACGAAGGTTTGAATAAACCACCATGTTCACCATGGGCTGGAGTATTTTAGCTTTTTCACGTGGCCCACCCAATCATCAAGCTTCTTTAGTGGAGTCAGAGCCCGCTCGGCCATACAACGTTTTTTTTCAAAATAAACTGAAAGCACCATTGAGGCTAACGCAGATTTCAGAACTCAATTAAGATAGTCTTATTTCAAAACATTGTTTGTTGAGCCAGATTCCTTGTTCGACTTGAGTTTAGCTACCGTACTCCTACCTGGTCGGATTGACGGTTCGTCTTCGTCCAAATCAAATGTATCGTTTTGCCTAACTGCGATTTGTTGGTTGCTTTCACCGTTTAACAATCTGCAGAAGTGTTCTTTTCATACTCTCAGCAACGACTGTGCATCTACTTCAACGTTCCAACTTTCGTTCTTACACCAATGTTGAGTCGCTATTCCTTATGGATCCCAATCCCATATATTTGAACTTTTTAATCTTTGGATGCACTCTTCCATTCAAAAAATTGTCTCTTAAAATGATTAGCAAAGTATTCAAAAAAGTCCACTTGAAGGTTTATAGTGTCCGTTGGATTCCCACCACAATGATTCAATCTAATTATGGCTTGATAACCACCAGAACACAACTGATGCCACCAATTGTCCATTATTTTGTAGTGAGTATATAGCAGCAATCTGTACCAGAAAATGTTAAGGCATGGAAATATATTTCTGCTTTAAATTTGTCCCAACTGGTGGCTTGATTTCCACACTCATGCAATTGGGAGCTAACCGCAGAAGACTGTCGACCCTTTCTTTGGTCTACAGCAAATCGTTTAGTCTTCCTAGAGTATAGGATGGTAAGCAGATCTTTTCACTCTCACTATTCCCAACAAGAAATCTCAGCAGTTTCTCCGACTGCAAGCTCTGCGACTTGGCTTCCAGCCACCAGACTACGCCTGACAAAAGCTGGGAATTTATTCGAGATGTTGGCATATCTTTTCGACGTTTCACAGGTATATAGCGGGTGGCAATGGGAAGTTCAAACTTATCCTAGGAAGCAGTTTTTAATAGTCTTCTTGTTGCTGCCTTACGTCATTGTCTATCGCACAAGTTGGAGTGTTAATAGTGTCCGAAGTCTTCTTAGAATCCCGCGATTTAGAGAGGCCAACAAGTATCCTTGAATGCTATTCTACTATGGCGTATCAGTTAAGATAGACTACTTCACTAGTCACACAGTCTTATGAACAAATTATGGATATCAATAAGTCCTCTCCAGGATCTTGTGCAGTAACTATGCTCGGTGTGGGACACCAACGTTTGTTAATAAATTTAAAAGTTGAATTGTGTTGAAGTTACAATTGTCTGGAACTGGTATGTTTCCAACGCTCTTAGAAAATCAGTTGGTAGCCCGCCAGCGCCTTATTCGAGCTTAGTCTCATCATAGCTTCTTGTGCCTCAAATAAGTGGGGAAGTTCAAACGCATAGCTATTTGAGCTGTTCTTTCATTGGACCAACCATTCGTTGCCTCTCCAAAATCCAAAAATTCTTACGTTGAGTTTTACTCCGCTCTTGAAAATTTGCACTTCAAATTTCCAATTTTAAACCGCTTCATTCGCTTGACGGAACTGGTTTCTGATAAAAAACCATACTGTGCTTGGTCCTTCAAGCGTTGCAGCTTTGTTATTTAACTTCCAACTTAGTCTTGTTTTAACAGACAAGGATATTTACATACTTCATTAGGTATACAATACATATTTATTAGGAGAAAAAAAGATAATCTAAACAAAATTAAAAACTAAATCTACGTGGGATTGGCACCCTTCAATGTAAGCGTGTTGTCCTCATACACCTCAAGAACATGAGCCAAATGCTCGTTGTCCCTTGGCTTCTTGAACTGCCTCTTCTTGTTGGACATCTTCTTTCGCTTAGGAACTGGTTTCTTTGGCCCGTGGTCTTGCATCGACCGAATACCTTTAAAAAAAAGTGCAAGTAAAAAACAGCGTTTCTTTGGATTCTTATAAAATTTACCTTGTTTTTCGAGGTATTCATCAATTTTGGCATCGTCCATGGCATCCACTGTTGCCGAACGCCACAATTTCTGGAAATCTTCATCAACCTAGAAAAATTTCAAATGTTTCATTTACTTGACCAAAACTTTGAAGAATAATTCTTTGTCCAACCGTAAAGTTAGCCGTCCTATCGTTGTAGAAGAGAATCTTCTTTTTGTCAATTGGTCGAATGATGAATATGATCTCTGAAGCTCGATTCTTTAAGACTTTCTCGCAATGTGGCAATGATTCCTGGACATCGTCCAGCAGAACTCCACCCAAGCCTTTCAGATCGTGTTGTTTTAACAGTCGAAGAAGGCTCTTTCCGTCTTTAATCTTGTAAACAGGCTTAAAGGCAAACCTGCAATTGTCTGGTGACACTTCGATCTTTGGGTTGTTCATCAGAGCTTCTGAAGCAAGCCACTGTAAAAGAAAGATTCAAGTATTGGGCTGAAAAAATACCAAAAGTTTAAAGCTAACATTCTTCACAGATTGGCCAATGTCTAGCTGATTGGTTTCATCTAAAATCTCCTCTATCGTTAGTGGATGGTCATCACCGTCCTGATGACGGGTTCTCATGTGTTTGACGATTTTGGCCAACACACCAAAGCGATATTGGGAACTTCCAGACATGGTTTTGTATCTAAAACAAAACAAAATTGGTAATTGAGGGGGAGAAGACACAACATGATTTGTCGAGAGATTACGTGCTAGAATCCAACTTGGGAACACTTGGTGGTCGCATTTTTTTCTTATCATCTCTTGGCGGTGGAGGAGCGATTTCCACTTTTGTTTTCTTTTCGATTCTGGAAAATAATGCAAGAAATAAAAAAATATTTGAGGGTTTCTGGTGTTGAATCAAGTTTCCTTACGTTGGAGTGGCCATCGCCCTCTTTTTGAACGCCTCGCGTTCTCGAAGCAGTGCTGGATCCATGATGGAGCTATTGAACTGTCTTCTTTTTCCAAAATACTAGTTTTTAAAACTTTTTTAAGCCTAATTTTGTTTGATAAAGACAAATTATAATTGCAATCAGCGAATGCAGAAACAAAACAGAAAACACTGCGTTTGCTAGTTTTGACAGTAGTCAGTGTCAGTGACAGATAACCAAGTGACAAGACCAAGAAGTAGTAGAACACTCGTTAAATAAACAAGTACAATTTTTGGTTTAACATTATGGTCGAATCACAATGTCAGCTGTAGTAGTTTGTAGTTGCGATTGAGCGAAGGCATGCACTTCGCAACCTATAGTGACTTAAAAGATGTCTTAAACAATAAGATTCATTCATTTCTTATCGAATAAACGTTACTGTGTAGTAATCGATATTCTTAGAAATTAAAAGATAACGTAACGAAAAAAGAGACCGTGGCAGCACACAACATACAGTGAACTGTTTTGTCAACTGGTTATCACGTAAAATTATCGTCCGTAAACCGACTTTACAGACAACCATTTTTTTCCTCATAATTTCGTATATGCAATTAGAAGAGGTCTAAAGGGGGCAACGCAATATTGATATGTAATTATGGACCAAAATAACGGGGATACAAGAGTTTCTCAAAACCGCAATTTTTCCTCACGCATTAGAAGTAAAATCTTGAAAAATAAACTGCTTTACAAGCAGTATACGTGTTCATCTATAATTCTATATTCTATCTCATGCGATCGTTGCGTTCAATTGACGTTTAACCGTGATGCAACACCATGCCAACTACTGGCAAGCATTGTTCTACTTGCATTAATTGTCAGATACCTATTTGTGTTACAGTTGGCTGGAAGTTTGTCTGTGTGAGTGAAAAATGTGAGTATATTGCAACTGTCTTTCCAGTAGCTGGCATGTGGCGTCCGGGTAATACAAAACGTTACTTCGCTAAAGAAGATTACATCAAAAATTTAGAGTTTATTGAACAAAAAACAATTGGATTTCCTTTTCTGTTTTTCAAACTCGATCGAAAAATAATTTTTCTTTGAAATACTTTCAACCCAACGAATGTTTCATAATATTTCACTTCAATAATTTAACTTCATCCGATTAAAACAGACAATATACTGGCTTTCACTTTGCTACACATTCTGTTACAACCCCAAAGTATAACTCTACTACATTTTCGCTGGTCATGTGTGAGCGAAAACAATAATTTTCCGAACACCTTCCCAAGTTTGACGTTTGTCAAGAAACTCGACATCGACGTGTCAAAATTAAAAAAAAAAGAAAAGAGGAAAGGAAAAGTTTTTCTTTCTTCAAAGAAAATTACTTTGTTTTATATCCCAAAACACAACAAAAATTAATCACATATCGAATATTTTCGATCTTTACAACAAAATCACAAGTTTACCAAGTGAATTCACCAACAACCCACCATGGTATTAGCCGATTTAGGTCGTAAAATAACGACTGCTTTGCATTCGTTGAGCAAAGCCACAGTCATCAATGAAGAAGTTCTGAACTCCATGCTGAAGGAGATATGCGCAGCACTCCTGGAAGCCGATGTAAACATTCGTTTGGTAAAGCAATTAAGAGAGAATGTTCGGGCTGTCATTGATTTCGACGAAATGGCTGGAGGATTGAACAAGAGGAGAATGATTCAATCAGCAGTGTTCAAAGAACTCATCAAGCTCGTCGATCCAGGAGTAAAGCCCTATCAGCCAGTTAAAGGAAGACCGAATATTATTATGTTTGTCGGTTTGCAAGGATCCGGTAAAACTACCACCTGTACAAAACTAGCCTATCACTACCAAAAACGCAACTGGAAATCCTGCCTCGTGTGTGCCGATACCTTCCGTGCTGGTGCTTATGATCAGATCAAGCAGAATGCCACCAAAGCACGTATTCCCTTCTATGGAAGCTACACAGAAATCGATCCAGTTGTGATTGCTCAGGATGGTGTGGAGATGTTTAAGCGCGAAGGCTTCGAGATGATCATTGTGGACACAAGTGGACGACACAAGCAAGAAGAGTCTCTATTCGAGGAGATGTTGGCAGTTGCCACTGCTGTTAATCCCGACAACATTATCTTCGTGATGGACGCCACGATTGGACAGGCTTGTGAGGCTCAGGCTAAAGCTTTCAAAGAAAAGGTTGACATTGGTTCGGTTATCATTACCAAGTTGGATGGACATGCCAAAGGAGGTGGTGCTCTATCTGCTGTGGCAGCCACACAATCTCCAATCATCTTCATTGGAACTGGAGAGCATATTGACGATCTGGAGCCGTTCAAAACAAAGCCGTTTGTTAGTAAACTTCTAGGAATGGGCGACATTGAGGGCCTGATTGACAAAGTAAACGAACTAAAGCTGGATGGGAACGAGGAACTTTTAGAGAAAATCAAGCATGGACAGTTCACAATTCGTGATATGTACGAACAGTTCCAGAACATCATGAAAATGGGACCCTTCTCCCAGATCATGGGTATGATTCCTGGCTTCTCGCAGGATTTCATGACAAAAGGAGGTGAACAAGAATCGATGGCCAGAATCAAGCGCATGATGACAATGATGGACAGTATGTCTGATGGCGAGCTGGATAACCGTGATGGAGCGAAGCTCTTCAGCAAACAGCCAACACGCTGTGTGAGAGTAGCCCAAGGAGCTGGTGTTATGGAACGCGAGGTCAAAGAACTCATCTCCCACTACACAAAGTTCGCTGCTGTTGTGAAAAAGATGGGTGGCGTGAAGGGTCTCTTCAAGACCGGTGATATGACCAAGAATGTGAATCCCTCACAAATGGCGAAGCTTAACCAACAAATGGCCAAAATGATCGACCCCCGAATGTTGCAACAAATGGGTGGCGTTGGTGGTCTGCAAAATATGATGCGACAACTACAACAAGGCGCAGGTGGTGGCCTAGGCAATCTGATGGGCTTCGGCGGAAAGTCGTGAATACGTTAAGTTTATCGCTCTCGCTAAGGAATATGGTTTAAGTTTTTTTTCTTTTGTTGTAATTTTTTTTCGAAAATAACAGTTTTTTTTTTGTTTACAAAATTTAGCACGTTTATTTCTTTTTTCTTGATTATTTTTGCATCGGTGTTTTGTAGCTAATTTTATTTTATTATAAAAAAAGATACATAGTTGTCGAATCCATTGGCATTGCCTGCCCCTGCACTCATCTTGAGACTCATATTGTACACATCATCCGCATGTCGCTGTTTTAATTTTTTTTTTGTAAGCAAAATTGTTTTTTTTTTTGAAGAAAATATTAGAAAATAGGAATTATGTATGAAAAAAGATTGTTTTCATTTTCAATAAAAACGAAAGAAGAAGAAATCGAAGAAGTTTTATACAAATTTGTTTCATTTCAACTCGAAGACGCAGCCATTGTGACGGCAGCTACATCTTAACTCGTTCTTCTGCGTAGGGCGGCAACCAGATCCTTCCATACCCCTCTATTTGCAGGATGTTACCTCAGCTGTGTCCATGGTTCCAAACAATTTCTAGGACTCAGCTTCCTTTAAAAAAATTGACCAACTGGAGGTCTTTCTTTAGTCTTCCAACCCGTCATTTCACCTGATTGATTAAAAGGCTTGTTTTGATATGGTGTCATTGGGCCTCCTCAACGCTCCAGCGCCTCTTTATCTGTCTGATGACCGCATCCACTTTTGATTATGTGTTCCTTAGCCAAAGTTCATTATTGGTTTTGTGGTTTGTATCCACCAGACTTTTAAGATTTAGCTTACTCAAGATGTTGGCAGAGCACTGACATGTTTCACACGCATATGGCAGGACAGATTAGATTGTTGAATTCAAATAGTTTCAACTTGATACGAAGCAGATTTTTGTGAGAGTTCGACTCTGGAGAAAGTATTTCGAATGCACAACGAGGTTTAGTTGACCTGATGCTGACGTCTAGGTCTGTTGAACGTATAGTGACAAATAACTTCCCAGTCAGTCAAATTGAGTGACCTCTACTATCTCACAACAACCTGCTGCCTAGTCCGAAAATGGCTTAACTAAAGTCCACCCACGGTAGCAGTCATGAAATCATCAATTGCAAGTAAGAACAAAATCGTTGACAGAACATCGCCCTTCTTCACTTCCTGTCACACTACAAATGCATCGGGGAGCTGTTTGCGCTTTTGTACGACTCTTTTAGAACAGAGAAGTGTTTGATACCCCGACGATTGCTCAGCGCATATTCGAAAGGTGTTAATGTGATCACATAATCGAGTACTGCAAAGCCCCAATTGGCGAATGATTTTATCCTCTTGGAAAAAATATTTAAAATATACAATTTTGGACAAAATAGCGATGCCACGAAAATTTTACAGAAATTAAAAGCTAGGACTAGACTACTAGGTTAACGATGATGTTTGATGTCATAATCATAAGTTGATTCGATGTTCAAAAATCCCAACTATTTTCATTTCAGGATGACTATGCCATCCTAATATTTTTATTGGATAAGCAAGAAGAAGTCTAAAGTCGTGAAGCTCAGATTTTGTGCTCTTATTCATCCAAAAAATGTGCCTAAAATTCAAGCCAAGCAAGCTTGTAGCTTGCTTGGCTAATTCGGAAATTCATCAATTCAGGAAAAATTTCCATGATATTTGAACGTTTGGTCACTCCTTTTGCAAAGCTGGCACAAAAGTTGTTTACAAAGCTGTAAATTCGCGACGCTATTATCTCCTCCACCTTCATCCATCTAAAGTAAGGAGATGGTGGGTTTCATTTCACGTTTAAAGAAGCTGGTAATGTCAGTGCTCGTGCTATTCTCGGCGTTCGTTGTTGATTCTATGATTTAATGAAATTGATGGCAATCAGGCAACGACTACCAAGGACATCTTCTATGTAGGAGTAAAAGATTTTGTATCATTCCACGCAGTCAGTTCTTTCAAATGTAGGTTCAGCAATTTGAATTTATAGCAGGGAAGATGAGCAGGGAAGCATTAAACACCGACCAAAGTATCATTATTAATGAATTTCCTGAGTAGTAGTAGTAGTAGAATGTTTTATTCAAATATCATTTCTTATAATAATACATATATAGATTTTATACCAATTTACTTATTTTAATAAATTATTTTTAAATTACAATATGAGATATTTAATTTATTTTAAAACAAATTTACAACATTGACTTTCGTCGTCTGTCGCGATCTTTCGCCGATATTTTTACAAACTCTTGTTTTCATTTCATATTTATTTATATGTAGGTATATAGGTTTTTTTTTTATTAATAATTAAACTTGTCGATTAATTTTTGTCGATATTTGAGGGCTGTTTCCAGGTATTTTATAAGACATAACCAATCGCTTTCTCCATCCAATAGACTGACCATGGTGTTTTCGTCCAGTGTCGCGGTTCCGAAGCAATCTCTGCAAATCCCCCTTAGTATTGGACAAAATCCCATAAAATACATGTATGATTCTGCTTCATTCATGTTGCAAAGTGAACAGTTCATATTTTCTTGTCGTGTTCTTGTTGTTCCATTTAGCTTTACGAGTCCTGTCCTTGCTTTAAAAATCCATCGTATTGCTGAGATTTTTAGATTATCGCCGACATAGTTCCTGCCAACTTCATAGCTAAGCTGATGGTGCAGACCATGTGATCTTGTCAAATTTGCTCTTCGAAGTGCTTCTTGGAGGTCTTCGGCAGCAATTTTTTGAGTTTCGTTGTCCACAAAAATGAGAAATAGGTTCCTGTTTGTCACCAGTTCTTCTGGGTTAGGCGAGTTTCGCCACGCTTCAAACCAGTAAATTTGTTTTTCCATTACACTCCTAGCCAGTATTTTTGGTAGTCTGTTGTCTTCATAGCAATTGAAGACTTTTTCTATGTAGTTCATATGGCACCGCATCGTAAATTCGAGAATAGGCTTCATTTGGCATTCCAACGTAAGCGCATAGTTTGGAGTTATTCTTGGTAGACCAAGCACTTTTTTAAAAAAATATCTTTGGAACTTCTCCACTTCTTCATATTTTGTATGTCCCCGGACCTGTGCTCCATATATTACGATAGCCCTGGAGACCGCGTTGAAGAGTTCTATCTTTGCGCAGAGTCTTACATCCTTGTTGGCAATGAAGTTTGACCATGTTAAGTTTAAACTTTGTCCTCTCTTTAAAATGTTCGGTCAAACTCAAACCAGGGGTCATCCATACACCAAGGTATTTATATTTTGTTACAATTTCTATCTGTTCGTTATTGAGCTTCCATTGTTCCTGTGCACTTAGTCGCCCTCCTCTTTTTCTAAATACAACAATTTTTGATTTTTCAAGGTTGATTGTCAGGTTCCAGCGTCTACAGTACTCAGCAATCTTGTCTATCATTCCCTGAAGAACGATTGCCTTATCCGCCATGACAACAATATCGTCTGCGTATACATGAGTAAACGTATCAGTGTTCCATTCAAATCAATTCCGCCACCAATATACTCGTGCAAATCGTTAACGTATAGGGCAAAGAAAAGCGGGCTAAGAAGGCATCCCTGCTTTACACCCATCGATGTTTTGAACCACTCCAAGAGTTGCTCTCCATCCCAAACAGCTGACTCAGTGTCTTCATAGAGGTCTCTGATGACTTTTAAAACTTTTTCTGATATCATAGACTTGTTTAGCTTATACATAAGAGCATTGCGGTCAATGAGATCAAAAGCAGCCTTAAAATTTATAAAGAAGCAGTACACTTTCTTTTTTTCATGCATTTTTAGTTTTATTATGTTGAATAAATTTGTTGAAAAAATTATCTGCAGCCTTCTCGAAAACCGACTTGATATTCGTTTAAAATTCCATATTCTTTTTCCCATCTCTGAAGCCTTGCCAATAGAACACCAGCGAATGTTTTTGCCACACAATCCATAAAAGATATTCCTCTGTAGTTTTCGACCAAATTAAAGTCTGCTTTTTTGTGAACTGGAAATATTAATGATTTTTTAAAGTTTGGTTCTACTTTTCCAGATGAAAATACGGTTGAAGGCTTTTTCTAGAAAGTCTATAGCCGCATCCGGCGCATTTGTGATAAACTCATAAGGTACTCTGTCCTGACCTGGTGCTTTATTTCTCCTTGTGCTATTCAGAAAGTCACGTATCTCTGAGTTTGTGATAGCTCCATCTAGCAATGGAATACTTGTACATGGCGTTATGTTTTCAATTTCTACGATGCAGGTCGATGGATTTAGAAGGCCATGAAAATAGTTCTTAAAGATATCACTTGTTATGTTGTTGCCTTTCTTAAAGTTGTTAATTTTGAGCTCTTTTGCAAGTTTCCACCAATCAAGTGTGTTTCTTACCACTTTAAGTTTTTCTCCCAATGCTTCGAAGTATTCTCTTTTCTTGTTTTTGCAGAGTGATTTATATGTTTTGTTACATTGAAGATACATTTCTTTTGTGGTCAGCATGTGGTTGCGTCGCAGTTTTCTTAACAAAAAGAAAGATTTTTTCCGAGCATGTTCGCAGGCATCGTCGTACCATTTTTCCTTTCCAACAGCTCTCGGGGTGTACCTCTGATTCCCAATGACAGTTTTTATAGCATCAGTAAGATTTTGGCTAGTCTATTCTGTTTGCTCTGAAGCGTTGATATATTCGAGTAACCTTTGAGTATTGTAGTTATTTTCGAGGTTACTGGTCCATCTTAGTTTGGGGAGTAGTTTCATCTCTGCTGATTGCTCATCATTAGTATTTAGGTCCAGCGTTAGTGCTACGGGCATATGGTCCGAGTGGATCTGGTTTTCTACTCTGAAACTCTCAGCGTACTGGAGCACATTGTAAGATACGCAACACAGGTCGATCGTAGATGATCCAACTCTTTCCATGAAAGTTAAGCTGCCGTCCGTATCGCCTCTTGTCCGGCAATTTAGAATCGTCATTCCAAAATCATCACATAATTCTAAAAGCCTCCTACCTTTACCATTTACAACCTTGTCCTTTGATTTTCTTTCGTTTGATATCTGGCTGTTAAGAGCTGTAATTTCATTTGGTATCCATTGATTTTCCCCTATCCTGGCATTGAAATCCCCTATAGTAACAAATTGACGGATATTTCCCTCTTGAAGGAAGCTACTAAGGCTTTGGAAGTCCTCTTCCCATTTGTTACAATTCAAGTATATCGGAATAATGTAGAGCTCAGATCCTCTTTCGGCTATACAAACTAGATCTCTTTCCATTTTTTTGACGAAGCTTGCTTTGAAGCTAACACCTGATTTTATCCCATAAACTGCCCCTCCACTTGCCCTTCCAAAACGTGAACGAATTTTCTGTGTATTATCATATTCTGAGTGCCCGTTTTGAAGTAGTTAAGAGCAATTGATATTCAGATTCAAATTGAGATTGAAATCGAGACAAAGTTCAAATTATAGGTACGCAAATGAGAATGGAATGCATTTCCTCACAGTTCAAAGAAAAACTCATAATGCTTTCATATTTTCTTAAAGTCTGGCTACAAATAATTTGTGTTTTTGTTTGAATCCAATATTTTCAAGGGTTTTCAATTTGCATGGGTAGATTTTTGCGGTCATTTGCGGTCATGTTGTTTTGGTGACATCTCTCGTGCAGAAAAAAATCGAGGTTTTAATCAAACATGCCATTACGATGATAGAGAAGCCCAAAAAAGTGGTTTTCGCCATGCCGTCCCGGTGTCTGTACGTGCGTCGGATTTTCTTCAAACTTCGTATATAGCAGTTTGAAGAAAATCGGTTGTCGAGGTTATTTTTGTATTTTGTTCCATACCCGCTCAAAGTACATAGTACCTTTCAAGTACCAGGTTTTTTTTATGTTGGATTTGCTCGAAAACGACTCTTAAAATTTTGATTAAACTTTGTTTTTACTATAGGTACTATTAAAAAGCTTTGAAGTAAACGGTGACGTGAAATAAGGCCAAACGAAATAAGGCCAAATTTCAGATTTTGGCCTTATTTCGTTTTCCAAAACGAAATAAGGCCAATTTGGTCTTATTTCCATGCACTAATAGAAATAAGAGCGAAAAAATAATGGAAATAAGACCGAAAATAAAAAATTAGGAATTCGGCTTTGGTTCACGGTTCTAATTGTTAAGTGCTTAAAGTTTTGAAAAAATAAAATAAGGAACAACCAAAATGTTCAAAGAATTTTTCAAAAATTGTTTGCGCTTCCGTTGTTGAGCGCACAAAACATGATAACTGCATTTGATTAAAGCGAAAATTGGTCAACAAGCGTGGTCACGAAACGCAACAAATGCTTTTAACGAGTTCATTATCTATTTTCAAACGCAATGGATTGAAAAGGTATTTATTTGATTGTCTTTCTTTTATGTATTAGAAAAATATTTTCTGTGCATGAGTAAAATCGCTCGATTTTTAGGAATTAAGGTTTATCTGATTTTTTTTAAATTTTCAAAAATGGATATTGGTGATATGAGATTACGTTTGTGTGGGAATGAATCTCATGGGTATTGCAAGTATCTGTTTTCGGAAATTTTAAAGAATCAGATAAAATAATCGTTAAAAAATCGCGCGATTTTTTAACGATTATTTTATCTGATTCTTTAAAATTTCCGAAAACAGATACTTGCAATACCCATGAGATTCATTCCCACACAAACGTAATCTCATATCACCAATATCCATTTTTGAAAATTTAAAAAAAATCAGATAAACCTTAATTCCTAAAAATCGAGCGATTTTACTCATGCACAGAAAATATTTTTCTAATACATAAAAGAAAGACAATCAAATAAATACCTTTTCAATCCATTGCGTTTGAAAATAGATAATGAACCTCAATACCGTATCATCTTAGAGGTGTGAAAATTGATATTGAAATAATGCCAAATTGGCCTTATTTCGTTTTCGAAAACGAAATTTAGCCAAACTGAAATTTCGGCCTTATTTCGTTTTGGAAAACGAAATAAGGCCAAATTTTCGGAATTTGGCCTTATTTCGTTTGGCCTTATTTCACGTCACCGAAGTAAACTGCGTTTTTAGGTTTTGGCTACAAATTATAATAAGGGAAATCGGTTTTGACGCTTTGACCATACGAGGACAACGACATTAACGAAATGGTTTAGCAGCAGAACCCGAAGCTGTATATTCCTCGCCATGTACAAGAACTCGATCTTTCGCAGACTTCAACTAGGCCGTTCGGGTCTTAAAAAAACGTAAATAATGTACACCAGTACCAGATCCAACTGAAACTGACCGAGCTTTAGAGCGTTTGGAAAAGGACCCCAATTTGAGCTGCCGAAAAATCATCGACGACGCTAGACTTTTTTGGGGGGTTTCCTGAAGTCCTATGTCGATGTCAATAACCCATAATCGACTGATGATTTTAAGGTGAACATAATAAAGGCCATCGCTGAAATTTAGGCGAATATATGTATGCGAAAGAGTGATTAAAATTTGACCACCCAGATCCTTGCCACTACAAAAAGCCAAGTCAGACATTCAAACCATGTCAAATTCCATACTTAATGGCTTTCATGAGAATTCCAAATAAAAATAGAGTTTTGTTAATACCTTACACAAAACTTGCTATATACCATTTCAATATCTACCCGCCCTTATTGAAAAATCCTAAAATGAAGTATACGTTGTTCTGTAAACGTGAAGGAGGGTAGGTATGAAGCTGAAAACTCATAGAGAAAACCCAATTAACGTTGGGTGCTTCGTTTTGTTACCAAGGCCTTACGAAAAAATGGGTGTTGCGATTTATTGCGATTTATCTGCCAGGCAATCTCCAATATGATCAGGTTCAAGACTTAACACCACCTAAGTCGGTCGGATCTCTGGCTAGTTAGTTCTCATTTAATGCGCCAGAAGTATTGTTCGGTACACAGGTCGGTTTGTTATCCTTCCAAAAATCATAAGCCTGTTAACTATGCAAAGTGTATGGTTCCCAGTAGGTACCTCTATCTACCTTTAATTGTTTAGAACAAGATGGGGGTTGTTTGTTTAGAAAAAGATATGGTGAGCTAGAACTCCCCTGAAAAAGTACTCAAACTGCCAAGTCAATCCTAGGATAATTTCATGTTACCGTACTCCAAACTTTATGCACCTTACGCAGGTTGCTTGTTGGTAAGGGCACACTGGCTCCGTCAAGGAAATTTGCTCAACTAGCGGGTTTAGTCTAGGAATTCCCCATGAATCATATAACCACGACATATTCTGGATGTATGATTCTCAGGCGGGTCCTCGGCTAATTCTCTGAACTCTGATTGTTAAGACCGAAAGTTCTTGCAGAGACGATTGGCTGGGACAAGTGGTTTATTCAGAGCTACTTTGTCGCATCGGGGAAGGTGATCGGATCTTCGATCCTTTTATTGGATATTTCCCCAAGGTCTTTATAAAAAAACAACTTTACCTAAGATCGCACACTTATACCAGTCAAAGTTAGGCAGTTTCCTGCTCTGCTCCATTTCTAAAAGATCGGCAGTAGTCGTTATATTGGGAATACCAAGCCTTGTGGCATGTACACCTATTGACCATTGGCCCGTGCTTACTACCACCATCCTGGCTATGTCAAACCTTGTTTTTTGAAAGGATGTTATTAATCAAATCGCTCCACCTATGATTATATACGTGCCAAAGGCCGTGAATTTGGTTATTGTTCATTTCCACAGAACAAGTACGTGCGACCCAGTCGTGCATTTTATTTCTCAAAAATTCCCTTTTTACATTTTTAATAAGTTCCATATTGTGGAAAGGGGGGTTCTTCTTTTTCATTGCTCTCTTGTATCCACCCCTTAAAGTCATCTTTGAGATTCGATTAAATATGAAAAAGCCCACAACCTATCTGCAAAAACAACCCAAATATAATTATCAAATGCTAATAACACTTCTGAATGAATTAGCCAAAGAAACAGCCACCATTAAGGCATTAAAAAAAATGTTAACGAGCCGTGTCTTCATAAAAGTTCTTAGTTAAAGTAATTTCCTTACTCGTCCATATTTTCGTACCCATTAATACTGTTTCTCTACAAAATTCAAAATATACCCCAAAATCTTTTCTTTAATTAATATTCAAATCACCGTCTTTCCGCATCTTAAAAAAAAAACACACCCTCTTGACTACCCAAAAAAAAAAAAAAAAATCATCTCAACTTACATCCATTCGCATTTGGTCCATGAGAGATGCTTAATTCTAAAACCACTTCTCAGACGTTAAGGTCGGTTCTGTAATCAACAACTCGAACAGTCCGTCTTCGACCATATCTATAAATACATTGAAAAGCTATGGATTTTCTTAAAGCATCTGAAGAACCATCAAAATCAACCCCTCTCTCATGTCTGTATTATTAATATTTTTTTTTTTTTTCAATTCATAAAATCATACTCATTATAATTCCCAAGAGTCATCTTCAATTCGACTTTCGAAATAATCATTTGAAAATCAAGCATTCTACTACAATGATCTCGCTGGCGCTGCTCCATCTTCACTTTTGTATTAAAAACATCCCTTTCTTCGTTCCATTTTTTTTTTTTTACTTTTTTTTGTTAACAAAACTAATTTGCAAATATCCCAGCAGCTCCCAATTCCAACCCCAACCCTTAATTTTTTTTTCTTTCTTACTGACAATTTAAGCATCGGCTTACAAAAAAAAAGCAACAACAACTATAGCAAAGCACAAAAGGCTATAACAATTAAATTGGGATTTTGGTATATTGTAGTCGTAGTCGTAGTCGTAGTGGAGGCCAGCCAGCGCCACGCTTGTCCTGATTCTGCGCATTTTGGAGCTTTGCCTGGCGCGCGGGAAAAGTTCGTTAAACAAATTTCTTTTCTTCTTCTTCTGGTTCTGTTTCTTCTTCTCTATACTCGTCAACTCTACAACTTTACGTGAACTAAATAAAAGAAGGGAAAGAGAAATGTTGACTAAAGGTACAACTCTGGAGTCTGGAAGGGGGAAGACTATACAACAAAAACGAATGACATGAAGGGGCAACATAAGAAACCAAGCCAAGAAACCCATATGCCCTGAATCTTTGGGAATCGGGTGTACTGTACAATAATGTACATAACCTCGCCCATGCCTGGATTGTGTACTCTGCTGAAAAGTATATATGTATGTAAAATAAAGCCAGGCTAGAGCAGCAGCACCAGCCAGCAGGCTATGTCATCACTATAGTAGGTACTCTTGTCGTCCTCTCCTAAGCTAACACTTTGCTTGCTATACCTTGCCGCTGTCGCTGCGCTCCCATCTATCCTGCCATGACAAACCGACAACGTCCCTGTTTCGTGCTCTCTTTTTTGTGGGTTTTCTCATCGAGAAGCAATAAAGACAGCCATAATATTAAAGCCCAGATTAAATATAAGGGATGCAAGGGAAGAAGGTAGCAGGCAGCAAGCACCAAGCAGCAATCACCATCAGCATACTAGCAGCAACAACTGCAGCACAGCAAGCGCCATAGAAAAGCCAGTCAGAAGAGAGGACGGAAGATGGAAGAGGAGGGTGTGCCTTTTCTAGCGTCAGATTTTCTCATTTTCTGTGAAAAAGGTCAATGGCCGTTTTGTATTCAATCCAGAGCAAGCCACCCTACATCAAGCCATCTATACCATCATCTTCCTTCCTTGCCGCTGCTTGCCTCATCCACCCACCCACTCTTCCAACACAACATCTTCATATACCAGCCCAGCCATAGACGCGCGCTCTTGTGCTACAGATTGTGCTGGTCGTGTTTGTTATTGGGGTTGAATCTGAATGTGTACAATATTGGTGTGGGGAGATCACCCGGCGGCACCCCATTTTATTGGGAATGAATTGGAATTTGAAACCAAGAGTTTTGTTGTTGTTGATAATAATTATATGTTGATGTTGAAGTTAGAAGAGGTTGAAATGAAAATGGAAATAGGAATGGGGATTATGATGCTTAGGCACTCATCCTTCTCGCCCTGGCAAACGAGCCAGCTCCAGCCAGCCCAGCCCCCCATCGCCATCACATCACGAATGTCGTTGTATTTTATGTCAGCACAAAAATCGATAAACGTAGTAGAAGTGGCATGCCAGCCAGCCATGATGTGTACACTGAATTCAAATGCAAGGCAGGGCAGGTTTGGCGCGCATTTTGTTCCTAATTTCAAAAGAGTGATGTGATGGGTGCTGCTCCTGCATATAGTAGTACGTATGATAGTAGAAGGGCGGAATTTTATTGTAGAGTGGGGTTTAATACTACGTTTACTATCTGTTTTCGTTTTTTTTTTTTCTTTCTTTTCCTTTCATTTCTGTCAACAAAAATGTTACATAAAAGTGTGTAAATATTCCCGTATCAAGTTATAGTTTAAATGAAATTAATTGAAATGAATTTCACTATTCGCATATAGTAGAAAGTCCTCATCATATATTTAGTTTAATGGATGGTTCCTCGTCCCGCCAAGCCAACTGACATCCCGAAACTCCTGGCGTGTTTGCATATGTTTTTTTTTTTTTTTTTTTTAAGGGTGTGGTTCAGACAGAAATATAAATTTGCTTCAATGTGGTTTCCTGGAGCTGTGCTGGTTTGTTTTTTTTTTTTTTTTTTTTTTAGTTTGGGTCGCGCGTTAGATATCATTTGCCTGAGTGAAACTACTATAGAAAAAAAAGGAAAAACATTCAGGTGAGCTTGGAGTACATAGATGATGAGATGGAGTATTCAACGAATTATGATAATGGGTTTGTAAAGAATTCACTATCATTATGGTGTGCTCTTATGAAAGGACCATCTCTTCAGGGAATATAAAGGTCGAAAGATTGAATAATTTTAAGATTTCTTTTTGCTTTTTTAGATCGATTGTAATTTTTGTAAACGTAAGCTCGTGAATGGTACAGTTAAAAATTAGACTTGTTGGTGTTATCGTTTGTCTTAAATTTTTACTGAATTCCGAACATTAGAATTTTGAAGTACCAATGCAGGTATACTTAAACTGAATCATTTCGTTCCTGCCTGTTTGAAATAGTAAACTTTTCAGGGGATTTTCGGAATTCCGAAGTCAGAAAAGTTCTATAAATCATCGAATCCAAAATCACGATTCAGGTTAAACCGAATTTTAAAATCAAAAAGATTCACTTTTTTATGAGTTCTTGGTACAATTGAGTTAAAGAAAACGTTTTGGCGACTGTACCTTATGCTTTGCATATTCGTCTCCAGATTGACAGCCCTGTTCTTCAAATGTGAAACTGCAACGGCAGAGTATGATCTTGACAGAATTGTCCTCATGAGAAATTATCAACCACATGGAATTAAATGCTTCAAAAACTACCCCCTATATGCCACTATCCATAAGTGGCAATTGGATTGAAGAATCCGAACAGCGTTGCCTTCTAGGTAGGTAGGGTAGGTATAACGAAGCATTCTTATACCTGAATGAGTGTGTTCAGAAATAATTATGAAAAGTTCTCTTCTGATGCGCTTAAGAGCTGTTGATGGTTATGCTGTTCTTGTTCGTTCTTCTTGCCGCACGTTTTAGGAATTCTATTCTAAAAATATTGAAACCGATTCTCATCAGAAATAATTTCTGCAAAACAGATAGGAGAGGCAGGTAGTCAAGTTAGCAGATAGGGCAGCAGACGCTTCAAGAAGGCTAACGCAAGGGTAATGCAATATTACATTCTTAAATTACTAAAGATAAAGTAGCACCCCGTGGCGTAGTGGTTAGTGTGTCGGACTGCCACGCCGAAGGTTCTGGGTTCGATCCCTGATGACTTCACCTAAAAAGTTGTTTTACGGTGTACTGCCTCTTGCGAGGAAGCGACAAATCCTCCAAAAGTAATTAATGTCATGGAAAGTGCTTCTCTGTTAGCCGTTCGGATTCGGAGGTAAATTGTAGGTCCCTTCAATTAATGCAGAATATCAACGCACACACAGTAATGGTTGAGAGTGTAAGTCACAGGCCCTGGCCCCGCTTGGAGCTGTTCCTGACATGAACGGTAACCTTTTAGTTTCAATTGGAGAACAGTTGCGTAAAAGGAGCAATTTATTCTAGAAACTTATAAACTGTAACTGCAGAAATAAAAACTCTGATCTTAATTTAGTAAAACAACAGTAGAGGTAGATTTGATGACATACATGCCGAATTCCTTTAAGAAGTTCCCGACATGGATGTCTGTATTTTATTCAGGTTGTTTGGGAACACAGACCGATTTCCAAACTCTATTCTATTTCCAAACTCTGTTCTAGGTTTGCCTGTAGGTTTTGCAAATTGGATATACTCATATCTCCAAAACAGATCGTGCATAGTTAAGTTAAAAATTCGTTTTCCAATCCGTTCCCAGCAAAATCAGGAGTCCCACAAGGCATCCATCTTGGTTTTTTGCTTATACTCGCTATCAATGACGTAACTTCGTGCATTCATTCTAGTGAGATTCTCGTGTTCGCTGATGATATGAAAATTTTCAAAACTATTAACTCAGCTAATGACCTCGTTGATTTGCCAGCCGACATTGACAGATTTGTTATTTGGTTCAGCAAGAATGGCTTAAACCTGAATCCGGCAAAATGTCATACAATGACCTTTTCTAGGAAACGGGTACCAATTACATGTGACTATTATATTTCACAGCAAGATTTGCATCGCTTTTTTAGTTTTAAAGATCTGGATGTAAACTTTAGTCTGGATTTGAGTTTTACGGAACACATCAACTTTGTTGTTAAAAAAGCTAATTCCATGTTGGGATTTATAAAAAGATGGTCGAAGGAGTTTCAAAATTCTTATGTAACCCTAGCTTTATATAACTGTCATGTTTGCCCCCATCAAGAATATGCATCACAGGTAAGGTCTCCTTTTTACGAAGTTCATAAGTCTAGGATAGAGGCAGTTCAGCGTAATTTGATTTCGATTTGCTTTAAATGATCTCTTCTGGGCAGATCCTTACAACCTCCCACCTTACGAACACCGGATTCAACTTTTACAGTTTCAAACTTTGTCACAAAGACGTGTAAATAATGATTTTATTTTTACTCACCAACTTTTAATTGGATTTTTAGACTCAATCGATCTACTATCTTGTGTTGATTTTAATTATCGCGGGGGGCTCATCATCTCCGTAGCTTAGAGCTATCTATTACATTGTAAAAAACATCGTACTAATTATGGCATGAATGAATCTCGAGGAGATAGAGTCAAAAATTAAGTCATCGGTTAAGAGGCACCAAGCTGAGATTAGATGTCAGCTCCTTCCGAATCGCGAAACAGAATTTGAAGTTCTCATATCACATATATTGACCGAAGAAAAATGCAACCTGGACTTTGATTTCACAGTAGATTTTCGTTGTCACCATCCAGTCCAGCTGGTTCTTTGGTTTCTAAGAAATTGAAACAAAATTCTTTTTCGGCTACAACTGTGAAGCATCGATTTCTCTGATGGAAACTATTCACATGCAAGCTAAGCCTTGATTCAAGCTGTCGCTCTGCTCACCGATGTCCTTATTGATCATGATCAGGATTCAGGACACACAAATGTTTCTTTCATTTTTGTAACTTATCCTCAATTATTGTCAACAGTAGATTTCGTATCCACAATTTCTCTTGGATACTTGTATCGTAACGCTTTGCGCTCATTTAAATCCTTCTTGAAGTGGTTTTCCCTCTCCTTCGTAAGTCAGGCTCACTATTTCTTCGAAACATGTCTTCTATACGATGTGTCCACATGGTCCGGTCAAAAGCTGTAACTCTTTACCTCCATATTTGGAAACAAGTTCCTATCTCTTTAAATTGCCTTAAAACAGTTTTGGATCCCATCACATTACATTATTGCAAAGGTCATTAATTTCGTTAAGAGACTCTGTCGTTATGGTTCAATCCTCCTTTGACTTTTATAGAATGCCTTTGATCGCCAGGTTGTTTAAATTCGAAACGCCATTTGAATTCAAGTTTCATAAGCTATCTACCTACTGCGTAGGATTTACTACAAATAAATGAACTAAGCACAGTGTGAGCCTCATTAAGATCGCTGTTTAATGTTCTTAAACTATGACGGGGTAAAACACCGTTCCGTAACACACCTGTCTAACTATGACGCACCTGACTCAGTGTGTTTAAAAAAAAACTGCCAGACCAACTAATGTTCATAATAATTTGTTTCGGAAATTTTAGTGCGCATAAAAACTAATTTTAGATCCCGCATAAACCCAAAAATATAGCTTCCCACAATAAGAATGAATTAAGACACTCAATAAAATCAATTGAAGACAAATCCTAGTCAGTCAGTCTATTTCAAAACATCCGATTCTTCGAAAACTCATTATACTCCAATCCAAATACAAAATTTTTGTTTCTGTTTCCCCGAAATGAAATCATAAACACTTTGCTGATGCTCATCGAACAAAATTCGTTCTTCATGTTTACCTGCTTCGGGAAAAAAAAAGATAAACATAAACAAAATTTGCGATTCTAAAGTCCAATTGGAAAGAAATTAAATACGCATTTTCTAATCGCACCCGCACCCCCAAATTGATTCACAAAGTTGCTTCTTTCTAAAAATGATACCCAAGACCCCCCACACAACATCTATCTCACAGATTAATCGCCAATTAGTGTTTTTAAATTCAGATAGCCAACTCACCTGTCCGTCCGTTCTTCCGTCCGTCCCTGAGTAACCGCGCGTTGATATCAAATACCACCCCCTTCACCCCCGTCCATCACCTATCTACGTTTAGACTATTAAGCGTGTCTAAACATTAATTAAAATAAAAAAAAATAAAAATAAAGCTTTATCTAAGGTCAAAGCCGAATTCGAAGGCTGGTAGTCGATGGCAGTGCGGTGGTGGTGCAAAAAAAAAGCCATGCAACCACAACCACAATCACAACAAGCATCCTCTTCCCTTCTGACGAGGGAAGGGGAGTAAATTACGATATGCGTTTAGACACACATACCCATTATTTGAGTGCTACACGCGCGAACTTATTTCAAACAGCGGGAAGCTCAAAAATAAAGGTTTCTCTTACTTCTGCAGACAAGTCATCGATACAAACAACCCAAAAATACGGCGTGGCATTCATTATTTTCATCTCTTCTATTTTAAGTTTATGCTAATTAAATTTTGCAATATTGCGAAATAATTTAAATTTACATTAGATAAATATTTTTTGGTGTCATGTTTATGTGAGTGGTATTGTTGGTGGGATATTTTATGAACTTTAAATTCGAAGTAAATTATTTTTTTCCAACTATTTCTTTCAAAATTCAAATGTCAAATAACGACCACAATGCGATGATGGTATTCCATTTCTTCTATTTTTTTTTCTTCTTGAAAATTTGAATAAAATTTTAGTTTAAATAGTCGATGAAATCACTTTATTTTGGCTTCAGCACGTATATGATAGTTCATGTTGTACTATATTTATTGATGGGGCCTACGGGGCGTATGTGTAACATAAAAAAAAAACTTGTTTTACACAATAAACAACTTTGCGGGAAGAGTGCGTGCCTACTATTTTATGATGGATTTGTTTACAAATAAGATTTGTGGTGAGCTATTTGTTTGCTTTTAATTGGCAAGTTCAATGTCCTAGCAATGGCCATGACTATGACTGACACACATGACTCGTGCGTCGCGCCTCGCGCGATATGAGCTGTGTTTATTAAGATTTTAGAAATAAATTGTTTTTCAAAAGAAAAACAAATCATTTTTTATTGCAATTTCTCGTGATTTCTTTCGTTTATAACGAATGCAAAAAGATTGTATTATTTATTGCTGAGCTTGTTGTTAAATGAATGTTTTTTTTATTAATTTCATGACAGTTTATTGCATACTTTATTTTAGAATAGATTTCGCATGGGATAAAAATCCGAGTCGATATTTGACTTCTTTGTGAGTACACAAGCCGGAAAACACATTTTACACAATCACACCTAGTGTCATTATTATTATGCCGCCATTTTGTTTCACGATTATTTCTATTTTCATGCGAAACTCTTGTAGTTTTTGTTTTAGACACACATATTATTTTAGCCTGTGACTTAACCTCTCAACAATTCCTGTGTGTGCGTTGATATTCCGCAGGAATTGACGGGACCTACAATTTACCGAAGAATCCGAACGGCTAACAAAGAAGCACTTTCCATAACCTAATTTAGTCTTGGAAGATTTGTCACTTTCTCGCAAGAGGCAGTTCCCCGAAAAAAAACTTACACCCAGAGAAAAATCAACGTAAAATCAAAGAAAAACACTTTGCTTTAAGTAGATTTCTAAATGATTCGGAGTTGAAAAACGAAAATTTTAGAATCAATGAGAAACGTCCTTAATTCAACTTTATAATTCGATGTTAATGTGCCTTTACACGGAGCTGCAAGCCCTGATCTGCAAAAAAGGGGATGCAAAATCAATAAATCATACTTGTGTGATAGAGAGGGAAAGCCAAAATGCAGACGTCTTCATGGATGCAAATTATGGGAAAATTATGGATGCAGCTTGAAAATTATAGTGAAGACGAACATTTGTTCATCTTATTGTTGTTGCTTTGTCGTCTGCACTATAATTTGTTGCAGCTCCATGTAAAGCCACTAAATCGACTACTGTTCTCTTTAAAACAAGAATGAACCTCCTCATGTTAACGTTTTGTTGTAATTCAAAGCAATTTCAACGTAAAATTAAAGATGTTTGTGTACTTACTTATACAATGTAAGATCAAATACGATCTATTAAATGTGGATTCAGGAATTGAACCCAAGACCTTCTGCGTGGCAGTCCGGACACTCTATCCACTACTTCATAGGGTACTTCAGTAAACTTGTAGCAAATTGAATTGCCACTAATAATGCTTGCAAATTTTTTTCGCTAATTTCTAATTGCTAAAAAGTTATAATACATTTTCTTAAAAAGGTGGGGGTTAATTTTGTGTTCACTTTTTACTTGCGATTATAGGTACTACTCGTATAAAGCAAGTTATACATTCGTAAGAAAAAAACGAATCCAACACGACATTACGATGATAGAGAAGCTTAAAAAAGTGGGTCCAACCACTCTGTCTGTCTGTCTGTATGTCTGTCTGTCTGTATAGATACCTACAGCCTCAACGGGTTGGTCCGATTCGGTTGAAACGTGATACGTATATTATTATTATGACGTCATACAGAGGGTTTTTGGAATAAGCATCCTACGAGTAGCTTAAAAAACTAACGGTACCTGCCATATGATTTTTTTATGAAAAACTCATTTATCTCAAAAACGGCTAGTACGATTTTCATAAAACTTTCTGAATAGTGTTTTTTGAGTAAACTTTATGTTTTGTTTTTAATTAATTTTTCAGGAAAATTCTTGTAACGGTACCTCCCATAGGAACATTTTTTCATAACTGATTTTCTCGTAAACCACTTCACGGATTTCGATGAAAATTTTAATGTGAAAGCTCTTTTATACAGAATAATATTAATTATTTTATTGTTCAAAAAAACTTTTTTTTGAGTTTTTTAAAAAAGTTAAATTTTTTTTTTTAATTCTTGGTCTTTTCAAAAACGGTTTTTTCAATTTTTAATTTTTTTGTTTTCTTAAAAGAGCTTTAAACTGCTAGATGTTGGCATACTTCAATGCTTTTTTCCCCAAATCTCAAGCCCGAAGACCATTTTAACACATTAGAGCAAGTTCGTACGACCCAGTCGTGCACTTTATTTATTGTGTAACTCAAATCGAAAAGCTTTTAATATGGAAAATTTGGCACTTTTATGTTGGTTGTATTTTTTGTATGCATAGTAGCTGATCTTACCTATGTAGACCTAGAAATCTGTATGGCAACATTTTAAAACATAGTGCTCCATGTTTTTCAAAATAAGTCTGCAAAATGTCTATGCGTTGTTCAGGCGTCAGTCGATTCGTAATGAAATGGCATACCAAACTAAAATTAAATAACATGGCACAGATGACAAAATGGCTATCCATGAAAAAAGTGATGCCAACTTAAGGCCCAACCATAATACGCGAAAGAAAAAGTAAGCAAGTGTCAAAACCGAACGAAAAGTTGAAAAGTTTCCTTCCGATTTGTAAAGTACATTAGTTGCCCATAATAGCCTTAAAAAATAAGAAGAAAGAAAGAAGAAGAATACCATTTAGAAAAAAAAGGAATGTCAGATTTTCGTACGTAATGTACGACTCAAAGCGTACATTACGTACGAAAACGCAAGTGAACGAAACTTGCCGAAACTGAACAAAAAGTCATTTCGGGTTGGGTATACAAATCGCATGTATTTCTACTGTTTCGTAAGTCAACGTACGTTAAATTCTTCAATTATGGTTAGCCCTTTAAAGTTTTATTTAAAAAAAAAAAACACTTAACATGAAAAACAAGGCTGACAATTAGCTAATTAGTATCGCTGATTGGCTGATAAAATCGTATGTAAATATTTAAGTTTTTTTTTTAAACTGCCAACTGCCGTTAATCTTTTAACTGTTAATATCTAGAATAGGCATGTATAAATCAGACTTATATACGGTACCCATTTCCCTTCCGAAACGTCCACCCATTCGTCAAGCGCTCGTTGCAGAAATGAAGAACTCTCGCTTATAATGGTTCCATTATCCAGCAAAGAACAACTGATGCACTTTGGGTTGCATCTCTTTACCTTTAAGCTGATAGTCATGGTCGAAACAACTTTTTTAAATGGATACAAAATAGTTTTGAGATACTCACCTTTTCTCTTGCCGCCAGGATTAGCAGTGATTAGCTGGTTGGGGACGGCAATGGATAGGTCACATACTGTCGAATCAAGAATACAACTAAGAACATTTTGTATGGCTCTTAGATATCCCCTATATCCTGTCTGGAGTCTTAGGACTGAAATGTAGTCAAGGATTTGCATTTTCTTCCAAAGTGGATACTATAATATTTCACAGTTCGTGTATCTGCATGGGTATTCCTCTCCACAGCTATTAATTTCAAACCAAAAAAGAGCAAAAATATAGCGTTAAAAAAACCTGGAAACGTTTTAATTTTCAATTTCAAAAAGGTTCCAGTACTTTAGGTTCTTAGCTTGCGAACTCAAGGTTTTAGGAACCATATACTAGTAATGACAAAAAAAACACAACAACACATCAGGTCATGGTTTCTGCTTCTGCCTCCAATTGCATATCAAAAATCTAGCCCCAATCGTTACCTATATTTCCCTGACTTCTACAAAAGATCGTATAGATAGATTCAAAAGTTAAATATAGTTTACAAAAGAAAATAACCCTCGCGTAAACGGTAAACAAAGCTCCTTGGCTAATATCCAATCAGTTTAAGTTTTGTATTGTTCTGCTGCTCTAAGCACCCATTTTCTAAACTAAAATATTAAAATATAAAATATATTTTCTATCCAAATGCCGGACCAGACCGGACCGGACCGCACCCTCGACCGCCCCCTAAAGCGACCGAGTTGCGAGAATGGACACAATAATTACTTCTTAATCGAAAAATAACCACCACGCTCTCTGCCAATAATAAATGTTATAAAAATAAAACCAACCAAAATACAACAACCATAACCTACCTACCTCCTCTTTCTGCCACCACCGCACCGCCCTGGCATAGTTGCATCGTTGCTTATGTTATTTTATGCTTTGAAAGTGTGCTGCTGGGTGGCGGCAGGGTGACCATGTTAGATTGAATTTTCTTTTTTTTTTCGATACAAAATATTTTGTTGGCTAAATTCGTCCTCCACTTGATAGCGCCACCTTTATGGGGTGTTTCGCACTGCTGCGATGGCTTGGTATTGAAGACTCGGCAGACTCATCCGTATTTTCCCATACGCTCCACAGCCATCAAAGCCGCTTTTCACCTTTTTGACCAAATCCAAAATGTGTTCCTTTGATGTGAATTTTGAACCGGACAGAGAGATGATTTGACAATCATCCCCACTCATCTTCCACTACCTCTCTGCCTCCTTTAAGGGAATCAGGGATTGAACCCAGGACCTTTAGTGTAGCAGTCCGGCACGCTTAACACTATGCCTCTGCCTCTTATCACTATTTGCCGTGAATGCACAAAATATGTTAGCACCTTTTACCAATATGTCAGTCTTCAAAACTGGACCGAAGGTTACAAGTCTCATTTCTTCATTTAAAAATAAAGTGCACGACTGGGTCCCACGAACTTGCTCTAATGTGTGACAGTGGTCTTAGGGATTTAGATTTTAAAAAAATCATACAATTTTATTACTCACAAATGAAGTATGCAATTTTCTTTTTTTTAATGTTTTTAATTTTAAGGAAAAAAAAATTCAAAATCGTCGGACCGGTTTTTTCAAAAAACAGTTTTTTTAAAAGACTTTTCGAAAACATATTCCATTTTTTTTTTTTTTTGAATAAATGCCAACTTCTAGCACTGCGTAATTTTCGTAATTTTTATCAGAAAAATAAAATTCAAAAAAAATTGTTCAGACCCTTTTTTGAAAAAATCAAAAAATTTAAAAAAAAAAATACTTTTTTTTAAAGCTCAAAAAACTTTTTTTGAAAAAATTAAGAACTCATATCAATTCGCCTATGAAAAGGCTCGACTTCAATAAAAATTTCATCGAAATCCGTAAAGTGGTGTACGATTAAATCAGATTTGAAAAAAAAAAAACCGATCCTATGGGAGGTACCGTCTTTTCCTGAAATGTCTATATTAAACAAAATATAAAATTTACATAAAAAACACCCTTAGAAAGTATTATTAAAATCCTAGTAGCCGTTTTTGAGAAAAATTCATTTTTCATATGTCAGGTACCCTAAGTTTTAGAGCTAGAATGCTAATTCAAAAACCCCCCTGTAGGACGGCGTAATAATATTATGTACCAAGTTTGAAGCAAATCAGTCCAGCCATTTAGGCTGTCTGACAGACAAACATACGGACAGACAGACAGAATTGTCGGACCCATTTTTTTTGGCTTCTCTATCATCGTAATTTCATGTTTGATTGTCGAATGCATAACTTGCTTTATAGTACCTATAATCGCAAGTAAAAAGTGTTTCAATTATGGGTTTTTTGAAATTATTGAATTCAATAAATCCATGCTGAGTCAAGGATAGTTCACTAGAGATCTTTCTTGGCAAGAAAGTAATAGATTACGAAACTTACTCAGCACGAACCCGAATATTGGGAAGAAATTTTTCGCACGTCAAGTTAGTTGTTATGGCCCCAGATTTTGTTGCACTAGATTTCCCAAAATATAATGTAACGAAATTCGTCTTAAAAATTGCCACCGGCACAGGACTCTTCTAACACATCAGAAGTTCAGTGTCTTCTTCATTTTGAGCGTGTTAGAATAATTATTTTTTTTTTCTATGATTTAATCTTCAAATCTGGCGCTGTTTCAAAAATCTGTTTATTGAGCCCAATCCAACTTATTTTAGTCAAGAGGCCGAGATATACTCCTCTGTAAGATACTTCATGCATGTTTCTGAAATCATCAATTAAAAAAAAAAAAACAATTCTCGATAACCAAGCAAAGCTCTTCTGATTTGAAACGCGAGCCTTATTGCATCAAATGCTTCACAAAGTTTCCCTCTTCTTGGAAAACGCAAAAAAAACACGACACAACTAGACCAGTAATGTCTGAAATTCAACCATACAAATTGGAAATCACATCGCCAGAATCCACATATTATGCTTAATTTTAAAATATTTACCATTAAATTGATATTAATATTCCATAATTTTCCTAAAATGTACATAATATGTCTGATATTGTTTTTTATTGTCAATCTTTAAAAAAAAATCCTTCAAAAATCAAATACGAATGATGGTCACCCTGCATTGGTATTGTCCGCAGGACTGGCGCGAGAACCAAGTCGTTACTGTTAATGTTTCCCATTGCAACAATGTTGCTGCTGCCGCTGCAGGGTTAGAGCGGCTTGGGGCGGACCTGCATCTTCACCCATTGTTATGTACAGTGCAATCAACTGACAGCTGTAGTACCTCCCCTACTATGGAATTTCTTAACACGAATACCGATTGTGTCTTGTCTGTTTGTCTGTCTGTCTGTTTGTCTGTCCTGGCTTGCCAATTGCTTGATCATGTTGCCATCATGATGCGGCATCGGCATCAGCATGGGGAACTTCATCATCACACTCGTCTTCTTTCAAGTTGGACTGCGGGACTGCTACACCTTGGCACGAATATTATAGTTTCATCGTTTAGTTTACGTTTTCAATTTTCATTTGCTTAAAATGTGGCAACAAGAAAAATTAAAAAAAAAAAAAAAATACCATCTTCAAGATAGTTATATCGTTGTATCGCAAACATGAGAAGGTGGAAGCGTGGAAGCTGGCCAAAAGGTGCAAATCACTTAATTTATGAGTCGAGTGTGCACCAGAGAGTCTATAATGTTGCAACATTGTTGCACAAAAGTATAGATACTTCTCTATTTCTGTGAGTCGCGTCGGTCTTGGCCGTCCTATTTGAAGGGGAGATAGTAGGTAGCGCTAAAAACATCAAAACATAACAGCCGACGACCGACGACGAAGCTATCATCTTCTTAGTGAGTCTGAATAATCAAGGAACGTCTGTCGTCGTTGTAGTGATTACTGTGTAGTTCGTTTGTTTGGTTTCAGGTGCTTGCCTGCACCCCGATCCTCCGCTACAAAAGATATCTTCTCATCCGCGGATAATTCATCTCGAGTTTGAAAAGCGGAATGGGTTTTATAATAGACTACACAAAAATGCATTATTTTTTTTTAGCATGAACGCTCTTAAAATTCATTGCATTTTAATTATCCTCATCAAGGATTGTTGGATTGTTGGATCGTTCAGTAAAAAGCAACTTTGTTGCAAATATTGAGTTATTTATGTGCAAATAAGGCAAATAAGGCGCCTTCTCAAGAAAACAAGATTAATGATGAATGCAAATAAGCAGAAACTGCAATGTTGTCGAACACACGCTATACACGCAATTCCGATGTTTTTAATTGAGCCTTATCTGGTATGGCGCTGAAATATTCTTGTTCATTGTTGATAGAATTTTGAATGTATATTAAGGCTTCGTTTGAAGGAATCCAGTAATTGAGTGCGTTCTTTTTCTTTTGCCGAATGAATTATTATCTTTTAGAAAGCAAGATTTGAATGAAATTAGCCTCCATGTCTGAAGCCATGATAGCATTAAAGTTGCGGTACAATGAGTTGAATACAACACTGTGTCATTCCAACGCCACTTTTTATCATTGTTTTCGTTTAATGGGAAATCCAACCCACACGGGTACTTTTTTTATTTTTCAGCAATTATATGGGATCCAAAAAAAAACTACGCTATCTTTTCCGATACAAAATTATCCACCTTAGCTTTATAAAGATGGTCCTGGATCCTGGTAAAGAAGTGCTCAATGAGCTTACAGTGCTTATTCCTTTACTTAGCACGATTAGATAATCTAGTGATCTAGTCTATTCGAGAAGCCATCGACACCTCCTTTCCCTTCCTCCCTAATTCCCTATCGCTCGCGCTTTGACTAATCATTAAAAGGGCTATCAAAAACCCTTTACCCCCAAAAAATTTACTGTGGAGGATCTTCAACACAAGAAGTCATAAAACATGATTTTTCTCCAAAATAAAATCATCATATTTGTTCAGTCAAACGAAGTGTGAATTGTATGCACGAATGGCATTTTTTCATAGAAAATGATTCAAATAAAATTCATATACGGTTTTCTTCTTTGAATAACGAACCAATATTAAAGATGACATTTTTGGATTGTTAAGTCCAGTTAAGATAGTTTTTGGGTAAGATGTCACGTTTCGTTACGTGAGTGATTCTTTCCTTTGGCAGTGATTTAATACTGTTTCAATTTAAAGACCCCTTACCACTGGTGGGGGGAAGTCTAAATAAAAGAAGGTATTATTGGCTCGCTGTTCTAGTAGCAAGTAAATTTTATTTGAATAAATAGCCTACTTTTATATAAAATTAATGCTTACGATTAAATAAAATAATAATATTTACAAATAAACGCAACTGAACTTTGAATACGAAGAAAAAATAAAATAAGTTTCGCATTCGCGCTCGTGCGTCGGTCGGTGCTGTTGAACTCGTTCATAGTGCAGTTTTGCATATTTCTGCTTTGATATGCAATTCTGTTTTGTTTTGTTTTATATTGTTGTCGTCACAACATGCTGGGCCCCTCAGATTGAAGAAACGCAGAAATCGATGTCTTCAAAGGAAGTTTGGGTGTTTCGTCGCTTGTTGAAGGATCTCATTGGTATAGCTGTTGCTTTAATTGATGGCGTTGGCTGTTGTGCTCTTCGTCTGATGATGAAGATTATAACTATGATGACCCCTATGGTTACTATAAATCCATTCACTCCAAGCAGTGAGTACTGGTGAATCCGATGAGTGTTTATTTCATTAAGTATGAATTCCTGACTTTTTTGCAGCTTAATTGAGGCTTCTAATGTAGAAATATCCAATGAAGCGTTAGTGGGTAAGACAGATTGTTGCTCTCTTTTGAAGTTAAATGATGTTAACTGCTCAGAAAGGTTGAATGTTGGTAAAAAAGAAGATTTTATTCTGCTTGTCATTGTTTGTTTTCCCACAACAGTCATGGTTTGGTCATGTATAATGCATCTTGCTGGTAACTTTAACGAACCACTGCCCTTTAGAGTGATAGGTACCGTATTAAAATCGCAGTTGATGTTCACTGTTACTTGTTCAGGAGTGCTATAAATCCATGAATTCTGTTGATACATCTCAATCCAGTATAGCCTTGGTGGTATGTCCTTTGTGGAGCATGAGTTCATAATTTCTTTGTGTTGAATTATGTTCATTTCACAGACACTAACAGAAGCGCCAGTTGTGTATAACGGATGTTGAAGTGTGCACCAGAAGATGTCTGAAGGCCTCAATTTGCATTGTGAAAATTCATCCTTGTTGAGAGGATAGAAATGATTAACTTGTAGATTAACCATCAAATATTCCGACGACGGAATGATGCTCGTGAAGTTCCCGTTGTGTTTGGTTGGAACCGGCAACACTCTGTACAACTTGAATTCTTCGTTATACAGCAACGGGAGGCTTATCTCAATTATTATGTTGTAATCGGTCACTCTAGCCCTTGCACTTAGGATTCTGTACAATTGCAGGATCGATTCATGATGTCGTTCTCCGGGAATCATTAAAGATTTTGGAATATTTTCGTGAATTTTTGTTAATTCATCCTTAAATTGTTGAACAGAAAGTATGAGTGGGTGAATTCTTCCAGTGTGGGTTGATAGTAAAACATCCAGTAATATAGTCTGAGTTGCCTTATAATTTATCATTATAAGTATTCCATTCAGAGCGTTTGAAGAAAATGTCTTCATGTACTCATATTTGCTGGTTTCTTCCTTGAGTCTCGATACTACGGAACTAAGTAACTGTATTTGCTTCGTGTTTTCAATTTGTTCTTTCTTGAAGATGTTGACAGTAGAGTCAACTATTGTTGTTTGGTTCTTCATTAATTGCAACAGATGTTTTTCATTTTCCTTGACAGCTTCAATTGTTTGCTCGTAACTTTTAGCAAATCTTTGGTCGAGAACTCCGAATAATTCATTGGTAATTGTTCCAATGAAATCAAACGGTGACCGTTTTTGTCTTCGAGTTGAATCTTCGTTTGCGTGCAATAGGATTTCGTTGTTGAGCTGTATCTGTTGAATTTGGTGTTGAAACTGGTGTAGTATACCTTCACACATGACTGATCTTAATTCTTTTATATCAGTAGATGAACAAATTGTTTCCATTTGTAAAACTAGTTTTTTGTACGTTTCAAACTCTTGCCAATAGTTTGTCAAATTAAAGAACACAATAGTCTTCCAAGAGCTCGAAATTAAATTTGCTTGTCCCACATCCTCGAAGTATATTCCAGGATGACTTTGGAATGGAATTATCTCGACATCATAGGGGATTGGAGTGGAGCTAACTATATTCAGTAAGCCAAACAAAATGCACATCCAAAAAACTTGATGTAAGCGATTTGTGGATGTATTGACTTGTCTTACTTCCTTTTCATGTTCTTCATTTTCGATGGGCAATTTACATAGTTTAGCTATGGGTCGTTTAAAATGCTTGTTGTTGCTGAATACTGTTGCAGCTCGAACCCCGTTATCCTTCCCTGGATGAACTTCTGAAATCTTTCCCATCATCCAGGTTGTTGGTGGAAGCCGGTCTTCTTTGATGAGTACGATGTCTCCAATTTTCATATTTTCTCGTTTTTGCTTCCACTTGGGAAGTGTTTGTAGTTGAGACAAATATTCCGATGACCAGACTTTCCAAAAGTCTTGGGTGATTTTTTGTATTAACTGCCATCGAGATCTGAACGTTCTTTTTTCGTCCATAATAGGTTCGGGTACTGCATTCAGAGCACTTCCAATCAAAAAGTGTCCAGGAGTTAGAATCGTTGTATCCTCAACATCATTTTCGATTGCTGTTAGTGGTCGGGAGTTAAGACAGGCTTCTATTTGTGTCAAAAGCGTGGAAAGTTCTTCAAATGTTAGCGTTGTGTCTCCAATCACTCGCTTGAGGTGATATTTAGTTGATTTAACGCCGGCCTCCCATAGTCCACCAAAGTGAGGTGCTGCAGGAGGTATAAAGTGCCACTGGATTCCATCCATTGCAAGCTTAGATGCAGCATCTTCTTCGGATCGCCTTATTGTTTCTTGCATCTGATGTTGAATTTCTTTGTTGGCTCCAACGAACGTAGTACCATTGTCACTATACAAATGTGAACAGATTCCTCTTCTTGATGTAAAGCGTTTTAAAGCTGCGAGGAACGCTGCTGAGGTTAGATCACTAACTAGCTCAATATGAATTGCTTTAGTAGCTAAGCAAACAAATATTGCTATGTAGCCCTTTGTAGATTTGTTTCCTCGTCCCTTGGCGACCAGTACCTGGATGGGACCCGCATAATCAATGCCTGTATGAGTAAAGGGCCTAGAAGGTGTAACTCTAGCCGCTGGTAGTACTCCCATTTGCTGAGAAGTTGATTGTGCATTAAAACGAAAACATCTAACACATTGATGGATTATTCGACGTACAACTCGTTTTGCTTGGAGTATCCAAAAACGTTGTCTTATTTTTGTAAGTGTTAGTCGCATACCACCGTGCATTGTGCGCTTATGTGCGTTTTCAACCAGAAGATCTGTAAATCTTTCGTTGTGTGGTAAAATAAACGGATGTTTTTCAAAAGTGGTTATTTTTGCATTTCCCAATCGGCCACCCACTACTAGGATTTTATCTTCATTCAATATTGGGTTCAATGACAGAATTTTACTTTTCTTGTTAAGATTATTTCCATCTTTTAGACATCTTATTTCCTCGGGAAACACTCTTTCTTGAATAGCTCGAATGATGCCGTTGCGAGAATCGTGTATCTCCTTGACAGTTAAATGGCTCGTTTCTTTGTTAACCTTATCGGTTTCGGAGTTCATTCCCAATTTTCTGTGATCAATTGAAATCTTGCAGTTATATGCGAATCTTCTGCAGTAGGCAGCTACTCTTAGTAACTTGTTGTAACAAGAAAATCTTTCGGCTACGTTGTCGATTGCGTGAACTTCTATCGTCAAAACTTTTCTTGCTTCGGGAATATCGGGCTCTGATATGCTTGTAAATTGTTGTTGTGGCCAGTAAAAGGAATCTTTTTCTAGCCATTTTGGTCCACTCCACCACAGTTGGTTGTTCTTCATATTTTCTGGTAAACAGCCTCGAGAAGCACAGTCTGCTGGGTTGTCGGCTGATCTTACATGTCTCCAACTTTTTGGTTTGGTTGCTTCTTGAATTTCTGACACTCGGTTTGCAACGAATGTCTTCCACGTCGATGGACATTTTTTGATCCAAGCTAAGGTAATTGTTGAATCTGTCCAGGCGAATACTTCTTCAATTTGGGAGCCAAAAGTTCGTACTGTGTCTGCTAGTAATTTCGATAAGAGATGAGCTCCACATAGCTCTAATTTCGGGAGAGGAAGGTTTTTCCTAATTGGTGCTACCTTTGTTTTTGCAGTTAACATAGTTGTAACGAAAATACCATTTGACATAGGCACTCTACAGTAAACTACTGCTGCGTATGCTGCTTCAGAAGCATCACAAAATCCGTGAAGCTCAATTTTCTGATCTTTTCTGGTTTCCAACCATCGTGGTATTCGGATGTCTTCGACTGCCATAAGGTTCTTCTTTAATTTGTTCCAATGGTTTTGTAGTTCCAATGGAAGTTGTTCATCCCAGCCGACTTCAGATTTCCAGATAAGTTGCATTAAAATCTTTGCTCCTACTGTCACTGGAGCCAACCAACCAAGAGGGTCATATAGTTTGGCTATCTCGGACAAGGTTTTACGTTTTGTAAGTATTTCCGTAGAGAGGCTCGTGTCGAGGTTCACTTTGAATTGGAAAGTGTCACTTAAGGGATTCCAGTGGATGCCCAACGTTTTGATAGTTTCGTCTTTCATTACGTCTTTTTTCTGTTGATTACGTAACTCAATTGGTATATGTTGAAGTAGTTTCTTGTCATTTGCAGCCCATTTTCGTAGTTGAAAACCTGCTCCTCTTAGCATCTCGTTAAGTTCTTTCTGAGCTTTTCTGCACTCTGATATGGTATCTCTTCCGGACATGACATCGTCAACGTAAAAATCATGTTTGACAATGTCTGAGGCTACTGGGTAGATGGATTGTTCATCTTCAGCTAGTTGTTGGAGAGTTTTAACTGCTAGGTATGGTGCTGATGCTGTTCCATAAGTAACGGTTGTAAGCTTATATTCTTTAATGGGTTGGTCAAAAGAATTTCGCCATAAGATACGTTGATAATTTTGGTCATCTTTGTGTAAATCAATTTGGCGGTACATTTTCTCTATGTCCGAAGTAAACACGTATTTGTGCTTCCTCCATCGCATCAATATGGTTGTTATGTCATCTTGGAGCTTGGGTCCTATCATCATCAACTCATTTAGACTTACTCCTGATGTTGATTTAGCTGAGCCATCAAATACAACTCTTAGTTTTGTGGTTGTACTCGATGGTTTAATCACAGCATGATGAGGCATGTAGTAAATTCGGTCATTCTTTGTTGACTGAGCGCTGACCATATGACCCAGCTCTATAAATTCGTTAATCACTTTCGAATATTCAGCTTTTAATTCCAAGTTTTTATTTAACTGTGTTTCTAACTGACGAAACCGGGCAATCGCTCTATTCTTCGAGTCTCCCAATTGAAGTTTTTCCATGGTATCTTGGTTAAATGGGATTTTTACGACATACCTACCATTATCTTTTCGGTAGTGTGTATCCCTGTAGAATTCTTCGCACTTCTTATCAATTTCCTTTTGGTACCGTGGTTGAGCTACTTCTTCTAGTTCCCAGAATTTCTCCAGCTGCTGCTCAATTGCTGTTTGTGTCACAAATCCTGTTACTCTGTAATTCGAAGCCACTTCTGTTGATGTTCGTCCTGATATCAGCCAGCCCAGTTGTGAATTTTGGGCTATCAGTGAATTTCTAGCATCTCTCTTTATGCCATCAAGAATGATTTCACCAAACGCATCGGCTCCAATAATCATGTCAATGGGTCCAGGCACATTGAAAGACGGATCAGCAAGCTCTAGTTTGTCAAAACTTCCAATTTCAATATTTTTCGTTGTTTTGGAAGGTAGTTGTCTTGTGAGTTTGGGAAGCACAAGAGCCTCTATTTGGAGCTTAAACTTTGACGTAAAACGTGGAGATATTGTAATATTAACCTTGTTCCTTGCGGTTCCAGCGTTTGTTGCGCCTAATCCACTTACTTCAACACAAACGTTTTGCCTTTTGAGTCTTAATGATTGCGCTATAGACTCAGTCACTAATGACGCTTGTGAGCCAGGATCAATTAGTGCTCGTATCGTTATACTTCGACCAAGATTTTCATCACTGTTCACATTTAATATCGCGGTTGCGATAAGAACGTTTTGATTCTGCTCGCCGTGGTTAACTTGTTTCATCGTTTTTGACAAATCACTTGGAACTGGTTCTGCCGATTTATTCGTTTGAGGAAATCTTTCTTTCCATTCCATGTGTAGCAGCGAATGATGCTTTTTGTTGCAGTATTGGCAATTTCTTTTGCTGTAACATTGAAATTGCTTCTCATGGCGTAAGCAGTTAATGCACAGTTTAGCTTGCTTACATTGTTGCCATCTTTCCTTAAGTGTAGAATTTAAAAATTTTGGACAGGTGTAAACAGCGTGATCACCCTTGCATATGTGGCAATGAAGCACTTTCGAGTCGATGTGGAAGTTTCGAACTGCATGTCTTGGCTCTTCAATACATCTGTGAGGTTTTTTTGCGGGGGAAAGTACTTCCAAGGCCTGGTAACGCCTTTCCAAAAAGTCCAAAAGTGTCTTAAGAACTGGCATTTTATTAGGCTCTGTAAGACCTTGCTCGAATAAATTTCTCGATTCTGTGTCAAGAGTTTTTGTAGTGAGGTGTACTATTATTGGACTCCATGAAGAGGTATCGAAGCCCATGTTGTTTAAAGCAGCTAACCCTTCTTTAATCGCGTCTAGCATATTTTTGATTGCATTGGCAGACGGAGAATTTCCTTGTTGTCCGCCTTTCAACATTTTGTCAATATGTATTGATACTATTTTTCTTTCGTTGTTGTACCTGGACTTCAGTATTTCCCAGGCACTGTTGTAGTTCTCACTGGAAAATGAGAAATGCTGAATCAGATGTAGAGGTTCCCCCTCCAAATGGGTCTTTAAATACTCCATTTTTTCAGTCGTACTTAGACTGCTCTTCTCGTGGATGATGGTTGAAAACAAATCATAAAACGACTTCCATTCCAGAAAATTCCCCTTAAATGTTGGAATTTTTAGCTGCGGAAGTCTCGAATCGTATCTCCCATCTTGTTGTCGTCTCTGGGTATCTCCTTGGTTTGTAGCCATTTGGTGAAGGAATCTGTTTATGTCTTGTTTAATTCCTTTGTAGTGATTTTGGGTTACATATTCAACCTTTAAATCTTCTTCATCTGCATTGGAAATATAATCTTCGTGCAGCTCAGTAAGGTTCCTTAACTGTTCAATCAGCATTTGTTTTTGATATTCGTAGATTGGTTTTGAGTAGTTTTCCAATGTCTCTTCAAACTCTTCAATTGTGTCTACAACTGCACTTATTTTAAGTTGCAGTTTTTTAAGCCTTTGGGTTTGAACCGTTTTGAGGCCTTCACAATTTTGTTCTTTGTCAAGATTTTGATCTTTTGAAGTTCCTTGATTAGAACTCTTTTCTGTATTAGATATTTTTTGCACAGGTTTTTCTTTTTCTGTAGCCACATTCGGGGTAGTTAGCTTCTCATATCCAGATATTGTTGGAACAAAGCTTTCCAAAATCTTCTTGTGTTCTTCATACAAAGACTTTACCTTCTGAAAAGTATTCCTTTGCATATAAGGCGTGTCTTGTTTGATATGAGGAGTTATTTTTATGTGGTTTTGTTCAAACTCTTCCCAGAGTGTTTGCAAGCGTTGAATCCTTTCATCTTTGTATTTTTGGGTTTTTCTTGACGCACTATCTTTTCCAAAGTTGCGGATTTGCACTTCCAGCTCCTCCACTAGTGCTCTCTGCTTAGCGACGATGATGTAAACTTCAGTTTCGTCCATCATTTTAATTTCGTTGTTCTTAGTTTTTTTTTTATTTTTTTTTTTTCACAATTTCTTAGTTTAGATATCAGTGTTAATAGCCCTGATAACGCTTTTGCACTTTTATTTTCTTAGTTTATTTTTTTTTTTTCTACCAATGTTTGTAGCCGTGGTAACGCTATATTCTTCACTGTATTCTTTCCTTTCGAAGGACCAATGATTTAATACTGTTTCAATTTAAAGACCCCTTACCACTGGTGGGGGGAAGTCTAAATAAAAGAAGGTATTATTGGCTCGCTGTTCTAGTAGCAAGTAAATTTTATTTGAATAAATAGCCTACTTTTATATAAAATTAATGCTTACGATTAAATAAAATAATAATATTTACAAATAAACGCAACTGAACTTTGAATACGAAGAAAAAATAAAATAAGTTTCGCATTCGCGCTCGTGCGTCGGTCGGTGCTGTTGAACTCGTTCATAGTGCAGTTTTGCATATTTCTGCTTTGATATGCAATTCTGTTTTGTTTTGTTTTATATTGTTGTCGTCACAACAGGCAGGTTTTTTTTGCTGTTCAAGGAATTCGTTGTAAAGTTTCACATTCAGTATTTTTGATCCTTGAAGTGGATAGATGAAGAGGGCCTCGATTCGGGATCCATTCAAAATCCCGAAAATCAAATTCCCGAAAGTTCAAAATCCTGAAAAATCAAAATCCCGAAAAATCAAAATACCGAAAAATCAAAATCTCGAAAAATCAAAATCCCGAAAAATCAAAATCCCGAAAAATCAGAATCCCGAATGTTCAAAATCCCGAATGATAAAAAGCTAATTAATTACAAATGTTACAGACACAGGCGCCTGCCTCACAAATTTACATACCCTTAGCGGAGCAGCGAAGCTGCGTGAGCGCGGTGTGCCCCCGAAAAAGGAGGAGAAAATCAAAAGATCCCGCGAAGCGGGCCACCCAGGTCAAATTAATTACAAATGTTACAGACACAGGCGCCTGCCTGACAAATTTACATACCCTTAGCGGAGCAGCGAAGCTGCGTGAGCGCGGTGTGCCCCCGAAAAAGGAGGAGAAAATCAAAAGATCCCGCGAAGCGGGCCACCCAGGTCAAATTAATTACAAATGTTACAGACACAGGCGCCTGCCTGACAAATTTACATACCCTTAGCGGAGCAGCGAAGCTGCGTGAGCGCGGTGTGCCCCCGAAAAAGGAGGAGAAAATCAAAAGATCCCGCGAAGCGGGCCACCCAGGTCAAATTAATTACAAATGTTACAGACACAGGCGCCTGCCTGACAAATTTACATACCCTTAGCGGAGCAGCGAAGCTGCGTGAGCGCGGTGTGCCCCCGAAAAAGGAGGAGAAAATCAAAAGATCCCGCGAAGCGGGCCACCCAGGTCAAATTAATTACAAGTATTACAGACACAGGCGCCTGCCTGACAAATTGACATACCCTTAGCGGAGCAGCGAAGCTGCGTGAGCGGGTGTGTCCCCGAAAAAGGGAGTTAAAATCCGAAGAACCCGCTAGGCGGGCCACCCAACTACTGCTGATTATGAAAACTTTTGACACAGGCGCCTGCCTGCATCACTAATCCAATTTTTCAGTATTGATTGCTATTCGGGATTTTTTCGGGATTTTTTCGGGATTTTGATTTTACGGGATTTTGATTTTTCGGGATTTTGATTTTTCGGGATTTTGATTTTTCGGGAATTTGATTTTTCGGGATTTTGATTTTTCGGGATTTTGAACTTTCGGGATTTTGGTTTTCGGGATTTTGAACCAGACCCCCTCGATTCTTATCTATAACTCGCATATAGGTTCTTACCTCTTTTACAACAGTGAGCATTTTAGGTTGGTTGGGTTTTGGCACTGTTGAGCCAATGGTCATCATGGTTTAATATAAGTCTGGCTCTGTAGGATCTTACATTATTCCGGGTTCCGGGACTACAAATACTTCGGCTTTGTACTGTAGAATTTGAAACAATTGTCCTGAATATTTCTTTATCCTTATATTGCCTTGGGTGACATAAACAGCTCTGGAGAGATAAAGCCTAGTGACGTACACCCTGAACCATTACTGTGTGTGCTATGATACCCTCCAGGAATGGAAAGATTCTACAACGAACTGTTTGATCAAAACGGCTAATACAGACGCACTTTTCTCGACAAGTTTTACCCTTTGGAGAATTTTTCAGTTCCTCGCAAGTGGCTATACCACGAAAAAAGAAATAATGTGGATTAGGGATTGAACCCAAAACCTTCGACGTGTTGCTGATAGATTGGGTAAAGAAAGGTGTGGCTTTTCGACACTCTAATTCTGGCTTATCCCTGAGGCAGCTTAGAAGTGGAAGATCGATTCATCTTTGCTACCAGTAAGATGATCTTATAGTGCCGTGGTGTCAAGTACGTTGGATCTGGGTATATGGGAGGACCGAGTTATTCTCTTAGAGCGGGCTTGGATGACTGGTCAGATAAGAAGAAAATGCGTTTACTGATATGAGTGTTTGTCGTATGTTGAAAAACAATGTTCCTAGCTAATATCTCAACGCAACTCTTGCTCTTATGGTCCTCGTTGACCAAGAAAGATTTGGAATGAAGGAAGTTAATAAGTCCACAATTTTTATTAATGATTTAAGAAAACCAAGACGGTAGAGTCAGTCAGTACAGTCTTTTCAGAAAAAGTGAGATATGTTGTCCGGCCCAGCTGACATTTTCGGTTGAGGTCTGTGTATGATCTCTGTCACTTTTTCCGGAGTTCTCAATTCTTTGATTTCCAATCAATGCCTCATGAGAGTCTTCCAATAACTCCTAAGTAACTTAACCCTGATCTGTTATGATATTATTGGTGGCTATTCCCTTCGTTCTGGTTATCTATTGAATACGTCGGGGTCCTGGTTGTATTGCCTATGGTCTGTTTTGGGACTGGATGTCACTTTGATGCACATTATGTCCACATATTTAATTTTATTAAGTTGAGAAGTTCTTATAGTCCCTCTGACATACACTTTGCAGTCATTTCCTAAGCCCTTTCCTCGGGTAATACAATTATTGTATATTTTTAAGTAAGTCCTAGTATCTACCGTATCATCAACGATATAAAGACTTTAAACTTTACCATCACACATTTTTAAACGCCATAATAAGGAATGTTTTTTTTTAAGGAAATCTCTTTTTTCAGCTTTAATTGAGAACTGTGGACCGCAGTTTTTACATTCTCAAAGCTCGATTAGAGCTGATCTTACTTAAATAAAATCATCAAAAGAAAACATAAACTTTTGTCAGAATTTACATAAATACTATCGCTTGCAACTTGCTTTCCGTGGATTTCTAAAAAGTTTTTGCTTCCAAAATCAATAAAAAAAAAACATGCTCTATTCAAAAACGTAAAAAGTGTTCAACCGAACTCTTAAATCTAAACTGACACTTACTAGCCAGAATTTACCGCCATCTACTATGGTCTTATTGATGTTAATTGTACTAGACTTACACATTTAATCCCACCTTCTGATCACAACAAACTAGAAAAACACTTTTTCTTGGAACTATTTATATAATTTTGTTGACATCTAATAAATTTACTTAATTGCCAAATAGATACTATCGTGACAAGGAAGAAGAAAAAAACTATTAAAATTAATTGAAGCTTTCACAAAACTTCAATCTTAAAATTTCCCATTAGCTTATCGAGAAAAATTGCAAAATATTGAATTTTGCAAAAGATTTTTTTTTTGTTAACAAAAAAGATATCTACATACATATATGGATGGCAGTTAACTTCAACTTCAATGTGATAAATGAATGCATTAGTTGGATATTCAAATTTAAGTTGACCATAACTCACCTGTTGTGGTTGAACCGAACTCCGAACGTCGAAGTCTCAAAACAACAAGAAGTTTTTTTTTTATATTATTATTTTATCGTCGCCGGTGGCGGTTTCGGTGTCTTTATGAGACACTTACATCAACACAGCAAGTCAGCCATACATGAGAGAAACAAAAAATGGCGGGAGTTTAATTGTACTTTTGTCTCATAAATAACACAAAACTCAAACAAATAAAAACAAAGCAAAAATATAAGATACACAAACTTACGAACAAGAATTATTTGCACAATTACTCGATCCTCGTCGTTGCGTTCTCGAGTGTTTGAGTTCAAAGACCGTTAACCGCTCAATATCCATTCACCGTCACTATTCACCACCTCACCACCAGAATGTGACATAAGCAGGGTGGTTGGTCGGTCATGGTCCTCATTATGGTGGTTGGAAACTTTGTCCTTAGATATACAAACCTATGCGGCAGCGAGGCTGAAGCTCTCCTTGTTACTTTGTGTTACTGCTGCGGATAATTTCATTAACCACCTGCCAACGATATGGATACATATCTGTTTCTGTATCTGTGCGATAGCAAATCCAACCTTAACAGCATTTTGTGTTGTCTGTGGTGGTTATGGGTGATTTGTCCTTTTACCATAAACATCGCTGAAACATTGGCAATGAACCACATCGACCGACACGATGCGACGCGACGGTAACTACGACGCCAACGTATAACCTTGACACACAGTTTACCGACCCAAGAATCACTTATTTATGGTTTAATTTTGTGCGTCAATTGGCCAGACACAAAGCAAATAAAACTGAATAGGTGCAATTATGATGGACATGCCATTGCCAGGTCTGCTGAGGAACCATTAATTTAATTTATTTGGGTTATCAAGGAACGAGTTTGGCAGCACTTTTTTGTATTCTAAAATAAATTTAAAAAAAAATTGCTAAATTCCTTGCATCGCTGCGATGACGATGATGCAAGTTTATTTATCATTTTCGTCACATGAAAGCCTCTGCATTGTTGTTGAAGTTGAAGCACACAGCTTGAGGCTTTTATAAGATTCGTGAGTCGTGACTCATACTCCAAGTTTGAAAAGCAAAAACAATCACCGCATTTCATTCACCAAATGAAGCTGGCCATGGCGCAGTTAAACCTTGGCATACGGATGTTATTTCAACTATTGAAAGCTTTTGAATTGATTTTTCAGTATTATTTTTGCAATAACTTGAGTGTTTTTGAATTGTTTGAAATTGAATTTGTTAAGAAGAAACTGTGTTTGAATTTAAAAAAAAAAAAACATATCAAAACATTCTAAATGACATTCTATCTAAAAAAATGCGAAGAAAAGTATTGATTCTTTTTCTTCCTGGTACTTGGGTTGTTTTTAATATTCATGTTGGTAGGGTGTTTGGACAAGTGAGTCTTAAGACTGGTTTTCAGTGAATTTTTTTACCAGTGGAATTTGGTCACTTCCTTTCAATACACTTACACTTACACAGGAAGAAATCCTGACGGAAAATTGTATACCTGTACATTTTCTTTGCACTTTACTGTTGACCCCCCTTTGATTAAAAAAATAAAATGCTCGGCTGCGTTGTGCGAACATGATCCGATAAAATTACTGAGGGGGTATTTAATGAGCTTAAGAGTGTTCTCGGAAAAACTAAGTATGTATACAATAAAATTTCAAAAGCAATATCCTTCTTAGAAAAAAAAATTAAAGACCAACTTAGAAAGTTTTACCCGTTTTCTAAAAATTAAAACTCTTCACGATTGTAAGGTAAAAATTTAAAATAATTTGCAAGGGACTGCCACATAAATAAAAATTACAAATTTGTAGAGGTGCAAAGAGTTAGTAGGGCCAACAAAATTTCCGGGCCCACTTTTTTCGACTTCTCCATCATCTTAATAATACGTTTGATTGTTATCCCAATATTTTTTTGCATGAATCCAGGTCTTCCCTCATAGTACTTATAATGGCAGGAAAAATATATAAAATACAAATATATAATTGTGTGACTGCTACGCCCAAGGTTCTGAGTTCAATCCCTGATCCCACCTAAGCTCTGTCTTTTGCGAAGATGCGACAAATCCAGCAAGGGTTACTTGCTGAGAAAAGTGGATCTCTAATAATAACTATTTGGGTCCGGCGGTAAATTGTGGGTCTTTTGGTTTCCTGTAAAGAATCAGTGCACACACAGGAATGGTACAGAGTGTAAGTCACTGAGGCGTTGGCCTTTGCTAATGTAATATTTGGCTCCCCAGATCTGTTCGTGCTTTAAATAAATAGATTCAAAATTTTCAAATCAAGGATTTGATTTCAGGATCTGACTAAAAGAGGCAGTATAATGTATACCAAGTATGGAAAACAAATTAAAATATATTATTTTACAGGATTAAGCGAGCAGTAAAATTTTAATCGAAAGCAATTTTGCTTATAGCACTTTCCCTTGGAAACACTGGGTAAACTATAATTCTGAAGACCAAAAATACTAGCGAAATTGCTGTTTGCAGAATTGGTCTTTTAGCACGCACCAATTTTACCAATTTTACAAAATTTGTAGGATTGAAATATGTATTTTTAATTCTTCCACCACTTTCTCAACTTAGATCATTAGTTTAGGCACATATATCAAAAGTTTTTGGAATATCACCTGTGTGTGAACAGTCGTTTCCCAAATGACAAGAAAAAAAAAGAACAATTTTAGAAGCCTTCCGGTTCCGGATGCTTCTGACTACCATACTCTGTTGCCGATGTGGCTGCGTAAAGGGCTAACCATAATTGAAGAATGCTACGTACGTTGACTTACGAAACAGTAGAAATAAATGTGATTTGTATACCCAACCCGAAACGACTTTTTGTTCAGTTTCGGCAAGTTTCGTTCACTTGCGTTTTCGTACGTAATGTACGCTTTGAGTCGTACATTACGTACGAAAATCTGACATTGCCTCTTTTCTAAAGGGTATTCTTCTTTTTTCTTATTTAAAAAGGCTATTATGGGCAACTGATGTACTTTACAAATCGGAAGGAAACTTTTCGTTCGGTTTTGACACTTGCTTACTTTTTCTTTCGCGTATTATGGTTGGGCCTTAAGTCTTGAGATATACGAGTAGCAAGACCAGTGTGATCATTTCAAATTTGACAATATAAAAAGTGCACGACTGGGTCGCACGAACTTGCTCTAATGTGTGACAGTGGTCTTGGGGATTTAGATTTTGGAAACAAAGCAGGAAAAAAATCATATATTAAATTTCATTAGTCACTTAAAAATCAATATCGGACCAGTTTAAAAAAGAACGGTTTTTCACAAACTTTTCGAAAACATATTCCAAGTTTTTTTCAGTATGCCAAAATCTAGCAATTAATAGTTCTTATTAGAAAACAAAATTCTTAAATTTTTTGAAAAAAAAAACAAACAAAAAAATAACTTTTTTTTAAATCCTAAAAAAACTTTTTATGAAAAAATTAAGAATTTATATTATTTCGTTTATAAAAGAGCTTCCACTTTTAAAAAATTATTGAAATCCGTCAGGCAGTTTGCGAGAAAATCTGATTTCAAACTTTTCCTTAAAAATTAATTTTATTTAAAACATGAAGTTTACTCAAAAACATCATTCAGAAAGTTTTATCAAAATCGTATAAGACGTTCTTGAAAAAAAAAAAAATGATTCTTTCACTAAAAATCATATGGCAGGTACCGTTAGTTTTTTGAGCTAGAAAGCTTATTTCAAAAACCCCTCTGTAGGCTGTAGGTGCCGATACAGACAGAATTGTCGGACCCACTTTTTTCGGCTTCGTTATCATCGTAATGTAATGTTTGATTTAAAAAAAAAAATTTTTACGAATGCAAAATTTGCTTTATAGTACATATCTATAATCACAAGTAAAACGTTTTGTCTTAGTAGTGCTATCATCTTGGTTTAAAATTTTTATTGAATCGTGAACATTTTCGTGTTAAAATTTTCTATCACTTTCGACTAATGAATGAAGCACCATCTTTTTCAGTAAGATCGTCATAAGTGATGTACCGTAAGATTGAGGTTTGCTTTGGAATCACTTCCACTTGGGTACATTCAATACTGTATTAACATTAGGCAGTGAAAGAGATTTTTTCGCGTTCGATACCGAGTAATTTGACAATAGCTCAAAATATCGCAATGCTTCGAAAGACGTCTATAAATTCGTCGGATACTAAAATTAATTTTATTCTATGCATATGTACCTGCCAAAATTAAATAACAATCGAATGTATGGGTTTTTAAAGACCATTACCAACCAAAATTCAACAAAAGTTGTATGCACGAATCACTTCGAAGCCAATGGTTCTGTTTTTCGGAAAAAGTCGCCACCATTCCATTAGAGAAATGGCAATAGCAGAATAGAAAATGTTCAGAAAATAGAGAAAACCCATCGCAAAAGATGGGAGTGGAGAAAGTGTTTCGAAAATTTGTTCAAACCCATTTAAAAGTCCACTGATTGTTAGTGTTAGAAAAACAATTAATTAAGCCATTTTCGATCTAGGAATATTTATTTTTACTTTTCTGTCTTAAAACTTTAGTAGCAACCCTCGTAGTTTGCTTTTTTTATAGTCAACGTTGTGCCATCTTCGCTTAAATGGAGAACTGGCCGATGAGCACATCCAGCGCTTGATTTGAAAACAAAATTGTTGTGGCTTTCTTAGTTTTATAATTTTTTAACAGTTTCCTGCAATAAATTTTAGTATTTATTTCTTGGAACCATCGCATCCATCGGTGATTTCATTTGCAATTTTATCTCACAAAACCAGATTTCATTGTTTAGATTCCGATTCCAATGCAGAAGCATAAATGTTTCCTTTAATCTTTGTGCACCGGAATTCCATTAAAATTCAAGTTATAAACAAAATACATTTATTAACAACACCTACAACATTGTATCCTTGCAAAAACACAAATTAAGTCACCCACACACATCACTCAAGACAGAGGAAATGAAAATAAGCAAAAATTATGTCTATATGTATGCATTTGGCGTTCCTTAAACTAACCTAAAAAAAAAAAAGCACATTCACAACACAACTCGTAATAAATTATTTCCATGTAATTAAGATTAGACAACGTCAGATCTTTTGGATCGGATCACAACGATGATGGTGTTGCTCCTCCGCACAGTACGCGGAATTGTTGCAATAAATATTGACAGTTATAAATATATTGGCTGTATGGATGCCTACTCTATCAGTCATTCAGCCACGCTAAAACAGCAACAGAAACAGGATTGGATGTTGATGCCTCATGCCTGATGCTGGACTGGGATTCTGTCTTACATCAATGTTTACACACATCTCCTCGCCCAGTCACCGGAAATTCCGTGGAACAGAGATTAAATGTCTTTCCCACACATAAACTTTGTTTTGTATGAAGCGATTTTATACTTTCGCGCACATCTCATCATCATCATGGTCGTCATTCTCATCTGATGGGAATGGTACGGTAGGTGCGGTTTGGTGAGATGAATGCGATGGTGGGTTCAGTTCAGCAGTGGAAGCCCTGGTCATCTCATCTCTTTATACTGACAAGATAGACGCCGCCGCCGCCGCATCGCTGTTGATGCTGCTGCTGGTGCTGCCGCCAAAACAACAAAAATAGGTACTGTTTTTTTTTCATCTTCCCTGCCCTGCTTTGTCCATGCTCCTGGACCTCTTGTATCCATATCTATATCGGTATATCTGTCTGGAAATGAGTCAAGAAATATTTTTTTGAATGACTGTCGGTTGAGATACTTTCATAAAAACACTCAACCGCCGAGCCGCCGCACCGCGCCGCGCTGAGACCAGACCACAATTCAATGCAGAAATATTTAGGTTACGAACATTCTCTCTCTTAAAAAAAAAATAAAAGTGGGCCTTCATTGAAGTAGCTCGTAGCTCGTAAGCCCCGCGCAGCGCACTCTGGATATGATGTGATGTGAACTTTTACTTAAGAGGTCTGATGCCAGCCTCGCCTCGTCGTCATTGCGTCCCAAAAGACATGGAATCAGTCATTCTATTTTTTTTTTTTACTTCTTGTTTTATTATAGAATCGGAAAATTAATTGGAATCAATTTAATGGAAATGCTCCCACATTCTTCACTTTTCGAGAGTTTGACATTCCGTTCCATTCCAGTCTCCAGTGTCATTCATGGTGGCTTTGGCTTTGGCTTTGTCGACTCTTAAGAGCTGTGTCAGTTCAATGATTTCTAATTTCATTTGCAGACAACAAACAAGAAATTCGCAAAAAGACACACCAGAAAGACAGACGGACAGACATACAATATGCCATTGGTATTTATTATTTTTCGGTTATAAATCATTGAATCATCGTCCACGACGACGCGACGCTGACGACGCTAAAAACGACGACGACGACGATGACTACAACGATGAAGGGGTAAAGCACGCCGATTTCTTTTGTATGAATTCCAGGAACACTTTTATGAATTGGCATTGTTCGATTTGAGCTGAAATTTTTGTTCACTCTAAACATCATTTGGCGTAACATGCTAAATGGAAGACATTACGGAAATTTAAGCTTGGGTTTTTTTTCTCGTTTCGAAAACAAAGAAGCTTGCAACAGAGGTTTGCAAGGTCAGATTGTTGATCAGTTTTTTGTAAACAACGTCTTGGTTAAGCTTTAGACAAAAGAAACCAACACTATAAGCGTGTGAAGTTTCAATCCGCGAAAAAAAAAATTGTCTTAGAAGATTTTGCAAATACAAAAAAAAAAAAAAACTGAATGCTAACCTTGGCTAAGAATTCTACAAAAAAGAGTCGTGTGTTGTTCATTTATTTGAAGTTCCTATATTTTAGTTTAAGATAGTTAGGAAGAGCTTCTTGATAAAGGTTAAAAAAAAATTGAAAATTACTTAAACAGCTTAAAGTTTGAGTTCAAAGTCGATCCTTAAACATTTTTAAACGGTTTTAGAAGCATTTGCTGATTCTCGAGTTTCAGCTACATGTTTTTGGGATTTACGTTTCCTTGTATACAAATTTTCGGCTTTACCGATCTTAATGGAATTTTTTTTTTTCTAGGGTTTGAAAGGTTCACCTAAATTGAGATTGCTTATAGCTATATAATCGACCCCATTAGGTGGCGACGAAGTCAAGTTGATATAGAAACCATTTTGTGTTCTCTCAATTTGAAATTCCATCAGAAGTGAAATTTATTTCAAAAACGCACATAAGGTACTATGAAATCCAAATTTTAGTCTTTGGAAAACAACGAAATTACGAAAAAAGGTATGGGAAATGTCATTGAAGTGACAATATTATACGAAAAATTCAGATTCAGAGGATATTATATTTTACAACCATTTCTTTTAATGATGCCCAACAACATACAAATTCAAACAATTAAAATTTCCCATGCCAATGAAAATTGGCCATTTGCGAAAACCATAAAAACGTAACAAGCTGATGTACAAAATATTTTCATTTCTAGGAGAGTGAAAATTATGATGAATGTTCACTGGTTAGGCCACCAACAAAGGTATATAATATACATATTAAGTCTGTTCCTTTATTTTTGTGTGTTAAAATGGGCAGACAGTCAAATATAGAAGAGTGGTATGAAATTCTCTCAAAATAAGAAAATTTGTAAAAAAAAAAAAAAAAAAGTAAAGGAACGCGTTGAACAAAAAAATTTGTACACAACACAAGGAAAATCATTTCTTTGGTAGTGGTATTTTCAACTTTATTTAAAAAAGATGAAAACCTTTATGAACTTCTTTATTGAAGATTCCAAAGAAGTTGATTGATTGGGTATTCCTTTCTACAAGACTTATGTTCTTGTTGCTGACTGAACTAAGCATTCCACTTCAAAGAGGTAGTACAGGAAGCTATCTCTTTCTAATTTTTGGGTTAACACTTTAAGGGAAATAGGTATATATTGAGTTTTCACAATTTTCGTAATTAAAATGTATTTTCTGTTAATTTGTTAATTTTTGTTTATGAATTTTTCTTGCCGCCATCAATGTTTTCCCCCAAAGTGATTGACACTGACAAAAACGCGAATGATTTAGTAAAATTTTCAAGTAAATTTTTCTTAACTGTCAAATTTGAATTTTGACAGAACTCACAATTCCTGCCCGAAGAAATTTCTTAACGTGATTGAAATTATTTAAAACTAAACTTAGGAAACAAACCAATGTGCATAAGAACTGTAACACAAAATCACATACATCAACAAAAACTTTTTCCTACAATGTTTGATAAACAAGAAAAAATATTTATAAAAAAGGTTGGAATTTTAAGGAAATGGTATTCTTAAAAAGTATTACTTGAATTAGAAAAACAAAAACATTGAATATTGTTTTTTTGTTGAATTTAATTGTTTCCAGAAAAAAAGTGCACAACTGGGTCGCACTTGCTCTAATGCGCGACAGTGGTCTTGGGGCTTTTGATTTTGAAAAAAATAAAGGAAAAATACGATTTTATTAAACACTTAAAAATCACTACTTAAGCCGTTTGTTGGAAAAAAATAAGTAAGCCATCTTGATTTCTTTTACTGTTTTGAATTTTAGGAACAAAAGTTTCGAAATCGTTGCCAAAAAACGGGTTTTCATGCCAACTTCTAACAAATTAAATTTAAAAAAGTGTATTCAACCATTTTTGTAAAAAAAAATACAAAAAGTAAAAAACAGATTATTTTTTTTAAACTCAACAAAACTTTTTTTTTGAAAAATTTAGAATTAATATTATTTCGTCTATAAATCGGCTTTTACATTAAAAGTTTCATCGTAATCCGTCAAGTGGTTTCCGAGGAAATCTGATTTAAAAAAAAAACGGTCTTATGGGAGGTGTTGTTATAATCGTAAGTGAAAATTAAAATGTTAGCATATTGGTAATAATAGATTATAGTAGTTAATCAAAAACTGAAAACCGGATCGTTTTTGAATTAAAAATGCGTAGTGATTAATGTGTAGAACTACCAAAATGAAGGTATTGCCTTTTGCAAATCCTGCCAGACTTAATCGTTTCATGAAAGCTGCAACTCTCTATAGGTCATTAGAACTTAGTCCCAAAGCAGTTGAGAGTGTAGGTTGACAGGCTTAGCCGCAGTTCTTATTTAATTTTCATTAAATATTAAAATTGAAAATAAAACCCAATATCTTACAGTTTTATCTTGTTCCAGCATTTTACAAAAATTAAAAAAAAAATTAGATTTTCTAATATATTTTTTTCTTACAACAAAAATAAAGGATGTTTTTTAAGAGGATAAATTTGGTAGCACTGTTTTCATTGTCAGCCATTTTTCCATTTGCCGTTTGATTTGTCTTTAGTTTAGTTTGCCATTTCATTGTAAATCGACTGACGCCTGACCAACGCATGCAAATTGTGTGATTTATTTAAAAAAAAAACATTGATCCCTGTTCCCGTTTTTTTTTTTTTTAATTTTTTTTTCGGCGATGAAGCTCATTTTTGGCTTAATGGCTACGTCAATAACAAAAAAGTAAGGCATTTGGAGTGCAGATAATCCTCAGCCCATTGTTGACACGCTGCTGGAGTGATCGAAAATTCGACCTCAATTTTGGACACCGCCAGTCGCGGTGGCCATATGCCAGATATTATATTCAAATCAAAATAGCAAAGAATAATCTTTCACATAAAGTCAATTTTATTTCATTTTATAAATTATTATACCAAAAAGTAGTTAGTGAATTTGCAAAATTGATTTCGTAAACAAACTCCAATTAATTTGATAGAGTTATGTTTATGATGACTCATAGTGAAATGATCTGGTTCAAAATATTATTAATCCAACAAATTCATATTGAAACATTACCAGAAACATTACCTTCAGTGTTGAATAGCAGCTTAATTATGCGCAATTGAGCTAAATGGCTTTAATCCAGCTTACAATGTAGTTTAACTCTCATTAACAATCTTTGTGTAGTTTCAAGCTTCTTACAAGCCCCGCTTGTATAGGCCTAACAGCTCAATTACGTTCAAACAAAAATTTTAATCGGATCTAAGAAAATGACATTTTACAATCAAAATGTTTGAAATGAATTGCCGCTGCTTTTGAAGTTGTTACAAATTGTTTAATTATGCTAACACTTCTCACGTACAAGTAGCTATACAATTTAGAAAGCCCCATCTAGCTACTGTATCTATTTTTATAAGCATAACTCTCTTACATGTACAGTACAAAAAAAAATATAAATACCAACTGCTCACCTAATTTCAGTTCGTTTCTACTGATTGAAATGTGGCGGCAAATTACAAATGATTGCTTTAATTGCCGGTTATATGCTACAGGCAACAACAATCTCTTGGCCATCATTATTTGTAAACATAAAGCCCCCTAACTCTTCTTAACTTCTGTCCGAATGCATTTACCCAATTTAGTTTTTTCGTTTACAACTGAGAAGATCCGAATATAATTACCTTCTTGCAACATTGTTACAATTTGTTGCAATATGTCATGGACACGTTGGTTGTAATTGCTAAACATTTGCACTTCTTTAAAAGAAAAACAACAAAAAAAGAGGACAAAACCCATTGAATTCCCGCCCAAGGGGAACCAGGAACCACAAAGCAAGAAAAAATGTATTCAATTCTTGGAATATTGCGGTGTGCTCTGAATACTTTGTTAATATTGTTGTTTTTGTTTTTTTTTTTTATTTGCTGGCAAAAATATAAGATAAGGTCTGATCTGTAAGATCTTAATCATTAACCCTCACCATAAACATCTGACAGATACATCTCGCCTCGCCCATACTACAACTCCAAACTCCATAAACGAGCACATATTACAATTCATTGACGAGGTAAATGAGCTGCATGTCAGAAAAACAAAACAAACACACACACAAACAACGACCCAAACTCACAAATGTGAATTAAGGCTCCAAGCAAAACAACAACTCCTCCATGTTGGTGGGAAATTAAATCAGTAAGCAGTTAGTTGGACTGGATATGAACAGTTCCAACTTCCATTTCCAATTCCAAACAACATGAATTATCTTCCCCGCCTTGTTGTTGACAAATATAACTGCAGCCAAAAACGTAATCAAAACAATCGGACATTTTGCGGGCCAGCACAACCAAGCGAGGGTCAGCTTTTTAAATGTTGTTTCCTGTGTGCAATTATTGTCACATTATCAGCAGTCAATAAATAAGAGTTGTGTCCCGCGGCTCCGGCGACTCCAACTGCCATGAAGGCTATGACCCCTTATTAAATTAAGTTGACAGTACATTAAACTAATTTTGGGAGTCAATTTCATTTGATTAATAGCACACTTCCTTTTGCGTGGTTCTTTTTTTAGACGGATATTATTTTGAATCAGACAACGTTTTTAGTTAAAGTAGGAAGTTGTTCCTATTAAGCTGATACCATTAACCTAAAGATTGCATGAAATGACGTTTCCTATTTTGTGTAGCAATAGGTCTTCTAGTGATTTGATGGTTCATACCACCGAACGATGCAAGAATTAAATTCTGAATACAATTTATTAGGCGGACTTTACACCAAAACCTTAGTACAATTCTCATATTATCTGGACTTGTACTGTTATTACTCACTTGCGTCTACTGGATATATTCGCTCGAACATCGTCTAAATGTTTCTTGGCTCTCTTTTTTTAAATCTTCCTTTAATTAACAATCCTTCAGCGAAACAGCCAAATGCATGTTCTTCTGAAACAATTTCTTGTAGTAACACTCGCATCATAAACATTGCCAACCAATTTACCCTCGAGTCTAAGTTTTGGAAGTAATGTTAAGTAGAGACTTATTCTTTAGCCGCACTCCAAGAATGTAGATGGCTTTACCGGGCTCGATATTTCCTTCCTGTTACTAATAACAGACATTCAAAACCTTCATGTCTTTCTACAGCCTAAATGGCTTGAATGATTTTTGTAAAATTTCATGTATAGCAATTAAAAAGGAAAACTGGTACCTTTACGGTTACGGTTTTTGGATCTGCTCGAAAACGGATCTTACAATTTTGATTAAACTCATCATTTAACTTACCTAAAGTATTTCTAACAAAATTATGTTCTTGGCTTAAGTGGTCGTAACGAAAATTAGGTTCCAACTTTTTTTTTTCAAATATCTGTTAGTTAGTATCGGCTTGACATAAATTTTGTTTGGCATAGTTGCCCAAAATTTTCTAAAGGATAGCATTGCAATTTTTTCAGTAAAACCTTTTTAGACGTTGGCTTCCATACAACGAGTGGTTAAGTTTTAGGCAGTTTTTTGGAATTTTTCAAATTTTCTCAAAAAAGGCTCTAGCGATTTTGATTAAACTTTGTTTTTATATTGGTTCTATTAAAAAGCTTCGAACAAAACTGATTTTTTTTTATTTTTTGGCTACAAATGCAAATACCGGAAATCTGGTTTATGGTTTTATTAAGTTTGCCATAAGTGGACAACGACATTAACGAAATTGCTTAGACTTCCTTAGGTATACAGGGTGATTTACGAATGTTGTGCCAAAAAGCTAGAGCGTGTAGGTTGGGTTGAGACAAGAAAAAAATCGTATGGGAGGGGGGTCTATTCCCCTCCGTTTTATGGCATCTATACGTTTAAAGTTTAAAGATTTCTTAACGTTAGCTTCCTATAGAGCCGTTCAGCTATAGCCAACATTTTTTGAGTGAAACTATTTTTCCTTCGCCTTAAATTTTTTCGTTCATCTGTCGCATGTCGAGCTATAGCGGCTCCGATGGCTCGCATCTGCTGACCGTGTAGCATTTATATTCTCACTCATTCGTACACGTGCTCCGTGGTATGTGTGTGCATTGATGTAAATGCTGTTGTTCACTTGATCTTTGCTTGTGAGTCATATAAACCGGTAAACAAGGAAAACCAAGAATAGTGCGAAATGCCAATGATCCGAAAAAAGTTTCACTTGCATCGTGGTTCCATAAAACCACACAATTTTTTTTAGTTTTTATTAAAAGCCTAAAATTGTTTTAATTTACTTTATTGGTAAAGTGAAAATAAATATGTACAATTTGCATGTTCAGGCATGAGTCGATTCATGATAAAATGGCAAACGCAACTAAAGATAAATCATATGGCAGATGAAAAAATGGCTGTCAATGAAAACAGTGCTGCCAATTAACAGTTCTTTACTTTACTTTCTTTAAAGTAATAAATGTTGCAAATTGTATTTGTTATACAGAATAGGTATACAATTATTTAGAGTCACAAGATTTTTTTCAAAAAAGAAAAAAAAAGTGCACGACTGGGTGGGATGAACTTGCTCTAATGTGTAACAGTGGTCTTGGGGTTTGAGAATTTGGAAAAAAGCAGTGAAAAAATGATATAAAATTTGAATTACTGATCACTTAAAAATTACTAGTTTTGAACTAGTTTTTTGGAAAAAATTTAAAGAAGTGTTTTCGCTAACTGTTTAGAATTTTAAGACATTTTTTTTTCAAAATCTTTTGACCGTTTAAAAAAAAAAACAAAAAATAAAAAAAAATAGTTTTTTTTTTAAACTCAAAAAATTTTTTTTTGAAAAATTTATTTATTTCGCCTATAAAAATTTGATCGAAAATCGCCAAGTGACTTATGAGAAAATCTGATTTAAAAAAAAAACAGTCCTGTGGGAGGTACCGTTATAAGACTTGAAACTGACTGAGAAATCTATTCCAACTAAAACATAAAGTTTGCACAGAAAACACTATTCAGAAAGTTTTATCTAAATCGTAGGAGCCGTTTTTGAGAAAAATTAAATTTTCACTAAAAATCGTATGGCAGGTACCGTTAGTTTAAGAGCTAGAAGTCATATTCCAAAAATCCCTTTGTAGGACGTCATAATAATACTGTGTACCAAATTTGCAGCAAATCGGTCCAGTTGTTTAGGCTGTAGGTGCCGGCCGATACAGACAGACGGACAAAAAGACAGATAGAACTGTTGGACCCACTTTTTCCGACTTCTATATCATTATCATCGTAATGTCTTGTTTGATTGTTAGAATTAATTTTTTTACGAATACGAATAAAAAAGTAGGTGAGTCTATAGAATTGCATCAACAAGCAGGATTTTAAGAGACGGGATTTTAAAACTTTTTTTTTAGATTTTTGAAAAGCGGGATTCCGGATACGCTCCCGTTTAAAGAACAATGGTTTTCGATTTTTTTTTCGGTTTAGCCCGGCTCAAACTGATACCTTTCAAGTATAATGGTTTTTTGTTTTTATTTTGGATTAACTCGAAAACGACTCCAACGATTTTGATTAAACTTTGTTTTTAATAAACTATTTGCATTTTTATGAATGGTCGAGAGTATAATACAAGGTTCCTGTTCTGCTTGGAGCTGTGTGTCAAGTATTTATTTTTATTTATTTTTTAAACAATTGATCGACGCGCTTTCTGTGGACAGATAAAATACACTAAAAGGTTACTTAACGGAATCAAGAAATAGTTTATTTGTGTTAATTTGTTTTTGCTTTTGAAGTAAAATAAGGATCATTGCCGACTTATGTAGTTGTGAAAATGTGGTAGCGCTATCGTCGTGCAAATGCACACAGAAAGTAATTTTCAAGTAAAAATATTGTTCGACTGTTCGTAAGAATCGTTTTGTGTCCGTGTTTTTTGTTGAAATTATTTTTATAGAAATCTATTTATCTGAACCATTGAAAATGCATATACATACACATATTTGAAAATTCTTTCAAATAATATTTTAAGACTAATTGCTTCAGTGTGTGCTCTCATGTGAATACTATGCTCTTTGTATAATGGGACAGTCTTTTTCCCATGATGCAGGATTTGTCAAATTCAACAACATCGAACATCTTTCATTTAAGTTCAAAGGACCCATCCATATTTCTTTTTCTTTTCTAAAAATAAAATATACACATTCTCTTATGTTCATCCATCCCCTCGACTATTTAAGACATCATCATCATTTATTGACCAAACCCTCCCCTAAAGCAGTTTATGCTAAATAAAATATATACCAAATACATTTATATTTTATATTTATAGGTACGTGTCCTCCTCCTCGTCCTCTTCACGTTTATCAAATTCAAAAGAGCCCCTTTTAGGTATTCACATCTCATTTTATATCTGAAAAGAAACTCTTGGATTAAGGTCTACGCACGTATTAGCCCAAAAATAGCCAAAGCTCACCACCGTCACCCTCCTTTCTTTCTTTCTTCCACTTTCCACTGCTTGGGTAATAATTCGTCTGTAAAAAGAAAAACACAAAATAAAACTATCAATCTAATAAATTTATCTCCTGGCACACTTAATTAAGAGAATACAAGAAAATATAATTTCGACTTTTATCAATTTGCGCCCTAGCCCTAGCCAAACAGCCTTTAGCCTTATATGTGTGCTATGGCCATTTATGGATACTTTTGTGTACATCTTTCCTCGCAAATCCCTGAACCTTGTAGCCTAACCTCAGATTAGATTCGATGTTTTTGGAAACCAATTCTATATAAATCTTAATCTAATATGAGCACAAATTAATTTGCCTTTTTAGAAAGAAATTGCCAATATAAATAATCAACCACCACCCCAAGCATCCACCCCCTATTCCATACAAAAAAAAAAAAAAAATAGCAAATATTAACCTCACTCATCTCTTCAAACGCAACTCTACATCAAATCACAATAAAATTATTCGGTTTGTATAGGAGAAGCGATATATACAAACATAGAAAGAAAAAGAAAAAATGATGATGCTCCTTCTCCCGATCATGGTCCTGGTCCTAGTCCTGGTCTCGGTTCTGGTCCTATTCCCAGTCCCCACCGACACATTTGGCATTCCAGCGCCATTGTATAGCAATCATCATCATCATACCAGCATAAGTGTACAACAGGAGAACAGGGCCATAAAGACGTCTGTCTGCCAAAACATTTGGGGTTTCTCTCAGGGAACAACCGGGACTTGGACTATCTATACCTGCTAGCTGCTGCTATACGATAGAAAATTTAACAAGGGAAGAATGGCGTGATGGTGGCTGGTGGCTGACGGCATGGTGCGGCTTGGCGCGGCATATAAAACGTTGCCTGGTATTTTCTGATGGTGATAATAGGGTATGATGAGATGATGATGCAGCAGGGCATTGCACTCTTTCGTTTATTTATTTTGTCGCACACACAGACACACTGGCGAATTTGCCAGTCAATGCAAAAACCAAAAAGGGCTCCAAAAACATTTTTGCTATCTTTTGGATGAAGGATGCTTCGCTGCTTGCTCCGCCACACCACGCGCGCCGCGCCCGCCACACCGAGAACAGAGCTCACAGAGAGCTGCCACATCAGATGAAAGTAACGTAGAAGCACTTCGTTGATGGTATTAGTTGAAATGGTGAAGTGCCATTGAAGTAAATATATCAAAAAAAGGTTATCCTTTTTTTAGTATTTTTTTTATTTTATTTTTTGGGGATTGTGTATACTTACACAAACACACACACACACACTAACAAACATTGAATGCTATAAGGTAAAAACGAGAGAACGTCCTGGAAAGTGAAACAGGATAAAATCAATAAATTCAAAATACAAACACTGAACGGGGCACGATGTAACAATGTTTTGTGTAGCACTGAGCGCGTTTTTTTGTTGGTCCTTTTGATTGGGTGGGATGAATAAGTTTGGCGGGAGATTTTGAGAATAGGTACCTAGTATGAATGGTTAGGATAGTAGGTATGCTTAGGGGAAGGGAGGTTTTCATAGAAAATGTTGTTCGCTAATGGTTAATAAAAAATCTTTATTTTCGTTTCTATATCCACAATCTCAGTTTACCAACGTAGGTTTTTAAATTTTGGCGGCAATTGTCAATTTGAGGAGCATTCGACGAGTTAATATACCAGTCTTCATTTTACGTAATTTATTTGAAAAGAATTTTGAACAAGGGCTAGGAAGCAAGTTGTAATAAGTTTCACGTCCTTATACACTTTTTTATACACACATTTCACACAAATATGAAAGGTAACAGAGGACCAGCTGCACAACAGTGATTATGTTTTCAACCTTTATTGATCCTCCATTTTTTTTTTTTTTTTTCACAGACTCTAGTACTCTTATAATGCTGTTTTTGAGTGGTGTCCTCTGGTACCCAAGAATTTGGTTCTTATAGATAATATATATAAAACACAGAGAACACAGCAGAGACACCTAGCATGCAGCTATTGCCACAAAAAGTACTGCTCCGTGACAATAAGTAGATAACTCGCAGTACACGGTACACAGTTCTGATCTAAAGAAGACCTAAAAAAGACTTATCTTTATTGTTTCCGTGCAAGGTTTTAAAAACCAAGCTAGTGCTGAAGCAACTCAAGACATATCAAAAGTCATGTGAGGTAATTTCTTTTACTCTAATGATAACCATGAAATATAATCGTCTGTATTTTTAAAATAAATCAAAAGCATTTGAAGGTGTAGGTTTAACTTTAACCCAAATAATTGATCAGCCAAATCAGAAATGGGATTACCTATCAACTGATTTGAACTGTTTTTGTAGTCTTAGTGCAAAGTAAGTATTGATTGATACATCATACAAAAATGGTGGGTCCAGTAGCGGATTTCGTCTTTGGTCCGTGTGGCCCGAGCATAGGGCGGCAAATTTTGAGGGGCGCCAACAAATTTTAGACGAATTAATTAAACATTAAACGAATTAAACAATTGTCCGCTAGATAGTTCGACTTGGCCAGATCTGAAGAATCTCCAATAATTCGTGTGAATCATTAATAAATTCCAAAGGTTTCACATCCAAAGTCAAAAGGTTGCAGCCATGAGCAAAAAGACAGCGAGTACTCAAGTTGAATAAAATCTTTGCAAAGGCAGTGAAAGAGCTCATCAAACTTTCAGATGAATTAAGCTCATAAGTTGTTGAACAACATTTGCTCTTATCATTAAATTCTACGAACCTGACAATCATTCACAGTCAAACAGCCGTGGAATTTTTTTTTTTTAACATAACAAGAGCAAGACATTAGCCCATTAAAAACAAAATGTCTCATATTAGAGTCTGCACACCGGAAAACGACATTACTTACACCTCATCATAGAATTAGTGCAGAATATTGTAGGGCGTACATTTTAGTGATTAGTAATTTATTTAGATGGCCGTAAAGTGTCATAAGAGAAAACGAATCAAATACACTTTTTGAAGCCGCCCAAGTTTCATAGTTCGTCCACAGCTGGCGCGTCTATCGATTGTGCATCGATAATCATAGTTCGCACACAGCGAATAATAATAAAATGAACGAAAACTTTTATTCGTATTATTAAGAAACAAAAATACATACTTTCAAGATTTCAATTTTGATATTTTTAAAAATTCTACATTTCTATGTTATCCAAATCATCAAATAGTACGTGTGACCTAGTCAAACATTTTGTTTCAATACCCTCACACCCATGTCAAAAGTAATTTTATTATCAGACCCATTAAATCTTTTCTTAACAAAGCTTTTATCGCTTACTGTTTTGTTTGTTCATTTCTTTTATGATTGTATCTCATAGATGCAAGCAGACGAGATTTTCATTCTTTTTTATCTGAAATGATAATATTGCACATGCAAATCCAACGGCACGTGTAGACAATTTTTTTCTTCATGTGCATTTGAGAAGATGTTTATTCTTTTTTTTTTTTTGCATTTGCATTTGCATACGCTTGATATCTAATTGCAGAAAATGAAAATGCAGACATGGAATGACCAAGCGTCATCTGCAGTATTGTAAAAATCAAAAGACCACACAGATACGTGTGTATTTATATGGAAATGAGACCATTCAACATTCCGACTGGTACGTCTTGTCTAGACTTAAAAAAACAGAAGGGATAGATATCAATCCGTTGCAGTTTTTGAAATCAAATCTTTTCATTTTAATTTTTTTTGTCCAGCAAATTAAGACGTATCAAGTCGGTGTATTGGATAGGTATTGCAACATTGAAATTCTTTAAAATCTGCTATAAAATGTGTATCTGCCGAATGAGGAGATACAATAGCTCACACGTGGCTTCTTCCAATGCTTTTACAGTTAGATATCAAAGCTTGATAGCTTGGAAAAGAACCTGAAAATGTTTCTGGTTTATTTATGTGGGATAATTAAGTTTAAGCGTTCATTCACTTTTTCAAATATTTCCACAAAAATTTGGTATAGATGTAGGTATTAAATGTTCTATTTGAAGGCTTCCATGTTCCCGGGATCATCGTTGTAAGCGAAAGGTTCAAAATTGCAGACGGCCAAATCAGGAAAGTTTGCTGGCCAGTTCAATTTCCCTCTCAGATAGATGAGGTGCTCAGGGAGTCTGTGACCACTTGCTATCTGAGCTGGGGTCTCGTTGTTGAAACCAGACATCTTCATGCTTCATCTGTTTCTATTCAGCAAAAAATCCGCCTTGCAGTTTGTTCATTTCCAGTTTGAATCCTTTCGACGTTTTTTGTGGAAGAGCCAATTTTCTGAAACCTCCTTCTCACCGTGAGCACAACTTTGGGTATTCGACGTCGACAAGGAACTCTTCTATATATGGAACAGCAGACGTTCGAGCGGGTTTTTGAAAAATAGACTTGCACACAAAAAACACATTGTTGAATAGACCACAACATCTTGGCGACGAAAACCACGTGCTAACGAAACCACTCGGTCCCATCTTCAGAACCAACCAACTTCAAATTTGTACGTCTGTTAGGAAAGGAGCAATGCCAAATTTAAATCTATTCCTCTGTTACGTGTCACCCTGTAAAATAATCTTTGGTTTTTCCTTTTCTCACCTCGCCGGAAGCTTTTCTTTCCTCTTTCCGAATAGATGGAAACAGCTTAAGTTCACCCTATCCCTACAAAATGCAAATCTCTTTCTAACTATTTCACTTATGTCCCTTCTTTCCAAGGACATGTAACCGTTAATAACTTATGACCTTAAGAAATACCTTGAGAAAAAAAAACTTCTTAATTGCCAACATTACGACTTTCATAGCAATTGGTCCCTGGTGATAGGACCACAGAAGAAGAATATTAGAACAAATCCTAAAAGCATTTTGTAAAGAGCAAGATTATTGCCCTGGGTATGAAACCCAATTTCGAGCGTAACGTCAAATATAGAGATTCGTTTTTCAATCGCACTGCACGAATGTGGAACGCAGTGTCTGACTCCTTTTTTGCCTCCCATTTGAATGTCGAACATTTTGAAAAACCAAAATTGCATCGTCATCTTATTTTTAATCCCTGTTTTCTTAACCCTCGTACTGTGTTTACATTATAAGGGTAGTTTTACCCCTTTAGTCCTCACATAATTAAAAATTGTTTCTGTTCGTCGGCGTTGTGGCCCTCTACTTCCTTAAAAATAAAAAAAAATTAAATAACTTCATGAGACTTTTCATTTTTTTTTTTTTTTAGAAAGGACAATGGCACCGAAGCCCAAAAGACAATCTGCCTTTAAGCAGACATGCCTTTTTGCATTCTTCAACAAAGCTTTTAAGTCAATAGAAAAACAATAAAGAACCCCCCCCCCCCCGATAATGCAGATAAATCACTCAGTAAAATGCCATCAACAAGACGTCTTAAGCACCCTTCAAGGATCTTCCTTTTCCTTTCATATCTTCATTCTTCTTCTTAGAAAAAAAAAACCAATTCCCCAACTTAAAAAAGCAGTCAAGGATATTTTCAAAAAAGAAAATTTTCAAAATTTCCATAAATTGTATGTCAAACTTAAGTACCGCCGTACCGAACTGAGCATCGCTAGGTCGTCGTCACTTATTTGATGCCGCAACACGACGGATTCTTATCGAAAACGGAATGTATGCGATAATAATCATCATGCTGCTGCTACTTGTTGTGGCACAGTTCGGTTCTCGAGTCGCTTCGGTGTGAAACATTGCCTTCGGTCGGTCGTCGTCGCTTTTGAACATTATGGAACCGACCGAAAAGTGTGAAACTTCACAAATTGATTTCATGGAAAGATACGGTCTGTCAAACATTTATGACACTGCTGTTACCATTCTTTTTTTTTTTTTTTTTTTGTAATTTTTTTCTGACATAGAAACTTGTCACAGGCAGGTTCAAAAACCACTTAAGATTGATAAGTGAATGCGGTTGGAATTGGAACCAAAGCCTGGGACTCAGAATACTGTATGTAAAGGTTCCTCGCTATTCATTGGCATTTGTCAAGTGGCTATTTTTTGGATTGGGAGTCCGTATATGTCAACAACGAGTGGTAATAGTTTAATTTACAAACCCCTACCCCAGAATGATTCATTTATGAAGTGATAAGGGTTATTATGGGGGAAGTTGATATTTTTTTTTTTTTTTGGTGTGTGTTAATTTATCAATGGAATGTTTTTGTTTTGTATGAATGAATCCCTTTTTATCAAGATGGTGACTCATTCAAATCAATAAAAATTGTATAGTTTGAATAATTTAGGACCGACAAGAGTTTCCGATTGAGCTTTTATATTATGTTTGTGATCGGTAAACAGGGTGATAGTGGATCTCAACAGGTTGTATAGGGGTTCCTTTTTTTTGTACTATGACATAGTTTTATTTTCTATTGAAATCCAAGCAAACTATGGACTAGATAAGATGGAGATCTTAACATATCGCGGTTTTTTGGCGACGTCAAATATGTATTCGTTCCATAGAAGGTGGTTTGTAGTACAGCTGCCTTGAACGCAAAGCAAAGGATTTAGTTTTTGAACCATTCAATTTTACACGATTGATAACTCCCCATTGTACATTGCTGTCAAGGTCGGAACTAAATGAACTTATCATACGCTCCCGTTCCAAATCCGAAGATCAGGGCTGTGAATCTGGAAACCGTACAAAACAATTTGATTCGAACAGTCCGAAAGGTTATTTCTAATCCATCGAAGAAGGGATTTAGCGATACCAAATGCACGCATTTCCGATAAGAGTATAAGATACCGAGTTTTTTCAAATGCTTTTGTAATATCCAGCAATAATCAAACTTTGTTCTAAACAATGTAAATATTGATTGAAAAAGACTTGTCCCAAAAAACCAAGCAAAGAAGGATTCATACCACACTTGGGTTGCGTGGCCTTTGCTGCAAATAAATCAGCTTTTACGTGAGAGCTTACCACAGGAGTATTAGAAAGACCGTAGTGGAGTTCGGTACGTTTTTTGAAGTGAAACTTCTTTAGGCGCATGAGGGTAAAATTTGTACCGATGAAGCGGAAATAAGCGCGACTTCCGTCCCAGAAAATGGAGAGATCGATTGAGACCGTTTGACAGGGAGTGGGAAAAGGCGAACGTAGCATGAAGCACATAGCCATGGAGCGAGAGTAGGGAGCAAGCGAGTGAGAAAGATAGAAAAAGAGAGAGTGAGGTAGAGAAAACGTCGCATCACGCACAGTGCCATGGGGAGAGAGAGCTGTAGGTTAGGTTAGGTTTGTTTTATAATAGCACACACTGGTTCTGCATATCAACTGTTTGTAGGTCGGTGGCTGATAGTTAAAAATAGAACGGTGGGTAGCAGGTATGCATTATGTGTGTCTTAGCAGACAAAAGTGTAGCGGGTAGCGGTCGGTTGATGTGGTGCAAAAAAATAAAAATTAGTTTGCAAAAGAAGTTTCACTTCTTACATGTGTGTACTTTGTATACGCACTTACTTTTTTTTGTACAAATGACCAAACATTTTTACTACTTTTTTTTTTAATAATAATTTTAACTATATGCCTGTAAGACCCAAGGTATTTTGAATGCAAAGTGCACGGCAATAGTTAGAAGAAATAGAAAGATAGGAACATTTTTTTTTGTTGGTACAATGGATTGAGAAATCCAACGGGTGGCGTCCAGTTGAAGCTGGGGGAATATTGAAAAGTTGCTGCCCAGGCTGGGCCACCCGCATTTTTTGGGACATTTTTGTTGCTTTAATTGTTTTTAATGTAACAATTTGTTTCTTCGAATGTGAGCATTGCTGGTCTTTCTAGCTTTTTTTAACTTTTTCCAATTTTCCTCAGAAGGGTTGGCTTTGTAACATCAAAAGGTCTGGAAACTACGTCACTATTGAGTAAACATAGTGACCAAATTTTTCGAAGACATTTTTGAATTTAAAGAGCTTGCAAACTAAAATATGTTCGAAAAAATTGAAATTTGTTTGTCATTTTGTTGCAATGTTTTGATTAATTTTTCAAAAACGTCTTCTTCAAACAATGTTTTTCGAAAAGCAATCTAAAGAAAAAGTTTCAATGACAGAAAGTTAAAAATTAACTTTCAAAAATGCAGAACTATTCATTTAAGATTCCAATTATCTTGGGTTTCTAGGGATAAGTGATCGAACTGAAAAAGTCTAGTAATCGTATGACCAAGTAGACATCCACTGGGGTAGTTAATTTGTAGTAAACTACGAGTACCTTGGAGTCTGGCTTAATAAATATAAGTTTTCAAGAGACACATATAATTGCTGCCTTAGTCATAGGTAAGGGAGCCTGGGCCCTAACAAAAGGGCTATCTATGGGTGCCCTATGTAGAAAAGTTCAAGCGTTTCAGAGGCAGTCTCTCAAGACCTGCCCTGGGGTACACAGAAAATTAGAGTCGAATTACCTACAAGCGAAGCCAATTCGGCGAATACGTAATAGATGGTCAACATAAACATAAAAGACCCTTCTCCCGGACATATTTTCTAGCCCATTTCTTCGAGTTTTTGGGAAGAAAAAAGCTTATTGGCTTCGAATATTTCAGGAATCCAAAGTCCTAAGGCTTAAATTTCTTGTACATGTAGTTGTTTTTTTTTTTTTTCAAAGTTTAGAAATTTTCATGAATCAAAACCCGTTCAATAAAAAAAAATATATATACAATAAATACTCGTAAATAAAATATATATATATATTTTTTATTTCTAAACAAATGTATGATAAACCTTCCTTAACTGGGGTAAATACACTCCCCGCTTCTCATTGCATTCTTTTCTTGTATCAGCCTATCCTTTACTTATTTTACTTTTTCGAATGATTAATGTATTTTACAAAATACTTTGTCAATCCTACTTGTGTGTGTTGTCACTTTTGGAACATATATATTTCAAAAACTTTTTTGGTTAATGTTTAGGTAATGGTATAACCGCCCTCCTTTTAGTTAAAAGTTTTAACCATAATTAATTGCAAAACCATTTTTCAAAACTTTAAATTATAACAGCCCATAAATCTGCTTCAACGTGGACTTTCCAAAGAAGGATGTTTTTTTTTTCTTTTGTCAAAATGCAATATGTTAAGTAATACAGGACACCATCCTTCCTTATCTTCACTTATTTACACACAAAGTTAAAGCAAATATCTTGTCCTTTATTTTGTGCCTTGAAGACATAATTTCGTCGTTTGGCTCATTTCAACCCCATATTCTCAAATTTTCAAAATTTCAAGGGGTGCGGAAGGACCGTCAATTCATTTAAAATATTTCTAAACAAAAGATGATAAATTTGGATATATGTTAGTGTAAGGTAGGTATCTTTTGAAATTTTGAAATACCTAATAAGACACTTAAATGTGTGTTTTTTTTTGTCTGGAATTTTGTTTGACAGTGCCGACAGATAAATTCTCCTTAAGACCCAACTTAAAATCCTCACTAAATATCTTGTTCAACCAAATAAAAAAAAATAAAAAAAAAACACTGTCTGGGGCCAATCGAGGGCAGTGTCTTCTTCTCCCATTCAATTCCCATAAATTCAATGCGACGCGACCGGCCTCCTCTCAAACGGATGTGTGAAATACTCGAACTGAAATACGAAATTCAAAAAAAAAAAAAAAAAATCCAACCTAACTTTAATTATAGCATTCTTATAAAGGCAGACCTATGTATCTGCGAGATTCAAAAAAGCTTTACCCGTCTAAATCGTAGACATCCCGCCAAACCATCAAAGCCAACGAACGAACGGGCGATCTCACATCGGAGTGTCGTTTGTAAAAAAATTAGAATGAACTGGGAACAATTTGTGTGTGTTTTTCTAGACACAACAACAACAACAACAGCGAAAATCAAATCAAATAACGGCACGTTTGGTGCAATAGTATATTTTGCCTGATGATGTTCTTGCTGATCGCGAATTCAATTCACAGACAAGATAAGATCGCTCAAAAAGAAAAAAAAAACCAAAAAAAAATTTAAATAGCGAAGAAGAAATCTAACGAGGGGACGAAAAAGATACTGCTTAAACCCAAAAGAGGTGAACAACATAAATCTTTATATGGAACCGTTTTTTCAGAGTCGAGTCTTAATGTTATGGTGTGTGTCAATTTTTTGTCTTTTTGTTTGTATCTAACAGACAAGCCAACGATCCTGTTTTAGCGAAATCCACAAAATAACAATCGAAACAAAACCAAACAAAAAAGTGGACAAAAAAGAAAAGGAAGCCGCTAGGAAAAAAATGAGTTCAATAAATTCTCAGACAGTTCAAATACGCAATTAAAAGGAGTGAATCTGTCGCCTTTGATATAAGCGCCGGGGTTTGATGATTGGTTCAGTACCGATTGTGTATTAACTTCTTGGTTTTGCTGATGAAATACAAAACAAATAGGAATTGAGGGTCTTAGATTTATTCGCCAGTTTTAGAATCCTTTCCTTACTTTGCTAGTTTTGTCTTTTACGAAGCAGGTCATTGCAATGTATACTCAAAAATTTTCAGCCTGATGGTACTGTGAGAAATGTATATATACCGAGATTTTTGCACAGTTAAACCACCTATCTCTGCTCGTCGAGGAGCCAACAAGAATACTGGGCGTAAATGTTCGAACAGAATGCACCTGAGGCTCGTTCCTTATCTCTGATTCTGACAAGTACACGAGTATGTCATATCTACAAATGTATCGTGCCAACAAAAACCAGACAAAAAAAAACTCCACAAATTAAACCAAAAACGCTAACCACTGCAAAAGCTTTTCCATATATCTTCTTCTGAAAATATTTTTACGAGCAAATTAATTAAAAACAGCACATTTTGCACCCTCCAAAACCATGGAAACACTGATTAATTTTCAGTTCAAGAAATATTTTAAATAGGGAAAGCTTTCAAGTAGGCCATTTTGCCCACTGGTGATCTGATGGTATATCGCCCGAACAGTGAAACAAGTCCTTACATCTCTCGGTGAAAGTAGGGAAATCCATAACACATTCTACACAAGCTACAAAAAAGCTCCTTGAAAGTTTGATTTAAATCGCCAGTTTGTGAAAAAAATAGCTTTTCTGGATGAATCGGCGGCGGCGTATTTTCTTGTGAAAATCGGAATCAGAAACGATCTCTAAAAATATGCACAATTTGCATGTGTTTTTCAGGCGTCAGTCGATTCATGACAAATTAGCAAACCCAACTGAAGATAAATTAAATGCAGGACAAAATGGCTGTCAATGAAAAGAGTGCTGCTAACTTAAATTTCTATATTCACTCATTAGACTTATGTACTCCCAAAACTTACACAAAAGATTTAAACTAAGGGAAACCTCATACAAAAGATGCGTCTGATCAAAGGGGAAGTTGAAGAGATTTAATTTAGACGAAATAAGTTTTGAAAAGCATAACGGGGAAGCAGGCGTATTTATTCTGGAGTTAGGACTGGCGTTCAACTATGTAAGAGAAATTTTCCGCGGATTCCCGAAACACAAACATTTGGAACTCTTACCTCAAAAAAACCCTCAAACAATTCTAAAGCCAAAATTATTACTTAGAGCTGACTGACGTTTCAAACTCTTTTTATTTGACCTCTTTTTTGTCAAAATCAGTTCAGTTAAATAAAGTTCGCTTGACCCTTAAACATCTCATTCTCTCCCGCACTTCGTCCTGCGTGAGTGATTTTTGTTGTTCATATATAGTATTCATCTAATTTTTTATTTGGCTTCCCGTTTAGTCTTCCTTGTTTTTTTCTTTTGTTTTGCTTCTATTCTTCGTTCCTCTATCGAATATGGAATATGTACGATTTGCTTCTGCTTGGACTGTTCGAAGAAGGCTCGAACATAAAACATAAATTAAGTGCGCATAGAGTTTTGTCCTTGAAAATTTCGCCAAACATTTTGAAAATTCATTGAACTCAGAATTTTTTTTTTGTCTTGGTTTGTCTCCTTCATTAGTTAGCTGATGGTTGGTTTGGTTCTGATTAGTGGCGAACGATTTTGGGGTTTCTTTTTCGGTTGCTTTTTTTTTTTTTTATTATTTTGTTCTCCTTTTTTTCAAGGAAGGAAGAATTATGAAATAATCTGGAGCTAAGAAGAACCATACCGGAGCTAAGAAAAAAAAAGAATGTCCCAACTTAATATTCCGTTTTATATCCGCAACGCAATTATCTTATGTTCAAAAGAATCTATAGGAAATTTTTCAACTGTTTTGGTTTTATAAGGGATTGTTGGTATTCATAATTATTTTTTTTTTTTCTAGAATTAGCTTGCTTTGAAATCAATATTTATCAGAAAATTAATTCTTTTTTTCCTTTTCTCGGAAGCTTTGGCAAGTTGATGAAAGTTCTTTGAAAAAGAATTATAAAATATAATCCTTCGCACCCCATTTCAACATGATACAAATGAGAAAGCAAAATGTAACGCAATTTTAAGGAGTGATTTGCAAAATTTCAAACTAAGGCCTGTTTGAAATTGTTCCGTAAAATGTTTGAAGAAGAAATATAAATTTTCGAGAAATTGAATGATAAAGGTTGAACTTTTGATGATTGATATTTTGTATATTTACCTGTCAATTCTGTCCCTTAAAATAAACTGGAGTAAATGGCACAGAGTATGTACTTGCTTGCATGAGTACTTGCAACAGCCAACAGCAAAGCGTTTTGAAATCAAGAAATTTCAATGTTACAGCTATAATCGGGACATTTCTTTGGTCAAAATCTCGAAAACCACAATCCCGAAAAATAAAAATCCGGAAAATTTAAAATCCCGATAAGCAATCAATACTGAAAAATCAAATAATTCTTGATTTAAAATACGTCTAGTAGTCTGACAGGCGCATGTGCAACAGTTTTCTTAATTAACCAATAGGTACTTTTGGATGGCACTAGGGATTTGCTTTTGAACTTTCGGGATTTTGTATTTTCAGGATTTCTATTTTTCGGGTTTTTGAACGGCTACCATTTTGTTAGCCTGAAGTTGAATGGCAAACATTCAGGGGGCTATTCTGTAAAACGTTTTAAAAATTCACGGCTAAATTGCCGTCAAGCTGTACTTTGCTCTTATTTTAACTTGTTCTTTGTTCACCTAGGTCGTTTGTTTAAACTGCTCAATTTGAGAAAAAAGAGCTCGGCCAACCCTAATTCTACAAATCGTATTCTAACTAACAAAACAAATAAAAATGTGATAAAAACTAGCGAAATCTAATAAAAGTTAGCTGTCAATAGACATGTGTCCCTGTCCAATGAAGTGATTCTTTGAGCTTGAGAAAACTTTTTAAATTTAATAATATAATGTTTTTATTTTTCCTTTTTTGTTTGTGCAACTATGTTTTAAGTTGCTTGTTTTTTAAATTTTAAGTTAACAAAAAATGCTTGATTTTTCTGAAAATTGTACCTCGGATCTTCCACTAGCAACAAGGCTTTGAGTGCGTTGTTTTTATAAGATTCATAGCAGATGCGGAAAATCAGGTCTGCTTACATTTTTCTTATTTGCCATTAAACGATTGTCAACATTGGTGCGTGCGAATAGACACTGCCTTTGTTTGAAAAAATAAGTATTGGCAGCTCCCAATTATTTGCATTTTTCATTTGTTGTTGTGGCTGCAATGAAGTTAGCCGTCAAATTTAGAAATAGAGATATCGTGCAAAGCGATGATGCATGCAGTAGAATGTGACTGCCCCATAAGAACCCGTGCTATTTATTTTCGCTGCATTATAAAAAGCTGCACATCTGTTAAGTGCTGTTTGGCTGACAATAAATGGCAAACATTGTCTAACATTCTGGAACTTGTTAAGCGTGTAAACGGCATTTAAACACGCATGCTTGTCGGTTTTTTTAAGTGGATATTATTATTATTTTTTTTTTTTGATTTTTCTTAGAGGCTCTTGAGAAATGTCGACTAAACGAAGCAAACCCCTTCGAAGTTCAAAAAAATATAAATTCTGAAAATTTGTGGAAAAATTTTAGGGGAAAACCGATTAAGGACTGAACTGCAAATATTTTTGAAAATTTAAAGTGTGGTAACTCTACAATCACTGTGATGCCAAATTGTTGAGTAACTATTTCGAATATTTTTAACCATATTTGGCGATGGCCAATTTATTTATTGATGAACTAAATATTTCAATTTTCTTCGTTATTTTTTTAATAAGGCTCTTTAATTATTTGTACTTATGTTTTTTTTTTTCATTTCAGAATACAACTTAATTTGAAACAACGCTATACATCGACATCATACAAATATAGGGGTAAGTGATGTTATTATTTAAATTTAAAGTGTAAAACTATGGGTTGCCACGGGATTATATTAACTTCAAAAACCAAGCCACATACACTGCAGCTTTTTTTGTTAAGTTTAATTATTAAAATTTTGTATAGGTTGGTCACAAATCCTATAATGAAAAAATTGTATATTCTTAAAGCTATCCTAATATCAGCCATCTTTAAATGGCAATAACTGCTAATTTTTCGTTTGTCAGACTTTGTTGCAACACAATTTTGTAATCTTCCTCAAAGTTTCTGAAGTTTTTAGTCAGAGAGTTCTCTTAAATGTATCAATATAGGGTGGCTTTTAAACATTGATCAAGTGTAATATCCTTAAATTGAAACTCCTTTGTGTTACGTTTTTTTTTTTAATTTTGTGTGGACCTATAATTTTCTTGCATACTTTCTGTAGATGACTTCGGAGCAGCCATGCCAAACAGTTTTCAAACTGATGTCTTCTATGCCGACTCAAGTAAGGACCTTGACAGGGTATGTCATACTTAAATTATTCTTAAACTAGAGTGATATGAGTTTCCAGAATAGATTCTAGTTTCATATTCGAAAAACTAACTCAGTTTTATCATGTGGATTTCCGCAAGGAAGCCGCATCGGACCATTCTTTTTCAATCGTTTAATAAATTACATTATAATTATTATCAAGGACAAATTTAACAGTTGTCAAAGTGACAGGGTGATATATGTATTTATGGTCAGTCTATGTTATTGAAAATGTTCACCTTACAACCAATTAAAATCGAATTCTTAATTAAAAAATATGAAAAAGTTAAGCTTTCCCCCCCCCCCCCTTTCAGCTTTAATTTCATATTGATGTTAATATCTTAGACCGAATTCGTTACTATTCAAGTATCAATTTATATATATATATTTTAATCCATCAATAAAATTCTCATTGAATCAGCTTTTCCTCGTTCATTTATCCTTAACTCCTCACACACCACCAATCATTTTTGTTTTCCTCATAAAACTTATCCATCGTCTCATGTTTAAACCGCAAAGCAACGTTTTTAAAATTGCAAAATAAACAATAAAAGCAAAAAAAAAAAAAGAATTAAAATCCGCCACCACCAACACCATTTCCACCACTCACACACATACCTACCATCACACCGCCTACCATAACATAACCTATGTTAAACAGGAGCTGCCAACGAGTCAGCACGCCCATGGAATCACCAATGAAGAGCTTCCGGCAGGCATATTGCATTGCTCCGTATAGTATAGTACTCATATGCCAGTTAAACGAGGATGAAAAATAATCCCGGGATGGTTGAATGCAGACAGAGTCGCTTACATGATTCAAGTCAGTCAGTCAGACAGACCGACCAACCGACCCAAAAGCATTCACTTGAACGACTATCATGCGAATTTATTGTGGACTGAAGTGTAATATAGGATTGCAACTGCAATTGCATTATCCTGCAGTAGCCGGTCGTCGATAATCCCGTGGGAGGGGGTTTGGAAGGTTATAGAAAATGCGTCAGGTATTGAATTACCAAACAGGGGGAGTGTGTTCTTCGTTCCCTAATCTCTTATTCTTCACGCATTAATTTCTCACGCACTTGGCGCCTCTTGAATAGTGTTTTGAAATTATGCACAATGTAACTTGAATGGCCAGACCGGATTCGGGCTCGCAATCGCACTTGAGCATCAAGAACGCCACATGAAATGTAACCCAGTCATATAAGACAGACGGAATTAAAGGAAGCAATATAATTTTATTTATTTATTTATTTATTTATTTATTTATTTCATCTATCGAGTATATTCTCTTGTAGACTAACATGCAATTTAATAATGTTTTTATAATAATAACAATAAATAATCTTAAAATAGTAATAATTTATAAAATAAAATAAATACCAGTGTTTCATAACAAAATATCACTTAAAGCGTTTTTGAATTGTTCTCTACTTAAGTGTAAGTTCATTACATCGCATACAATATTAAATAAATCACAAGATCGAGATACAGGATCACTTTTTCCGTAATTAGTATAATGGCGCGGTAAATAAAAAAAGATTTGTCTTTCTCTAAGAGGTCTTGAAGGAGCAAAAATTGGGTAAAGAGCGAGAAGCATAGAACAGTCAATATGATGGCTGTGTGAAGTTGGCACCCCACTTGTGAAATTTTTTATCGAAATTTATGCAGTTCGTTTGCCCATCGTTAGCCCACGTTTGCCCACCAAAAATTTTCGTTTGCCCACCCTTGGTTTCGGAAATAATCAAAATTTAAAATTTTGGTTGAAAGACAAAAAAAAAAAAAAAAAGATGTAAAAATCGATTTTTTTTAATGCAGTTCGTTTGCCCATCGTTAGCCCACGTTTGCCCACCAAAAATTTTCGTTTGCCCACCCTTGGTTTCGGAAATAATCAAAATTTAAAATTTTGGTTGAAAGACAAAAAAAAAAAAAAAGATGTAAAAATCGATTTTTTTTATGCAGTTCGTTTGCCCATCGTTAGCCCACGTTTGCCCACCAAAAATTTTCGTTTGCCCACCCTTCAAAAAAAAAATAAAAAATAAAATAGTTTTTTTTGGTTGAAAGAGATTGAATTAAAAAAAATTCAAAACGTCAAACTGCTACAATTTTTGATGTAGTTCGTTTGCCCATCGTTAGCCCACGTTTGCCCACCAAAAATTTTCGTTTGCCCACCCTTAGTTTCGGAAATAATCAAAATTTAAAATTTTGGTTGAAAGACAAAAAAAAATTTAAATACACAAGAACACGTTGACAATCTACATACAAAATTTACAAATAATATTTTCATTTTCATTTCAATTCATTTATTCATTCCATCTTAGGCTTAATAATTACAATTATTATAAATAAATATCATTACATTATAAACTAATTTTGGAAAGAATAATTGTGAACATTCTGTAACTAGTTAAAGTTAGGGATGAATGTTACATTATTATACCATATTACACATACAGCTTGTTTTTTTTTCACCAAATGCACAAGGTGCTAAGAAATATGAAAATATCCAACTCATAGGAGCTTAACTGTACTACTTACAACTAACTTAACTATGCTTCTACCCCCGCACCTATAGTACCTAATACTGATAGGTTCCTGTATAGGAATTTAAAGTTATTTTTCAAATACATTTTTCTACAAAAATGATAAGTTTATATATATACAGGGTGTCCCGAAACTCAACGTCAAGCGGGCACCGGGTGAAAGGGTAGGTTATGTCCGTACTGGGAAAAGTAAGGAAAAAAATCCATCTCGCTTTGTTTAGTAAAAATAGTAATATTTATAAAAATTATAAAAATCGTTACACTAGACCACACTTTTAGGTACTGTGGTCACAAATTTTCATATTTTGCGGTGTTTATTTTTTATGTAATCCTTACTAACTATGCTATTATTCCCAATTAAAAATCAAAAAATTAATATTGTAGTTTTCGTAAGAAAAATAAAATTTGATAAGATCTTGGCATTGTCTACGTCCACCATATGTCCAGTCTCTAAAATGTGTTGGCATAGTCCAGTTGCATGTCTCTTGTTTTTGATGTCGCTTTTGTGTTCAGCCATTCTTGTAGCTAAAGCTCGTTTTGTCGTGCCGATGTATACAAGATTGCAGTTTTCAGTAATACATCAATAGGGAACAATACAATACTTTCCAATTTTTTAGTCCTAATTTATAATGCTCCACAGCGGTTTAAATTTTAATAATATTTTTTATGGGTGAATAATTAGAAAGTGTTGTACCATTTTGAAATCTTGGTAAAATGGGCCAACTTTTTAAATAACTTGCCGAGGGTAGTGCGGTAGATTTTTTTTAAAGTATGAAGTATCAAAGTTAAGTTTAAAAAAAAAATTTCACCATGACTCAGTCAAATTTTATTTTTCTTACCAAAACTACGATATTTATTTTTGGATTTTTAATTGGGAATAATAGCATAGTTAGTAAGGATTACATAAAAAAATAAACACCGCAAAATATGAAAATTTGTGACCACAGTACCTAAAAGTGTGGTCTAGTGTAACGATTTTTATAATTTTTATAAATATTACCATTTTTACTAAACAAAGCGAGATGGATTTTTTTCCTTACTTTTCCCAGTACGGACATAACCTACCCTTTCACCCGGTGCCCGCTTGACGTTGAGTTTCGGGACACCCTGTATATATATAAACTTATCATTATTGTAGAAAAATGTATTTGAAAAATAACTTTAAATTCCTATACAGGAACCTATCAGTATTAGATACTATAGGTGCGGGGGTAGAAGCATAGTTAAGTTAGTTGTAAGTAGTACAGTTAAGCTCCTATGAGTTGGATATTTTCATATTTCTTAGCACCTTGTGCATTTGGTGAAAAAAAACAAGCTGTATGTGTAATATGGTATAATAATGTAACATTCATCCCTAACTTTAACTAGTTACAGAATGTTCACAATTATTCTTTCCAAAATTAGTTTATAATGTAATGATATTTATTTATAATAATTGTAATTATTAAGCCTAAGATGGAATGAATAAATGAATTGAAATGAAAATGAAAATATTATTTGTAAATTTTGTATGTAGATTGTCAACGTGTTCTTGTGTATTTAAATTTTTTTTTTTGTCTTTCAATCAAAATTTTAAATTTTGATTATTTCCGAAACTAAGGGTGGGCAAACGAAAATTTTTGGTGGGCAAACGTGGGCTAACGATGGGCAAACGAACTGCATAAAAAAAATCGATTTTTACATCTTTTTTTTTTTTTTTTTTGTCTTTCAACCAAAATTTTAAATTTTGATTATTTCCGAAACCAAGGGTGGGCAAACGAAAATTTTTGGTGGGCAAACGTGGGCTAACGATGGGCAAACGAACTACATCAAAAATTGTAGCAGTTTGACGTTTTGAATTTTTTTTAATTCAATCTCTTTCAACAAAAAAAAAAACTATTTTATTTTTTATTTTTTTTTGAAGGGTGGGCAAACGAAAATTTTTGGTGGGCAAACGTGGGCTAACGATGGGCAAACGAACTGCATAAAAAAAATCGATTTTTACATCTTTTTTTTTTTTTGTCTTTCAACCAAAATTTTAAATTTTGATTATTTCCGAAACCAAGGGTGGGCAAACGAAAATTTTTGGTGGGCAAACGTGGGCTAACGATGGGCAAACGAACTGCATAAAAACAAATCGATTTTTACATCTTTTTTTTTTTTTGTCTTTCAACCAAAATTTTAAATTTTGATTATTTCCGAAACCAAGGGTGGGCAAACGAAAATTTTTGGTGGGCAAACGTGGGCTAACGATGGGCAAACGAACTACATCAAAAATTGTAGCAGTTTGACGTTTTGAATTTTTTTTAATTCAATCTCTTTCAACCAAAAAAAAACTATTTTATTTTTTATTTTTTTTTTGAAGGGTGGGCAAACGAAAATTTTTGTTGGGCAAACGTGGGCTAACGATGGGCAAACGAACTGCATTAATTTCGATAAAAAATTTCACAAGTGGGGTGCCAGCTTCAGGAAATTTAAAATTTTATTTTGTCAATATTTTCAAAATGGAAGGTGGGCAAACGAAAATTTTTGGTGGGCAAACGTGGGCTAACGATGGGCAAACGAACTGCATTAAAAAAAATCGATTTTTACATCTTTTTTTTTTTTTTTTTGTCTTTCAACCAAAATTTTAAATTTTGATTATTTCCGAAACCAAGGGTGGGCAAACGAAAATTTTTGGTGGGCAAACGTGGGCTAACGATGGGCAAACGAACTGCATAAATTTCGATAAAAAATTTCACAAGTGGGGTGCCAACTTCACACAGCCCAATATGATTACATAGAACGTCTCTAGCCAATAGAACAAGACTATGTTTTCTTCTTATTTCAAGTGTTTTTAGGCCTAAAAGCAGGCACCTCTGGTGATACGAGGGCATATTATTGACAACCCAGTTCAATTTCCGAAGAGCATACCTAGTGAATTTACGTTGAACAGCCTCTATTCTATTAACGCTTACTGCATATATTGGGGACCAAATGCAGCACGCGTATTCCAAAGAAGACCTAACCAATGAGAAATATAAAACTTTCAAGGTATGTGGATCCGAAAATTCTTTCGAGTTTCTCATTAAAAATCCGAGCATTTTATTGCCCTTTGAAATGATATTATCATAGTGATAATTGAAAGCTAATTTGGTGTCAAAAACTACTCCTAAATCTTTAAAAACTGAAACTTTCTCAAGAACTGTGTTATGTATCTTATAATCAAAAAGAATAGGATTTCGAGATCTAGTATAAGACATTTGCTTACACTTCGAGATATTGAGATGAAGGCAATTATTTTCGCACCACTGGAAAATACTATCTAGATCAACTTGTAAAAGACTGCAATCGAGTGAACATTTGATGTGTTTAAATATTTTTAAATCATCAGCAAATAAAAGGTTTTCCGAGAATCTTATGCCTTGGGGAAGATCATTAATGAATAAAACAAACAACAATGGTCCTAAATGGCTTCCTTGGGGAACTCCTGATAGATTTTGAATTATCTTAGAAGTCTTACATCCAATTTTCACAAACTGTGTACGTTCTTTCAGATATTGTTCTAACCAGTTCAACAACTGAGAGTGAAAACCTAGGCATCCAAGTTTCTTCATTAATATATCATGTTGCACCCTGTCAAAAGCTTTTGAAAAGTCTGTGTATATGACATCGACCTGGCTACCACGTTCAATCCCCTTTGTACAATAGTTTGAAAAAAGGGATAGGTTTGATGTGGTTGATCGTTGGCTAACAAACCCATGTTGTTTATCAGAAATCCCTTGCTTGACATTTTCATAAATCCTTTTTTTTACAATGGCTTCAAAAACTTTTGGAATAGTTTGAAGCTTAGCAATCGGTCTATAATTAAGGACATCCTGCTTAGAACCTGATTTATGAATTGGTGTAATAATTGAGGTTTTCCAAGCGTTTAAGAATTGGCCTAGACTAAGAGATAAATTGAATAATTTCAAAAGGGGCTTGGAGAGACTGCACCTACATAGCTTTAAAAATAAGGGAGCAATTTCGTTACTGTCTGGTTTTTTATTGTCATCTAGAGCTGAAAGTTCATCCAAAACTTCTTTCTCAGTTAAGAGTAACTGACCTAAACATGTAATTGATTCACGGCTAAAGCTTGTTTGTGAATTTGACTTTTCCAATACAAAATTTGATTGAAAAAAATCCGCAAACATATCACAAATATCCGTTTCATCGCTAGACATTTTGTCCCCAAACTTCATATTTAGTGGAAAACCATACGATTTCCTTTTACTATTTAAGAACGTCCAAAAAGCTTTCGAGTCAGATTTTATTTTCATTTCCAAGCCCCACATATACTGGCTATACAAAAACTTTTTGAGATATTCGTACTCTTTTCTTAAATTTTTGAGTTGCTCACGGTAAACCGAACTGGATTGACATTTTTTTTGAAGCTTTAAGAGTTTATTTTTTAAATTGTTTAACCTCTTATTGAACCAAACTGGTTTAGAATTGCTGACTTTTCTTTTTACTGGCACAAAACTAATTTTAGCTTCTTCAATTTTGTTTCTGAATTTGGAGAAGTTCGTTTCAAGATTATTCGTATTGAAAAAACTATCCCAATCGACTCCAAAAAAAAAATTATTTAACGCGATGTAATCAGCTTTTACATAATCATATTCAATATCCAGGTCATTGTTATGAAAATCAAGCTTATCAAATTGCAAAAAATTTAAATTTATCTCTAAGGCTTTATGATGGATAGAGTTTCTTAGCAATGGTTCAATGACCTGATTAACTGAAGCTTCAAGATTGTTGCTTATAAAAACTAAATCTAGCAATCGAAAATTGTCGTTTTTTATAAAATTAATCTGGTTTAAATTAATTGAGTAAAGAGAATCAATAGTTTCACATTCTATATCAGTAGTTACATTGAATGGAATCAAACATTTTTCATCTTCAGAATAAATCCAATTTACATAACTTAGATTAAAATCCCCCACAACAACTATATGAGATTTTTCTTCAATTGAACTAAAGATATGTTTAATATTATTCATGTGTGAGTTATACACCAATAAGTCGCTCTCAGGCGGAATATAGGAAACGAACACATACATATTTGTTAAAGTATCAGTTAAGGAAATTTTAACACAAATTTGTTCAACATTAATAAAAGGCAACGATATCTCATAGCTAACATATTTAGAACTTACAGCTAAAAGGACACCCCCTCCTCTCCCCTCGCCAGTGGCATATCTATCTCTTCTATATACGTTATAGCTACTATCAAATAATTCGGTGGAAAATATTGCATTAGTTAGCCATGTTTCCGTCAGAGCTAAGACAGGAAATTGATGGTCAGCAACAGCAGCAAATAGTTGATTGGTTTTAGTTCTCATCCCACTTGTGTTTTGGTAGTAGATAGTTAATCGACATATATCCGATGTAGACTCAGTTATGTGTTGTTGGTAAGGCTTTGAACATTCGGGTTTTTTTGATTTCTCATAAACTCCCTGACTCGAACACCTTCAGGCCAGAAACTAGAATTAAGAACAGTCGACGCATATTCGACAGGCACACCAACTTTAAAGTTTATAGTTCTTATTGATTCAATGTTGTCTTTTTTACTTATTAGTGCAAAACAGGCGATCTCAATTGGGCGTACATTTAGTTTCTGAGAAGTATATTCTATAATGGCTAGATAATTTGTTGTAGGCACAAAACTAGATAGATGAAACCATTTAAGTTGCTTAGCCACGACTATGCCTTCAATAGTTGGATTACCATATTGAATGGGCTTAGAATTTTTTAATGCATCATCTAGAGCTGACTTAGTACCATCACTAGAGTCTAATTCATCACGAATACTAAAAGAAGATGTACCAGCAACAACCTCTGAGTATTTCACAAGTGAACCCTTGTCTCCCACATTTATTGCCACTTTAGGATCACCATTACCAACCGTAGCAACATCGTTAAGAACAGATTGAGCTTCATCAGCCCCAACAGCAGCAGCAGCAACATCATAAACATTCTCAGCATCCACATCATGCTCATCATAATCAGCTGTTTGTATTTCAACATCCCCGGCAATTTTAGAAGCAGCATCAACAATTCGTATAGCAGCAGCAACATTATCCACAGCGAATTCAGAAGCAACAACAATAATGTCATCATTGTTTACAGCAACATCATCGGAGAGGCCGACAGAAAATGAGTTCCTCTTCATACCCACTGACGCAGAGTCCACTTCCATTATTGTGGAACAAGCAGGTCCGTTAGTTATCTCACTTACATCTACATGTTGGTGTTGGATGTTCGGCGAAATCTTCTTTGATGGATGGGGAGGAGAGCCCATTGCAGAATTTTTTCTCTTTAGAGTTGGCGGTAAATTGTTTAATGGGGAGGAAGAAGAAGCATTTGTTTTTTTTTTTATATTTTTAGCTACTACCTCTGCCCCCGTAGCAGCAAGAGACTTAAGGTTGCTCGCATTTGGAGTCAGAAGATTATCGACCGGTAAATTTGACCGAAGAACTCTTTGCACTTCCACATTTGTTTTAGCATTTTTTTTTGTATTTGCTTTTGATTTTCTTGTAGCATTATTTTCATTAACATCAACTTGGCATTGGGCATTTTTAAGGGCATTAAACTCAGATCTCAATTCACTGAGAGACAATTGTACATTATTAAGAGAGGACAGAACAAAATCAAGTTTAGCAAAAGATTTAAGACTTATATTGCTCATGCAGGTATTACACCTCCAGCACAGATTAGCATTAGATAGAATTGCATCGTGAATGCTTTCACATATATTAGAGCACGAAAGATGAAAAGTTAATGAACAAATTCCGCACAATATAGTTTTAGCATTGTCTATCATCTTATGACACTCAAAACAAAGATTAGACATAACAAGAGAGAGCTCTACTTAAACACGTCTTCGATGTTCAACGATACGACTACCGACTATGATTACAAACGAAGTGCTATAAAAGTGCTTCTGGCAATTGTTTCAGTCACACCTTTGAAAGGGAGTTTTTTTTTTGTGCTGCCTTAAGTAAATACGAGCTGAAATTTCGAAGAAGAAGTTGGAAGCCAATAGAAGAGAGCGCAAGTGTGTCGAACCACAATTAACTTTTTTAATTTTTGCAGGAATGTTTTTAAATTTAATTCAAAATTAAACACTGAGTGCAATAGGGAAGAACATTCGATTTTTAAGATGATCCTTAACTCTTGTACGCTCGTCAGATGTTATATACCTACTTCTTTTCGATTTTGGCAATCATCAACATTTTAAAGTGTTTCCAAAATGTGTTTCTAGCTCAATTAGGAACAAAGTTTGATTAGAAGTATCTACATGTAGTGTGCGCTGTAGTCAGTTGATCTCAGTTCCTTTAGGTAGAGGTTTCATAATCTAAAAAAATGTCCAAGCAGTTAGTCAATAAGATCAATCAAGAATCATGTACCTATGTTAAAGTCTAATTTAAATGCCCACTCATGGATGAGAAACACTAAATCATACCTCTCAATAAATTGCACAGAAACTACCAATATAAGCTATGGCTGAAAAAAATGGCAGGTTACCAATACTTTGGAGCGCCATTATTTCCCAGAATATACTTGCAAATATGTCAGCTGTCTAAATGACAAACATTTTTTTTTGGTAAATTGTTGCCAAATTATCCAATATTGACACGGTGCCATTATTTTGGCAGCATGTTATGCCAGATCCGAACTAAAGTTTAAAACTTTACCCTGAAGGGTTGGAATCAAAGACTCGGCCATTTGATTCGTATTCGTCTCTACTACCCACATTCCCCAGCCATCTAAGTCTCTGCATTTTCTGATAGCTTGCGAACATATTTTAAGCCTTCCTCGACATCAAAGAAGTCAGTGCTGTCCTTCCTAACCATGACAGAGCGAATACTCCATTTTCATCCTGCAATCTGGCGGGCTTGGCAGGTATGCCAAGTATTGACATGGCTCTGAATAGATTGTCTCGTTGTCAAATGCTACTTTAAAATTGATTAAAAAGGGAGCATCGATCATGAATGAGTGGGTCTTTTCTAGAATTTGTCGCAGTTGAATTTCCTAAGACCACACTGATAGGGACACTCCACATTAAACGAACAAGATTTTATAAGCGGCATTATGGGGACTTATACAGGGTAGCTGACGAATGTAAGTCGGTTTACGGACGATAATTTTACGTGATAACCAGTAAGGAAAACAGTTCATGTGTAGGTTGTATCTCTCCAACCACCAAATATCCAACCCACCTACAGCCACCCACCATTTTTGAATTTTTTTACCCCTTAACCCAAACACCAACCTACCACCCCCACATACAACCACAAACCAACAGCCCGCCGTTTTTGAAAATTGTTTCCTCCTCCCCCACACAATAAATCCCCCCCTTCCTAACCACTACCAATCACCCACCCCACCTACAACCACCCACCCACTATTTTTGATAATCCCCCCAACACACCTACAGCCACCAAGAAACCACCAACCATTTTTGACAATTTTTTCCTCACCCCCTGCCAACACCAAATCCCCAAATCCAACCACCTACCCCACCTGCCACCACCTTCCACTCACCCACCATTTTTGACATCTTTTTCATCGCACCCCATCAAATCAACCATCCCCACCACCAAAACTGCCAACCAATCAACCCACCTAGAACCGCCACCCAACCACCCACCATATTTGAAAATTCACCCCCCCACCCCCAATCCATCCAATCATACCAAATCATCCCAACACCAAACACCCATCTCACCTACAGCCACCAAGGAACCATCCATTAGTTTTGAACATTTTTGTCTCACCACCCAAACCAGCTACAACCACCCACCATTTTGCCAATTGTTCCTCTTCTCGACACTACCTCCCCCCCCCCCGCACCTGCACCACACACACTCCCACCACCACTAACCAACCAATCAACACCCTCCCCTCTTACTTTATCGACGTTCTAGGCTATCAAAGCAGCTAGGTAACGTGACTGTGACATTTTTTTGTGCGTGCTGCCCATATATTCCAAACTGATTTATTAGACGTCACGTCACAAAATTTTCTTTAATTTGCATACCTATTGTTAATTAAATTAAATAAAAAATGGATACGAAGAAACCCGCATTTGGGTTGTGCACCGCTATCATGAACTGGGGTCCGTAATTTGTGTGCAAAGAGAATTGCGGCACACGTTACGCTGCACTTCACCAAGTACATATATGTATGCCATTTGTAAAATCTTTTTCTGAGCATGGGACAACCGCTCGAAAGCCTTATCGTGAATTCCTTCAGTTTGATCAACGGAAACTATCGCTGCTGTATCTGCTGCCATACAGGATACTCCAAGCATTTCCACAATAACTTTATCTGATCCATTAGGCATCAGCAGATAGACACTGCAGACAATTTTTCATCAGGATTTGAATTTGTTTCCCTATACAATTTAGATTACAAGCAAATTGAACCCACCAGACCTTGCGATCCGCTTGGATTTTTGCCAGAACCTGCTGCAAATGGTAGACAAGGACGAAACCATGCTTAGCAGAATTTTTGTGTCCGATGAGGAGAATTTCTTTCAATTCTGCATGGTAACATAATGCAGCTTGTTCCCATGTTACCACGCCTGTAATGGAAGAGTTACAGCAAATTTATTTGTTTTCTTCACCGTTGAGTCTGCAGTGTTCCTTACAAATTCTCAGCACCGACTGAGTATCTACTACGACACTCCCACCCTCGTCTCGACAAGGTTCCAGCTCCTGCCTATTTGGCCCAATGCTTAGGTACCTCCTTGCAGAATTTTTGAAAATTGCTTCTCCCAACACATTCGACCGCTCGGTTTTCCAGGTATCTTTACCAACATAAAGGTTGACGAAAATTCGATAAATTTGGACCTTGTCTTTGTGACCCTTAACCATGGTTGTTGATGCAAAGCATTAAGAATCTTTTCTTCTCATTGTCAATTTTAGTTTCCTGGATTGAATTCACTTTAAAGTTATCTTTTTTCTTCTTGCAACCAAAGGAATTTACAGTTAGTTTGATGATATTAAATAATTATTCTTCCTAACCCTGATTTCCTGAATATAATTTAGCAGTCCTAATTGAAATGTAATACGATTGCTTTAACTCTCACATTAACCCTGCTTTCGCAGTTCCATTAATCATGCCCCAAGTCCAATTAAAAGCCAGTGAGCAGCAGGATTACGATCATAATCCTTCTTACACCGAGTTCATACATAGCCATATACATACATACATATACTTATTGCTCCCACCCACACCCGCACTATACACTATACATCTATTGCTTGACCTCAAATGTCATACTTTGCATCGCTATAAAATATCCAAAGAAGACATTCAAATCAAATTATAATAGATACGCACGCAGAGAAGAAGATGTGAAGAGAAGAATACGACTCCAACGCATCAATCTTCAGTCGCCCTCCATTAGTCTCTCAATGTTGGATGTGGGTTGGATGGATGGCTATATGGATGGATAAAGCTTTGCATCTATTTCCCACGCGCCCACTCTATCATCATTTATCATTTAAAAAAAGAAAATGGCGGGTGGGAAGAAAACAAAAAATCTGCAGCACCAGAGCACCACCCTGCACCGCGAAACAACTGACACATAACCGAAGCGAACCGAAGCGAACCAAACCGCAGAGCACAACCTACGTTGAAAATATTATCCCAACTTTTCATTCCGCAGGAGTATTAAGTGGCGCCTTAAAGGTATACAACTACAATCAGCGGAACAATCGTCTTGGTTGTGGACTTGGTCTTAGTCTTGCTCTTGGTATTGGACTTTGACGACTTCACCATTTTCATTTTCGCATCAAACTCTGGAGAGTTGCCATAGGTACCTACTTACATTTCATTTATTCCTATATACCGTGAGAGGGAACGGAATGAAGGAATGAACGAGCTCAGCGACCATAAAACCTTGTCATTAAGATTACCTGTTGGTGAGGGTGGGATGTGGTTTGGGGTTGTTGTCGGTGTTGGTCTCGGTGTCGAAGGAATAAAAGTAAAGGGGGAGCTGCATCTGACACAGCACTAAGCCGCTAATATCAATGAAGTCCCATAGTATAGTTTAAGGTAGGTTTTAAGTATAAGGTGGGTGAGGATGAATTTGCAACAACAACAAACAAAAAATACAAAACAAAAAGAGAAGTAGAATAAATATTCAGAAAAAGAAGAAAAAAAAAACAACATAAGAACTAAAAATATGATACCAATCTGTAATACGAATCGGGCGCTAAGAATAGAGAACTAGTTCTTGACGTAATCCAAGACTGCAGTTAGTCGTAAATAGAAATAATGAACGCCATTAGAGGATTCGATGGAGCACAACGTCTAATGCAAGTGTGCTTGGCATATTTTAATGAGGCGGTTACTGGATTTAAGAGAAAGAATTTTTGTGAAAAGGAAAAAAAAAATGGTGAGGACTCGTGAGGGTACCTTGAGGTACCCCTGAGTGATTTAGCTCCAGGAAGTCTTATACAAATAGGTTGAAAAGTTATTTAAAGATAATATTCAAGATTTTGGGAAGGGGTTGTATAATATTTTGCAAAGGGAGCATTTGTGAACTGTTAAATGACGAAGTCGCCGTCGATTTCAGGCCCTATTTTTTGTATTCTTTGAAAAAAAAATAAAATAAAAAATACGATTCCTAATGCACTTCTGTACGCGTTCTTGAGAGCCGTCTTGGTCTATCATGTGCTTCTCTTGCCATGGCATTTAAATGAGGTTCTTATTTTGCTCAGAAAGTGTTCACTTGGGAAGATCATTCGTAGGTAGATCATTTGGAACAATTGCCTATGTGTAAGAGTGGAATTCCTACTCTAAATTCAATATACGCCTTACTCATGAATGTCGTCCTACTATGGCAGAATACTTGCTCCACCCATTCGAACTTTCTGCCTCACCCCTTACATTGTAATTCTATAATTTAAAATGTGTTCGCAATTGTGTTCCTTCCGTGAGGCCCTTGGTGTAGTGTTAAGTGTGTTGAAATGCTATACTTTGAAGGTTGTGGGTTCAATCCCTGATTCCCGCAAACACATAATTCCATAATACTGCTTCTTGCGGAAGATCGTTAATCCCTTCTCAGGTCAGTCGGGGGGGGGGGGCTAAACGGAATTACCCCCAGACAATGACTTTTCAAATGGGCCGTAGTTCTCCGCGGAAGACTCTCAGGGGTGCGTCAAATATAACATAGGCAAATTCGAATGTGTTTTACCCGCATTTTTATGGATTAAAATTTTCAACGCCATCAATGATAAAATGATGATGCACTGCAATCTGCAAGCCAGAAAACCAATGACATCAAAGTGCAAAATCTCGCCAGCAGCGGTTTTTCAGCTTTTGCGAAATCAAGGAATGCTATTTTGCAGTTGCAAATTAAATAGATGGTACTTCGACAATATTACCAGCTTTTTGGGAAACAAAACCTGGGTGGTATACCCGAAATCGAAGGCAAAGCAGAAATTCGTTCATTTCTTGGAGGTTTCCAAAGGTGATATCAAGATTCATAAATATTGCCCACATTTTTGTGGGGAGAAATATACTGTCGACATGACTCTTCGACTCAAGTAAAGGGGTTTCCAATAAGAGGTGTTATTTTTATTTTGAATAGCCGGCTATTTCGGTAGTTGTCACTGTGACATTTGAGAAGCAGAAGGTACGCCATTAAAAATGGAACGATACATAGGAATTCATCGAAAAATCTTCTTGACTGATGAGGACCATTTCCACCTCGCTGGCTAAGTCAACAAGCAAAATTGTCGCATCTGGGGCTCGGAAAACCCAATATTTACTGTTGAAAAGCCTCTCCATCCTCAACGAGTAACTGTTTGGTGCGGTATATGGTCCGGCGTGGTCATTGGACTTTATTTTTTCGAAAATGAGGCTTGAGCAACAGCTACGGTGAATGGATTGCGCTCTCGAGAAATCATTAATAATTTTGTATGACCGGAATTGGATGGTATTGATCTGGACAACGTTTACTTACAACAAGACGGCGCTACGTGCCACACAAGCAATGAAACCATCGATCTTTTACGGCAAAAGTTTTCAGACCGTGTTATCTCTCGAAGAGGTGATCACAATTGGCCCCCGAAATCTTGTGATTTAACACCTCGCGACTTTTTTTTTTTTTTTTTTTTTTTTTTAGTTTGGGGCTACGTGAAAGAAAAGGTGTATGCCAACAGCCCAGCGTTGATTCAAGACCTCAAAGATGGAATTCGTGAAGCTTTGGAAAGGATATTGTTGTGTAAGCGTAGCCGTGGCGGCCATTTGGCTGATATTGTTTTCCATTATTAATGGAATTAATTCCTCTTTACATTAAAATAAACATTCGATCATTTATCTCAAAAAATGCCATTTTTCTTTGAATATCAAAATAACTCCTCTTGTTGGAAAACCCTGTATTATCGAATAAAATTTTTTATCTGAAAAACATTTCTGGATCAAACTTCATGCCTTGTTTTTCTCAATTTGAATTTTTGAATGACATCACTTCAAACAATGCTTTCAAACTTTTGTATATTTTTGCGCATATTATGTACAATACCAATCTCAGTAGCCAGGGCTGAGCGATCTTAAAGCGATTTGAATGCCGTGATCAACGTTTTTGCCTCCGCTTAAGCGAGAAAAGCTTCCATTGCACTTGCACAGAACAGTGTAAGTCATTCGACCTTGGCTATTATTCTGAATTTCGATTTGTACTCCTGGTTATTAGCCAAAGTTTGAACCGCTATAGGAGTGCTTTTGTCACGATCCTTTTATTTCTCCCATGAAAAAAATTTGTAGTACCATGTGCATTTCTAAAAGGGCGGAACAGCGCCTATCGGGCCAGCTAGTTAGTTAATGAATAAAATAAATGAAATTCTTAAAAACCCTATTCCTAAGCTCCTTACTAATCATGGATTTGTTTTTCTTTATCAAGTGAAATCATATTGGATAACCACTTTGATCTTTGATACAAATAATGAACACACAGGGGGTGTGCTGCGCTCATAATATGTAAATTACAAAAACAAATCTCCCATTGTAGGATTACACGTGTGTGCTAAAAAAAATTGTTCGTTAATCTGCTCCACATGTCACGTACGGATACAAAAAAACTTGTGTTAAAAAATAAAAAAATAAAAAGAATTACTAAACAAATTACACTTGTGCCCATGACGCGTCAAGCCCTCAATATGTCGAGGTCATTCTGCTGTAAACAAACCATAGTGTCAATGCCCTCGCTGAACCGGAGGAATATGGGATAGGTACCTATACGGTTAGATGGCCAACTGAGGATTACAACAACAACAACACCAAAACCAACCCCCTGCCTAAAGTGTATCATAATAATAATAATTCTAATGGGTACTATGGCAACCTAATCTAAATTGGAAATCGATTTAACAAACACAAGACGTAAGAGAGGTTGTTATTGTTACAGCAGCAACAACAACAACAACAACAAAACAATTTTTTTCCCCGATGCCTATAATAAATGATTCCTATCAATAATAAAATATATTATTTGTTTTTGAAAATGGAAATGTTCCAATTTGTATCGGTTTTTTTTTCGTGTTAAAAAAAATTGGTTTGTTAACGCTTGCACTGTTTGATCATATTTGTTTTTTAATTTTTTTTTTTGTTACGTAACAAACGCAAGAGTAGTGACTTACCTACGTACATAGTATATTTATTTATTATTTGCGCAAATATTGTTTTTTTTTTTTTTTTTTAATGCCAGGTTTTTATTCGCATATAATGTGGCGCTTAATTTTGCAACAAGCGAAACAAAATATCAGATACACGTGCCGCACTTGACATTCAGCGGTTTAACGACAGATTGTTGTTTTTTTTTTTTTATTTAACAAAAAAATATGATTATAAGGTAAATAATTATTTTCTGTTGTTATTTGCCAAATGGTGCCAATTTGTTAACACAATTATTTTCTGAACAACAAAAACAACAATAATTTAACTCCGCAATCAAATCAGCAAGTCAAAGTTTAGGTTATAAGAAGATATAGTTTATTTTACCTTTTTTCGCTAGGGTCAGCAAGGTTGTACCAATCACCCTGTTTTTGACACGAATGCTTGCATTTTAGTGTCAATAGAAGACCCGTTGCCAAGGAATTAGCATTTATGTGCAAACAAACAAAAAATTACCAAATGGCGGCCAAGCGTATGTCTGTCAGAGGCATTAATATTGACCCACCCATAAGTTCAATAAAACAGCTGCCGCTTTCTGAAACCCAGACCCTGACTTAACAGCAGTATTTCATTGTCACTGTTTAAAGCTGTTTGAGAAAACGAAACATTTCCCAGGGAATGGAAGGACAGAGTTGTCGTCAAGCTACCGAAGAAAGATGATCTCAAGAAATGTAACAACTGGCATGGTACCCACCATTTTGGCTGTGTTTCCAAAACTAACTAACTAAACTGTTGTTCTCAAGAGGATAATTCCAGGATCGAGTCTACGGTACCAAGCGAGGTTCTGAATTGGTGGATTTTGTGTTGATAACATCACCACCGTACGAGTAATCCTCGAACAATTATAAGAGTATCAAACGCCAGTCTATTCTAGAGGCATCCTTAATAAAAGTGTTGCCATAACAAAAGAATCATGCAACAAAGCAAGGTATTTTGTTTTGCACAGTGAACACGAGCAGCTTGCCGATGCCTTTGAAGTGCGACATGGAGTGAGACAGGGTGATGTTCTCTCATCGATTTTGTTGTGGACTTTAAAGCTGCCTTCGACAGTATCGATAGAGAAGCTTTGTTTTTTAAACTTTCCAATTGTGGTGTCTCTTCCAAAATTATTTTTGTTTTGAAAGCTCTCTAATGATTTCAGGTCTTCAATGGGGCTAAATCAAGGATGTGCTCTCAGTACCCTTTTATTCACTCTTTTTATTGAGGATTTAGTGGAATTCTTAGAAACAGGTGTGCAAATTGCAGGTGAATGCATTCCAGCGTTGTTATATGCAGATGATATCGTCCTCTTATCAGAATCGCCTGAAGAACTTCAAGAAGCAATTGTAAGGTTAGAAGAATACTGCAGTATCTGGAACTTAATAGTAAACCTCAACAAATCAAACATTATGATTTTTAGAAAAGGAAGGGGAAGATATGCTGGCAATGAAAAATGGAATTTTTTGGGACAAGAAGTCAACGTCGTTAAAGAAGTCAAATATCTCGGCATGATTATCTCGAGTAACCTATGCTTAAAAAAACACGTCACGGCAAAACTTCAGGAGTCCAAAGCTGCCATATGTGTATCATGGAAGAAATGCATTGCAAACAAGTCGATTCACCACTCTTTTTCTTCATTTAAACTTCCTTGTGCGAAATCTCAATGTGTAAATTAATAACTATTTTATTTAATTTTCTGTCAATCTGACCGACGCGACGGTTCTAAAAACCAGATCGTAAAAGACTTGCAAACATTATAATTTATTGTAAACCTGAATTATCATATAAATAAAGTCAATTCTAATCTAATCTAATCATCGATTTTGTTCGTACTCGTACTTGCGATTGAGGGTGTCATGACTGCCGCGGTGGGTGAATATGAAAGACTTGGTATTCAATGGAATCGGTTTCACAAGTTACGTCACTGGTGCCTTCGAAACGTGTAAATGCTTGAGCAGGCTGCAGTACTTCGGTAACCGTGCTTTCATCTTTGTAAATAAACCATTTACAAGACTCACTTTAAAATCATATTTCGTTATGTTTCAATTTGGATTCCTCAATGTGAGACCAATTCAACGCACTATAGGATAGTCTTCCCCGAAATTCAAAACCTCCTGATAACTCAAAATCTTTAAGGTAGATACCTTCTGACAGATTTCAAGAACTTTCTGGCAACAATATCTTAAATCTATGATTCCCAGCCTTGGGTTACCACGAATCATGGCGATTCAAATCAAGAACGAAAAAGTCATTGATCATGGCTCTATAAAGGTTTTCATAGACTGTGTTTTTAAATAAGTAAGAACCAATGATTCCACCAAACCATAAAGCAAACCAAACTGTCAGTTGTGGATGTAACGGCGCGTCTCAATGTATCTCAATTCAACCAAAAATGAACTTCATCGCTGACCGAATATTCTTGCGAACTTGTGATGCGTTTCACGCAGAACCATATTTTTCGAAATAAATCTGCACAATTTGAATACGTTGTTCAGGCGTCAGTCGATTCATGATGAAATGTCAAACCAAACTAAAGATAAATCACAAGGCAGACGATAATATGGCTGTTAATGAAAACATTTAAAGTTCTTCACCTACCTCTAAGAAAACACCCTTTACATTATTATGTACTGTCATTACAGTGCAAATGATTTAAAAAAAAGAGATGCCACTCCTCCACTTCATTGCCAGAGATCAAAGCGCTGTCTTATTTTCATTTAAATGTGATGTTTCAAAGGACTATTGAAATAGAATCTCTTCACAATAAACCCGTACTTACCTACGCTCTGATAAAATATAAGGCTTTTCTTTTGTCGAACATTTTTATTTGTTAAAGAATTTATTAATTATTTTAAGAACTAAGAAAGAAGAGAAGATGTCTTACAACAAACATCTAATTTACTCGTTATAGAAACGGCTGCTTTCTGCGGTGCGAAATGAAATATTTGCTTTAATTTTACTCTGTACTATCTTAAAAGATTTTCATACATGTTTCAATATTAATTGCTCCTCTTTTTAACATTTCACATAAACACACAAAAATAAAACAAAAAAGAGTACAATTGCGCTGCTTTAAACTAAATTAAAGGCTATTTGTATCAAATAAGAACATACGGAGACGAGTCTAGACCGGAAACAATTATTTAAACAGATTTGGCGCCACAATAATTTCATTTTTTTTGTCAAAAGAACCATTTAAAATTTGACACAATGAAAAGACCAACTAAACATTTTTGAGGCCACCATGTTTTATATAATCAACAATGTGATATACGAACATCAAAAAATGCTATTAGTCTTATTTACTCAACAAGTAAAGTAAAGCTATTTCAATTCGACAAAAATACAAAAAAAAAAAACAATATTGAAACACATTCCTACTGTGACAGCTCTAAATATACCACCGAGTTCCATTTCTTTTGTCACAATTGACAACTAATTTAGATAAATGACTGTCACACACACATTATAGTTGCTGTCATTTTTACGCTTCTGGCTACGACTATCTATATAATATAAAAATATATAATACACGGGGAACGAGGTATCACAATGGCAAATCCCCTTAACAACTATTGTAAATCACCCAATAATATTGTATCGATATTAATATTCGTGTAAAAGATAAATTCAATCATTGTACGAGTGTATATGTCAAAATTAGTTTTGGCTTAGTTTCTTTTTCTTTCTTTTTTTTTTTTGGCAAAAGAATGACTCAAGGATTTTTGTTTTGTTTGTTTGTGGTATGTTTGTTTATGCTGGCAATATGTAACCTTAATGGATATTGCATCATCAAACACATAGTAAAACGTGATGCAAACATTGCATCACCATCTTGCATCGCCATCGCCATCGCCATTGATCTAAATAAAGAAATAAACTACGAGTATTTACGAAACAAATTAGGATAGACCAGAGGTTGTTTTCAAAAATGCATCCATTTTTTTTATCAGGGACATTCATATTATTAGTCCGACGGGTCGCGGTAGGAAGAAAAGTCAATGTTCACAATTCACACATTGAAAATCGTCAATCATGCTCTAGTACTTTCCCTACTGTCATGGTGGTCAAACGAAATTATGTCAATAGTGACATTGATGTGTATCAGCTGTCAGTTTCGTTTCGTGTCATTATCGTTATCACTCACGAAAAAAAAAAATCCCTCTTGCTGCTTACCCGCAGCGCGACTATATGGGATTCCGTTTAAGCTGGATAGAACATGGAACCACCATCACCATTACCACTATAGAATCACGCGATACATGTAAATCATTGTTGTTGAGAAAGAATGATAGAGTTATAGAGTGAGTATATATAGTTTGCGATTAAAAAAAAAAGAAAGAAAAACATTCCGACAGACAGTTTTGTTGTTTGTAATTGCCGCCACAATTGTTGACATGACCTCTTATGGAAAACATTAATCATTTATTCTTTAGGACTAAATGGCTGGTGTGGTTAATGAATGGGAACTTTAAGCTGGAATGATAAATTGCATTATGGATAGCCGTACTTTTTATGCTATAAGACCGTGGAGAGGCAATTTTGTACTTCCGCAACGGGAAAGGGAACACAAACATTCACACACTAACTATACATAAGTATATACGAGTAAGAGAGGACATCAAGGGTGTATTTTGTCAATTTTCTTCTTCTGGTTAAATGAACTGAAAAATTAGGCTTCGAAAAAGGGGGGACTTCGTCGTGAAAACTCAATGAAACAAAGCTATTCAGAAACAATTTGTTCTTTTTTTTTTTTGCACTTTAGTGCTCTCAACTTACAATAAGGGAGTATAGAGGTGGGGCTTGTGTCAGAAACTGGGAAAAAGGCCACCCAGACAAAAAAACCATTTCAATAAAAGCCTGATTTATCCAGGAGAAGTTCTTAGAATAAAATATTGGCACCAAATGATTACATTATTATGTTCCTTGACTTAAATGCCGTTTGTAACCAGGTACAGCTTCAGTATCCCATTTTTTTTAAACCGCAATTGCATCAGCTCCGTTCACAGTGGGATGGTTTCTACTATGTTTATCGACATCACTAGGAGTTTAAGGTAAGGGAACGGATCATTTAGTTGACAGAAACCAGGCCAGTTCATCAGCATCAGTACAATATCATGAAATATTACGACGCAAATGTTCTTAGAGTCAAACTGAACATTATAGTGTATTCCAGTAAAAAGTTCTTGCAATCATGGAAGGATACAAATTCGTCAATTAGCACCACAATCTCAACAAAATCGCAATAATGCTGTACCCATTGATATTAAGCCTGCTATCTTTAATAGCTTGGTCTGCGTCAGACCACTTGATACTCGATACGAAGCCTTCAATATTCTTTGTTTGAAGGTAAGTGCACGTTTTTCTTCACTTCTTTCTTGCACCTTCCTCTGCACTACATATTGAAATGCGCCATTTCTTTTCTTTAAATTGGATGGGGCATTGAGGAAGACCGAGTTATGCTGTTCTCTTTACTAATTTCTGTTCTCGAGCAAATTTGCTGTAGGGAATTCCACATCCTATGTTATGCCCGCGTTTCGAGGCGATATATTTTGCAAAGCAAGGCATAGTAACTTTTCAACGAAGAGCTAAGGAAACTTAATTTTCCCATCACTACTGTATTTGGCCCAGGTGCGGGTATTTGATAGACGTATCGCAGACTTTCACAGTCTGAGGTACAAAGCCTTCGTTTGTCTACCCGTCGGACCCGTTCAAATCTCCAAAAAACAAAAACTCTTGCTTTTTGATGCTGAAGAACGAACTATTAGAAATGCACTTTTCTTGACAAGTTTTACCGTTCGAGGTTTTTTCCCTTCCTCACAAGAGACAGTCCCTCCGAAAAAAAACTTATCTTAAATTAGGGATTAAATTTATAACCTTCACAGTCTGACACACTAATCACTTCGCCACGGGTCATACGATGTTCTTAACTTAAGGATAAAATTGTAAAAATAAGATTTTACCTAATGCCCATCCCCTATGGGCCTGTATACACCCTTAACTGGCTGCGCACAATGGTGTAGCTGCAGCAGTAGCACGTAGCAATGTCAAAAAAAAGTAGCGCCATAGTCTGCCATTTTGGTTTGTTGTTGTTTTGCGGCGCAGCACGTTCGTGAAGTTGGAGTCGAGTCGACTTGTACTTCAGCTACTCTCTATGCTGCAGCTGCTACTTCACATTGTAGCCGTGTAATACGATTTAGGTACATTTAACTTTGACACTGATACGTGCTACTGCTGCAGCTCTACCATTGTGCGCAGCCAATAAAGCTCCAAAATTGTCACTGAGCTCACCTTGGTATGAGCTGTGATTAGTCCTTTTGGCCCTTTTTCTCGGTTCGAGATTAAAATTTAACCTTAAACACACCGAATTAGATGAATTACGATTTTGTATTCTTGAAATTTTTAAGGTCTTTTCACATGCATCCCTTACTGAAAATCTGCCGTTTGAATTAACTGAGGATTAATTTACGGTCTTTTTGGCGACCTTCACGATGAGCAAAAAGGCGCTGCAAAGTTTTTTTTTCCCTCCAGGGTTATAAATTTTATTGTAAACTTATCCAAACCCAATTCATTTCAGAAAAACATGGAAAACTATCTTGCAACATAAACTTTGAATTTCCGATTAAATTATCTTCAATATCGCCGCAACACCTCTCCGATATCAATCTCCGACCTAAAACCGACATGACATGTTTACTTTTCCGTAACCATTCCAAATACTTAAGGCATCACCTGGCCCTGTGGCGTACACAAACCATACATGCGTCCTATAATAGCCAAGTAAACAAACTTAAAAGTGAATCCATTCATAAATCCCTATCCACGACCATATCAGAGGAGGAATCCTCATTTCTCACGAACAAAAAGGCTCATTTAGTCCTTTGCTGTGGTTTCCTTTGATGTCGTCCAAATATCGTCCCTCTTAGATACTATAAGTCCATCACGATAACACTCTCCCAAAATAGCTTACGGAAATTTCCAGATATACGGATTGGTTGTGTGTTTCTGCTGTTTTCTGTGATGCACACGCACTTTGATGACGTGCTTCCTCGCACCACGCAGTGAAATTGTGTATTTTTGATTTTGAGTGCGTGCACTCTTTGCTGTCGTCATTAATGTGGTCTTGGGTTTATTGATGAACTCCTCAACTGGAGAGACGTGATAATTTTAACGTGTCTATCTTTCTTACCCTACCTGCTAGTGCTCCACTCCATCATTTCGTTCAACCAGTCACGTGCCTATTTGTCTGTTCTGTAAGAAGTGTAAGATATTATTTATGAACCCGTCCCGTATGATAGTTTAGTAGTTTTTGACGCAATGTTTTTCACTTTTTTTTTATTAAATTTTTTAGATGAAAGAAAAAATAATGAAGAAAACAATTTGTCACATCGCATGTTAAAAAATAATTTATTCTATCAACTCTACTCCGATGACACTAATCTTTCAATCTATGTTATTGTTGTTTATGTCATTTTGTTCGTAGTTTCGTAATTTTTTGATCTATAGGTTCTAGGACATCATTGTTTCTAAAGACAAAGAACCGATTTGTTTAAAAACAACATAATAATAATAATTAGTGGAAAATTGTTCGGCTATAATAGTGGGTCGATAAGCGCAATCTATCTATCCGAAACAAGAAGGGATCATTGTTCTCTGATATAAGTTTGTTGTTGTGCTTGTGGCTTTGTGTGTGATTGTCCCATGGTCTACTAAGTATTATGTAGAATAAATTTATTGAAAAACAAATTCCCAACAATGTATTTAATGATTTATTAGTACATGAAGATAAGGTAGGTTGGTACTAAGTCTTCAAAATTATAATTTAGTAATTAAAATAATTACAAGACCATGAGTGCCTGCCTAATGGAACAAAAATTATAAGGTTAGACTTAGAACAACTAGGTCATAACTATTACCAACATACGTAGTAGGAGTTTAATAAAATGTTGCATTTATAGCGCAGCGTGTCGAAAGGTAATACATAGTAGCATTCCAGAATTGGCGCCCAGAAACATATCATCCTTAATTACGAGCTTACAGTAATATAACGCTTTCAGAACCAATTTATTTCAATGCTGCTTTTCAATTGTCGTTATTTCTTTTATGAGTTTAAATTTGTAGTAGGTACCTTCCTCGTGGCGTAGTGGTTTGTGTTTTCACAAATTGGGCATACCCTACATTTCCATTCACATTCAGGTGGTGTCAAATTTTTGCCCGTAAAATGCGCAGTTAAAGCCGTACAAAAAACTGATCGAAAACTTAACGAAACATAGCTATCTGCTATTTCGGACGCGAGATATGAATTGCTTGTTCTTGCTCAATTACGCGCCTTTCCATTCTTTATATAGTTCAGTCTTAAGATTTTTCAGGGGCACTGCCTCTTGCCTTCAAGAAAATTTTTTTTTTTCCAGGGAATAGTATTGCAAGATGCAGTTATTCTTTAGTAATCAACAAGACTTTTGTCTGTTTTAAAAGAAGCTCGGTCTCAAGGTTACTTACTACAGCTTAGGCCAGTTGCTTTAAATGAGAATAGATATGCTGCAGAAGAAGTTAAAAAGATGTTGTACCTGGATTTTCTATTGGACTCATGGGGGCGCATTAAATTTTGACAAAAAAAATAGTTTGAAAATGTATTCTTAATTTTTTTTTTTTTAAGTTTGAAAATTTATTTTTCTAAACAGGTTCACTTAAATAACGTTACATAAAAAAATACAATAAAAAACTATATTTCTGGCTTTACAAAAAGGTATGGTAGGTATGGCATTGCAATAGTATCATGCTATTTTTTTAATTTTTTTTCCAATTTAAGAAATTTTTTAGAAAATGGCCACTCCCGGCTAAACGGAGGAAATGGAGGGGATTAGACCCCACCCCTCCTTTACAATTTGTATCTTGTCTTAACCCAACCTACTCGCTCTATCTTTTTGGTACACCTTATACCGATCATCCTGTTTAAAACTTCCAACTTTGACTTTGGCTATAACAACGTTATTGAATTGCAGTGTGCAGGGTGTCCTAAAAGTCAGTTTATTTTGGATAGACTGATAAAAAAATTATTTATTATTTTTTTTGAATTGAGTTAAGTGAGTTTAAGGGATTCAGAAAATAATATTGAAGAGAATAAACAAAAAGTGACATACATGCAGCCCCGGATCTAGAGGAAGGGGGCAAATGGAGGGATACTTTCCCCTGTCGTCAGTCTTTGGGGACGGAAAATCAGTGACAAAATTAATGAAGATGAAGAAAGAAAAGAAAGAAGAATAAGAATGAAGAGCAGAAAAAAAAGGTCATCATAATTTCTAAAATGGTAATGAAAATGGTGGGGGCGCCAAATTCGACTTTTTCTGAGCACATACCTACCTAATACGCATCCGAAAAATTCTTTAGTCGTGGCTCGTGTCGTCACAGGCTTTTTATCTTTTTCTTTTTAAAAAGGATCTTCTCTGAACCTATCACTTCAAGTTTTGAAAAATATTTTTCAATTTTTATTCAAAAATCTTCAGAAACTTCCTTCAAAATTAAAAAAAAAAATCAAAATTTAAACCATATTTTATTTACCCATACCTATTTATCCCATACTGGGATTAAAATACAAACATTGAAAACTTTTTTAGCAATTATATTTTCTTTCATTATTGATGCGTTCAGAGATTTAAAACTCATGAAAGACTTTAGTATAGAAAAGTCAACAAGACCTAGGTTCTGGTTGGCTTTAAGCAGGAGTTAAGGGAGAGTACGATAACTTAGGCGCCAAAAATTGATAACAGTTTTTTTGTAGAGGGGTAACAAGCTTACATTGCTTAAGGGTCTACCTCACCCCGTTTAGGAGGTAAAGGGCAATTTTGTGCTTAATTGGCTTCTTGTGGTGAACGCCAATATCAATTCCGACCAATTGGTTTTATGTCTTCTAATTTTTGAGAAAATTGAAAATTACAAAAACTACTTTTTATGAGGGTCGAAGGGTAGAACGTTCCTCATTCGTGAAGTGCGGCCAAAGAAAGAGTCTGTACTCTAAACATATTGTTAATTGTTTTGTATTTAACTGTTTTTTTTTTTTATAAATACGTTTGTTTTTAGGATAGAATAAATTTGTTTAGAAAAGCGGCCGCTGTTTCAATGCGTTCTATAAAGGTTTCTTCAGAGAGATATAGAGCAATGGCAGTTTTTTGTATAATTTCACCTGAACCTGAATGAAAAGGGTAGCAGCAAAGGTCGAAGTCTTTTAGTTGCAAACCCACACTTTCTTCACCATCCATAGAACATGGATACACATTTGTTTACGTCTAGTAAAAATTCTATGATTCGGGAGCACAAGTAGGTACCTACATAATGTAGGTAGTATTCTTTGTAGGTATTTTTTTCAAGGCAGCATTTCCGTTGGTGCGTTGTTTTTCGGCATAAAATAGGTAGGTAGTAGGTAGGTACCTACCAAGTTAATTTTTCAGAAGCTTCTTTTGATTCTCCAGATCATTAATGGTGTTGGTTGCATCGGTCTTGTTTACATATAGGTATGTATTCGCTTTTGCTCCCATAATAAAAAAAATGCTTGTTTATAGCTAGGTATCAAAAAACCGATATAAATTTTTGGCGCTCCTACTATGTAGGTATATACCTACATCCTACATGTTCGATAATTAGGTACCCACTGACTTAATATAAGCCTAGGAATAGGCATATCTCTCAAGCCACGGTACCTACATTTGATTTTCATTTAGTTAGGTATCTCATATCGCGCCCATTCTCATCAAGCTTTACCAAAATAATCGCAAACTCTTACCCAGTACCTACCTACCTACCCAATTGCATTTCCGTTCAGACCTCACCCATTTTCCATTCCCATAGTCTTATCGTCCTCAAAGTGCTGCCCTGATTTTCACTCATATCCTCGTTTGGGTAGGTAGGTATTAATCGTCCCGAAAAACTGGGTCAAATTCTCCGAAATCTAATCGATGTGTCTTGTCCTCTGTGTCTAATGAAAATCCAAAATGGCAACAAATAGGTATATCCTCAAACCCACCCAAAACACTAACCAACCCATCTAACGAATAGGTAGGTATACATAAATATTTTGAAAAACCGCGTGTATAGGTACACAGAAAGGAAGCAGTCCAAATTAACAACAACAACAACAAAATCATTTCCTCAACAAAATCCCCAACAAAATTATCATCAACCCCAGCACAGCACAAGCGCCCCCTGCCCTTAATTTGTAACAGCAACTGGCACCCTACAAAACAAAATAAAACAAAACAAACGACCAAACCAAGAGAAAAAAAACTCACCCACCCCAACAAAACAGTCACTATCCGAAATATTCCCGCCAACAAGCTACGCCACAATTTTTCATCCGCCTCAGCCCCCCGCTTGCATTTATAAAATTTACAAACGCATGCAGAGTTTACTATCAATGTGACGCACAAACATTCACACATTCCCATTCTCATATTAATTTTTTTTCTCTTCCCTTCCCTTGCATACTATAACCGTCAATTTCCATCTAACATAACAACAACAGCCACGGCAGAGAAAAAGGAAACGAGAAAGAAAAAACAACAACACAAAATGCCAGCTGCCTGTTTTCCTATCCAAAGCGATTTTCCTCAAAAATGTTACGTCACTGGATGTGGTTTCTCTATCTACTGCTACTCTATGGCTACGGGCATGTGTAACCCCCAACACCCCTCAATACAGTCAACGTATACACACAACACAAATACACGACACGATGAAAAGTCGTTGATAGCCACGGGCGACGGGACGGCACAAAAATCCAAAACGACGACGAAATAAAAGATGCGAATACAAGGAGAAAGAGGAATCAAACAAAAATAAAAACACAACCAACTAGCTAGAGAGAAACTGAACTAAAAAAAATAAAAAATATGTATAATGCAAGTGGAGTGAGGGCAAATTGTTTGTTATTCTTGCATCTCGTTCTAACACTCGGCTAACGGGCCTCAGCCTCAGATTTCATTCAACCTAGCATATCGGAACGAAATTGATGAACGCCTTGATGATGCTGGCTTGTCTGGAGTATTAGAAGGGATGAGTGAGGTTTTTTTTTTTATCGTAGTTGGCAGGGGGGGCTAGTAAAGGAATGACGACGACGACGACGACGCGGGCAAATTTGTTTTTCTTCACTTTGTTTTGGTTCATGTTCGCTGTGCGCATAACCGTCCCTTCTTCTCATGTCGTTCCGCTCTGAACTCACACTGTGTGTGCAAAAAGAAGAGAAGATACAATGAATCCACCAAAATGATTGGAGAAGAAATAATGAATTTAGATCGCGCTCTCTCTATCTTTTGGTTTTGTATTACAGCGATGAATTTGTGGACTGGAAAAAGAGGGGAAATCAAATGAAGTTTTTCGCTCAATTTTTTTGTTCATAGTTCATTTGAGAAATATGGAATGGAATGTTGGTCTCGTTTTCTTGTTTCCTCTAGTTTGTCTGTTCTCTGCCGCGCGCGCGAAAAATCTATCGTAGTTTGTTTTTGGTTTGGTTTTTTTTCATCCTCTTTTCGTAGTTGGAATTCCACAATATTTCTGTTGCGACGGATGTGAGTATAATGGGAAACTCAAGAAAAAACAAAAACAAATTAGAAAGGTTGTTTGTTTTTGTTTAGTTATGTATTAGGTGTTGGAGAGGGGGAAAAAGAAGAAAGTCAATAATACTATCAATGTTGGTTGGGTTTTGCGTACGTATCAACGTTGTTGGATTTTTATCGCGCGCCCTCGCTGTCACTATCACTATCACACAATGCAAGGCATGGGTTTTTCTTCTTTTTTTTTTTATGTGTGTTTGTCTTTTACAACTCAGAATCAGAACTCAGGAAAGAAACTCAGCGCGATGGAAATTCCCTGCGTGCGTCGTCGTCGTGTTGTAATCGTTGTCGAACGGAAAAAAAAGAAGAATCATTGGAAACAAGTACTTGAAAGAGATGGAGAGAAAGTCAAAGTTTAAGTGATTCCATCCAGAAAATAAAATGGAGCGGTGGTAATGGTGTCTCGAGGGTTCCCGAATCTTCTATTAAGCTTATCATTCCCTTCTTCTTTTTCTTTTCACTCTGACCTTCTGGGCTTCTAACTGGTAGGTAGGTACTTGTACTCATTACATTTTCATACAATTAGGGTAGATAAAGCTCCCCACCTGTTCACATTATACCTATCTGTTTGGTAGTTGTAGGTAAGGTAGGTATACTTACTTACATCGTACCTACTTTGTTCGTATACCCAAATTGTAGCGGGGCAGGTGTGAAAAATGTTATTTTACCTCTCTTTGCTTCTTCTTCATTCGATTTGGGGCTCCGTTTACGGTTTTTGGTTTATTTTTTTTTTCTATCGAAGAAAATAGGTCAGCAAGCGGCAATAATTGCACACAGCAGCTTTGGTGTTGTTGTTGTTGTTGTACATAGTTGTTGTTACAGCCAAAACTAACCCAGTAATAATATTTTTCGGAAAGGAGGGGAGCTTTTTGGTTTTGTTTTTGTTTTCTTTTTTTTTGGATCTACTGTAGGAAGGCAGGTATTGTTTTGGTTTGCTTTTTGCTTGTTTTTGCAGCCTTGTGCCAATTTGTTGGAAAGTATTTAGATACTCTTGCAAGTTGCAAGTATAGATATAGGTAGGTACATAATGTAGGTTTCTACGTTGTTAGTTTTAATTTTTAGATGATGATTTCGAAAATTCGCGAAAATTACAATTTTGTTTTATTATTGTATTTTTCTTGTGAGTACCTATGTGTGCTGTTTTCTTGTTTTGGTTGAAACACTCAACAACTTACGTTTTACGTTGTTAGAGAAAGACCAGGTACAGTGTCGTAACTACGTACCTATGGGTAATCATTCAAACGGGGAACAGTGAGTCACTTTAAACAAAATCTTTTTCATCCGTAATTTGATGAAGAAAGTTGTTTACAAAAATTTGTTGTTAAACGATGATGAATGGGTTCACGTTCATGACATTCTTCATGTCTATTTTGAAAATATCGACGATGATGATGATTCAACCACATCGTCTTCGCCTCGGTCGCGGCGATTGCGAAATTCATTAAGGTGAAAGTGTTTAAATGTGAAAATAGTGCAGTAACTTATTTTTACAAATTGCTTAAGGGTAAAGGGTGTTTCTTTTAGAGGTAGGGTCAGTTGGGGTAATTGGGGACAGTTTTTGCAATTTCAGAGATATCGAAATTTAAAATAAAAAAAAATAAATTAGGTAGGTAGGTAGGTAGGTACAGCCAATTTTGAACTTGTAAAACTGTTAAACTTATTAAATAATGAGAAGAGTTAATTAACTAATGGCTAAGTCACGTTTTGATAAATATCAAGTGCAATTCTTTGTTTAATTTCCCCCGCAACGTTCCCATTGACCCCATTTTATTTAGAAATCAGGAGTTAATGAAGATGGCTTTCTTGTTCGAGTTTTTTTTAATGAAAGTTGGGAACGGAGCTTCATAAACCCTTAGTTCCAATCTTCCCCTGGAACATTATTTTTAAAAGGTGTTTTTACACCACTTACTTTAATAAATTCCCCCCACTACTTCTGGCATTCAAGGAATGTACCTACCACATGAAATGCCCATTTCTGACCTTATTTTTGTTGACAACATCAAATACCTACCTACTGCCTTTTTAAGGTCACTCGTATTGGGTAGGAGATCTCTTTTTTTCATATGTGCGGGTCATAACTTTACACTGTAGGTATAGAATCATTTTAATAGATATACCTACCTACAATAAATTTTATTTAGAAAAAACTGTTCTCATTTACCCCAAATTCATTTTTCCATTTACTCATGATGTTAATTCTTCCGGGGTACCTACCTATATGGGAAAACTTTAAATAGGTATGAGAAACTAACTATACGTAGGTACTCATAACGAGAAACTGTTAAAACAGATTATGTACCTTAGATTCACTACACTTGAAAAAAAAAGTACAACTCACCTCCTTATTTACACACTATACAAAACAAAAATATTTAAAGACACATTTACTTTGAAACAGAAATTTCAACTAAAACCTGAAAGAAAGCTACTATGTTTCTTGAATTTAAATTATAATTTTAACGGCAAAAATAACTTACGTTTCCATTTACCCCATGTTTTCTTTTACCCCAAGCGACCCTACCTGTATATAGAACTTTAGGTTGGCAGCACTGTTTTCATTGACAGCCATTTTGTTATCTGTCAGGTGAATTATCTTTAGTTTGGTTTGTCATTTCATCATGAATCGACTGACGGACGCCTGAACAACGCATGCAAGTTGTGAAGATTTATTTCAGAAAACATGGTTCTGTTTGTGGATTTGTGAACGTCCATTTTATAGTCAACAAGATTAATCTTATTTTTGGTCAAGGATGGTCGAATCATTGGTCCTTCTCCTTACTTGAATCGCCTTGATTTGGGGGAGCTGTCGTTTCAAAAATATGGTGTAACTGACCATCAGATGAGACTACTAATGTTTTGGGTTTCAGTAGGGGACCACAACGAAGTACCTGATTCAGCTAGGCCAGAACCAAAACTGCCAAAATTACTTTCCATGCCATCAACCATCAAAAGAGAGGGAGGAGGAACATCAACTTGACAGAAAGAAAAAAGAATAGCTGTAAAAGCGAGTGGCCCAATCTATGGAGTTGTGTTACGCGGTAGGAGCAATATTCAACAAACAAATCTACCAGAAGCCCTTCGATACAAAGCAGGGTGAAAATGACGTATTAGATGCTAAGTCATTGCTGAAAACTTGAAAAGAAAGAACCCTTCTTCAAACTGTTAAACGGTAAAGACAACTAATTTATCGCTGTCAGGCAGAATGACAAATGATTTAGATTGCTGAAACGAATGGCCGAACTTTTTGAAGCTTCAGGAAATCTCTTGGTGAGGAGCATACACCAACTCATCTGTACAATCTGGTCGGAATAAAGTGTGCTTCACAAAGGTATGTACTCCGAACTGCTCCCACTTTTATGCTGACCTCAGCTGCAGAACAATATCATTGTAGGCTTGGCCAAACACGATGAACAAATATAGTTTTGAAGTAGTTAAGGACTTTGTCTATTTGAGTTCCACTATAACCTCTCAAAACAATAGTGAAGATAGCAGTCGAAGAATCACACTTGCCAATCGCCGTTTCATCGGGCTAAAACGGTATCTTAGAAGCAAGGTCTTCTCTTATCTAAAAAGAGCAAGTAGACACTATTCAAGACCCTTATCATCCCAGTCCTGCTGTATGAGGCAGGCCTTGGAGCATGATATAATTCGAAAATTGGATGGAGTGATGTAAAAGAATGATTCTACGCGTGATATTCAGTCCTGTTTGTATCTATGAATGGTGGAGGAGAAGATTTATACAGAGACATTAACCTAGACAGAAAATTGACAATACAGCGGCTTAGATAATTGGGGCATGTGGAGCGCATGAGGAATACACACTTGCCCGCCGAAACTTCAACACAAATACTGAGGGCTAATGCAGCTGTGGAAGACCCCATGTAAAGTGAAGCGGTCAACTTGAGAACGATCCAACTTACTTGGTGCGCGTTAGTAAGAACTTCCAATCGAACATTTAAAATTAAATTAAAATTCGAGATTAGGTAACAGCACCAAATGTTTATTATGTACAAACTTCTCAAATTCTACATTGTCTGTTCATCGGATCTCTTGGTTTTCTGCAGCTGATGTTATTAGCGACAATTTTACTCCTTCTAGAGCTTAGGACGGCATTATTGATGCTCATATTAGTTCCTTAAATCCTAGATAAACTGGTCTTTTTAAAAGAATAAAATAAATCAGTAACATATAACTTATAGCTGGTACCAAATGTTTTTTCTCAGAGAGAGGATTTTTTTCCGCAAAACCCTTTTTAATTCCTTTTTTTTTTTGTTTCTGTTAAAAAGGAACTGTTAAAAAAGCCACTCTTTCCACTTAATCCAGATAAATTATGTTCACTGCTAATGCAATATTCCGAGAAATAATAATCCTTAGGTACGAAATTTCTCACAAACGCCATCTTGTTTTGAGAATTGAAATTAATCCAAAACTTTTAGCTTTTCCCAAGCCTTTTCAGCAAACCAAAAAAAAAGCTCAAAACTTACTTTGTTGATACCTCAACAAAAATACACATTCTTCTTAGTAAACGCGAAAATCCTTCGAGATGACAGTTCGCGTTTTGTGTGTTCATTAGTCAATTATGTTAAAAAATAATCCTTGCTGCCATAAAACGAAAAATAACAAACTGCCACACCAATAGACAATAAAAATTGCAAATCGAAATAAACTGAATCCTTTGTGTGTCCTTGTTTTATTTTGTTTAAATTATTAAGATTGTTATTCGCTTTTTCAAGTAGGTAGTGTGTATTCCTTTTCGAAGGACTATATCCACTCACACAAGTTTGTTTCTGCAAAAAAAAAGCTGTACATCGACAACGCAAAGTGTTTTTGTTTTTGTAAACCTTCCTAACCAGCCGGTGTTTTTTTTTTCTTTTGTCCTTTCTCTTGTATGTGTTTGGTCTTTTTGAATGTTCAGTTTAGTGTTGTGTGTGTTCATAAAATTAAAAAAAAATCATAGAAAAATAAAAGCTCAAAATGTGTTCATATTAGAGGCGCCTAGAGTGTCTGTGAGTGTATCCTTCTTCTGTGTGTTGTTTGAATTTGTGTTCAATGTGAAAAAAGCTCCAACAGAAGTTTGCTTCGCATCCTTTAGAGGGAAAATTAAAAAAAGAACATAAATAAATACTTAAATCTTAATTCTTAATTCTTAAACAATTTGATGTTAAATACATCAATCCCTCATAAAAGCCAACAGCATAGGTGAGTCTTTTTTAATATTTTTCCATTTTTATGGTGGGTCTTTGGAATTTTCATTAATTTCTGTTGATTCACTGCTCACTCAGCCATCTATCCGAAAAACATTAAAGCTTTTATTACATATTTTATTTAATAGCGAAATAAACACATAATATTTTAATTCTCCTTGAAACGAGCCATAATTAAATTGTTTTTTGTTGTTGTTGACAACACTTTGATAACGAAAAAATTTAGGTAAGCAGCATGTAAATGGGAATTGATTAAAAAAAAAATATCCTTGAACATGTTGAACGAGGTCAAGGATTGTTTTGCAAATTACTTCGCAGGCGTAGTTTTATGTGATGTATAGGTGTAACAGTTTATATTACATGTCTTACATGGACCTAGACTTAGACTACGACATGAGCGTGTATACTTGTCAACACATTCATAAATCATACAGGGAAAGGGATGCTTTGGTAGGGAAATGGTGTCAAAAATTCTTTTCGCTGTGTACCTAAATTTGTTTTTTTTTAATTTATACAAATTTATATTAATTGCAAAAAAAACCAATCGATACAAAAATGGTGATCCAGTTTTAGCTATTTATAGGTTGACAGCACCTGCTGTCAATCTAGCAGCTGTCAAGTGTCAAATGTAAGTTTTGTAGCCCCACATCAACGAAATGAATGATTGTTTTCATCGCCGGCGCTGTTTGTGTCGTAAGTTATATAAACTGCATTATTGTAACCAAAATGTACGCTATATGCTTTTTTTTTTTTGGCGAACTAGGAAATTGTCAAAAAAATACCCCCTGGGCCTCAAATGCAAGATTTGTTGGAAAACAGAATGAGAGACCTAGAACAACACTTGAATAACAGTTGGCAATCTCATGACAGAAGTCATTTTTGATTTGTCACATGATACACAGAAATGTAAGGTATGCTGACTTACAACACCCAAACAGCCATTTTGATATTTCAGTGATTTCATCTTTTAAGATTTATTTTTAAAATAATAATTTATACAGTTTGTTTTAAAATTATAAGCACTAAATATATAAAAAACAGAAGGAAATTATGAATTTTTGTGAGGTTAGTTGGCGGTTGACTGTGGCGCCTTCTATACTCTTAATTTTAGTTTCTAATTAAGAGGTTTTCAATTGGAGCGGGTAGACTTTGACGGCCATGTTGTTTTGGTGACATCTGTCATATCTGTTGTTTATTGTTCAGTCACCATCAAATCACCATTGCAATTAGAGCGATTGCAAAGCGGTCCGTATAAGTGTACAGCAGAACATGAGGCAGTCGATTTCACGCTGTGCACAAGAACTCGGCCTTTTGCAGACTTCAACTTTGCGAAATTTGCTTCAGGACATGGGCCTTCGCCCATATATGATCCATCTAGTTTAGGAGCTCAGAGTTAATGACCATAGACAACGCCGTTTTTTTCTGGCTGGGGTTTGCTTTGAAGCGTTTTGGAAGAGGACTACAAATAAGGCCAAAAAGCATCTTTAGCGACAAACAACGATTGTGGGCCGGCGGCGGCGTCATTATGGTCCGTATTTTTTCGAAAACAAAATTGTTGAGGCGGTCTCCGTCCCTGGCGAGCGCTACAGATCGATGATGAGGTTACATGTAGTTCCAGCAGAACGACGCTACGCGGAGCTATTTGCCAGAGAGCGGACGCCACGATAAACTTTCTGCATGAACGAGGTTATGCAATTTGACCCCGTACGATTTTTTTTCTGAAGACACAGGTCTATGCCAATAAACTCTGAATTTCGGCTCCGGATACGGTTTTTGTTCCGTTGTGCTCATGCGGTATTTCTGTGTCTCGTACTCAGCTTAAACTGTTATTTTGTTTATACTTCCCTTACGTTTAATTAAGCTTGAATTGAACGCATATTTTAAAGAAACAGTAACTCGCTTAAGAGAAACCACTCCAAAATAGAAATTTTTGACGACCGTTTCAGGATGAATGATTAATTTAAAGCAAAATAGTAAAAACAAGTCAAGCAAAGTCACAATCAAACTTTTGCAGCCCAACAGTGAGACGCAACAAACAGTGGATATTTATATTTTGAATAACTCTTAATAACGTAATAACTATTCGTTGTTTCTATTAATGTTAATTATTTGCAACAAGGTCGATTTTAGAAAAAAAATATTTCTCAATGGTTTTTGATGAATGAACTTACTTACTTAAGGTGGCGCAGACAGTCCATTGTAGACCACGGCCTCAACCAACAATCCTCGCCAGCTAGGCCGGTCCCTAGCCAGTGGCCTCCAATTGCGCACACGAAGTTGGTTGAAGTCGTTTTCCACTTGATCGCGCCACCTTAGATGGGGTCTTCCAGAACTGCGTCGGTTATCCGGGTTGGAATTGAAGACTCGTCGGGCAGGAGCGTTTTTGTCCATACGCTCCACATGGCCAAGCCATCTAAGCCGCTGTATTCAGCTTCTCCTCCATACTCCATTGATACATACAGGACCGAAAATGAATGAACTTAATATATAATTTTGCATGGAGGAAACAATGCATTTTCTATGTACAACCCAAGCATTTTGGTTATCGCTCTAGTACTAGTGCCTACTTATTAAAAATCTTAGGAATTGCCAACAGTGAGACAATTCTTAGAACATTTGATAAACCATTTCACTCCCCTGTGGAAATGTTGACCACACAAATAGCGCCTAACGTGGGGCCAATGACAGTTTCAGTATGCAAGAGCTAGGATAATAAGAAATAATTAAAACACATGGAGTCATGTCTTACGAGTAAATACAGTGTTTTTAAAGAAAATTGTCTCACTGTTGGTTAATTTCCCATAGTTGAAGAAGTAAACTATAAAATAAGATTGAACCAGATAATTTACTTCAAATCCTTACAAACACCTCATCCGGTTCTAAGGAATGATTCGTCTTGGGATCGATCTTATTATAATGCTTCTTCTGGAATGGTTTCTTTTTGAAAGCGTTGTTTGTGAACGGGTTACCTACCTTCAAAAATTTTGTCCTGCTCTGATAAAAAGTTAAAATGAACTGCTGTTGTTACAAAAATGTTTCTTCTGTGTATTTTGAATGTGCTTTTGAACTTGATGAATTCCTTAGACACAAACCGATTTCTTGTACTTTGGCGTTGGTTGCATCTTTAAAATGCTTTAAGGTTATTTCCAATTATTCTTCAGTGCGGCTAACATTGCTCGTATACGAAATAATTCCTATATTTTAGTTTTTTGATAATGTTTAAAAAATAAAATAAAAAACAAACAGCAGACTGAAAAAAAAATAAACAAACAAAACAACAAACCTTGTGCTCTCAAACATACAAATTAAAAACAAATGATTCATCACAACCAGAAGACAGCAAACAATTATTTAGTTGCAAACATAATATTTTTGTCGAGATTTCTCCTCCTCGCTGCTGTTGAAGCTATAAATATGTGTTGTGTTCGTCTCGTCCAACTTCCATTCACAATTCACTAAAAATCCAAACACATCTTGGTCAAAGTCCAATATACTTTCAGCCATGTGACACATGTCATGATTGAAATTGAAAAAAAGAAAAAAAGTAATCATCTTCCATTTACCCGAAGTCATGTTGTAAGAAGTAACATGTGATACGTGTGATATGTGTGATATGTGTGAACATGCTTCACACTTTGATCATTTCTTTCCGAAGTCTGAACTGAACTGAACTACTTTTGCAATTAACAAGAAAAAATACTTGCTCCTCGCCTCCTCATCATCATCTCCTGTATACGGGTACGGGTACGAGTATAGTCGTCGTTATAGTTCTTGTTGTTGTTGTTGTTGTCAGTCTGACAATCTTTTGGGCAACTTTGTAGTGTAATACGTAACATTCTGACATTCTACAAACATGCGATGTGTATGATGTTTCTGTCTGTCTGAATTAAAAGTGAAAATTATGTCGGAAGATTTTCTTTGATGACTAAAAGGACTACAACTACACTCATCCATCGCTGCAACCCGGCCGGGGCGTGTAGATTCAGATTCACGCACTACCTACCTATATGCTATTGGGATCGTCTGACGAAAGCAATTTGGCATCTAAAACTCTTACGCTCTATCCACAATGTAAGCAATCTGTTAATGCATTTCCAGAAGGGGTGGGAAGGAAGTGTAGGTATCAAGTACGCCTACAAAGTAACACCTAACACGCCGCAATGATTAGTTGCCAAAAGAAGTACAACATAATATTTCATGGAACGCATAATATATTTGATATCTTTGTCGCCTCTGCGTTGCGTTGCCATTGCCACTTGTCATAGTATACGCATTTGCGATGATATAGTTTCCGCTGTTGTCAATGTCGCTTGTCATTTTCAATAAAAAAAAAAAAAAAACTCAATTGTAATGTACATGGTATATTAATTTCATAGATACAAAACTTACTGCGCATTTACACGCAACATACACTGCTGATAACAAAAAATACTACGCCCGAGGGTTGAAGAGGCGGAAATACTGACATCCAGCATGACAATCTCTATTTGTCGCCTTATCAATGGAAGCGATGCGATGGGTTTTTTTTTTTCTTCTCGAGCTCTTGTCTGTTTTTATGAATGAAAATTTGAATTTTTAAAAAATTTCTACACTTGCGGCATTTTGTCGGTTTTGTTTCGGGTTTCGGTTTCGAGCCTAAAGGTTATTAGGCATGTTATTTAACATCCGTTGTATTTGTTGTTGATGAGAATGGAATCTCAAAGGAGAATTTGTAAGAAGTGTGTTGTAGATAAGTGGCAGGCAAGCAGGCAGGCTTTTTTTTTTTTTTTGATTTGGTGACTAAAGATGAGAGATAGATCTTGCTGGTGATATGGAAACCATAATACGTTACCATATACGTTTGTTTCCGGTTCTATTATAGGGGGTCTATGAACTCGTGAGGCTTTTGGCAGGTATAGACCTTGAGATTGTTTTTTTTTTTTTTTTTTTGTATATGTATGTTTTTGCTTGGTTTTGAAGTATTGAATAATATTATTTTAAGTTTTTCAAATTTTTTACTTGCCCTAAATGGGAAGTATGTATTGGTTTCGTGCAGGAAAAAAGGATTTTTTAATAAAACATGACATTACGATGATAGAAAATCCAAAAAAGTGGGTCTGGACGGTAGTAGGTATTTGGACGTCCTTCGAAAAGTCTTTTTCAATTTTATTCGGTTTAACTGTACCTACCTGCCATACAATCGTGAAGAAGAAACTTGATTTTCTCGAAAACGGCTCCAACGATTTTGATAAAACTTTCAGAATGCTATTTTTTTGAGACAGTCTATCTTTTGGTTAGAAAATATTTGTCGGATTTTTTCTGATAACGGTATCTCTCATAGAACCATTATTTTGAATCAAGTTTTCTCGTAAACTATATACATCCGATTTCAATAAAATTTTGAACACATTTGTAACCCTATTGATATGGCATTTCAAAATTCTCAAAAACTTGATTTTCGAAATACATATGTTGGAAATGAGTATGTTGAATTTTTGTTCAACATTACTTTCCCAGATGTAAACTACAAATTGGCATACTACTCAAAAAAATTTCACAATATTTTTTCGAAAAGATTTTCAGAAATAACCTTTCTGACATAACATTATTGGCGTTCTTAGTTTTTGGTTAAAATCACAAGTAATAGACATCTGTATACAAACAGCATTGTTCCATTGCAGGTCTAAGTATAACGAACTAACTGTCAATATGCTCAAAATGCGGGACATAAACACATCTTAAACAAAAAATTTGTGCTAAGTTTAAGCACCATAAAAAAAATTTTCTTTTTTTTTGGTGTGTGATATCAAAATTTTACGGATACATTATTTCGGTTAGATTTGACTGTGAATTGCACGGCCTAGCTAAAAGGTGGACTAGACACTGCCTTTCGATCAACTTTCGAACAGTTCCATTCACTTTTTTTCGACGATTCTTAGTCTGATATTCACAAAATAAATGCTGGTGTTCCCCAAGGCTCCGAATTATCACCGACTCTCTGTCTCATCTTTATAATTGATCTCTTAGCTAAGAGTTCTCATGCATAGGCTGAGGAACCCCAATGACAGTAGATATATGAAAGAAGTCAATGGAATCCTCAAGGTGAAAGACGCGTTTGAAGACCCAAGGAAGAATGGAGGTCAACTGTTATAAAGAAAACTGCGTCTTGATTTTTGGTCAAAATTTAGAAAGGACCTCAAAAATATATTCTGTCCCATTTTTGTTTTAATAGCTTTCTATTAAAACAACAACATTTTCAATCCGCCATTTTAAATATGAAAATTTTCCTAGTCTCCGAATGTCATCCTTTACCTCAGCTTTTAAGCTTTTAATCGCTTCCAGCTCAGAAGATTTTCATCATGGCTCGTTTCTTGGTGCCAGATCGATCTGTTTTCCAACATTTGCACTACATCGTACTAACAGTAACTAAAGATATTTTCAACTCTACTCTTCGTATCATCAGAACTGCAAATATAACCCATTTTCAAGACTTATAATAGCAGGCCTTTCAGAGAAACATTATCTCCAAGTGCTTATAGCAGTTCCTTAGATGGAGACCTCAAAAATCTTGAAACGATCTACCCAATCACATTACATCCCCAAAATGGGCACTCTTAAGTCCGAAACACCTTGTCAACAACAAAATTAAACCACTTATTAGAATTATTTTTCAAAACATATTACCTGGCATGCAAAAGTAATTAAGAAGCAATCAAGAAAAATTGCACGAAGACACCAAGCGACGACAACGCGACGCGACGTGAAGTATGAAATTCATCGTACCTACAATATTACGCAGTTTTAAAAAACTATACCCAACTAAGTTTAGACGATGAAGCACCCAATCAAGCAGTTAGATTCAGCAGACCTGCGCCTAACGTGATATTGCGGAAGATAAGAGAAACAACTATCATCATCATCATTTCACTAAACAGAACAGTGTTACCAGTCATCTTGAAATATAGGATCCGATTTATATTTAAAAAAAAGCGAACCAAAGAAAATTACCCGAAAATAACGCCCTTTGAATTTGTACGTGGCGAATATAAACTGGTGACCAAAATTTTGATAAAGTTATCCCTCATAAAGTATTTTCCAGAAAATTCCGAAAAGCAAACCAGACACAAATTTCAGAGAAAATAAAGAAAAGTTTTGTTTGTTCCTGATTCATTCCTACTTGAGCCTTGGTAAAGCTATATTTACATGACCTTGCAAGTATTTCTCTAGGATATTTTAAGGCCGAAAACGGATTGTCATACCCACTTGGGGGGAAGTACAAACATAGATTTCTTGTCTTTCTTTGCACCTCAAACGATATTAAGCCTATAACCAAATTATTTGATCAATTATCTCAAATAGGTGTTATAACGGGTGATTCATCATTAGGTTTGATTTTCAGTAGGCTTTTTTTGACAGATCATGTGTGTATCGTTTGGCAAGTCATCATGGAAAGCCTTACACCACAACAACGTCTCCAAATTGTTTAGCTGTATTATTGGAAAAACTCAATGAAGATCCGGTGTTTCATCATGAAATTTTGTTCAGTGATGAAGTCCATTTCTGGCTCAATGGATACGTTAATAAACAAAATTGCAGTATTTTGGCTGATGAGTGACCCAAAAAGTACCAAGAGCTACCATTACATTCATTAAAAACAACATTATAGGCTAGTGGAATCATTGGTAAATATTTCGTCAAAAATGAGGCAAATCAGAATGTTACCTCGAATGGTATCCGTTATTGCGCCATGTTAACGGACTTTGTGCTTCCTGAAATTCAAGCCCATGGTCTCGGTTTTAGTTTTAACAAGACGGCGGCGGGCGCTATGAGCCATAAAGCGCGTGAAACAATGGACTTCTTGAGAAATCATTTTGGTGAGCACTTAAGTTCACGTTTTGCTACGGTAAATTTGCGGTAAATCGTGCGGTATCACACCTTTGGACTATTTTCTCTAGGGATAGGTATATGCAAAGTCTCAAGTCTTCAGGAATAAGGCTTTGTAAACCAATTTTACTCGTGTTATTCGCGATATACCATCAGTCGCTATACTCGAACGAGTCGTCCGAAACTGGACCTTCCGAATGAATGGACCACCTCAGACGTAGTCATGGCCAACATTTACATGATATCATTTTAAAAAAGTAAATGCCATGAACTGTTCTTTAAACCGATAGTAAACATTTAAAGTTCACTTTCAAATGTATGTGTTTTATTTTACATTTCATTTAATTCAAACCTCACGACGAATCATCCTTTATATTGAAGGCAAATCTTCTGCGGCTCCATGATCATGAGTTGAGTATGCTGATACCATATGTAATTATAACGATTATATTATAGCAAAGCTTTATTCGGCTTTATCGAAGTAAACGTCGGAACAGAAATTCCTCCGATTTTATACGATTCGGACGATTTTCGCTGTGAGGTATTTTTCCGAGCAGCTGTTCGGAATATTTTTCCGAAAAATTTTAACGCACAGCGGTGGTGTTATTTTTGACAGCTAGGTACAAATTCTTGGCTGAATTTTTTAACGAATTTAAGGAAAGTGTTGAAAAATTTAAGAAATAAAAAAATTACGATTATATATTCTTTCTCCGAAAAAGTATGCGTTGCGAAAAACTATCCGCTCCGACGGACAAATGTTTAATTTCCAATTGATTTCTTAACAATTCAAAGTTTTATTGAAGTTCCTCACTGACTTTTTCATGTCTCTATTCAAATTTCTATAATCAAGTATATTTCCACAAGCCATTGGTAACACTAACTACAACGTTTCAAATTCTCCGATTCCATTATGAGAATTTTTTGTGGACATATCGAGCATTGTCGCTTTCATAAGGTTTTTTTTTAGTAGGCTCTCTCGAACAATTTTTTTGTGTGTGTTTTGTTTTGAGTAGATTGGCCTTGAAATCGTCTATTAACCCGAGTGCTAACTATAAATTTATTAGTTTGACGTAGTATTTTGCTTTGAGGGTAAAGATAAAGATACTTGGGTTCTGAATGAAATAACCACACCGCACTTCTGCCTAAAAACACTAACAAGCAAAACCAAATAAAAAAAAAAAAAAACATAATTTATTAACTAAAAGAACGTATTTGTATCTGGAGTCTGGACGGACGTATCTATTTCACAAAATTGTATTTCGCTGTCGTTTAAGTTAAACAAACTACAAATGAAACTTGTTACACAATTGTAAGGGCGCGAAGGGCTGAGATTAAGACTTGAAAAACGATAATTCGTTAGGTATACCTATAATATTAAATAAATAAAAAAAAAACTAGGTCTTATTCAGACTTTAAGCTTAGCAATCGGGGAATCATAAAAAAGACTGTTGTATACCTAGAAGGTACCTATAGTCTTGTTCTAATGATGACAGAGATACCGCTCCAAGTTATATTGTGTATTTTTGAAGTACGCTAACAAATCTATCTGCGCCTTTAATTATTATTTATTATTATTCTTTCTGGGGCATAGTTTTGCGTTTCAATAAAAAAATATTATATTTGTTAGCTGTCTTCTCGTGAACTGATTTTGATTCGAATATTGTTTGGCGTTGTGCTTTTTTTCTTTTTTTTTTTTTTTCTTTCGTTGATTGTATCTAGAGATTAAGATTGAGGAAGGGAAGCAGGTTGAGTACACGAAATACGAAATAAATATCTACTAGCGCTGTGGTAGGAGAATACTATCTTTTTATAAAAAGAAATAAAAAAAGAAATAGCAAATGTGCAAAAGGTAGTGTAATGCATGGTAGGGGCTATAATAGTGACTAGTGAGTTTCATTTGGATTTCGTAAAATGATGAAATTGAAGAACTCAATTCGAAAAGATAAATGCATGCAAGAGTAACTAGCATGCTTGCAGTATTGCGACTTTGGGATTTTGCGTTTAATTGTTTTGATGGGGAATTGAAGTTAAAACGCATTTTCGCTTGGAAGGGTTATTCAATGTCAGCTTTTTTTTTTGTAAGTATTTTTGTTTGTATAAGTAGGGTATGAACGTTCAGCAGAGGAGATTTCGTAGTCTTATACTTGAATTTCTAACAATATCTCGGTTCTGACGTGGTGGATTTCGAATTTATTTTCATAAGATAAAAAACCTTTAGGTACAGAATTTTATAAATGACAGAATGATTACATTTTTCATTCGAGAAGGTATATCCTTTCTTATACTGTAAATGCGAATAAGAGCTTCTTTATTTGTTTGTAAGGCTTTCAGGCCTTAACTGTGTACCCTACAGGTTTTTAGGATATTTTGTACGTTCCTTGTCGTGGGTACAGAAATGTACAAAAACACTTTTAAAACAAAAACAAATTATGTTCTCAAAGGATCGAACAATTAATTTAAAGCGAAGGAATATGCCTTCTTAAAGCTTAAATAATTTTAATATTATCTTAATGGGAAATGGCAAAAAGGATTTTGGAAGACAAAGTTGATTTAAATCATACCTCATCGACAATGCATGAAACGATTTCAGAGTTGGGGCAAATAAAAAAAAGCTTTTGAAAAATGATTTGACTGTCAGCATGAACCCCAAATACCTTTGTCAGCTATGTCAACAATCCATACAAAGTGCAGCGTCAGACAGAGGTATTCTGCTTCTCACAGCGTACCAGACCCCTGGTTCGGCGCCGAATGTGCTCCGAAAAATAAAGCTTAAGCGGGGACATAGAAGTCATGTCTTTAGCGATATATTAGAGCGAACAGAAATCTCTCAATAGAGTTAAAGAAGGATGAGAAACGCTTACTCAGGAGAATGAAAAAAGATCACCAACAAATTAAAGTCGGGCAGATGCTGAGATGTTTTAGCACAAAAAAGATGCAAAACTTATATATAGAAGAGTGAAGGACGGTGAAAAAATCAACATCAGGTTTTGCAAGTCGCCCTGAGCCCTGCAAAGATGGGGATGGAAACACCATAGTAGATCTAGATACAAAGGTGATGTAAGCCATCTTGATCCTTTAAAACGCGCTAGAGCTGACCTGGTCAAGAGCATAAACCAAGCCATTTGCCAAATATGGTCGGAGAAAAGTATGCCCGATGATTGGAATCTGGGTATCATCTGGCCGATCCACTAAAAAGGAGACTGCCTACTACTCACTAAGTGATGGTATTAAGCCGTCTTTACCAATGGCTTCAGTCCTGAAAATATACGACTGACCAAATCTTTACGTCACGTTAGATCTCCGAGAAAACCCAAGAATTTAGCATCGTTTCTCACCGGACCACCTAATCGTCGATCTTAAAGCGGCCTTCGACAGTGTTAATAGAGTTGAATTTTATCGTGCCGTGTTCAGTCCATGTGCAACTATAGAATTCCTGCAAAACTGATACGCCTTATCAGGATGTCGTTGGAAAATGCTCGCTGTTCTGTCAAAGCTGGCAGGGACTCCACTTTAACCTTCGACACAACCAGAGGGTTAAAACAAGGTGGCGATGTACATCGGCACCATCTTTAATAAATCGACACAATTACTTGGGTTTGCGGACGACATTGAGGTGATAGGAAAAACAAAGGCGAGCAGTAACCGGTGCCTCCGCTGCCGTGGAGTCAACAGCAAAGAAAATGTGACCGAAAATAAACGAGGACAAGACCGACTTATTCACAAATCACAACCTGGCCATTGATAGGTATAACTTCGAGGTAGTCAGTGGATTTGTCTGCCTGGACATTGTATGAGCACAGGTAACAACATCAGCGCTGAAACCAAACGTAGACTAACTTTTGCTAAAGTCGCTGTTTTTTCGGGCTGAATAAGCAATTGAGGAATAAAGCCCTATTGAAGAGAATCAAGGGGAACACTCATCATCCTGGTCCATACTCTCTCCCAATCGGATGAAAGTCACTTAGAGTCTTCGAGAGAAAAGTTCTGTATACGATTTATGCAGCTCATAAAGTCATCAACACCAAATCAGACGTAGACAGGTAGACACGCTCATATTCGAATTCATAATATAAGTTAGGACTTGAAATATTTCCAACAAGCAAAAAATGGTTCATAACCTTCAAATTGGTATCGGAAAAACAACGCCTCCATTCTAAAATAAGAAGGTGTATATTGCATGTTCATTTTGTAAGTTTTTCGACATTTTTTGTCTTTATTAATTGCTTCTCCAAATTCCTGGGAAATGGATTAGTGGTGGCATTGCCATTGGCGATTTTCAACCGAACAAAAAAATTTCAAAATATTTGCAGAAAATCAAATCACTTTCCTTACCTGTCCAACCCCGTTAAAGGGTTTGGTCAACATCTAAACAAAACCTCATTGTTACTAGTCAAAAATCGTTATTAACTTGGCTACGGCTATGGTCTATAAAACCAAACTTGTGCCAAAAAATTAGAAGGAACCCGATTCGATCGCCATTTTTAAAAATGCACTTTCGAAATTCCCAATCAATTCCGTTTTTGATAACATTGTCATGATCTTAGAATACCTAACATCTTCACTATAGTTGGACGCCAATATTGGATGTATTTTTGTTTTTTGGCACACTTGGCACGATAATTTTGTTTGTTTTCAATCCAATAATTTAAACTAGACTATTGACGTCTTCCCAATCTTCAATAAAATAAAGATATATTGAATGTCCAGACTCTCAGTTCATATTATACTAGGTCATGGAGATTTGAACATTCTGACCGACTTTTTGAGCGTCGCGTCTTCATCCCAGTCCCCAAGCATCTCATACATCTATATTTTCTCCAATAACCCACATTCTTTGAGCGTGGAAGAATTTTTCAAATCGTAAGTAAAATATTTAAAAATAATTTCATTACGAAAGACTTAAAAAATAATAAACAATTTTTTGGTAAACAAATAATTTTACGCCAACAACAAAAGTGTAATTTCAAAATTTAACAAAATTGCACATAAAAATAAGTCACTTCATGACGTAAGCAAGTCACATGAATTTCGCGCCGCGCCGTGGCATCGCGGCATGGCGCTGACTATTGACCTAATCATCAGCTTTATTAAGATCATGAGAATTTTATTTATCCCACCCGACGATGTCACCCTGTGTGACCAAAAACAGGATCGAATAATTTCCACAGCGCAAAACAGAAACCATATGATCGCATCGACGCGACGCGACATGGCAGTGTTTTTATGTATGTGTGTGTGAGTGTTTTGACTGAATATTTTAGGTTAAAAATAAATTTAAACTAAAAATATCTTCGATTTCTATTCAACGTTATAACGGTTTGATGACGCATTTCTTTCTACGGCACGAGGGGTAAATCAACGACGACGAACGCCACCGACTCGACGACCATAAAACAGCTGCTCATCTTTCGTCAACGATTTTATTTTTATTTTTCAAACGGAAAGAAGAAGCTCTCTTGAAATAAAAATTCCCCCACAAGATGGGGCTAGTTGAGGATAAGTGGTTGGAAGTTGTTGGGGTTATTACAGCATTAACCAGCTGTAGCTGTGTTGTTTACATGAAGGGGGCGTTGAAAAGGCCGCCCGTTCTTTTAGAATGTGTCGACGAAATTAAGTCTAAGAATTTATGTGAATGACATGCGACGCGTTGAAGGATCCCCCTCCCCAATATATGATATCGATCGTTTAAAAATAGGAAATTCTTCCAATATCATAAAAAAGAGGAGGGCAGAGATGTAGGTTGTAGGTAAACATAAACAAGGCGGGAAATTTAAAATTAAGTTAAGTTTTTTTTTTTTTTAATTTAAGTTCGTAGAAATGGGTATACCTACGAGCTAGCTACCTTGGGGTAAATAAATTTTGTTTACATTTTCAAATTAGTTTTACTTAACTTAAAAAAGAGGGGATTCCTCCTCTATCCGAATATACGAACAGACATTAAAAAATTGATTTGTTTTTATTTTTAAAATGTTTAATTGGATTTTTTTGTTGTGTTTCCTTGAATATTTTAGTGTTGTTTTTGTTTTTGTTTTGTGTTTTTATTTATTTTAAAAAAAGACACTGTCCTCAATTTATTGTAAACAATGAATGGATCTAGAAATAAGATCAAGCTTTTATCGCATATAATGTTATGCAAAGGAATTTTTATTTTATTTAAAACAAAAAAACTATCGAAAAACTAGGTATTAAGGGTCTCGTTGGTGACAAATTAAAAAAAAAATGAAATGAAGACAAAAATGTCAAAGAATTTTTTCGAGGTGAGTGGGCCAGGGATTTTTTTTGTAAATTATATTTTATGTCAAGACCGATGACAGACTGATTGGTTGCAGATTGCGGAAGAGGCGCCGCCATCGCCGCTTCCCCATACTCTGTTTCAGAGACGATAGACTGGACTTATTTTTTTCAATAATATTATTTACTTAAAAAAAGGAAATTGTTACAAAACTTTTGTATTTATTGTGAAAATATTTAAGATTTTCTTATGAGACTGGTACGCAGTACTTTTTAGAATATTATTTTATGTTAAACATTTAAAATAAAGGAACAGCTGTGCGTGGGTTAGGTTGTAGATAAAGGGATTTTTTAATCCCAGACATGTCAGCTGTTTTAAAGTGTCAATTTGACGTTATAATATGTATTTAAAAAAATTTAAGTATATTTATTGCATGTTTACCAACTCTTCAAAAGCAACAACAAAAATTAAATGTATAATAATATATGTATTATACGCAGTTTTATTTCCTGACTAGAAAAAATAGTGTAAGCAATAACTTTGTTCGAATATAAAATGTATTAATTTCGTTTGGACGAAAAAAAATCAACCATTTTGATCCACAATTATACTGCGTCTTAGCTTTGTACAAACAAAATTGTCAGAACAAGGCTTTGGTAGTTCTTGAACAGTGGTGCCAAGCATTAGGAAGCTAACAAAAGAATTTCCTACCTGAAATACTTTTTAGTTAATAATAATTATGAGGATTCGAATTCGTCGAGTCTTTTGAGAACAAAAATACTTATTTACTTAAGGTGACGCAGACGGTCTATTGTGGGTCACAGACTCAAAAAAAAAAATACTTCGGCTGCCAATCCGGTCCCTAGTTAGTTGTCTGCAGTTAAGCACGTTGAAGTTGTCCACCACTTTATCGCCATATTAGATGGATTGGATGCCTTACGAAACAGTAGAATGTGATTTGTATACCCAACCCGAAATGACTTTTTGATAAGTTTCGGCAAGTTGCGTTCACTTTTGTTTCCGTATGTAATGTACGCTTGTAGTCGTATACATAACGAATTAAAATCGAAGAACATTTTTCAAAGAGAAAGAAAGAGACAAATGCTTCTTATTTCTAAAGGCTATTATGGCCAACTGATGTAGTATGTAGATGTAGTTGAAGATCGGAAAGAAACTTTTCTGTCGGTTTTGACACTTGCTTCATTTTTTCTTTCGCGTATTATGGTTGGGCCTTTAGTCTTCTAAGCCACTGAATATTTTGGTATAAGAAGGATGTTGAAGAGTTTATAGGTGGCTTAACATAGAGCTGCGTATGCAGATTGGACGATAAGTAGAGCAGGACCGATATAAAAGAGATATGAAAGAAAGTTATACTTCCCATAAACTTTCTATAACTTTTTGACAGCTGTGAGAGTCATATTCTCATACTATGTTCTCTTTGTCACTTTCGATTAAAAGTTGTCTTTTTTATTGAACATTTTATTTGACTTAAAGTATTTGCTGTAATTTTCATCGTATTGGAAAAAAGAAATGAAGAAAGAAAAAGATAATCTCAACAAATTATAGTGCAGAATAAAACCCTATAATGAAGATTAAAATGTTCGTCTTCACTATAATTTTCAAGCTGCACGACTCGTATTTCCTATAATCTGCATCCACGAAGACGTCTGCATTTTTTTCTTCCTTCTATGATTTATAAATTTTGCATCCTTTTTTTTGAAAGTCATGGCTTGCAGCTCCATGTAAATCCACCTTATATGTACATTAAATATACATACATATATACATACATACATGACAGCACGTCACCTCGTCTTAAACTTTTCTTTACGTCAAAAGAGTCGGTGGTGTTCTTCCGTATTCCCGCTGTCAATAGGCGACTTTAAAATCGATAAAAACGGTGCGAATTGGACTTTTGTCTTAAGGGCAGCCATCTAGGGCCTATTTTGTTTAAATACATAATTTTTTTACAAATAATATCTTCTCAATTATTGTATAAAATTCTTGCGTCCTTTTTTACGCTGATGACATATACAATCAATCTGAAACAGACGGTTTACTTTTACAAGATGATCTATTAAGATTCAGGGTGTGGTGCAATATTAACAGAATCATTTGATTCGATCCTTTTGAGTTTTGAGTGTTTTCAGATCTATAGGAATTATTTTAGACTCAAAGTTGACCTTTATCGATCACATCATTAAAAGAGCCAATAAAGCATTCTTGAGTACGGCCGTGTGGTCTGTGCACTTCACTACTCTTTTCACACATCGAGGCTTGAAGCAGTTCAAGAAAGATTTTTGCGATTCTGTTTCTGCGTCCTTCCTTGGTCTCAGAAATCACCACTTTTCTTGACGCTGAGATTTTGATGGATGGAATGAATACAGATATTAAACGTCACTCAATTTTTTTGCCCCTATGACTTCAAGATTTAAAAAATATCCTTCGAAATGACACAAAAATATATGAACAAATTAATTTGCCAAAATTACATTTCCACAAAACCAGGTACCTATAGGTATAGTTGCAAGAACGCAAAAGCAAAGATGGCATTAAATGTGATCCAATTCGATCAAGCGGAAGTATTTTCAGATATTGCGCCTTACAAAAATACAATGCGTTCCCTCCTTTTTCCTTCTTTCAACCTTGATCTGCTCAACATTAAGGTAGTCGTTTTAATATCCAATTGCAGCAAACACCTTTTCCTTTCAAAACAAAAACAAAATTTAAAAAAAAAGATATCAGCAACAATCAACAGATGTCTTTTCCGTCCAAATGGCTTTTATCACTTTTGCCACTCCAAAAAAAAAAAAAAAACTGAAAAAAACAATCGAAACCGACCATCTGCACCAAAGAATCCAGAAAAACAATAATTATCCACAAAGAAGACGAAAGGTGAAATAAGTGCATCTGTGTCTCGATTCGTGTTTGTGCATCAGCAGCCATCAACCCCAAGTTCATAATGCGCATCCCTTTACACAAAAATTACACCAACAGACAAAAAAGTAAAAGGATGTAAACAAAAGAAGAAGAAGACGAAGAAGAACCTCGTTTTGTGTTTTTTGTTTCGTCCTTTGAAAACGGTCTCACCTGTTGGACATTCAAAAAAAAAAGAACCAAATAAAACAGGCCAAACACATGCTCGATTACAAAAGTGTGCCTTACAAAGGCAAGCGTCAGCCTTACATGATTACATGCAACATGTGGCACGCGGCAGGAAACTTGTGTAACTACTGTTTTGTTTTGAATATTTTTTTCTTCTAATTTTTTTTCTTGTTTTAAAAGAAAACTCCCTCGCAATTATTTCGAATCGAAAACAGCAGGGAATATGTATGATGTCTGCGGTTGAAGGTTAGGTATTTAAAAAATGTCGATTATTTTCTCGAAAAAAAATTTGGTTATTGCACAAAATTTTTTTCCAGGAATTGTTTACAAATTTTATTTGTGTGTTTTTGGCTCTTCTTCTGGTTAAAAAAAAAAAAAAGATGATTCATTTGTTTTTGATTCACAAAGTGACGATGCCACTTTCACGCTAAAGTGCAATTGAATTGTTTACCAGTCTTTTCAAGCCCGTGCGATGTTTTGTTGTGAAGGAGGGGTACATGTACCCAACTGTATACTGCATAAATAAACGTACGTAGGTATAGGTGATATCACCCAGATATTAAAGGAAACATTTTAACGGCCACTTAGTGGCGATGTGCGAAATTTTTTGGCATTGTGTTATTTTGTTGGCGTGCAAATTGCGTAGTTTGTTTTTATATCTACGATACACGTACACGAGCACTGTTTAGCAATATCTACATCTTATTTGGAGCACGCGAATCTTGTTAGAAGTAGTTTTTAAAAATAATATTTTTTTTTGGATAAGTGGGTATAGGTAGGTAGTATATGTTTCAAGGCTAGAATCAGACAAAAACATACAAGACAAGGTCAATTCAGGTAAAACAAAGGCTTGAGAAACGTCTTTTGACAACAAATTAATGTCATTGATTAATTTTCCAACCTTTAGAAATTACCTAGTAAGAATGGAAAATCTTGAAATAAATTCAGCTGCTTCATCAAAATAAACTGGGATTTTCTGGGTTTTTTCAAGCAATTTTTAAAAGTATTTTGTTGAAAGAAATTCCGAAAAGAAACCAAAATTCAGCAAAGGCTGCTTTAAAACGGAAAGTTATTTTAGACGAGGGTTGTTAATTTTTTAAACCAATGGAACCCATTGCAAAAGGAAAAGAATATAACAAAAATGAATGGGAAAGTAAATTTCGGGCAATCTGAAGTGTACAAATTGGTGGGGGGGGGGTGTTGAGGGTTTTTAAGTGTAAAAAATGGTTTATCCCGATTTCCAACTAAAAGTCCTATGGAAAAAGTTAAATAGCGAATTTGTAGGTTATAAAAGGATCTAAACATTTTTTAAAGACACGTTTTTCACATAACCTCAAAATTTATATGAAAAATCCAAATAATCAAATGTTTGGTTTTTTTGTTAATTTTTTTTCATGAGATTTGGTGCGAACTTATCTTTTTATGTGGACAAACTGTAATGTTTTTTTTTTTTTTAATTTAAAATGCATTATTCATTTTTACCTTATTTTGACTTAATATCGAAAAAGAATCCTAATTTTTAATCGAAAACTCTCACGTCAAAATATCTGCATTTTTTAAATCCGTGGACTTTTTCTTATGTAAAATCTTAACTTACTGATGGCGTAAAAAAATATAAATTACCATGGTAAATTTTCTCAGGAAATGCAAAAAAAAAACAACAAAAAACTAGAATCAGAAATTTTTTTAAATTGTTAAGTAACATTTTGAGCTATTTATTGAAATTTAAACTTTAATTACTCAAAAAACGTAAAGTTCCATGATAAACAAAAAAAATTAAAAAATAGTAAATTTTGAAAATTTGGTTATTGGAATTTTTCACATTAATTTTTAGGTTAGTGAAAAAAGTGTTTATACAAAGTCAAGTAGATCTTTTTATTACCTATAATATTGCTATTTAGCTTTTTCCCAAAGGACTTGTTATTTTGCCGGAAATCGAGATAAACCGTTTCTTACCCTTAAAACCCTTAACCTCCCCCCTACACTTTCCGACCACAGATCTTTTCACAGATTTTTCCTTTTTCTTCCTTTTTAATTAGTTTCATCCTACTATTTTTTTCACTTTTTACCATTTTGAAAGGCTGCAACACGCAATGCTTCAATTTTCGAAATGTGTCAACACGCATTGGAAAATCTTCAGGGGAAGGGAAATGTGTTACGTTTATCTAATAATAATAAAAAAAGAACCTTAGTGGGGTCACAAAAGATAACGGAGTTTTCGTCATGGAAACTGGCTTTGTCATTAATCATACGAGTAGATCACAGATTTTAAAATTTTCACACATTCAAGTATTTAAGTACATTCCATTCCATTCAGTATCTAAGTACATATTCAGTTTTTTTTTTTTTTTTTTTTTTTTTTTGAGGAAAGATTATGGTGAAGGATCCTCTCCTATGATGGCTCCATTGCCAGGAAAGAATAACTGATGCCCTTTAGATTCCGTCAATTTACCTAGGTGTTATTCGAGGACTGCAATAAAGAGAAGAGGTCTGAAGACGCATCACTGGAGTACACCTTCTGTGATTTGAAATTATTCGATGACTTAAGCTGGACATAGTATTTCTGTTACTGCTCCCTCGTGCATGTCCATTACTATCCGCACACATGTTTCTGGAACTCCGTCCCACACATATCAGATCTCGTGGTTGTCTATCGAATGAACAATATGCAACTTTTCTAAGGAATCCCGATGTTTTTCCACAATGAACCAAATAATTGAATCTATTGTTGATGTTCCGCGACAGATCTGCACTGGTTATCAGATAGCCTTACCTACTATGTTTAGCAGTCGTCTATCCAAGGCTTGCTCAATGATATTCATGGTATGAGACATCAGCTTAATAGAACAGTAATTTTCACAGCTTCGTGTATCCCCGTAACTTTTACTTTATTGTTAGGAATGTGCTCACCCCTCTGGAGCTTGAAAATGAGATTCATGAGCCATCTGATTCCATTTCACCAGTATTTTCCCAAAAACTCCGTAGGTATCTCACCTGCCCTACGCTTTGGCTTTTTTCGAATTTTATCACCCGCCTCACTAAATTCTTCGATTGTAACATGGGGTATTTCCATCATAATAATGTAACCTGTCGTCTTTCACAAGAAGTTGACTTGAGCATTGTTAATGAACTTTGGTGAACAAATCTCCTGAATATTCCTCCTTCTTTGACCATCTATTTTAAAGATTATTGCGCCCTAAATCAGGTTGGTTTGTCGTAGCTTTTGAATAGCTAGGTTCACAACAGCAGCTAAGTAAGAAGTTACCTTTCAGTTCACTACACAGGCCTTCCTTGAAGTTGGGCGCATATCTTTTCTTGTTGCTTGCAGCTTCTGTAACACACTTCGAAGTGCGACTTTGCATTTGTACCAAACTAAACTCGATTATTTTCCTAAATTTTGTGATTTTACCCAAACAAATTTTTGAGTAATTTTTGTCGGCTTGATTTCCGAGAGTCAAATCTTCATAATTTTCCGTTCCCCAAAACAACAGATTGATTCCAACTGGACATAGTTCGGTGCAGCTTGTTTAAGGCAATAACAACATGTATGCTATGATTACCAAAAGATTAGCCAAAGCCGTTCCCCAGTGGACGGAATCTTATCATATTCAATTAATGAGCTTGCGAAAGCTTAAAATCTTTTGCCAAAGTCTTGCTATGACATCAAATTCATCAACATTCGCAACGTGGTGAAATTTCTCGAAAAAAAAGTATTTCAGGCTATTAATTCGATAGATGTGCTTCTCTCTTAGCCGTTCGGATTCGAAATTAAATTGTAGGCCTCTTCCATTTCTGCAGAATATCAACGCACACACAGGAATATTTGAGTGTAAGTCACACCCCGACCCGGCTGAAAGCTGTTGTGCCAAGTATTCATCTCTTAATTTATTTAATTTGATGGATTCAACGCTTGACTGCGTTACCTTTTTACTATTCATCAAGCTTAGTCGTAGACCTTTACACGGAAAAATCCATTTCATCGATGAAGCTCCAGCGGTATGAGTTGGAGCTTCATATTTCTGGAACAATGAGCGGAGATTATTAAAATCAATTATTTAACAGTCCGGTCCAATATATAATTTGTGGGTATTCATTGTGGCCTTTGAACGAAAACTATGTCCCCCACATTGGCCATAACTCCACATCATACAATGTATTTAAGAGGGTCTAATTGACGCTGACCAACACTCTTGGATTCTGAGTGCCCCAAACTTGGCAGTTATATTTATTAACATGAGGTTAATGAGAATCCCATACCAACTTATTCGTACTCCTAGCTAACATACTTCTGTCTCGAGCTTGATGGCTGTCTTTCGAATTCCCCCATGATCTTGAAATATGAAGACATCTTCTTGTATAAAAATATACTGTGGCGTATGCGTAACATTTGTGTGGTTCTTATTTTTAGATCTTTTCAATTGCATTCCCTAAAGCCTAAAGAACATGAATTGGTATAGGTCTTCATCTTAAAAAAATTTATTGTTGCTCGTGGGATACCTATTCTAAATATAAACACAAAACTCAACAACAGAAAATTTCGTCCTCTTGAGGTTACCAATTACCATCCCCATCTATACTAAATAAAGGTACCTTTAGCTATATCACCTTTTGACATTATCTCTCCAAACCCCATTCAAAACCATTTTGACATTCACACAAAAAATTTTTGACATGTTTCCCCATGACCATCATCACTGAATCCAATACATTTTCATCAAAAGTTGATCTTTCAACCCGACCTTGACAAAATACATGACTATGACTATATGCGTCATCCCAAGCCTTCGTGTAATCCTAAAAATTAAAAAAAAAAAAAAGTAATTCACTCAATTTCACAATAATTCAAGTTTCACCATAATTTCCAAATTCACTTTGAAAAGAGAGACACTCCGTGGGAATTTCGAGGAAAAAAAATTATAAAAAAAAACAAAACCCAAAAGAAACTTGGAATGGGATTTTGAAAGGCATATGACTCCAGGCACGTCATCATCAGCATTTACAGATACACACCTCCTCACTCTAGCTCTAGCCAGAGCTTGCCGCCACTGTTGTGTCGCGTCGCGTTGCGTCGCCTCGGCCGTCGTTATTTCACCTTCGCTCGAACTTTTAACCCCAATTTAACAATCCAAACACACCACAAAACACGAAGAAAAAAAGTAAAAAAAAACCAAAACAAAAACAAAAAACTCAATGCCAAACACATTTTTTGGTGTGTGTGAAAAGTCATTTGCTGTTGAGAGTGCTTTGCTCCTGGTTCTAGATACATTTTTGGTTTGGTTTGATGATGGGATTATGGCGGGAAACCAAACCAAAACCAAAGCCACAAAAAGAGGCCATTTACCCGCAACCGTTTGTCGTTTACCCTCAATTAAACTGAAACACAGAACCCAACATTTATAAAAAAAAAAAAAGAAGAACTTATTGCGCAGTGCGTTCTCTATGTCTCCTCATATCTGGGCCTCATCATCATTGTCGATGGTTAGGAGTTCAACTTCGTATCTTTTCCCAGCGCGGCATGTTGAATTTTGGAGCTTAGTCAAGAAGAAATAAAATCCAAAAACAATAGTAACGCCGCCGCCGCCGAAGAAAAAAAAAAAAAGTAAAAGCATACTCGTGACTCGTAATCGAAAAGCTAGAACTTAAAAAAAAAATACAAACGTAAAAATTTTAGGAAACTGGTATATACGCACTATGATCGGGTTAGGGGTGCGGATGGGGTTAAAATAAAAGACAAGAGGACACGTGGGTTCAAAGTCGGTTATTGACTGCTATTTGCGAATTTATTCTAATACCGGGTTCTTGCTTGTAGACAATAAGACAAGAAAGAATACAAGAACGGAGCGGCCGGTGCGTTTGGAAGCCAAAATAAAGCAACTCGAGCACGTGGCCTCGAAGGAGAGATAGGTTTATTGAACTTCCATCTCTCCTCCATAATTATATCTAAGTTGGTTGTCCGGTTTATGCTTTATTTTGGCTTTTGTGATAGTTGATACTTGCGAAGCCGATGCCGCCTTGCTTGGTATTAGAATGGAACCAACAAGCAAAACAATAAACCCAAAGATCTTTATCCCATCACACCTGCTGATTTTGCTGGTTTGCTTTAAGATTTATTGAAAAGTTTCTGGCAGTTGGTTGGGACGTAGTTTTGATTGTAAATTTGTATTCAGAGGAACATTCTGAGATGGTGGTTTGGGGGATGATTATGATGACTAAAGGGTGCAGTGCTTTAGTTTTGTGGTGCTTAGAAGTGCAGGAAGTATGTAAATCTGACCCTAGTCTGTTGCACTGAAGTCGATTTTTCACCGATAGTACATACATTATGTATGAGTCGCAAAAACTTTTTTTTTCAAATGAGCACGGACTCAAGTGGTTGTTAATACCCTTTTGCCGTGAATTCAAAGAGCACAAGCGTTAAGAAATATTGGATAGACAGTAGAGAGAGATGCTTTCGAATATATCTTTACAACGCAATGAGAGTTTTAAATTGAGTCGGGAAGGGCATTTCCCAATCGTGTCGTGCATTACGTCCGAAATTAGACTCGCGAGTCAACAAGTTCTTAGGGAAGTGAATAATACGGAGAGACAGTTTAAGGGGAAGAATGCAATTGGCTATTTCCTTGGTACTGCCCAGGTATGAGTATAATACTCAAGCCTTGGATGAATATGACTTAGGACTTGTCGATTTTAACGAGATCAGTTGATCAGAAAAAATACTTCTTGTATCGCATTGGTGGTTTGTTTTACACGTACCTAGAACGTAAAAAGAGACTCGGAGACAAAATAGAGCCTTGGGGCACACCAAAATTTACCGAAGAAAAGCTTCGTCGAAAATTAGTTCACGCAATATTTGATGGCATTTCTTTTGTAAATGTCTTTGAAATATAAGCTCAATTCTCTGAATTTTTCCAAAACGTTTAAAAGATTGGTTCCGCTGTTCGTTGCGATATGCACCATCATAATACCTGTGGACCTATTGCAAAAAATAAAACCGTACTGCAGTCTGCAGGTCGGTCATTAAAAAGTTTCCGTTGCAATTACATTCTCCGTAAGTTTAAACAAAATTCAAAAAATTGGTATTTAAAAAGTAGCGAGTAAGTGTCGCAAATATGGCCCACGTTGGTAATATGACCCACTGCAATATTTTGTGAAAAAAAATATCCGTTCAAATCAAACACGTTCAAACCGACATTGCATCATTATGTTTTGGTGACAGAAGTTGATCAATGGTGGCGGTCTATATAGTTTTTGGGTAATATTTTTGTATTAATTTTTTTTTTCAAATTTAATAAGTTTTTTCGTAATATACAAAGTGTTATAGTTTTATAAAATTAAATTTTTGATTCCAATTAATTGAGTGTGTGATTTAAAAAAATCAGTGTAATTTTTAGGCACTATCAATCATATGACTGAAATAAAAATTCCAAAATCGGTACTTTAAATAGGACAGTTTTTTTTGCTTTTGACTATCTCGAAGACGGCTCCACCGATTATTTCGAAATTTCTCTCATATATAGGTTTAAGTAGCTCAATTTATACTGCATACCAATATTATTTTTTGAAAAATGTTTTCAAAAAGATTTTCAAAAAACCGCTCCAAAAGATTTTTATTAATTTATTCTCATAAACTCAAATTTATTCAAGAAATAAAATGGCGTACTTTTTTCAGCTCAAATTAGTTTAAGTACCTTTTTATTTACATAAGAACTTTGAAAAATTTATTATCACTGTCACACATTAGAGCAAGTACGTGTGACCCAGTCTACATTTTTTTTTTTTAAAGAATCAAATCATGGAGAATTCTGCCGTCACAAAATATTTGATAGACATTGCTTTAGATATGTACCACCCTGTTCCCTATTTGAAAATAAGTGTAAAGTTGTAAAATGAAGTTCTTTTAATTTTTTGTGAATATTTTTTTCTAACGCTATTTCTTATGTTTTTTTTTTTTATTAAGAAAGACGGAAATGTAAAATCTTTCTAAGACTGTGAAAGAAAGAAATAAATGAATTAAAGTTGGACTTGTCATTATATTTAAAAAAAGTTAAAAGTGGGCTATATTTGCGACACTTACTCTATTAATACTTTTCAAATTGAATCAATGTCCTTTTCTAATGTCCTTTTCATTGAATTAATTTTATGTAAATCAAACCTTAGTAAATGAGTCAGGAACGGATTCTCCGTTAACTTGGCTTATCAGGTATTTACTTTGTTTATCCTTTTCATGATTGACTTGTTTTATCTTGAGTACGAACAAAAATATAAACTGAACTGAACATTCCCCAAGTTAATTCTAAAGCTCATCTTTACTTCGCTAAGCAAAAAGAATTCTATGTGTAGGATTTTATTTTTTGTCCTTAAGAATGCAAATTTACCACCAACAAAAGTCACTCATACCTTATCATCCTTTGAAATGGAAATTCACTGAAACCGATTATCATCTGAACCGCATCCTTTTATTTTCCTTCGTATGCAATGTTTCAGAGCCAAAACTTCAAGTATAATCCTCTTCAAATAACCAATATGCGGAATTTAACTTAAAAAAAAAATGAAGAAAAAAAATATATAATAACCAAGAAACTGTTTGAGCATTCTCAAGCGGAAATTCACTCTCGATACCTTGCCACTTCAATAGCAATGCCATTTTAATGCGGCAGCGACGACGGTGGCGGTGCTGCGCGACTATGGCGGCTTCATCATCGTCGTCATCCTCTATTGAAGTTTATCTCGAGTGGTTAGCATCATCGTTCGAGACGACCGACTTCTTCTTCGTCGATGTCTTCATAGTCCATAGTCGATATCTGCATACTTTTACCTTCTAAAGTAGACTCAGGTGCTTTTGCATCTTCGATCGCATATAAATATCCTTCTTACATTTGGTTCTCAGTTTGTTAGAGAATTTTATTATTATTTTCAGGATTGGTTTTTTTTTGCCTTTGATTTTGCTCTCGATATTCTTATTTGCATAATAACATCATCCACTTGCTGAGATAGTATCTTTGTAAGCGTTTTTTTTTTTCTTTGTATCTTCTGTTCTTTTTTTGTTTCGAGTTTTTGTTGTTTGAAAACGAACCAAGAAGGACACTGGACATCCCATTGTTTTAGTACATAATGTTTTGCGACAAATGCCTTGTATTACTTTTCGAGATTTGGCTATATTGAGGTGTTTTTGGCAAAGACTTGAAATCTATCCTGGCTGGTTACCATCTTTAACACTGTTTTTTAGACCTTCAAACAAGCTATTAAAGCCCAAGATTAGAAAAGCACACCTATTGCTCAGATGGAAAAAGAAGGAAGCTCAGAAATTTAACCAACGCAATACGATAAAATGCACGACTGGGTCGCACGAACTTGCTCGAATGTGTGACAGTGGTTTAGGGGTTTGAGATTTTGATAAAAATAAAATTTTCAAAATTCTTAAATAAATACTTAAACTAATTTGAGCTGAAAAAAAGTACGCCATTTTATTTCTTGGATAAATGTGAATTTATGAGAATAAATTTATAAAAATCTGTGGAGCGGTTATTGAGAGAAAAAGTTTTTTTTGAAAAACTTTTTGAAAAAAATCTAAAAAAAAATTCAAAAACGCCAGTTTATAGTTATTCAGCAAATACATTTATTTAAAAATTTTAGAACAAAAATTTAATAAGCAATTTTCAAAATATTAATTTTTTAAATTTGTTTTTAAAAAATACAAAAAAATATATTTTTCAAAAATATTGGTATGCAATACCAATTGAGCTACCTACAGCTATATGTGTGTCAAATTTCGAAAGAATCGGTTGTGTCGTTTTCGAGTTAGTCGAAAGCAAAAAAAAACGGTGCTTTGGAAAGTACCTTTCTTAGCCATTTTTTAAAACTTTTTTTTCAGCCATATGATTGGAAATAGAAATCGTTAGAGCCGTTTTTGAGAAAAATAAGCTTTGACGTAACGGTTGTATGGCAGGTACCGTTATTTTTTGAGCTAAAAAAAAAATTTCAATTTCCCCTCTGTACAATACCTAAAAAAGTCTATATACCAAGTTTGAAGCAATTCGGCCCACCCGTTTGTGCTGTAGGTCTCTATACATACAGACAGACAGACATACAGACGGACAGAATTTTTAGACCATCTTTTTTCGTCTTCGCTATCATCGTAATGTCATGTTTGATTGTTATCTCAAAACTTTTTTTTTCGACGAATGCATAACTTGCCTTATAGTACCTATAATCGCAAGTAAAAAAGCTCTCAGGGCTGCAGAGCATGCAACAACGATGAAGGAAATCGTTGTGGATTCTTAGGATTTGGTACATTTGTGGTCCCGCGAGCCGCGTTTTCATAAAAAAATTGTAATGTGATTTTTTTATTCGATTCTTCAAATATTTTCATCCAAAAAGGAAGGCCGCTGTCCTAAGCAAAAGGCTGCACCTGTTTGCATTAGAACTTACTCATTTTATTCACACAAATTTCTATTAAAGCTTTTCAAAGGTTCAATTTGTTTATCAAGCGGATTTTTGTATTAAGAATCTTTTCGATGATGGTTTGATTTAGGGTTTTCGGGTTCAAATGTGTTTGTGGAAAGGTGCTGTTTAAGCGAAAATGGCGTATGAAATGTTTTGTTTTCTTATGAAAAATGTGAAGTAGGTTCGGTTATTTTTGAATAGCTTGGCAACACAAAGTCCTAGAGCCATACGGTTTTCAGTGTTGAACTAAGAACTAATATGAGCATTGAGTTTTGATAACAAAATAAGTACTTATCTTATAACGTGAACAAAATTAGTTTGAAATTTTGTTTTAAATGTTTTTTTCAAAATGTTGAGTTTGAAAATTAATTTTTCTAAAACATTATTATTATTATTATTATTACAACAACTCCGTCGATGAATCGAACGGAGTAGACACACTTACAAGCACTGGCAACTTAGGCCTTCGGCTCAAGACAACACACAGTAATACGACAGAGAGAGACAGACAGAACAGAAGATAGAAGAACACACAAACGAATGCCAACAGCTCGCAGTTATTAGTTTGACGGTCCTACATCTTACTACTAACCACGCGCAATGATGCTTGATTTCGCTGATCTATTGGGAAGCGATGCTTTATCAGAACCAAGGCTTTATTAAAAAATACAATAAAACAAGGAATTTCTGGCCTTCAAAAATGGTATGGCATCACGTTGTAGGAATTACTGTTATTTTTAAATATATATTTTTTTTAATTTAAGTTTTTTTTTTTAATTCCACGTCCCGACTAAACGGAGTGGAATAGAAACCCCTCCCAAACGGTTTTTTTTTCTTGTCTTAACAAACATACGCACTCTAGCCTTTTGATGAACCTTATAACGATCACCCTGTATGCTTTTGTCAATAAGGTGCACCAAACTATGCATCACCAGAGGCAATTATAATTATGAGGTAGTTCGGAGAATTAACTAAGAAAACAATATCGGCTCTGTAACCAAAAATTGAGTGAGTCTTTGGACTCACAGCGCAACGATTCTGGCTTTCCGACTTTAGCCCTGCACTTTATCGCTGAACAAAATTTTCTTGTTTCTTCTGAAAGTCGGGATCAGAATGCAATCTTGATGCAATGAAATTCACGAACAGAGCTCTGTGTTTTGAATAAATCTGCACAAATTGCTTGCGTTGTTCAGGCGTCAGTCGAATCATGCTGAAATGGCAAATTCAAAATAAAGACAAATCACATGGCAGATGACAAAATGGCTGTGAATGAAAACAGTGCTGTCAATTTAAAGTTCTATAGCTCGAAAAAACACTCTTAACAAATGCCGAATATTCATCAAAGTCGGTCAAGCTGTTAAGAAGGAAATGATGACAAGAACACTGGAATTTTATAAATAAAAAAAATTCCTTATAGTAAGGAAACAGCCAAGAATACGTATGTATTTGTCCTGGATTAACTTGATATTGAATGTTTTTCTCTCAATAAGATGAAGACTTTGTTTTAAAAAAAAATATTTTCGAAAATTAAAATAGCTTTAAAATAATAGAAACTATGTTTCTCTGTTTTATTCGCAATAAATTTAGAATACTGGTTTCTCGGAAACAAAAAAAAAAAGAAATTGTTTGAATCCTATTAATTTGCTGAATTCATGTAAATTTCGATTTGATTCAAAGAAATTGGCTTTGAATGAAGATGTGTTTCCAAGAAAGGTTTTTGCTTTGATTTGGTGTTTTCTTAGACCACATTTCTCGAACGAATGCTTTATAATTGTGTTTTCAAGAAACTGATGCACTTTCTACGAAAATAAAGCCACCTCTTTTGAAATTTGAAGAATCACTTCTACAAAAATTAACATGCGGCTTATAATTTAATTTAAATCAATTTTTGTTTTATGTCTACCGAGAAATGTTATTATGTAATTTAAAATAAACACAAAAGTGTGTTTTAAAAGCCCCTTTTAAGCTTCTTTTTAACAATTTAATTTAATTGTGTTTCTTACCAGGATCGGTTCTAAATCTCACCTGGAAGAATTTGTTTTTAAGAAAATCTACGTCTCCTTTGAACTCATGAAAAAAAGCCATTGCTTGCATCACACGTTGCATGTGACCGTAAAATATCTTTCCACAAAATTGTTGCCTGAACACTATTTAATCTACTCTGTCTGACAACAATGTCACTTGTCAATTAACATGCAACGTGTTCGCCTTTAATTCCGTATGTGCCTCTTCCTTGATCCACTCTCTCAACTCTAAACACATCCCGGAACGGAAAAAATAATTTCGTACGCAAAAACTCTGGAATAATGTAATGGAATTCCGTCGTAATAAGATAAAGACTATGAGGTGGATGGGTTGGGGGATGGGGAGGTTATGGGAGATGAACACTGAACAAAGCAGTGAGCAAGCACCCTAGATAAATGGTTGGCCAAGGATATATATATACCGCCCCTCACCGCCTAACATGATTTATCCCTGCAGTCGATTGTCTAATGTAAAACGTAATCCAAGCACATGCCTCCGACAGTCGTCTTTGTTCGTTCCGTCGTCGTCGTCCGTTTTCGAAGTCTTTTATTTGTCGTATAGTCGTCGCGTCGCATCGTTGGTGAACGAACGAACGTTCGTTGGGAAAATTGAATTTTCCTCCTCTAATAGATAAATAGATAGGAACATTAAAAAGAATCCGTATTCCCGGCAAAAGACATGTGGGAGTCCCTTTTCAAAGGATATGTTTATTTTTTTTTTGTTCCTGTTCGAGTGTCTTCTTTTGCCCATCTCCATCTTCAATGTTTGACGGGAGCAATTTGTGCGAACAAAGAAGCCACAAGAGCATCATCATCATCATTGAGCACGGGGTCGTTCGGTCCGTTGCGTTGTCTGGCTGGCTTTGGCGGTTCTTGGTCGATCGTCCTCATTTCTGTTCGTATTATTTTTTTTTTCTTGTTGTTGTTTTGCTTTCCAGCATTGAACGACACGACGTAATTAAATTCCACACTGCCCATGCTACTAATGCATTTTCTGCGTAATTTCCTTTTGATATTTAATTTTTGCAAAAAGACAGAAAAAAAAAATAGGAATGCCATAGACCAACCGCCAACATCCAGGGTCTTAGTATATTGATTCTGTTTCCTGAAATGAAAATGATGAATCGCACACGTGTGTGCGATAGACTGCAATCTGTTGCTCATCAATATGGTTCGGTATAGCCAACTCCCACATCCTCTGCCGCACAACCTTTCTTTTCCTACAGAATTGATTGTAAACAACTTAAAATGACTTAAAGAAATCTTGTCAGTTGTAACAACTTGCTCATTGTTATCGAAGGTTGAATATTATTTTTTTGCTTTTCGAAACAGATTTTAATTTTGTTTTTCAAAACTTCGCAACATTGAAAAAGCCAACATTGACTGAGGCCACCTAGACTGCTTTTTGCAGGCGAGGCCTTCTGGATTATCTGCTCGATCTCTGGAAACCTCTGTTATTTGCGTAAACCTATTTCCATGTATTTTTGTGGTTCCCCACGTTGGGCGCCAATTATGTTAATAAATCTGTTAAGACAAAGGGAGTCCTTATTATCTTATACGTCCTGGGAACTTCACGTGCTCATGTATATTTTTATGTATTTTCGCCCAACGTGGGAACATGCAAGAATACACCTTCCGTGTTCACCACGTTGGGCGCCAGTTATGTTTATTAATCATTTGAGAAAAATAGAGTACTTATTATCTTCTGGGAACTTTAGGTATGACGTAAATTTTCATGTTTCTTATTGTATTTTTGCGTTTTCCCCATGTTGGGCGCCAGCTATGTTCATTTATTGTTGTACAAAACAATAACGATGCTGCGCTTTATTGGCACTTTATTCGTTTTTTCAGCAAATAACCAACCATATATTTTAAACTTTTGATTTATTGCGGTAATCATTTACATAATATCAAAAGTTACACATAAAGTGTCCTTTCCGTGACGTTTCATTATGGGGTTCTTGTCTTGTTGATAACTAGAAAAGATCGAAAAGAAAAATTTCCCAAGGGCTTATCTTCTCTGGGCTAGAAGTTGCACTGACAAATCAAGGAAAGAAAAGAGCCATTCTTAGCTTCTAATCGTTGAGAACCTCTAGTATGCTCGTATAGTATAGTTTCCTGAGTCACAGTTATTTCTGTGCATCCTGGCGTATTCTACCTCATTTCCCACGTTGGGCGCCAATTACTTGTATTCATAATTTTTGTTTAAATCAAATTAAATCACAAAACATTATTCATTTTTAAAAAACATATTTGTTTCAATATTACAGTGAGCTATATTTGCAACAATCTGATTTTCCTAATAGCTACTTCGACCAACAACAGATTTAAAACCAAATGTCATATACTTTATCGAAACCAATAAATATCCTTAAAAAATCAAATCACTGCAACGAACAACGCACTAAAAAGATGAATAAGCATTTAAATTTGAAAAATGTTGCCCCGAAAGATGCGAGACTTAAACCAGCCACATCTAGTAGGTACGAATATGAATAAGAAAAAAATAAAATACAACCGAGTATCTCTTTGAAACGTTTTGTATAAATATCTTGTTTATTATTTGCTCGTAAATATTTTTAAGTTGCAAATTATAAATTATCGTTTCGATGAATATATGTTGCGATGCTCCGCCGCGCAGCGCTGGCGTTGTGTACGCGCCGCTGTATACGTTACGTATTCGTAATGTTTTGTTTATGGTTCAAGGGAAAGTGTGGCGTAGATAAATATTTGATTTTTTATTTTGTTCACTCAGCAGCTCTTTGATGTTTATTTTTTTTTTTAATTTTTATTTTTTTTATTTGTTGTTGTCTGTGAAATTAATCATATCATAACCAAGAAGGATGAAAGGATCCAAAGAGGGAAGTTTTTATTTTGACAGCTTAACCGGGGCAACAAATTAATTAAATCAAATGGAATGAATAACAATTTCGTTGGAAAAAGCACCACAAAATGAAATATTATGAATTTAATGTTTTTATTTTATGGAATGAAAGTATAGTATTGTGAAGTGGGAGTGTTTGGAATTTCGCTTTAAAACAACACACAGACTATATACGGTTGTTAACCCCCATTTTGTGGCGGGAAGTTTTGGTCAAATTGATGTTATTTTTTAGGATGAATATTTTTATGTTTTATAAAATGGTTGTTTTTTTATGACAATAGACACACATTAACATTTATTTGAAAGTTTAGAACAGTTTACAGTATATATAAATACTAGCAAATATTTTTGTTTAAAAAAATTTTCTTTCCAACGAATTGCAATATAATTAAAATTTTATATTCCTTTTGATTTTAGCATTTCTAATTGAAATAAACATCATTGCAAATTTTGGGAAAAAGAAAACAATTTAATTATGGTTTCCTAGAAAAACGTTCTCACAAAAACTGTGTTTTTTAGTTGAAAAAAAACATCCCAATATAAACAAATGAAAATGGGTTTCTAAGTAAAACTAGCAAATGTCTTATAAGAACAGAATTATTTTTAAAATGAAATCAAAAATATTATAAACCGTCCGAGATAGGAGAATACAATTCTTATAAGTATGAAACACTGTTCCAAGAAATAAATAACATACAAATTCCAGTCCGAATTTTTGTAAACAATTGTTCTAATTTAATTTCTGCTGGAATGAAATTTTAACCCACGCATTCTCTTGGAGTTCAGTTCTTCCCTTAAGATGAACGAAAGGAGGCCAAGGCTGAATTGTAAATGTGGCGAATTGTAAATGTTTAACAAAATGATTCGGGCTGAGCCCCCAAGTGGCTTTCAGCTTGAAAAAGATAAGCAGACACACTGTGTCATATCGTGTACCGTTGTGATACCACAAATGCTGGAGGCGTTTGTTCCTCTCAACTGGGAGTCATATCGAACTTTTTTCTACGAAGTGTAGGAAAGAATAAATGTCTAAATTTAGTATTGAAGAAGAATTTTCCGAAAAAGAGTCTTCAAGGCAGTGCAGGGTATGTCCAAAAAAGATGGACAGTTTCTCCAATAGTTGTTTGCGTGTCTTTTGCGGTGTTGGTTTATATGAAATCGTATCCGCCTGCTTAGAGAGATCACGGTTTTAGATCGCTCTAGATACAGCTTTTTCCAAATCTCTATAGTCTCTATACCTACATACCTACATATTATGTTACTATACTTGATTTCGATGGGAATACCTAAAGAAAAAAAATATTCAAAGGTTTTTGATAGCAAAAGAATTTAACTGGATCGCAGTGAAGCATCTCATAGGAAACTATTGCCTAGTGAACACCTTTTTTGAATTTTTGAAAATGAAATTAACTGAGTTCGGTCAACCCGCTTCTGCCAAAGAAAAAAAAATTTCGATTTCATCGGAATCGTTTAAGTGGCTTACGAGCAAGTCAATATTAATTCTATGTTAAGAAGTGTTATAAGACTACCTAAGCAATTAATTCCCACCAATACAACAAAAAGGAGTCGTTAGAAAAATGAAAAGTGTAGTATTAAAAAAACAATGTGCGTGCGTACAAAGTTCACATGCCAGAAGTGAAACTTCTTTGGCACACTAATTTTTGTTTGCACCGCATCAGCCCACCAGTGCAGCTTCTTAAGGCCGCTTACCCCCCTAACACATTTAATATTACACATTACACATCACATTTTTCATATCAACCTTCCAGCGCTCATTTAACCACACATCAAGTCACATCCCTGCTACCCGCCAATCTGTTAAAAATCTTCAACTGCCTAACTGTCTACAGTGGATATACGAAACACTTCTGTCTGCTAAGACACACATAATGCATACCGTCCCTGCTACCCACCGTTCTTTTTTTAACCATCAGCTGCCTTTTGTGCTATTATAAAATAAACCTAACCTAACCCACAGCTCTCTCTCCCCATTGCACTGTGCGTTATGCGACGTTCGCTCTATCTCACTCTCTCTATCTTGATCTTTCTCACTCGCATGCTCCCTACTCTCGCTCCAGGGCTATGTGCTTCATGCTACGTTAGCCCTTTCTCATTCTCTGTCAATCGGTCTCAATCGCTCTCTCCCTCTTCTTGGGCGGAAACATCCCACATTTCCGTCGCGCTAATTTCCGCTTCATCCGTAAAAAAATTACCCTCATTCGTCTAAAGAAGTTTCACTTCAATAAGTATAAGACGACTATGCACGTTTCCGTCTACGAAGAAGAACTTAAAATTCTTCGATCCCGTCAAGCGATGCACAATTAAAGCATCTCCAAGACGACAGAATATATTACATATCATATCATCATTATTAGAGTTTTCAGTATTTATTGTTTTTCGGGATCTAGTAAGAATTGACAGTTTTTGGCATTTGGATTTTTCCCGACCCACAACAAAGCACCTCCTAAAGTAAATTTGATCAAAATCATTGGAGTTGTTTTCGAGAAAAATCTTTCCTTTAATTAACGATATTAATACTTCTTAGAACTCCAAATCCAATAAAAGAAAAATACTCTTAAACCAAGATGTGCGAAGTATAACAAGAAAAATCAGAGTTTAGGAATCCATATACACTGGGGAGAAACAGCAACGTAAAATTTAATGGATCGTATTTGATTTTACGTTTTATAATACTCGTAGTACCTACACAAACATTTTCAATTTTACGTTGAACATCTTTAATTTTACGTTGATAATGGTCAAAGCGGTTTTCTTTGATTTTATTCCTTGAATTCCAGTTTATTGCCTCCTAGTTACTTGAATAAAAGTTTTGAAGGTCCTAACGTTAATTTCTTTATCTACTACCTTAGACTTCAAAACACGTTATAAAATTTTAAGCTTCCAAGAATATGATGGGAGTGGCAAAACCATACCTCATTTATTATGATTTCCTGGAAATTAACATTCCTGAAATAAAGTAGGTTTGATAAACAAAGCACAGTAATTAAATAATTTAATATTAATAAAGCTCTTATTACATACTAACAACGCAATTTAATCACTCATTTTCTCGAATGTGGCGTTACCGAATTGTAATTCCAACTGTCATTAGTGACTGCCTAATGGATATGTCCATCGATAAGCACAAAGAATTCAAAGCCCTCAGTTAAAACATTCCTATTAGCCAATTACCTACATCCCATTAGATTTGAGAGAGGAAAACCTACTTGTCGTGGTCGTGCATTGGTAGTTAGTTGTGACTTGTGACTTGTTGTAGTCAGAGTCACCCTAATGACTTGGAAATACCTTCGGTATCTCTGCATTCCATGCAAGGTTTTTCGCTTTAATTTTTTTTATATACATAATGTATAATTTTACTCCAAAACACCATACCTCACCTCAAACGTCATTGACACAAATAACTTTCCAATTGTGCCTGCCTGCCTTTATAATTATAAAAAAGTAAAAAAAAAATGTTTGCGAATCGAATGAGCCTTAGAAAACACTTTAATCAAAGATACTCGTTGAAACATAGAAACATATCTGTGATGGAAATAGCATGACACTCGCTCAATGTGATGCAGTTGCATGTATGAGGCGCTATGAATTTGAGAGTTGTAAAGGGTGTTTTTTTTTGAGAGGTATAGAACTTTAATATGGCAGCACTTTTTTCATTGATAGCCTTTTTGTCATCTGCCATGCTACTTAACTTTTTTTAATTTGCTGTTTTATTTTCAATCGACTGACGCCTGAACAACTTATACAAATTAAGCAGATTTATTCAAAAAAACATGGTTCGAGATTGCTATTCATCCTGATTTTCGCAAGAACATTTTATTCAGCGAACTTTTAAAAACGATGCCGTCCAAGGGGGGGGGGGGGTGGGGGGTTACAATCAATGGAGACCATTTTAGAACCACGTTCAAAGACTTTTTCGTGCTTGAATTGAGTTGCCTTGATGCGAATAATCTGTGTTTCTGACAAGACATGTCAAACAGCGCGTGCCACAATTGATTTGTTGAAGGAAATGTTTGATGAGCACATTATATCAAGTTTCGGACCTGTGACCTGCGTTGGCCTCCAAGATCGTGCTGTTCAACATTGCTAAATTATTTTCTGTGATGTCGCGAACTGCGCTTTATTGCCAATATATGACCCTAAATTCTTTAAAGACTGATCTAAAATTGGACTTCAAAATTAGCCCGCAGTGCCCATATGTCAGAAATTATATTCAAATAAAGTAAATTTTATGGCAAGTAATACAATTTATCTGTACTTTAATTAATTTTATAGGTAGTTCTATAACTTTAAGAAAAAACACCCTTTATATGTTGCAGTGTAAAAACAACAACACCTTCTCCTCATATCCGCTAGATTAGATACAATTGCAAAATGACAATTCATCTATACAACCATGCAAGGAAAAAACAACTGTCTCTTTTTTAAGCGGATGAAGATAGACTAAGCGTCGCGTCCGTCACTTGGTCGGTCGCTCGAGGTGATTGCGATCTGTGAGACGTAAAACGAAGTTAGTAATTTTTCTCACTACAATCATCATTATGGCGGTAGTATAGTTAAGTGGTTAAAGTTATAAATGACGTTCCGAAGACTTTGGACCGATACGCTGCTGGCTGTCGACAATGGAAATACATCAAAACATTGAAAGCAGCAGTAGAAACAAAAAAAAAACACGACACAAAAATAAAAGAAATCAAAACAAAAACAGAAAAATAAAAAAAAAACCCAAGAAGAAGTAATACGAATCAAAATAAACAACAAAAGAGAATCGTTGACTAGAAATTACACTGACCTACATTCGGATGTAAACAAACATGACCTGGAAATTATATATTGTTTGCAAACACAACAGAAATGCGAACTTTTTTTTTTTGCTTTTGGTTTTTTTTTCTGTTTTTGCAAAAAAAAAAAATTATAAAATTCAAAACAAACAAATTAGGCAACGAAGAAGAAGTTTCCATCATCTAGGAGTAGAGCAGAGCAGGTGGGATCGGGATTGGGATATAATCAGTTTCACATTCCAAGCGGACCGACCCCGAAGCAGCTTGAGGGTTTAGTGAAGATATTGGTAGGCTCCCGCCCCCATAACCGAGCTACAACTAAGCTTTAGATACATTTTTTTTTTTTTGAACCAAGCCGAAATAGAGCGTATAGGTAAATTGCTTGAGTTAATGATGGGTTTTGGAAGCAACGTAACAGGCAGTATAAGGCAGACAGCAAAATCATCACCAGAAGCAGCCAGCAGAAGCAGCCAGCAGCTTATAGCGATTTAGTGTTTACTGTTTACACAAACGATTGCACCGGGACAAATTGATAGAGATATAAAGCAGATGGGCACGTTTAAGATTATAATCGTGGTTCGTGGCAAAAAACTGAGATAAAATTGTATCTTTTTTTTTTACTTTTGTTTTAAGGTAAACAAAGTAATCAATTTGATTTGTGTCTTGAAAGTGCTGACGAAATTTCGAATGAGTTTTAAGTAAGATTTTGTTGTTTAAATGCTCCAGCATTCAGTATTCAAAAAAAAAAAAACAAAACCATTTGGTTATTAGGTTTAGCAACGGTATACTAAATCTGTTGGTTTTATTATGACAAGGCAACAATTTGACATTAAAAAAGGCTGTTTAAGGTCCGGGATGAAATTTCTCGAGAGATATTCAACATTAATTAAAAATTTTAAAAAGTCTTACGTTTTTCTTATAGTTTTTTAATAAATAATAAGCAAAACAGGAAATTCAAATCGTAATTTAAAAAATGATTTAAAATCATTTACATTTTTTTTCTAATTTTTTTTTTTGATCAAAAAAATCAACGAACTTACTTATTTAAAAAAAAAAAAAATACTTGGCGGGGCCGGGGATTGTTACTTACAATCTTAACCATTCCTATGTGTGCGTTGATATTCTGCAAAAGTGAGAGACCTACAACTTACCGCCGAATTCGAACGGCTAACAGAGAATCCCTTTCTATGACACGATTTTACTGTAGGAGGGTTCGTCACTTTATCGCAAAAGGCAGTACCACGAAAAAAACTAAGGTGGAGTCAGGGATCGAACCCAGAACATTCGGCGTGGCAGTTTGACACACTAACCGCTACTCCACGAGGTACTACAACTTACTTATTTATCGACTAAAATAAGGAAAAAAGAAGGTTTTAAGCGATCAATCCGGTTTCAACGGTTTTTAAGAAAATGGCCAAACTTTAACAAGGATTTTATCAATTCATAAATGTAGTTGATTCTTTCTGGGATTCCCTACTGCCACTGGCCATGTTAATATTTTTGTTTCCATCCCGGTGATAACGGATATCTTTCATAGAACTGCTTTCATGATTTTGATTAAACTTTGGTCAAACATATTCAAATCTAGTGCCATAAGATGACAAGGCTATTCCTGAAATTGAAAAAAACCTTGGTTTCCTTGATGTTTCTTTAAGTGTGGGTCCAATATTATTATGCGTTAATCTAGTTCTAGAAGAAGGAGGTTTTTAAAAATTGCCTCCAGTTGAAGAGAGCATGCTTGATTTCGTTCAAAGTTGTTAAACTGTTTAGCCCAACTTCCTTGACGCTAATGCATTCACTGGAAAAACTTTTTTTTAGAATTCCATTCCAAGTTAAGGTTTAATTTGGCTATGTTGTCTCAGTGTATGTTCTATCCAACACCATTCCTAGTTAATGTTGTCTGGATTGACTTTTTTCTGTCAGGTCCTATTCCACTTTTCACAACGTATCAGAAGATTATACTGCAGACAATGGATGAATTCCTAGCTTGCTCCAACAGATATCTAACGATTTATTCGAAACCTTTAAGTCTTATCAATGGCTTACCTAAGCTAGTATGAAAAAGCACAGTTTTTACTCTGGAATATATCACTAGCTTACATACCCCTTTATATACATTTATAGTCTGCAGAAATGTAAGGAAGCTGCCAATTCTGAACTTTTTTAGTCGTGCAGTTCCGTGATCAGAATAAACATTCTCGCAAAGGAAAGTGCCATTGAAAAGTAAAAATTTAAAGAAGATTCAGGAATTGAACCCATGCAGCATACACCTTCTCTAAAATTGCAATTGCAAATTGCAATACATAGCTCGCTTAACTTATAATTAATTCCAAAAACAATCTAATCAAAATGGATCCCTTCATCTGTCAAATTCTTTCACCAAATGACACAAGTACAGTACTCAACAAAACTGTTTTACACTACAAAGTGCAAACAATCGAGTCTAGACAGGTACAGTATTTTAAAAAGAGGGACGCATTTCCTTGGAATGTAGGTCGCCGCCAAATGTGCATTCAAAAACAAAAACCAAAAACGAAAACAAAGACAATACACAGACAAAACAAACGGCAAATACAAAATACCTCAACTGCCAAGTGCTAAGCCAAAGCCAGAGCTATAAGCCATCAGCAGCCAGCCAGACAAACACAAGACTTTTGCACTTCTCCTTTCGATTAAAACATCATTCGCCGATTTTTCCTTTTTTTTATTTTGGTTTAACGATTTTTCTTTGTTTTCATTTTGTTTCTTGCAGTTTTCCTGCACCTTTTGTTCTTCTTGTTTTTTTTTTTTTTTTTGTGATAAAATTTCGCCTTGTTGGCGATCCGCAATAAAATCGTTCGTTTGGACTTCACATCATGATGAAGCACCAAAACAAATAAACACGAACATTGTGGATCAAAATGCCAAAAACTACCATGCCGACCCCGCCTCTGTCCATGAGTCTAAAATTAAAATTGAAAAACATTCAAAATAGAAAATAGAATTAACATCTTGTAGATATCTGTGTTTTTGTTTTTAGAGCGTTCCGCGATGGCAAAGATACAATTTCACGCTCCGGCAAAAAAAAAATCAACTTACTACACACAAACTGAAGGCATTATTGCACTCATCGAGGCTTGGATCTTCAACAGAGGAGGCGAGGGTAACTATTTTTAGTCAAAACATTACAAACAAGCATTTTCAAACATAAAAAAGTACCTTATACAAGATTATCCGTGCTGCGAGACAGATGGGTACACAACAGTGCACTGCACAAATTGCATGCCAAAAGCGCGCCCGTCCGCGGCGATAGGGCGGCGCAGCGCGGCGATGCAATGCCGATGCCGCTACTGCTGTTGGAATTATTGCATTTTTATGCGTCTAGATTGCAGACGCCACCGTTAGATTGGCAGTGGTATTCTGTTCAGATTTATTTTGTAATTAATTAGTCTGGCGCGTGTTGGGTGTGACGAAAGTTTTTTGGCCATTATTGAATGTGACAAACGGCTGTGATCTAGCTAAGCTGTGCATCTAGCTATACAAAAGAATACAAGAAAAAGGGGTTGTCTCCCTAAAGCATGTCCGAAAATAAACGAGAATTTCAAACCTTAAATATAAATATAGGTGCCCATAGTAGATTGGGAATGTTTCGTTTTTATAGAAATTTCACTTTCAAATGCATGTGCGCATTTTTCCAATCTATAACAGATACTTTAATATGTTGGCTTCTTGATTAAACTTTGGATTGATTGAGGAGGACAAAGCACGATACATATTTTTAAAAAACCTAGCTACATCATGAAGTTTAAATAAAAACAAAATGTGCTAATTTGTTTCCCCTATATATTCGCTTAGTTGCATTTCTGGGTTAATTGCAGTTTCATTTCATGGATTTTTTTTATCAACTATTTATAATTTGTTCTGTTCAAATGCATCTGTACAAAAAAAAAATATATTTTTCGTTTAATATAAACTGAGGTAAGATAAAGTAGGTAGTGCATTTATGACAGTTCGCTCTGTGCTCCACAATTGTGTTTTATTTTGACTGAAGTCAAGAACACACTAAAGCATTACCAGCATAACTACACTGCTAGTGAACTGTATAGCTGCACAATGGTGTAGTTGCAGCAGTAGCATGTAACAATGTCAAAGTTAAATGTACGTAAATCGTATTGCCAGGCTACAATATCAAGTAGCAGCTAAAGCATAGAGAGTAGCTGAAGTACAAGTCGACTCGACTCCAACTTCACGAACATGCTGCGCTGCAAAACAACAACAAACCAAAATGGTAGATATGATTTTTGTTTGAGTTCATTTCTGCACATTGTATTCGTGTATGCTGCTTAGTGTGCTACTTTTTTTGACATTAACTTTAACGTTGCTACGTGCAACTGCTGCAACTACACCATTGTGCACAGTCAGTTAAATTGGACGCTGCAGTATGTCATGATTCGATTTAAAGCACAAATGCTACACTGGTCGATGGCAACCAACTCAGAGAATTTATTTTGCAAATATAAATTTCAACTTGGAATTCGGAGAGGATATTGTTGACGTCAACCCACGATTCCAATCTGTCTGCTAGAACTCCACAGAACAATTTTGCCAGGACATTCATAAACGAGATTCCTCGATAGTTTTCAACCAGGTCCAGAGCTCCTTTTTTGTGAATTGGGAAGATCACTGACTTTTTAAATGAACTAGGGATGTCCTCATTTTGAAACGCTTTGTTGAATAGGATCTTCAGTTGGTCGATGAAGCAAGGAGGTGCGTTCTTGAAAAATTCATATGCGATACCATCTTCGCCCGGGGCTTTTCCATTTTTCGCTCTGTGAATAACGGCATATATTTCAGAAACTGTTATTTCTTGGTCCAAGCACTCGTTGTTTACCAAGGGTTCCGCAAAGTGGTAGTTCAGTGTGGATTTGCCATAAAGGAGATTTTGGAAGTGTACAGATAGGTCATCAGCAGTCAGTCCAATACCTATTGCAAAATTGGATCCATTTAACTCTTTCGTAATCTTCCAGAATTCCTTAGAACTTTTTGTTTGACCAAGTTTACGTGCTTGCTTATTTTCGTATGCAGTTTTCTTTTTCAAACACATTTCTTTGTAGCGAGAATTTGCTTCAACATACGATTTTTTTAAAGCTTGGGAGTTGGAATTCCGCATAGCATTAAGGAGAGAAAATGATTTTTTACGACATTTCATACATTCATTGTCGAACCACTTTTGTTTGAACTTTAAGATTCCATTACGAGCCATAGATGATGCAGAGCTCCTAATGCAGCGCATAAGTTTGTTTGAATGTACTTCAGTTGAATCAGAGCATACATTTAAGGTTGACATATGATGTTGTAAATTTTGTTGGTATTTTTCCGCATCTTCCTGCTTCCACTTCAATCTAGGGATAAGTTTCAGAGTTCTTTCTTGATTGGAACTTTGACTGGTCCAAACGACGGTAATGGGCATGTGGTCAGAAAAGTTTTGGTGCTGTACCTCGAATTTTGTTATTAAGTTGACCCAAATGTTATTTGCCGCACAGTAGTCAATAACGGAGTTGCCCTGTCCACCATAGAAAGTAAAATTACCATCGTTATCACCATTCGTACATCCATTTAACACTATGCAATCATACAACTGTAGCATTTCTAAGAAATGTGTGCCGTTTTGGTTGTGTACAGCGTCTTTTGATGATCTGTTAACAGGATTTAATAAGGAGTTGTTAATACTTTGAGATGTGATGATTTGTAGGTTGCTGATTCTCGCATTGAAATCTCCAATCAATAAAACGCTTTTTCCTGCAAGGTGCTGCATGATGGTGTTCAAACGTTCGTGATCTTCATTCCAATGATTGCAGTTTATATAGAACGGGATAATGTACATATTATTTTCACTTAGAACTTTCACAATAGTGACTCCTTCATGTTCCTCAAAGTTACAGTTTTTTAATAGCGCTGTTTTTATCCCAAAGACACTGCCTCCACTTGCTCGTCCTTTAACATGATTTTTTATTGCAGCTTCCCAAATTAACTTATATCCACTAAAGTATTTTGTAAATTTGCTAAGGTTTTCTTTAGTTACATGAGTTTCGAATAGAAAGAACAAATCAAAGTTTTTAATATAACTGAAAAAATCTACGAACATGAGTTTATTATTTAAACCCGACACATTATACGACAAAATATTACAATTATTAATAGTTAGTGAGCTGACGGCATTACAATTTCAATTTCGTATCATAGTACTAGAACTTTCAGAGTTTCTTAGAAGTGGCATCCCTGGAGTAGTATCAACTGGTCTATACCATTCGTTATGACGTCCGTTTGACATCACTATTTGTTTGACAGCTCCGAAGTCTATTTGACCAAACATTTCTCGAAGTTTATTTTCGCCGTCCTCATTTTCGTATTTTAGTGTATTATTATTATTTAAATAAAAAGATTTATTCGCAATTATTATATTATTGTTTTTAATTTGAATCGCTTCAGTTGGTTGTTTTGTCTTTATAGCTTTCCTGTAGCCAAGTAGGATTCTGCGTTTGTGTTGTGACCGTTTTGAAAGATCGCGTTGAACGAAGACACCTGTGCCTTTGAGTTTAGCAGAGTTCCGCAGCATAGCCAAAGCATTCTTGTTGGAGCCAGTGTCAATTTTAAGCTTTATAACTGAGTTATTTTCGCTTAATTTAATGACATCCGAAATTTGTTGAGTTTCTCCTAATTCCAAGCTGGTTTTAGGAAAAACTATTCCACCATCGATCACATTTTTACAATTACGTCGATCGTCAAAGCTTTTCAAGCTAGGAACAAAAAGGTTTACGCATTCTTTGTTGATTTCAAATCAGCTTTTGACTTGGTAAACCGGAATGCTCTCTTTTATAAGCTCACGCAAATAGGTATTTCGACAAAATTTATCCACGCAATAAAAGAAATGTATTTCGACTCAAAAGCAGCTGTCTGGGATGGGTCAGTATATTCAAAATGGTTCGCAACAGACAATGGTGTCAAACAAGGATGTCTCCTCAGTGCTCTTTTGTTTTCACTGTTCATCAATGACATAGTGAATTGTCTTCCTGGTGGAATTCGTATATCTGGAATGTCAATCAACGTACTGCTGTATGCCGATGATTTGGTTTTACTTTCTGAGTCAGCCGATGTATTACAACTAATGATAAATCGTCTATCAGAATATTGCTGCAAATGGGATCTTCTAATTAACACTATGATAAATCTAAAATTATGGTATTTTCGAGATCTTCCAGGAGCCAGGACCGTTATAATTGGTACTTCAATGGTAACCCTCTGGAAATGGTTAACGAATATAAGTATTTAGGAGTGAAACTTAATACAAAGATGGACTTTCACGAACATTTAGTTGAAAAAACCAATATATGCCAAAGTATGGTAAATCTCTCGTGGAGAAATGTTTTTTCAAACAAACGAATCCTACTCTCTACGAAATACAAAATATTCGACGCTGTTGTGAAGACTACGCTTTGCTATGCTGCTCAAGTGTGGGGTATGGAAGAGTACGAAACGATTGAAAAATTCCACAGAAATTTCTTAAAAAAACTTTTCAACCTTCCCCTGAAAACCCCAAGCTATGCGATATACATAGAAACAGGACTTCCTCAGCTTTTTACTAGTACTTTGAAGACTCAAGCGGATTATATCGTAAAAGTTTTTAGTCAACCAGATGAGCGCCTGTCCAAAAAAATGCTCCGATACGAAATTAGAAATGAGGATTGGTGGATGAGGAAATGGAAAGATATGGCAATCAGTTTTGATGAGGAAGTTCCGATGGATGGAAGAAACTTGGTTGATTTGAAGGATCAGCTCTATCGCATAATTTCAAAACACGAAAACTCTGTACGGGATGGTTTTAAAGATAACGCGCGCAAATCCATCAATAGAGTTTTGTACTCCCAACTCAATATGAGCTTAAATCAAGCAAATTATTTTCAAGACTCACTAAGTTACAACGAAATCTCCTTCATTTTCAAAGCAAGATGTGAACTCTTAGGACTCAACGGAGCACCTTACAATGGAAGTTTCAACCAATTTTGCTCCTTATGTAATCTAAAATCCAAAGAAGACTGCTTTCATTTTATCAGTATATGTCCCATTTTTGCACCCCAACGGATTTCGTATTGCGGAAAAAGAACTCTAACAATGCAAGAAACAATAAAACTTTTGAACGGAACTGACTGGAAAACCCTCGCATCATTCTTGAAAAATATTTCCATGTATAGGATATTGATTATATCTGAATTTGAATAGTTATACTTATTTATTATTTTGTAATGAAAAGAATCTTTTATATACATTTATTTCAAATTGCTAACCGAGCTGACGGCGATGCCATAGCTTTAAATTCATTCAATTGTTAACAAATGTATCAAAACAACGAATCAATAAATGAATACTTACTTACTTAAATTTCAACTAATACACTACTTTGTTTAAAATGTATTTATTAATTTTTTCTGTTATACGTATAACAGAAAAATAATTAAATCGCTGGATTTCATATCTCTTTGATTGTTTTGTTGACAAAAAGCAGGTTTCTTCAGCTGTTCACATGTATCTCCAGATTCAAATCCTTGTCCTTCTTATAATGAACTTCAGGAGCGGCCATAGATAAGTTAATTTAATTCTGGTCTTTTTAGTTTTTTTTTCAGTGGGAAACCCTCGATCGTATTGATTTTATTTTTTTGAAAAATACTTCTGCGAAAAAGCCTAAAAAAGTTTCCTTACTCGATTTCGTAATTATCCCATTGCTAGAAATGCTGACCTTTAAAGCGTATTTTCAGACGTTGAGTCACATTTTGAGGCTCATTTTCTAGCCGCACGTCAAGAATGTGAAATGCTTTAAGTTGCTCAGTTTTTCTAATCGTCCGTATTGAAGCCTTAAAGGCTCACATGTCTTTAAAAAAAAAGATAGTATATAGGACCATCTATCCATGCTTGACTGCTTTGGTGTAAATTTAAACATTGTGTATAGGGTATTTTCGAAAAACCACTTCACTTGTTCCTCTAGCCTCAAACCAAAGAGAAAGTGTTTTGTCATAAATTTTTCTTCAATCAGCAAAGATCACTGATCTTTCGGAAATAGTAAACAAATAAAAATTATGTGGCCCCTTCGGTGACAACTTCAGCATCATCATCATCATCATAATCTGCATCATCTTCATCATCTTGTACCCGCAATGTAGAAAATTCAATCAAATCACTTGAATGGCGTGCGTAATTCATTCCTCCGCACTTAATTTGTTTTTCTTTATTTTTATTTTTAAACGACGATGTCACTTCTTGTGCCGCTTCAGCTCCAGCTTTAGCTTCAGCAACAACAATAACAGCATCACAATCAAATTGATTCAACTACATTGTCGTTGGAAAAACAGTTGATTAAGATTGATTTGACAATTCATCTCATTTGGCACTTCATTCAAATGTGCACTCCTTGTTGCCACACGGTGGCACGACGCACGCGGCGTGGTGAGGTGAGGCGGAGCGAAACGAAACGACGCGAAACGACGCGACGTGCGAGTGCTGGGCATGTGTCGCTGTCGTTTGTTTAAATTTCCCAATCCCAAAATGGGGGGCGGTTGTATTCTCGAAGTTGGCTCAGATCACATGGATTTCTAGAACAGTCCCTCCTGTCGCGCTTATGTGTGGCGTAGTTACAGTTGTAGTTGATGTGTGTTAATTAAGAGATTACTTTTGAGGCGTTTCGTTCTTCTTCTTCGTTGTTTACCTAACAGCTCTTCCTTATAGGTAATGCACGTTGTAGTTGTTGTTGTCTACGTAGTTCTTGAGAAGGGGATTTGCGCTATTGCACTCAGTTTCAGTATTCAAAGTTAAAATTATAAAAAAAAAAAACAATGTCAAAATCTAAACACGCGATGAATAGATTTATGTGACATACTTAATGAAGAAGGAAGACTTTGCGGTGTCAGACTGTCATCTGTCATTATGCTAAGAAAGCCATTTTTGTTTTCTTTTGAACTCTCTGTAATGGCGGTTTACTGTGTTTCAAAACAAATAGTCCATTTAAGTTTGTTTTTGTGTTTACTAGCACTTTTATGTGGCAAGAATATTGTTTGCGCTTACGTTGTAAGTTTTATGGGATCAGGCTGTGATGGTCGTCATTATACGAAAAGGTGCACGGGCACGCTAATTCATGTTTTTTTTTTTTAAATTGGACCAAAATAAAACATTGTTTGTCACCATTTTACACAACATCCACGTTACACCAGTTTTATTTTCTGCAAGTCAGTGCCGTCGCATTATGATCTGAGTTATGAGTTCATTGCAGTTCATTTTTAGTTTTGACGTTTCAAATTTTTTAAACTCTTGTCAAAGGGTCAAGCTCTTTTGTTGAATAAACAATTTGTGTTTTGATTTAATATGAAAAGTCAAACGTTAACACGAATTTAATCTTTTTGATAATAGATTAAAGTGCTTTTCAATGGAAATTAATTTATTTACAGCTCAACAACAACTGATAAATTAGTAGTCATTTCGCTAAACGTTTTGTTGATAACAATAATTACACTTTTAAGCTGTATAGTCGATTTCCTGACATGCGACTAGCAGCAGAGGCGCTTCGTGTTAACGAACTCGAAAATTAAGGCACACGAGTATTTTTTTCGAAATTAATTTCAAAACTTCATAATGAATTTAATTTGGCTATAAAACTGTGCACGTGTAGAAGCTTTGACGACAGTTTTGGGCTGTTTTTGGTTTTAACTTTAATAGAAACAATTTTTATTGCGTGACAAAAGTTACATAAGTTAGTTAATAATATTGTTGTTTTTTTGTATCACTGTTGAACTTGGGGAACAAATTATATTGTATGAAGGGTTAGGGGCTCAGAAAAGAAATTTGCTAAAATTATAACGAATTTCATCCTGTCTATCACTCAATTAAACAGAACTAAACGGTTAGAGAAAACTGACGCCTTTCAAAACACTAAGGTACCGATACTATGTTAGCTCGAATTTCTTCAAGCATTATCGAAACGTTAAAATGTCAAAGGATTAACCGTTTGCAAGTGGGTCATCTATTCGACGATTGCATCCTAACTAAACCATTCTAAATTTAAAATAGGAGGCTTACTCAAATATGACGACACCAGTGTGAATATGTCAAATTTGACATGGTCATCATAAAGTTTGACATTTGTAATTCCCAGAACTTCATTCGAGTGTTATTTGTGTTGTTTTCAGTTGTTATTTGAACATTTTGATTCGATTTTCGTACAATGATTTTCTAATGGTTGTTTTTTAAAATATTTAGAATATAATGGGTGTTTTTGATGAGTTGGTCTTATTGACAGCTGTCACTTGATTTATGCTCAGTTTGGTTTGCCATTTCATAATAAATAGACTTACTCCTGAACGACGTTTGCAAATCGTGCAAATTTATTACCAAAATAATGGTACGGCAGGCTGCTTCCAATATTCGGTCGACATAATCGCCCAGGAATTTATTCGATCCAGTCGCAGCGGCCACTTGCCCGAAATCATTTTTAAAACCTAATGGCAAACCCTTATCTTTATAATATAGCTAAATTCTTTTCCATAACATTAAATTGTATGCGTTTTATTTCTTCTTGAAAACCACACGTCTTAAAAAAAAACCCTTTAAAATAAAATAAAACGCATGAATTGCATTGATTTCCTTTATTTAAAAAAAATTCCTTGCCATTTAGATTTGAATATGATTTCTGGCATGTGGAAACCGCGGCTGGAACGATTGTTGTTGTTGTTTTCCATTTCGTCAATCATCTCCGGCGCACCAAACTGTCAGTTTTTTTGGATGAAACGGGGTTTCTACAATGTCTTGAGGATCATCTGCAATCAAAAACATGACCTTCATTCATATCAAATTTAGTGCGCGATGAGTTTCATGAACAGAACCATGTTTTCCGAAAAAAATCACTATTTGCATGCGTTGTTCAGGCGTCAGTCGATTTATGGTGAAATAGTTAATTAAACTTAAGATAAAGACAGATGACAAAATGGCTGTCAACGAAAACAGTGTTGCCAATTTAAAGTTGTATACCTCTAAAAAAACACCATTAAAGTCTTTTTCAAAGTCACTGATTTCAAATAGCTGAGTTTAAACTACGTCTGACTTCTATAATTTGATCACCCGCAATAACCGAGAGAAAGTGTTCTGCAAAAACATTTTTAACTATTTTAAGAAACATAAACAAAAATCTCTTCATAAAAATCTTTAAAGTACATTCCTTAATGTTCACTTTATAAAAGTAGGTACTCTCCAACTTCCCACCCCATCCAAAAACAAATATGAAAAATAGACCCCTCAAGCTATCACGTAAAAATAGTCCATTTACGACACAAAAAGTGTAGGCTTCACAGTATATACGTAATTTCCGACATCATTTTTCCAGCTTAAGGTTATTTTAGCTTCTAATCCGAAGCAGAGCATTACTCCGTCGAAGAAAATATATAATATGCGAACGTGTGGTGTTTGTGTACATTCACAGTACCCTAGTGCACACAGTCTTTAATTTTAGAACGAACGATACGGTACGGAGGCCCCCTATATCACTGATGTTTAATACTTTAACAAATAGTGTAGGATATTCCTAATTCCGTATTCCCGGACTTCTTGTTTCCAATTAGATATTCCACAGACGCAACGCTCGCGACAATATTGTGGTATGGAATGGATGTGCCATCAGGAGCAGCAGAAGTCTGCTGCTTGTTCATCGCACCATCACAGTGGCAGCTGGTTGGGGTGTGATTCAAACAAAATTATCAACGTCACCATATCGCACATTCTACTCAAAACCCGCACCATAATAATTTAACGCCACAGACAAAGTCCCCCCCAGCCACCTTCCATTTCGTGTCTCTTCGACATCGACACAATAATCACCATATCTTTCCTACGTAGCTTTCCATTGTGACATATTGTTAAATGGGATCGGGATATTTTAATCATGGACACCGGCACTGAAAAGTAACGGGAAAACAGCGCAGCGCAACGGATAGTCTTTTACATGACATGTGGTTTTCAAAGCTTAAACTTGACAGCTTACTGCATTGAAGACGTCAATGGTGTGTTTGGCTTTAGCAACACGGCCATGGCCGCCACACCACCACCATTTTAAATAAATCTGTCTCTGTTTTGGCATGTTGTAAGGGTGATTTCAATGCAAACGAACACAACCGAACTGTTGGAACGAGAAGTAGGTACCTACTTTTTCGATACTATGATACCTTTATCCTTTTCTCTTAACGTTCTTATCTATTATTTTTCATTTAAGATTACTTTGTAATCCTGTAACGGTATTTTGTGATGGCACTGACATATAATGCAGATTTTTCACGGTGCGTTGATTCCCCATATTTGTTTGGTGTGAAAAGGTAAGAAGTGGGATGACATTTATAATATTATGAGTATGACAGTTCATTTGATGGAATGGTAAAATAATGAAGAATAATTGGGTGGGAAATGGTTTAGAAAAACGTGACTGGAAAAATGTATTTTTGTATTGAGAATTCCGAATTGGCACGTGATGCCTTATGTTACTCGCCCAAATAACAAAAGCATGTTGGGAACATCAGAGAACCATACTACACAAATTCCCTTCATTTGAACTTTAGAAATTCCGATTCCGATAAAGAATGGCCAATATGTGCATGATGAACATTTCGTATAAATTTAACATATTAAAGGAAATTTGAAGAAAATTGGAAGAAGTCTGGATGAGTTATAGTAGGTTTTGGATGTTTTGGAATTTCAAGATATTTTAGAAAAAAACTGTTGCATCAATATTAGGAATAATCACCCCTTCAGAATCTACTGGGAACAAGCCCCTTTGGAAATCTTAAGGGAATTAAAAACAAAGCGGGAAATATTTTCTATTAAACTGAGGAAGAGAAAGAGAAAGAGAGTGATTGACTTTTTTCTGCAGAACAAACAATGACTATGGTAGTTGGCGCCCCGACGTGTGGCTTCTTTTTCAGCAAGTAGTGTATTTTTTTAATCGTAATATGTACTTATTGAAAAATTGGTGAACATTTGTCCGAATAGCGAAATCCTTCTTTAGTTAAGTTATATGTTTGGGCTTGAATATGCCCCCCCCCCCAATTCCTACTTGAAGCACTTTTTCAAACGGAATTCCATAAAAGCCATCTATACTATCTAGAGGTAAGACCGACTGTTGCAGAACGGAAAGGAACGTTCCCCGAAAACGAATGTCGATAATTGTCAGTTGTTGGTGCCTTGCTAGCCGTCGGAGTCGTTATTGGCATGCTTGACCGGCTTCACGCTCGTTGGGGGGAGTAAGATCTTAACCCATTTCAGAAATCATGCCAGGCTGATTTGCGTCGAGGTGTCTATACCCAACCGTACTCGTCTGAGCAAAACCCCAATGCCTTACGCGCCATCTTCCGTTTCCCTCACTTCACCTTAACATCCATCCGATTTAGCGAGCCTCATGCATCCTTCTTGAAATCTGTAATTTGCTATAAACCTGGTTGTCTAATTTTTGTGGCCACTTCGGAAACTTGACCTTTTTTAGCCCGGTTTGATGAAATTGATATTGGGTGATGTTGGCAGCAATGTTAAAAATCTCCAGATGGGGAAACTATTTGTCAATACTAGCCGCCTACAACCAAGGCTAACGATGGAACTGTTCTCAATGATTTCAAAACGATTTTGGAAATCACACTCCTTTTAACCTTAAATCTTCTAGTAACAACTTACTACGTTGACGCAATGTAACGTGCTCTTGCAAAATCTTGAATTTCTTTCAATCAACAACAGCGCTCCGTCTTTGTGTGTTAAAAGTCATAAGCTTGCCCAAGTCCATATAATAACCGCAACGACCATAGATAGAAATTGGGTTCACTTTTTGACATACGAAAACATTTTTAATCAAACGAAAAATCTTACTAAATCGATAGGCATCCAGAGGATAGCCTTTTAAGCAACCTGTCAAAAGGCAAATGTCAGAATGACGTAGTTCCATATCGCTTGACATCTGATCCTGCCAAATATAAATAAATGTTCATTAAAACCTCCGCAGATGGCCATTTAATACCAAAATCACAAATCTTTTCTTTGAAATCAAATATAAAATTAAACATACTTGTGTTCCAATCCAAATGACAAAAAATATCAAAGTCATACGATCATGCAATTTATTTCATAAACATAACAAAAGAGACAGCTGACACTCACTCTGACAGATGCCCCAAGAAACTCACTGTCTCACTGATCGATGTCAGAGATCTCTCTGTCAGCAAAAGCAAACAACTAATTTGTTACAGTTTATAATTTATTTTTTTATATAGTTCCACAACAGCAACAACATTCATCCAAGTATTGATTTCAACCTCAATATATATAAATTGCGTGCGTTCACCAAAAACCATATAAACTTACATTTTTTCTTGCCGCAAGAGGGCCAAGTGGCGGTGCTGGCAGCGAGGCGACGCAACACCAAGACGTGTAGGCCTAGGCTTTGCTGCTGCTGCTGGTGGTGCAAAATCACCATCTCAGTAAAAAATCCAATTCTCTATAATTACAACAGGAAAAGGAAAAATTCAATCATACAAACAATCCGAGAGACAAACAACATGACATTGTAAAATTACCAGAGTTACATTGTATTCCGATTGCATACAATGTAACACCAAAGACCACACCACAATATTACCGCACTCCTCCTCCTTCGTCCAGTGTCCAATGACGATGGCGGCAACGGACGCAGCAGATGAAAACAAAAATATATATATACTCGTAAGAAGAGGAAGAGGAAAAACGAAACTCTATCTTTGGAGTCAACTCCTCCAGCAGCAGCAAGCAGCATAAGTCAACAAAAATCCACTTTGAAAATGCAATCAGCTGCCGGAGTGGAGATACAGCGGGCGGGTAAAGCTATAGCTCTACTACGATACGCCTATTGCTTCGACTCTCCTTGACTTCAACTCCATCTTTGAATCGCACTGAAATAGGAAAACATGGTTAACAATAATTGTAAACAAGACAGCGGCATGCGGCGGCACCTGGTCATACATATATAGACCCGGCAGAACGAAAGACCAACTTCATTCCACCGCATCTGCAACAACTGTCAATAATAATCTGTCAGCTTCGGCCACTTCATCAGTCAACATTGTTTACCATCACTGAAAACTGAAATGACGCACGTCGTCGCCGTCGATCGTCTTATTCTTCTTCTAGATCGTAGTCTCCATCTCCATTCTTAGACAGATGCGTTCCATGGAAAATTGACCACGCCAGGAAAAGAGTAGAAAATAACTTAAGTGCTGTTTTGAACGTAACGACATCCTCTTTGTATACTCGCATATAGTCTGGTATACTGATTCTAGAAAGCCTCTGAAGAGGAAGACTGAGGTGGAGATGCTTGCTTGCTTGCGTGTCAGCTATGGCGTTCCGTTTCGTTCTCTGACAACAACATATTGCATGCAACAATGATTTGCAGTCGCCGCCAAGACGGGCCCGGCTCGGCTCTGCAGTTTCGCTATTTGGCCGTTTTGGTTCATAACACTCCTCTTTAAATGCGAGTGCGATCTTGGAATACAAAACATTGTTGGATCAAAAAAAACAAAAAGCCCTCCATCAACATCTACATCTCTATATAGTTTGTGTTTCTTAAACACCGACACCGACACCCAGAGATCCAGGCCAGGAAGGACTATGATGTGATGGCACAAATGAATGACGGCGAAAATGGCGAAAATGATCGAAATCATGATGGGAGGGCCAAAAATGAGGATTTGCCATTCGCACACATAACTATAACTTCCTTGAGAAAGCGAACGTTTATGCCATCAGCCAGCTAGCTCCAGCTCTATAACCGAGTTGATGGGATTCGCCTCTGGTTGTGGCAAGGTGCTATGGGTCGTTGTTAGCACGAAACAGATAATTCACTTGATAGCTTACGCTCGCTACATTGTTGCACCACATCGTGTGTAATAAAATTAGGTGGAAAGCCATATTGCTTCCAAGACGACGACGATGGCGACGGGTGACTGACGTCGACGAACAAACGACTTTTTGTGTTGAGGTTGACGAAGGCAACAATTGAGTATAGTGCAGTTATGTGGCGTAGACAATTGCTGGGCGTGGATTACATAGATGAAACAACATAGTATCTTAGGCGAGGACGACGGTGATGGTGACGGTGCGGCTCACGGCTCGGTCAGACGCTGGGTGCCTTGCAGTTTTTTTTTTTATTTTTTATCGCGGAAAACAATATTTGGATGAGCGATTTCACCTCGAGTCAGGAGGATCTTTTTATCTTTTCCTAGGCCCTCTAGCTTAGCGAAGGCGCATACACTATTGTGGCTAACTTTTTCTTCAATGAATTGTTGTTTTTTTTTTTTTTTTTGTCTTTTGTCGTATCTGGAGGGTTAGTCTGTTGTTGCTTCTCGCTTGGCCGGCGAAACCGTCCAGAAAAGTCGACGACGACAACGACTCCACCGCGCGCCGGCCGCCGACGACGATAATGTATATTTCCATGAATTACGGTTATACTCCTAAATTGTATAGTGGCGGGCTTTGAGAATATTGTAAGCTCGAGGGCGAGATAAGTTATGAAGGCCTGGTAATAAAATGTAATGATCATGTTTATGATCCATGAAGAAAGTTTTTAATACAAAAAGGCTCGCGCACACAAAGTGATTGTTGCAGTTTTAAAAAATTCGTTTAAAAGTGTGAGTCTTTGGCAGAAATGGCCTGATGGAATGGAAAGCAATCAGGGTTTAGTTGATATTTTTTGCTTTGTCTTTCTTTTATTGATTTGTTTATTGAAATAGCAATTACTTTTTTATATCTTTTCAAATTGCTTAATGGACTTTTCTAAGGCTATTTATTTTGCGTGTATACAATTTGACATAAAACCAAATTGATAAGACCTCCGGATTCTGGAGTAGTTGTAGTAGGTCATAGTTTAAATGCGTGCCCCTTTCAGATGGGTCTTTTAATGTTTTTCCAAAATTGATTGGGATGTTATTTTTTTAACCGGAGATATGAGCTGCAGCCATAAACTTTTAAACCTTATTATTACCTTTTTGTTGAAATAATTTTTATTTGGACTTGTTTTTGAATACAACATAAATTAAATGGCCGTCTCTATTGACTTAAGCAAAATATGCCTTTTTTGAGTTTCCCATTACTTCCTCGAGCATCTGGGGCAGAAAAGCGATGAATTCAGCACGAATATGTGCCTTCAGCAGCTAGTCCATGGTATGAGGCTTGCCTTTTTGTTTGATCATATAAACTTTTTCACTCAAAGGTATCTGCTGAAAATTCGAGGTCAGGTGGAACCCAAATAGACAAAGTTATATCTATCCATCGTGACGTTTTGTCCGTGTTCTCACTTAAATACTTGCGAATGCTCCACTTGCAGCGCTCATCGTTCTTCCCGTTTTGTCAATATCATCAGCATAGCCAAGTAACTGAATGGATCTATTAAAAATCCTACCGCTCTGGCGCTAGCGCTGGTATTCACAAGAGAAGGATGTTAAAGAGTTTACATGATAGCACGTCACCTTGTCTTAAGCCTTTTTCGACACCAAAAGAGTCGATGTTGTTCTAAACAACCTTGATGAAGAAATGTCCAGTCGACAGGTACTTGTAGGTGGAAAAAGGTCAGAACTTCCCATCCCTGTTTGCCCACCAGGGGTCAGGTCATACCCATTATTACTGTCATCCCGCCGTAATTTTAATTTATTATTTTGTTCTTAGTCCAGCCGGCATGTATTTTCGGGAGAAAAAGGCTGGATGTTAATGAAACTTTGGTATGTAGTTCAGGAATAGCTAATTAACATCTGACGAAGTTTTGGACCTCGAGGGCCCTGTGGAAAAAGAGGAGGAAGGGGAACTGCTCAATAACTTTTTTGTTTTACGTCCTACGGCATAAGTATACTCGTTTTTACTTTGTAGAACATAAGATTTCATAAAACTTTGCTACTACAAATATTATTGTTTGTCACTACGTTACCAAGATATGGAAAAAGAGGAGCAGGGGAACTGCAAAATGTTCGACCTTGCTTTGGTTCTTCTCAATCACTTTTTTTCCTTACGTCCTACGGCAGAAACAGTTGAGTTTTTAGAGCGTTAAATTTCCTACGATTTTGATACGAACAAAATTGTGTATGTCAATTTGTTATCAAGATATGGCGCTTCGAAGTACAGTTCATTTTTCAAATCGATACAAAATGCAAAAAAAAAAAAATTAAAAATGACCTTTTTTTCAAAGCGCCATATCTCGGTAAAAAATTGACATACAAAAATGTTTGTACTAACATTGTAGCAAATTTAACGCTTAGCTTTTGCCATAGGACGTAAGAAAAAAAAGTTATTGAGGACAAATGAGAGCAAGGTCGAAAAATTTGTTGACTGTCTTTGACGTTTAACAGTCTGCAGAAGTGTTCTTTCCTTCCTCTTCTCTACAGGCTTCCGCTCGGACTTTGTACCCGTTGGACACGATTGAATAACTCATTGGTAAAACTTTCGAACATTGATTATGATTCTCAAAGTAGGTAGATATTATCTATAAAAACAAGTTTTTCGTCCCATTAAATACAAAATATCTATTTTTGTTTGACATTCGGTTTATTAATAAAATCTATTAAATATTCCAAAAATATTATGACCGACCGCCAAACAATATTTTTTCTTTTATTTTGCACACAAAAAAAAATATTTCATTGACTTTTACCTACATCCGTATAAATTATTATTATTGAATGAAATTCAGTTTGAACCGGAATATTTAAAACAAACAAACTCAACCAAAACACGAATGTTTTCGTGAGTCTTAAGTGTTTCCCGCCAAAAAAAAAAAAAAAACAAAACAACTCAACATCAAGTCAAAATCATTCAAACATCCTCCTATCAATAAATTATTAAGAGTGTGTTTGTTTGTGTGATTGTATCCTCAAAACATCACAACAAAAGCAAAGCAAACAAAAACGGAAATCCATAGATACATAGATACTTTTTTAATCAATGGTTATTAACTTTTCTCCCCAAACACGTCCAGAAAGCCCGATGACGATGAGCCCCCCTTAACAATGGTTACGGGCAGCGCGGCGGCGTTATTATTTCAAAAAAATAATGTGCCGCAACATTGTAGCTTTAATTATTTAAACAAATCGTTTTTTTTATATTTTTTATTATTTTTAATTTTATATTTGTATACCTGAATTGCTGGTCGTGGAACTCTTCCCATGACAAATGCATCCACTTTATTGTATACCTGTTTCGTAAAAATAAATAAACAGGCCCAATACCAACTACAAATACAACAATAACAATAACAACAACAACAACACTAAATAATGACGAATTACACAGCCAAAGGTGAATGAATCAAAACAAATCTCAACTCAATACACAAGGTGGGCTCTGGTGTGTGCTGCATCGGGGCCACCACAATACAACAACAACAAAAACAAAATAAAAATCACACTCACTCACTCACATAGAGTGTATAGTACAGTGATGATTTCCATGATTGTAAACAAGATATTCTGCACTAAATAGGGGAAGGTGGGCAAATCGAGGTCACTCAAATAGAATCACGTAGAGAAATGGTTTTGAATTTCAAATAAACAATTAAATTGTCGCAAAATAGGAAAAAAAAAACAAATATAAACAAAAACATCATTAAAATATTAGGAGAAAGATAAAAGCGATCGTAAATAACCTTTATTTGCTTGGGATATAGCGAAATAGCGGGACTAAATGGGAATGTTTCTTTGAATAATAATAAGTGTTTAGATTTTTAGATTACATATTAAATTGCTTTCTTTTTTTCTCGGTGAAATGAAAGAGTGAAAACAGAGTTCGGGAGAAATGTTGAAATTAAATCTATTACGAAAAAGTTGGCCGGTTTCATATTAAAAAAAAAACAATAATTTCTGGGAGCAGGATTTGGCTAAAAATACTTTTAAATATTAAGTGCATTCAGTGATAGAAGTGATGTGGACAGTTAATTTTCCGATGCATTTGAAGTACGGCAGGGTGATGTACTGTCACCAATATTTTTCTTACTCGCGATCGATGATGTAATGAGCTATGTTTATGTTGGGACATATTCGACAAGTTAAGCCATTGGACTATGCTGTTTACATTTGCTAAATTGCACTCGGCTTGCTTGAAAGAGTTTGGCTTATCTGCTGGTTTAAGAATTTACGCCAAAAAGGATACTGGGGCCAACAACAGGAGGTTATTGTGAATCACGAGGCAACAAGTAGGCCACTCAGTTTTACGATCAGGGAAGTTATTTTTTACTTGATTGATGGTAGAACAGACCTGGACGTCGACAGCAAAATAAGTAAAGCTCGTAGACGATACCGATTTCTTTCTCCAGTGTGGATCTCCAGAAAAAATTCGCCTCGTACAAAGTTAAGGCTATTTGGAGATCCAAAGTGAAATCTGTGCTAAGTATGCTATATGTCGGTGAATCTAGAAATGGTCTGAAAACATCTCGAGTACCTACGAGTAAGCTATAAACTTTTGTTAACCGTTATCTGCGTAACATCTAAAATATCTGATGGCCAAATATGAAGTTTCGCTTACGACTGGACAAATTAAAATGCATGTAGACATCACTCATGGAAAAAGACGCTGGTTTAACCATACACTGAAAAAGCCCAATTACACCTTAGCAAAGCAATCTTTTCAATCTAATACTCAAGGTGAAAGGCAATTCAATTCAATTTCAATTAAATTTCGATTCAATTTCAATTCAATTTCAATTCAATTTCAATTCAATTTCAATTCAATTTCAATTCAATTTCAATTCAATTTCAATTCAATTTCAATTCAATTTCAATTCAATTTCAATTCAATTTCAATTCAATTTCAATTCAATTTCAATTCAATTTCAATTCAATTTCAATTCAATTTCAATTCAATTTCAATTCAATTTCAATTCAATTTCAATTCAATTTCAATTCAATTTCAATTCAATTTCAATTCAATTTCAATTCAATTTCAATTCAATTTCAATTCAATTTCAATTCAATTTCAATTCAATTTCAATTCAATTTCAATTCAATTTCAATTCAATTTCAATTCAATTTCAATTCAATTTCAATTCAATTTCAATTCAATTTCAATTCAATTTCAATTCAATTTCAATTCAATTTCAATTCAATTTCAATTCAATTTCAATTCAATTTCAATTCAATTTCAATTCAATTTCAATTCAATTTCAATTCAATTTCAATTCAATTTCAATTCAATTTCAATTCAATTTCAATTCAATTTCAATTCAATTTCAATTCAATTTCAATTCAATTTCAATTCAATTTCAATTCAATTTCAATTCAATTTCAATTCAATTTCAATTCAATTTCAATTCAATTTCAATTCAATTTCAATTCAATTTCAATTCAATTTCAATTCAATTTCAATTCAATTTCAATTCAATTTCAATTCAATTTCAATTCAATTTCAATTCAATTTCAATTCAATTTCAATTCAATTTCAATTCAATTTCAATTCAATTTCAATTCAATTTCAATTCAATTTGTATTTGTTCAGGTCAAACAAACTTTGTTGCGTATTCTGGAACCATAAACTAAGAATACCAAAAACTAGGTCACTATTCTATTGTTTCCATTCTCTTCAAAAACATTCAGAAGACCAAGTAAAATTTTGTGTGTAACTCGCTGTAATCGGGGTCATTGAATTTGTCAGAAATATCTTTGGTCTTCTTTTCTGATAGTTCGTTTATGTCACCAAAAATTGTGTTTGCAAGCCATTTCTTTGTAAGACGGATCACTGGGAAAAAAGAGAAAGTGTTTCCTTTGCTATCCATTTTCACTTACTTTGTGTACCTATTGTTATCCTTTGGGAGTTGTGCTCTCGTCCTGCGCCAATTGTTCCAATCCTACACATCTTTCTGAAATATTAAAAATATTCATTTCTCTCCGTCTTCGCTTATGGATACTATAGATACCCTATCTTGTGTAAGCCCTATTCTGAAGAACTTCCTGATTCAATATTAGCATTGGCTTTGCCATTCAGTGACCTTAAAGTCAAAAAACTAGTATGGTCAAGAAACTCACATTTATATATCTGAAGACATGAAAAAAATATAATCATTTTTTTAACACATCTACAAAAGCTTGTATTTTTTTCTCAAATTGAAGCTTTTAACCTACTGACGAACAATTCTTTTCTTGAAATATGCCCACGGATTCGTTGTTGTTAAAAAATTAGAACACACCCTGCGTGGTGATTTTCCACAACTAATTTTGACAATTAGACACTCATATTATGTAGAAAGTGTTTCGAATAATAAACTGGCAACTCTGTCTTCACATAGCCCATTCGTATCGGAACTCTTGAAACTTCGTAATTCCTCTCTGTAAATGACAAGCAGACCTTCAATTTTAACTATTCAAACTTGTGTACAATCTTCACCTCAAAAATTATTCTTCCCAAATAAGGTTTACATCAACAATTATTCATAAATCATAAGGCAACCCAAATTTTCCCACGCTCTCCTACCGTCACACACAGACCTAGTTAAACCAAGCAAAACAACATTGGCCGCCAGCAAAAGCAAAGGCATGGTTGACACAACTCACTATAGAGTCGGTGCTCGGTGGTGATTTCGATGCCCATAAAATCCTCATCCCAACTTCGGAAACATCAAGATTTAATGTTTTTTCTTCACATCTATGTTTTTTGTTTTGTTTTTCAATTTCTGTTCAGCCTTCAGCCTTTATGCTGCCTGAACAAAGATCCTAAAGAATCACAAAAACATAACAATAAAAATGTAAGGCAGACAAAGAGGCAAATTTAAGTGTACTCCCGTCCAGATGGTGAATGAAATGAACGTGGCTCTCTGTGTGATGCACTGCATCGTGGAAAAGTCTCTTGAACAACATCGCGCCACACAGAATACAGAAATGTTATCCTAAAAAAGAAGATGATGAGCATCGCACCTTGATGGGTGGCTCCGGCTTCAGGTTCAGATTCAGGTTCATCTTCATCTTCAGCTGCATCAACAAACTGCATCATCATCTTCTCAACAACAACAACACTTTTATGACTGGGTTGTTCGGAGAATCACCGGCGGCGCTCAGATTTACGACTGTTTTGGTTTTGTTCACTGCGTTCCCCTTCGGTCGTCGTAGTTCACCTCCTCCCCTCCTGATTCTACATTTTTTGTGATTGTTGATTGTTTTGATGCGCGCCGAGGTTATGGCACCATTAGCATTCAGTTAACGCAACATGTATACGAACTCTGATTCCTTTGTGTATTTGTGTACCTCAATCCTCAAACCTCACCAACCTATCTTACCTGAGGTGGGAAGGAAGGTTCGACAATCTAAACAAATTCAAGTTGCAATTCTTGGTCGTGGTCGGAGAGGTAGGTGGGTGAAAGGAGATACAAAAACAAAGCAACAACACGAAAAATCCCCAGACAAGTGCTTCCCATTCGGCATTATGTCTGTGATGGCTTCCTTGGTTTTTTCCCGCCAAAAATATGTTTTTCTTCATCGATCTTGATGGCGTATGAGGTATGGTGTCATGGTGTGTATTGGGATCGTAGCGTAGCGTTGCCGTCGATCGCCTGGTGAGTGAGTGAGTGCAGTTATAGTGTGCTTTACCCGTGCGTGTAGGTAACATTAATTTATATTGAAATTGATTAAGTTTTTTTTATGTTTATTTTTAGTACACTAGTTGATGTGTTTTTATATTTTTTATTATTTTTATTAACATGCCAATAAAAACAATAACGATATGTTGTTGTTTTGAATTTTCAAAAAAATAATATTCTTTTTTTTTTATTTGGTTAAGTATATTTATTTATGGCAGAGACTACTGCGGAAATTCCAATTCCAGTCGCCATATTGATTGTCCCTCGGCTCGGTACTATAGTACTATATTTTTTGTTTTTACATTTCATTGATTAATAAAGCTTTTATAACTTCACAGTCTGTACGCTGAGTGCAAATTCCAAGAATTGTACATTTCCGGATTTTGTTTACGTTGTTAATCAGTAGGAATATTGTTTTAAGAAATTGTACATTAATTGTGGTTTGGGATTACCCCAATAAAGGGGATCCATCGGAGGAATCAACAGCAGAATTTCGAAAACAATTCGGAAGAATTTTAAACAAACATATTTCGTAGTATAATCCGTATATATTTTTCCTGTTAATTGCAATTCTTAGATTTTGCAATTTTGTTATTGTTGGAACTGGACAAAAAAATCCAGGGAAGTATTTCATTAACAGGAATTGAAGCCATCTATCCGTCCTTTATAGATAATGAGTTTATACTGCAAACTATTAGGTACATAACTTGATTCGCAATTATACGAACGAAAACTGCAATTTTTAAACGAATAATTTATCATAAATTGCACATTTGATTTTTGTTGAAATATGTAAGAACTCATTTCCCATGTCGGAAAATCGTCCTTCAATTAATCCTGTTCAGTTTTATTGCCAAATTTCCAAATCAAACGTTCACTCACTCTGGTGAACCTATCCACGAATTCATACAAATTGGTTTTCATCTGAAAATAAAATATAATGTTTTAATGAAAATATTTCGAACCATTTTGATAGACAAATTAATTCTTTAAAAAAGTAGATATGTTTCTGTTTTTTTTTTTTTTTTTTTTTTCATTTTCAAGTTATCAAGAATCACTAACTAATTAATAAAAATCGTCTTACTACATAGCTATACCTATAAAAAAAACTATAGAAAAAGAAACATTTTAAACTGAGATTACATTAGATCTAGGGGTTTGGGAAAGTCTATTCAGCCTAGACACTGCGATAACTGAATAATTAATAAAGTCCCATTTCCTGTGATATAGGTTTCTAGAGCATAAAATGTTACTCCAGACTGGGTCCAGAACCTTATAATATTTTGTGGGTCGTTCGTTTCCAGTTTTTCAATGGAAACGATCGGCGCGTGGCCATAAGTCTCCGGGGCAAAAGTCCCAACTTTTATTTTTGGGACTTAGAGTAAGTGCGCCAAATATGGCCCACCCTTAGCATTTTCTTAAAAAAAACTGTACATTTAAGTCTAATTCATTTATTTTTTTCGTAAACAGTCCTACAAATTATTTTTACTTCAGTCTTTAGAAACTATAATTGAAAAAAAAACAAACAACAAAATGTTAATAACAAAAAATTAAAGGAACTTCATCTCACAACTTTTAAAAAAATAAACTGCTGGTAATATGGTCCATTTAGTTTAAAATATGGACCAGATTGGTACATATTTGAAACAATGTTCTTTAAATATTTTGTGATGGTTAGGCAGAATTCACATTTAAAATATTGCTTTTCATTGCCAGCCATGATGTAATTCCTTTCAAAAAAAAATCCAGTTCAAACCATGTTACAAATTTGGCCCACTGGTTTATATCAAAACCTGGAATGGGCCATATTATCGATACTGTGAGAATTTCACTTTTTTTTAAATTTGTAACACACTCAGTTGATTGCAATCAAATTTTTAATTTCACATTTGATAACATAACGCAAAAACTTATTTTGATACAAAAATTCTTGAGTAAACTCAACCAAAAATTATAACGAACACGAATAAAAAACAAAATGCACTCACTCCCAACACTAATCAACTACTGTCTCCAAAACACAATGATGCAATGGCGGTTTGAATGTGTTTGATTTGAACGGTTAGTTTAGTGCCTAGTATGTTTTATTCATAACTTATTGCAGTGGGCCATGTTACCAACCTGGGCCGTATTTGCGACACTTACTCTAAGTATGTCCTAAATTGTTATTTAAACTAAGTGAGATACTATTGTTTTAAAAACTTAGTAATTGTGATGATTAAAGGATCACTCCAAGACCAATTTATTGACAAGCTTGCATTGTTTTCTGCAAATTCTTATCAACGGTATATTTGTTGTGATCGTGAGTATGTGTAAAATTAAACCAAGATAACAGATGCAAAAACCTGTTTGACTCGTTATACATTCTTGATGCGTGCCCTTCTGAGAAAACTCTCTAAGCTTATAACGGGTGATTTTTTAAGAGGTTTAGAACTTTAAAAAAAAAAAACACACAAAATTCGAAAAAATGAATGAAATATTTATTTGAATCGATAGTTTGAACCTTGCAATGTAATGTTTAAAGATAATTTCATGCAAATGTTGACAGCGGCTGCGTCTCAGGTAGCCCATCCGCTGAGTCCAATTTTGGCATACTCTTTCACACATATCGGCCGGTATCTCACGAATGAATGCACGGATGTTGGCTTCCAGTGCGTCAATCGAAGCGGGCTTGTCCCTATAGACATTAGCCTTGACATACCCCCACAAAAAATAGTCTAATGGTGTCAAATCGCACGATCTAGGCGGCCAATTGACCGGCCCGAAACGTGAAATTAACTGTTCACCAAACTCGCCTCGCAATTGCGCCATTGTTTCGCGTGCTGTGTGGCATGTGGCACCGTCTTGTTGAAACCACATATCATGCAAGTCAAGAACTTCCATTTCGGGCAAACAAAAGTTTGTTATCATCGCTCGGTAGCGTTCACCATTGACAGTAACGCTGCGATTCGCATCATCTTTGAAGAAATATGGCCCAATAATGGCGCCGGCCCATAAACCGCACCAAACAGTGGCTTTTTCGGGATGCATTGGTAGCTGTTGCAATGCTTCTGGCTGATCTTCACTCCAAATGCGGCAATTTTGCTTATTTACGTACCCATTCAACCAAAAATGAGCCTCATCGCTGAACACAATTTTTCGATAAAAAAGCGGATCCTCGGCCATTTCGAACATTTCGAACCGAGCACGAATTTTGATAGTAAAATTCAATAATTTGCAAGCGTTGTTCATTTGTAAGACGATCCATGGTTAAATTGCAAACCAAACTGAAGCTGTTTGACAGTGACACAAGGTACTAAACACACGTCAGCTGTCAAAACCAGTGTTGCCAAAACCAAACCAGCTAAAAAATCACCCGTTAGAAAAAAAAATATTCGGTGGGACATAAGTCCCAACTTTTATTTTTGGGACTTTTATCCCACTTAAGTCCCAAGATTTTTAAAATTAATAATCGTACAAACAAAACATATACGATTATTGATAAGAGTTTATCATATTCCACCTATATGGTATACAGTTGCTTAGAGAAACTGTAAAGTATAATGTTGAAAGTTGCGTCCAACAAAAATTTTCTTGAACGATTATATTTATTTAGAAAATTGCACAATTTTTTATATTTAATAATCATACAAGAAAACAGTGTGAATTTTTAAATAAATTATCGTACCTAAAGCTAATTTTTCATTTTCAATTTGAGAGCTTCATATTCAACAATTCAGTTTGTTGCTTATTTTCATTTAGTTTCGGGGCCATATTTCCAATTTTAAATTGTGTGATTTTTCATATTTTAAGTCTTAAAATATTTGGCCATTTTCTATTATGAAATTTGGCCCCAAGAAATGAAAGAAGGCCCCAATAAATGAAAAAACACCCCAATTCACCAACATTTTATCGATTTTTGTTGTTTTTGTTTTTCATACAATTTTTTTGGGCCATTTTTCATTTTTAGTTCGGGGCCATTTTTCACTGGGTCCAAATGTCATGTAGCCTTTCTTGATATGTAGATATGAATTTCAGCATAGTAAAAAATAAATAATTAGATTCTTAGTGTAACAGCTCTAAGCTGAACCAGAGATTAGTGCCTTACAGTCTGAACCATTCATGTGTGTGGGCGTTGATATGGTGCAGGAATGCAAGGGGACTACTATTTACCTCAGAGATGCACTTTGTTCATGACAAGATTTACTCTTCGAACATTTGTCACTTTCTCGCATGAGGCAGTCCCTACATTAAAAAAAAAACTTAGGTGAAGTAGTGATTGAACACGCAACCTTTGGTGTGTCAGTCCGACACACTAACATTTACGCCACGGGGTAATTCTTTCTGCAAATAATCAACAATCAAAATAGAATAGCAACCTCTGTACGCATAGTTTGCTTCTGTTGTACTTAACACAAATCAATTGACTGCAGTGCCCTCTACATGCGTTTTGTCCCCTCTGTTTTAAAAAATATTTCCATAATATATCAAATACATATTATGTGCATTTGAATAATGAAATACCAAATACTTCCAAGCCCGTATTGAGTTCCGCCGTTTAAAAAAAAAAACCCAGATCTTTGGCAACCGCTATATGACTAGCAAAACCTCAACTATTCAGCAACACAATAATCACCAATAAGGTATTTTTTAGACGATAAAGACTCAAGCTATAGCCTGTTGCGTTGCCGTTTGCAGCCTTCATCATTAAATTTTCCGGCATGCCATGGCAAATAAGTTCGTGAGTTAACGATTCGCGTCGATTCTTGGAATTCAGTGCTAATTCACAATTTTATTATGATCTAATAAAGTAATTAACAATGTAAACCACGCACAACAACCTGGTTAGGCTGATTATAGAGAGAGGGGGTTTCAATTTAACCTCAAACCGTCTCCACCGTAAAAAAAAAAAACAGCAACAAACTTAGCCATTTTTACTTGCGATTATAGGTACTATAAGGCAAGTTATGGATTCGTGCAGAAAAAAAATTTCGAGATAACAATCACACATGACATTACGATGATGGAGAAGTCGAAAAAAGTGGGTCTGGGAATTCCGTCCGTCTGTCTGTCTGTCTGTCTGTCGATTTTGATAAAACTTTCAGGATGCTATTTTTGTAAAACAGTCTATCTTTTGGTTGGAAAATATTTTTCAAAATTTGTCTTATAACGGTACCTCTCATAGAACCAGTATTTTCAAATCAAATTTTCTCGTAAACTATACATTCGATTTCAATAAAATTTTGGTCACAGGAAGTCATTTATAATTTTATTAATATGGCATTTCAAATTTTTCAAAAACTTTTTTTTTTTGATTTTTTATAATTTTTTCAAAAAAATTTTTGGTTTTCGAAATATGTTGGAAACGGGTATATTGATTTTTTTTAAATTATTTTTTCAAATGTAAACTACAGATTGCCATATATTTGCATACCCAAATAAATTTCAAAATATTTTTTGGAAAAGTTTTTCAAAAATAACCTTTTTAAAAAAAAACTGGTCGAACGATTTTCAATATTTTTTTTTCCTAGATTTACGTATAGCTTCGAAATTTTATTGCATACTTTGTTTTTCCGAGAAAACTCTTAAACTAATTTAAAAAATCAAAGAATTTTCGAAATTATTTAAATTTTTTTAATAGCCATATATGCAGCCACAATAAGCAATTGCTTATCATAAGAGCAAGTTCGTGCGACCCAGTCGTGCATTTTATTTTTTTTGGATTTAAGTAGCAATATTTTTGATGCAGGTTAAAAAAAAAATTTGCAATTTAATGAGAGTAAAGTGAATGTCTATATTGCACCGGCGGGCGAGCTCTGCAATTACTTTTGTTCTTTGCCCCTTATTATCGTTGGTATAATTTTTGTTCAACAGACGGAGCAGGAAGGGTACCTTTATATCTCTAGGAAGACTAAGAAGAGTTACACTCCAGACTCAAATGGCGTTTGTTTATTGCAGAAGCTCATCTTCTTGTAGACACAAAAATGGCGTGAACACGCCATCAAGGAAGTCGGGAATCGGGAGCCTCTACCAATTTAATGGCCAGTCAGCCTATCCAGCTATCCAGGTAGCGGGTTCGGTTGGGTTCATGTCTGTTCTAATGTCTACTCTTTGAATTGAATTAATATGGGAGGCGGAGGGGGCTGCGGTCGGTGGTGGTTCGATAAATTAATTAATTAAATATGATGTCGTGTCTGATTTATATCGTGGCCATGAACAAATTATGAGGAGTAAAGAATATACGATACACAACAACAGCTGAGCTGTGGTAGGACTGTCTTCTGGTCTGGTTGTCTGCTTTAAGATTGTTTTATGTGGCGAGGCTTCTTTGGTTTTTGTATATGCGGATGTGTTTGGCGTTTTTCTTTGCGTTCTCGTGTAATTAATTTGACGGAAACTTATAGCAAACACTTATTTATTGCTTAACCTAATTGATTTGTGTGTTTTCTGCCTTTGTTTTCGATATAAAGAGGCCTTTCAACATTCTACTTTAACTTATTTTTTTATTTGCATTTTCCAACACTGAGTTATTGCATACAACTCCTATTTTTCTGAATAGCCAATAAAATTCACAAAAAAAAGCCTATATCAAATTTCAGAAAGTTAAGCTTCCGTAAAAAGGGACTTTTGCGTTGCTTCCTGGTTCATTAAAATCTTTTGTCGTATCGATCAGATTTGATGTTCTTGTTCTCTTCCTGATGAGGATAATTCACAACTTTCTGGAAAAGAATTTAATTTAAAATTTGGAATAAAGAATATTTACACTTTAAATTTGCTTCTCACTTGCCAATTCAGCGATAGTTTTTTTTTTAACATGGCGGAAAACTTTGGAATGGTTAAGAATCAAAATTTGCACATGCGCTAGGTGTCTAACAAGTGCGACACTTTTCGTCTCGCTAGCAATTAAAAATGATGACTTGACATACATATTTGTTTTCGGGTGAATTTTAACTGAAGTTTTGTCGAAAACAGACAGTTTGTTCAGCATCATCACCACGAGATGTTAAAAGTCTAAATTTCATATAGAATTACATACATATTTAATTTGCTGTTCTCCCAAAAAACTGATCAGCTTGGAAAACCAAAGCCAAGTTTTGGTCCATTTTCTATAAATATACGTCGTTCACTGACAAACTTAGAAATTAAATCGAAATTGAATGTAGAGCGAAGTCACCCTGTTTCCGTGCAAAATAGCTCTATTGTCTGGCACAACACAGCCATATAGATGGATGTATATGGTCTCCATTAAGTCAGTAATGTAATAGCGAAAAAGAATTGTTTTCCGATCAGAAAAGGAGTAACCCCTTACTTTATTTTTTTTATTTATATAGTAGTGAGAAAAAGTATTAAATTTTACTATGAGAGAGTGGGAACGATGAACTTTCAAATCTTTGGTTGTATCTTCCTTTGCTCTTTCGACCTACTTTCCTCCTTCGCTTGTCCACATACAAATTTTTGGCGGCAAAATCATTTTCTGGGCGCTTTCTTTCTTTTCTCCCTTCTTTATATTGCAATGCTATATTCTCTCTTACTTACTCAGTATCAGTATATGAAATGTTTTCAGTTATCAAAACCAGCTCATCTGTCTCACCACCTGTTTTTCTTTATTTGCATTGTTCATAGTGAGTGGAATTTATAAGCTGAGATTTAAAAAAAAACAGTTATTCCTGTTTATCTTTGTCAATATTGCTCCTCCCCCATGAGAAAGAGAGATAGCTTAGCCTGGAAACCTAAGTCTCTTTTCTTTCTCTTGATCTTTGATTTTGTCTCCTATCTTTTGGAGTCAAAAATTTCTCAAATTTCCCACAAACAGAGAACCTTCTGCGTTTTCTGATCGCCTGGTGCACCAATTTATTTTATATATTTCATCGCGTCAATTGAAATGACGAGCGAGTGAGAGAGAATGTTCCGATTTTCAAGCTGATTAAGAGAGATGCCCTAAGCGCACAGTTAATTTGATGTTTTTTTTTTTATTTTAAAGACTTGGCGCCCAAAGTTTTATGGCTGCAAGTGGAGTACAAACATTGTGGAATTCAAAAAAAGGCTACAAAGTCCTCCATTTTCTTTTTCTAGACAAAAAAGTTTTTATTGTGGCTAAGGTCATGGACAGTTCTGTGATTGCTGTGTTTTTTAACGTGACTTCGCTCAATAGTAGACCCCTTGTTGTGTGATTATTTGAAGTCCAATGCTTGTGTTAACAAGTAACGGACTATGGAAACCTCGAAAGAAATTATTCGTCATAAAATGATTCCTAATCAGCTTGAAACACAAGGAAAATTGATGAAAAATGAGCACATTGCGCCATTAGTTTTGGTGGCGACTATTTATACAATATCACAAAGGTTGACCTTTTTAAAACCAAACTCGTTCTTTTGTAAAAAAAAAAAAGTTCGCAATAAACCTTTCAGAACTTTAACGTGTTGGTTTAATCCACTTTATTGTTTTATGTATTACAAACCACCATTTCTGGATTAAACACATAGCTAAATAGCCAGTTGCAATTTTTTTCTGAAACAATTTCCCATTATACTCGCTCCGCTAGGAATGCTCGTCGGTTTTCCAAAATTACTGGAATTCGAAAAAAAATATCGAAACTGCCCTGATTTTACTTTTTTTAAATGTCGTCGGAGAACGTACATTGCTCAGGTATGATGTTTCACTTCCACTGGTTAGATCTCTTACCCGCTCAGTCTTCTTTAATTTAATGTTGCAAATTGCAATAACTTAATTCCACTTGCCTCACCCTTTTTGTGGATTCATCATGATGTGTATGCGAAATTCCATATTATTTAGCATCAAACTAAAAAAGATAATTAAAAATTTACAGACTCGCACGTACATTTTTATTTTTCTCACCATTTTTTGTTTTTTTGAGTTCGAACCCTGGCTTTAAGTGCTTTTACGTTTTACTTTGCTTTATGTCTCATTACTTGTTTTCCTTTGTTTGCATTTTTCATAGATTGAGTGTAATTTTTAAGATGAGCTTTCAAAAAACAGTTATTCCTTTTTATCTTTGTCAATATTTCTCCTCCCATATGAGAAAGAGAGGTAATTTAGCCTTCAAACCTTAGCCTCCTTTCTGTCTTTCTTTAATACATACTTTCGCCTATTTTATGGCGCCAAGCATTTCTAAATTTTCTCTCGAAACAGAGAGCTTTCTGCGTTTCCTGATCGCCTAGTGCACCAGTTTATTTTTACTAATCGTGTCAACATGATTAGTCTTTTTAATTTAAAAAATGATGTGTATGCAAAGTTCCATATTATCAAGCATCAAAATAAAAAAGATTATTAAATATTTAAAATTTACAGACTGCATCTAAATTTCAGTTTTCTCACCATTTTTGTTTTAAAGTCCGAACCCTGGCTTTAAGTACTTCTTACGATTTACTAATTTGCTTATGTCTCTCATTACTTGTTTTTCTTTATTTGCAATGTTCATAGTTTGAGAGTAATTTTTAAGATGAGCTTTCAAAAAAACAGTTATTCCTTTTTGTTCTTTGACAATATGGCTCCTCCTATATGAGAAAGAGAGGTATGTAGCTTAGCCTGGAAATCTTAGTCTCTTCTCTTTCTCTTGATCTTTGATTTTGTTTCCAATCTTTTGGCGCCAAACATTTCTAAAACTTCTCTCGAAACAGAGAACCTTCTGCGTTTCCTGAGCGCCTAGTGCACCAATTTATTTTATAAATTTTAACGCGTCAATTGAAAGGAAGCGAGTTAGAGTGAGAGAGAATGTTCTGATTTTCAAGCTGAAGAAGTGAGATGCCCTAAGCACACGTAATGTATAGTATAATTATGGAATTTTCATTGAAAATGGTTTAATCCACTTATTTGTAATTATGTTTCGCACACCTTCTTCTCTGGATGAAACAACATAAGAATTCGAAAAAGATGGAAACTGCCCTGTTTTTTTGGAAAACCTTGGTGGCTTTCCGAAGTTTTTGAAGAATTTAAAGCCAACCTTAATCATTCTCCAACTTGCAATTTTATTTCACACAAGTTCTTAAATTTGTAATCTTTTCAACAATTGTATAAACTTTTTCTGCTTACAACACCAGCTATTGTGTAATTCCCTTTTTTGTCATCCCGTGAAACTTAAAAACTGAAACTGCTTGATTTTATAGGTGACACATTAAAAAATTGTTAAGTGCTGCCTTCTACTTTTCACTTCACGGTTTTCGACTTCTTATTGCAAGAATCTCCCAGCAGCTGTTACCCTTTTATCTTCGCTCATTTATATTGAGCATCCTCAAAATGTGCTGTCATTTTTCATTTCACACTTTATTAACAGCAAATGTTCCTTAAAATCATTTTAATTTTCCGTGAAACAAAAAAAATAAAAACAAAAACAAAAATATCCACAAACACATAACATATATAAATTGTCTCCCCAAAATTCGTTGTGTTCCATTCCGTTTTATGATAATTTTATTGCTAAATACTACATCATCATCATCATCCTCCGGGTCGTCGGTGTATCTTCCAGCTATCAATTACCCATTAACCCAATGAAAACATATCTGAAATCCATAAATACATTCAATAAAGCCTTTGGTAAGAGACCAAAGCGACAACAGCCAAATTTTTATGACTCGATTAAATCGAAATTTAAAATGCACACAAAATGGGACAATGGAAATGAACATAATGTTTACTTTAATTTTAATTAATGGCGTTGGATATTGTCCACCGCAACATTTTACTCGATCGCATATTTATGGACTCTTGACTTGACTGGCTCCGGCTCCTGCTCCTGCTTCTACGCCGGCCCAACACTTTTCGTGGAATATTTACGAATGCATCTTTAGCTTGTCTTGACACCCATTTGCAATGGCTACGGTACGACGCATGAGGCGCCCTCCCTTCACAGTTCCCATATATAATCTATTGGAGGTCAAAAAAGTTTGATCCCTATGTTTTATGGCATTTTTATGGGTTTTTCTTTTTATTATTTTGTTGTGGTTTAAACGAAGAAGCGCGCCGGGTGGCGGTGGAGGGAGGGGTGTACTGTATGTGTTTTTGGTTTTTGAGGGTGGAATAGGCTTACAATTTTACGACCGGGATATACTTGAAAGATTCTTTCAGATTTTTATAAGCTTTGGCATTTTATGTTCAACAATTTTGTACATTTTCAGTTTTGAAAATATATTTAGAACTATGGAAGACGAGGTGGGACAGGATGCCAATGGGACAATTCCCCAAGAGAATGGTAAGTCGAAGTTATATTTAGAAAAACAAAGAGCTTTTGCATAAGCAAGCGTTTTCCCCCTTTCCCTGTAGATCTTCAAAAGAAAATCCAAATCCTTGAAGCTGAGAACAAAAAAATGCACACCGAATTCAACACTCAGCGGGCCAAACTTAAGGACCTCTTCATCCAGAAAGAAGCTGAATACGCCAATTGTGTGTCTGAGAAGAACGCCATCCAGCGGGAACTCGACGAACTAAAGAGTATAGTGATGGTAGCAGAGTGTCGGTCAGACAATGAGAGAGAGCTGAGCGACCTTAGGGCTAAGGAAGAAATATCTTCATTGCAACTTTTGGTGCAAGGTCTGACGTGTTAAGTTTTATCTCACAAAAACATTTTCATCACTTTTACTTCTTCATAATAGAAACCATTGAGGAGTCTTCAATTTGCAAGGCTGACCTGGAAAATCTTCAAGAAGATAACAAACGTTTGAGAATGGAGAACCGTGAACTCAAAGAAGGCATTATACAGTTGCAACAGGTCGCGCGAGAGGTTTTCATTTTGCGAAATTTCTTTATGTCAACAATTGTTCGTCTTTCAGGAACCAACAAGTCTTGCAGTGTTGAGCCATGTTAAGAAAACATTAGCTCGTAAGTTGGGAGGAGATTCTGCGAGTCATGATACGCTAGATGATTCTATGCGGAAGGTAAACAAATATGTACGTAACCAAAAATGAAATTCGTGGTGATTGTCTTTTTTATGTTTCAAAATTTATTTCAAAAATCTTCTCCAAATGAGGGATTCTTTCTTCTTAATTATTTTTTTTTGTCATTTGTCATTCATCAGGCTCAAGAGGATGCTGAAGTTCTCAGGTCATTAGTTGTTCCTCTCGAAGAAGAAATCAAAGCATTGAAAGAGAAACTTCGATCAACCGATGAAGAGCTCCAAGGTCTTCGTATTCACAAATTATCTCCCCAAGAAATTGTGAGTTCATCAGTTATGGACGCGGGAGTTCCACAGCCGATAGACGTCGTGGTTTCAGCAAATAACTCCGTAAGCAAGTCTACATCAATGGAGTTCCAGTGTGAGTCCTGTCGGAACTTGGACGAAGAATTGCAAAAAACCAAGCAACAACTATCGCAAAGCCAGTCTAGGATTGAAGCTTTGAAAAAGACCATCGAAGAATCTGCTGAAGATATTCGCAAAGAAGCAGCCCTTCGCAAGGATCTTGAGGATCAATGGCAGGAGAAGCGAGAGGCTCACAAAAACGAGGTACAATACCTCAAAGACCATGTGAAGAGAAGTGAAGAAGAGCTCATGGATCTACAACAGAAGTTCCTCGATGCTAAAAATGAAATTACAACACAATTGCTGCGGCTATCTGACGATCGTGAGCGGGTCAATAAGCAACTCGAGACCCTTCAAGCTGACAACGACTATTTGTCTGGGCGTTACTTGGCTACTGCTGAAGAGATTGAGAATCAGTACATCAATTTGCCAAACAATGTTGAAGAATTGCATGAACTCCTACTGCGTCAGCAAAACGACTTCATTCAAGCCCGAGTTGGGTGTGAGTTTGAAAAGCAAAAGTGCGTTAGCTACGCAGACGAAGTCCAGATTTTACGAGACCAGCTTGATGCTAATATCAACGAGAAGAGGGCTTATAAGAAAAAGGTCCAGAGCGAGATGAAATCTTTGCAGTAAGTTGGTATAGTTTATTTTTAAGGAACATGATGCTTACTGAAGATTTGGTTATTAAACAGGGACAGACTGACAGAGTACTTGGTGACTCAGCAAAAGTACGAAACAATGAAAAACACTTTCGAGCGGAAGGAATCAGAACTAAATAAGCAGATTTCTGAGTTTCGTGTCCAGGTTATTGAGCTGCAAGAGATGAATGTATGGATTTGGAATATGGAAAGGTTAGATCTTAATCACTATTAATTGTCAATTTTTTCCTTATCCAGGAAAAACTCAATCGGTTCAACGTAGAATACAAGTCAAAAATCAAGAATCTTCAAGACGATTTGGCCACAAGTGAGCTTGTACAGAGAGATTTTGTCAAGTTGTCCCAGAACTTACAGGTAACAATACATATATGCAAAACCTTCAGAAGAAGTGACCCACCACCAAATACTATATTTTTCCAGATAACAATTGAAAAATTCCGTCAACCCAACGCCGAGGTCCGCTGGCAAGACGACGAAGACATCGATAACTGTCCAAATTGTAATGCTTTCTTTACGGTTACTGTACGCAAACAGCATTGCCGTCATTGTGGCGTTATATTTTGTGATAAATGTTTGAATAAGACTGTTCCATCTGGTCCAAGACAGAAACCGGCTAGAGTGTGTGAACTTTGCCATACCTTGCTGGCAACTAATGCTGCTCCATATTTCAGCCAGGAGCCACCACAATCGCCAGTTTAGAGTTCAGTGATCGGCGATGTAAAACTTGTAAGCTTGAGAAGAATACAAAATTTCCGGACTGTGTCCATATTAGTGTTTTTAAGATTTTAAAATGTATTTAATAGATTTTTGTTTCAAATGATATCAAAAAATAAAATAAAAAGGTTCAAAACCGTTGCATATTAAAAATTGTTGGATTTTTTGAGTGTGAGAGTGAGAGGGACGTTTATGGTTTTTGATGACATATATCAAAATCTTTAAATCCCCCTAGGATATGTGCAATTTTTTTTTTGTGGTTGAAAAAAGGATGTTCTAAACAATTAAAATAATAGAGTAAACGAAGTCATCCTGTTTTACTTAAAATAACGTGGGCCAATACAATCAAACAATTTTATAAATCAGAATCATTTTTCGATAAGAGATGAGGTTTTGTGAGTGCAAGAATTTTAATTTTACTGTAAAGGAAGTGAAACAGGTTGACTTTTAAATCATCAATTCTGCATTGTGATCCTACACAAGTTTTTGGCGGCAAATATCTCTTCAATAATTGAAAAAAACAGCTGCGTGCTTAACGTCTTCCCACTCAAGCCCAAGGCAAATTGTATGAAAATATTTTTGGTGTACCAGGCGCACAGAAAGCACAGAAGGGTATTATTTTCTGAAAAAGTTTTCAAATAGGTGGAGCCAGACGCAAAGAGTGAACTTGTGATTGATCATGGAGGAGCCCAAGAAAAAAGGAGAGAGAAGTAATATTTTGAAAGCTCGGCTTTATTTTTCCGACACTTCAAAAATAAGTGATAAGTTCCACTCAAACTTTGACAAATACATAGAAAAAAAAAATAGAACAATGAGAGGAATAAGCAAAAAAGTACAGCAAAGAAAAAAGGAGGGGGAAGTTATATTTTGAAAGATCAGCTTTCTCTTTCCGACACTTTAAAAATATGTAAGTGATAAGTTTCACTCAAACTTTGACAAATACATAGAAAAAAAATTGAACAATGAGAAGAATGAGCAAAAAAGTACAGCATCAGAAGCAGTCACAGCAAGGGTTCGGACTCATAAATTATACTTCGAAGGGAGCGAATAAATCAAAGTGATAATAACAATTTTTTGTTTAACATAGAAGTCGCTATACGCTCTGTGTTTTGTTTAAAAAATATGATTGCTCGACATTTTGATATACTTAAAAAACTCTTAAGTATCAAGGTTTAAGCTAATCGCCTCTCTTAGGTGCGAATTCAGAATTTTCTTAAACATTTTTTTTTGAGCAAAACTTAAAAATTGCATAATCGAATGAGTGCCAAGCAGAGTCACCCTATTCTACTTAAAAACTAGGCCCAATACAACCACACAATTTTACATGATCGTGGGTTAACGGATGATCTATGTCAATTAGAATAGTTTTTTGATTACTCATGGAATATTGTGATTGAAAGAATTAAATTTTACTATTAATGAAGTGAGAAAGGTGAACTGATATAAAAATATCTTTAATTCCTTTGGCTGATCTAACAGAATTTTCTGGCGGCAAATTTGAAGCCTTGTAAAGCAAACCTCCTACTTTGTGCTTAGGGTACAATACAAATTTTATGAAAATATTTTTGGTCTACCAGGCGCTCAGAAAACACAGAAGGGGATTTTTTTTCTTAAAGTTTTAAAATGGGAGCCAAACGCAAAGAGTGAAAATTTGATTATTCACAGAGGAGCCAAAGAAGAAAAGAAAGAAAAATTATATTTTGAAAGCTCAGCTTTCTCCTTCAAACACTTTAAAACTAAGTGATAAGCTTCACTCAAACTTTTAAAAATACGAAGAAAGGAAAATAAAACAATGAGTAGAATAAACATCAAACAATACGTAGCAGTCACAGCCAGGGTTCGGACTCATCGCTTATACTTCGAAGGGAGCGAAAAATTATAATTAGCAATAATTTAATTATATTTTTTGAAAGGGTGTAGAAGCAGCTTTAAACCCCGATTTTGTTAAAAAAAAATTATTTGCTCGACATTTTTGGATGTCTTAAAACGCTTAATGCAGAGATTTAAGCGAATTTTCTTATTGATTTTTTTTTTCGACAAAACTGTTTTAGCCTTATAAATGAATGAATGAATTAAGAACGAGCCTACAAAAATCGCGCAATACAACCAAACAATTTTATATGTTCACTCCTCTTTCTTTTTTTCAATCAAATCATGGAGTGTGATTATTTCTGTTGATCTTTAAAAAAACTAAAAATATTAAGGTTCACTTTTCACTAGGAAAGACAGAAGAAAAGTAACTTTAAGAATTTTTTTTGTTCCTTTTTTTTATGAATTTTTTTTTATTTATTAAATCACTAAATAAATAATGTAAACCACTAGTTTATAACACTTCAATCTGGCAAACGGCAACTGCCAAGCTTAATAGTTTTTGCAATTTGTTTATGCAAAAATCGAACTAATAAAAACTAAATTTAACCTTAAAAATAAAGGTAGGAGAAGAGATCAAAACAATAAAAGAAATAAAATATACCGTTCTTATAGAGGAGAATATAGTGTCAAAGACAAAAGCTTTCTTCTTTCCACTTTCATTTCTCACTCAAATTGTGAAAAACATAACGGAGAAAGAAGAAGAAAGAAAGGGAGATAAACAAACAAGTAAATCATATGAAACATCCACAAACAGGGCTCGGATCTGAGGAATTATACTACTTCAAAGTAAGTAAGTCCGAAGGCGGAGTAAAAACAAAACTGTAAAACCTTGATAACTATCAATATTCAATTATGTATTTAAGACAAATTTTTCAATTATGTATTTAAGACAATTTTTTTTGATTGTGTGTCCTGATATAAATATACCATTTGATTTGAAATATGACTATCTTAATTGGAAAATATCTACCAACATTTTCACCGCTACAAAACAAGGTTTCTTTTTATTAAAATGAATACCTAACATAAATGAAGCGAATAGTATTTCAAAATATAAGTTTTAACCTGTTGCTTTTCTTGCCGTTGCGTTATTAATTTATGTGAAACATCTTCAGTGAAAAGATTTTATTTTTTGAAGGCTCAAAAGCGAAATGATGAAACATTAAAAAGTTAGGTACATGTTAAAAAAATTTCCATAACATTACTTTTAGTATAAGTATTTATATGATGATAAGGTAGTTCGATCAGTGAATTTTCAATTAAAATTTATATATCTTACCTTTCGCTTTTTTAATTTCTTCTGGCGTCTTCCCAGAGCTTCTTCTAAATAGCTGGATATCGTGTAAGGATTTTATAGAGAAATCGAAATCCATATTCAGAAAGAATGTTACAAGAAAAAAATTTACAATATTTCCATAACCCTCTTTTCCCGCCCAACAAATTTTGATGTTTTTCCTTTTGTTTGTCAGCATCTGCTCTACAGCCTCTTAAAACAAAACTCCTTCTCTGACAGCGTTAAAACTCTGCGACTTCTCAAAGTTTCGTTACCCTCTTAAAAATGTTAAGAAAAAAAAAACAAACGGCAATTCACACCATCAAATGTCAAAATTATACCATCCCAGCATGTCAAAGTCATTAACCCTACCTAACCGACAATATGTAGACAAAAAATAAATGGAGAATAAAGTTGACGTATGAGCGGCATTCAGTATTTTTTTTTTTTTCCACATCAAACTTTTCCCTTGGAGATTCATAGAGTCCTCATTTTCGGTTGATTTAATTAAATAGAAGCGACACAAAACCTAATTAACATCGCGACGCATTGGCTCCGTATGTGTATATGGTGTGTATTGTGTGTTGTGTGAGTCATTAGGACATTGAGCCATTTCGCCTTGAGTCTTCGGAGGCACATGGGACAACTTTAAGCACTTTTACAACCCAATTAATTGTCTTGTTGAAATAAAAAGATCCGTTCGCGATAAGTATGGAAATAAAATTGAATAATTTTGCCTCGGTGAGTTTTAAGAACTCACAATATGAGGGGTTGACTCTTTTGACATGGTAACCCTTCCTTGTGTCAAAAAATCACACTAAGTCCCTGTATGATGTGTTCTTTTCCAAATATTTTAGATATACGTCCCTCTTGCTTCTACGATATAAAGAGTTATTTTTAGACATTTTGTATTGTAAACTCGAGCCTTATATAAAGGGGGTGTACAGGAGGTGTAACGAGGAGTTCAGTTAAAAACCCATTTTCCGTATATTTTACAGGCGTTGAAGTGTATGCATGACCGGGAACGCATGGAGTCAGGGAAAACCAAACTTTAGCTCCACGTGTTTGTAATTTAAGTCTACACAAATGTAAGTTACCATACATAACAACATTAACGCGCTCAAAAGGCAGTTTATTTTGTCTTGCTACCACTGGCCGAGTCACGAAATTTTTCTGGAGTTTGGTCTGTCATCATACTTTTATGTAGAAATGGGAATCGTTTGAAATTCAGCTTTCGTACTCGAAGGGGTTTTCCCACCTCACACAAACCCAGACTCAGATGCAGAAAGAAAAACAAAAATCAAAATGGGGTTTTTTTGCGAGATATTTGCACAGGAAGTTGAACTGTGGCTATAGTCTCCGTTGTTTTTTACGTCCATTACGTGACATGTGGCGTTCAATTTTTTAAACGAAATGTAAGCGAACTGATAACGATCAGTTAAAGTTATGCTTGTACGGTTTTGATGTTGGGCTACGGCTTCTTGTCTGACAAAAACTTTATTCTTATTTTTTGGGAAATCGTGGCTTGGAGAGCTATACTACAGCGGAAGGCATGTGTGACGTTTGTTTTTGTAAAGGTCAGTTGCATCAATGGAGTATATAATTGTAATTGTACGCAACAAAAGACCAAAACTGTTGGTTTAAAAATAATGTGCCCTTTTATAGTTTGCTTGTGGCAAAGATTACGGGAACAAATTTTGGGGATCACAACAGGGAAGCAGCTGTTGACATATGAAACACAACTTGGTGGCACGTGTCAGCGATGTTTTTATGTCAATTTGAATGCACATTTTGGGAATAATTTAAAGTGATATATTTAATTGATGGCCATTATTGATCCTTTCCTAGTAATGCGATAATCGGAATCGGTGTTCCAGAAAAGAGAATCTAAGTAGGTTCAAGAATATTTCGTTGGAATAGTTGGCAGCACTGTTTTCATTGACAGCCATTTTGTCGTCTGGCATATTGTGATTTGTCTTTTGTTTGGTTAGAAATCATGAATCAACTGACGCATCACTCCAGTACATCCATTGTATGGTCCAGCAATGAAGCTTATTTTTGGTTGAATGGCAACGCCGCCGCGCCGTCAGTAAGCAAAACTGCACCATTTGTTACATCCAGAAAAATTGACAGTACTGTGTGCTTTATGAGCCGGTGAAAACATTGATCCTTCTTTGAAACTGAAAGATCTACAGTTCAATGGAGACCGATCCTGATCACTTTATTGTGGGGAAGTGTGGTTTGAACACTACAGTGCGAGATGTCACATATCGCGAGCCACAATTGATTTGTTTGAAGGAAGGACCTACATATGTGAACTGTGAGTTGTGGCCTTCAAGATTGCGCTATTTAAAACCACTAGACTATTTTCATGTTGTGGGTATGTAAAGTCACAAGTCTACACCAATAAGCCAGAGACGATTTACGACTTGGAAAACAACATTCGCAGCGTTATTGCCAATATACGACTCCAAATGCTGCAAATTGGACCTCAATATTGGGCTACATCCAAGCCAAGCTGAGGTGGACATATGCCAGAAATCATATCCAAAGAAATATGTCAAAGAATAATCTGTCAAATGAATTCAATTTTATGGCAATTACTACAATTATTTATCTGTGTTTTATTTCATTTTACAGTTATATACCCTACAAAAACACCCGGTTCACTCAAAATAATGAGAATTTATTTTTCAAAATTAAAAAAAAAACACAAGTAGGTAGTTATAGCAGAAGAAAAATTTTGTAATTAATTTATGTTGTCCATCCATACGTACACTTCACAGCTCAGCCTTTTAGAACGAACACCGACATTCTTTTTCAATTAACAAGACTCTTCATCTTAAAAAAATAGAAGCCTGCATTCAGTCCATAAAGCCTACATACCCATAGTCATCATTTTTTTATCATAAATGCATCAATTTCACGCTACAGCTACTATTTACGACTAATACTCTGCGCACAAAAACTCAACCTACCGCTAAGCTAATCATGAACAAAAGGGTCGCTCACACGTTCGAAACAGCGCTGTCGGCGCGGCGGCGGCGGCGCGGTGCGGTGTTCTCTAATGCGAACAGTACCTAATTAAAATCGCATCCATTACAATCGTGTGAATGGCGAATTAATCTTTCACTAAAATCGCCACCGTCGAGTGCGGATTCTTCTACATTTTTGTTTCTCCTACATTATGTAGGTACTTGATATGTGTAATAAGACTCGATAGTCCTATAAATCAGCAACATGTCAAATAATCAACATAAATTTCTAAAGAATCCTAGCGTAACGCTAAAGTAGCGAACAGCGAAGTGCTCTTCGTACCGCCGACGCGCCGCCATGTTAGCACGGCGCGGTGCGTAAAATGTGAACCAATAGCTAGGGGTATAGGTAGTCTTTTGTCATATTTTAGATGTTCGAAGAAGGATTTTAGATGAGAAGCCGTCAATCAATGAATTTTATTCCCCCTACGCTTCCTTGAAAAGCCATCAGCAAACCCAGAAAACACACTTAGCTAAAAGTAGATGTATGAAAAATGTGTGTGGAACATAAATTAAAATCCTAATCAGCAGAGCGTTCATTAATTTAAACCACAATCGATGTTGAACGAACACCTTCCTCAATAACACTAACACGATGATGAAGATGAAGACGAAGAGGATGCAAGTCCCCTTTATTTTTATTTTTTTCTTCAAGAGCTCTCCTCGTTAAAGCCTTACACGGCTTCAAGACCCCTTTTCAAATGTTCACATCAACTCCTCATATACTCGTACATCGTCTGGTGTGGTGGGTTTATTTATTAGCTGATGACACGCTCGCCATCGTCACCATCTTTTCTAAATGCAAGCGTTTCAGCCCATGACGACCCCAAAGCCAAACGCAACGCAGCGCCAGCGCCAGCAACCACAACGACGGCCAAATTTGTAAGCTTCAAATTTCTCTTGAAAAAAACTCAACCCCCAAACTTTGTTTTGCATTTGACTGGGTTAACCATACGCGAAAGGCAAAGGGCCTCTTAGAAAAATGAACCCAGAACCCACCTATGCAGCCACACCGCGCAGCCGAAACCAGAAAAAAATTTTAAATTTCAAATATGGAAGCAAGGTTGATTCAAAATGGAATTTTTATGCAAGCTACGGGTCAAGAGCGACACCAGGAGACAGACTCGGTGCTGCATAATATTAACCAACGTCGTTCGTCGCGTCGCTGACTGTCTTCTTCGTCGAAGGGGAATTAAGTGTGGATTTAGTATTCATGAGGGAGACGTGTCAAAGAGGATTCACTCCCTATGCATGTACTTGCACCTATAACTTGCATGCATCTAAATAAAGCCGCATGGTAGACAACAACAACAACAAAAGAAGGGAAAAAAAAGGTTGCAACGATTAAGGAAAAGTGCTTCCCTAGGAGTTTAATTGCCGTGTCGTAAAATGCATGCCACTTTGCTGTTGTTTTGTTTTGCTGCCGCTGTTGCCGCTGCTTGCTAATGTTGTTTTTGTTGTTGTTGTTGTTGTGTTTTGATTCTGGTTTTATTGTTTTTATATTTATTTTTTTTTCGAAAAAAATCTTCACCTGTGTGAGCAAACTCAGTGAGCTAAGAAATACTTACTATGATTAGGGAACAATGGCTTTAAGCGGTTTTGTAATTTAACCGCGTTTCACTTGGTCTTGTTTTTTTTTTATGAGCTAAAATTCGAAGGCGGGAGGGGAAAATTAAACATGGGGAGCAGGAGCAGTGAATTAAAACCAACAGACAAAAAAAGAAGTACTAAATTTAGAAATCTTGGAATTTTAACGGTGGTTTTTATTGCAGTTTTCAGACATCATGTGTGGAATTTTATGAGTAATACAAAGACAAAGAGGTAAGCGTGACGGCAGACTGTCGGACAACAACAACAACAAAGTCAACAAAATGGCCGAGGAAGTGATTGAACTGCTCACAGAGGTATGTAAATTAATTTGGCTATAAAAACAAAGTGTTTTAATAGTGTCTAGAATTTTTGAATTGCATTTGAAAGCTTGAATATAATTTTGCAGAAGGTAAACCTATATTAAATCCATCCGAATAAAGATAATTTTTACTTGGACAACTAGGATTTACACAAACTGTCAGCTGTAACAGTCAGAGACGCAGCCTCGAAATCTTTCAAAATATTGAAAACACACAAATTCAATGGAGACATGCCACCATCAGATTCACAATTCGGAATCGGAACACTTTAAATTGTCCGTGCAGCATTTTCGACATTTTAATTCACAGTAACAACTTTTTTTTTATTTCTTTTACGTTTGAAAGAAATATTAACACACGTACAAAAGACATTGTTTTGGGTTTCCCGAGAAGCTCTTTATACATAGGTACTTTTATGTTATACTTACTTTTCAACAATGGCGTCGGAGAACGTAGTGCAAAAATAATGATATAAATGATATTTCCCATACACTGACTGGTTTGATCTCTAACGTCTCAGTTTTCTTTTTAATTTAAAAAATGATGTGTATGCAAAGTTCCATATTATCAAGCATCAAACTAAAAAAGATTATTAAATATTTAAAATTAACAGACTCGCATCTAAATTTTCATTTTTCTCACCATTTTTGTTTTAGAGTCCGAACCCTGGCTTTTAAGTGCTTTTACGTTTTACTTATTTTCTTACATATATGACTCATTGCTTGTTTTCCTTTATTTGCAATGTTCATAGTTTGAGTGGAATTTTTAAGATGAGCTTTCAAAAAAACAGTTATTCCTTTTTATCTTTGTCAATATGGCTCCTCCCATATGAGAAGGAGAGGTAGCTTAGCCTTCAAACTTAAGTCTCCTTCCTGCGTTTCTTTAATACATACTTTCGCCTATCTTTTGGCGCACAAAATTTCTAAATTTTCTCTTGAAACAGAGAGCTTTCTGCGTTTCCTGATCGCCTAGTGCACCAGTTTATTTTATGTTTGTAGATTAGGTAGGTACTAATCGTGTCAATTGAAATGAAGCGATTGGGAGAGCATGTTCTGATTTTCAAGCTGAGTAAATGAAGTGAGAAAGTGAGATGCTCTTTATAAGTACACACTTTTATATTTACATGCATACTTTTTTTTACAATGGCGTAGGAGAACGTAGTGCACAATAATGTTTTAAGTGATGTTTCACTTCCACACTGACTGGTTTGACCTCTAACTTCTCAGCTTCAGTCTTCTCTTATTTATAAAAGGATGTGTATGCAGTGCCGGATTAAGCAAGCGCGGGGCCCGTAGCAAATTCTTTCATAGAGCCCTCGATCTACTATGGGTTCTTAAGTATAAAGTGGTAAAAAAACAATTCAATACTCAATACTCAATACGTTTATTTGCTATCTATAGGTTATAATTTTGTGGGTAATTAATAGTGTAGTAAATTACTATAGGCGCTGTTAGGCTCTGACAAGTACAAAAAGCCTGAGATGAGATTTCCAGGCAATTTAGAATAATTTTGATAGGAAACTAACAATTGAAAACTGATGATACTACACAAATTATTTTTTTCAATACATATTTCAAAGTTTAAATTTAATACAAAATATATTATATTTTAAGGAATAGCTAATGTTATTTTTTATCAATGGTATACTTTAAATAATGTTTATATTTTATATTTATTTATCTGTTACCTTATTATTTTTTAAGCTTTTACAAAGTAACTTTTCTAGATTTCATGTGGGCAAATTTAGAAATAATACTATTCGTATCAATTTTTCTGAGCAAATCATATTCTATATTCATCAAAGCGAGATAATTCAGACGTTCTTGACTCATAGTGTTCCTTAACTCATTTTGTATGCGCTTTAATGTCAAAAATGAACGTTTGCCACTGCAGTTAGTGATCATGAGAGATAAATAATTGCGCAAAAGCAATTTCTAAATTGGGGAAACATGATTCTAATGAATTGTCCATTAGGAATTTGTAATATTGGATATCCAGAGCTTCGTTTTTCGTACTGTCAATCGCACTAGCCACATTCGTTTTGAGCAGCTCGGCAAACTGCACTAAAAACAAACCTCTTTCATAAATGGCTCACATCATGTTTACACATAGAAAGATTAAAACTTATAAAATAAAATATTCATCGATTTCTTATTGGCTGGTAGCCAATTTTAATTGGCGGATAGGTTGTTACGATACTCGATGGCAATGTCAGGGAATCCCCGGTTAATTTTTCAGTGTTATCAACTTCGATCACAATTAATTTGCATTGGCCGAGTGCCCATTGTAGCGATAAGGGATGGGATACCTATCATTAGTTAAAAAAAAACACGCGTGAGACTCTCGCGTCTAGAATTTAAACTTCTTTGGTTCTGGAAATATTAATTAAATAAAAGTAAAGAAATTTAATTTTTATAAATGAATTTTATTAAAATTAAATTTAATTCTGGTCAAATTATGACACAACATAAAATTGTTAATAAAGTAAAAAATTATTAATTGCGACGCGTTTCGAACTACGTGTTCATCATCAGGCGCGACGGATGGTACTCTGGAAATAGTTTATTGAATGCATTGCTCTTTATGCATTTGGTAATGATCTTACTATATCAGGATTACGAAATGGTTATGGAAAATTCAATTTGAGGAAATCTCTCTTTTAAGATTAATATTAATAATTAATATTTTATAATTAATTATTTAAACAAATTTATTACTTTAGTAATAAAATATTTTTTTTAGTCATAACTTCTGTAACCCAATATACTTATATTCTAGAAAGTAGATTTTTGGTATGTAACGGGTGATTTTTTAGCTGGTTTGGTTTTGGCAACACTGGTTTTGACAGCTGACGTGTGTTTAGTACCTTGTGTCACTGTCAAACAGCTTCAGTTTGGTTTGCAATTTAACCATGGATCGTCTTACAAATGAACAACGCTTGCAAATTATTGAATTTTACTATCAAAATTCGTGCTCGGTTCGAAATGTTCATATCGAATGTTTTTATCGAAAAATTGTGTTCAGCGATGAGGCTCATTTTTGGTTGAATGGGTACGTAAATAAGCAAAATTGCCGCATTTGGAGTGAAGATCAGCCAGAAGCATTGCAACAGCTACCAATGCATCCCGAAAAAGCCATTGTTTGGTGCGGTTTATGGGCCGGCGGCATTATTGGGCCATATTTCTTCAAAGATGATGCGAATCGCAGCGTTACTGTCAATGGTGAACGCTACCGAGTGATGATAACAAACTTTTTTTTGCCCGAAATGGAAGTTCTTGACTTGCATGATATGTGGTTTCAACAAGACGGTGCCACATGCCACACAGCACGCGAAACAATGGGGCAATTGCGAGCCGAGTTTGGTGAACAGTTAATTTCACGTTTCGGGCCGGTCAATTAGCCGCCTAGATCGTGCGATTTGACACCATTATACTATTTTTTGTGGGGTATGTCAAGGCTAATGTCTATAGGGACAAGCCCGCTTCGATTGACGCACTGGAAGCCAACATCCATGCATTCATTCGTGAGATACCGGCCGATATGTGTGAAAGAGTATGCCAAAATTGGACTCAGCGGATGGGCTACCTGAGACGCAGCCGCGGTCAACATTTGCATGAAATTATCTTTAAACATTAAATTGCAAGGTTCAAACTATCGATTCAAATAAATATTTCATTCATTTTTTCGAATTTTTATGTTTTTTTTTTTTTTTTAAGTTCTAAATCTCTTAAAAAATCACCCGTTATATGGTTACTAAATTATATTAAAAATAATGTAGTCTGTTAATCTTACAAATAAAGAGATAATTTTAACAATTAAAATCGAGCCATTTCAATTCTGCTACACATCCACACTAAGTGTCGGGTAAGAGTGCTTGCATACGTCAGACTTTTTGTAGAGCTGATTATCAGGCCGACTGAAATTCTAAACATTTATGCAAGCAACTTTTTGTAGAACTTGTGCGTTTACCGTATGAAATTCGGTGATTTATTTATGCCAAGGAAATAGTCGGGTACCGAGTGTCTGACGTGGATTGTCTTAATAGGAAAAGTTGTAACGTTTCACGTTCTTGTGACATCAAAAAAATTCAATATACCACATCTTAATAAGTTTCACTCAAAAAAATTCCGCTCAGGCAGAGATGAGTGGATTTAAATATGCGGGGCCCCCTTTCGCGCGGGGCCCGTAGCAATTGCTACTCTTGCTACGTGGTTAATCCGGCACTGTGTGTATGCAAAGTTTCATATTATCAACAATCAAACTGAAAAAGATAATTGAATAATTAGAATTTAGTCGTGCATCTAAATTTTGATTTTTCTCACCATTTTTGTTTTAAAGTCCGAACCCTGGCTTTAAGTACTTGTTACGATTTACTTATTTGCTTATCTCCCTTATTACTTGTTTTTCTTTATTTGCATTTCTCATGGTTTGAGTGGAATTTTAAGATGAGCTTTCAAAAAAACAGTTATTCCTTCTTATCTTTGACAATCTGTCTCTCCTCCTATGTGAGAAAGAGAGGTGCATATGTAGCTTTGCTTGGAAACATTGCTCTCCTCTCTTTCTCTTGATCTCTTATAATTTTTAATAATCTTTTGGCGCCAAAACTTCTAAAATTTCTCTCGAAACAGAGAACATTCTGCGTTTCCTGAGCGCCTGGTGCTCCAATTTATTTTATATATTTCATCGCGTCAATTCAAATGAAGCGAGTGAGAGAGAATGTTCTGATTTTCAAGCTGAGGAAGTGATATGCCCTAAGCACACGTAAATTCGTTTTTTTTTCTTTCTTATTTTATATACTTGGCGCCAAAATTTGTATGGCTGCTAGTGGATATAAGCAATTATGGAAATCAAAAAAAAAAAAGCAACAAAGTCCTCCATTTTCTTTTTCTAGAACAATGTTTTACTGGCTAAGATCACAATCAGTTCTGTTTTGTTCGCAAATGAAGTTGATGAAAGAGTTATTTTGGTAGGCTACAGGGTGACTTTGCTCTGCACTCAGTTTAATTAGAAGTTGCTTATCCCAAGCTCAGTTTTACAGCAAATAAGCAATTTCATAATTATTTATGGAATTTTTATGAAAATCAACAGAAATGAACTAGATTCTGGGATCGGCACTCACGTCTCAGTTTATGCTCTAAGGTTTGGGCATAAAGGGATTTTATACGGTTCCTAAGTGTGATTGATTTTAAGTTCGTTTGTTTCCTTTTTAAAAATTTTCAATAGCAAACAATTGCAAAAATCCTTTAAAGAATATGAAAGCTAATATGTTTTAACTTTCAGGCATCGCAACTTATCAACGAATTGTGAACTGACCTGGAACTTTTGAAAGACATAATTCGTCAAAAAATGGCAGCTATTAAGCCTGAAACAGTAGGAAAAGTGATGGAGAATGCCGAAAAACGACCACATTGTACCATTCTTCTGGCAGCGACCACAACGAATTTGCCCGTTTCAATCGTTCACAAAATAAACAAAACCTATGGGATTTCGAAAACCTTAGAAAGGGGTTTTTTGGTTTTATAGATAAATTCCATTTTTGTATTGAACAATTCGATCACAGGTTTCGCTAGGAGCGATTTGTTACTTTTTTTTGTTTATTCTTTTGAAAAGTTTAAAGGGAAACCACAACTACTTACAAAATTGTAGTAAATTGCACAAAAATTATTTAAAAAAAAGTTATACTAGGCCTCAGCATCAAGTATCAATAAGCTCCTTCCCGTTCTTGAGATATTTCTAAATGAGAACCTTTTTTTTTTTTTTTTTTGAAAAAATCAAGTTTCTAAAGTTCTTTCGAAAACAATATTTCAATATCCATCGCGGTCTCAATCTACTTTATCTGCTTGCGTATAAATGTTTAAAAATCAAGAAAACATTTTTGCGGATTGCTAAAATCACTTTGGCAAAAAATAATGTCTTTCAATTGCTTCCGGGTTGGTAATGGTTTAACTACAAATCAGTCAGCATTATTGAGCTGAGCTATGGCTTCGCTTCTTTGAAGTCATAAAAGCCGTAAAGATTTTTTTATAGTATTTTTAGCTTGAAAACTGCAAAGTAATGATTCACAATGATAGAGAGAATTGATTTCTAGCTCCAAAGCTGTCCATGTCCATGTCCGCATAACCTCACCTCCTGCCGCTGCCAAAGTCGCCGGCGCCCCTCTGAATTGAACATTCCAAGTTTTTAATTGTCTTTTAAGTTTCATACAATCATCGTCGTTGTCGGTCGTACACCAAACTATGCGCCACTCAATCGATGGTATGGTGTAGGACGTTGTATAGGCACAAATACAGCACACACTATTTTTATGAGGTTTTTCTGTTTTGTATCTTCAATTTGACTTGGGTCGTAAAATGCGTTCCGTGCGTCATTAACTTTTGATGGAAATTCCATTCAATAAAAACCATTGAGTCTTTAAAGTATACCCATATAATGGGGAGTGGGGAATGGGGAATGGGAGGCGGGAGGCGGGAGTGCGCGCATTCATTGTAGCGGTTTGTTTCAAAATGATGTTTTGAAGGTTTTACGAAGGGAGACATTCAAAAGCGTAAACATGGAATATTTCTGGAAGATTTAAGTGGCTGGCTCATTTCAAATGGATTGACATGGCCCTGTTGTTCAAGGAGGTTAAGATCTTCTATGGAGTGGTTGTAACTTATAAGTGAGATGTAATAAGTAACCTTCAACAATGTTCTTTTATATTGCTTTTTTTGCATTCCTAAATTATGACATAAACAACATTTAAGGAGTTATAAACAAGGATTTTTTTTTTTAATTTTGTAAAACATAATTAATTTTCTGCAGATCTTTGGAAGTTCAGCATTACAGCTCCATATTTTAGGCAAATCAATTAATATATCTGGTTTCAAGTGTCCTTCTTCTCCTCTCATTATTTTCACCAGAAATGTTTTTGTTCATGATTTTTCCTTCCTGATGACTGCGTATTGATAATTGATAGTTCGTACTGGCTTTTTACGATATTCTCAGGGCATCTTCCTAGAAAAAAATAAAAAAATTGTAATGGCATTTTCATAATTTGAAATTGTTTTTTTTTTTTTTTAATTTCAAAACTACTCAAATTGGCCGTTTTTTACTTGCGGGTACAGGGTGTGTCTTAATGTAAGTTTCTATCTGATTAACTGACAACGTGATTGTAACACAAACTTTAGGGTAGTGTTTCTTCGCAATCGATTTGAAGACTTTAAGGAATTCAGTTATGGTTATGGCGTGAGCAGCGAGTCTTATATTAGTTCTTGGAATTCGGCAAAAAAGAGAGAATACATAAATTGGCCTATGCTAAAAATTATGTTGACCCTAACGGTTATTTTCATTTGAGAGTATTTTAAATCAAAAGTAGGACGTTAACATAAATAAGAAACAAAATATTTAAGTCACGATTCGGGTTTTCGCCATTGCGATAAGATACCGCACCGAGAGATTCTGAAAAAAGTTGTTTTCTGTACAGTTAAAAACTTCATCAGTTTCAAAAACTCTTTCCCAAAAATGTGTTTTCAAGGATAAATAAAAGTTTCTTAAGACCACGACGACGCGAAGACCATATTTTTGCTTGCGATAGTATAGTACCTACCTGCAGACAAGTTATGAACTCATTCAAAATACAAAAAAATTGAGATAGCAATCACTCATGACACTATGATAGAGAATGACGAAAAAAAGTGGGCCGGAAATTCTGTCTGTTCTCAAGTCTACAGCCTAAACAGATGGGCCGATTTGCTTAACACTTGATATTTAGTAATTATTTGGTAGTTTCTCGGGGGGGTGTTCATCATATTTGCTCTAGGTCAAAAAATAACGGTACTTGCCATACAGTCTTTAGCATAAAGTTTGATTTTCTCAAAAACGGCTCTATAAATTTTGATAAAACTTTCAGGGTGCTATTTTTCTTATACATCTTTTGGTCGGAATTGATTTTTTTGAATTCGTCTTATAATGGTACCTCTTATATAGAACCAGAACTTCCAAATGAGGTTTTGTCGCAAAATATTCTCAATACAATTTTGCATATAGGAAGGTATCACCTATACTTTAGTTAATATTGCATTTCGAAAAACTTTTTTCTTGATTACGAAAAATTAAAAAAAAAAATTGGTTTTCGAAATACGAAGTTTGTAACGGGAGGTTTGAAGTTTTTCAAAATTATTTTCACAAATAAAAACCTACAGATTTTGTCAAAATGACATAATTTTGAAAAGATTTTCAAAAAAAAAACTATTCGAACGATTTTCAATATTTTTTTTAATTTGAAATTTCATATTCAGTTTCGAAATTTCATTGCTACATTTTATTGCTACACTTTAAAGCTTTTAAAAGAGTCCACATCTATTTTGGATGTGTGATATCAAACAATATTTTTTTGAAAAGGCCTTTCCATTTCAAAAGTGTCCTGAAAGTGTTCTGCATTGACACCCTTAACGGGGCTAATATGATGTCTACTTAGAGAGAGTAAAGCCCTAGAAATTTCGGCCAAATCCGCTTCGTCACTAGATTTTTTCTCACAGTATCGTGCAACCAAAACTTTTAGGTAGCGATGGGATTAGCAAGGAAGCTGTAGACTGTGGTTAGTCAATCGGCCTAATGACCGCTGTGTATAGCCAATGGACTACAGGGGGCTCTAGCTTGTAAACAGTACAAGTTCAGTTTTGTTAGGGTTTACACCTAGTCCACATTGACTTGCCCATGTTAGTTAGCTTATTTAGTGCAACTTGGAGGAGTACCACACAGAGCTTCAAGGTGTTTTTTTTTTTCTGAAAAGGCAATAGCAACGTCAACCGCATAAGCAATTACCTTGAAACTCTCCTCTTTTCCAGCATTGTTAGCAGTTCATTAACCACTTAGTTTTAAAGGAATGGAGATAGGACATCGCCTTGTGGCGTGCCTCTACTTACACATTGTCTTGCAGATTTTACTCTCAGTTTAAAGTTCATCAGCCTGCTATTCTGCATTTGGTCGATGAACTCACTAAACCTTTGTTAAAAGCGCCTGCTTTATCAAGAAAAACCACCATGGGTATGAATCAGACGTTTAAGGATTCTAAGAAGGAATGATCATGGGTTTTAAATTTGTTAGGTTTGTTGGGAGCTTTAACCTGCTTTTGGAGTGAACACAACTTTCACTTCTCTCCAGGGCTGAGTAATGTGGACCATTTCAAAACAGCTTTTTATAATATTTTCTAGCACTGGCAAAATATGTAATATCCAAAAACTTTTGAATTTCAGCTGGTATTATGCCGTCTGGTGAAGCAGTGTTTTTTGGGTGAAGCTGTTCTGTGGCCAAAGCACTTTGTTTTCGTTATAATCGTTTACGAAAGTATAACATAAGACCTAGTACAAACAATTAATCTTAAGTAAAAATACTCAAGTACAACACTTCCAAAAACAAAGAAAGTGCACGACTGGGTCGCACAAACTTGATATTAAGTTTGACAGTGGTATTGGGGCTTTAAATTTTGGGAAAAAACTAAATCAAAAAATTATATGAAATTTTATTAAACACTTAAAAATCACTATACAATTTTTTTTTAAATAAACTAAGCCATCTGATTTCTTTTAGTGTTTTTTATTTTAAGAAATTTTGTTTCCAAAAAACAGTTTTTTTTTTGAAAAACTTTTTGGAAACATATTCCAAATTTTGTTTGAGTATGCCAAGTTCTAGCACTTTGTAGTTTTTATCAGAAAAATAAAATTAAAGAAAAAAATAGATTAAAACGTTTATAGAAAAAAACAAAAATTAAATTTTTTTTTTAAACTCAATTTTTTTTTTTTTTTTTTGAAATATTTAAGAATTTATATTATTTCGTCTCTAAACAGGCTTCTACATTAAAAATTTCATCGAAATCCGTTAAGTGGCTTACGAGCAAATCAAAAACATAAAGTTAACTCAAAAAACACCATCCAGAAAGTTTTATCAAAATCGTTGGAGCCGTTTTTTAAATTTTTCATTAAAAATCGTATGGCAGGTACCGTTAGTTTAAGAGCTAAAACGCTAATTCCAAAAACCCCTCTGTAGGACGTCATAATAATACTATGTACCAAGTTTGAAGCAAATGGGTTCAGCTGTTTAGGTTTAGGCTGTAGGTAGGTACCGATACAGACAGACCGACAGACAGATAGAATTGGCGGACCCACTTTTTAGGCTTCTCTAACATTATGTTTGATTGTAAAAAAATAAATTTATTTTATGAATGCACAACTTGCCTTGTTTATAGTACCTATAATCGCAAGTAAAAAATACTATAAAATGCGAGGTGCCCTTGATTCTTGAGGTTCATTTCTGAATATCCCATAGCCATATTCTGAGACCGAGACAATATGACCAGCTGTGCAATATGAAAATGAAAAAAATTTACACAGACTGATAACATTTTAGGATCAACTTTTTTGTTCCCCTAAGGGAGTTTATTTTTTCCGAGGTCGAATGAATATATTTTAAGACTGCATAAATTACTTCAATATGACCTTTTATTACCCCCTTATCTGTACCTACATGTATTGAAGTTTCGGAAAATTTTATTAAAAGATTTTCATTTGAAGGTTAATTATAGATGAATGTCTATGAATTTTTTTGATGGGCTCAGGGGATGTTAAAATTCAGCACGAATTCGCATTCCAATTACAAAACTCTCACTTCGAAACAATGCCGTTCAGACTCTCTCAAAGATACCTCCATTTAAATCCAAACGTATATGTGTTCAAAAATCAGCGCTTCCAGTTCCAATGCCGTGTCGCCACCGTCGCAGTCGCAGGCGACGCTAGGACAAACAAAACCACCGGCATGCCACACAAGACACAAAATGCTCTATTTTCTAAGCAAGAAGCACCTACAGTGTCTATGACATCTGCGTGCCAGAGCCAGTGATGCTTTGGTATGTTTCAATGCAGAACAGGAGAAGGAAAAGAAATGATATTCCAAAAAAAGACTCGGTGTCCACTTTCGCATCAGATTGCATCACGGTCTGTGTCTGTCTGTCTAGGGGCCACCGTCACCGCCCTCTCCACAAAATGTCTGTGTTTATTTGATCCACTTGCCTCTTTGAGATATCTGCAATATCTCCGTCTCCAGTTGAATCCGATAGATACACTAAAGCTGAGCCCAATAAGTTCCGGTTTGCTTTGTGTACTCTCGCCTAACCTTGCGCTAGATTCTTTTATTTATTTTTTTAAGTGCACCACCGTGCGTTGCTTGCTGTCTGATGTTGAGGTCTGACGTAATGATACCAGCGCGGCGGCAGTTAGCTGGCTGATAGCGAGTGCCTCATTGAGTGGGTGTGGCTGAGGTGTTGTCTTGGACTTAACCCATTCACGGATATGACAGCTTTATTAATCGCACCAGCCCAGCCGTGTTTTCATTAAGTCAACAATTTATGTGAACGTGAGCCATCAATGAAAACAGGATTACTGTCGGGGAGACTAATATAAATGTGTCTTTTTTTTATGACAATGACGAGCTCTATACCTCGTGTGTTGAGCTTCCGGGTTATAAAGTTTTTTCCATCATAAAGAAAGTGAAAGGATTTACCCTTTTTAGCTGGTTTTAGTGATCCATCATAAATTTTAATATTTTTGTAAACTTGCTTAGCCATTCTCTTTCAGTTATACATTTACAGTCACAGAAGAAGTCCTTTGACTGCTTCAATAAAGTGCAACATAACCCTCTTGGAGAGTCTTCTAACTATATAAGGAACTTAGGGGTTATTTTTTAAGCCTTTTTTTATTGGTCTATATAAAGTTGTTTTCTAAACGTTCTTCGTTCCTCCTCCCTCTCTTGTCTTTTCTGTTCTTTTTTTATAGGTTTGTCTGTTTGCCTTTGGGTTCATAGAGGAAGGGGCAAAAGTTTGATGTTTGTGCATGTCGCGTGACTGTTTTTTTTTTGTGGCAAAAGTGGTTGGAATATTAAATTTCATGGGTTTCGCTTTTAGAACCCATCACTGCACGTGGTTTAAGGGACAACAAAATTTTAGAGACACAAAGTCTGGAAGATCAAAATTCCTACCTAGCTCTTGGGTAGACTAATTCGTGTTTTATTGAACTTTCACTAGTAAAAGTAAAAAAAAAAAAATTAATCGAAAAAAGGGATATGAGTGTCCTTTCGTACATATTAATGAGAGAGTATTTTGTTATCCTTTTATTGCGCGAAACGAAAAAAAGGGGTTCACTACGAGCTGGTGATGGAAAAGTTTTTGAGGGGGCTATACGGAAGAAGAAGGGTCGTTATTATTTGGTGAGGTTTTAAGGATAACAGACGGTAGCAGTGATGGTTCCTCGGAGTTTAGAAATGTAATAAATTTTTTGAACGAGAGTGTAAATCGTAAAATTCGTTTTGGACTTTGTTAGCGTCTAAAATATAAAGCATGAAAATATGCAATAAATACATTTATCAAACAATTAGTTACTCAGGGTCTGGAATATCTACCCCATTTCATCTCCTATTGTTGTATCCTTCTTCCATAACTCAAAGAAGAAGAATGCAGACTGGATGCATCCATCCGCTTATATTTTCTTAGGTAAAAGGTTTTTTAAGAATCAATCAATAAAGAAAAGAACATTTTGGTCCTTCGAGCCGGATTCCCAATATGAAACATTAAGATGCTGGGTGTTATAGGTGACCCCGAAGCATTTTGATTGGGTATGGGGTGTGAACAGTATCCCCCGAACGACGATATTCGCTGTGCCGTGTGCCTAATGAGTCACAATATTCTTTAATCTCCCGAATTAATAATAATAATTAATCCCTCTCTGATTTTTATCGTTATCGAGTTTAAAGCACCCAAATGAACAACAAGGCATGTGTTATTGAACAGATACACGAAAATAATTAGGAAAGGGTGTTTTTTTTAGAGTTATCGAACTATAAAAGAGATATATATATTATGCCCACAAGCTAATTTAAGAGATACCGCCGATTAGCTGAGAGAATGTGCATAAGACTATAGTGTTTTTGATTTTCACATTTATTCACGTCGTGTATGTCAAATAATAAAAAAAAAAAAAAACAGCAAGTGCGCTCACAAAACACAACAAACCAGCTAGCTGTGGCATATTTAGATCAAAAGCAATCTCGTTTCGAGCCCATTCACCGACTGTACACTGCTGGTCGAACGCCTTTAAAACTTGCATCCGTTGCACGATTGAAATTTTGTAAGCCAACAAATCAAGATCTTTCCGCAAAATAGGATACCACAGATCTCATTGTTTTGCACGATGGCGATGGATTCATTCGGGTCTTCTTTTAAACCTGGATACTGCGCTCAACAACAGCTAAAGAGTCTTCGGTACGCACTGTTAGACATCTCAGATAATGAGTAGGTACCTATTATTATTTTGAGTAAACGTGATGCGAAAACGTTACATCAATAAATTAAGTGCTCTGATTAGGGATGCCAGATTTGATTTGACGGAACGGAACTAGTATTCGAAATTCAAAAACCTGGACTTTCCCAGGGAAATGAAAATCAAAAAAAAAAAAAGAGTACAACACTAGGACAAAAAACACATAATTTTTTAAATTGCTCATCTATCTATTCCTTCTAACTTATGGCGTGCAATTTCCAGTCAACAAAAATAACCTCGGGTCTTACAGGCACATAGTTAATATTATATTAAAAAACAAAACTAGCCGACGATGTTGACGCTCGTAAAATTCTTCGATAAAACTTCAACCAACAATCCTCGCCAGCTAGGCCGGTCCCTAGCCTGTGACCTCCAGTTGCGCACACCAAGTTGGTTGAGGTCGTTCTCCACTTGATCGCGCCACCTTAGCAGCTGTATTTTCAGCTTCTTAACTAAGTCAATATCGCTGTATAGCCCGTACAGTTCGCCATTGAATCTTCTCCTCCATACTCCATTGATACATACAGGACGGAATATCACCCAAAGAAACTTTCTCTCAAAGCACCCCAGCTTGTATTCATCCGATTGTGTCAGTGTCCACGCTTCTGTCCCATACAGCAGGACTGGGATGATAAGGGTCTTGTATAGTGTCTTCGTGGGCCTTTGAGAGAGGGCTTTGCTTCGAAGATGCCTTCTAAGCCCGAAGAAACAGCGATTGGCAAAAGTTATTCTTCGACTGATCTCTTCACTGATGTTGTTCAGAGAGGTTATAGTGGAACCCAAATAGACAAAGTCCTTGACAACCTCAAAGTTATATCTGTCCATTGTGACGTTTTGTCCGAGCCTACGGTGATGAACTTCTTAACCCGAGGACAGCAGATACTTTGTTTTATCTTCATTTGTTTCGCATATGACAGCTTAAAAGTTCTGTTCGTTCTAATTTTTCTTTTCTAATGGTGAATTCTACTAAAATTTCAGATTTGCTCTCAGATTTGAGCTAGATTTCGCGATTTTTCTCGTTGCATAGAAAATTAGAAAAAGATTGATTTTGTTTTTGTTATTGTGTGTGTGCCATTCACTACTTAAGTTAAATCACATGGCAGATGAAAACATGGCTGGCAATGAAAACAGTGCTGCCAACTTAAAATTCTATAAGTACCTCTAAAACAAACCATTTATTGAAACCGTTTATTTCCGTATAAGTCGAGTTCCTTTCTCGTTCTCTTCCTATCTTTCGACCCATTTGCTCCAAGGAAAACTGTTTGACAAAACAATTAAATAATTAACCTTCATTGACATCAACTTATGACCTTTCCTATCAAAATGCGAAATATGAACACAACTACCTATACGTTGGCGTTGTTCCCTGGGTCCCAAGGCTTCCGTCAATCGAAAACAAAAATACCATCAGCAAATATAGATTCCAAGAAATAATAACCAAGAACAAAACAAAAACCCAAAGGTAGGTATTGAATCAAAAATGCCGATTAACTTTATTGATGAAGATAAAGTAGCCTTCAGATGACTCTAATATTGATAAATCTTATCACAAACCCAAATAAACTTAAGGATCTCAAATTTCACTCAACGTCCTTGTAAAAGATATTAATATCTTTTCCTTTCACCATTCACACTCGGCTAAAGATAACACAAAATAAATATACAAATAGCTATAAGAGATCAGACAAATCATTCATGGCCTCAGGAGATTCCAGGAATCATCATAAAAATATTCCCACACAGCTATTCAAGGAATCCAAAACCAACAGACAAAGAAAAAATTTTAGAAAAAAAAAAAACAATTTATTAACACCAAAGTTGAGTGCACTGTCCCAATGCCCAACGATATGGAAGATTCCTTAAACAAGGTTATGTATATATTTATTTGTATACACAAAACTGGATGCGGCGGCGGCCGGCGCGCGGTCACACAAAGAGACACAAATTAAACAAACCACTCCAGATCCAGACTCTCATTCAAAAGAAAAATAATATCGAATAAAACACACACGCAAACACACACAATCCATTGATAAATTAAACGAAAAATAAATTTATAATAAAATTTTAAGGACAAAACTGTGAACAAGCCCACACTCTTTTAAGGCACACACAGACTTTACTTTTCATGCTAAGGCCAGACAGATTAACACTCAATTGAGAGGAACCTTCCGTCGTCATCGTCATCCTCATCATCCTCAAAGTAGGTAGATCTCCCTTGAGAAACCAAGTCCAACAAAAATGTACAAAAGATAAAACAAAACAAAAATCCTGTGTCCACCCGACCGACACAACCAAAATGATAAAAAAAAAACAAATCCTGAACCCGAATTCGAATCTGAATCTGAATTCCACATTTCCTCTCACACACTGCAGATTCACAATCTTTTGACTCGCTTATATTCCGAGGAGCAGTGTGTGATAGCCTTTGAGTAAATACCGATATTTTTCCTGGAAGAATGTTCACGTTGTGGTTGGACTTGGACCGGGGACTGGCATCACCGGAGTTCGGGAATTAGAGATCGACCGGACTCTATGTGTGTTTTGTTGTTAAGTATATTTGGGACTACCCAGGCAGGCATTGAGTGGATAGGAAGATAGGATATACCTACGAGTTTTTGCGAGAAGAGAAGAGGATCTAATTCGTAGAAATGTACTTAGGATTATTAGAGATGCATGAATGTCCTGCCGGCATTGTTTATAGAATACAATACTATATATTCCTGGATTCCTAGTTCCTACGCAGATTTAGTGCATAGGAAAATTCAGCCAGTGTGTGGGAAAATTGTTTTTCGTTAGATCCTTTGTATTGGCCAGAAGTCAAGCACTCTATTCTTATTCTTTCCTTTTTTTTCATTATTTTTTTCCTGGAAGTGTCCTACTTGTAGGTCATTAAGGAATTTGTTGGCTAGAAGTCATAAACCTGGTAATATTCTTTTTGGGAAAATTTAAGCAAATAAGGGATACAGGTAGCACTATAAAAATTATGATGGGAATTACATTTTTAGGTTCCCATGTTTAAATTTTTGAGAATAATTGTGTGAAGTTATTAAGCCGATTTCGTGATCCTGAACCGACAGAGTTCTGTGTCCGAAAAATTTCAAGATTCTTTGGTTCATCTTTGGAGAATGATAACGGTTTAAAATGCTTTCGTAAGAAGTGTGCATTGGCTTCGTCCAGAAAAAAATATCAAAGTTTTAATCAAGAATGGCAGTAAGGATGATAGTGAAGCCCAAAAATAAAAGGTCCGTGCGGATGTGCTTCTGTAATCTTTTTCACGTTGAGCTACAGTCTTAATGGCTGCGCACAATGGTGTAGCTGCAGCAGTTGAGCAGTAGCGCGTAGCGATGTCAAAGTTTTAAATAAACGTAAATCGTATTGCACGGCTGCAATGTGAAGTAGCAGCTGCTGCATAGAAGGTAGCTGAAGTACAAGTCGACTCGACTCCAACTTCACGAACGTACTGCGCAGCAAAACAATAACAAACCAAAATGGCAGACATGATTTTTGTTTCAGTTCAGTGCTACACATTGTATTCGTGTATGCTGCTGCTGAGTGCGTTACTTTTTGACAATAACTTTGACAGTGCTACGTGCTACTGCTTCAGCTACACCATTATGTGCAGCCAGTTAACGGTTCGACGAATGTTCTTCATAATTCATATAAAGCAGGGTTAAAGAGAACAGCCCGACTGAAACTGGCAACATTCAAGCAACGGCTTTTTTTTTTGATTTTCTCAGAAACGAGTCAAACGATTTTGACTAAATTTTTAAATTTACATATGATATTTATATTGCTTTGGACGAAATAGAGTTTTCAGATTTCGGTCCGAGATCTCATAAGTAAATCTGGTTTTAACGACTGTCTCTATAGTTAGTCAGTTAGTCAGTTAGTCAGTTAGTCAGTTAGTCAGTTAGTCAGTTAGTCAGTTAGTCAGTTAGTCAGTTAGTCAGTTAGTCAGTTAGTCAGTTAGTCAGTTAGTCAGTTAGTCAGTTAGTCAGTTAGTCAGTTAGTCAGTTAGTCAGTTAGTCAGTTAGTCAGTTAGTCAGTTAGTCAGTTAGTCAGTTAGTCAGTTAGTCAGTTAGTCAGTTAGTCAGTTAGTCAGTTAGTCAGTTAGTCAGTTAGTCAGTTAGTCAGTTAGTCAGTTAGTCAGTTAGTCAGTTAGTCAGTTAGTCATTTAGTGCGGGTAGAGTCAGTTTCAAAAAAAAATATCGTTGAATTTTTAAGCATTAAACTTAACGAAGCATTAAATAGGAGCTGAAATAAAAAATTAAACACACTAAATCCCACACTAAAGCCTCCAATAAAAAAAGGAAAAAAAGAACACGAAGGTAAAGGCTCATTAGGACTTGTGGCCAAGCAAATTATGGTGTCGCTTCAGAGGAGTAGAGTCATCCAAGTGAAATCATAAAATCGCCGCCTCGCTGTGTCCCATAAATTCTGTTGCCTCCGCAAAAATAAAAGAAGATGAAAAAAGGGAACGAACGCCAAGTAAACATCGGAAACATGATAATCGCACACCAAAAGGAAGGTACACACCTTTTGTTTTTATTTTGCGCGGGGACTGAAAATACAAATCCAAACGTGAAAAGTGGAATGTCTGGTGAAGATCGAGATCGAGGGCGCGAGCGGGCGATCCTTCATCAACAAAATCCGATGACTCTGCAAACGCCCCACACGCCTTGCACACATCCTCCTTGAATTCCGTCCCATCCCCACATCAAGTAAGCCAAACGAGAGATGTTATGATGCGATAAAAGGCGCATACAACACTCTCTGGCGCGCGGAGTTCAATGAATCCTCCACAGAGCCCAGACGATGGCGAGGCAATGGCAACCAAAACAAAGACGAAGAACGGACATCGTCGTATTCATAGAATGGGAGCACCGATGATGAAGACAACGCGACCGACGCGGCGGCGGCGGCGGACTGACGGACGGAAGTAATGAACTGTACGCGCGCCATTTTTGAGCGTGCTAGCGCCATACCCCGGTTGGCTGGTTAAGACGAAAGATGGGAGCATTGCATATGAGGTGCTCTAGTGTGCCTCTGTTTATATAGTCTGTGAGCTCGGAACTTGGAGCTGGGAGCTGCAACTGTGACTGCGACTGGAAGCATAGAAAAGACGCAGTCTCACTCACAGTCTTTAAGAAGAGACATCTGATGCAAAGTAAGGGCACAACAAGAAGTGGGGAGATCAAGAAGCTCTTGATAGTGCAGAAATTTAATGCACGACCACATTGATGGCTCTGCGGCTCGTTGGCTGTCTTGAATGTTGGGAACTCATATGCCATAGCAGCTATAGCTGCTAGTGCTAAGTCTCTCTCTGGGTCTCCAATGAAGTGATGTACCTATATAGTGTGTTCTTCTTCTACTGGTTCTTCTGTTTCTTGCTATTCATTGGGGGTTCTTGCTCCCTTTGTGTCGTTTGTGTCCATTGTCGAGGAGATCGAGAGAGGAATTTAATGCGTTTGATTTGTGTTGTTGGCCTTGAACGCTTAGATGGGAAGCCATAAGTTTCGTTTACCTCAGATTTTTATTACAATCTTCTTTTGCTGTTCAGATACTTTTTTTTTTTTTTTTTTTTTGCGATCTTATAGACGAAAGGTTAATTATGTGAGAACGTATGGAGATGGAGATGGCACAAGAGTATAACGTGAGGACGGTCGCGTACGTTGATTTTATGTTTTTGTTTATTTATTGTTGTTGTTTTTAGTTAGTGGCTCATCTTGTATTTTTGTAATAATTAATGTTTGTGTGTGTTTATGTATCTTTATGAGAATGTGAATGAATTTTTGAAATCTTTTTGATAAAACTAATAGTTTTAATGAAAACCGCGATGATGTGACAACGAGCAGTGATTTATGATTTTTCCATTTGGTGATTCTTTGATTTGATGAATTGATTGTGGTTTTGTATGGTTCTGTAGATACAATGTGGCGACATTCAAAGATACAAAGGTTTGATTGAAATAGATGAAGTAACTCCAAATTCGTTTCCAATTCTTAATAGTTAACGCGACGGATGATGAGGTCATAAATGATCCGCCAGTTTACTTCATGTTGACAAAAGGATCTATAACCTGCAACCATCGATTGGTGTCCTTGTAGACAAATCACACAAATTTAAAGAAAAGTAGTAACGGAAAGTATCTTCTTCGTTCGTATCTACCTATATGTAAGGGACTGATTCTTGATTTATCACAGATATTCAGGGATCGCTTATCAATTTCACAGCTTTGTCAAACCATTGGGCCCGACCTAGGCTGACTCAATTGGAGGACCATGAGACCGTTAATCTAATAAGAGAGTCGTTCAACGACGCGACGGCGACGCAGGGTGTTTACTTTTCCACCGTATGCTGTAAATTATTTTTTCAAGTTGCGATTGATCTTAATATGACTGCCATCGCGGAGATTTTTCACAAGTTGAGTCATTTGGACTATGCTGATGACATCTGCTTAATGAAAAACGACAAAGGTGCCCTTAAACAAAGGAGGAAGCGGCTGGTTAAAGGAATAACGCCAAAAAGACAAAACAAAAATAAAATGCCCGACTGGATCGCATGAACTAGCTCTTATGCAAGATATTTGCTTAGGGGCTATGTATTTTGAAAAAAAACGTTATTTAATAAAATCTTCGTTTTTTTTAAAGAGTTTTCTTGATAAAACCAGGTATACAATATTTACTATTTCATTGCTTAATATTATCTTTATCTAGGAAAAAAAATATTAAAAATTGTTTGACCAATTTTAAAAATAAATTGATTTTTTTTTTAACTTTTCGAAAAAATATTTTTTTGAGTATGTCGTTAAAAGAAAATTTTTAGTTTTCACCGAGTAAACATATTAAAAAAAATCAATCTATCCGTTTTCAAAATATTTTGAAAACTAAATTTTTTTTTAAAGAAATTATTAAAAATCGAAAAAACAATTTTTTGAAAATTTTGAAATGCAATATAAATCCAATTATTAATGGCTTCCTGCATTTAAATTTTTATTGAAACTGAAAGAATAATTTACGGTTAAAAAAACTGTTCTATGAGGGGTACCTACCGTTATAAGACAAATTTCGAAAAATATTTTTTTTTACTAAAAGATAGACTATCTTAGAAAAATAGTATCCTGAAAGTTTTATGAAAATCGTTAGAGCCGTTTTTGAGAAAATCCAACTTTTTGCTTATGATTGTATGGCAGGTACCGTTATTTTTCGACCTAGAAAACAAAAACAAAAAAGATCCCCCTAGGGAATTAAAAATAATTACTAAATAGCAAGTTTGAAGCAAAGCGGTCCATCTGTTTAGGCTGTAGAAATGCGAACAGACAGCCAGACAGACAGACGGACGGAATTTCCGGACCCACTTAGTTCGACCTCTCTATCATCGTAATGTCATGTGTGATTGTTATCTCAAAAAAAATTTTGTACATGAATCCATAACTTGCCTTATAGTGCCTACCTATAATCCCAAGTAAAAACCGGAACCAACAAGACCGTTTTATTGTGAGGCACGATACAATAGATGAGGTCACTCAGTTTAACGATGGTCCAACAGAATATATGTACATACATATATAGCTGCCTTCGGAATCATCGTTTTTCGAGTGTGAAAATCCAGAACAAAATTTGAAACCAATCTGCGCTATCAAGTTAACTTCAAACTTTTGTTAGCCTCTGTCTGGGTTTGGTCACGAACTGTATTTAACAACGAACTGTGGCTCAAAACTGGACGACCAAAAGCTGATGTAGAGATCATACACAGAAATTGGTGCTTGATTTGCCAAACACCGAGGAAGCTCATTTACACAAAAGTAAAGCAATAAAGTCGTCAAGATAAGAGGTGAATTGAACAAAGACAATCTAGAGGACAACTATATTGAAGAAAGCTGAGTCGCAGAAACTGGAGGCGTAAGCACACAAGGAATATTGTGCTGCGACTAGAGGATGGAAGGATCTGGTGGTTTAGGAGAAGTTAAGGTGTTGCTTCCGATATCAGCAGCTTCTGGAAGCCAAGATAAAGAGACTCCCAATCTAGGGTCTTGAGTTCGAGCCCCACTTTTGGCGCAGTTGCTGCAAAATTAAAGTCAAAAATGGAAGCGGGAAAAAGCAACCCCGAATACAGTTGAACATAGCCATGCTCCGACAAACAACTCAACTCTGTAACAGAAATTTATTTTCTCGTGTAATGGCGCCCAATGTGAAGCCGGTGCCCAGATAGCGCAGTCCGTAGAAGATATGAATTTGATTTATATCTCACATTGCTCAATGTTTGTGGTATCCGCTTGAGAGGTTATAAGTCAATTATAAAATTTATGATTCCCTTTTTCCTGACAGGAATTTCATTAGTGGGCAGTTATACTGGGATCTGATGTTTACCTTTGAAGCTGGCAATGTTTCACCACCGTTAAATTTTTTGTTTGAATTCTCTCAACTGCGCCCTTCAAAGTTGAGAGTTTGATAAACATTTGTATCACTCTCCATTCTTTCTTCATTTCTACTATGACATGACTCATAAGTTGAAACAGGTCCTGAATCCTGCTTATGTTTGGTTATAATGTAGGTATTTCAAAGCAGCCACACTCTAGTAGAGTTTTCAAAACTTTTGATTTGGACACAATTCGAAGCGGTGAATCACTTTTCAGTCTTAGTCGGTCATCAACAACAGCAAGAACCCACCATGCAAATGTTAATTATACTTCAAGCAATCTCTCCCTCTTCTCCTACTCGTTTTCTGAATTTCCTTTCTCCACCACCATCTTTCACCAATATGGCACTTAAAAGTCTCAAGAATTTTTTCTTCCGAATCCAATTTGAAAATTACCAACACCAAACCCACATAGACTCTGGAATTCAAATTCATCCTGGGAGTCAAACTTATTTATTTATGTTTATTTAAAGCGACATAATTCCTTTGGCGTTGGTTGATGTCGCGGGTGCGCGCGGGATGGATAACAGTGCAAAGCCCTCCAATATGTTTCCGATTTACCATGCTTTACACTCGCGTCGTCGCAGCCCCTTTTCATAATATTATAAACTGCCTGTTTAAGTTGGCAAAAGTGGATAAATTCCTGGAAGTGAGCTCACACAGTTCAGGATACCCGCAGATTTTCTGTACCCACAATAAAATAAAAACATTTTCGGAATTTCACCAGAAAGTTAATTTGTCAATCAATTTTAAAATGGCATGTAGTAACTGTTACTTCGTTTAATCTAAAGGTGCGTCTACACATTATACAATTTCTTCATGCAAAAATTGGGAAAGCAAGACAGGAATCACGCCGCCTTGATTTAGGTACATGTTGAAAGAAATCTTAAATCGATCCAAAATCAACATTTGACATAAGCCCATCGGAAATCTACGGCATAACATGGAAGCACCTTTAAAACTAACGTCACAACCGTCACATACATACATACAAATAAAGCTGGACAGTGGGGTTGAAATGCTTCGATTTGGGGTTAAACCTTGTGTTCAAGCAACGGGTTCAAACCGAGTTGAGTTCAAATTGTGACAAGAATTGATTTGTCGCTCAGATAAGGACATGTTTTTTGACATGAAACCAAAGTCAAGGAAAACGTCTATTTTTAATTGGTTTGAACGTTCGGCGTGTGGACGTATCTTCAGATTAATTTTAAGAGTTAGAAATTAAAATGTTTAATAGCAAACCTGTGTCATCTTTTAATATGGCGAAATTCTACTAACAAAATGCCAAATCAAAGATGGTTAACTGAATAAGAGGTCGAATAAGGGGCCTGAGAGAAGGTGAGGTTTGTAGAGTCTTCTCTGGTAGTCCATTGACGTATGACCGTCCTCGCGATAGAAATTATTTATCCACGGCATTCGTGGTTCCCATGAAGCTATATGCTGCTGTTGCTGCTTCTTTTGCTACTTTTTAACATCGTTGTTTGTAGTCGTTGTTGTTGGGTTGGTCGGTCGGTCGGTCTCGGTCGTTGTAATCCTTGAGAAAGCATCACAAGGTCCATGATCTCTCGCGCTCTTTCTCTGCGTCCTGTGTGTGTGTTTAGTTTTCCGCTGGTTTGGGGTTGCATCGTGTCGTCTTCGTCGTCGTTGCCGTTGCCGTTTCCGTTGCTGTCTTTGCACGTTAGTCAATTACAATTGGAATGCAGTCAGGCCACCCCAGGCCCGCCGCACTCTCACCATTAGGAGAAAGAGAATGACCAAGATGAAGGATTCTCTGGCTTTAGGGAATGGAATGCGCTGCAGATTCATCGACTTTAACAGCGAAGACGACGACAACGACAACGACGAAGCGACGTCGACGAACAACGGTGGTAGACGTTTTAAATGGAATGTTCCAGTTTTGTGTGCTGCTTTACTGCCCGCCACTTCTGCTGCTGCACTCCTTCACTGGATTTGTGCGGACTTGGAGAGCACTGCACTATTTGGTGGATGGATCTGCGGATGGTGTATATTTTATCTTTCTGCACAATCGGACTCTCGAGTTGGACATGTCCATTTTGTTTTTTTTTTTTTTTTGAAGTTGTTGTTTTATTCGTCGAGAGTTCACATAGCCCACGACGGAGTGGTAGACCTTTAGATCCGCGCCGCTTTTACGATGAGGGACTTTTACTCCTTTTTTGGCCACTCTCTATTCTTGAGGAGAGTATTTAATTTTTGTGTGGTCCTTATTTTTTTTTTTTTTTTATGGTTTAGTTTCTTCGCGCGGTTTCATTGAGGGTTTGTTTCGCATTCGATAAGATTACTTTCGGGAGGACGATGTTGGATTTCTTGTTTCCTTTTCTTTTTTTTTTTTGGTTGTAATTTTTATCGGGCTCCTCTTTATCGCGAATTTCTTGGGTCTCATCGCGCGCCCTGAATTGAGTAACATTCCGCAAAGAATGCTTGTGAAGAGTCAATGCACTGAATAAAATGATTGGATTCCTCGGAGCTCTGAGGTAGGTTTTTTTGTGTGTGAGTCAAATTTTTGGAAGGAATTTTAACAGTCAATTGATGTCTTTCATAGAAATTTTTTGTCGGTGACTTATTGACTACATTTCGGATGGAAATCGCTTGGATTTTTTACCAAACTGTACTCTTAGAAGCTTATTTAGGTTTCCTTAAGTGGGATCTTTAGTGGGGATCTGCAAGCTTACATTGACATATTTGTAATCTGTAAATCTTAGGTGTCAGAGCATCCAGATTCACGCGGGCATAAACAGAGGTTTAAAAAATGATTTGACGGTGTGTCAATAAACATCAGAATCTCCCTAGACTGTATGCAAGTGGTGCGTTCTTTTTCTAACCAAAGTCAACAATTGTTAACGATAGTCAACAAAAAGGCGTTCATTTAATCCACGATTTGTAACTATATAACGTCATAACAGCGTTCATAAAGTTGAAGTGTCAAATAGTTACGATTTGCTACTACATATTTCCAACTCACCTCCATGATATGAGTTGAGATTGTTGATTTATGGTTAGAAAAATAAAACGCACCAAAGGCGTTACGTCAGGCGAGTATAAAAAGAATCGGAACCATATGACAGCCTTGTGGGACTCCTGATTTTGATGTAAAAGGTCTAGAAAAAGTATTTCTGAACCAAAAATGTTTGATTAAACGCTTTTGAAAAGTCTGTCCAATTTAATTCATATTCTCTACTTAGAGATTTCAGCTCTTCCGTATTGGTTTGAGGAGTTTCACCTTGCTGAAATCAGTCAGTCCACACTCCACACCATTTAATCCACCGTCAGTTCCGTCTCTGCTTTTCCTCTTTTTTCACTTACTCCAGGAATGTTGATGTTATATGATGAAGAATTTCACAACCTATCTGTTTCTTCTTCTTTGGTGCGTATAAAAGGACCTCACGTTCCAAACTCCAATCTTTGTTCGACGTGTCTTGTATAGCTAAAAGTTTTCAAAAAGATGATTTAAAATCGTTCGTGAACATGCGCTTAACTCCTGTTGATGACTTGATTGCAGTTAATACACGTCATCACTTAAAATATTGGCAACATTTTAAACTGGCTACTTAAGATAATGAGGTAGGTCTTCCAGAAAATATAATGGGAAAAAGAAATTCCATAGACTCTCTGCCTTTATTTTTTAAATGAGCGCTGTTCCAATAAGTACCTTCGAAAGGTAGTTATCTGAAGAATGCATTACTCTCTTAATAGTGCATATTATATATTTACAAGGAATTTCATAAATACTTTAAATAGGACTTGGGGCAAACTGTTTCTGTCCATTATAGCACTTCACAGTGCACACCGTTTCCAAGCTCTATAAATTAATATTTTGTCATATTATTTGTCTGAAGTCCTTCAGTCCTGGCTTCGTAATATATTTGGCTAAAATAGTACAATAACCCCTAGGAGAACATGTATGGTGGCCAATCACAATAACACTAATCAGATTCTCGTTTAGATGAATTATAGTGACGCGCCGCGAAGAAGCTATAACTCAGTGTTGCGATAAGATCTTCCCAGTTATGAGTACTTTGTCCTGTCGCTATATGTCTCCTCTCTGTGGTCTGCTGAATTGGTTGGAATACAATAATAGTGCTTCTTCATAGAGAGACACACGCAGAGAATATTGTCAACATGGGAATATGCTATTCCAAGAATCCATTGTTTTGCTGTCCTCGACTCGAACCATGGATATATGCGTGTATGAAGATGCGTCTGTTGTGTATTTTATGACTGCAATGACGAATAAAATTGTTATTATTTGTTGTTCACATCAGAATCAGATGCCTGAAGCAGGAGCAGCAAGCAGCTACAGCTACAACAGTGTCAGTGTTAACCTCCAGACAGGAAGTCTAGGCGGATGATTATTATCTTTAAAGCATGTGCTTCTGAAATGTCCTTTGATGTTTTGTTTTGTTTATTTTCTGTTATTGTTGGTGTTGTTGTTGATTTTTGTCGTGATGGTTTTGGTCGTCTAAGGAGCAGCTCTCAAGGATTTCACACAGACTAGTCAACCTGATTTCCATTTGGTTTTTTCTTTAAAATGTATATCTTTATGTGTTTATAATGTTCCAATTTCTTCTCACACTTTCGAGGACTCCTTACGTTTGTGAAACGATAAAAGATGTGATATACGGATGTGATTTTATATTGAGACAAAATTATCCTTTTTTTGTTTTTAAGATGTTTTCTTGTTTGTTAAAAGGGATTCCATGTAAAACAGAAAATCGAAAGACAATTTTGAGTGTGTCGACTTTTTTTGCATGTCGGATTATTTTATAAGGAAGCATTTTTTGTTTTGCCATTGACCCTTTGGAATTTGAGATTTTTGAAGTGGTAAGGACACGCTTATTTATAACCTTCGTTTCATTATTCGAAAAAGCACTAATAAATCATAAGGATAAAGTTAAGTTCAACTTTAACAGGTTTATTTTTAAAAAAGGCATCCAAAATAAAAACAAGCTTCGTTCATTATTCTTCATTTTCATAATAAATGTTTTCATTGAAATTACGAATAAAATAAAGAAATATTTATTAAACTTCTTGTCTACTAAGACAAAGAGACTAAGTTGATTAAAAGCACAGAAATGGAATAATTCATTCATGGGTTGGTTGTTTCAGTAAACAAACTTTTTAATTGATAAAAAAAAAAACATAAACGAGAGCTACATTATGTTTGGAACGACTGTTGGATACCCTATTCCAACATGAGTTTCTTTTGATATACAGAATATGTATTTGGTACCAAATTTTTCTTACAAGAATTGACGTCCTAAGTGGGTGTTTGATTAAAACTTGTACAGTTTCATGGTTCACAAGAAATGCAAAATATATTCTTTTTAAAATTATTCTGTGTAGCCTTAATTTTTACGAATTTTTTTCTATGTGTATACAAATTTGGCGTCCGCCCGCTGCAGCCAGCCACTGAAAGTTCAAAAAATGAAATTCGTCTTTAGCAGACAGGAGAAAAAAGATTCACTTTAAGTTTGTATGACCGATATTTAAATACTGCTACCCGTGATCAATAAGGCGTGTGCCACTCCCAGAGTTCATTTCCAAGGCAAAACCATTACTATGAGTTAGAATTTTAAGCTCGATTTGAACAAAACAAGAAATAACTTGATTTTTTTTTTTCAAGATTAGAATTTTATTGCAAATGGCGGTCGTTAATGTATCAATTCTTGAACCCAATCCTGCTACATAACCAAGGAATACAAACTCAAAATGTTCATCTTCTTACGTTAAACCCGCGACCGACAGTTAGTAAACATTTAAACAATAATACAGATTAATTGATTTATTTTAACGGAAACGCCCCTAAAAAGTGGGTGTGTCCGAAAAATTTGTTGCAAGAATAACAATCACTAGCTGAGGTTTGATCATTTGTCAATTTTGAAGCGAATGTGCAAGGCTACAGCTTAATAGAGTAGTTTTTTGTATGAATTTTAGCCGAATAAAGGTATTTTATAAAAACCACTCCCCTAAAAGTAGGCGTATTGAAAAAGTGTACACAAAAATCTAATAGATATATTTTTCACTAAGAAACAAAAAAACTAGTTGAAATTGGTATTGGTACTTCCAATTTTTAAAACAATGTTTTTTGTTCTTTTATGAAAAGTGGGCGTAAGTCACTAACGAAATTCAAAAACTCTTCTCATGAACAAGTTATTTAGTCTGGACTTTAAGACATGCAAATTTGGACTTATTATAAGTATCGTTTATTTGCGAAAATAATTTAAATAAAACAAAAGTTAGTAAAAAGTGGGCGTCAATCACACCCGACATTAATTTTTTTCACAAAATGTTTACGTTTTCAACTAAAACATACAAAATTTAAGGTTCTTTGCTGGAATATACTTTGTTTCATAAGCGTTTAATCAGTCCCATTATCCTTGCTGCTATTTCAACGATATTTGTATTTCTTCGTATTAACACTGTCCTGAGCTTAATTCAAATCGATGAATAGGCTGTATGTCTCGATATTATATTCTTGTGGGCTGTCCAGGATCTGACGCAATCTTAAAAAAAGAAGTATGTGTATATAGTTGGTATTGGTACAAAATAGGCTTTCTCATTTTTTTTTAAATGGGACAAATTGTATACCTAATGAGATTAATATCGTCATATATGCACACTTTCCTCCGACTATAGTTTGCAAATGAGTTTGTGCATTCTCCTGACCAGGTCGTCCCCGGAATGTTTGTTCGTTTTTAGTGTGACAATGGTGTTTTGATCTTATTTTGGTCGGGTGGATTAAACTCTTGGTTGTCATTTTGATTGACTTGTATCGGTCGCTCATTGGCGGGATCTTGGCTGTCATTACCACTAAGCAACTGTTGAAAGTAGTTCCTTTAAATGATTAGCATCGATTGTTATCCACTAGAGTTTTTCCATTTCTATCCAGGGTGAATAGTGAATCCTGATGTTATTTGTTTTTCATTCTTCTCTAGAAATATTGCACCTCTTTTCTACTAAAACATCTCTGCATCTCCACGACTTCACGTTTAAGATAACTTTCTCCTAAACAAGCGTTTTTTATTTTTCCGTTGCTCATCGATGAGCTTACGCCACGCTATATTTTTCTTTCTAATTCACGGCCTGTATTGGAGTTAAACCAGGGTAGGTGGTTGTGAGAAGTCCAACACATGTGAAGCTGCTTTTCTTATGACTTTATTAACATAGTTGCCATTGGTCTTCCAGGTTCATATCAAAGCCGTATAATTTTTCTCAAGTTCGAGGGATACGTAATAGGCATAGGCTGTGGCGTTCGTTTTTCGATTGAAGATGTCTAACATTGAATTTCCTTAAAATAGTTATTGTTCACCTAAGCGCTTCCACTCGAAGTTTGGCACCAACAATGTTGTGATCCAAAATTTATATAAGCATCAGTAACTTACTTTTATTCCATTTCATGGTTAAAAGCTAAGTTTCAATTTGTATCCTTGCTGCAGTTTTCACACAAAATGAAAGCCGACTCACCTCAAGTGGATAAGGAAATGTAAATTACAATCAAAACTGCTCGTATTGGCTATTGGTAAAATAAGTATGCGCGCCGGGTGGCTAGATTGGAACTAAAATTGCATATATGAATGTGCATAGTAAAAATATTCCTTCTGTATATGTAAATCAAAAAGTGAAAATCCTCTACACCCTTACCATACATCCACCCATTTTTAGTAAAACTTCCAAATAAGTCAAACGGATAGTGCTGTAATCAGTTAACAATCTGTCAAATTAGATTCAAAGTTTCACCACATAGGGCAACACGTTTTTTCTCCAAGCATCTTTGGTGACACTGCTAATAGACAAACAATATTATTGCCGCACTTCCTTAAGGACAGTAATGTTCTTTCGAATGCTATTGCAGCTCCCCAACTTACCCTTATCAACTTGAAACAATTCAAAAACTGTAAAGCCCTTCCATATTTAATTTTTTATTGTCATAAGAAATACTTGAGCTTATTAGAGAAGTTTTCAGACACATTTGTCAATTTTATGAACATCATTTGGTTGATCTGACATTAAATGCCATTGCCAACTCCAACCCACCTGCCGCCCAATTTAATTTTCTATACTCCTTGCCAGTGCTGCCACCTTCCTAACCTCGCTTTCTTATCCTTACCCAAAAAAAAAAACTGCAATGCAATTATTATGAATGATGTCAGTTAATTACAGTGATAATGCGGCCAAAAGTTTTTCTCTCTCCATTTGGTTCCAGAATTTTTCAAAAAAAAAAAAAAAAAAAAAAAGGAAAGGGAGAAGACAGGATACAATATACGAGTAGTCGCAGTTCGCAACATTATAGTATAACAGAAAATACTACCCACATCCTTGGGGAATGTGCCTGTGCATGTTGTGTCTGATTTTATTAGAAAAGTTTTATGCGCAAAAAAGAAAGTTTTATTAAAAAAATAAGAAAATGTTTTTCTTTTTACGCCCAAGACGACTTATGAGCGAGTAAAAGAGTGGAACGGTTGATTCTGGTGCGATAGTGGCGGGAGGGTGTTCATTTTCCAACTTTAGCAGAGGGTGAGTTAGATGGACTTATTGTCGGTTCGGGTCGGTTCGGGTCGGCATCGCATCGGGATGGTTTCTTAGATGATACTTGAGAAAAGACCATTTTCCGTATTCTTGTTATCTTGGAGGACATTATGGCGGTGTACGAGTATTATAGTGAACGATGAGAGGAGTTGGAGAGGCAGGGGGCAGTGAATTAATAGTTTGGCTACAATTTGTTTTTTGGTTTTGGTGATTTATTTGAGACGCAAAGAGGTTTGGCATCGCATAGATAATAACTCGGAGTTTTGTTATAAGTTTTTAAGATTTATCGACAACTAAGAGTGTTTGAATGGGGATGGGGGTTGCTTTTTGCTTGCGAATTAATATGGGTTGAGTGGAGACGGAGACGGAGAAAGACAAATTTATTAATGGTAATTGATGATGGTGACATTCTCTGAAGAGAGCTAAAATAGGCTTAAATTATTTATTTACATAAATATCTTTAGAAAAGCAAAAAAGAGGGTGGTATTAGCTTTTAAAGGGTGGATTTTAATCGAAGCAGCTGTGATGAAAGCAAAAAAGGGAGTAATCGAAGAGAGGTTTTGCATTTTGGGCAAGGATAATATTTTCTTAATCCCAAAGTCTGTGACAAACTAAAAATGTTTATTGAGTACCTATAACAAATCAAAGGAATTTGTTTTGATGAGGCGGAGCGGAAGTGAAGGACCTTCGCTGGAAAGTCCATTCAACAAAAGGAAATCTTCGAATACACAAAATATATATCGTTTTATATGAAGGGTTTGGTTATCGAACGAAATTTTTGTTAGGTGGTTTTAATATAGGAGGTGGTCATGGAATTATTCACCTGGCTTTGGTGCAAGAAAGGTATGGAAATTCATCAGTTGAAGAAATCAAAAAAAAATGAACTTTTACACTTTATAGTCCTTAAACAGACGACCATTTATGATTTTCGTTTCGAACAATTAGAAATTTTGAGTATGGCGGGAATGTGTCAATCGGACACTAAAAATATTTAATTAAAGTCAAGGATCCTCATTTTCTGACTTATGGTCTTGAAGCGTTGAAGCACATACCTACTTTTTGTTATTCCAGCCGACAGGTACTTTTAGGTGGAAAAAATGTAGGAAGTTAATGAAACTTGGGGATTTCGTTCAGGGGTAGTTAACTAACATTTTGGTAAGGTTTTGACCTCGAGGGTCCTGTGGAAAAAATATGAAGGGGGGAAGTGGAAACAAATGTTTCGATCATGCGCCGGTTTTCTTTATTGCAGAACGTTCAATTTCCTACAATTTTGATGATGAAAAATTGTTGTATGTCAATTTGTTACCAAGGTATGGCGCTTCAAACATTTTTCAAAAAAAAAAATTGGTATTTCTTACCGATTTGAAAAATGGCCTGTTTTTTGGAGCGCCATATAGTGGTTACAAATTGACATACCACAAATTTTTTCCTAACAAAATTGTAGGAACATTAATTCTATAAAAATGTCGAATAAACTTTTCCACAGGGCCCTCGAGGTCCAAGACCTCGTCAATCTCTGAACAGCATCTTAAAGTTTCATTACCTTCCTACGATTTACTACCTGAATATACCTGTCGAATGGACTAAGAACAAAATAATAAATTAACATTACGGCGTGATGACAATATGGTAAGACCTGATACCTAGGGGGCAAGCTTGAATGGGTGGGGGAGTATCAAAAATTGATGATTTTAACAATAAGGAACCATAATTAGAACAACATTTTATAATTATTTGGGTATGTCCGAAGAAATATATAGTGAAACTCTTCATATTTATATACCTATATCGGTAACGAATTGAGATACACTGATTTTTTCTACTAACAGAATAATAAAGCATTACCTACCCCCGATGCCACTATCGATGAGTGGCACTTACATCGAGCAAACTGAAGAACTTTGCGTTTTGGGAACAATTACATATTCGACGTTGATGTAAGAAATATTGTTTACCTTCCGATCTAACTATAATATAAAAGGCATTCATACTTTACCCGGTTCGATTTTTCCCTCCCATTGCGATATACAGACATTCAAAACCAATGCGCACCGATATCTCCTTTTATCTCCTATCCACACTTCCTTAGCACTCGCATTTCGTTAACTCATATTTAGAGTATTAATAACCCCTTTTGTGCGGGCTCAATAAAAAAAAATATAGGAAATTGAACGTTCACAAAAAAATCCGTTGTGGTTTTGCCGTAAGAAAAAAAAATTACTGAAGGAAAACCGGAACAAGGTCGAAAAATTAATTTTGCAGTCCCCCCCCCCCCCTTCTTCTTCCATTTCCACAGAGCCTTCGAGGTCAAAAACAGTTAAAATATTCATCCAGAAAGAGTCTATAACAAAATCTCAAAAACCAAAATTTAAAATGACGATTTTCAAATAGCAAAATTTCGAACGACTGAATTTCAAAGGTCAAAATTAAATACGACAGAATCTCAAATTATCTATATTTTGATATGCCAATGGGACTTGTCGCTGAGAATGATATTTCGACCGAAATGGGATTCAACTTCCAACTTCTCGAGAGCCCAGTAAGCGGACTCACCTCGTTGTCAAAGGTCTTTAACTCAGAGCACCTGGTTCAATTGGTTTTAAAACAGGACTTAACAAATGACAGTTAATTTTATAGATGACGTTTCAACAATATGGCAGTAGGTATTAAGCTGTAAAAGTGTGAAAATCTCTAATGAAAAACCCTTAAAAAAGGTTTCCCTTAAATTTTCCATTCCTGAAATGAGGAAAATATAAAAGCCTCTTATCGAACGTAACTTCAAATTGCATCTTTTAAGCATTCCAAAATATAAATAGTTATAGCTTTCAGATCCGAAATAGCCAACGAAGACGCCATAAACTTAATCTTAACCTCTCCTGTTGACCTTGTTCACTTTAACAAAATTATTAGGTAAACATTGTCACAAACTTTTATGTACAATAGGAAGGCAGGGTAGGATCAATGCTCTCGTCTTACTCTAAACCTTGAAATAAATATAATTTAAAGACGTTCAAGTTTTCTTCAAGAAAACTTTTCCGAAAGGAATCCAAAGTCTCAACCAACCATCTTCCTACCTGCCTGCACAAAATGCCTAACAAAATTTTCTATTAAGCAATACCTATTCAACTCACACAAAAGGACCCAAAAATCTCAAACCCAAATCCACTCAGACAGATCTCCCATTACAATACCTACCTATAATGTCCCCCGACCAAAAAAAGCAAACAAAAATGTAATTGTCCTCGACAGACAGACAGAGTGAACAAACGCAGCAGGCAGACAGACGAAATGGTCATAGGTACGAAGGGAATGCTTCAAAATGGCTAACCCCCAAAAAAATGTTGCAAATAAAATATAAAGGGACGAAAAACAGAGATGTTACCACGTTAGATGTTACGTGAGTTCAATTGAGTTCATAGTCAAACACACACACACACTGTGTTTGTATTGGGAGAGTCCTTATATCCTTGCAAAAACTTTTCCCGCCACGCCGAATTTTTCGATATGTGAGTATGTGTTCGTCTGTGTTGTAGTTGGTACCTAAGTGTGTAAGGTACAGTTCAAAAATGTATTAGAAAATCTTTCAAAATTTCAACAAAAAAAACCAACCGTCAAAGGCTGCACAAGAAACAAATTATACAACAAACTACGATGATGATAATGAGATGGTAAGGTAAGGTTACCTCATGTCCTTTTTGTGTCTCCCCCTTTTCACATTTCACTGCGAGTCCTGCTTCATTATCTTTATCCAAATCTGTCTGGAGGGGCTGAGCCCAAAAATAACGAGTAGAATTTCATACGCAGAAATGCTAACATCCGGTGAGGACTGAGGACGACCAACAGAGGTTTTTTTTTTGTTGTCTTGCTTTCCTGAATCCTGACTAATTGTAAGTTCAGCAGTTTTTGCCTTCCAATCTGCGTATGAATCACAATCAAACAGATTTTTTTCTTCTTTCAAGCTAGAAAGGACAGCCGCGAAAAATGTTTGCATGAAAAATCACGCTGTTAACGCCCTTAACACAACGAGACGTGGACTTTGCCACACCGCTCCGCCGCCGCGCCATAGCACCACCGACCGGTCGCAGCAAAAAGAGTGAGTTACACGGACCGATGATGACGAGACGAGACGAGCTACGACCTACGAATAAAGCCGAACAATAATGAGAAAATCACATCAAGTTTTTTTTGGATTTTTTCATAAAGGAACCACTCCACTTCAATATACTCTATGGCGGACTCGCGGCCTAGGTAATCCCTTAGCTTTGGCTTTGGCAAAACGATATATCCTTTCACCCTGTTATTGCGTCTTAATCAGGTAAACAGGGAAGCCGAAGCACACCGCAGTCATCTAGAGACACGACTCGGCATGGATAAAAAAAAAAGAATTCAAATATTGTCTAGATATCATTTTTCGATCAGGAGCAGGAGCAGGACTTTATAAAAAGGGATCGCTTACTTTAATGTTGAATAGTAAGTGCATGATGGGAGAGTGTGTGTATGAGTAATGGATTAAGGGAAACGAAAACGCGACCAAGCACAAGGCCAGTCAGATATACCTACTGCTGCCGTGTCGCAGTCGACCGCCATGCCCGCCCGCCCGCCGCACCGCACCACCGATGCCGAGCCCCCTGCTATTTAACTTTAACTTGCAGGTTCTTCATTTAACTCTTGGACAATGTTTTGTTATGAAATGAAGCCATCGAGCAAAAGCCACGCCAGCCGCACTGTCCGTCTGTAAAAGCAGTTGGGAAAGGTTGTGGCTCTCAACAACGAGTTGCAGCAGCAACCCTAATGGTTTCGAACAGTCTGTTTAGCAAGTCAGGACAATGTTGCAAATTGGAGGGCGAAATTAAATATAGAGACATTTTATTTTTTTAATCACCTAATTTTGACACATCGACATTTTTAGTACAAGCTTTAAAAAGCTGTACCAGCTTCACATGGGAAACTATTGCAAAATATGCAGTTTAGAAATATTTTTACATTTTTTTCGGTGTTTTGTGAAAAGTTATTTTTTAGCCATAAAAGATAAAATGTTGAGACATTGAAACAACAAATATTGTGAGCGTGCCTTTTGATTAAGGAAATAGACTTGAAAACTGCGAAGTATTGGTAACCGTTGGGAGATAGATGCTTGGACTTCATGCCATGATCCCAACACAGCCTGCAGACAATCGAAAAGTTTTGCAAGATAGATCGTTTCTAAAAGAAAAATACCAGCAATGAGCTTCCTATATTTCAATTTTGATCTGGGATTTTTAAGCCATCATTCGGAAAGAGAGTATCTCTGGTACGAGTAGAACAATAGCAACGATAGATAGCTGTAGAGCACCACTTTCCACAAAAGAAACACTCGATTCTTTCAGCTCAGCTTCCACAAGGGCATATATTGGTGACTTAATAGTCGATATTGGGAAAATAGACTTTTTTGGACGACAACAACCGCTACAGACAAGGATGAATGCGTATGCTTAAACTAGCCAGAAATCCTATGCATGTTGATGTAAAACTCACATACCAAAAGTAATTAGCTATCAGAAAGTTTGGATCGAAAGTCGTATGGGCTTATCTTAATCACCTCAGATCAACAAGACCATCATGGCCTTTAATAAGTCGTGGAGCTAGACAATCAACTCAAAGAGTCATTCAAGACATATGAACAATGTCTAAGGAATGAGTGTGAATGGCCCTGACAAAATGTTTCATTTTTGCTCGAAAACACGCAGACTACTTTCAAAAGTTTCTGAATGGAAATGACAGCCTAGATCTCACCAATGAACGAGCGGATGACAACTGGACATTCTTGATGACAACTCAAATTGAGCCAACCGAATCGAAATAGGTCAAATTAGCCATCACCACTGGGCTGAAAATTCGCAATGCAACAAGAGTTGATAGGTTACAGGTATAGGAGAGTGCAGCAGAATCAATAGAATACAAGAACTCATATTGTAAATGGAGCCTCGGCACAATCTATCTGAATTTCACCAAGTTCTTGCAAACGTTATTTTAGAAGTGTATTCTTATATTAACCAAATCTTCAAATAAGGCAGGGAATCTGAATGAACTATGGGACATATCTTATAACCCTGCCACAGTCATACTTTACAGACCGCCAACTTTACTTTATAGTTTCTCTCTTAGCCAACAAACTTGATGTGCATTTTATTATAAGGATGTGAAAGCTCTCTCTTAAGACCGATGCACGGGGCATTTGAAATGGGAACCAATAAATGAAAATATAAAATGCACAGGCAGAGATATACATCAAACCGCGTGCTCCGTGCTGAATAAAATATTTTAGGGGGTTTAAGGCAAGAGAGTACGAGTTGGCCGTCTGTGAACTCTGCGATAGAAAATACGACTTAAAATCGAAACCATACCGGCTTCGACGTCACTTCTTTTCACTTATTTTATCAAAATTAATTAAAAATAATCAGAATCGGAATGAAGTCCAAAATGTTGGGCGATTTGCTTTTGATTTTCGTCCATGTTGTCCAAAATTCTGCACGGATTATTAACTAAAGGGTGTGTTTTTAGCTGCATGAGAAGTTTTGATGGTTGTTGTGTATGGTTTGACAATTGAGAATGTCAAAATGTGTTGACATTTCTGTTCAGTAAGGTTTAGCGATTTATCACTCTTCTCAATTCAAAACCACCTACAAGACAAAGAAATTTGCGTACCCAAGAGAAGAAGAAGACGCAGAAATTTAACGATGACAACTTTTTTCACTGAAGTGTCTATGTTAACTGGCCTCGTTCCTGTGACGTAACGCTTCTCGATTACTTTGTATGGGGCTTTGTTAAGTCATTGGTTTATGCCGACAAACCAGCAACTTTTGAAGCATTGTAAGAGAATATTCAACCCACCAATGATTCCATACGGCCATATATATTGGAAAAGTAGTGAAAGTAGTGAAAGAAATATTTCTGTCTTGCATTATTATTTAAAGTTCTCAAGCTCTTAAGAAAACACCTGTTATAAACCAAACTTTTCCGATTAGTATTGCAGCTCCACCCGCTACTTAGTATCAATATTTTCGCAACTTTAAATTCGTATATGTACATACGTACGTATACTTTAGGAATGTATTTATTAAATTGTTTTTGACAGATCCTTTAAAATCCAGTTCTATTATGCTTATCCAGTTTAATATAGAAAAGAATTATATTGTGCCATATTCAACATCCGTGGACATATCGCCGCCTGAGTGCTTAAGTGCCTCATATCCATCGAAATTATTCCTCAGAAAACGAATTTTAAGGTTTGAAAAATAATTGCGTTACTTTCTACTTAACTAATATGACTTTTGAATGTTTCTACATATTAATTGAACATTTCTCTTTTGTAATTTGTGAACCTTGGGTCAAAAACTGTTACAGTTAAAAAAAATTAAAAAAAATTTCAAAAAAAGTCAGAAATGGATATAGAACCCTGTTCCATACGATATGTAAATCAATGAAAACCAAACTTCATTTTTCCATGGGATATAGGACATTTGTGCACTAAACATTGGAAAACAAACGAAAACGAAAATAAAATAAAAATGAAAATCTGTAGCAATATTAATTTTTAAAATTTTATTTTTAGTGATAAAAATATAAAATAAAAATTAATATAAATGCTCTGGTTATGTCCTACTTTATATCACATTGGCTTATTTTTAAGTCAATAGGGAACCTTTCAAAATGATACATTATTTTAACACTAAATTATGAAAAATAAATTAAATTTTTTTTGGTCCATTAAATTTTTTAGAAAAATACATTTGATTTTATTCGGAATGGGTTATTAAAATATTTCAACATTCGTAGGAGCTAGTTTTATTAGTAGTTTTTTTTTTTTTTTTTATTTAAAAATTTTTTTACCACTTTTGTTTTCATCCAGTTTAGTAAAAAAAAAAAAAAGATGCTTTAATATTAAAAATAAAAACTTCGAAAAGACTACATTTAACTTTGTTATGTAGTTTGGTAACGTGAAGGTATATAATTTTTCTTATATAAAATAAATTTGTTTCCTGTTTTTTAACTCGTTTTCTATTTTTGTACAATATTATAAAAATATATTGTTATTACGGCTGCTTTTTTGAAAGGATCAAAGACAGTCGATTATAATTCGGCCTTGAAGAAGATTCCCAACAAAACTGAAACATCGAAGCATATTCAATTGAAAATTAAAAATTGAAAAAAGCAAAAAAATCAGTCTTTGCTTCAAGACTGATTTTTTTGCTTTTTTAGCAAACATTTTATTAAACTAAAAAAAATAATAATTCACAAGGGGTATTCACGATCTGGTGCAAACAAGTATTCTAAAAGTGCGAAATTTTTTGCATTTCTTGCAGATCTTGAACTCACTTCTTCCAATCTGTAGCAAAACTCACACAAATGTCAAAATCAGGTTGACACAAATGTCAAAATCAAAAGTACAAACTTTGCACCGTTGTATTTTCCTGTTGCAATGGGGTTGAGGTATAGATATATTGCAAAAGTGTAACAAATGACATCCAGTATATTATTTTGTTGTTGTATTGCAAGAAAACGAAGCACTTCTACACTTTTACAATAGCTTTGTTTGTTGAGCCCTGAAGTCACCCTGGGGTCGCCCTGGGGTCGCTACAACGCGTTTTTTGAATTACCTCAACTCGCCCTCAATACAAAATTCTCTGTTTTTTGAAACCTGGGGTCGCCCTGAAGTTACCCTGAAGTCGATCTTGCTGTTTAGCTGGGGCGAGTTGAGGTAACGAATCAGCTGTTGAAGTAACTTTTTGAGAACCAAAAAACCCAGGTTTTTTTGGCAACTCTTGGAGTTGTCAAGAAAACCCAGGGCGACCCTGGGTAAAGTTCAACAAACAAAGCTAATGATGCAAGACAAGTTACACCAGATCGTGAATACCCCTACAGTTTTTTTTTTTAATTCATTTAAAAAGTATTAAAAAAAATTTAAAAAATTAATAAAAGTGTTTACAAAAACATTTAGTGGTTAACGTATTCTATAAGCACTAAAATGTTTACTTAGTTGTAATATTTTATGTGAGCTTAAATGCTCTGTATCCCACTTGCTGTGGATATGGGTCAATTAAACACTGAAAATATATTTTAGTTTAATTTGCTCTATATCCATTGCCTATTGCTATAGGGCATTTAAGCACTAAGTGTTTGTTATTCCAACTTCTATACAAAAATTGCCCTACCTAATACAAATTTTGGATATGAGGCAAATAAGCACTTAGAGAACACAAAAATGTGTGGTCTATAGAGCAAAAGTGGTTTTCGTAACTTTGTTAATAATAGAGATAGAGCAATGGGGATAGGACCAAACGATAGAGAATATTCGAATTAGTATAACTGCATCATTAACTCAATTTCCCGAAAAAGTGGTCTATGGGGCACTTAAGCACTCAGGAGGCGATATGGCAAACTTATCAAAATGAAAATATACCTAGACTAGCTTAAACGGAATAACAAGTTTATCTTGCTAATCATACTGTAAATTGCATTATGTTGCTTCTCAAAAGTGCCACAACAAAAATAATGAGTGTGTAAATGTAAACTGTAGTTTGTGGACAAAAAAGGGACGCGCCGAAGGGATACAAAGAGGTAGAACACCATCAGGTTGTTTTACGATTTGTTATGTCGACGTTCCTTGTTGTTTTGTTGTTACAATCGGTTGGCTGTTGGTTCGTCTGCCGCAAAATTCAGCACACACCCCATGCGAAAACATAAATCCTTCGTTTTCCTGTGTCCTTTACATCCTTCAACGTAGTGTGTATTTCGTATGTTTCTGTGTCTAGAGCGTCGTCGTTCGTCGTTCGTCGTAGTCCATGGCCACTCTCAGTCTCAGCATAAAGCAAAAGGCAGAACGCAGAAGGTAGAAGGCAGAAGCGAAGCAGCAGCAATGGCAGCAGCAGTGGCATAGCACAGCGCACATCAGATCATTGTCCTTGGCAAGTTCATTCACTTTTCGCAATTCAATTTTTTTTTTTTTTTTAAAGCAGAGTTCGTAATTTTTAGACTGAGTTGTGTGTTGTGTTTTGTGTGTGAGCGGCAACCCTCCTCGATTATTTTTGATAGACAGACAAATATACAAACAGACTGTTTGGATTTGGATATGGATTCGATGGATGCCTTGGTAGGTAAACGGATGGGCGGCGGGCGGGCGCGCGGTGGGGTGCGAAGTTGGTGGTCGCGGCAGCCATCATCGTCTATATTTTCACATCAGGATCGGATGAACTGGGAAATGGAAAACTGGGTTTGAGAGGACTATCTGCCACAATAACGACAGCGACTACGACGAAGATGACACTGTCTTCATCGTCGCGTCCGTCGTTGTCGTTGTCGTTCGTCGTCATGTCGCTGTCGGTCTTTTGGTTTGTCTGTACCTACTCTGTCTGAGTTTCGAGTCCCTTTTTGTTATAACTCGTAGGCATATTGTGAGACCAAGCTCTCTGGATTTGAATCTGGATCTGGATGTAGGTAGGTAGGATTATTATTATACAATTTCGCAATGCGTGCTAAGTACGTGCGTATAACATTGTCTGTTTTTATGGTGGATTCGCTTTCTGTCTGGAACAAGAAGATGTGGTTGGAGGTAGGTAGGTAGGTATAGCTATATATTTGCTCTTCTTTTTGTCAGGATAACTTGACAATAACAATGGGAATTGTAAGTAAGTATGTGTGTGTTTAGACGTCCTCAATCTCGTTTTTCATACGTATTTTACGATTCAGACAAAAAAAAATGGCAGTTTAACGAACTTTTCCCCGTTCTATTTTGCGTATTGAAAAGTTCGCTTTCATTTATTAAACATAAAAAAGAATCTAAGGTTACCCCCAACCTACATGTTATAAAAGATGAAATAAGACCGTAGAGAAAGAAGAGGGTAGTATTCAGTATATTCTTAGATGATGTGCGTAGCGTAGCGTATAAGGTAAAAGACCCTTTCATTCAATCTTTTTCTCGAAGGGTTATTCTACTGAAAATATAATGTCGTAGGAATGGCATTGAAATTGAGCTCAATATCAGACCTTTTAGAATGAGATATGCCATGTCTACATTATCTACCCCAGTCTTGTTGGATTTAACAAGAATGAACGTGAAATTGCCTAATTTTCTTTTACTACGCGTTGGTGTCAGTCAACCACCAACGTCGTCGCGTCGTTGTCTCAACAATTTTGATTATTATTATAGAAGGAATGGGTAACCTACGTATCAATTTTTGGTTCAAGGATATTTTTTATAATAAAAAGTGTTGGTAATTAATTGACTTTGATATGTCTTTGATGGGAATTTGAACAATATTTTTAGTAGGCAGACGAGAATGGAAAAGGTTAATGTAATAGGTACTTATTCCATTTTTGAAAGAAAGCTAAGTGGGTAGAGCATGAGACTTTTAATATTTAAATAGTAATTTAATTCCCCACGTTGGGCGCCATTTTAGTCACACAAAATTGTTCGTTATTGGAAACCTTTCTATTTGTTATGACGACGTTAAGAATCATCATAATAAAGCGTGCGAAGATATATCAGCAAACATGGAGAGAAGAAAAGTCAAGACTTAACCCAAAAGGCCAGCAGAATCGTTTATACAGAAAGCAGCTCATAGGTATTCAGTTTAAGAAAAATATGGCTTAGGAATGCTGCACGATATAAGAGTTGGCGACTAGACAATGGGTAATAACGATGTTATCATGTGGATTCAGGAGTTTTTCCCAAGGATGAAATTAGTGTTCAAAAACGATTGGCCAGTGGAACTGAAATTTTGAAGCTACAGAATCAGAAAAAAGTTCTACGAAACTCTACACATGAAAGTTTTTGGTTTTAAGTTCTAAGTTTGATAGATTAATAAATGTGAGTTTTTTTGAATACAATTTTTCCCACAGAAAAATTTGTTGTCTTTTATTTCGATCGGCTTTATAATGGTGCGGAACAAAGTTTTTGGTGAGCAACGATGAAAGATAGACAATTATTCTATAGGTACCTATCTACCGCAAGGACCATGACAACCAAAACCAAATTCTGGATTCTTAGCCAAAATTCCTTTTAGGTATGGCAACCATATTCACTTTGCTTGAACATCATGGAAGACGTATCGTATAAGCAAAATAGTTGATGTTATCCGGGTTCCTCTAAATTTTCAATTTTAAAAGACAATGTAAGAATCTCTTCATAACTGGCTACATGAAAAATGATCTAACAACTCTGATGCAGACCATTGCTGCTAAAAATTAAAGGGTTTTTGAATGATTCTGGCGCATAGATCCATGCAGCAGAATACGGCATCGGTCAGTATTGGGTTCTTCGCATAGAACTGCGATTTCAGGAAACCCTACAAGAAAAAGTCCAGAGGGGTCAAATCGCACTACGTTGGTGGCCAATTAACGTCACCTATGCGACCTCAAATCGTTCATGCCGAATCGTGACATCCGTTGTGTGGCACGTATCGACGCAACGTCCTGCTCATACTATCGTCTTGTCGTCTTGATCCGAATGGTACAATTCGGGCCGTAAAAAATTGGTTATCATCGTTCTATAGCGTTCGCCATTGACGGTGACCGCCTCTTAAACGTCTATTTCGAAAAAGTTCGGATTAAAAGAGCCTCTGGACACCTTAACACCCAAAACGGTAACTTTTTGATGATGCATTGTCATCTGGTAAACCTTGTGTTGATTGTTGTTGTCCTAGCAAATTTTGTTTGTTAATACCGCCATTCATCCAAAAATTGGAGTCGCCTTTGAAACACTGCATCAAAGTGTCCCCAATACATAATGGCTGGCATAGTCGAAAGGGATCGAACCTATAACCTTCTTTGTGGCAGTTTGAAACGGGAGCGGGTCATAATACCGATTGTCAAAATTCTGTTTTTTTTTTTAAATACTGTAGGTATGACTATAATTCTGTATTTCAGAATTGTGTATTTCAAAACTCTGTAAGCCAAATATCTGTTTATCCAAAATGCTGTGAAAATAAAATTCTGTTTTTTTTTCAAAATCTACTGCCCAAATTCTGTATTTTGAAAAAGTTGTTGTTGTTGTTGTTAGTGTTGTTTTTGTTGTTGTTGATATTTTTAATGCTGTTCATATATAATTCATTTTGATGTTCTGAATTTTGAATTGCAGAATTTCAAAATACAGAATTTTGTGTTACCAGAATTTTGAATTACAGTATTTTGAATACAGAATTTTGACCATACAATATTTCGACCCCAACCCGTTTGAAACACCATTCTACACGAGGTAATACTATAAACAATTTACTACATAAGAAGATCTTTTTAAAAAGGTTTAAAAGTCGACATAGTAGTTGGTTGAACAAGCAACTTATTCCGTTACAATAATAGAGTCGTATCGAAGAATTTCTGATCATTATTTGACACAGCACCACTGAAAAAAAGAATGGAAGCCATTATAGCACATTCGTCTACTTCCTCGCTTTACTCACAAGTGAGTATTCGCTCACTTTAAAGGCATAGTTTAACATCTTTGTAAAGGGTGTTTTTTAGAGAGATTAGAACGATAAAATATCTAATACTTTACGAATATTATGTATTAGTTATGAAGTTGCCATAAAATTGACTTTATTTGAAAGATAATTCTTTGGCTTTTTATTTGAATATGATTTCTGGCTAATGGCCACCACGGGTGACTCGGATGTAGTGCAGTTTTGGGGTCCAATTTGCGATCACTCTTATTTGGGGTCGAATATCGACAGAAACGTGGCGAATGTTGTCCAAGTTCAATCGTCTCTGGTCTATCGGTGTAGAGAAGCGACTTCACACAGCAAATAGCATAGCGGTGTTGGATCGCACGATCCTGGAGGCCAACTCGTTATAGTTCCAAAACATGAACATATGCACGCACCAAACGTTTCCTTCGACAAATCATTTGAAGGAACGCGCTCTAAAACATGTTGCGCCATCTTGTTGAAACCGAAGCTCCCCCACATCGCATCTAGGCTATTCAATTCAGATGGTCTAAAAATTCTGTCCGTCTGTATGTCTGTCTGTCTGTCTGTATGTATAGAGACCTACAGCCCAAACGGGTGGGCCGAATTGCTTCAAATTTGGTATACCTATAGACTTTTTTAGGTATTGTACAGAGGGGAAATTGAAATTTTTTTTTTAGCTCAAAAAATAACGGTACCTGCCATACAACCGTTACGTTAAAGCTTATTTTTCTCAAAAACGGCTCTATAGATTTCGATTTAAAAAAATCAGTGTTGCTTTTTAAGTACGACCAATCATATGGCTGAAAAAAAAGTTTTAAGAAATGGCTAAGAATGGTACTTTCCATAGGACCTTTTTTTTCGCTTTCGACTATCTCGAAAACGACTCAACCGATTCTTTCAAAATTTCACACACATAAAGCTGTAGGTAGCTCAATTTGTATTGCATACCAATATTTTTGAAAAATATTTTTTTGTATTTTTTTAAGAAAACAAATTAAAAAATTAATATTTTGAAAACTGCTTATTAAATTTTTTTCTAAAAATTACAAATAAATGTATTTGCTTAATACCTATGAAATAGCGTTTTTGAATTTTTTTTGAAAAATGTTTCCAAAAAGTTTTTCAAAAAAATCTTTTTTTCTCAAAAACCGCTCGACAGATTTTTATAAATTTATTCTCATAAATTTAAATTTATCCAAGAAATAAAATGGCGTACTTTTTTTTCAGCTCAAATTAGTTCAAGTATTTATTTAAGAATTTTGAAAAATGTATTTTTATCAAAATCTCAAGCTCCTACACCACTGTCACACATTAGAGCAAGTTCGTGTGACCCAGTCGTGCATTTTATTTCTAATGGCGTCTCCAACAATGGCTTGCTGATTATCTTCAATCCAAATGCAATAATTTGCTTTTTGATGCAGCCATTCAATCGTAAATGAGCTATACATCGCTGAACAATGTTTTCAACAGCAATCTCGTTTCTAGCACATTCTGAAAAATTTGCGATGGTTGTTCAGGCGTCAGTCGATTTATATTGAAATGAGAAACCAAACTTAAGATAAATCAAATGGCAGATGACAAAATGGCTGTAAATGAAAACAGTGCTGCCAACACAAAGTACTATAGGTACCTACCTACTTCTAAAAACACCCTTTTTATGCAATATCTAACCAATCTACTATACAAAACAAAAGAGTAAACAAGCAATAACAGCTATTAAAAAATATTTTGCTTTTGCCGCTAGGTATTGCTTACTAATCAAATTATTGTTTGTCCCCATGCTCTTGACCATAATTTAATTTCCACCAGACAAAAACGCAATTATCTTTATATGTCTCTTTTGTAGCCGTCCAATTCACTGAAAAAAAAAGCCAAAGCTAACAATATCAGCATGCAGCCCTTGAAGCATTTCACCCCCTCCCACTTCCATCCTTTAATCCTGCCTTACATGCAGATAAAATCATATAAAAAGCTAGACTACCACCCCGACAAAAAAAAAAAGAAACATCATCTAATGCATTATTGAACCTCGCAATCAAAATTGTAAGTTCATAAAAATCGATCTAAAATTTCAGTTGTTCTCCCTACCACTCATGCATGATACAAAAAACAAAACACAAAAAACAAACAACAACAAGAAAGGCAAAACATTTAGACTCTATCTAATGTCGCTTTTACAAAAAGCTGCTTCTGCTCGGTCATTTTTGTATTTTTTTTTCCTTACCAAAATAAATCATTTGGCGCGCATTTCTCCCGCCCTTTTTAATGCGCTTGTTCCTAATTCGGTTAATTCTGTGAGAGTGTGTGTGTGGTGTGTGTATTTCTGTTTACACAACAGAATTTTTTTTGTTGATTATTTTTCTTCCTCTTCTTCTTTTCATTTTTCTTTTTTTTTGTGTTCGTAGTATACCTATCTGTGTTCCAAATGATAGCGGCAACTACATAACATTATATTGTGCCCCAAGCCACCTTGCCACAACCCTCTTTTTTATGCGACAGCTTGGCCAAAAGCAGAACACAATTTTTCCTGATACCAATACCAACTAGGTATACGAAATACGACTGAAGAGACGAGAGACGACCCAGGCCAGAAGAGCCAAGAGACAGGAACACGGGCACGGTCGGGCACCACTGCAGCATGCTCGAGTTATCCATTTTAATTTCCAAACAAACAGAGTAAGAGAAAAAAAAAACTAAGAGACAGAAAGAGAGAGAGGGAGTTGGGTTGGGATGGGAAGTGTTTGGAAATGGAATGTGTACTGTGCACAGCGCACACAGCTCTTCAGCTATACAATACAGCCTGCGCTAAGTTTGTTTGGGTTCAAAGACCAGGAAATTGCGATCTCTTCTGACTTCTCTCCGTTCACCATTAACCACGAGAATGCAAACAGTCCTAGTCCTTCCATGTCCCTCTTTCCTGTTGTTGGAGCGAAGCGTGGAGCTTCTGCTTTAAACGTAAGCCTTTGCAGAGAGGAAGAGAATGCCGCCACTCCAATATTCTGTTTCTGTCATTTTTTTTTTGCTGGTATTACCAAAGGATTCCTGTGCCCATTCCAAGAGCCAAAGGGATGATGATGATGATGCGAGGTCTGCAACTCAATATTTACCCCAAAGGAGAGTCGGGAGTAAAGAGTTTCAGTTTTACGATGCCGCGCGGTGATGGCCGTAGTTGTAGTCGTATAGTAAAATAAAACCACGCTGCTTTCCCTTTTCTCTCTTCCATCAGCTCAGCTAATGGCAATGGGGTGGGTGCTGTGGCTATGGGGTGGTTATCTTTTCGTTGTTGTTGTTGCTGGTTCCCCAAGGGATAGTGTAAATTTGCATTGTTGTCTGGTTTAGGGCAGGGTTTATGGCTATGCAGGGAAGGAAGAAAATGCTCTCTTTAATATTAAGTTTTATGTAGGTTCTCCCGCCAAAAATCCACTTGCCCGTTTGTCCCCTTTTCACAGCCTCATCACCTAAATACATTTTGAAAAGGGTAAAAGTGACAGAAACAACATGAAAATGGAACACATTCATGCGCGCCTTTTTTAAGCTAGTCTATAGGTAGTAGTTGCAAGACAGCATGGCAAACAAAAACAAAAAATAAAATAAAAATAAAAATGAAGAAAGACGACGAGAAAATTCCTTAGCAATAAATTTTTCCCGGATGAGCAGTCGGCAGTTGGTCTTGGTAGTCGGGTTGGGATTCGGGTTCGGCGTTCGGGCTTATATATTATATTGCACGGCATTGTGTTGGGAAAAGTGGAACGCGAAGCAGAAGCGAAATGTTTTTCCTTATTTCCTCAAACAAAGAGGAATTCCTTTGGTTGACACTGTTCAGTGCTCACTGCTCTGTGTGTACTTGGTTCCATTTGTGCTTCCTGCTGCCTGCTCTCGTCCTTCTTCTTCTCCTTACATTTTGGTCGTTTTATTATTAATTTTTTTGTTCCTGATTCTTCTTCTAAATTTGTTTTGATTAGTTTTTTATTCGATTTTTGTTGTTGCTCCTTCTTGGTTTTCTTGTGCAAGGTGTACCTGTGCCTCGTTCCCGCGCATACCTTGTTTATAATACAAACCGTGTGTACCCTATGCTTTTTTTTTTGCACACTGTGGAATGTGGAATGTTTATAGAATGGTTTCGTTGGCTTTTTGTATAGACAGAAACACAGAGCACAGACAGTGGTATAGTTCCGCTTTTGAAAGCCATTCTTCTTCTTCTTCTTAGTCTTCTGTTCACATAATCTGTACTCTATAGCCTAGAATTCTAAGAGAAGGAAGATAGGAACGCTTCTTTTGGTGTGTCTTATGGCAGCCGCTTCGGTATGCGACATTCAGTGTAGAATGAGGGGAGGGGAAGAGGGGAGTTCGTTCGAGTTATCTATCTATACTCCTCTTCTATTCTGTATAGTAGGTAGGATTTTGTGTTATAAATAGCTTTAAGGGGAGCGGGAGGCGAGGTGAGACAATAAGAAGGAAAATGCCTTTTTACCGTAGGCTCTTGGAATGTTATTAAAAGTTGTTTCGGTTCGGGTATCTACGGGTACGGGGACGGGCTACGGGCTCGGATGGGATATGCCACATGCCATATGGAATGGTGTTTGGTATGGTGCGGATGTGGAACTTCAATGGTGGATAGGATACCTCTCCTATTCGAATCCTATATATAGTTTAAGAATGCACATAGAAAGACGTTTGCAATGCGATGAGTGCTCTTATAGAAAGACCAAGGTATTGATAGACTGATTCTTCTTTAAATGTAATGTCGTCTGTTGGTGATGACAAAAGATGTTTGATAGCAAGGAATTCTTTTTTTTTTGTCAAATTGAAAATTGAAAAGTTTTTTCTGTGGGGTGGAGCGTAGGGGGATTAGGGGAATAATGGGGAGGGCAGTCTCGCGAATGATTTTTTTCAAATAAAATTAAGACGGCTGGGTGCTGTATGAAACTTGGCGATGCCAAGTGTTAAAACTGTCTCATACGCATTAATTGTAGTTATCTTACTTCCTAATGGTAGCCATTGGGTACTATGGTCTTGTTTATCCGTGCTTGACATGCCGAACTTATAAGCGCGAGTGTTGAACACGGAAAAATAGCAACAGTTATTCTGGACGAACCCCTCAGAAAGCAAGGGAGCGGCGGATGAGTTCCAATAAAGTGAACCAACGGCGACGCCAACAGTCAGCATGGTGGGCACCCCATTGAGCTACTTCGACATATTGGGGTCTTTTCACCAGGGTAGTGAAATAGAGAAGGTAGCGGATGAGCCCTTAAAGGGCCAACGGTAGGTCTCCCATCCCCGTATTGGGTTAATGATTAGATTTCTCCTCATTTTGTACAAGGAGAGCAGCATAGGGCCTAGTCCAGGTTGGGGGAATTTCCGGACCCTCAAAAGACCACGTGAAGCCGAACAATTAGTGGAAGCCCTAGACGGTGTCAAAGCCCACATCAAAGCCATACAAGAATTTCGATGGGATGGTGAAGGAGGATGAAAAACTGTGACATATACAGCAAGTGCTACAGGACCAGAAAATAGCGGCTATTTGGATGCGGATTTGTGATAAGAGGAAGGCTTTAGGCAAGAAGTCTTAAGGTTTCGTGGCATAAGCGAACGCATTGTTACGATTCACATTAAGAACAAATTTAGGAACATTTTGCTGATCTGCAACCACCATACTGAGGAAAAAGATGACACGGCTTAAGAAGAGTTCTATGATCTTCTCGTGAAGACGTATGATGAATGCGCGAAGTGCGACACTAAGATTATTCTTGGTGACTTTAACGCCAAGATCGAAAAGGAGGGGGGGGGGGTACTTCCCACACCTCAATATACACAAGGGGACCTGGCGGTCCAACCAAATTGATGATATTGCGATTGATAGCAGGCATGCCTCCAATATCATGGACGGTCGCACATAAGGAGGGGCCAACATAGGTTTCATATCATTAGGCGACCACGAAACACTTGGTTCGATGATGAGTGAAGGCTCGCACACACGGACAAAAATGGAGCTTATGAGGCAGTCCTGCAGGATACAACCAAAGCTGCCAAGAGCGTTTCCCGTGCGTTATACCAGCAAAAGAGGAAGAAGGAACATCGGCTTTTCAAAAAGAAAAAGAGAGAACTGGAAAAAACGAATGGTTGAATCTATTGAGGGGTGCTACGCCAGAAGCAATGTTCGAAAGTTCTATCAAAGGGCAAAACATTCATCCAAGGGAAACAAAGTCCGTGCGGAAGCCTATAGAGAAGAGGGTGGGAATGTCGTAGTAGATATACAGTCGGTGCTGAGAATTTGGAAAGAACACTTTTGCAGACTGTTAAACGGCGAAGACAACCAACGGGATCCGTTCAAAATCCCGAAAACCAAATTCCCGAAAGTTCAAAGTCCTGAAAAATCAAAATGCCGAAAAATCAAAATCCCGAAAAATCAAAATCCAGAAAAATCAAAATCCCGAATGTTCAAGATCCCGAATGATAAAAAAGCCAAGTACTGTTGATTAAGAAAACTGTTGACACAGGCGCCTGCCTGTATCCACTAATCCGATTTTTCAGTATTGATTGCTATTCGGGATTTTTTCGGGATTTTTTTTGGGATTTTAATTTTTCTGGATTTTGATTTTTCGGGATTTTGAACCAGACCACAACCAACTAATAGCTTCCATTCGATTTGGACGATGATGAACAAAACTTCCGTCCACCCGACCAAGAAGAAGTTCGAGTAGCAATATCTATATTAAAGTCCAACAAGGCTGCTGGAGCATATGTCCTTGGGACCGAACTCTTCAAAGCAGCAGAAGATGACTTGATGGGAAGCAGACACCAATTCATCTGTACAATCTGGTCGGATGAAATTATGCCTGACGAATGGAACCTGAGCATCGTTTGCCCTACCAACAATAAAGGAGATACTCTGAACTGCGCCAACTACAGATAAATAAGTCTCCTAAATTTCGCCAAAGGACCAAGGAAATACTATATAAGACCCTAATCACCCCCAGTTCTGCTGTATGGGGCAGAGGCGTGGACACAGACACAATCGGATGAAAATCGGCCGGGTAACTTTGACACAAAAATCTTTCAGGTGATATTCGGACTTGTGTGTGTCATCAATGGAGTATGAAGGGGAAGCGTGCAAATGGTCGAGTGGATAAATACAAATTTAATCGACTGTCAACTGGAAGACCCTATCTAAGGTGGAGCGAGGGCGAACTCAACTAACTTGGTGTGCGTATTTGGAGGCAACTGGCTTCACTACGAACGATTGAGGCCGTGGTCCACAATGGACTATCTGCGCCAACTTAAGTAGGTTAGTATCTATCTCTTAAATAGTATCTACCTATATCTACCTATATCATTTATTACCTTGAAATTTTTATTTCGTTTAAGCTGTGGCCTGACCACCATCTTCCTCCATATGCCATATCCATTTAAAAGTCCTGATGTTGTCATAGTATCTATTTGTGACAATTCAACTTCGACTCCAATATTCCTATAAAAATTCGAAACAATTAATTGAAAGCTGTTCCCCTGAAAAGTCATACAAAGTCTGTTTAATATGTTTTGAAATATCAAACTCAAAAACAGAAAGCAAATAGCCAGACAGGTAGGAACTCATATCTATATTATTTTTATGGAAACTATAAAGTCAACAAAAACCATTCTATAGTGTTGTTTCGAGTAGAGGAAATGAGCAATGTGTATTCAAAAGCTGATTCAAGTGTAGGCACTTCATTCGAATCAATTGACTTCATATTAAATATTTATTTTTATTTTATTTTTATAAATACGGTTCTCAATTTGAAATTTTCCACTTATTTCCGCTATTAACCAATTTTATTGATTAATCAACTCCACTTAGGAATAGAAAATTATTTACACTCGAGTCGAGAACTTCTTTGAATTAAAAAAAAAACCTACTCCCCACAGTCCTTATAACAACTGTGTTATACGGTTTACGGTATATACCCACATCCAAGTGTCAATATCAATCTAATGTAAATAAAAAACAAAATCTACGTCACGATGCCGATGCGCTGATAAAAAAAACAACCATACAACTGCATTATTTCAACGAAGAAAAAAAAAGTAAATTGAAAATACGTCAGTGGAAGGAATCGAACGTCACTTAAAATCAGCTCTCGTCGTCGCATCGCTTTGCGTCTGTCGGTCATGTGTAAATAAATTTTATTTGCTTTCCAAAGCAAGTGTGCATTATATTAAATAAAATTAGTTTGTTTTTTAAATTTTATTTATTTTTACATGCATGAAGTCAGTGTTGCCGCCACGTCCGACACGCTATTTGTACTCGTATTCACTTTCATTCTGAGAAAGTTTTGTGTGCGATACTCCGATAAACTGATAAGGCTTACCTACAACTTCCGACGCAAACAAAATCAATGAATGACAGAATGACGTTGGTTCTATTGAAATAATGGCTTCTTTTTTTCGATCTTAGGGATTTGTGTTATTGCTTTTTTTGCAGCTGTGTTTAATTGTAAATATTTATGTCTAGCCCAAGGGGATTGAAGTCCAGTTAAGGCTTTAGTAGAGGAAGTGCTGCGAATATGGCCCCCTTTTGTTTTCTTGAAATAGTTACATTTTTGAGCAGCAGCTTTATCCTATTTGAAACCCAATTTCTTTATTAAAAAAAAAAAGAAAAATTTTGTTGGTAAGAAAATTAATTTTATTAAAAAATAAAAAAAACAGAGTTTTTTCAAAAGTGTAGGTAGAATGGTCCCTGGGGGCCATATTGAAAACCATTAGCTTCAGTGACAAAAATCACAGATGCATTGATACCATTTGGCACCAAACTTTCCTTTTCAGAATATTGTTGCCCGGCGGCATCTTTAAATGAAGAAAGAACATTGTTTTTAACATTTTATGAAAAACACCATTTTATTTCGCACTTGCTTATAATGTGGCCCGAGGGCTATAATACCTACATGTACCGGGGGCCATATTGGCTGCATGACAATGTTTTTTTAATCAAGCCTAGTTCTCATAATGACCTTCTACCTTTAAGTACTCACTTAGATTCGATACAAAAATGAGATTTTAATTAGTTTTTTTTTTTAATAGTAATAAAAAGTTTTGGTTCTGACGTTTTACTTCAAGTTCACATTTAAATGTCCTTTATATTAAGCTCTTTAAGCAAGGACTTTTGAGAATATTAAGGCTCCAAACACATGAACACATGTACCTTATCATATAAGAAATAATTAGGGGGCCAAAAATATACAGGGACCATATTATCGACACTTTCTCTATTGTTTTTTTATTTTTTAATAATTATTCAAATGTGGGCAAAGCAATTTTGAATCCTGCATTACCTTTGATTTCGAAAATTTTGAAAAACATAACTGTGTATAAACCTTATAAACTTCATGTTTTTTACTTGCGATTATAGATACTATAAGCACGGTGACCATTTTTTCAGATGCAAAAAAGAGGACAACCTTTAATTTACTTAAACAAGTTTAGGAACAAACCATATTTATTCAAAATATTTGTACATATACTTCAAATTACAATTCAGTTCAGTTTGAAAAACAAAAATTCTTATAACAGGAAAACAAAATCCAAAAATAATAAATACTTAAGTATACTTTATTTTAGAGTTCAACTCAAAGGAACTGTTACTTAGTTTTTGTAATTTTCTTCACAGTGAATTTTTTTTAAGACGTCATCCCGACTTCTTAGAAAAGTCCACAATTATAGTCATAATTGCACTTTGTTATCAGCATTGCCTCTAGTGTATCAACTTTTAATTGCGATTTTTCAGGTGTCCAAATGTTATTAGAAATTGAAAAGACTCTTTCCGTAGGGGCATTTGAAGCTGGAAGCGACATCGAAAACTCTACGAGTCTTATAGCGAGTTTCATTCAAATTTGGAAGATTTGTTCTCAAAATCGAGAATTGCACTTTTCAATGAAACTTGTTTTGGCAATTTGACTTTTTGTCATTTGGTTTTTGTCTTTTGTCATTGGAATTGCTGACTTTGGATTATTGCTAATTGATAATTAATTGGATAATTAAAGTACATATCAAGTCCTTCGTTCATTATTTGTTTATTTTTGTTTTATTTATCACAGACTGGCACAATTTCACGACAAACGACAAAAAATAACAAATTATTTCTCATTTGACGTTTGACAGAAAAGTATTCAGATCGATTCTCCCAACTCATCAGAGATGCATTCTTTAGTGTTGAGAATCGATCTAGAATTGCACTTTTTGAATGAACTCTTAAAAGTGAAAAAGATCGAATCTTTTGACAGAAAGAGCAATTCTTTTCGTGAATGAAACTCGCTATTATTATATAAAAGCCAAAAGAATGTAATGAAAACTTGACAATTGGATTTGGGTGACAGTTTGCGATTCATTCACAATAGCAAAAACCAGATGACAGATCTGAATTGTTCAAACCAGTGCTGTCTTCATTTTGTGTTTAAGTAATTTAGTTCTGAAGAAAGTACTATACTGTGTAGGAAAAAGTTTTCAAAGAAAAAAGAGGACATTAAGAGGACAATTGAGTAAAAAGAGGACAAATTACTGTCCTCTTTGAGAAGAACAAAAAAAAAAATGACACGATACCAAAAAAAAGGACTGTCCTCTAAAAAAGAGGACGGATGGTCACCGTAACTATAAGGCAAGTTATGCATTCGTCGAAAAAAAAATTTTGAGATGAAAGCGAAGACGAAAAAAGATGATCAAAAAATTCTGTCCGTCTGTCTGTCTGTCTGTCTGTCTGTATGTATAGACAGCATAAGCGGATGTGCCAAATTGCTTCAAACTTGGAATATAGAGTTTTTTAGGAATTGTGCAGAGGGGAAATTGAAATTTTTTTAGCTCAAAAAATAACGGTACCTGCACTCAGAGAAAAAAATAGTTATTTTTAACTATTTTTTGACTATTTTAATAGTAAAAATCGGGAACACTATTTTAAATAGTTAAAAATAGTTATTTATGACTATTTTCATTGTTAATGCAGAATTTTCGTAAAATCAACTGCTTAATGGTTAATATTACTATACAAAATAGTAGTTTTTAACTATTTTACTGTCAGTTGATGTTTTTTTTCAATACTAACTTTTTTAATAATCAATTTAACTATTTAACCATAGTTGAAATTGACTTTATCGAATAGTCGTTGAATGACTATTAATATCGTCATCTTCGATATCTGTTTTGGAAACGCTTACCTGATAATTTTTCCCTGAAAATTCTACAAAAAATCAACAACAAAGTTTTTCTCAAATAATTTCAAATTCACATTTTTATTACAAAAGTTATAATTGTATAGTAAGAATTTAAGAAATGTTACATTGAATAAACAAATAATTAAAAATACTTAAGCCTTATTAGTTTTCTATTCATTACAAAGTGAACGTGAACAAAAATTATAACATACATATACAGAGTGATATGTATACGCATATAAACTCACCAATGTTTATCCCAAAGAATGTCTTACTATCGGCCATGCTTCGAAAACAGTTTTAATATTTAGAGCGCCTTCCTCACACAAGTCTTTTTTCCTGTAAAAAGAAAGTTGCTCCCACTTTGTCAAACACGTTGTCCAGTCAGCTTGATTGTACTTTAAAATTTCAATTTCAGTTCCTGAAATGTTTACAAAATAAATGAACTTAAAATAAAGCTGATCCGAATTAATTGTGATGTATGTAAATACCTTCTAGAGTGCCAACTGCAGATTCTTCAAAAGCGGAAGGTTCTTCAGAGTCAAACAAATATTTTCTTTTTTTATGTCCTTTTATACAGATTTTTCGTTCGGAGAAGCTTAAGGCGATTATTATATCTATGATATAATATTCCACCTGGTGGAAGTTTGCCTCGGCGTGCAGTGTAATAAAGTCCTTGAGGAGTAATCATAATTTAAGAATATAATTTTATTTAATTTTACCAACCATAAAACTGATACAGCCTTTACCTTATTTTCAGTATATTTCTTTGCCACCACTTAACTTCCAGCAACTTTTTCCAATGAACACTTAGCACAGAATAATCGACATGTAACAAAGAGACCGCAACGAACAAGCGAAACTACTATACAATAGTTATTTGTAACTACGTTGTTACCACACATAGTCATTTTCAACTATGTGGTAGTTTGTATTAAATAAATAATACTATTTCATAGTAGGAATTTATTAAAGAATAGTCAGAATCAACTCGGTTAATAGTTATCGACATCCAGGCGAGACTATAACGACATAGTCATTTGCACCCATGGTGTTGCTACACATAATCATTTTCAACTATGTGGTAGTTGTTTTTCAATACCATTAGCCATTACGCATTAAATGAAATAAAAACTACTATTTCATGGTTGGAAGCTATTATAAGATAGTCAGAGTAGATTGTCAATTCTAATTTTGAAGAAACTCTTTAATAACTATGCTTTAATATCAAAATAGTCAGAATTAACTATTTTGTATAGTCGCTAAACAAAATTATTGACTTTTAACTATTTTTTAACTATTTTGTAACAATTTTCAGTTTTTTTGTGAGGAAAAATAGTCATTCGACAAATTTCATTGTAATTTATAAAATGACTATGACAATAGTCACAAAAGTAACTATTTTTTTCTCTGAGTGTGCCATATAACCAAACGACCAATCATATGATCTAAGAACGGTAATTTCCATAGGACCGTTTTTTTTGCTTTCGACTATCTCGAAAACGGCTCTACGTTCTTCAGAGGGTTTTTGGAATTAGCATTCTAAGTTTAAAACTAACGGTACTTGCCAAACGATTTTTAATGAAAACCCGAATTTCTCAAAAACGGCTCCTATGATTTTGATGAAACTTTCTGAGTGGTATTTTTATGTTTTTTCTCTCAAACAGTTTGACGGATTAAGGTGACATTTTCAATGTAAAAACCCTTCTTTGAACGAAATAATGTTGCTTTAAACAAATTTTCAAAAAAGTTGTTCTGAGTATAAAAAAGGTAAACATTTTTGCTTAACTTTTCTTTATGAGCCAAAAACGGTTCGATAATTTTTTTTTTAAATTTTATTTTTCAGATAAAAACTATGAAGTTGCACAAGTTCGCATTCTCAAACAAAAATATGATGTTTTCAAAAAAAAATTTCAAATAAAACCGTTTTTTGAAAAAAAAACTGCTCGAACAATTTTGAAAAAGAAATTATTTCAAAACTTGTTCTCTTCAGTTTTTCCAAAAAACCTTTTAAGTAGGTAGTGATTATTTAGTTATTTATAAAATGTCATATGTTTTTTTCTACCAAGTGCTACCCTGTCGTGCACTTTATTTGTTATAAAATATTTAATAAATTGGAATTTTTCTTGTCTTTTCAGGTAAGCCAATGAACTCATATTTATTTATAATGAACTCGCACTCAAGGGGATATAAATACCCTTATAATGATTTAACATGTGCGAGCAAGGAGAGAAGGAATAGAAAGATAGGAAAGAAAGGTAGTACAGTGGTTTGAGATTTTAGATGATAATTACCTCAAGGAAATTCCACGGGAGGCATCCAGTTGAAACTTGGGAAATAAATAAAAATTGCTGCCCAGGCTGGGTTTGAACTCACAGCTCTCAGGTTAAGCAACCAAGCACTACATCCACTGTACCATTGCCACCCGGAAATTCAAATTCGATGGTAAGCGTCAACAATTATTTTAGATTTTCAAACACAATTAGAATCGCAAAAGTCTATAAGATAAATTTTGGCATTCAGGAAATCAAGGGCTTTAGATGCAACCAATCGCAAGTGGCTTCCAAAACTTCTAACATTAGAAACCTGAAAATGTATTATTTTTTATTTTTTTAGTTTGGCAGCCTAACCAACGCCCAACAAACCTCATAATGAGGGAGGCAGACGATTGGGGACAACGATATCTTATAAGGTTTCCCTAAGCGCATCCAAATCAGTTGCAGGGTCTAGATGTATTTAATAAATTTATTGAGTGAGCTCAATGTTTAAATATTTTAAGGAGTCAAAAGGACGCAATTCCCAAAGGCCATACTCTACAGATCTAAACCGAGAGAGCAAGCGGTTGGTACGTTTGTGTGCTTGAATGTGTGTTAAAACATTTGTATATAGATACGTGTTGGTGCTTTCTGGCTGAGTTTTTAACTCATTCTTCTCTGAAGTTTCACTTCGACCGAGTGTTTTTTTAAGTAGAATTTCTTATGTGTTCGAGATCAAAATACGTAAATTCTTTTAAAGTAGGATCTAATGTCACTCCTCACCACAAATATCCTTCTTCCTTTCTTACGTTTTTCTTTCCGACATCGTTATAGCATCATTTCAATCACAAACAAACACACATACACACACACTACCTACTTACTGAGTGAAATTTAAAAAAAGAAACAATCCTCTTGAAATATTAATGCAGCCATTTGTATCATATGTATATCGACTCATTGGTTACCGTTCAGCGCTTTTATCCTATCGATGTCCCCATCCGCATTCCCCCTTTCAAAAAAAAAAAAAAAAAAAGAAAAAAAAAGAGCATCCCCATCAAAGTGATATAAAAATGAATAACAATACGCACAACCCATTCGTTTTTATGGCTAACTTCTTTGCACGTGAGTCCGTTTACTGATTAGGATCCAAAAGCCCCCTCAAACGTTTCCTCGCCAAATATCAGTCTCCACTCCACACAAACACAAATAAATACACAACTTCCTTTTCCTTCTTAAAGGAACAGGAACAACGAACAAAAAAATAAAACATTCTGTTTAAAAACATCCCAAGGACATTAGAAATAAAGTATAATGTCTTGTATTGCACCGTTGAAATATTCCCATTCCCATTGCCAGCAACACCTTGGGCATTTTCAGTTTCTTGAACAATATGCGGTACGCGATTTATGGGCTGATGGGTTTCCTTTTGCAGTGTATAGGGTGGTGTTGTTACTTTTATATTGTTCGTTTCGTCCCTGAGTCCTTTATTTTGAGTTCGAGCTGAGTTCAGCAGTCGAACTCGAGTTGGAGTGTCTTGGGCTCGGTCTTGGATATCGGAGAGGCACGGCAAGCGGGGGCTTCCTTCGAGAACCAAAAACCAATTACATTTACGGAATAGACTCACGTAACGGCAATATCCAATTCTAATAATTTTTGGCGGCAATATCTATGCTAAACAGAAGAAGAGCTGAGTTCTCCTTAATGTCCTGGAATCGGTTCGTTGTTTTTTTTTTTTAACAATACGTTTTTGTGTGTTTGTCTATACCTAATGGTGTGTTGGGAGAATATTATCAGGCTGCTGTTCCTGTTCCTGTGCATCAGTTGGGGTGGGACGTGCGAGTGAGCTGAGAGGAGGACTGGGGCTTTGAAATATTCATCTTTTTCGGCATAGGACATTCCCACATCCTACCTCCAAAATTTGACGTTCATTAAGACGGATTTTTTTTTGTACATATCCAAGATCGTGGGTAAACTGCCAACCAGACGCAGATGTTCCCATTTTTTTTTTTGTTGTAAACCTTGAGTCTTCAAGAGTGTGAAATTTGAAATTCAAAATTAAATTGCATTAATTTTTTAAATAAAATGTTCCTCTGTGGAAAATTTAATGCACTTCCACATAAGTATTTAATGTTTATGGTTCAATTAGCATGCAACAGCAACACAAACGAAACCAAGATGCGGAGAGGTGTTAACTTTTCGTCCGTGAAATTAAAAGCATTTGTCTGTTTCGGAACGGATATACTCATTCTACTTTTTTTTGTGAGTGTTATTTACTTAAATTTTATTTTATTATGAATGAAATTTTCAGAGGGGGGGAAGTAGGTACCTATTACTCAAAAATGAAAAAAATTCCACCCTAGCCAAGTATCTTTCCTCTTCTTTTCTATTTATCTCGTCTCGGATTATATTCGTAGCTCATGGATGTGTTTTTCCATTTCAAAGATACAACGAGATACACTGGCCTTTAAATGAAGAAAAAATGTGTCAATCATTTTATTTCAAATATTGAAACTGCCAAAAGTAAATCGACTTGAAGTGTAAATAAACAGAATCATTGAACTTGCCAGCTCAGAATCAGAACACAGACGCAGAAGTGGATGAACACAAACCAACATCAGCGGCAGCAGCCACAGCCCCAGCCCACAGCAATACCAGCAGCAGGGGGTAAAAATGAGGACTCTCGCAACTCGCACGCAGAAACAAGGCACTCATTTTAGCCTCGATTTTGATATTGAACTGCCATTCTAGATTCTATACATAAAAGTTATGACGAGATTTTTGTTTTATGAAAAAAAATAAAAATATATAAAAGAAACGCTCAATGTTACTACTGTCAATAACAATGAAACTTTTATGAAGTTTTCATCATAACATTTTGAATTGTTTTTTTTTTTTTTTTTTCGACCGATTGACAAGACAAAGTTAACAAATGTATGTATCTATTAGATAGAAGTGTTTTTGTGTATTTTGTTTTGGATTTATGGCTGGAAATTGCTTCTGGAGACTGGATTTGATTTGTGGGTTGTTAGAAAGTCTGCGATGATATATATTTTTTTACTGAAACAATATTAGGTTGATGAGTTAGATTGTTTTGTGTTTTTGAAGTGCTTTCGAAATTATATCAACTACAATTCTGGTGTTAAATAAAGAAACCAGTTCAACATTATCCAATTACTTTTAATAAATTTTTTGCAGATAATAGTTAAGTTGCAGGAGGGCAGGCGTCTTGGGTCACTGAAATTTTCTATCTCAGGGATCATTGTTTGAAGGGACTTTGCGTTACATTTATCTCATTTAAGAAACTAGATTGCTTAACACTAAAATGTATAACTCTTTTTAGTAAGTTGATGATAGAGGGTGCCTTTCTTAAGAGGTTATATAACTTAAAACAGAAATTTTGTTATCTGCAATGTGATGAACCACTACTTTGGTTCGCCATTTCATAATGAATCGACTGACGCCTGAACAACGCATACAAATTGTGCAGATTTATTTGGAAGGACATGGTTCTGTTCATGATTTTCACAAGAAAATTTTGATAGGCGATGAAGCTTATAGAGCAATGATCAATGAATTTTTCGTTCCTGAATTGAATAGCCTGGATTTGGGGAGCTATAGTTTTCAACAAGACATATTACACAGCGCGTGACACATTTGTTGAAGGAAAGTTTTGTGAGCTCATAATTTCGCGTTTAGGATATGTGAGATTGTGCAATTTAACAGAGCCCTACTATTTCCTGTGATAGCATATAAAATCGCCATTCTACCTATAAGCCAGAGACGTTTGAAGACTTGGAAAACAATATTCACCTCGTTATTGTCAATATATACACCAAATTCTTCAAAGAGTCATCGTAAAATTTTGGACCTCAATAAAATTCAAATAAAAAATGCCGCCAAAAAAACTATCTTTTAAAAATAAAACCAATTTTTTGACAAGTAATGTAATTTATCTGTGTTTTGCGGGGTCCATGCAAACAAGATCCCGACCAATTAGTGAAAACAATAGTCTAATGCAACAAATTGGCGCCCGACGTGGGACCCCTACAACAACTCCACACCTGGCAAGAAAAAGCTCACTCTACAAAAAAAAATTTGTAAGACAGGTAGTAATGTAGTAAAAAATGGCTGCTATAAACTAAGCTTATCGACCTTATTAACGCTGGGTGTTAGCCATTTTGTTATTAAATATAGCGTATATAGACTCAAGAGAAGTCTTTTGTGGTTGGTTAAGGGCTTGTTGGATTTGTCAGAGGAGCCTTTTAGTTTTAGAGGACATCAGGACCTTATTTCGAGTTATTCTCAAATATATTTAAAGCTCAAAAATTTAACATAAATATCTCGAAAAGATTTTGAGGGAAATGCGGAGCGGATGTGCCCCCAAAAAGGGAGTTAATGTCATTTAAGCCCACAAAGTGGTCCATCCATTTAGCATGGAGGTCTGAAAAGCGAATGGTTCTTCCGGATTTCAAACCGGGCGGCCATTCAAATCAACTCTTTGTTAATGCTCCAACCAAGGCAGCAATACAGCTGGCTAAAAGAAAGAGCTGGATCAGAGGAGCGTGAGTGAATAATCGGTGACTCTAACAGAGTTAAAAACTGCCGGCTTAAAATTCTGATCTTTACGCTTTTACGCAATTTATCCGAAACACATTTTTTCTAAAGCAAGATCTTACCGAGAGTATAAATCTCAAGTAGACAGGTGGTAAAAAATGTTTAGTGACAAAGCGAATTTTGCCAAAGCTGGACGATCTAAGGCTTTGATTTCGCAGACGGCCCACTAGCTCTATTATAGGTGCCATTACAGGACACTGTCTCATAGGTAGACACGACGACGCGACGCCGCCGCAAGACTTAGCGTGCTCGCAAACGACTTTTGCGGAAGCTGTATGAACAAAAGGAGGAGATGGAAGTCCATTTCCTATGTATGTAGGATTGTAGGTACATATCCTGCATGTATTGTATAGACAGCAACTCTTTTTAGGAGAATCCTTTGCAAACCTTTTTACATCATAGTCAGAAGTTAGGGGAGGAAAGTTAGTAAGTAACCATTACCTAAGGGACTTTCCTTGTGACTATATTGCCCAACAAGAAACAGTGACTATCCTGGCTGAAGCTACGCATCTCTAGCTTCTAAATAGAAATTCAATTGTTCGAAATTTATTATAGAGAGGCCACGCTTTCCAAGATTTGATTTAAACTGCTCCACCTGCAATTGGATTTTGATTAAATAGTGGTAAAATATTTTACTCTTCACAGGTCAAATAGGATTTTGAAGAGTGAGCTATGGAGGGTTGATATTTGCTTCGCAAACTGGTCGGCCTGAAAAACACAGCAAAACGACCATCATGTTGATGATAAGAACAATAATTAGGACAAATAATATGGTTGCTAAACATATAAAGCTCTAATAAGGAATATATATCCACTGTGATTAAGTTTTGAATGCGAATTAAATGATCTCGTAATTGCCACTACTTCGAATAATTGGAAAACACTGGTAAAGTCAGGGACAAAAAAAAAAAAAACTAGGTCACGCTCAACCATTGTATATACAGGGTGATTCACCAGCGTTGTGCCAAAAAGCTAGAGCGTGTAGGCTAAGTTGAGACAAGAAAAAAATCGTATGGGAGGGGGGGTCTATTCCCCTCCGTTTAGCCGGGAGGGACAATTTTCTGAAAAATTGACTTATTTTGTAAAAAAAAATATTTAAAATCAACGGTTTCGTTTACAACACCGTGTTATACTTTTTTGGAAAGCCAAAAACTTTTTCTTTCATTTTGTTTTTAAATTAAATTGTTTTAACGAATAGTTTAAAAAATATAAATTTTCAAACTCAAAATTTTGAAAAAAAATTTGAAAAAATAATTTTAAAACTAATTTTTTTCAAAATTTTACGTAATTAAGTATAATTTTTGTTCTCAGAATGCAACGCTTCCATTAATCTTCAATCCAACACTTAAAACCGAATGGCTCTACGACTTTTTGTTGCCAAGGTATTCAAAAATAACCGAACCTACTTCTTCACAAAAACACGAAAAAATTGGCTAAATGGTCACTTGTGCCATCCCGTAAGGCTAGGTTTTCTTGTTTTTGTGAAGAAGTAGGTTCGGTTATTTTTGAATACCTTGGCAAGAAAAAGTCGAAGAGCCATACGGTTTTCAGTGTTGGATTAAAGATTAATGGAAGCGTTGAATTCTGAGAACAAAAATTATACTTAATTACGTAAAATTTTGAAAAAAATTAGTTTTAAAATTATTTTTTCAAATTTTTTTTCAAAATTTTGAGTTTGAAAATTTATATTTTTTAAACTATTCGTTAAAACAATTTAATTTAAAAACAAAATAAAAGGAGAAGTTTTAGGCTTTTCAAAAAGGTATAACACGGTGTTGTAAACGAACCCGTTGATTTTAAATATTTTTTTTTACAAAATAAGTCAATTTTTCAGAAAATTGCCCCTCCCGGCTAAACGGAGGGGAATAGACCCCCCCTCCCATACGATTTTTTTCTTGTCTCAACTTAACCTACACGCTCTAGCTTTTTGGCACAACGCTGGTGAATCACCCTGTATAAACTATAGTACTACCACTTGGGGTGCGCCATCTATCGACGAAAAACTAAGCTCTAGAATACCATGGGAAGCAACAACAACAATAAAAATGGTGGAAATTGTTGTTGTTGCTTCGCATGGTATTCCAGAGCTTAGTTTTTCGTCGATAGATGGCGCACCTCAAGTGGGAATACTATAGTTTATATATGCAATGGCTCAACTAAGGAGTTGCTGAACAAACATGACCTTTTTGTAGCAGATTACATTTTGGAAAAGTTTATCCAGTCGAGATCAGCCATATGCCAGCGTCATCCTTATCATCATCCTTGCTTTTTCGTTATGTGTGTGACATCACTTCTATCTTCGATTTGATGCTTCTGTGACATGGGACCATCCAGTCCAATTAAAGCCTTCACACTTCAAGGATATTCAAAATATGACTCGAGACATCCGTAAACAAATTTGTCCAATATGGGCAAATTTGATCGAAAGTTCTTGAAAAATATGTAGAAAAGCTCGTTCTCCTTGAATGCGTTAGCAAGCAATTAAAACTCAATGCGCACCATATTATGCTCTGTCAAAGGCTCGATATTATTATCAATTTTTTTTTTTTTTGTTCTCAAACACAAATTTCCATTTTGAATTCCACCTGTCACTCCGACCATAGATCACAAGTCACAAGACGTCCAAAGTGCGTATTTATGCACAAGTACATTACATACAGATATGCGCTACTAAAACCATTCATTATTTGTCTCAATTATAATCAAATCAAACTAGGAAATTGCCTGCGCAGCTGATGCAATTTGCAACGCAAATCGCAAATCAAACACAATCCATAGCCAATTTGCCTTCTAACCACAATGCCTCTCTCGGGGACATGACCTTATGTGTCCGCATTATTTCGCAATGCTTTTGCATATTGCATGTTGCGGTAGTTTGACGCACTATGCACTCGTGCACTCTCTGGTGCGTAGTAGAAGTTCTGTCATACAGCACGCTGCATTTAACGGTATACGTTCGCATTGACGTTCCTTTGTCTGTCACTGTGCTGCTGGTGCTGGCTGCCGATGCTTTTCCTTGTGGTGGCTTACTCCATCAAAAAATAATGTGTTGTTACAATTCCTTACCCGCCCCCCGTCCCGCCCCTCTATAAACGTAGACGCAAACGCCATCGAATAAAAAATATTGCAAGCCAAATAAATAATATATTATAGGCGTGTGCGTACATTCATAAACCAGTTCCCACGAACAGCTTTTATATTTAGGCGGACGCAGCGCAGAGTAGCGTGGCCACTGTGCGTTGTCGTCGCACGCATATGCATTCCGCTCAAAGTGTAGCATTCTCGCGCACAATCACTCACTTTTAACTGCACGGTGCGACGTAAAAAGTAAAACAAAACCTTAAATAAAAAAAAAAAATGTAAAAAAAAAAACTGAAAGTGAAGTAAGCCAAGTAAAGTTGATTTTGACGTAATGTGTTATACACTGTTATACGTAAACACACATAAAGTGTGTACTTTGTCTCATTACGATTGCGCGTCTGGCTTTAACGTATCCAAACCTCAATATGAAAGCAAAACAAACGAGGGACGTGAGACGCGACGACAACGCAGGCTATAATCTAAGTCGCAGCTTGTTGTCTCTGCTTTGCTTGGCTGTGTCTTTGATATTTAGGTTAACGTATTCTCCACCCCGCGCATACTGACTTGACCTGGTTTTTGTATCTTTTTACGCTTTTACAATTTTCTGTAGTTTTTTTTGTTTTTGTTTTTGTTGTTGTTGCTGTTGTGTTGTATTGTCTGTTTTTGTAAACAAAGAAGATACTTTAAATCCAAAATGTTCATTTGGCAAAAACTTTCAAAGTTTGCTAGTTGGATTGAAAGTGACTATAACAAATTACTTGTGAAAAAGATAAGTTAGTGTAACTGATGATGATGCAACTTTTAAAGTTTTTGCCAATGTCGGGGCCTTGGCCTTACTATTTGTTTTCATAAATAAGGCGCGATGAAAGCAGGCCTTAAAGATAGTTTGTCTTCAAAAGTTTGCAATTCGGGGGCAGGACTAGATTTTTGTAGAATTTTGAGTAAAGCTTATTATTTAAAATATCTGACTTGTAACAGCAACTATGAGTGTATACATTGTCGCGTCCAGCAATCAAGCTGCAGATCGTCAAAAACATAAATGAAAATAATGGGAAAAAGCTGATGAAAGGAACAAACTGAGCAGGGATATCCATTCACATAATTTCTGGCATATGGCCACCGTGGCTGGATCGGATGTAGTGCAATCTTCAATCCTAAGGTATGATTTTCAAACTTTCTTGCAGCATTTGGGGTGTTATGTCGGCAATAACGCAAATGTTGTTTTCCAAGTCGTCAATCGTCTGTAGCTTATCTGTGTAAACAAGCGACTTCACATACATCTTGGACGCCAACCCACGGGTCCAGTATGCGCTCACTAAACGTTTCCCTCGACAAATCAATTGTGGCACGCGATGCGTGACATGTTGCGCATCAGATCAGCTCTCCCATATCAAGGCGATTCAATTCAGGAACATTGAACATGGTCACCATCACAAGGCCAAAGAGCACACCGAACTGTCAGTTTTTCTGGATGCAATGGCGTCTTAACAATGACGTGAGAATTATCTATACACTACATGTTTGTGGTAGTACATTTTCAGGGAGCCGTTTAACCAAAAATAAGTTTCGAGAATGAAGACGTATAAGAGCGTGATGCGTCTCACGAAACGAACCATGTGTTTTGAAGCAACCAGCACAATTCACGTGCGTCGTTCAGGCGTCAGTAGTTACCCGTGGCGTAGTGGTTAGTATGTCGGACTTCCACGCCGAAGGTTCTGGGTTCGATCCCTGACGACTCCGCCAAAAAAAAAGTAGTTTTACGGGGTACTGCCTCTTACGAGGAAGTGACAAATCCTTCAAGAGTAATTAATTTCATGGAAAGTGCTTCCCTGTTAGCCGTTCGGATTCGGCGGTAAATTGTAGATCCCTTCCATTCCTGCAGAATATCAACGCACACACAGTTATGGTTGAGAGTGTAAGTCACAGGCCTCGGCCTCGCTTGGAGCTGTTGTGCCAACATTTTTTTTTTTATTATTTGTTCAGGCGTCAGTCAATAGGCAAACCGTTTTTTTGTGGTACCAATTGCGAGGTGGTTACCCAAACGATTGAGATGATATGTATATCGTTTGAAAGGTATAACTGAGTAGGTGTGAGTGATGGGAATATTTTGGTTTGTAATTTTTTTTTTTTTGAAAATACAGGTGAAAATATCATGGTGTCTTTTTTACCTTTTTTTTCGTATTAATTCGCTGTAATTTTTTTTCCTACAGTTTTGGGCATTTTAATGGCCGAATTTTGGCGATTTCTAGTTCATAATAAAATGGCTATTCAAACTAAAGATATATCACATGGCAGACGACAAAATGGCATTCTATAAAAACAAAGCTGCCAAATTAAAGTTCTTTACCTCTAAAAAAACACCCTTTATTAGCTTACAAGAGAAAAGCAAGGTTTCCTGTGACTTAAAGCAGTTTAAAAAATTTGCTAGACTGTGACTTACTGCCTCATTTCCATTGTCACTATCTGTTCAAAACTCTCGGGGAAGAATAAACTGGCTGATGACGGAGCAGAGTAATTAGATTCCACTGCTAGGGAGGGTGCTTGTTACAGCGGCGATTCAGCATCACAGAAAGGTCCTTCCAGAGAACTATACCAGAATCCAAAATGCCAAAAACTAACACTGGCACCACTTCCAACATCAAGAAAGACTTATCCTTCAAAGACGCACTAGAGGACACAACAATTCCAGCGGTTACTGAGAGAACTAAATGAAGATGGTATGATGATCTCCTTCAATCAGTACAAGCTCCAGGGAACCCTACCACCTTCGAAGACGCAGAATGGTATCAGGAGCGTGTCAAGTTTGATATTTTTTATGGAAAGAGGTCATGCGGTCTGTATAAGCTAGCTGTTAGCCGATTAGATGGTCTCTAGCCTGGCACTAAGCTCGAGCTTGTCGCTACATAAGACATCCTTTGCAGACCTATGGATCTTACCAGATAACCGTACCAGATCCTACCTTCTATGTGGATGATCTTCCAATTGTGGCGAACTGTATATGGCGTCTGCTAAACTGTCACCAAGGTGCAGTTAAAAAAGAATGTACTGCAAACATTCGTCGGCCTCCTTTCTCTCCCGACTGCACAAAAAACTTGATATCAGGAACCATAGGTATTTGAATCTATTGATCAGGGACTCAGAAACCCTGGATACTTCTTTGGGCGATCTTAGATCCTGCATATTAGTAGGAAATAGCATATATTGTATTTTTACTCTCTGATTGCTGCAGATGAGGCGCAAAGACGGTAAGATTAGTGCTCTTTCTGGCACTTGTCTTGGCCACGATAATTATACGGCCCATTCCCTGGTGACATTTTAGGGAGACTCATCGCTGAACAGAAACGGCAACAAATATGCCTACGGCAGACGGCAAAGTCAAGAGATGACGATTTTACAAAAAAAAACAATAAAATCAAACTTAAGGAAATGCTTTTAATCCCGAAACCAAAATACAGAAAAAAAAATATTAAATTAATAAAATTTTAGAAACCAATTTAGGTACTTCAAAATTGCTTAAGATTTGCATGTATATTAACAGTACCTGGGCCGTCAGCTGAGCTGAGGATCTCTTAACTATATCCTTTCCTTTATGGAAGTAGTCACTAGCACAGAAAATATAATAGCTATTTCGAGAATTTTCTTCCATTCCAGAATTTCGCTTTAAAACTCAAATCCATTATCAAGGCTAAAACTTTTCTTAAAACTACATCGTTGGGCTAACGTCCGAATATTTCGTGGAGTAGCTTTTCCTCAATCAATTACGATTTTCAGTATTCTATCAATTATTTGCTCAGTGCTCTAGTGCACCTGCACGTGCGGCATAATGGAGAAGCAAGGAAGGATCCTTTTCAAAGTATTAAATGTAATTTGCTTTTCTAGGAGAAAATATCAAACAGGTAAATCCACAAGGTTTAATAATTTTTAGCTGTAAAAAATTTAATACTCCGAATTGGCAAGTTAACTTGTAAGCCAAGTTTTTTACAGCTAAAAATTATTAAACCTTGTGGATTTACCTGAAACCCTTTTCCATCCATCCTTTTCTGTGAACTTTCTTGTTTGATATTTTAGAATAGGGCTTGTTCTCCTAGATCCTAGAAAAGAAAATTACATTTATTACTATGAAAAAGGATGCTTCCTTGATTCTCCACTATGCCGCACGTGCAGGTGCACTAAGACACTCTGCATAATACATCACTTTATTATTGACATTTCTTCTAAAGTATACAAGTGTGATAGGAAACCATAAAGCGCACTACGACAAGGACTTCAAAATCCTCAACCTTTGCATCATATAGCATCATTTCATATCTATATTATTGTTTTTTTTTTCAGTGTACCTAACTCATTCCTTGAATGCAGCAAATTTGGGTGGCGGTCGGTGGCATGCAAGGACACACAAGCCCCATGCCTGAGTGCATTTTAGCTCATTACTTTGTATCTGTGTGTTGCTGCTGTGTGTGTGTACCTATTCAGAGAAGCTGCAAACAGGATGTTACATTATTTTTACTACCCCGCATTTACTGGCATTTACTTGGCATTTACAAAAGAAAAATGGAAACACAAACTTAATGCCACCCGATGCGATGTGGGAGAACTGTCAAAGTTATCCCGTTCCTGCTCTCAAGTTCGTACGTACCATTTCCTATATTTCCAACATTCTGTCATCCTCCGCATTCAAAAGAAATGCCATTATCAGAGATTGCCCAACCTAAACTCCCTCTGGGTTCTGGTTAAAGTAGGTATACAAGAATGAAGGGTTTTCCAGGATATGTCAAAGTCATCCCTTACACGTCCCGCATGACACAGCCCTACGTCCCTTCGTTACTGTGGACATATTACAAGCTATAATGTAATCTGGATGCACAGTCTTTTTTGTGTACCTTTTTTTACATGCTTCGGCACGTGCAATAAGTAAACTATGTAAACATGCAACACATTTTTCTTTTATTAGCCCTATAATTCTCTCTCTCTCTCTCGCCTCGTTTGGTTTTTCGGTTCTGGCTCTTTCTCTTTGTGCTCCATTATTACTGGATCGATAAAATGTAATTCAGGTCACGGAAAGTAGCTCATGCAGTTATTACTTCTCTTTTGTGTCACATTTTGCTTCTTACTTTTCTGAGCTTCTGTGACAACCTACCCGCCATCGACATCGCCATCGCGCCATCCATTTAGCAACACACCCATCGATATGTTTTCGTTTTGCCTTTGGTAAGGTTTTTGTTTACCTGTGTTGCCACATCAACTCAAATGGAGTGCTGTAAATGTTTACAAGTGTAAGAATCAAAATGAAATAATTAAGGTCAAGCACTACGACGGGACACCTGGTTTGATAGTACATAGTAGGAATTGCGTCGGTAAAGCGTGGGAATTTTTGTATTGCTCAATACTGATAATGAGTGCAGGCATGCACACTCGGGCAAGTATCAGGCAATGCTGAAGGCCGATGCCAAGAACGCTACCCGTGTGGCTTACCAGCAAAAGAGGAAGGAGTAAAGTAAAAGGGGTTCAAGCCTGAGTTTAAGCCTGCACGAAACGAGGGTGGGATTGTCGTAGTAGTCGGTGCTGAGAATTTGGAAAAAACACTTCTGCAGACTGTTAAACGGTGAAGACAACCGGACAATCGCTGTCAGGCAGAATTGTCCATTTGATTCGAACTCCCGTTCATTCGCCCAGGAAGATGTTTATATAGCGAAATCTACACTAAGGTCCAACAAGGCTGCTGGAGCGGGTGGACTTCCGGTCGAACTTTTCAAAGAAGCGGGAGAGGACTTGGTAAGAGGCATACTCCAACTAATCTGTATCGGCTGAATCTCAGCATCCTGTGTCCTTTCCACAAGAAAGGAGATACCTTGACATGCCCCGGTTACAGAGGTTTGAGTCTCCTAAATATCGCCTATTAAATCAAGTCGGCTATTCTGTGTGAGCGTTTCAGAGCAGATAAGTCAAATATCGACAGAATTTTCACACTTCAATAGATTTCAGAAAAAATCCAGATCTATGCTCATCATCCATCACCTTTTAAAAGATTTTAAAGTCATCACAGCGTGAACAGAACGATGTCATTACTCGGCATCCTTACTAAACTCGTTTCATGGAGCAAGATGACCATGTAACACTCGTGCTGCTCCGTCAAGGTTGGTAAGAACACCACCAACTTTGTTGATGTCGAGAAAGGCTCAAGACTCAAGACAAGGTGACGCACTACCATCTCATCTCTTCAACATCCTTATTGAAACAATTTACTGTGCGCAACTCGCATGTGAATACCAGCGGTATGATTTTGAAGTGATATCATGTAAATGTTGGCCAAGACTACGTCTGAGGTGGTCGGTCCATTCGGAAGGTCTGGTATCAATTCTAGCTGGCTCATTCCTGGAAAACTCTACTCTTCAGGTTGCTCATCAGCCCAAATACTGCAATTTAGTTTATTAACGTATCAACTGCACCAGAAGAAATAGGCTTCATCACTGAACAACATTTCATGAAAAAACACCCGATTTTCATTGAGTTTTTCCAATAATAATGTTGTGGTGTAAGTCTTGCCATGATGACGTGACAACGATACTGAACAAAAATAACATAGCAGTTCGGTAGGAGTCACCCGTGATCTGTCAAAAAAAGCATATTGAAAATAAAACCTCACAATGAATCACCCGTTACTTTCATTGTTTTTTTTTTTTTATTACCAAAAGTTTAAAATTCTGAAATAGCTTTAAGTTCCTCTTTTCAATTTTCCTCATTTTCAAATTACAGCTCATATTAATTAGCAGCTACAAAATTATATAATATAGTATGAAACGAAATATAGTCTACTAATTATTAACTTGATATGGAAAAGAAATAGGAAAATGGGGTGGCAACTCTGCCCTTCGGCACTATGACATTTTTTTTAATAGGCCAACAGGAGCACTAAGCACACACAAGAGGCAAGTGTGTGTATAATTTTAATTTTCCTCGACAACTGGGAATATCGTGGGTAGGTATATTATCTGATGACGGAAGTTTAATTAAGGGTACCTTCGTTCCTAGCTTACGTACCTAACGACCACTTTTAAGGCTTTTAATTTTGTCCTCAATGCATCTATGTACCTATACACATAACGATACAACATACATCTATGCATCTATGCTTCCTTTGAGCCTGATTTGATTTATGTGCATTACTTTGCACTTTCATAATTTCTACCATGACATCTTCCTCGCCATCATTGTAATCATCATGATGATGTAAAGTATGTATCTACTATAGTCAGTATGGTTTTTAATATACAATTTACATTGAGTCCTTGTTGGCTTGAAGGACAAGTTGATGAGTCCCTTTTGGGGGACAATTGCGGTTACAAAAATTACAACATAGTGCCAGTGCCACAGGTTGTTGCGTGACATCGTTTCTGATAAAACAATATTAAAAATGGTGAACTAAATACACACCATGATGGTGAAAATATATATGAGTGTGTGTGTTTGTGTGTGCTATCGCATTGAAGTTAAAATATTAATTGCATTTGAGGGTTGATGGATTCCACATTGAGTTGACTATAACGTCAAAACGGAAGGACTACTTTTGGTGACCTACATTTCTCACATCACAACGCAGTCAGAAAGAAAGTAAATGGGGGCGTGAGTGTGAGAGGGGGTGGTAGGGTGGTAGACGAAACACCACTGTGCCAAGGTAAAACATTCAATGCGATTAAAAGCCAACCGATTTCAATCGGCAGAGTGGGCATCAGTAAATTCTTAGAAATACTACGCAGTAAAGCTTTAATTCCCATTTGGGTAAGAGAGTAATGCGCCATTAGATGGCTTCCGATCGATATCTAGATAATAATGGATTCGGTTTCTAATGAGTTTTTTTTTTTTTTTGTCTATTTTTATCAATCAATGGTTCAATTATATTTGTCTACGTTAAGTCAAATTTTTAATTTGAGATATTTATCTGGTAAAAAGAGTATTTTCTTTTTTTTAATTTCATGAAAAGGCCCAAGACTTGCCAAAGAAAAATGTTGTTCTTATTCACTAAATTTGAGTTTGCCTTTAATGCAGAAAGAAGTTCTTTGGTTTTTTTTACGCTTTTTACTTACGATTATAAGGTACCTCTTCCTACTTTAGGGCAAGTTATGCATTCAAAAAAAAAAAAAAAATTAACCATCAAACAAAATATTACGATGATAATGAGGTCGAAAAAAGTGGGTCAGACAATTTTGTGTGTCTGTCTGTCCTGACCGAATTGCTCCAAACTTGATAGTTACACAATATTATTATGCCGTCTTACAGAGGGTTTTTTGGGATTAGCATTCTAGTTCTAAGACTAACGGTACCTGCCATACGATTTTTAATGAAAAACAATTTTTTCTCAAAAACGGCTCCTACTTTCGGTGTAAACTTTTTGAAATCAGATTTTCTCGTAAAACGACTGATTTCGCTGAAATTTTTAGTGTAGAAGCCCTTTTATAGGCCAAATGATATTGATTCTTAAATATTTCAAAAAAGTTATTTTGGGTTTTTAAAAAAAGGTTAGGTACACTTTTTTTTTAATTTTCGGTTTTTTTTTAAACCGACTACAAAGTGCTGGAATATGACATATTCAAAAAAAATCGAAAAATGTTTTCGAAAAGATTTTCAAAATACAGTGCACGACTGGGTCGGATGAACTTGCTCTAATGTGTGACAGTGGTCTTGGGGTTTGAGATTTTGGAAAAAATGATATTTAATTTTATCGATCACTAGTCACTAGTTAAATCATTTTTTGGAAAAAATGAAGTAAGCCATCTAATTTCGTTTAGGTGCTGTTAAGAATTTTAAGAATTTTTTTTTTCAAAATCATTCGACCAGTTTTACAAAAAACATTTTTTTTTAAATTTTAAAAAAGTTATACCAAACCGTTTTTGGAAAAAAGCAAAAAATAAAAAAATAATTAAATTCTTTTTTAAAACTCCAAAAAACTTTTTTTTAAAAAATTTAAGAGTTCATATCATTTCGTCTATGAAAAGGGTCTTATTTTAAAAATTTCATCGAAATCCGTCCAGTGGTTTACGAGAAAATCTGATTTCAAAAAACCGGTTCTATGGGAGGGACCGTTATCAGACTTTTCCTGAAAAATCTATTCCAACCGAAACATAAAGTTTGCACAGAAAACATTATTAAGAAAGTTTTATGAAAATCGTAGGAGCCGTTTTTGAGAAAAATTACCTCATTGTTCACTAAAAATCGTATATCATGTACCGTTAGTTTTAGAGATAGAATGCTAATTCCAAAAACCCCTTTGTAGGGCGTCATAATTATATACTATCTACCAAGTTTGAAGCAAATCGGTCCAGCCGTTTAGGCTGTAGGTGCCGATACAGACGGACAGACAGACAGACAGTTAGAATTGCCGGACCCACTTTTTCGACTCCTCTATCATCGTAATGTCATGTTTGATTTTTAGATTTTTTTTTTACGAATTCATAACTTGCCTTATAGTAGGTACCTATAATCGCAAGTAAATAAACCGGTTTTGACGAAACCGCAAAAACGATTTTTAAGTGATCAATAAATTTCCATATCATTTTTCCCTGCTTTTTTCCAAAATCTCAAACCCTAAGACCACTGTCACACATTAGAGCAAGTGCGTTGGAAACAGTCCTGCATTTTATTTGATATTGATCATCATTGTTGCACAACTTAAAAGAGGCTTATCAAGGCTATCAAAGTTAGAGAAGTATGTTTCCGATGTTACTATAGACCAAAAGCCATCCTCTGAATGCATGCACATAAATTAAGGCCAGCGGTACTACCAGAGCCCAAAAGCAGAAAATATGTTTGGTCAGTTGTGAAAAAACTTACGGAATTCCACTGCGTCTTCTTTTCCAAAACTTGTTTCCAATGACAATTCAGTGGTCAGCTCTCAAGCGATAACTGACTTTTTTTTTGCAACACAGTTTGTTTGAAATTTAAAAGTGACATGACTCCTCCTGACTTTTCTGGAAAGAGTAAATGGTTTTATGAGAAAAATCTTCTTTATCACTTGTACAGATTCAAAACTATTTAAAGACCCCAAAAGAAACAAATTCGCTGGCCCGGATAGTAGCTCTTCCATAGTTTTGAAGGGGTGTACTTCCACGCTGGCAAAACCACAGCGTCTGCTTTTTCATATGTCCTAACTCTACAAGCCTCTTTCATAGTAGATGGAAAACCATATTTTTGCAGCTCTTCTTAAAAAGGCTGGTGATATGGTGGCATATCCCACCGAAAAGTGAAAACATTCTTTAGATCGGTTTGGAGAGAGTAAGACTATTGCGCTTGATATTTCCAAAGCATTTGAAAGAGTTTGGCATCAAGCTCTCTTACCGGAAACGCGTGCATTTGGTATCGATGAATCAATTTTTGGAGGAATTAGAAGTGACCTTTCGAACCGTTCCATTCGCGTTGTATTGGACGGTTTAATATCTGCTTTCCACAAAATAAAAACTTTGTTAATTTGTGTAAGGGTATTTATAACCTCCTTCAAAAGTCTTTCTGATCGGAAATTGATTAAAATATAGAGTATACTTCACATTGTTCCCTCAAGAACATTTTAGGTACCAGAAAATTTTGATCTGTGAAAGAATTGTGAGATCTTTTTTTTTTTCTAAACTTCTAAGCATAGTTTTCGAAATCTCAATCAAAACGTATCTATCGTTCAGCCAAATATATATCTATATCTTTTAAACCAACTAAGAGACTGTGTCCATCTTTAGTGGGTTAATTAATGGCAGCCGTCGCGGCCTGTGTCAAAAAAGTCGGACATAAACAACGCTCAACTACCTACCTACTCGTACCGCCACAAAATCAGCAAATAGCAGCAAGCGACGACAACTCGACGAAGAAAGCAAATTCCGTTGGCATTTCCGCTGCAGACATCTTTGGACACTAATGAATGAATCTGTCTGCTTCTTTTTCTTCATCTTTTTACGGTCGCTCGGCACTTGGTACGCGGTCGTCTTCATAGTTGTCGTCGTCGTCGTTGTTGGCTGAATGCCCTGACTGATTCATTCATTATTTCGAATGTTTGCTGATTTTTTTTTAGTTCATATAATTTTGCTTGCAAATGCTGTTGCACGCTGCTCTCTTCTTGTAAATGGGACACACACATCACACATGAAAATGTGCCATAAACGGACCCAAGGAATTCAAACCAGAAAGGGGGAGGCAAAGGGCAGACATCAGGCCTTTGCATATAGTAGAGGCTAGTGGATTGTGTGTCTGAGTTTCCACAAACCAGACAGACGGACATTGGAATGCGACAATCTAAATTCGCCATTTAATATGCAACGCTTGAGGCATCAGCGGCACTGGCAGTGACAGTATACACTTGCATACCAGTGTATATGATGTGAGTGCCCCAAAGAGTAGTGTTTCCTTGCTTCTGCGTCTGGCCTCTAATCCATCTCCGAACATACGTTGTCAGTTTCAATGAGAAACTTTCATCTTTTACAGCAAAAAAAAAAAAAAAAAATGCCCGATACCCCCCAAACAAACAAGATGCGGTCGGGGGATGACTGAAAGGAAAAGGAAGCCAGTGCAGGGGTTGACATTAATCAAGTGGCGTCCGGTGTAAGTAATTAAGCCATGTGCTGTGATGATGATGATGAGGCTGATGATGATGGCGATGCTTTTAAATTCTTTTGAGGACGAATGATAAAAGTGAACTGTGTAGGTACTGCTTCGAAACAGATTTCCTGTTGGCAGGGTCTCTTGCATAGTCTCCGAAAAAAAATCGTTAATGACGTCAGAGTCTTTTATTCAATATTTTTGGTTTCGAATTAGAAAATGTTGATTTATTTGAAAATTTTATCCGAAAACTCAAAAATAAAAAAATGGGTACCTATGGTCACTGCCAAGTAATGAATTGCTTCGTACGTTACCAATACTTTAATGTTTTTTTTCTTTTAATAATTTTAGCCCAATCAGAGGGGTTGTTAATACTTTAATCATAGGTTAACAAAGTGTGAGCGTTTAGGAAATTCGGCTAGGAGATAAAATTAGTTATCAGTGCCCATTGGTTTTGAATCGTAATAAGAGGGAAATACCGAGTCGGTTTAAGCATTCCTCATTCTTGTAGTACGGCTAAGAAATGAGTTTCTAAGCATAACGTTTGAAGTAAGTCTGGATGGACACTCCCAGCGATACGAGTGTTACGGAGATATTGTTCAAGGAGAGGAATGTTTATGAAAGAAGCGATAAAATAAAATAAGTTGTAAATTGTTGGCGAAACAGCTCTGAGCGGGACCAAGTCTGTGACTTACACTCTCAACCATTCCTGTGTGTAAGTTGATATTCTGCAGGAATGCAAGGGACCTACAATTTACCGTCGAATCCGAACGGCTAACAGAGAAGCACTTTCCATAACATTATTTACTCTCGGAGGATTTGCTACTTCCTCGCAACAGAACTGAGGTAGAGTCAGGGATCGAACCCAGAACCTTCGGCGTGGTAGTCCGAGACACTAACCATTACACTGCGGGGAACTACAAAATAAGGTGATACAAGAATCATTACGGCGATGTTTACTGCCTGCGCACAATGATGTAGCTGCAGCTGTAGCACGTAGCAATGTCAAAGTTAAATGTACGTAAATCTTATTGCACGGCTACACTGTGAAGTAGCATATGCAGTATAGAGAGTAGCTGAAGTACAAGTCAACTCGACTCCAACTTCACGAACGTGCTGGGCTGCAAAACAACAAGAAACCAGAATGGCAGACATATAATAGCACATTGTATTCACAGTACACATATTAAAGGTAATATCTTTAGCGTTTTCATTTTTGCATACTTCTGCGCATCTGTCAAAATAAAGAAAAATGGCTGGCTCTGGAGACACTTTAACTTTTTTGCATGCAAAAATAGTATAGAAATCTCGTGTTTTTTTTAAAAGTGATTGTCTTAGATGATTAAATTTATATAAACAAGCATATATTTAATAAAAAAGATAAATTTTTGTTGATTTTTACCACCATTATGTCTCCCTGTTCAGCCATTTTTTTTAATTTGAGCTGCCAAAGTGACAGATCAGGTTTTGACAACCTGCGCAATATATTACCTTCAATAAGTGTACTGTGCATTGTATTCGTGTATGCTGCTTAGTGCAGTTTTTTTTGACATTAACTTTGACATTGCTACGTGCTGCTTCTGCAGCTACACCATTGTACACAGCCAGTTAAGGGAAACAAATATTTCGGTAATGGTTCTTTCACCTTTCAATTTAAAGGCAAGAGTCGCAAATGTCTAACAGAAGCACCTGCCTGGAACGGACCTAGAATACAACAAAGCTTGTGGTGCATTTCTCCTGCTTGGAACTTCAGCAAAATGTCACTACGCAGCAAGCGGTGGCCGCAAACCATATCGAAGGTGGAATAGGGTCGGGCAGACAAAATTATGGTTTGCATGATGCAGCGGAAGTTTGTTTAAATAGGCCGGATACTGCAGAAACCTTACGAAAACACCGGAAAATAATTTTTGTAATGGAATCCCCATGATAAAGGACGAGTCAGAAGACCAAACAAAAGAAGCTCATACATCTCAAGGAAAATAATCATGGCCACAACCCACAACTAAGAGGCCAGTTGAAGCGAATCAGGACAGTTAAAAGAAACTTGTAGCTGTATTATGCTCCAGATGTTGAAGTGCTGCAGTACCTACTTACAGCCGGAAAAATATATATTTCAAGGATACCTACGCAATGACAGCACTGTAATTCATCATTACTCTAACTTCTACTTTATTTTCTGTGACCTATAAATGAATCGTAAATATCATGCAAAAAAAAAAAAAGAAGAGATTTCTGTATAAAAAGAATAATAAACATAATCGTTCTTCATTGTTGGAAGCATTGACGGTTGCTTACGTTTATCTCCTAAAAAATTGCTTACGCACTTAACAGAGTGTTCGAACAAAGGAGAAAATAACAAACAATTTTATTTTCGAATGGAAAAATACATGAATGAATCTTCCATTCACCATATCTTCAAGAAAAACAAAAGTAAAATAAAAATTAAACAGAACTTAACCCAACAATTTGAATTAAAATGACATTTACCCATTATAAGCTGCTTGTAATTCACCGCCAGCGACCGCCGCCGCACCGCGCGCCACCAAGTGTTGAGAAAATAATTAAAATAAAAAAAATGAGACCACAGCTTAACTTTCAATAAGCGTGTGTAAAAAATCAAAAAATTAAACATAACGAAGCAACAAAGATGACAATACAATTTAAAAAAAAATCGATAAAGTTTTTCCGCAATTCGCACTTAACTTTCGTGTCAAATGAACTTTGCACCCGAAAAATGTTTTTTTTTTTTGCAAAAAAAAAAACAAGCTTTAAGTATTTGTAACGTATAACAGCTAAGCAAAATTAACAAAACGTGTCTTATTATCTTATCCCCCCACAGCTTTCCAAATTTACCACCATTTCTGCTGAAAGAGGCCAACATAAAGAAGACCAACACGAACAGTGGTATCAAAACAAGAAGCCAACAAAAATAAAAACAGTTATTTATCCGCAAATTAGTGTGTTGCTTGCTGGAATGAAACCGTAACCGTAACCGAAAGCGAATAGCGAATCGATCCACAAATGCGATAGAAAGAAAAAAAATGGCGGAGGGATGGGTTTGGGATGGTTTTCTGTTTTCTGTTTTGTTTATTGTGATTCTGGTTGTGTATGTGTCATGCCGCCATTCACTTTCATTCCTTTTGCAGGATAAAGGATTATGGATTATGACACTTTTCGCACCAGTTCATTAGTTTTCAGGTGAAACGAAACGCAGTTTTCGAGGGCTGACAATGATTGCATTTTGCATCCCCCGAAATGGAGGTGGGGTTGGAAGGAACCCACTTTCTCCTCACTATATGGAATAGATTAAGAAAAAATAAAGAAGACATTATTTCCTCTTTGAGTGAAGAAGATGGCCATGGCGTGTGTTCGACAAGAGTGAATGGTGTTATGAAACCTGAGCAGATGGTATGGGAAAAAGAAAACAATGAAGAGGAAGATGGTGGGACAGTACCGTAATTTGCGTTTCAATATTAGAAAGTGAGTTAAGCAAGACATAATATACTCAGACTCACTCACTCATAATAACAAACGAAACACAAAATACGAAACACAAAACAAAAACAAAAACGAATGAATCAATTCGAAGATGTTATTTTTGTTTTCTTTATTTTGTTTTGCTTACGGTATGTGATACAAAAGAAAACAGCTGCTAGCTAGCACTAGCATACCAACAAGGATGATTCAAAAGATACACGCTATGGGGGCTAACTTACTGTATATAACGGAATGTAGCAAGTAGATAAAGTAATAGACAAAACACGCGCAAAAATTACTGATGTAAACACAAAATTTCTTCTTTTTTTCTCTTTCTTTGTTATTTTTGTTGTGAATTTTAGTTTCTCTTAGACCAAAACAAGTAGGTTAAATATTTAATATATTAATTATTGTGTGTTACATGCGAAATATTTTGGATCAATTTACAGATCTATACAGATTGGTAGATAATTTTGTTGATTGATTTGTTATGTATTTGCTTACGACGAAGAAATATAGTTTATTTAATAAAATAAATATTTTTGAAAATTTTACTTTTGAATTTCTTTATTTTGTAACGGTTTTTTGTAATGGAGGTGATAAAAATAAAAAAACAAACCATTTCCTAGAGAGATATGGCGGAGTTATTGGCAAGCTATACCAAAGAAAGGTTATCTAAAAACAGCCACTCTTCCTACCAAATGTTCATTGATTCTGAAAAGCCTTTGTTTCTTGGTGTTGAGCCAGAACTAGAACCTTCAAAAAAAAAAACTTATATAAAATGGAACCATAAATCGAACGACCATTTAGTGATTCAGGGTCCAATAAAGAATGCTTTTATAGAGACTGACTGTGAAATTGCCAGATATTTCTGAATTCGTTCAGTGATAAAAGTTCATTTAGTTAAGACTTCAAGGACAGTCTAAGCTAAGCCAAGTCACTTACTATTAGTATGTGTGCTACTTTGCAGGAGTAGAATCGACTTAACGATTTAGCAACGGATTATTTCTTTTTTCGAGATTTTTCACTAAAGGGGTGGAATGAATAGGTGGAACCAGAACCTGAAGTCAAATGGAATGATTTCTTACAGAAAATCTCCAACTTAAACTTCCCCAGGAAATAGTTAAAAAAAATACATAGGTATACCCAAGAGAAAATTCCTAAAACATGATTAGGGACAAGCTTTTGACCAAGTTTAAAATTGAAAAGCACGACTGTGTCACACGAACTTGTTATTTTGCTGGATAGTTGCTGTGGTTTGAAATAAAAATTAGAAAGTTATTAAGAAAAATTTATATTTTCTTATTGGTTTTAGCTTTGTCTCAGAAAAACTAAGTACAAAATGTCTATCAAGAATAAAAATTTAAAATATTTGCAGTAGTGTTTTTTAATTGCGATTATAGGTACATTATGTACTATAACGCAAGTTATGGATTGGTAAAAAAAAATTTAACTATCAAACATGACGTCCGACTATTCTGTCTGTCTATCTGTCTGTCTCGACTGATTCGCTTCAAACTTGGTACACATTATGTATTATTAGGACGTCTTAAAGAGTAGTTTTTGGAGAATTGATAAATGCCGTAGAACTCGCGGCTTTGACGTAATGAACCTATCATATGCTCTAAAACTAACGGTATATACCATACTACTTTTAATGAAAAATAAATTTTTCTCGAAAACGGCTCCTACGATTTTGATAAGACTTTCTCAATAGTTTTTCTGTGCAAACTTTATGTTTTGGTTGGAAATTGGAATAGATTTTTCAGGAAAAGTCTTATAATGGTACCTCCCATAAGACTGGGTTTTTGAAATCCGATTTTCTCGTAAGCCACTTGACGAATTTCGATGAAGTTTTTAAAGTAGAAGCCCTTTTATAAACGAAATAATACAAGTTCTTAAATTTTTCTAAAAACAAAAAACATAAAAACAATATTTTGGAAAACAGCGAAATCTTTATTTATTATCTGGCAAAATAATTTCGAAAAAGTTTTATCAACCCGTTTTCAAAATATGTATTACAAAAACTAAAACTGCTTAAAAAAATTATTAAAAAACAAAACTTTAATCTTATGAAAATTTTGAGCTGCAACATTAATTGGATTATAAATTAGATATGTACTATGTCCTAAATTTTATCCAAATCGAAAGAACGGTTTACGAGAATATCTTGTTTGAAAAATAAGTTACATATATGAGCCCAGAATTTTTTTTTTGTCATATTAACAACTGGTGGTTGCTAACTGAAAATTTTCATATTAATGAAAGAAATAATCAATATGATAATTTTTGTTCGCATTTGATGATCGCGATTATTAATTTCGGTTATCGATTTGCAATTGCCAATATGATGATCGTTATTTTCAATATGATAATCACGATTATCAATTATTGTTGTTGTTAATCAAACTGATGAGCCGACTGTTCATGCTGATTCGAAACGCACACAAGGTCAAAGAACTACTTTTTAATATTTTATTTCAGTTTAGTTAATGCCCGAATCGAAATTAAATTCAATATTTTTTGTTGTTTTTTTTTCGATTTCTTTCAATTTGATTTTTCAGTTTGACAGCCATGGCTGTCAATTTGAAAAGTGACAACCAAAATGATCGTATCGACAACCGCGAACATCGTATTGATACCTCGGTAATCAATATGATGATCGCAGGGTTCAGTATGATCATAATCGCAGTAGTCAATACGATGATCGCGGTTGTCAATACGATCATTTTTGGTAGTCAATTGTCACATTGACATTCATGGCTGTTCAATTGTGATGATCCCGGTTTTCCAAATTAATAAAAGTAACAACTTTTTTCATCAATATGATGAACAAATTCATCTATATTACAATCATTTTTGGTTTAATAATAATAAGGCTGCAGAGTTGCGCATAGACGGACAGAACTTCCAGACCAACTTTTTCGACTTCTCCATCGTGAAAATGTCACGACTGAATGTTATCTCAAACATTTTATTTTGAACGAATCCATAAATTCTAATCAATTTTGCACACCCATTTTTTCTGAAATTTGGGAAACTTGTCTTTGCTGTAAATACCTTGCAGAAGAGATCAACGGACTATCTTGTTTATCTTAGAACTCAAAATGATTTGTCATTCGTCACCCAGAATGACACCGTGCGTCAGCGTCGTCGGCATGTGCTTCATCTGCTTTCGTATCACACAACAATCTTCGTGACAAATTTGTTCATTCAAAGCCATTCCCACGCCCCACAGTGGTTCCATCCTTGAATAAAGGTGGCCATAATCAGTATCGCAGATAAAAATATAAAAAAAATTTTGGTTTCAAGATAATGTGGGGGTGCTGATTGTAAATCTGAAATTCATTTTATTCTATTTAGTAAGAATTTTGAGATATCCACGTTTGAAATCGCTCCTGCTTGCCAATTTGTACTTGCTTTAAAACAATACTTGGCAAATTGACTATATGACTTTTTTCTATTAGTATCCTTACTTTAAAGAACGTATACAGTAGCAATTTATTAACAAAAAACTGTTTTTTTTTCAAAAAATGTTTATTTTTATGTTTTAATTACAAAACTCAAATTTTTTTTATTTTAACAAGGCCAATACTTCAGCTGGAAGGCCACATTCTTGTTTTTTTGGTAATTTCCGTAAATTTGTGATCAAAGGATCGGAGTTCAAAAAAAGGTGATGAAAGAGGTCAGTATTGCATTTTATTCGGGACATTTTTCTGGTATGATCTCGACGAAAAAGCTTAATATTTTTGTTTGTTGCCTCTGCGGCTTCCTCAGATAGTTCTCCAATTGGTAACAGAGCATTATCAATAATATCTGAACCATGTATCAGTATTTTGTGAACTGAGCTTGGGAGATTGTACCATGGATATTTTTGAACTATAATGTTGGCTGTTTGCACAGCGTATTCTTTAAATTTATCGATATGAATATCGTAGCCACAGGATACGCTGATGAGGATTGTGTGACATCTTTCAATAATATTTTCTTCAATTCCCGTGATTTCAGAAGATATGGAAGCGTTCCTAAAAAATGTCCGGGCCGTGTTTCCATCATTTGAATTACCACTTCCACCACTTCGCGGTCTATCTATGATAAGCCCTAATTTTTCTCGAAATTGGTGTTGAATATATTTTTTTCTTTTTGCAAGTAATACTTTGTCTTCATCCAATCTTATTTGCCATTTTTTTATAAGTAGCCTATAAGACAAATGAACAAAATATTCGAAGAACCGGATCCATGAGTGAAGTGGAGATACACCTAATTCATATTTGATTTCATCAGCTGGCCTTACCAAACACTCTTGAATGTTGTTCATATTTTTGGGGGTAGCACCACATATATAACAGTTACTTGAAGCCGTTTCACTTAAAGCACAACAAACTTTTCCATCGACCATAGTAAGCTGCAAGGAGTATGATATACGAACCTCAATATTCTCTTCTTTGTAAATAAAAGGTTTTAAATTAAGAATTTTATTCTTGAAATAAGTTTCTTCTTGAATAGAAAGTTGTTTTGTTTCTTTTGTAAACTGGAATCGTAATGGTCTACAGTACCGAGTTGATGAGGGGCGCGGATTTTTCCAAAAAATTTGGTTGGATGACTTACACATTAACCTCAGAGGAACAAATGATGTCACGAACAAGCTATTGTCGTCATTGACATTAGAATCGGAAAAGTTTTGTTTGTACTCACTTTGACCCGTGCTTCCATCAAAACCCCATTTTCCAATCAAAACCATATCAGAAAAGTGCGGCGAATCATTTTTTAGAGCTGATTTTTGGGACTCTAGTAGCCGTCTAGTTGTATGGTCTATTAAACTTTGTAGATCTACTTCAGCAGACGACTCCTTGATTGTAATATTCTCTGGATAACATAACTGCTTGGCCTTAAGTAATTTCTGGTACGATGGAAATATTTCAGATGAAGCATATAGGTTCACAAAATCCCTTATAAGCAAATACTGACTTTTTGTTAGTTTTGTTTCAATGAAAAGTGAAAGAACTTCATCTGCACTTGGTTGTTTTTTAGGTGTTATTGAGGTGTTGTTTTTTAAAGAACTAATAGCAGATGGATCAACCTCCGCTAAAAGACCCAATCTCCTCCGTTTTGTTCTTTTACTACATGTAGCAAAGTCCTTAATAGGTCTGCCTGCAGAAGATGTTGAGAGAATACTGTCTTCCTTTTCGGAAATAATGCAAACTTCGGTGGTATTTAACCATTCAAAATGTTTTTTTATCAAAACACTTTTCTTCCGATAGGAGTTTTTCCAAAACTCAGTAAGCTTTTTAGAAATATAGTCTATTCGAAGATTCAAATTTTCAGTTCTTGGATTTGAGATGTTATTAAAAGATTGAATTAAATTTTCAAAAATAAAAACTGATTTTCTTTTTTCATTTCCAGAAGCAGTCAGCCAAAGATCGAGAACAAACATTCTTTTGAATGAGCATTTTGTGATAGTACCTGAAATGCAAAAAGTAAAAGGCATGTTTGCTTATAGGTCACTATAAAGTCATTCTGCAAGTTTCCGCAGCAAATTCTTCTTGTAATGCAAAGGAGAAAAATCAACCTTTCAGACAGTATATAATTTATTGAGGAGACTTGGAGGGAACATTGTTAAAAGCTTAACAGTAAACAAAACTAGAATTTACTTCACATACAGATTTAAACTCACTTTCACAGCTCTATTATTATTTTGTTAAAGCATTTTCTGTCTTTTACAAAAGTATATAATAAATACCTTACCTTCCACTATAATTTCCATTATAAACAAAAAAAAAATCAAAATTGAATGAAATTAAAAAAACAATATATGAAATCCCACTCAGTTTCATGGTTTAAACTCAAATGCAAAGTTATTAATTTGCGATCAATTAAGAGGGAGAAAACATAACGGGTTTGACTAAGAATTTATTTTTTTTTTCATTTTTCATAACCTTGAGGTATCTTCTCTCTATTCTAACGGTTTTTATTAAAAGAATTTCATACTCATTTTTCTATTTTTGGCCTACGGTGGAACCACTGTGGCGCCCCCATCATTATCATCACGATTTAAGATTAAACTAAACCTACTCGAGAACTTGAGTACCTTTAAGTATTTGAGTATTTTTCCATTCTCAAAATAAAAATCAATCGAATCGAAAATATCGCACCATCAACATATAAACACATCAACGACTATGACAACAATTTATATTTTTAATTCCTAGCTAATGACCAAAAATATATTTCACCACTCGAACGAAGCCCGAAGCCCATACGACCCACGAGCCACTTAAGTTTAAATTCAGAATCGCAAATATCCAAATCCAAAGACCATCAAACTGATCAATCTAAAGTGATTCACCAAAAAAAAAAAAATACATAAAGCTCCCCACTGTCCGTCGCGTCACCATGTTTTGCTAAGGAAATGGAGAAAAATGGGCGTTGACCCGATGGCGGTGGCGTCGCCGTTTGACTTCACAAGTCCCACTTCTCGGGAACTGTTGAATGTGATTTGTTTTGCAATTAATTGTTTTTTTTATTTTTTTTTTATTTTTGTTAATTTGTTTGCAAAAATCAGAATAAGTCAATAACCGCGCCATGCTTCTCAACCAAGAATATTCATCAACCACCACCACGTGCAGTTTTTTTTTTTTTTGATTTTGGAAGAAATTCTTTAGATTTTATTTTGCGCTTAATTTGCCTTTTGTCCATAGTCCGTCCGTCCGTCCGTTCGTCTATTCGTCAGTCATCATGAGTTTGCTATTTTTCATAAATAAGCACTTTTTTGAAGTTATTGTTGCTATTGTATTTCCCAAATACACTGCCACCACAAGCTGAATTTGCTGGATATTCTAGATATTCTAGGCCACCGACCTGGTTCAGTTTAGTATTGTTGTATTCCCTCCTTATTCTTCACCGAATGCTCTTTCCACTGATTCGACTGATTTGCTATACACGTGTTTCACTTTGTTTACGTGAATTTCTAGGTGTAAGCAGTTTTTTCCAGGCCAAGAGGAGTCAGTCGAAACTGGATGACGTTTTCGTCTTTGAACATGCCAAACATGGGAATCTGCTTAGTTTAGGTATCAAATGGACAAATGTGAACATGGGAACATTAGGATATAAGGGAGTTACGAAAGTGATGATAAAAAGAAGAATAAAAATAGAGCGAATGGGAATGATATATGACACCGCCCCCCCCCCCCCCCCCTCGGTCGTCGTCGACGACGAGAAGAGTTACTATACGAAAACAGAAACAAATTTCATCACATCACATACATCACTACATTGGATACAGATACAAAACTTCAAAACAATCTGACTCAAAAATAAACAGAAGTATGAAACTTATGGACGAAAGTTCGGAGTGCTTTTTAAAATTGTAATATTTTGAAATTCTGTTTAACCACATTCTGAATTTAATATTTTCAAGTGTCGATGATAGGGAGATCAGAAAATATTTTGTCTGTATTGGCATTTACAGCCGTTAAACTTGCGCCAATTTGTTCAAAGCCTGGGAACTTCTCGCGTCAAGGCTGACAGGTAAAATTTAGAAAGTTTTAAGAATTGGCATTCCACTAAAATTTACAGTAGGTGCATGACTTTACTGATTTTGATGATATTTAATATTTGTATAAGAGGTCTTATACAGGGTGATTTATTTAAGGTGGGCCTAAAAGCTAGAGTAATTACGCTGGGTTGATACAAGAAAATAATTGTATTGGGGGGGGGGGGGGTGTCTAGTCCGTTCCAGGGGGAGGGCAATTTTCTAAAAACGAAAACATTACTAAAATTAGAAAAACAATTATTAAACATAAGCGAGAGCTACACGTTTGCAACGAACTGTTGGATACCCTATTCCCTATATATTTTTGTATGTGTATGCGTCTGCCTCCCGCAAACAGCCGATGTTTCAGAAACAAAATTCTTCGTTAGCAGACAGAAAAAAATTCAATAATATTAATTTTGTGCGGTGTGATGTTCAATTAGTGCTGGCGCAATAAAAAAAGGCGTGCGCCACGACCAAAGTTAAAACGTTTTATTGCCAAGGCAATTTTTATGAGCTCAGTGACATTCAATTTTATTCTTGCAGATTGATTTGAACAAAACAAGACAAGACTTAAATTTTTAAAAATTAGATTTGGAATGGAAATATATATGGGTGTTTTTAACAATACTTGGATCACACTCTGCTACGTAACCAAGGAATATAAATCCAAGTGTTCATCTGTTTACTTCAAAACTGCGACCGATAGTTAAAAAACGTTAAAAAATTAATGCATTATACAACTTTTGAAGGAAATGCCCCTTAAAAGTGGGCGTGTCTTTAAAATTTGAAGCACTAACTGAGCGTTGATCAGTATTTAGGCATATGTGTAAAACTCCAACTGAATCGAGTAGTTTTTAAACAATCTTACCTGAACAAAGGTATTTTATCAAAATCACGCCCTTAAAAAAAATTTACACAAGAAAATGTAGATATATTTCTCAAATAACGAACGGAAGGAAAAAGGTTTAAATTAAATATTGGCAGTGCCTTAAATTTTTGAGACTACGTTTTTCGTTTTTTCATGAAAAGTGGGCGTAAGCCACGCCCAAAATTCAAAAATTTCTTTTCATACACAAACCTTTTAGTTTCTATTAAGAGACGCAAAATGTTGGCTTGCGGATTCAATATAAATACCGTTTATATACAAAAACAATTTTTTTATAGTTTCTAATGAAAAGTGGGCGTCGGCCACGCCCAAAATCAATTTTTTTGATTTCATACACAAGATGTTTATGTGCAAGTAATACCCACAAAATTTAATGTTTTTCGCTTTAATATATCAACTGTAATTTTATAAAAAACAATATTGATGGTTTTGTATGAAAAATGGGCGTCAGTCACGCCTAAACTGAAATATTTTTATGTAATTGGAAGAAGGTTTACCTAAAACTTACGTGTGCAAAATTTTAGCGTTTTGCTTTTATCGTAACTGTACAAAAAACATACATAATTTAATTTTACCAAATTGAGGTTGTTCAACAAAAATGGCGATTGTGGGCGTGTTTGTGGGCGGATTTTGCCGGTTCAAGAACTTAGCCTTACTCTTGACCAAAGAATATATATTCCAAATTTCAGCTTTCTAGCTCAAAAATTGCGACCTCTAGAGAGTATACATACGGACGGACGGACGGACGGACGGACGGACATGGCTTAATCGACTAAGCTTTTGATTCTGAGTCAGAATATATATACTTTTCTATACCTAACGGTATTATTTCTCTATTTTACAAACTCCATACCAAATACAATATACCCATTCTATGGAATAGGGTATAAAATAAAATGCACGACTGGGTCGCACGAACTTGCTCCTATGATAAGCAATTGCTTAGTGGCTGCATATATGGATTTAAAAAAAATTTAAATAATTTCGAAAATTCTTTTATTTTTTAAATTAGTTTAAGAGTTTTCTCGGAAAAACAAAGTATACAATAAAATTTCAAAGCTATACGTGAATCTAGGAAAAAAAAATATTGAAAATCGTTCGACCAGTTTTTTTTTAAAAAGGTTATTTTTGAAAAACTTTTCCAAAAAATATTTTGAAATATATTTGGGTATGCAAATATATGGCAACCTGTAGTTTACATTTGAAAAAATAATTTAAAAAAAAATCAATATACCCGTTTCCAACATATTTCGAAAACCAAAAAATTTTTTGAAAAAATTATAAAAAATCAAAAAAAAAAGTTTTTGAAAAATTTGAAATGCCATATTAATAAAATTATAAATGACTTCCTGTGGCCAAAATTTTATTGAAATCGAATGTATAGTTTACGAGAAAATTTGATTTGAAAATACTGGTTCTATGAGAGGTACCGTTATAAGACAAATTTTGAAAAATATTTTTTAACCAAAAGATAGATTGTCTTACAAAAATAGCATCCTGAAAGTTTTATCAAAATCGTTAGAGCCGTTTTTGAGAAAATCAATTTTTTTCTTCACGATTGTATGGCAGGTGCCGTTATTTTTGGGCCTAGAGCAAAAATAAAAAATACGTTCCGAGGGACGGCCAAATAAATCCTAGATACCAAATTTGAAGCAAATCGGCCCATCCGTTCAGGCTCTAGAAGCGCGAACAGACAGACAGACAGACAGACAGACAGACAGACAGACAGACAGACAGACAGACGGACGGAATTCCCAGACCCACTTTTTTCGACTTCTCCATCATCGTAATGTCATGTGTGATTGTTATCTCGAAATTTTTATTCTGCACGAATCCATAACTTGCCTTATAGTACCTATAATCGCAAGTAAAAATAACGATAACTCCTACAATGCCATGCTTTATCTTTTTGTAACCAGAACACTCTTCTTTTATTGTGTTTATAAAGTTTAAAAATAAAGCTATTTTAGTGAACCGTTTTCAAAATATTAACTTTCAAACTCAAAATAAAAAAAAAAATAAACTCTTTTTGTAAAAATTTTACGAAATAAAGTATTATGTTTGTTGTTTAAATTTCTCTTATTATTTCTAAGTCCAACACTGATGAGCCGATTTGCTTCAAACTTGGTCCTTAGTAATTGTTTAAAATTCTCTAGAGGGGTCTTTATTTCATTATTGCTCTAGGTCGAAAAATAACGGTCCCTGCCATACGATCATAAGCAAACATTTGATTTTCTCGAAAACGATTTGGATACATTATTCAGAGTACCTACTATTTTTTTTTGGCAATCTATCTTTTAATTAGAACAGATTTTTAGAAAATTGTCTCATAACAGGACCTTCACAGAACCGGTATTTTGGCATATTAGGTTTTCGTTCTTCCGATGTCAATAAAATCCTTAAAACAGGAAGCCATTTATATACTTAAAATTATATTGCATTTTAAAATTTTCAAAAACGTTCTTTTCGATTTTTAACGCACTATTTTCTAAAAAAAAATGTTGTTCATTTTTCAAAAAACTGGTCGAATCATTATCGATACTTTTTTTTCCTGGATAGATATTAAGCAAAGAAATATTATTGCTTACTTAGTTAAGGAAAATAAATGTTAGCACAAATTTTACTTTTTTTTTAAATTTCAAAAAAACTTTTTTTTAAATTTATGAATTCAAGTTGTTTTGTCTATAAAAAAGCTCCTACATTAAAAATTTCATCGAAATCTCTCAAGTGGCTTCCGAGAAGATCTGACTTCAAAAAACCAACCAAAACATACATTTTACACAAAAAACTCCATTCGGAAAGCTTTACCAAAATCGTAGGAGCCGTTTTTGAGAAAAATCAATTTTTCACTAAAAATCGTATGACAGGTACCGTTAGTTTTAGAGCTAGAATTCTAATTCCAAAAACCCCTTTGTAGGACGTCATAATAATACTATGTAACAAGTTTAAAGCAAATCGGTCCAGCCGTTTAGGCTGTAGGTAAGTAACTATACTATACTATAAGTTTTATTAAAATCGTTATAGCCACTTTCGAAAAAATCAAACTTTTTTTTAATGATTGTATGGCAGGTATAAGTACCGTTATTTTTCGACTTAAAGCAAAAATAAAAATCACCCCTCAAGAGACTATACGAAATAATAACAGTATCAAGTGTGAAGCAAATCCGTTCATCTACTTAGGCTGTAGAGGATCGGAAAGACATACAGACGGACGGAATGAGCAGACCCATTTTTTCGCCTTCTCCAATATCGTAATGTCAAGTGTCTAACTTGCCTTATGACCGCAAGTAAAATTGTGTCTGTGTTCTTTTTTTTTTCTTTTTCTTTTTTGAGTATCTTCACTTTTCAGCCAGACTGTCCCCCTTCTGATGATTTGGGTCTTTTTTGATACCCCAGTTCCCACACACTTTGATTATTTTGTAAACAAAAAGTTCCAATTGCCTTAAGAGCACACCAAGACTTCGTCAGACAAAGTTATGCGTCTATTGACCTCACTTTGCTTGTTAGAAGAATCAATGCAATGATGTTTTCAAATACAACACGCTACTAGCGCTGCTGCCATCATTTCTTCCTCCGTTTGGCGTCTCTTCTTTCCCAGACAAACATTTCTTCCCGCTCAAAAAATATATATTCCACGCCAGGTTATTGTTCTATGATGTGATGTGGCTTGGGTTATTAATTGGCAGACAATAAGGCTTCGCGTGGTTCAGTTTTGTTTTTGTTTAAGTTTTCGAAACCTTGATCGTCTCGGGTTTTGGTTAATTTTTTGCCTTTCGTTTGTCACTTGAGAGTCATATTTATTTAACTAACGTATTTACAATCCCAGAATTGACTCGCAAAATTTTTGTTTTTGTTTTTCGAACTACAAACGTGCCAATGCAAAGTTCAAAGCACCGAGAGTTTTTTTTTTTCAATTTGATACCAAAACATAGGGATACCAAGCCAATGATTGAGGTAATTGTTTTTGTGTGGACATAAATGGGCTTCTTTTTGTTTTATTATATTTTTTAATTCGTTGCCAATTACAGATAAAAAGAAAGAGAAAACGTGTGATTGTGTACTTCTCCATAATTGAATTTGTAAAAGACTGGAGCAAAGAAATGTCAAATGAAGTTGGGCAAAAACTTGACTTTAAGTTGTGACCCACAATTGACATAGTGGTTGGATTACCCTTTATACAAAAAAGGCGCCTCTATAGGTAAATCCGTCACTGGGCCTGCGTGTTGATGATGGTTGATGTGGATCTGATCATGACAAGCAATTTTTTATAATACTCAGCCCTAAAATTAGCGATATAAGTTGGCTTAAATGACAACCATCTCAAAACAAATTTGTCTCACTCAAAGCATCAACACATTTTTTTTTTGCCATTTTTTGTCTGCCTTGCCATATTTTGGCTCAAACGATTTATCTTTTTCAAGGTATGAATGGGCTGGCTGGTTGCGAAAATTTTAAGCCTACCGATTTTTTTTTCAAAGATAAAATCTAAAAATAAAATATTTTTGTATTAACAATTCTTAAAATTATGTAAATTTAGGCCTGAAATTCCACGTAATCAAAACACTAATGGGTAAATGTCATCTTTCAAGAGTGAAGTGTGGAGGCATATAATTTTTTTTTTAAAAGAGGCCTAGAAGGGTTTTAGCTTGGTGATCTGTTCTTTTGTTTTGAATTTTTGTGGGAAGATTATAATTTGCGGCACGAATCGAGATACGAAAATATTATTTAGTAAAAGCAAAAAATATGTTTTTAGGTCATGGACCTGTGCACACGTGTGTGAATAAATTACATCCTTCTTTCAGTTAACACAAAAAAGTTTCCCAACTTGTCAGTTTTTGATGGACATTTAATATATTAATTGAAATCGATTTCCCTCCCTGATTCAATTAAGTAATTTCACATGAGATCGCAAAAAAAGGGAAAGCATTTTTTAGGGAAATTGGTGAGAGTCGGTTTTTGCCTATTTCTGCAAGACTCTGTGTAACCTGCTCTTATGACTCAAAAGTGCTTTGAGAATATAGATTTAGGGCGTTACGTCATAGTGGTTATAATCATCTGATACATTAAGTCCAAATGAGGACCATTGGTTGTGGCATCAGCACCAAAGAAAGTTTGTTATGTCTTCACTCAACCATTTTGAGCTTCTTAGTTTTTTTTTCTTACATCGTTGAAGAAGAATTGTTTCAAAAAGAGTTTTCGACTTTTAGACGGTGATGCAGCTTTGCCAATACAGCTCGTAACTACAAAGGTTTTCCAATGCCAAGTGTCTTCCTGTGAGAAAGTTCTTTATATTGACTCCTGTTATGGGCTAATATTCCGTCTGCTTAGAGGGAAGAAGCCTTACAGCTTTTTGAATCCAGCCTTGGCCAAATCTGTTATGTTAATCGGTTTTGTCGAACTGTTCAGCCATCTCACTGCCATATAACTGTTTTGGAGTTTGTGGAATTTAAATCTAGGGACTTTCAGTGAAGTCCGTTTGTCAAAAAAATAAAGTACACGACTGGGTCCCACAAACTTGCTCTAAAAACGCTTTTCTTGAAAAATATTTGGTTCTAGATTTTATAATGGTTAAAATAAATATTTTTGATGGGCTAAATCGCTACACCACCTTGGTGCATTGTCCGCTGCGCTGGGATAGCCAAAATTTGAACTTAAAACGTGGGTTGGAGGCATCGGATCCATCATGGTTAGTTGATACCTGAGTTTACCTTCCCAGGAACTAGGAGCAAAATATGCTCTGAGCATGCAAGGATGCAACCCCAACACAATCTACACGTCATGTACAGCACAGTCCTCCCAAGCCTGTCATGAAAAGTAACATTTTATTATGATGAAAAATGCTTGACATGCTAAGTTAAGCAAGCCAATAATGTTGAAAAAAAAACCGACAGCGATCTACGTGTTTGCTCTTGGCTAGCCGAGACCATCGCCATTTTGCATGTAGAGAGATGTCAGTTGCTCCAGGAGTATGGCAAAGCGTCTTAAGCTTTTATGAAGTCAGCATGAGAGTGACAATGATCCAATCAAGGTCCAATTCCTCCACTTAAGCATTGAATATAATCGATGCCTCTACAAAAGAGAAAGACGACGATATATTAAAGAAAGTTTCTACATGCTTTTCGCTAAAACCTTTGAGCAGTGCCCCAAACATGACATTCATATTTTCTTGCAAAACTTTTATGCCAAAATTGGGAAGGAGTACGACTTTGATATTAAAATCTGAAAGCACAACCTGCATGACGCCACTTCCGACAACGGATTTTGGCTCATCAAAACTTAGAGAACGGATACCTATGGAAGCTCTCCGGCGAATATAAACTTCGACGAGGACAGCTGCAGCCTCTGCAAATCCTTTGAGCTTGTGAGAAATCTTACAGCTATTGACATGAACCGGGAAGACCAACGGCCGGCTCGGGCGTAGCTATGTCAACAAGTCATATATGAAGAGTTGCTGGGCTTTTCACAGCCTCTCCCGAGAAACCAGTAGTGGTTCGATTCCAAATGTGCTCAGGCAAACAAAACCAAAAACTTAGGCATATAAGTTGTGGCTATAGAGAGATACTAGAGCGACCAGAAATCTCTACACCGATTGAAAGAAAGATGAGAAACACTTAATCAAGTCTCAAGAGGAAGAAAAAAAATCACCAACAACGTGAAATTGAGAAGATGCAGAGATTCTTCGATAGAAGAGTGAAACAATCAACATCAGGGTTCACAAGCCACTTTGAACCCTGATGCAACGAAGGGGATTGAAACGCCATAAAAGTAGATACGCAGGCGATGTAAGCCATCTGGAGAGAGTTCTTCCCCAGTTGTTGAATGGCGATAACAACCAAGATCGCATCAAAGATGAGCTACACCCGTCTAGCCAGAAAAATTCGGATTCAATGGCAAGATGGCTGGGCCATGTAGAGTGATGGACATTAACGCTCCAGCTCGTAAACGCCAAGCCAGAGGAACTCAGAAGCCAAGGTAGACCACATATTCGATGGAGCTACCAAATAGAGGGATATCTTCGACTACTTGGAGTGCGAGATTATAGGCATATTGAGCAAGGCATATATAGGAGCACATCACGCTCTAGTTGAGCGTTGAGCTTGAGCCATCATAAACAAGCAAGTAAAATAATTATTTATCTACACACTTGTACCACAGATCCCAATTGTTTTCATACACATACATTCCTAGGCCAAAGCCGCCTTTACATACTCGTATGTCAACAAGCTTGGTGTTTTTGTGATCAATGGTTAGAATATTCTCCCTAAACTTTCCTTCATATTTTTTTTCAACTTTTATTTTTGCAGCACACACAAAAAATGGCTTTTTTAATCCGAACCCAATTCGATTGTTTGCCCGGATTTTTTGTTTTCACCCTCTAAAAATCAAAATCACTGAATTTATTGCCTTTAATTGCTTCACATAAAGTCAATTATTGATAGATTAATAGGGTTCGAGCAATGTGTTACAATTACAATCCATTAAACCTTCAATAAATTCGTCTCTGCCAATAAAATTACCCTCGACAAACAAATTTTCATGAAATTGATGAATGTTACAGAACGAGAACACAAAAACTCAGAACTCAGAACCCAGAACGAAAAAGTATATCGAAGCCGACATCAAATTCCCATCAAACAATACTCCCCCATATCGTGTCATACACGTAAAGGACTTCTATGTACATGAAAATACATATATTCAATGGAAGCAGGGCTGCTTTTGTGTCGGAATAATGTCGAGGTGTATAATATGTATAATGTTGCAAAGCAATCGCAATCCGTGGCAAAATAGTCACGTATTGAAAATGCCTATAAATAATTTTTCAAACACCCCAGCTCCAGCTCTAATCGAAAACATTCACTTCTTGCCCACACTCCTCCTTCACACCGTATAGCGTATAGTTGCAGGGCTGATTGTACGCTCGTATATACTGTTCTATGTCGAATTCGAAAATACTGTTGCCAAAGACGAATGTGTGTCCACTGTCCACCCAGTCCTGTCCACCAAATGTTCCCTCTCTCCTGTGTTCGGTTGTGTCAATAATTTTGTAGAATTAAATTCCAAAGCGTCCAAGTACAAGAAGGTTTCCCTGTCTCCATTTCCAACAATAACATTCACAATCCCACAGAACTCCCTATTGGACTTATTGGATATTGGATGTGGACTTGGACTATGCGTCGATACATTCTCGACTGTTTAACAATCCGTATCCATTCACCGATAAAGGTCGTCCCCGTTTGTACGTCCGTCTGTGCGTCTGCGTCTGTCTGTACGATGATAAATGATCGTGGACACTGTGTGACAAACAAATTAGTACGAAACATTTTATTGCTTCACTATAGCATAGTGCTGGCAATGGCGGCGATGCGATGGCGATGGCGCGGCGATGTGATGGCGGGCAAAGTCAGTTTGTGAGAGTATTTGTGTTTGTCATTATGTCAATCGGGTGTGGATTTCAGTTTAATTTTTTCTTCTTTCCATTAATGCCGGGCCTTTCAGAAATGTGAATGAAATATTTGTGACAGACGAGGCGAGGGTATTAATGGTTAAAGAATGCAGGTCCATTCAAAACGAATGAGCAATGAGGGGTAGGATGTTAGGAACAACATGCTAATGAAGTGGGGTAAATGCATAAATCAGCGGTTAAATTGGGTTCATTGATTTGTCGGACGGAGGAGATGGAGAAGTGTATCGAAAAATGTGACTAATCAATTGGAGGCTTTATATGTATAAACTGTGTATAAAGTCTTGAAGGAATCCAAGGTTTTGCAAGGCCTGTTTGGTATTTGAGCGGACATTGTGATTGATTTATAACGCAGACAAATGTCATAGTAAATAAATAGCAATTGCAATTTAAAACTTAGATGATCAAAAGGTCTTGAGAATTCTGGCGTCTGAAGTGACAAAAGATGTGGTAACAAAGACCAAAACAGATGACTCAATAAAAACTGGTAGATAATGTTGGCCTTTTAAAAACGGAGCGGTTTAATTCTTCCAACCATCTAAAGGGTAATTTGGATGGTACAATTTTTTGAAACACATGGCAGCACTCATTTTTAAGTACTCTAGGCCGAATTACGAAGGAAGCATTGTGGGAGTCCCATTTTGTTTGCTTAGTACAATCTTAAGATCTGAATCTAACTTAAGAACTATAAAAAGTTAAGATCTTGCTTAAAGCTACGATTTCATTGAACTACCCAATAATTTTGAAGAAGGTTTTGGTAGGAAGTGCTGAGTTTAAGGTCGAAACAGTTTCTGTTCAAATTTACCCTATGCAGCGTTCGCGTGTAGGTTTGTTGGGCCAGCCATAACCTATAAGAACTGTAAAGGAAAATAGAAGAGGCAAGGATTTTTCAGAGTACGGACGGGAGCTAATGCTGAATAAAGAGAGTTGAAGAATTTCATGGTCAAAGGAACACGCGAGAGGACTCGTTCAGGTTAATTAGTTGAGGCTGATTTTAATACAGGGCGCGACCATTCCAAGACAGACCGCGAAGAGCAAATATGTAAGGAATCGACGTTGAATGATCACGAATCTCGAGATAATAATTTGTTGATAATGTTGAACACACTTGGCAGGATAATTCAAGTATAGGGGGCTTACAAAGGAAAGATGACTGTTTCATAAAACAAAGTGATGAGCCGAAATGTGTCAAGAAGTTGTGCTCTCGGTGGTTTAAGTTGATTTACGGAGATGCTAGAGGCGGGGAGAAGATTGGATGCGTAAACGTGAAAAAGTGATTGATTGGCTTTTGGTAAAATTGGGCTCCAAGCAGTTTTTGAGGAACTAGGTAGATTTAGAAGCTATCGAGATCAAGTTGAATAAGATAAGAGTCGTGTCTCGTATGATGTCGAAGAAATTCTCTTATAGAACTTGATATCGTCAGCGTAGAGTAAGTTATGGAAATATTTAAGGGTCTGGTTGAAAACCCCGAAAGTTCAAATTCCCGGAAGTTCAAAATCCCGAGAATTCAAAATCTCGAAAAGTAATCAATACTGAAAATTCAAATAATTCTTGATTTGAAATACGTGGCCCTCTTAGCGTGATCTTTGCCTTAGGTCATTTGGGATGTTGGTCTTTGGGGATTTTTAACTTCCGGAATTTTTATTTTTCGTAATTTAGAACTCTCAGGATTTTGAAACTTCGGGATTTTTGAATGACTCCCAAGATTTGTGGACCTTTTCAATATTGCTAATTGTAAAAAAGGAATGAGGGGCGAAGTTGCTAATTTGGGAGCCCCTTAGGCAGCTAAGAATGGACTTGAGAAGGCAGATCTGAAATTTTTGTCAGATAGGAAGAAAGTCATCTCAAGAAGATAGGCTCAAAGCCGAGGGTGGATAATTTGGAAAATATAAGTCTAAGTTAAAGATAGAGATAACGTCGACGTCCTCAATGTTCACTATAGTGCTGAGAGTGGTGTATGCCTATATTTAAGAAAATGGTATTGTCCAGAAAAAATGAGAGCCAGGAAGCCTAACAACGGAAAATAGTTTTTAACCCTAGGATCCTTTTTGTATATTCTGGTTATAAAAGGTAAAAGATTTTTTTCATACTTGAGGAAAATCTCCTTGAATTTCTGAACATTTTTAAGAGGCGGAGAAAGAACCCCCGAACATTATCTGAGGAATATTGTGGGAACAGGAAAAGTTCATCATTAATTTTATTTAATATATTTTCAATAATAATATAGGTTGATAGTAAGAGGAAGAAATGGACCAAGGGCAAAATTTGGCAAAAAATCATGAGTGTGGAAAAGAATCAAATTGTTGCTTTTTTTCATTTCAATTCACTTCATAACAGATACGGAGTTTGCTACGTAAGTTTTGATGTACCTAATATGGCAACACCAAAGTGAATATGTCAAATTTAACATCGTTATCGTTAAGTTTTAATAGAATGTTAAGGTTGTTGTTGTAAGTGCAAGTATTGCCTTATTCAATTTTTGAAATAAATTTTCATGAATTCAAAATAATAAAGTATAATCTCGTTTCAAAATTCATTCAGTTTTTGAAAATAAATTTACTTACGGTTCAAAAGTGGTTTCGGGATTTTGTAAATTCAATTGAGGATGAGAAAGGTATTCTTTGACTTACCTGAAAATAAAAATTAAAAAAACATTAAGGAATATTATATTTTATATACGTAATAAAATTTTAGTGTTAGCAAATTTAAATAGCTGGCAAAACTGGTGTGCATCCGAATTTTCGAGAGTGATTAAGATGTTAGCTATCTACAATTAAAATGTTTAAAGTAGAGTTAAGGCGGGTGGCAATGGTACAGTGGATGAAGTGCTTTGTCGCTAACCTAAGAGTTGTGGGTTCGATCCCCAGCCTGGGCAGCAACTTTTCAATATTCCCCCAGCTTCAACTGGACGCCACCCGTGGGATTTTCGTAAGATAAATATCACCTATTTCTCAATCCATTGTACCAACTAAAAATCTTTCCTATCTTTCTATTCCTTCTAACTATTGCCGTGCAGTTTTCATACAATAGACTTTGGGACTTAAAGGCATATAGTTAAAATTATTATTATTTAAATATTAAAATTGCGACTAATGGTTGACAATTTGCACCCAGAAGCCATGTCTGCCCCCCCCCCCCAATTTCAACTGGATGCCACTCTTGGAATTTTCGAGAGATAAGTATCACCTCAAACTCATTCCCCTGTACTGCCAAATATATTTTCTATATTCTTGTCTCCTAAGTTTATTATTTCACGATAAGGGTATTAATACCCCCTTGAGTAATATCACAAGATTTGTCGACCTCGAAGCAGAATTACATATTTTGCCAGCCACTGGCTTTAACATTATTCCTACGGAATCCGAGCCATATAGAACAATACGTTCCAAGTGCATCCTTCGAGAAGGAATTTACTGAGTTTATCGCTGGAAAATTACTAAACTTCATAAAATAAATTACTTGACAGTATTTTTCACAGCATTTCTAAATTCAGTTTCAGAATATACAAAATCGGAAGTAGGTACATATTCGAATTTCTGACTTTTCTCTTACACCTCTTACCGAAAATCTTATGCAAATCTCAATCTCAAGAAGTCTTTAAATCTTTTTTCAATTACAACCGCTTTGATTTAGATTGTCATTTAATAAAAATGGTGAAAGGAAATCCGAAAGCCAAATATGCAAAACTGGCTCACCGGAACTTCACTTCTTTAATGAACTTCCTTCCTTCCTTCCGATTGGCCATATGCAAAGAGATTTTCCAAATCAGATGAACTACTTCTTTTACGCCATCGCCAGCCAAGAAACCAACATCAAAGTCTATCGTGAGACCCACATTTGTTTTCGTTTCCCAAATATAGGCTTACCCACACTTTTTGGTTTTGAATACTCTAACACCACCACCACCTGTATTTTTTTTTGTCGCCACCAGTGCCGCCGCCGCCGCCGCCGGGTACTGGCCTTTCACCAAAATCCAAAATATATATGGTCACGCACGTAGGCTATTGTTTTATGGGTCTTTGGAAGCCAAACTCTTTGCTTTTTTTTGATGAATTCGATGAGTAATCAAATAAACCTGCGTCATCATCACTAAGCCACTAAGCCACAATTGTACTCATAAGCATTTGGCTTATAAGTTACCATACCACCAATACATATAACTGAACCACCATATGTCCCGGAGCTGAAGCTGATTATTTGTGGCTACCACCAAATATGGTGGTGTTACACGATGTAAATGCTTCCGAATAACCATTACCAATAAATCGAACTGTTTAATATGCGCTACTGCATGGTTAGGTATTTCTTGAAATGTCATCATTCTTGTGTTAGCGCGGTGTTGTCGGTGTCGTTTTCGGTTGGATTGGACATGTCAAAAGAAAATCTCTTCATGCATCTAACGTATGTTGAAGTTCTCGTGCAGGGGAAGGAGGATTATGGATTTATAAGCCATTGCTTTAACTTATGACTGTCATCAGTTAACATGCTTTATCTAGCAGCGGAACTTCAAGTGATGTACGAGGATGTGTTGCATTTGTGCTCGTATTTTGTAATGGAAAGTGTTATTCCAGTATTACCAGTAAGACAGTTACCAGACTAAAAAAAATACTAAAGATGGATAGGTACAAAAAAAATACTTAAGAATTGGATCTCCGGGAAGTACCTTTATAAAATGAAATAAAGGGTGTTTTTTTAGACGTGTGGTTTTCAAGAAGAAATGAAACGCATACAATTTATTCTTATGGCAAAGAATTTAGCTTTATTATAAAAATAAGGGGTTTTTATGTTTTAAAAATGATTTTGGGCAAGTGGCCGCCGCAGCTCGAATAAATTTCTAGGCGATTATGTCGACAGAATATTGGACGCAGCGAGCGATGCGTTGCGCGAATCGAACCATTATTTTACTAATAAATTTGCACGATTTGCAAACGCAAACTGGCAAACCAGACTGAATATTAATCAAGTGACAGCTGTCAAAAAGACCAACTCAGAAAAAAGTATTGACGGATTGAAAACCACATGTCTAAAAAAACACCCTTTAACATGCAAAATAAAGATCACCCTAAACTTTTTTCGAAGCATTAGAACCGTTTTCGAGAAGTATTATCTTTTTATTAAAGATTTTGGGTTGCTAATTTTAAAGCTAGAATACCAATTCCAAAAACATCACCACAGGTTTCCCGAAAAACACTGAATTCTACGTGGTTTATAATTTCCCATTAGACCATTCTGTCAAGATCGGAATTTAATGAGCTTATCATAAACTGCCTTTATATAGTTCCACTATATGAGCGAACATTAAAAGCTAAGGGCACTGCTCAGGACAGCAAAAAATCAAATTTATTAAGAAGTCTTAAGAAAGAGATCATTTATAAAGATGAGAAAAAGAGTAGGAGACAGAACAGACCCTTGCGGCACACCAGCATTTATTTTGTTTAAACTTCAACTCCATCAAAGAAGGGGTTTACCGATACCATATTCACTTTTTTCGATAGGATAGTCTGATGGAAGGATTGGTTCCATTGGACTTATTGCAAGGAAACCGTGTCCTGCTGGTCGTAAAGCTGTTTCCGTTTCTCAAGACATTTCTAAGTTTGATGGTTAATTTATTGGAGTTTCCATAACCTTGGAAAGAAGTGACTTAAGCGCAATTCGTTAGTAGTTTGAGGATAATGGAAGTACGTCTTTTTATAATTACCGGCTGAACAACCGCTGTTTTACATCCAATCGGAGAGACCTCTAGAATAGGACAGGTGGAAAAGCTAACGCATTGGTTTGTGGGGTTTTGATCTAACCTGTTTGGGGTTTAAGGTCGAAATTCAATTTCGGACGTGGGACGTAAGCCCCAAAAATATAAATCGGGTGATCTTTCCAAACTATTCGGGGAGATCTGGGCCAGCGGACTTGTATCGAGATTCGTTAGTACTCTTTGCTTTTTTGTTTGAATACCGAGACGGAGTCATTGCACTTTCAAAGTTCGAGCGTCCCCGTGTATTTTATTTAATTTTGTAATCCTGAGATCCAGCTTTCGTGTAGATCCACTTTTGGTTGAAATGCAAATTACGTTTTTCGAAAAGACATAGTATGTTCTACCCACCAAATACTGATGCAAAATTCAGAAAAAGTATCTTATCGACGTGGTCTCATAAATATTTCCCAACAATGAGGAAAAGAATTGCATTTTTGCACGAAACCACCTGACAAAAAAATACAAAATAATAATACATATATGCAATTCTTATGCCTACTTGGCAACACTTTGTCAAGTGTAAATCGAATGGCCCACTCCCTCACACAATACACGAGTGTGATTCGAGAATTCATTCATGAAATTGGCCAACACGCTTGAATGGAAATTTAAACGACTTGTTGTTGTATTTTTGAGTTGTGATTCGTTGACGATGCGACACGACAAACGACGATGCAACGGCAATGTGTAAAAATGGCAAACAAATTGCTTGAACGCGGGGTACTTACCAATGAGCAATGCCAAACAGCCAAACGCCAAACGCCAAAGTGCCACCAAAAGTGGCGCCAGAAATATTGAAATGCCCTTCTATTGCACGAGCCTCATCATAACGCAGTGTGGTGGCGAGTCGTCGCGTCAGTTGACGGTTGGTTTTAAAAATAGAAATTCGCCAACTATACTGTGAGACGACCGCAACGGCAACAGAAACGACGACGATAATCGGTTCGGTACTATGTCGATGAAAAAATGAAGTCTGGTGTCAGAAGAGCAGCCATTTGCAGTAGGCAGCGGGCAGCAGGCAGTTGTTAGTACAGACAGGCAGCAAGGAGTAGTAATAATTGCAAAACTATGAGTAATTCGGTATTCGTGTCCCCGCTGCTGCTGCTGCAGCAGCAGTGCATAGCTAATGGGGCATACAACATACACATTGGGGGCACAGCAAAGAGCTACGATATGATACTACTTCTACTGCTGCCTGTGTGTCGTTGCTGGCAAATCAATTCACCATAAATGGTAATAAACCAATATTTTGTAGGTTTTTTTTTTTTGGTTTGTTTTTGTGTCCTAAGTCAGTTATTATTATCATTTTTCCAATAATGCCTCCGTAATGGGTGTACAACGAGGTTTTTCATTTTCATTTTCAGTTTCATTATTATATAGCTCCACAACCTACTTGGGTTGGCTGGCTTGGAGGCCTATCCAGCACAACACACGCCAATGCAATAAATGTTCGGAATTGTGGCGCCAACAAATCGATGCGGCGGAACGATTACTTCAAGTATATTTGATATTTTGTTTGCCTTTTGCTATTTTTTTTAGAACGGGAAGGTTTTCTTTTGCAGGTCATGATTGTTATTTTTTTTTTTTTAGATATTATCCTTATCATGTCTACTCAGGGTCAAAATCAAGTGGGGCACACTAGAATGTGGACTTAATTTTATCATTAGGAGTAGTGGAGTTATGAAATCCAAAAAGAACAAAAAGTTTGTTGGTAAATACTTTTGGGAGTATCAGCTTAAAATTAATTCTAAAAAAGTTAACTAAAGGGCATTATATCCAACAGTGAGACAGTTTTTTAAGGATTACATTAAAATATTGGCACGGTGTTCTTCAATATCATACTTATATGCTATAAAGCAACATTATGTTGCCTAATTTTTGCATGCTACGCCACTTAATCTCAGTTGTCTCACTGTCGGACAGTTTTTTGAAATCATATATTTCAGAAAATTTATATTTGTGGAAGCCCACGGTCAACGTATAATAGGTCTGCAGTTTTTGGGATACTTATTAGCGATTAGAAACAAAGCATTGTCTCACTGTAGGTACTCGATAATTTTTCAATACTGTTGTCCTTGTATTTTTTTTTACTAGCGCTCAAGGAATTCGGATATCCTTTTTAATATTGAGTCACAGCGCGAGCGATATGAAATTAGGGAGGAAGGGAAAGGAGGTGTCGACGAACATTGGCCTTGATTGTTTGAGGATGAAAATGGCAAGGGAAAATTGTACCATTTAATTTATTCCACACTCCTGTTGTACTGTTGAAGAAGGAATCCGATATTGGACTCAATTGTAATCTGATGAGCGTTCCTAACACGGTGAGTGTTACGGGGAAAATGTTTAAGGGGTGGAACTCAACCGGCTACCTCGAGTGAGCATTTTTTGTAGAAGAACCTGTAAAATAAGGAAAGAGATGAAACATTTCGACGATGGTCAAGGCATGGAAATGTTTCCATAATGCTTCTCTCTCAATTTAAACGATTTTTTCTGAACTCTGTAGAGCAGGTGTAAAAATGTTTGAGAAGCACCTGGCTAGAGATTTGAGTTATACTCAAGTTTAGGACGTATAAACGCTTTGTAAATTATAGCCAGATCAGAAGGGGTGAACAACTTTTTGCATCTTTAAAGGAAGCCTAAGCATCTGTCAGCGTTCTTGTACCGTTCGAAACTAACCGTTGGCTGTTGACATGTGTTATCTGTTATTCTCTCTTATGTTGTGCCTATCTCTTGTCATGTTCATGTTTTATGTTGTATTCAGCCGATGGCCTCAGTTTCGAGTGCTTGTATGTGTGTCTACTTTGTAGATTGATCAGTTCAATGTCAGTTCAAGTTGAATGTCTTTTAAGAACAAAGATTGTACAAGATACTTAACAAAAATAAATCTTCTATATTTAACGCTAAATGTTTCCATTAAAAGTGACAGCCATGCTTTTGAACAACTGTTGTTGCTTCCATTAATTGATAAGAACCAAAATCTTCAAGATATGTTCTTATTCGTACGAAAGTTCAATAGTTCAATTAATATGAATCAACAACAACAACAACAACAACAAAATCATAAGATGATTTCAAGCTGAAACACACGGTCCAACCGAAGTGCGTAGTCTCCGTTGTCTCATGTCCGAAATTTCCCAGATTTTTTTTTTAATATTTATTTGCATTCAAAAACAGAAGAGATTATTTTTTGCAATTGCCTCCCCACGAAGATGCGGCGTGACTCAAGATCAACTGCGTCGAAAAACAGTCATTTTGATTTCTGACTATATCTGAGAATTCGATTAACAAATTGACTGCGCTTCATAGAATCTCATCGTTATCGCTAGATGGGATTTAAGAGTTTTTATTTACACTTCCCTAGCCACGCGAAATGGAAAACATCGAAGCAAAGGCAGTGTGCTAGGACGCAAATAAAATATTAACTGACGTTGCTTATGGATTCCACGGCTGGCTGTGCTGTAGAGCTGATGCTGATGTTCAGGAGGAGGAGGAGCAGGAGCTGACCTATCAAAATTATGTTTTCAGTTTGAGAGTGGCGCCTTTATTCCACAGCTTGGCCGGATGTGTAGCGCCAATTTAACAAATAGCACTGATAACGATTTATACTCATGTCATCCATGTTTTTTTTTTTTTTTTTTTTAATAATTTTTCGTATAATTATCGAGAAAACAAACATCAAGGTCACAGAGTCAATGAATTTAACTTTCAATATTCACATTTGAACAAAACATCATCGGGGGAATCTCAGCGAGAAGATAACGATTCTGATGAAATTAAATAAATTTGTTTGTGTTTACAATAACACCATTGACACCCCAAACGTGGGGCAAGAGAAGAATGCAAATCTGTAGTATCGTGCGAGTGGGGGTGCTATTGTGCAATTCAAATTAAAACAGAATAAAAAAATTAAAAAAACTGTAAATGACACCCTCAATTCAGAGTCAATGTAGAAGGCAGTGCGACTGACTAGACTCTGGGTAATCTCATTCTCAATAAAAGTCCAAACGTGTACCAGGCACACTCGTGGGCGTACATTTAAGTGTTCTTCCATCATCATCATTGAATAAAGAAGCGTCATCATCACACTATATTCTTCGTACCCTGGTGTTCATTGTACCAAACGGAGTCGTTAGTTTTTTCAGTTAACATATTGTCAATGGTGGATTTTTTTTTCTTTCGTTTTGCGAATTTTGAGTCATTTCATGATGTGATGTATTTTCCGACGTTTAGTCATGTGGGCGAGAGTTTTTCGAGGCTTATGGCAAGTGTCATTTGAGCTATATAAAACAAAGCTAACTATTTAAACGGCGTTTACCAGAGCACTTGGGACATTGAATAGAAGACGGAGGTGTTATGTCAATTTTAATGCAAGTTAGAAGCAGTTTTTACAATGGCTAAGGTATCGTAGTTAAGGAAAGGCAAAAATATATCTCCCACAGCTGACTTAAGCGGCTGCGGGGTAATATAAGGAAAACATTTTTCGGGTGATATTAGTGTCTGTGTATGTGTGTCAATAGAGTGTGCGGACTAAAAGATTTAACCACAAACGCTAAACAGTAACATTTACATAACATAGTAAGATTAGTGGGGCATGCGGAGTGTATGGACAACAGCCCGCTGTCTTCAATTCAAACCCAGAGGGACAACGTAGCAGTTTAAGACGTCATCAAATGTGGTCCGTTTAAGTGGAGGACGACCTCAACCAACTTGGTGTCCGTAGCTAAGGGAAGCTTGCTGGTGTATTGGTTAAGGCAGTGGTTCACAATCACAATGGACTGTACGACCTTGAGTTAACAATGAATGGAAAACTTCATTTTTCCTGCTAGTCCTGGAATTTATTGGTATTAGGTTCACAATAGGAAATACCGAGGTATCTGTCGGAGCGGACAGTTTTCCGTGATCCTGCAATCTCTTTTGGGAGGTTTGAATTGCGTTCGAGGTATCTAAAATGGTAATTTTTGTATTTCTTAGGTTTTTCAACAATTTCCTTAAATTCGTAAACAAAATTCCGCCAAGAATTTGTGTCGGAGGGAATTGGAAACAAAATTGTACTTAGCTGTCAAAAATTACTTGAACGCACTGCAACGCCATTCCCCACTGTGCGTAAAACCTTTTCAGAGAAATATTCTGAACAGCTGTTCGGCAAAATACCTCGAAGCAAAAATCGTCCGAATCGTATAAAATCGGAGAAATTTCCTATCCGACGGATATTTCGATAAGGCTGAATCTTTATGGTTCTAAGCAAGTAATATGACTTTTTGTGGTAATATTTCCAATATGACAGCACTTATTCTGGTGTCGATATTTATTAAACTTAATAAACTCATAGCATTTTAGTATACCCCAGGGATCTATTTTAAGTCCAATACTATTTTTCTGAAATATTACCAATCACTCTTAGTATATTCTTAGGACGTCTTTTGATGATGATGTGGGTTTTTCTCCTATTGGTCATGTAGTCTTATGCACTTCAATAGTAGCAATTCCACTTAGTACTTTTCAATGGTACGTTTCAATCGGTGTTTTAAGTGACTGTAGGTGCAGGGTGAGCTTTAAAATCATTCAGATGTTTGAGAAAATATTAGCATGGCACTCTTTCACATTTTTATTTAGGCAAAAAAATTGTTTCCAACAACTATTTCTCAACTTTTGTCGGGCAATTTTTTTAGTTTAATTGAAGAACGTAGATACCTTGAAACTTATTCTCTTCTAGGTATTGAAAAGTCTGCTTTTTCGTTACTTTATACGACTTAATTGTAGAACTGTCGCTGTTAGGTTTCCTCAGTTAAAACTCTTTCCCGATTCTGATCTTTACTATAACTCAAGTTTACTTCTTCCTATAGACTTTGTTAGATTTTTCAAATTGAGGACCTCTACTCATCTGCATTGAGCACTTCCTCTTCACATAACTATTCCAAGGATATAGCACTCATGTATTAGCCTCACGATTACGAAATGTAAAATTGTACGGAATGGTTTTAACGTGATAACTTCTTATAAATCGATGAACATCGGCTGCACGCACGAAAAATTGTCACGACCCGTTATTGTCACGTTCCGTAAAAAGAAAATGTGTGCTCGCACCACTCTTTTGTATCCCTACAGTGTTTTCTTATGACGTTATAACGCAAAATTACGACTTCACGGACAACCATTTTTTACTTGCGATTATAGGTACTACAAGGCAAGTTATGCATTCGTAAAACAAAAATTTATTTTTTGACAATCAAACATAACATTACGATTATGGAGAACGAGAAGCCTTAAAAAGTGGGTCCGACAATTCTGTCTGTCTGTCTGTCCGTCCGTCTTTATCGACACCTACAGCCTAAACGGCTGGACCGATTTGCTTCAAACTGGGTACATAGTACCTATTATTATAACGTCCTACAGAGGGTTCTTTGGAATCAGCATTCTAGCTCTAAAACTAACTCAAAAACGGCTCCTACGATTTTGATAAAACTTTCTGAATAATGTTTTCTGTGCAAACTTTATGTTTTGGTTCGAATAGATTTTTCAGGAATAGTCTTATAACGGTACCTCCCATAGGACCGGTTTTTTTTTAATCAGATTTTTTCGTAAACCGCTTGACGGATTTCGATGAATTTTTTTTATAAAGGAGCCTTTTTACAGACAAAATAATATAAATTCTTAAATTTTTCAAAAAAAAATTTTTGAGTTTAAAAAAAAATTGAATTTTTTGTTTTTCCCAAAAACGGTTTGATCTATTTTTTTAAAATTTTATTTTTCTGATAAAAACTACGAATTGGCAGAAATTGGTATACTCAAAAAATATTAATAATATTTTTTCGAAAAGTTTTTCAAAAAAAAAAAACTGTTTTTTGAAAAAACTGCTCGAACGATTTTGAAAAAAAAATTCCTAAAATTCTAAACAGTAAACAAAATTAGATGGCTTACTTCATTTTTTCCAAAAAAAAAAAAAAAAAACCTTTTAACTAGTGATTTTTAAGTGATCAATAAAATTTCAAAGCATTTTTTCCCTGCTTTTTTTCCAAAATCTCAAACCGCAAGACCACTGTCACACATTAGAGCAAGTACTAAGACTCCTACTAAAAATTAAGGAAATATATGCCAGACTCGGTTTTCTGGAATTGCCTTCGTGAATCGATCTTTTTAAAGCATGACAAGAAACTATTTCAACAGCATTTGGGACAATTGGTATGTGAACTGTTATACATTTTAACATTTATTAAGATTTAGATTATTAAGAAAGAAGGAAACACGCACAGCATATTTAAGTTATGCACACTTTTAAAACTTTCACCTTTATTTTCAATTAGTACAAAAAAGAAAGCAAACATTTCTCTGTTCACAAGCTCTTCAAAATTATTACAAAATCAAAAATCAATCTAAATATAAAATATCTGCCATCAAATAGGATAACCTCTATCATCATCGTATAGCCCACTCGCCTCTATCTATTTGATTTCATTATTATGTCCAAAAATTATGATTTATTGTGGGAAACCAAATACTTTGGTCTAAACTCTCTTATCTCTAGGGTCAGCCCCTCATTATAAATTCTACTAGTTCCCAATGTAAACAATAATAATAATAAAAAAAAAAAAAAAAAAAAAAACTATAAACACGTCTTTAAATGATGATCACTTTGTTTTCAATTTTTTAAGTGAGATAGCCTCTGTCTATTAAATGAACAAAACACATTCGTCACGGTTCTATGAGTCACACAGGGGATCACAGTTCTATTTTTACTTCCGCCCTCGCCTCCACGAAAAAAATGTAAAAACCCCAATTATGTTTATTTGTTTTGATTGTTTTATAAGTTTTTTTTTTTTGAGGATTGATAGATTTTGTGTTTTTATTTTGTTCGCTCATTTCGAACATGAAATTTATCACTTTGCGGTTGAGGAGCTACGATCGCTTACACATGCTGCCAATAAATTTCTCTTCTATCATGTTCATGACGAGTGTGCGTGTGTATCTATAGCTACTACATACTCAGTATCAGTATGAAGTTTGTTCTTCTTCAGATTCAGATACTTTTTGCTATATGCAATTGACAGTTTTGCTATATGCAATTGACAGTAAAAATATATACATAACCGAGCAGTTAGATGAGCAAAAATTCATAGTAGTCCACACGTAACATAACAGCAATAACATGGATGCAAAACTAGACAATCTTCTGGTTGCTATTACTAACATAGGCGAAGATTTAAGAAAAGAAATAAAAGATCAAACCGAAATAATACAACAAAAATTGACTAAAATAATGGAAACAAATACAAAACTTGAAGAAAGGCAAGATTATTTAGAAAATAAAATTAAATACATAGAAAGATCATTAAAAAGGAAAAATCTAGTCATATATAATATAAAAGAAACTGAAAAAGAACAAAAAGACCTACAAGGATTTATTTTATATATATTTAACAATATCTTGCAAATAGAAACAAACATTCTTGAAATTGACTTTGTAAGACGTATCGGAAAGAAAAATGAAAGAACTAGACCAATTCTTGTCGGACTAACAACACAAATAAAAAAGGATATTATAATGAGCAATAAATTTAAATTAAAACAATATAAAGACGAAATAATATACATAAAAGAAGACAGAATGAAAGAAGACCAAAACACGACAGTTCTAGAAAAAACACCCATTATCAACCAAACAGAATCAACTTATATGAAACAAAATAATCAGAAAAGACACAGACAAGGAGAAGAAAACCAGAATGAAGCATCTTGTTCTAATCATACAAAGAAGCCAAAACAATCCGAAAACAGAGGAAATATACCAAAAATACATAAGCAAAATATAACAAATTTTTTCAAACCAAATGATAAAATAACACAAAACATAGCACCGATTCAAGATTCAAACTAGCAACGACAGGCGAAACCCCTGACAAAACTAAAAAATGAACCTACAAACCAAACACATGACACTTCCTCAAGCCGACTTGCCATCGTGAGGAACGAAGGCTATTACCCCTCAAAGCGCTTATCTAGCAAAAAGAAACAGAATGTTCTCAACATATGCACTTTTAATGTAAGGACACTAGCTTCAGAAGCAAAGCAAGAAGAATTAAGATCAGCACTAAAAAATATCAGCTGGGACATAATAGGACTATCAGAAACTAGAATTTTGGGACAAAGTATAACAAGTAATAAAAACGACATATTTTGTTACATAGGTGAAACTAAAGGGCTTTACGGAGTCGGATTCTTAATAAAAACAGAACTAAAGGACAAAATAATTAACATTAAATTTTACAACGAAAGAATATGTAGTATCTGCCTAAAAATTCAAAATACAAAAATGACAATAATACAAGTATACGCCCCAACAGAAAAAGCAAATGACGATGAAATAGTTGCATTCTACAATCTTTTGGAAGATATATATATAAAAAACAAAACTGAAATAATGTATATAATAGGAGATTTCAACGCTAAGTTGGGCAAAAGAATCAACGAGGACGAGCAAGTAATAGGACCTTATGGATATGGTAAACGAAATGAAAGGGGAGGACTGGTTATCAGATGGCTTGAAGAGATGAACCTTACATTTGGAAACTCCTTTTTTCAAAAGAAAGACAAGCGCAAATGGACATGGATATCACCCGACGGAAAAACAAAAAATGAAATTGACCTCATTCTGACCAACAAAATAAAAACCATAACAGATGTCTCAGTTATAAACAGCGTAAAATTCGATAGCGATCACAGACTTGTTCGAGCTAAAATAACTATAAACCATGAAACACTAAAAAGGAATCAACAAGAACTATACATACCAAGGACAATTCCAGCTGGAAAAATTGAAAATTATAATGAGACGTTAAAAAGAAAGATTAACCAGACCATATCAACGAATAATGAGGATCAGTATCTACAAAACATTTATAACCAATTAGAAAGCAACATCAAAACATCAGCTAAGGTTTCAATAATGAATACAAGGACATCAAAAGAAAACAAAATATCGGAAGACACAAGAGCACTTATCTTTAGACGAGAAACCCTTCGAACAAAAACCACTATTACGGGCCAAGAACAAAATGAACTTAAATACCTAAGAAAAACAATAAAACTAGAAACGAAAAAAGATATTCAAAAATATAACGAAGCAATTATAAAAGACACCCTAACGAACACAAAATCCATAAAAAAGACGAAACGTTTTTTAAATAACTCACAAGAATGGATCACATCAATAAAAAGTAACAACAAAGAAATAACAAATAGAATTGATATAAATGAATCTGCGACTATGTTTTTCGAAAAGCTATTTACCTCTACAAATATTGACCTCAGCAGAACACAAAATACAGACCCTACTTTCGAGCATGCTTCAATTTTTACTACACAAGACATCGAACAGTCAATTGACGATCTCAAAAAAGACAAATGCACAGGCAACGATGGAATCTCTGCTGAAATGATTATTTATGGAAAAAAATCACTCGCAGACACATTAACAAAACTATTTAATAAAATTGTAATTACACAGCAGGTTCCGCACCAATGGAAAGAAACAACAATAACACTCATACACAAGAAAGGAAACAAGGACGACATTAATAATTACAGACCAATCAGCAATATATCCACAATTTATAAACTCTTCTCGAAAACATTATATAAGAAAATCAAAAATGTATTAAACAACAAACAGCCGAGAGAACAAGCTGGTTTTAGAGAAGGATTTTCGACAACAGACCACCTACAGACAATGAACCAGATAATAGAAAAATGTAACGAATTCCAAAAACCAGTGTATATGTTATTTATTGACTTCAGCAAAGCATTTGACTGTATTGAACATAACATGATATGGGCATCACTAGCAAACCAAGGCGTTCACAACACAGTAATTGAAACAATAAAAAACATATATGACAATAATACAGCTCGGATAAAAACAGAAAGATTGGGACGACGCTTTAAAATAACAAGAGGAGTTCGACAAGGAGACCCTCTATCACCACCACTGTTTTCTGCTGTGCTCGAGGACATATTTCAAAAGATGAACTGGAGTAACAGATATGGAATCTCTATCAAGGGACAATCCTTAAACAACTTAAGATTTGCGGACGATATAGTTCTTATTTCTACAGAAGCTAAACACATCCAAGAAATGCTTACAGAACTGACAATCGTATGTAAGAACTATGGACTAATAATTAACCAATCCAAAACCAAAGTTATGACAAACCACATAAAAAACGAGATTAAATTTGAAAATACAAAAATTGAATACGTAGAAGATTACATATACCTTGGGCAAATAAAATCTTTTATTGACCAAGAAAAAAAGGAAATAAACAGACGTATCACAAATAGCTGGAAACAGTTCTGGAGTATGAATCAAATATTAAAATCGAACCTTAGCAAAGAGTTGCAAAAATATATTCTTGACTCCACTATTCTTCCAGTATTGACATATGGTCTCCAAACTCTCAGTCTGACTTCTAATGCGCTTGACAAATTGAGAATATGTCAAACGAAGATGGAGAGGAAAATTCTAAAAATAAGGATAAGTCAAAGATTTAGAAACGATGAAATAAGAAGACGAACAGGTATAACAGACGTAGTTGAAAGGACAAGAAAACTAAAATGGAGCTGGGCAGGACACATATCGAGAATACAGGACCAAAGATGGACAAAGATGACAACGAATTGGAAGCCACAAGAAACCAAGAGACGCAAAGGACGACCTAAGAAAAGATGGGCTGACGATCTACGACAAGTGAGTCAAAACTGGTACAGCGACGCGAAGGATAGAGAACTATGGGCAGCTTTGGGGGAGGCTTATGCCAGACTTTGAACTTTTGTCGAATCAAAAATACTAACGTGCACTTAAAAAAATTATAATAGTAAAAAATAATAGAATAATAATGTATCTTGTTTTTTTTTTCCTTTTTATATCGACTATTATGAATCGAATTGTAAAAATGTAGAATTAAGTCTGTAAAATACTATAATGGCAATAAAAGCTTGTAATAATAATAATAATAATAATAATAATAATATGCAATTGACAAGGTTGTGAAATTAATTGATTCCTTCTCGCCCCCTCACTTGTTGCTTTTTCTTTTTAACATCATCACACCAAACGGGGGGATTACTTAATTTCGTTTTCAAAATTGCCGCATCGTCTGGTGTGATTGATGGTGTTGCTTACAAAAAAAAATATCTCACAGATACTTTTCAGGGCCTACGTACGGTACGGACGGACGTTTCTATACGTCCACATCCGTCGCGTCCCGCACCATCACTTTAAACTTGTTGGAGGTCGCTGTAATTATAACGACGATGCGAATGCACATATAAATTTTGTTTGTTGCATTTTTGCAGTGCGAAACACACTGTCATTGTCGTCGTTTGCCGTTTGTCGTTTCCCACTTCGAATGTACTCGCAAATCTTTTGAAACTGTTTCCACTTCCCATTCCATTTCCGTTCACTTTTTATGAATGAAAATAGTTTTTTTTTTTTTTTTTTTTTTAATTTTCTCTCACTATCTGTGATGAAGCTTTACTATAGATACGCGACTAGAGTATCTACGAAGTATACTACGTATCTATCTTCTCTATATGCGATTTGCGCAAAGGAAGAGTGTATGGAGCATAATTGCAAAAAATTAACTTTCCATGCAGATTTAGTATTCCATTCAAATAGTAAAAATAAAAACGGAACTACCGTGAGTCAAGTCTAGTCGTAGGTACTCGTATGAGTCTGTCTTGTCACCGACACTCTAGAGACGTTCTCCGTTGTCGTTTTCGTTGTCGTCGACGTACTCGTAGTTGTTAGTCGTAGTCGTCTTCTCTCGTTGGCTTTAATTGTCGTGTGAAGAGTTTCATGAATGTGCCTAGAGGAACCGGATGTGATTGGAATTTTCATGGCTTGTTTTGGAAAATCCCATCGTACTTATACTCGGATAGAGTTAACGCAATTAAAACGAACCAAAGATAGATTTATGCAATGTCGTCGTCTTCACTTCATATAGTGTGAAATGTGAATGGATCGTAATTTATGGTTTAAATTTTTGTTAGCTTTATTGCAAGATGGACATTTTGCGAAATATTTTTTCCCAATGCCAGAGAAGCATAACTTTAAAAAAAAAAAGTGCACAACTGGGTCGGACGAACTTGCTCTTATATGTGTGACAGTGGTCTTGGGGTTTGCGATTTTGGCAAAAAGCAGGGAAAAAATGATATGCAATTTTATTGATCACTTAAAAATCACAAGTTAAAACGTTTTTTGAAAAAAAAAATGAAGTAAGTCATCTGATTTCGTTTACTGTTAAGAATTTAAAAAATTTTTTTTTTCAAAATCGTTCGACTAGTTTTTTTCAAAAAACAGTTTTTTTGAAAAACTTTTCGAAAACATACTCCAATTTTTTTTTTGAGTATGTCAACAGCACTTTGTAGTTTTTATCAGAAAAATAAAATTTAAAAAAAATCGATTAAACCGTTATTTTTGTTCAAACATTAAAAAATTCATCGAAATTCGTAAAATGGCGTACGAGAAAATCAAATTTCAAAAAAACCGGTGGAGGTACCGTTATAAGACTTTTCCTGAAAACTCTATTCCAACCAAAACATAGACTTTGCAAGGAAAATACTATTCAAAAAGTTTTATCAAGATCTTAGGAGCCGTTTTTGAGAAAAATTAATTTTTCACTTAAAATTGTATGGTAGGTACCGTTAGTTTTAGAGCCAGAATATTAATTCCAAAAATTCCTCATAATAATACTATGCACCAAGTTTGAAGCAAATCGGTCCAGCCGTTTAGGCTGTAGGGAACTATACAGACAGACAGTCATACTGACGGACAGACAGACAGAATTGTCGGATCCACTTTTTTTGACTTCTCTATCATCGTAATGTCATGTTTGATTGTCGAATGCTTTTTTGTACGAATTCTTTATTTGCCTTATAGTTCCTATTATCGCAAGTAAAATAAAATGCACGACTGGGTCGCACGTACTTGCTCTGTGGGTGCAATAGTACGATGAAACAAAAAAAACCTCGACAATCGTTTTCCTTCAAACTGCTATATACCAAGTTTGAAGAAAATCCGCACAGACGCATAGAGACACCCACGGACGGTATGTCGAAAACCACTTTTTTGGGCTTCTCTATCATCGTAATGTCTTGTTTAATTAAAACGATTTTTTTTTGCATGAAACCAATACTTGGACTTGCCCTATGGAGGAAGTAAAATGTAGATCACATTTGCAGATGATCGTCATTTAGTAATGATTTGAAAATGTTTTTTACTTACTTCCGGTTAATCATTTTTGAAAACTTAAAAATAGGGACAAATTATAATAATAATTAAAAAAAAAATGAAAACTGCATATTCTGTATTTTTCTTTGTCCTACGTTGGGCGCCAGTTAACTTCATTTTAATTTTATTTACTGTTTTATTCCATATATCTATGGTTGCAAACAAAAGGTCTTCCAATAAGCTACATTTGTCAAATAGGCTGCCATTTACTCAGTCTGTTTTGCTTAATTACCATGGTTGGATATAGCGTTCAACAACACAGAAAAAAAAATCATTTTTCAAAAAAGGTGTTCTATTGGGCAATGTTCCACGCTCGTCATCCATTTTACGGTCGCTATAATTGTACTACCGAGAGTAGGTACTATTCGTGTGGTGGATAAACTGGCCACCGAGATCGTGTGATTTGACCACATTAGACTTTTTCTTGTGTCGCAGGTCTATGCGAATAGGTCGCATACCACAGCGGCTTTCAAAGCCAACAAAACCAATGAAACCAGTCAAATTCATCCTGAAGTATGCGCTAGAGTCATGTAAAAGTTTACACTTCAGATGCGCGCCGCCAAGAGAAGCCGCGGCGGACATTTAAAAGATGTTATCTTCCTTTCAAACGAATAACAAATTTCGATGATATCTCACACACACTTTGTTTTATTTTAAGTTAGGAAACGCTTAATAAAAGGCCCTATACATATGTATAAAATCAACTTTTTCAGTGATTGACAGAATACACGTTTAATAACACATACAAACAGGAGGTAAAATACTGTATTTTCTATCGCATCACATTGCCCCACGTTGGGCGCCGACTAAATAAGTGGGATGATGAGAGAATGTGAATTTTTCAAAGTAACTTCTATTTAAAAAAAAAGACACACACTGCGAGCTTTTTCAAATAAGTTTGTGTTCCATAAGAAATCTCAAGAAAAAACGCTAATCAACGGATTGTCAAATGTATTCCCCCCTGCCCCTCATGAATTAAAAATTGAACAATGAATTGAATTTCATTAATAAGAGAGTGACATATGACAGCAAAATGTAAAAAGCTATTTTCTCTGTCTGGTTGTTTTGTCAATTGTCACACGTTGGGCGCCAACTATCTAAAACTCAGATTCACATGTCTAGTGGCACTCGGCACAATAATAACTGCCTCAAGAAGGAGGATGTGCGGCTGAAAATTTTCTTGGTCGATTCTCCTGCTGTGCATGGTATATAAAGGACATCTAGTCTTTTTTTCTTACAAAATTCCCGTTAAAACGTCATCTTAATACGTGCTTTCGTTATTTATTTGTCGAAAAGCTAATGTGCAGGGTAATTTCACAAGGCATATTATCTCTCCAGCAAAAAGGGAGAGGGATCTTGCAACTTATCTTTTCCAAACAAAAATTGTCTGTCCAATGAGTGAGGGTCATGGCTCTACAAATACCAGCTCTTTAAAAACTACCACTCATTGCGAACTTCCGATTAAATCATATCTCTAAATACTCATAATTGTCAGGACTTCCTGTCAACATTTACTAACAAAATCGTCTCACACGAAGACAAACTCAAAGCAAACACATCCCCCAAATCAATGCTTGCTTTGTCAATAAATACGAGTACAAAATGAATTCTCTAATATTGACACCCAAATAGCTAATCGTCATTCTTCATGGGAAGTCAGATATTGTATCTTACTATATGTAGTTTTTTTTTTTTCAACATTCATATCCGAATCAGTGTGTATAGTGGTTATGTTAACACATTAAAATTATGAATAATATATACAAAACAACCTCATCACGACACGATGATCATTTTGTATACCTACACGACTGATTCAACCGCCCGAAGGCAGCACAACATCTTATTATTTTAGAACTCAGATTAAGTTGAAGCTGAAGCTGAAGCACACCACAAAATGCTTATCCTCAATCCGATGATGCTGACCCAAAAAAAAAAAAAAAACACACACAATGTATCCGTCGAGTTTCAAGATCCAAAATAGACAAACGAACGATGACCTCCAGAACCTGTGGCCAGATATAGTCAAACCTAAAGATCATTATTGTGATCATTTTTGAGCGTTTTTGTTCATGTGATCGTTTGGTTGGTTCAGCATGACTGTGATCGACTCTCATCGCTTGCCATCATTGTGAACTTTGAATGTGGTTCTGTGAATGGAAGCGGAGTTTGGATTTTCATGAATGAATATTTTTTTCCGCTCTCAACAAAAGCTTACAACAGTGTTCCCCGGATGTGTATAGTACTACCTACTATATCCATTCACAGTTATATACATATATATAGATACTCGTGGATACCACCAGCGCAGCGCAGCAGCACCAGTCACTCATTCAGTGTAAAGTGTGTAATGGTTCGAAAAAATACGGATGACGCCGTTCAGAGAAAATTGTGTGACTATGTCATTGCCGCCATATTGACTTTGACTAAACAACACGACGACGTTGTTGATGGCGATACGATTATTTTTATTATTATTATTATTATTGTTGCTTCGATCGTCGCTTTGTTTCGTTGTGATGAGCAAAGCTTTTGTTGCTATTTATGGTGGTTACAGTACATATGGTCTACATTACATTGAAACAAATCGAGGCGAGTAGAGTATCTATACGAGATGCGTGCAGCCAACTAACCATCATCAAAGTACCCATATGACATTATAATTTAAATAAGTTTGATTAATTTTTTTTTGAACAGGAAGGCGTAGTTTAATGGCTTTGGAGTTCTTTTGTTGTTAAAAAAAATTAACGACTCATTAATTATGATGAGGTTAAAATTTAATTAGTCGACCGATTAAGTAGGCAACGACGACAATGGAGGCTAATTATCGATAATTGACAGGTAAGAAATGTCAATTAAAATTATAAAAACCTTATACGTTGCGTTAATATGCACATTACCCCCCCTCTGTACGCTTGTTTTCATTTTTAATACAATGAAAACGTTTTGAGGTAAGTTTGGTTATGCCTCATTTAAGGTTGTTGTTTTTGTTTGTTTGGGTGCTGGTCACGGAATGCCTTGGGCTTTTATCTTTTCTGTCAAACTAGGTAAATATTTTTTTTTTCTATATTACACTATGAATTGCTCAGTACCTACGATAAAATAATCACTAAAGCTATACATACTGGACATCATAAATGTAAGCTTAAGATTTTTCTAGAAGATTAGTTAGTTATTAGCCTACTGCCCAAGGAGCCAATATATTTCTTAATGTGATGAAGAATTATTATGAACAGAGAAAAGTAAAAAACAGTAGGTATGCTATGTCGTTATCCCTAGTTCCACGTTGGGCGCCAGTTAAATGGGTTTTCAATAAGGGTGGGTTTATTTTGAAATCGAATAAAAAAAGCTGAGGAAGAATTACAAACACAATTTTTTTTTCATTTGAAAGGTTATGCCGTAAGTATTAAATGTAACATTGTTCATATTCCCTCACCTCGGGTGCTTACGGTTGCACGGATCCGAATGGTTCAATTTTGAATGACTCGTATAGATCCGGCTGTATTTGAACGAAAGCATATGTTATGTTAACGGTAAGGCATTGGTTGAATTTGGTGTATTCGTTTAGACCTACCACTTACTGAATCCAGGCAAGAAAATTTATAAAAGGCACGTCACCCCTGCAAGATATAATCTTAACCACAAACAATGGCCGCCGCTGTGTGGCACGAAGCATAGCCTTATCATGACTCAACAAAGTCCTAGCGTTCAGCAAAATAGCCAGGAGATAGCAGAAAATACCGACATTATTGATAATGATGAGAAAAGAGAAGGAGAAAAAATTGTGTGGTTGAAACCACGATGGAAGTGAAACTTTTTTCATTCCAATAAATTCACTATAAAATCAAATAAACTCACCAAGAATTGTTGCTTTTCCCTTCCTTTTTTAATTCATCGTCCGATATTTTACGCACTTTTCTTGTTTTTTCACTTGTTACCCGGTTTTACATACATCATACCACTGAGCAAAACACAGATACCGCGGAGCATGTGCATGAATGAGTGAGAATATAAATGCTACACGGTCAGCTGATGGGAGCCATTGGCGCCGCCGTATACAGATTAGCGAACAAATTTGTAGCGATGCGATGGACAAAAAGTTTCAATTTACCACCAGAAAGCTCTAATACCTAATTCTAATAAATACACAATAAAAATTAAATTTACTTAATAAGAGCATTTTTCATTTAATTAGGTACAAGCACGAACTCTCTCCGCATGTTATCTCTTAGTACCAGTTTTACAATCGTGGTTCAGCACTGAACATCGTTTTTAAATTCTTGATCCGTGGGTCAACTTTATTTAATCCACCGAAATCGGTGGGTTAACTTTTGAACCACCGTCTGAACTTTAATTACGTACACAGAAACCGAGATAAATTGATTTTATATTTTAATCCGAGGATGAACCACAATTGTACAACTGGCCCTTACTCTTACGGAATAAAATTATTTCATCTTCGGATATTTTCGCAATATTTTTGGCTTTTCCCTTGTCAACCGGTTTATTTGACTCACTAGCTATATCGTTGTCCATCACGATCAAATTAGTAAACGGAAACATTTAAATTAATACAAAACACACAAATGCTGTGGAGCACGTGCTTGCATGAGTGAGAATATAAATACTACATACTACACGGCCAGCTAATGCGAGCTATTGACTGGCGCGCCATATTGCAAAATGAGACAGGTGAACCAAAAAATTTGAGGCGATGTAAAAAAAAACTAAGACTAATTTTTGAGGGGAATACGAAAAAGAGTTAGCAAAATATCTTAAAGACACAGAAGGGCGCTTGTTCAGCTTTTTGATAAAATAATTTCGTGAATTGGCGTATGAGCTAGCGAAAAATTGTCAATTGGCTAGTAACTTGATGATGAAGAGCGAATTGCTGGAGAAGACTCAGCAACATCTGTGGCTCGGGCTATACGGTTTAATTGCGTTTTCTGGATGTAAAAGCCGGCTTCTCAACAATGGCTTAAGGACTATCTTAATCTAAATGCCAATTCGACCAAAAATGAGCTTCATCGCTGAACAAAATTTTCTTGTGAAAATCGATATTAACAGGAATCTCATTTGGAGATCATTTACAGCATATACACTGCGCCTTGCCCGATGGTCGTGAGGATTTAATTCTTACACGAGTTGGATTGTGTAAGCCCACCAACCCAAGGTCTTTCCGCAAAATGTTCCATTAAGTTATTGGACACAGATTCAATTGGACACGATAGCGGATGGAATCATTCGGGTCGTCCTCGATGCTATCGTGGACTGCAGCAATAGGTGCGAAAACGTTCCATCATTAATCGAATTGAGTGTTCTTATGGACGATTGTGTCGACAATAAAATGGATGTAGTGAGTGATGCGTTCCACGAAAAAAATGTTTTTCGAAATATATTTGCAAGCGTTGTTCAGGCAAACCAAACTAAGGCTAAATCAAATGACAGATAACAAAATGGTGCTATCTACTTAAAGTTCTCTTACTTTTAGAAAACAACCTTTACAACAATGTGTATTAATGTTATTGTTTAAATTAATGAACACGATAATTCAACTCATTTTAACTTTTATAATCAAATTTTGCAAAAAAAAAAAAAAAATATCAAATTGCCAAAAGGATGCTCGTGTCCATCAAAATCAAATAAATCAACACAAAATCATCCCACTCAATAGTTTAAATATTTATCCATCACAACATAGTCATAAATAAATACAAAAGTATCTGACAGAGCACACTCTATCCAACAAAAATCTAATCAAATGAGTTCAGCACGTTCATTGTTAATTCCATTTGCAATTAACACGAGCAACAAATAAAACTTACATAAACTATTATAGCTGGCAGAGTGACTAAAAATAAATTGTTCAAATTACCAAAAATACAAAAACACAAAAAAAAAACTATCTAAACCGCCACAAACACCTCGGAGTGTACTCGTAAATTCTAAAAATAACAATTCGATATTTTTAGGATTTACACCAAATAGCTATTTTCAACAAAAAAAAAGCACAAAATTAAATTATGCATTTTGTGGAATTTATAGCGCAGAAAATGTATCTGCAAGTGATGATGTGTGAGATATTTGCAACCAAACACCAAAATTATTATTTCCACAACCAAAAACATCTATCAAGAGAGCAAAGGATGTTGTATCTTTACCTATGTATGCTCTTCACTATCTACATACATAGCTTTAGCTAGTAGTTGCCAAGGCTCGCCAGACACTCGTGCAGCGTGTAGCATTTCATGCTGCGCGTGTTTCCTATTTGCTCAGTAACTCAGTTATTTAGCACGTTGCATACAACAACACAAAAATAGCGAAATATTGTGATCATATCAATATCTCTGTGGCGACTGGCGATGGCGACTGAAGATGGCGGCTGGCGCGTATCTCAATGACAATCAAAAATTGAAATTGAATTTTCCTGTCTGACACCTATTTGTTTTGAAAATTACGAAAAATATAAAAAATACTTAAAACATTCAACACCTGATTAAACAAATGCAACACGTGTATCCCGTGTATCGCGTTTTTATTGACCCATGCACAGTAATATGCACACGCGTTACCAAGTGTTTATGCTGCTTAAGCTCAGTATACGACGGGTAGGTACACGCGGGTATTAATTGCAATTATTAAGTGGCAAAACAAAACGTCAATAAACTTTTAAACAATAATTCTAGTTGTATCTATAACTATGTCGATGTCGATTGAATTGACGATGATGTAGAACGGGGTTAAAAATTCAATAAATTGTTAATGCGATTAAATTTTTTTTAATTCAGAATAATAAGATTTGTATCGCAAGTTGGGGATTTAAAAGTCTGTTTGTGTTTGTTTTTTTTTTCAGTTTCATTTTCAGGAAATGCTTTAAAAATGTCATGTGAAAACAAAATGCAGGTAGTTTTATGGATGTTGTATCCGTTCCGTAGTATCTGTGTCTGGTAGTTGAATTAAAAGGGGTTGGGTTCTGTTCTGTTGTCTATTTTAGTTTTAGTTCTGAGTAACTGTTTCTTTTGAAAAAAAAAAAATAAAAGAAATAAAAATCGTAATAGTGTGTTGGTTCAGTTCATGTCTTTATATTGCAACGTGTTTTTCTCTAGAAAAATAATAAAAAATATAAAATAAACTCAAGTTTTACGGGTTCTTGTGTTTTATTACTCAGCAGAGTAGGTTTATGTCACCAGTCAGAGTCACCACAAATAAATATGTCAGCGTCTAGATGAGAAATAAATTAGCTGCTGGCTCATCTATTTGATGAATGGAAATTGAAACTGCAGACCTTTAATACCTAGACTAGATGGATATCGTTTTATAGTTTTTCAGATGAAATCATTAAAATTTAGACGTTTGAGACCGCCTTTTCTTCGTGACATTTGTTGAGATTAAAATATGTCGCAGTTATTAGAAATTTAATTGATTTAATTTTTAATCAAAGGCAGAGTCCGAATTTGTTGCCTTGAATTTCGATGTATCAATGTAACCTTCGATCATTTTTCGACAGAGAAATGGCGTCGACAAAACGCCTCCCTTTCCCTGGTTGCATTTCTTAGTTTCATTTAGCAACAGTACAAGAATTTTTTGTCAAACTGATTGATTTACAGGTTTCTTCAGAATTTCTTCTTTAAATGTGACATTGCCGAAATAGGTGATCACATTTGACTGTTTCCAGAAGGAGCTTTTTTAAAACAAACCCTATATCATCAATCTAGATTCCCAACCAACCACTTTGCTCGTTTCCTTAGCGAAGTCAGTAACTCGGACTTCTACCGAATTTTTTGTTCAAATCCACATTTTTGATATGAAACAATCGTAATCGTCACGAAAAATGGCATGACGCTAGATAAAAATTTTCAAAGTGTGACTGGAGCGTGTTGGGTTGTCGTTGATGTTGGTGGGGTGGTAGCATAGTAGGGGTTATGGGAGGGGGTGAACAATTGTGAATGATTGGTTGGTGGTTGTAGGTGGGCTGGATCGTTGGTGAGGGGGTCGGGAGTTGTGGAAAAAATTGTCTTAAATTGTGGGTAGTTGGTTGGAGGGAAAATTGATGTGGGGGGGTTGATGTGGGGGTGGAGTGTAGGGAAGTTGGTGAGGAAAAAAATGACGAAAATGATGGGTGGGTGGTTGTAGGTGGGGTAGGTGGTTACTGGTGGGGGATTTGGTTTGGGGTTGGGGGGAATTGACAAAAATGGTAGGTCGTTGGCTGGTGGTTTTAGGTGGGGTGGGTGGTAATGAAGGGTTGTTGGAAAGGGAGTTTGAAGGAATTACATTTTCCATTCTTTTTTTAAATAATCAGAAAAAATTGTTAAAAATGGCGGATGGTTGGCTGGTGGTTTAAGGTTGTGTTGGTGGTGGGGTGGTTTTTGAGGAGGGTGTTGGGGGTGGGTGAGACACAATTTACACACATGATGGGTATTTGGTTGGGAGTTGGTGTTTGGGGTTGCGAATTGGTAGGGGGGGATATTGACAAAAATGGTGGGTGGTTGGTTGTAGGTGGGGTGGGTGGTTGCTGCTAAAAATTTGTCAAAAATGGTGGATGTTTGGTTGGTGGTTGTAGATGGGCTGGGTGTATGGTGGTTGTGGGGGACTTGGGTTTTGGGGAGGGGAGGGGGAATCGACAAAAATTGAAGGTATTTGGTTGGTGGTTGCAAGTGGATTGGGTGGTTACTGGTTGGTTGGTATTTGTAAGTGGGCTGGGTGTATGGCGGTGGTGGTGGGATTTAATGAGTGGTTTGAGGAAAATTGCATTGCTATTTATAAATAAATGAATGACTAATTGTTATTATAATAAAATAATAAGACAAATATATTGGTTTTATTAACGAAACACTAAATTATAAAGAAAATTTTCAATTTACTTTTCTTTGGTGGTTTTTAAAAATAATGAATTAATGTAAAATTGAATGTATCACATCTGCCGGGCGTCCCGTGACGGCAATTTTTTTTCTACGGGGGTTACTGCCTCTAGAAAGTGAAAAATCTTTCAGGAGTAAAACTCGTCGGGAAAAGTCTATTAACCGTTCTGAAATTGTAAGTCCCGTCCATTCCTGAAGGGAATCAACGCACACTTATTAATGGTTAAGATTGAATAAGACTTCTGTGTGGGACCTGCCTCACAGCATCTTGACACACACGGCCAAGAAGGAAATTGAAGAACAGGATTAGAGCTGCTAAAATAGAGCTACCGGCGCAGTCTACCAGTTAAACAGGAAAGAATGAGATCGGCTTTTATGAAAGAAAAGAAGAGAACTGGAAAGACGAGCGTTTAAATCAATTGAAGAAATATATGAAAGTTCTATTAAAGGGTAAAAATATTCGTCCAAGGGATACACAGCCCGAACGAAAGCCTGTATAGGGGTGGAAATGTCGTAGTTGTTGGTGCTGAAAGAACACTTCTGGAGACGGTTAAATGTCGAAGAAAACCAACTAATCGCTGTGGCAGAATTATGCATTCTAATTGGACGATGCTATCGATCCATTAGGTCACAATAAAGTTCGGGTAGCGATGCGATATCTAAACTAAAGTCCAACAAGGCTGCTGGAGCATATGGCCTTCCGCACGAACTCTTCAAAGCAGCGGGAGATGATTTGGTGTGGAGAATGAAAGTCGGGCATGAGCCCTATGCTTAAAAAAAGAGAAACGTCTGAATCCTTTTGCGCGAAAACTGAGGTTCACTTTAAGTGTGGTTTCAGACAACTATCGACCAAATTTTTTACACGTAGATTTTTGAAAAAACCCAAGAGAGACCTATATAAAACAGGACAAATACAAAAAAAATACAGTTGATTTGTGTACATCGAAATCTTAGAGTGTACTTTAGGAAAAGTACCTACGAGTGGAGTAGAAGATTGATCCCATAAAATCGATTTCCGCTCTCAAGTACAGAAGGAACCATGCCACTCTCTGATCCCAATCCGTTTCTGAGCATATGACCACAGGAGTATCATTGGAAAGGGGTGCAAATACCCTCTGAATCGCTTTACCAAAAGTTACAAGTTTAATTAGCGGGATAAATTCTCGCCTTTTAATGTAGTATGACAATTGACAATGCACGAAGTCTTGTTTATTCTTAACCTAACCTTACAAACATAGGCTGGGTTAGTTGAAACAGTAAAACTTTTTTGGTGGATTTTGAAGCTGAAACATGGCTTTCATGTTTAAAAAGGGTGCTGGTGAAAAGGCGTAGGTCATGGGGTCATCGGCAGTATCTAAATGAGAAATGACTAAGTTTGTCAAACGGATTTCGTGACACGTCTTTTTCGTGACGCATTTTCGTTACATCGACTTTTAAATCACAACAGTTCTAAAAAAAACTTTCACTTCAAAAAAATTTCTTGAATTTTTGAATTTGTTGAAGATTTATTAAAATAATTTCTGTGATTAATTCTTTCTTCTTTGTTTTCAATAGCTTCAAATAAAAACTAGCGACTTGAATCAATTTTAACAAGGTTTTATCATTTGAAATCATTTTGTTGTATGCAATAAACTTTCGGCAACACTAATAAATCAATAAATTAAAACATCAAACAATTAACAAAAAACCCAATAATGATTGTATACATTTTGGCATCACAGTTCCTTAACCTGGCAATAAAATTGAGCTGACTAAACACATAACATTTTTGAACTATGGAATTTTAGATACAAAATTTTAAATATAGTTCAATTATTCCATTATGATAGGATAGATTTTTGAACTTTCTAGACTTTTGAGATTGTTTTATAAAAAGGAATTTGTCTTAGTCATTCCTTGTGGATTTTATGAATGTCGTTAAAGTGATAAATAGTTAACAATCTATAAACAATTTTTTAGAGTTTCCACAAAAATCAGTCTGAATCATTTAAAAAACTTGGTAATTTGTTACTATGATTAGTTTTTTTTTTGTTATCTAAAGAATTTTTTCAAGTTTTTTGTCCTTGAATCTGTAATCAACAAATTGTGAAGATTGCATTACTATTCCATAAAAGCAGGCACTTTTTCGGTGTGATTATATGCTTTTTTTCTATGAAATATAGCTATATAAATATATTTGAAATGAGTGTTTATTTACATTTATTTTATAAATTGCTTTGTAAAAATATTGTAAGGCTAATATTGTGCATATGCCAATATTATATTATTTCTGATGCGACTCAGCCAATTAGACCAATTATATCGACCAATAATCTTCCACAGCGAGTAAATGTGCTTATTGTTCCCATAAGCCAGATTTAACATAACCCCACAAAAACCAATCAAATGGGATCAAATTTCACGATCTTATGGGTAAATAGGTCCTTGTCTCGATATTGATTGTTCATTAAAGGTTTCCATCAGTAATAAGTTGTAGGAGTCGCTGAAAACGAATAAGGAATCTAGTTTTTGATGAATTGCTCGTACATTTTTGAATAATTTATTTTCTATTTCGTTTGGTACGTTTTTCAATTCTAACAAGTTATTGGTCAATCAAAAAAAGAAGTAAAAGAAACAAAATAAAATAATAGGTGCTCGTACTGCGTTTTCTAAAATTTGTAGTCTAAGTCACTTTCTAAACGCCTAATGTTTGAGAAATCTTATGTTTTTGTTTCCATTGGCTCCGTAACTAACTTAACTGCCGTAGGGACCTTTAGAAAATTTAAATCAAAATAAAACTAATTTTCAACCACAAAACTTAAAAAAATGTGCCTTTATGTAAAACAGTTTAATTATTTCTTTAACCGCAAAAACAAAATTTTGTTTTGGGTCAGCTAAGCAATCAAACTATAAATAAACATAATTTCGCCAAGATGATCTCAAAATAATTATTTTAATTCAAATCATTTGAAAAAAAGAAATATAACTCATTAATTATTAATTTAAAATTCATAAAAAGTAATTTAAAAATTTAATTTGAATATACATAAATTCTTTTTGATGATAAAACATCAAAAACGACACGCGAATTCAATCAATATTTTAATAAGTTTTCGTTAATTTTTATTCATTTTTGTTTTGCTTTTAAGAAGCAAAAACTAAATGTCCACCATACGGTACTTATCCAATTTATTACTATCTTCACTGACTAGCAAAACTAAATTTAAGGCGAAAACATTGGTTTCTGGGTTTGAAGATAAAAACATTTTTACTGATTCTTAATCAAACTTTTTTAATTTTGCGAGATATACATACATATAACTAGAAGTTTGTCAGAACAGCATGACTTTTTGCGTTTCTGCAAAATTTGACCGTGAAACATTCATATCGCCAAAATTTTGTATGTATATGATGAATGTTTAAGTTTTTTCTTTTTGACATCGAACAGCTACGACTACGATTTTCATAGCTTGAAAAGAATTTTTTATAGTTTGAAACTTTTTTTTCTGGAGAAATCAGTATTCTCGATAAAAAAAATGTAATTGAATGAACGAAGTGTACGAGCTTTTAGTTAATATTAATCATAGGTACAATCAAAAGCTGACGTTCACAAAACCAAGATTCTTGTAATATCGTACATTCAGAGTCTTGAATTTTGAAACCTCTCTATCTTAAAAATCACACATCAGACTGATGCTCCTATAGTAATATTTTTTATTTGTTTTAGACACTACTCGAAAAAGTTATAAATCCGCGAAGATAAAATAATTTGAGAAAACAATGAAATATAACATTGCGATGACAGAGAGGAAATTCATCCCAAAATTGTTTCTGTCCGCACCCCTGTAGCCTAAGTGGATTAAACTTTGTGGATATTACCTATTTATTAAGTACCTATATATAGGTTCAAAAACAATGGTACTTGTCATAAAATCGTTAACAATAAACTTTAACTCTCCCAAAAAATAGTTACTATTTTCTCGAGAGAAATTTTTCGGGATTTGTCTCATAACGGTACATCGAACTGAATTTTTAAATCAGACTTTCTCTTTCTAGCTCTTTAGTTAAGAAAAACCTTATTTTTCTTCAAATCGACTTGAACGATTTTGGTAAAACTCTCTGAATGGTGTTTTGTGTATAAAGTAGGTAAAGTGTATTTTCAGGTGAGAGTATGGATTTAAAAAAAAATTAAATATAATTTCGTGTATATGCATAATGCCGATTCCAATTGAAGGTATATCTTCATTCCCCTCAAACTGCCAATTAATTGCACTTACGTCCCTTAATTCTACTAGTAATTTGATAAACCATCAGATCAAGAAATATCTTGAGAAATGGAAACAACATGGCCACTGGTGATATGATGGTGTATATATCTTATCCAAAAGTTGAACCATTCTTAACATTAATTTGGAGAAAGTAGTCAGATCATAGCCCTTGATATTTCAAAATCGTTTGATTTCGCAAAATGTCAAGTTTTTCTGAAAAAAAAAACATGGTTGTCAGTAAAGTCGGTTTACGGACGATAATTTTACGTGATAACCAGTTCACAAAAAACTTCATGTGTATAGGTATCTCTGAAACCACCCAACCTACCTACAACCACCCACCATTCTTTAATTTTTGTCACCCCTTGAACACCAACCTCCCGCCACATACATCAACAAACCAACAGCCCACCATTTTTTCCTCCTACCCCACACAGTAAATCCCCCTTCCTAACCACTACCAATCACCCACACCAACTACACCCAACCACCCACTATTTTTGACAATTTTTCCTCTTCCCGACACTACCCCCCCCCCCCCAACATCCTGGCCCACACACACTCCCACCACAATCTACCAACCACCCAACACGCTCCCCTCCCACTTTATCGACTTTCTAGGCTATGAAAGCAGCTAGGTAACGTGACTGTGACTGTGACATTTGTCTGTGCGTGCTGCCCATATATTCCAAACCGATTTATTAGACGTTATCACGTCAAAAAACGACGCAACAATTTTTGGTTAAAAAAAAACCATTAAGAACCAATTTGTTTCACTTTAAAATCACCGTAATGTATTTTTGTACCTATAAATGAGAGATGCATTCCTCTTTAACTTACCTTAATTCCCCATAACACAAAAAACACTACCTATTCAAAAAGTTTTATCAAAATCGTAGGAGTCGCTTGTAAGAAAATATAGTTTTTCAATGGAAACCATATGGCAGACAAAAACCTCAGTTTTTGTTGTCATGTTTGATTGTCCAAATTTTTTTTTGCTCGAATCCATAACTTGCCCTATTGTTCGTAATAATCGCAAAGTAAAAAGGATAATGATGTGCAGAGTACCTACCTCACCTCGAAATACAAAAATAAAAGTCTTATTGACTTATTGAAGCATACAAAAAAGCGCAATTTTTATTATCATCCCCTTGACTTAGTGCGTCGCATGGCAATGCGCAATTTGCAAATCGTGATATTTATAAAATACCTCGGCTATTTTTTTGTTTGTTTATATTTATCATTCTACTCGCACAAAATCAAACAAAATAATCATAAAATTCGCAACAATTTCCACGCGCAATATCATCGCAAAAATCATAAACAACGCTCTTTCGAATGTGCCACTTATCATCATCGTGCAGACTAAATTAATCCTAAATCCCAAATAAGTTGGCTGGCTATAACTACACGGTGCACTAAATCAAAACACAATGATGTGTCATAAAAATCGGCGACGTCCTCCAATTTCTATCCGTGCTAGTAGGCATAATAATATAGAACACAAAACACACAAAAACGCTTTTTTTATATGAAAAAAAAAAAGAAAACTATAAAGTAGTAACTGCGATTCATGATTTGTCGTTTTTTTATTGCGATTAAATGCTACGTGAGTTAAGAGCGTTACAATTCCGTATCCGATTAGCTTATAATTGCTTTACAAAACGCCTGCCTCTGATAAATCAAACAAGTGGTTAGTTCGGTCATACGGTGAATATTTTCAATTTAATCTGTAAAACAAGTTAGATAGGTACTCGAGTAGAAGATACAAATAAAATGAGCAACTACATTATGACTGCGCAGCACAAAGCCTATAGGGAAATAATATTGACATAACACACATATCTGACGTGCGTGGCGTGCGTCGTTGTTGCCTCGCTGCTGGCGTCATGTAGCTCGTTCGCCCGTTCAAATATCCAGTTCACCTAACGTATTTATACATACGTGTAAAAGTGCCGCCGTTCCGCTCATTCATCATGACGAGGAATAAGTTTCTGAAGATTGAGACGGTATCGGCAGCTTTTTTTTCATCTTCGATCAAGTGTCTTTGCAAATAAATAACTTCGCTAGATCTTTTACGTCATCAGACAGCAAGTGGTTTATAAGGACAGGTACTTCGGATGATTGTGCGCCCGCCGTGTGGCACTGGCCGCACGCTCTTATCACGCGCATCTATTATTAGACGCAAATAATTTCAATAGCTGTTCTTAACGATCACTCATCATGAGGGGCGGGTTGTTTTGTGACTGTAATTTCTACCCCTAGTCCTAATGCTATACTAGATACTGCGACAAACCAAACGACCGAATGGCGAAATACCTAGTAGCGTTTTTGATGAGCGTGATAAGCTAATTACGATGGAATCAAGCAAAATGTCGACAGCTAAGCAAAAAAAAAAAGTGCGCATTAGTTTCGTCTTGGTGTTTCTTCGGTCGCAGAATGATCAGAACGATCAGAAGATACAGATTCAAAAGTGTTCTACTCCTAAGTATATTATACCTTGATACTCTACTCGACGCGCGTCGATTCTTTTCTTTGTGCGGTTGTGGCAGTAACATCAGTTTTGGCGTTGATACTTCACTCTACGCTCTGTCATCTGCTTCTCGCTCGCAGATAAATCATCAAGCTGATGGGATTCCAATTAGGAAGACAACAATTGAAATTCATTTGTCAAACATTTGAAACTACGTAGTACTTAACCTATACTATCTATGTATTTATTAGATACACCAAAGTACTTACATAGATACTTTGTAGCGCGTGCAGATGGATGAATCGCGGTATAAACAATGCGACAGGTGATAATTGCAGCTTATATGTTCCCTTTTATTTGACTAAGCGATGTTGGTGCGGTGGCGGTGGTGGTGGCGCGACTCGACGAGGCATTGTCGTTTCGTTTCGTAAGGTGACTTGTGGTTTAGTATATTAGACTTTGATCGTCTGGCACGATCGATGGATGGACTAGCATTATCGGTACAGTCTTGAAGCAATTGTACTTTACTTATGTAATAAAATAATAATACAAAAATGCGATGATTAGAGGGTGTTTTGGTAGGGGAAATATGGAGACACTTGGAGTGAGGAATAAGGAAGTTCACAATCTACGCCGCATTACTAACTTACATGAGCACAAGTGGTTGGGTGATTTTTTTGTTTTTAGTCGCAGCCAATTGCGAGGTTTTATGTTGGTTATCTTACAAGTTTGTGAAGAAATATTTCGACGTGATGTCGTGTAAGTTACCCCTTATCGATGTGTGCTCATTACCTACTGTATAGGTATGGATGGACTACTTGATGTAATTTTTAATCAACATTGCAAGAGGCGGGATTCCCCTTCAAAATTCATATCATATATACGGCTACTGGGTTACGGAATGTTTAGAATTTCACAACTAAAAAGTATTATATTTTTAAAAGGAATTTGTAGGTAAAACATAAAGGGTGTTTTTTTAAAACATAGAACTTTAAATTGGCAGCACTGTTCTCATTGACATCCATTTTGTTATGTGCCATGTGCTTAACAACGCATGTAAATTGTGCAGTTTTATTTCAAAAACATGGTTCTGTTGGTGAATCGCATCACCCACTGAGTCGATTTTCATGAAAAAGTTTTGTTGAGCGATGAAGATCACTTTTTGTTGAATAAGCAAAACGGCCGCATTTATGGAGTGTAAAAAATCCTCAAGCCATTGTTGAAACGCAGGTTACATACAGGACAACTGAAAGTTTGTTGTGATTTATGGGCTGGTTGATCAGTAGTCCTTACTTTTTTTCAGACGGGCTATGGTCGATCAAGGACTTTTACGTTCCTGAATTCAATCGCCTTGATGAGGTGGGTGGTTTTAAGAAGACGGCACAACATCTCACACAGTGCACACAATTGATCTGTTGATGGAAGTCTTTGATGAGACCATAATTTAGACCTTTTGACCTGTGAGTTAGTCTCCAAGATCGTGCTATTTAACACCAATAGACTATTTTCTTTAAGGGTACGTAAAACCGATTGTCGACTTGGAAAACCGCACGGTATTTCAGACGAAAGTGTAAAAGTGCTGCAAAGAGTGATGGAAAACTGAACACCAAGATTGAACTACAACAGAGCCAGCTTTGGTGGCCATATGTCAGAAATCATATTCAAATAAAAAATTCAAAGAATTATTCTACAAAAGATGTCAACTTAAAGGCAATTAATACAATTTATTTGTGTTTTATTTAATTTTATAGTTCAATACCTACCTCTAAAAAACACCCTTTATAAAAAACAGGGTGAGATGATGAACTGAATCGGTATTGCAACTGGGTCTGAGTTTGTGTACAGGCAGTTAAGTACCAGAGAATAGTTAATTTTACAGGACATAATGGGAACTTCATCAGCCTTCTTAATTCACTCAAGGGGTTATAAATACCCTTTTAATGAATCAACACAGTACAAGCGTTTGATGTTGTCTATCATAATATGATCAAGAGAGGGAAAAATCAAGGGGAGTTAAACATACCACATTCTTGTTGTGCGGCTAAAAAATGAGTATCACACTTAACAGTGTATTCCTAATAGAGCGAGTATTACGGGGAACAATACTACATCTGGGTTATTTGCTGGAGCAACGCTTATAGAAATAAGAATAACATAAGAGCAAAGTTCAAGTAGAATACATGTAACTAGTAAGGTTGATGTCTCTGCATGGTGCTTGAATATCTATTGGTGCCTTGTTGATTCCAATATTTCTCCATCTAATATGAAAAAGATGCAGGATAAGATGAACAATAAAAATTAAGCTAATGCGAGGACATATCGAACTAGAGCTAACTAATTTCACAAAGAGTAATGTGAGAGTGTACTTTGCTCTTTTAGGTAGTTTGATACCACCTTTTTAAGACAACAGAACCCAGGGCTGTTAATGGATGAAATGGCCATTAATTTACTACGTCAGCCATATACTCGTAACGGCAGAAGGAAAAGAAGCATGGTGCCTCTGAGTCAGTAGTTTCTGTGGATAGGTCTAAATAGGACAGTAAATATCAGTATCAAAGAAGATTATTTGCCTGATATTGTTGCTTCTGTCAACTTATGAGAGTTAAGTTAAGAAATGTGACCAAAATCAACATTTTTCATCTTTGAATTTTTTTTTCGTTTTGGTAGTCACTTTTCATGTTGACCGATGGTCTTGTGTGATTGAAGAACTTATCGCGTCAAGACAATAATTATTAGTATAAGAAATATCAAATTGTATAATATTGTATCAATCGTTTGATTCTATTTTTATTAAGCCCAGTATCTTGGAGGAACAAAAAATAAAATCAAACATGACATATTTTTTCAATTTTCTAATTTTTCTGCTTGAAGCTCATCGGCATGTCTACAATTCGCGGTTTAAACACTTCCGTACGAGTATTCTCAATTTCAATGTTTGTTTTTTGTTCATTTCTCAACACTTTGTTCCTCTGTGGGAAAAAGGACTTTTATTTGGGAGGATGAAGGAAAAAAACTAAGCTTTAAAACCAAACAAGTAAGCACACTTCTGGTTATGAAATATATTTTGATGAGATACCATAAACAAGTATTGCCAAGCATTGAAAGCTGCATGCCATAAAAAAGAATATATTTAATGGCCTTACAACATCTTAGAGTAGTCACGTTGCGTTGTAAGAATGTATGTAATTAAGTAATTGAAACAACAATGTAAAGTAATTAAATTAAGTTTAAAAACCGTTTAAATAGTTTCTAATGAGGATGAAATAAAAAATGCTAAATGGAATTCGAACATAAAAACTGAATTCAAAGTGAATTTAAAGAATCAAATAATTGAACCAAAATTGAAGACACTAACAAAAAAACTATTAAAAAGTACTAAAACATTTTACGACATTCAAATTTAGAGACCTTAATTGTATCTACATTCTTATATTTTACATTATCTGAACGGTGATTTGTAATGTATGATCAGATAGATACACTACACACCCATATTGCTATTAAAAGAAATTGATCTTTCCCCTTTAAGTTTAGAAAACATAAAACGGAAATTCCAATGTTGTGATGTTAGAGTTGGCGGTTTATAGTTTAATGATCCTAAACATCGAACATGGATTGGTAAATAAATTCCTTCAAACACTTTAAGACACTTGTAGTTTTTTTTTTTAATAGTCAAGACTAGACTAGGGTATAGCTTTCACCAATTAATTAATTCCGTTCAAATTTAAAGAATAAACTTGAATAAAATCCAAGAATAATTGTGCTACCTACAAGTCAAACAATAAACGAGAATTCGACGATTTATAATACAACAAAATTATTTAAGGTGTTTCCGCGGAAACAAAAAAAAATTTATGAAGTCTTGATGAAAGTTCGTAGATTTTGGCAGACATAACTTTGGGATCCTAGCTGCAAGAAAACTACCGCTTGTCTCAGAAACAATCTGTAAGGATTGGAAATTGATCAACTATTGCGTAGAGTTGAGACCACTGCATGGTAGCTTCCCAAAAGCTTGAATCTTCTTCCGACAGAACTGATTTTAATGTTATACCCTTTAAATTGGCTGTGTTTTTCACTTGTTCTCTTACAATTCATTATTTTATGTTGCAAAGTATCATTATCTCCAAAAAAGCATTGTTTTCCAAAGCTATAAATAGTATCTACACAAACAACAGAGGTGGTCCAAGGATGCTTCCCTGTGGGATACTGGTTTAAAATTTCTTTTGGCCCAACATGTGCCCATTGGAATAAATTTAATTGGAAACTTATTTCAAAGATAAAAAACAACCATTCAAAAGAATATGAAACTGCCCATTTTGTATAGTTCAAATAGATTTCAAACAAGTTGACATCCCTTCAGTCAAAATTTACCACCATTAATTTAATATTCCAACTACAAAAGATGCTGTCTAAATTCAGTCTTGTGTCGCAAAAACCAAATCGAAAATGATCAATGACTTTCTAAATGACAACTGTAAAAGTAAAAATGCGATACCTGGCGGCAAGTAATAGTACCTTACTATAAGAAAAGATATGACCAGCACTTAGCATGAAACTTGTTCACTTGTTGTTCCCTGTACCATGTAGTGGGTAGAATAAGAGTGGCAGATTGCTGCGCCGAAGGTTCTGGGTTCAATTCCCGATTTCACATGAGTTTTTGTTAAAGGGGACTGCATCTGGAAGTGAAGAATTATCAAAGTGTAAAACTTGTCTATGAAAAGCAAGCCGTCACGGGACGCCCGGCAGATGTGAAACATTCAATTTTAATATTAGAATTATTCATAACTACTAAAAACTGTTAAAGAAAAGTGGAGTAAAATAATAAAACAAAATCTGGGCTGACAAAAACCCTCCACCATTTTTGAAAACTACATCGACAATTTTTTTTTCTGATTGGTGAAAAAATGGGAAATGCTCACCAACCCTCAACACCCAACCACCCACCCACAATTTTTGTCAATTTTTCTCTCCGACCAACTACCCAATATCAACCCACCGCACACCAAAACCCCCAACAACACCAACCACCCAGCCCACCTACAACCAATAACCAACCATCCACCATTTTTGACAATTTTTACCTCACCCCAACCCCCACCACGAAATACCCTAATCAGTAATCACCCACCCCAGCTACAACCACCAATTAACCACCCACCACTTTTGTCAATTTTTTCCTCCCCCCTCCCCAAACCTAATCCCCGCACCTAAAACCAACCACCCACCATTGTTGACAATTCCCCCCCCCCAACCTCCTCCACTACTACCCCAACAACGACCACCCACTCAACACAAAATTTCATCGACTCAGTTCATTTTTCTATTCTATCATAGATTTGATTGGCCGGATGGCGTCCGAGTGTCATGCCATTTTTCGTGACGATTATGATCGATTTTAATGCCTAGGTGCGCCAATAGATGTTTCACATCAAAAGTGCATCTTTTCAAGTCGTTAGGATCCAGGGGTAATTATTGTATTGTCCATTTCTGCAACGCACACGCAGGAACAATTGAGAGTGTGAGTGTGAGTCACTGTAGGCCTTGTCCCTGAGGAGCTATTTGTTTGAGATTTTTGATTGTTCATATTTAACCTCTTCAAAAATAAGTGCTGTTTGCGCACCCTTAAATTTGGAGAGATGATGGAAGGACAAGCCACTTGTGTTTTATCTGTTAGACAATAGTACGCCTATTCAATATGGGCTGAACATTATATTATTATGCATGCTAGGTGTCGCTGCTATCTTCACCAGAGTGTATTTTATTTAAGCAATTGAAGTTCAATGGACCAGAGGACAACGCAATCAAACGTCACCATGTATAGATTCTTAATACAATCGAGTCAAAACAAAACTACAGTTGGTTAACCACCACGCCTTAATTCATGACGTACATATGTTTACAGTCATCCATCAATGTTTACGAAGTGTATCGCAAAATCTAGCTAACAGTCGTTCGAGTATTGACTTAATCTACAAGCTGGCTAGGGGTCGGGTGGCTGCTTGCAGATATCCACCCCTTACTCTTGATACCAGTTTTAATTTTTATCATCATTTTAACGGGGGTAAACAATAATAAAAAATTAGCGCGTAGAAAAAAGGGGTACCCCAAAAAAAAAATAATCATTTCCCCAAAATAATCAAACAACTTTGGGGTTCCATCCAGTCGTCCAAACCCCAACACGTGCCTCCTCTTCGAACAACCTTTAACGAAATTTCTTCACCTTCTATAGGTACTTTGGAAGGAAATTGTCGCCACTGCGACGGTGATAACGGTACAAAATTGTGATTGTTATTATTTCCTTGAATGTCAGTTGGTTGTTGGTTTCGTCGTACTTGTCGTAGTCATCGTTCTCGCATATATTCGTATTCGTTTTTTAGTATCCAGTTTGAGTTGCACAAGAAAGTTTTTTTTTTTTTTTTTTTTAATAAAAAAAAATAATCCGTCTTATCTTTGACGCACTGGCACTGGGTGTCGTTGGTGGTGCCTCATGGTTTGACAATTAAATGTCAGGCACGTGTTTGCATTCAAGTTCATTTGACATTGGTTTTGGCATTAGGTGTGTATGTATATAGTAAAGTATCTCAGAATTATTGTCTTTGCACAAATGTCGTGTGAAATTTTATAGATTGTGATTAAGCAGGTTCTAATGCCTTTTACCTGACTAATTGCATTTCTTCTGGGTTTATGGAGCACATTCTCGTGTCTCGTGTTCGTGTGTGAGATGAGTTTTTTTTTTTTTTAATTTTTATTTTATTTAAGATTTCACTTAAGAGTTTGTTATGGAAAAAAACCAGAGATTCAAAGAATAAACAGCCGCAATAAGAAGATTCATAGTATATGTATGATTATAGTATATCTACGAGTATAGAAGAAACATATGTATTTATTTATTTAATTATTTGTTCAATTTTGTTTTCCATTAGCTAGGTATGTATTTATTTAATATCAGTCAGCCCCAGCACATTGGCGCCAGGTAAGGTTTTTTTTTTTTAGATGTGGTTAATGTTATTGTTATTATTTTCAATTTGTTTCTATTTATTATTTTTTTTTTTTTGCTGTTTTGAGCGGTTTTATCTTTGAAATATAGTTTGCCTGTCAGTTAAATAATATTGGCAGTAGGGGTATCAGATTTGTATTAGAAAATTTCTGTTTGTTGCGAAATTGAGTTAGTAGGTGATTGGACAATGAATTTGCACATTTTAGAAGAAATTAAAGTTACCGATCATAAACATTAAATTCTAAAAGGAACGTATTTTTGATGGAAGTAGTTTTGACACAACAATAATATTTCCAAGAATTGGATTTCGAAAATAACGAGTTATTTTTTAGTCTAGGACTCACCTCCAATGAAATGAAATGTGTATTTTTATTTCATTTCAAGTGCGAACTGAAAATAGTGGCAGAATGACTATTCAAGTTGGTTAATTCAGAGTTTACGCGGGATGAAATCTCATGTACTTATAAGAACTGAAACATTCAACAGACAACACGTAAGGGAGCAGAAAAAACAAACGTGTACAGACACTTCAAAAAGTGAAACAAATCAGTTTAGTCACTGAGATGCAGGAAAAAGCTCATATATGTATATGAATATCAAGACCACTCCCAAAACTACGTACCAAAAGTAGAACACAACAACTCCAAAATTATGAGTAAAATAATTTATGTAATAATATGCTGAAAATGTATACAAGTCGATGAGTGTTATGTTCCCTCGACTGATTTTGATGAAATTTTCAATCAAGCTTTTTACTAACCCAGCGGTTGATCCTGTTTAGTTTGGTGGCAATCGGATCATTATTTTTTTGTTTGTTGGCAATTTTGTGAGTGTGTCGTGTACTTCGTATTTAATTTATTTATTTATATAAAATATTCTTATTTAGGGAAATATCAGGTAAACTTTGGTGACTCAATTTATCAATAAAAAATGATAAATAATTTATTTTATGCTAAATAGGTCAGTTCCTCTTTTTATTATTTTTTTTTTTTTATTAATTTTTTCCTTAATCCAATTTTTATCCACATTTTCTAATTTATTTGAAGAATTCAGTAGGTACTATAAACTCCACCTAAAGGACAAATCAAATGCACGACGGGGTCGTACGAAGTTGCTCTTTGTGCTAGATATTTGCATATTATTTAAAAAAAATAATTATTTAGAAAAATATTTATTATTTTTTTTTAGGAGTTAAGAGTTTTTTGAGGAAATCGTTCGACTAGTTTTTTTTCGCGATTTTTTTGTTTGTAAAACTTTTCGAAACTTGTCATTATAAGAAAATCTGTAGTTTTTATCAGGCTAAAATACTTTTAAAACTTCAATCTACCGTTTTCGAAATATTTCGAAAATTAAATTTTTCTTAGAAAATTATTAAAAATCGAAACGATTTTTGAAAAATTAACTTTCTTCATAAAAACACGAACAAATTAGATAAATGATCGCCTGTGCAATCGTGTGATGATCGCAAAGCTAGGTTCTTTGCTTTGTGACAGGCTCGGTTATTTTTGAATAGTTTGCCAACAAAAAATTCGAAGGGATACAACAAAAATATTACTTAATTACGTTTTACTTTGAAATAAATTAGTTTGAAATTTTATTTTTAATTTTTAATTTTTTTTTCAAAATTTTGAGTTTGAGAGTTAATTTTTCGAAAACGATTCACCAAAATAACTTTATTTTAAAATACAATAAAAAAAAGATTTCTGGCTTTACTAAAAGGAATGGCATGGGCATTGTAGTATTTACCATTATTTTTTAATATTTTTTTTCAATTTAAGTATTTTTTAAAGAAAATTACCTTCCCGGCTAAACGGAGGACAATAGATCCCCTTTTGATACGATTTTTTTCTTGGCTTAACTCAACCTACTCGCTCTTGCTTTTTGATGCACCTTATACCGATCACCCTGTATATTCGCACTTTGAATAGCCTTTTAATTTCATACAAACTGATAATGTTTATTACTTTGTATTAATCTTTTAGCATCTATCAATTGCGCATAAGATAAATCGTTTGATGTTTTCCAACACGTGAACACGCAACATGGTGCAATAATATATATCTTATACATTATTTATCTGCATATGGTCATTGTTTTATAATGTTTGTAAATGACCAAACGCCAAACGTATTTGAAATTCTTAATATTTATCCAGCAAGTTCTGCATAGGGTTACAGTGAGCCAATTTGTGAAAAATAAGTGCATTTTTAATTTTTGTTTTATTTCGTTTTTAAAACTTTGGGTTGCAAAATAAAATTTCAAAAATCTAATTATTGTGAAAATTTGATTTGGGAATATATTTATAGTGTTTTTGTGGCATTGGAATGGTTTGAAAGGATAAACCCTTTTTGTAATTTTTCGTTTTTATTTCAAGCGATTCTATCCGTTGGTACTGTTTTTTTTTTTTTTTTTTGTTCATCCCACCCTGAGTGGACTCTTTATTGTCTATATTATATATTGTGAAAAAATAAATTTTCTTTAGCTTATCAGATCACAGATGTATATAAGATTTCCCATGATTTGATATAATGGATTCTGGCGATCTAGTATTACACGCTTAAAGGCTTAAGAAGGGTTAAAACTAAATATTAAGGTTCAATACGCAACTTGGGTAATAATTCTTACCAAAGAAATACAAATTGGATTAAATCAAGCCGCCTTCAAAAATGAAATTTATTTTTTCCAATCAAATCATTAAAAGAAACCATATTTTCTAAAATAATAACGTATATTTTCAAAAAATTTAATTGTAAAAGGAATAAATTTATTTCCAAAATGGTGAATTTCAGTTGCAAACAGCAAAACGGTGCAATTATTATGTTCTTATGCTCAACGATAATGTGGAATCCACGCGTATTGCGTCAGCATGAATAAATAAAAAAAAAAGCATGCTCAAGTGTAGCGAAACCATCATACTCGTAACTATTAGATACATATTTCTGCCAACTACATCATCGAGCAAATTCCAAATAACAAGTCATCGTTATTTTTCAATTATTTTTTTTAATTTTTTTTTTTTGCATTTACAAGCAAAACAAACATCAATTACTGCTGATTGTGTCATATTTTGTACGAGTATTTGTATATTATGAGGGGCTTAAAAAGGGGGTTAAACGTTAAATAAAAGCAACGTTTCTGGAGAGAGAAAGAAAAAAATCATTTTTCGCGCGCAAATATGTCATTAATGTTTGTTCCTGTATTCTTCATAAAACTGCCTTATTCGAATCGACCATCACTGCATAACTGTGAGTATGAGTATAGGGTAGGCATGTTGGGAGGAAGTTAGGTTCTGCCTGCACGCGTGCGGCTTTGCAAATTAACAACGAAGCTATATGTGACGAAGTAATTATATTTTGAAATAGAAGTGCGATAATTGTGTGTGTTTGACGTCAATTGGCATTCAACAATTTTATCATAATTCCAAGAAGCCTCTTCCGAATTAAAAATAAATATAATAAAGTGTGAAAGTGTGTATGTAGGTACCAACATGTAATATTTGTGCGAATTCATTGGAACATGGAACAAGCAGAATGTGGGTATTGTGCAAGTATTTATTTTTCTGACCCAATGACTTGTTTTTTTATAAAGAATTCAATATGTTGAAGAATGTGGAAATTTTGGATACGTAATTTTCTGAAGAACTCACTCAAAAAACGCATAACTAAAAAAACTTGACTCAAAGAACTACCCATAATTTATTTATCTTGAATGAATTCCCTCGAATTTTGGGAGTGGTTTTTCTTGCTAATTCGATATTCACCCACTTGATTAGAAGAAATTTATTTGGGTGATAAAGCTTTGTTTTTAACTTTGTATTTTCCAAATAATTGGGTGGTCATTCTTGTCTAAAAGTATATGTTCTTCAATCGCATTGAATTGATTTCAAAAGTAATTATTAACAGCATTTGAAAGGTCTATCAGGCAGATGGCTCCAAAACACTCGCCAAAAGCTTGAGTCTAGAATTAGACTCTTGTTACACACTTTTGTCTCCTTTCTTTTTGTCTCACCTTATTTCATCGCTACTTCTGTAATTAGTGCCACAGCGAAATGCCCATCAATTCAGCCTCGGGCCTGATGACATACCTCTGTTAAGCTTAGATACTCATTTATTAGCAGCACTACAAGAATGTGAAATGCTTTGTTTGGCTTGGTTTAGAAGGTAATGTTCGTCGGTATTTCCTTGTTTGATTTCCTGATGATCATAACCTGAACATTGACTTCACAGAGCTTATACTTACTCGTACTTGAATTGGAGGACTTGTAATGTCAAATAAAGTTTTGTTGTAGAGTTTGTACTATTGAAAGTTTTTGTCAAATTTTATGTTTGACAATTTTGAATAATGTTCTTACAACAAAAAAAAATGCTAGACATTTTAATATTTAACATTTTGTAAAATTAGTGATGGGTGAAGTTATAAATTCACCAAACAGGGTGTCGCCTAATTCATCGTACATTATTTGGGAAAAAATTTGTTAAAAAGTATTCTCAAGAATAATTAAGAAAAGATTAACTTTGGTAAACCCTCTCCCATGCTGTGAACGGAAATTTAAGCTTGTTCCCTTTTATAGCCCATGTTAATTTTTAGTCTTTTAGTTCAACTCTCTCTTAAAAACAAAAAACGTAACAAACACATTACTTAAATTTTTGACGTGATAACGTCTAATAAATCGGAATATATGGCCAGCACTCACGAGAAAGTGTCACAGTCACAGTCACGTTATATATGTGTATATGTTTTGATAGCATAGAAAGTTGATAAAGTGGGAGGGGAGGGTGTTGGGTGGTTGGTGATTGTAAGTGGTGGGTGTGTGTATGTGTGTGTGGTGGGGAGGGGGGGAGGATGTAGTGTCGGGAAGAGAAAAAATTGTCAAAAATAGTATGTGGTTAAAGTTGCAGGTGGTGAGGCAAAAATTGTCAAATATAATGGGTGGTTCCTTGGTGGCCGTAGGTGGTATGGTTGCTTGGCCTTATTGGGATATGGTATGGTTGCAGGGGAATTGTCAAATATGGTTGGTGGCTGGTTGGTGGTTGTAGGTGGGATGGGTGGTTGTTGGTGTTGGGGGGGAACGTAAAATATGGTGGGTGAGGGCAAGTGATTGTAGGTGGAATGGGTGGCTGGATGAGGGGGGAGGGGTGTAGTGGAGGAAATTGTCAAAAATAGTTGCGGTGGGTGGTTGGCGGTGGTGGTGGAGGGTGAGGAAAAATTTGTCAAAAATGGTGGGTGAGTAGCAGGTGGTTGTAGGTGGAGTTGGTGGTTAAATTTGGTGAATGGGGGAGGGGAATTGTTAAAAATAGCGAGTTGTTTGTTGTAGGGGTGTGGGTGATTGGTTGTGGATAGGAAGGGGGATTTATTGTGTGGGGGAAGAGGCAAAATTTTCAAAAATGGTAGGCTGTTGGTTTGTGGTTGTTTGTGGGGTTGGAAGGTTGGTGTTTGGGTTGAGGGGTGAAAAAAAGTTCCAAAATGGTGGGTGGTTGGAGAGTTACCTTCAGTTGAACTGTTTTGTGAACTGGATATCACGTAAGATTATCGTCCGTAAACCAACTTTACAGACAACCAGTTTTTTTCTTCATCTTAAGAGCAAGTATTTGTTTCGTGCAGAGAAAAATCGAGGTTTCAATCAAACATACTACGATGATAGGGAAGCCTATACGGACGTAGAAATTTTCTTCAAACTTTATTATACGGGTTGTCCCCTAATTCGTTTACAATATTCAAGGGCACTATTTTTGGGTATATTGTAAGAAAAAATTCGTTGTACATTAAAGTCCTATCTCTAATGTTGATATCATATTTTGGGGATTTAAGAATAGGCTAACTTCAAACTTCGTTTTAGTCTTTATTTTTAGAAGAAATAACAAAATTTGTAAATGCGTTTAAATTAATTTAATATCTTGTCTCAGTTTTAAGATATCCAGTTTCTAGCCTGTTCCGTTTTTCCTCCCCGTGCTAATTTTTTTTTTTTCGGTTCTATTTTTTCCAGAAAATGCGTAATCAACATGGCGTTTTAATATTTTTTTTAACGAACGTAACAATTGTTAAAATAAAAGTCAATGATTAGTATGTAGAAAACTCATATATTTTATGATACTTTGAAAAACCTGCTACAGGAAAGCTGCAAAGGTTATGAACAAAAACGATTTATTTTTGGGTTTAGGTAATTTTTATTGTATGTGTGTTTTAAAACAAAAAAACAGTTTGAAGAAAAAGATTTTTTGAGGTTTCTTTTTATTTCGTTTAAACTGATACCCTTTCAAGTTATTCATTTTTCGTTTAGAATTTGTTTCGAAAACGTCTTTAACGATTTTGATGAAACCTTATAATTTTACAAACCGGTTTTAATTTTGACAAAACTGAATTTATGTTTTTTGTATTAAATGGTCATAAAGTAAATATGGTTTTAACGGCTTTTTTCAAACTGCAATAAGTTGGCAATTTCTTAATCGATTTTTACTCAAATTTTGGTTGGCATAGGTCTTTGAAGTTTTCTATTGCATGGCAGTGTAGCTTTTACAGTAACTCTTTTTAAAACGATGGCTCTCATTCAACTAAGTGGTTTAAGCCAAAACTTGTTAGTGTTTTTCAAAATTGCTCAAAAACTAAAAAAGCTAAGAATGGTATATATCTTGTAGGCACCAAGCACAAGTTGGCTTTCAAGTTGTAAAGATTTGAGTTTTATTAACGGTTATAGTTGTAACTGACATTATTTGATAAAATGACGAAAACCGATATTTTTCAAGCTGAAACAAGTAACGACCGTTTCTCCGCCTAAATATTAAGATTTCTTACATTTTGAAGTATGTAACTTCCACCATCAGTACAAAACAGGTTCTCCTATTCTCTTTTCGAATGTATTGTTAATAACTTTAAAGATTTTGAACAAATATTCAACATATTTCGAGCCATTTTGTAGGAATAAATATTTTGAAAAGTTCTGCGGAATAGATTTTTGTTTGCTCTTTTTACATTAATAGCTGTATATAGGTTTGTAAGTCTTCAACCGAAAACGATTCTTCGGTTGAACTGTGTACTATCGTTCTTAGGAATCAGAAAGAAGTTATAAATATAAAATTAAAAATATCAAGTAGATGATCTAGTCTTTCCATCAAAGATAATTTCTTATCGTAATTAAAGTAATATGTTTTTTGTGAGGTAGAAATTGCCAGCCTGTAGCTTAAAAGTAAGATTTTGACTTGACTTTTAGATACAAGATACTGCAATATAATATATTATGAAAACTTCAGGTTGTTCTCAAATATTGTTTTTTTTTTTTTTAAATTTTGCTTACTCATGTTGTGATTTATTATTTTTGAAAGCTATCCAAACACTTATTACCTCGTGAGATATTACCAAAAACATTGCAGTGAGTTGCCAATTTTCTGATTCCCCATCTTGTCGCCGCGCCATAGATTGTAGTCACCGATTATTGACTCTCGACCCCCTTCAAAACTAACTAGAACCTACAAGTTCCATTATCAAATATTAAATCCAGTATAATATTTGTAAACAGTTTTAACCGCATGAGTATGTTTTTCCGCACGCAACCTATTAATTGATTTATTATTGAGTGGAATGTTCCAAGAACCGCGCGTAAACACTTGACAGTCAAGCGGTTTGTTGGCGCTGCGCTTTTCAACCCCATCGGCTATCGGCACCACCATTACACCCTCCAAGCCCCGGCTGACGGCGCGGCCGGCGGACTGCTTTGGCTGATAAATGATAGTAAAAATAGTGTGCTTTTTTCTGGTTCTAGATACTTTTTTTGTTTGTTTTATTTTGTTGCTTTTTTTATTTTATTTTTGCATCCGCGAACTTGAAAATAAGTACATTATCACATGCTGTGTAATTGAAAGTTCTAATTTTAGATACAACAAACAATAATGAAGTTATTTTGATGATTGTTTTTGTTTGCGCTTATAGATACTTATGAAATGACATTGCAAAAATAAAACCAACAGATAGGTCGTGTTTTTGCATGGCGTGTTTTTAATTTGTGCGGCGGGCGGCTTTGGAAGACGCTTTGATTTATTTCGAAGAGTGGGAACATTGTTTTCCGTAACTTGATAATTTTAATTTTTATAATGTATTCAATGGGCAACTACAAGACTCATGCTACAACAACTTTCCGAAAAGAGACATCACTATCATCATAGGGAAGGGGAACCTCAACGTAAAAGTTGGCCCGGACAACCTAGACCTTGTTGAGTGTGTAATGGTAGAAATGATTGGGCCAGCGAAACAATAATGATATTAATAGTCAATTTTTGCAACGCTCGTCAGCTGGTGGTAGGTGGTTACATGGGTGTCTCCTGATGGTCGAACACAAAATCATTTTACTATCCAACAACGATGTAGGAAAGCACTTTGCGATGTTAGGAACGAGAGACATGCGAAAGCGACCATCACCTGCTGCTAGCAACAATGGAGCTACGAACAGCTGCTTTACGCCGCGCCGGGAACGTTCCAGATAAAACAACCAGAAAAAAATTCAGTACAAACGCTCACACTGATCCAATTATTTTTCCCGAATTTTCCAACACCCTAAAAGACAAGGCTTAAGTGTAAATTTTCCAATTTTGACGATGTGGGAAAAGGTTGAAACAGTTTATATGTAAGCTGAATCTGAAACGGTACCGAGGCAATCAAGTGATAGAGACCTCTGGATATCCGCCGGGACACCTGGGTTAAACATACATATACAGACACTGTTGATCACTGAAAAGAAGTATAAATAATGATAATGATGCTCATCCTAAATCGGTTCTGCGAAATGAATATGGAGCAGCTCACAAGGTTGTGCAGAGATTTGTGAGCCAAGACAGAAGGGTAAAAGTGGTAAAATTGGCGGAAAGTGCCGAAGAAGCTTCAAGAAAAGGAAACGCAGAATTTTTTATAGTTCAGACGTTATAGGTTTACAAAGTTGTACCAATCACCCGAACGGTATCCTTTTAGTGCCACTTACGAAAATGCAAGGAGCATTTCTGTTCACTGCACAACGGCGAACAAGATGCAAAACCGGTCATACGAAGGTCTTTCAAAAGCATTAATATTGTACACTGTACAGAAATATGGTGCAGAAGCATGGATTCTCTTCAAATCGGATGAAAAGTCACTTAAAGTCTTCGAGAGAAAAGTTCTGCGTACGATTTATGGTCCTGTCTGCGTAAACCGGGAAAACAAAATTTGGCTAAGAAGATACAACGACGAACTATAATACGTGCTGTACAACGACATAAGCCTTGCCAGAAAAATCCGAATTTAACGACTTAGCTAGCTGGGCCATATAAAGCGAATGGACATCAACGCTCCAGCTCGTAAAATCTTCACTTCAACGCCAAACCAGAGCGACCAGGTAGAGGGAAACCTCCGACAACTTGGAGTGTAAATTGGAGACGGCAGGCTAGAGATCAAGCCAGCTTGAGGGGCAAACTTAGCAAGGACAAGGAGCACCACGCTATAGCAGAGCCAACATAAGTAAGTAAGTAGGTAAAACTGATCCACCCACAAGTACAAAAATGAGAACCATGATCTTACTCTTAAAAAGCAAGAAAGCACCTGGACTTGATGGTCTACCTGCCAAATATATGAAAGTAGACTCCGACTTAACAGCAAGTATTTTGTTGTTAGAGCTGTTTGGGAAATGAAACCTTTCCCAGGGAATGCAAGCACAAAGTTTTCGGAAAGGAAGAAAGGTGATCTCAAGAATTGTAAAAACTGGAGTAGTATGTCCGCAATTCCGAAGCTAATGGCAGCTACTATTCTCTAAAGAAATCAATCCAGAATCGAGCCTACACTCAAGAGCCAGCAAGCGGGGTTTCGGAGGTGTCGATTATATTAACGCCTTCCGAATAATCTTTGAGCAATGATCGGAGTTTCAAGCGCCGCTCTACCTCATGTTCGTTGACTTTGAGAAAGGCTTTGGTAGCGTTAATTCTGATGTCATCAGGAGATCCACAGCAGCCGAAACCCACCAACAGCAGGTTATTGTGAGAAAGGAGACAATAGAGGAAGTCACTCATTTCCACTATCTGGGTAGTTATAGTCACTCGATGGTGTAACAGACCTGCATGTCAGCAATATAATAAATTAGCTTGTAGTCCTTTCGGAATGCTTTCTCCAGTGCGGGACTCTCTACAATTTTCGCTTCGTGCCAAGTTGAAACTCTTTAAATCGAACGTGAAATATGTGCCGCTATCTGCCTGTGCAAATCGGACGCAGATCTACCAATATCTCGAGTAGGTTACAAGCCTTTGTGTAGGTACCGTCAGCTTGTCAGTGTATTGATATAACAGAACAGTGATGGAAACAGCTCTTTTTCATCGCTAAGTTTTTGTTCAAAATGTTCGTCAACTATTAGACTTTATCCGCTAGTCTATCCAGATTTACAATAATCCACTTTTTTTTATTTTCCAAGCCTATTTTTTAATTAATATTGAAAGTAGATGCATCTGTTAATGTTTTTCTTAAATAAACTTTACTTATTATTTTTTCTTTTTATTTATTTTGCTAAAGCTTGCGTTTAATGATTCAGTTTGTTTATTAGCTGTTAGCAGGATAAAATTAGATTATTTTTCTTTTATTGTTCCAATATGAGCAAATGATCAAATATTATTATTGTTTAAGCGTGAGGTAGAAGGTGCTTCGTAAACAAATAAACTTGACGCTGATAAGCGATTTTTGAACTTTTGCAACTGAAAAATAAATTGTTTGGTAAACAAGTTCACAAAACATGTTTATTAAAAGTCACATGAGTTGTAAATATTAGTTAACATTAAAACATATGTTTTTTGTAGAACAAATAAACAGTAAATAAGGTTTTTAACTAAGAGAGGATGCAATTTAGTTGGAAAAATATAATCTTCAAGTAAATTTATTCTTTATTTGAAGAATATTGAATGCTTTCTTATATGTTAACATTATAGAATGAGGAAAAGACGTTTTCAAGGTTAGGATCTTATATCTTATCTCATCCAAGATACTGATGACTTTTTTTTTTGGTAAATCCTGGTCTATAAATACCTCAGTTTATTGTTATTGGGGAACTAGAATAAATTGAACTGGTCTATTTTGTTGAAAAGGTGTCGCGGAAGGACTGGATAGAATCTTTAGTGATGGAAGCCCGGTATCCGACTGAACACTAAACCATATCTTGCTTACTTTTCTATATGATGTAGATTTAAATAGATTTATTGTAAGGGAGAGCTTATACAGCTCAGGTACTCTGGTATCTCAATGATACCTATTGTGACAACCCGTGTGTATTTCTAGGGCCTGTTGCTCCAGATTGAGACCAGTTTGGAGTTTTTCCAAGGGAACGATCTCATTACCAAGTCTGTTTTCTTAGGCGGAGGAGTGCTGGACATTCCGTGAGGATGTGCAAAGATGTTTCTTCGCTTCTGAGGCAGAGTCGGCAATCAGGGTCTGTAACCAGTCTCATGTTGTGAAGGTGTTTTTTCAGAGTACAATACCCAGTTGATTCCAGTCTATATTTTGAGAGTTTTCCTATCTAGGTTGAGTAGGAATTTTGTGGTTTTGTTTGAATATTTTGGCACAAATTGCTTGGAACATATTTGACCAAAAGTTGTTTGCCATGCTGCATTAGATTCCATGAATAGTATGTTCTTGACAGTGTTTTTGAAGTAGCTTTTATTTACTCCGCAAAAGGGTTCAGTGTCAACAAATGGCAATAAGGCGCCCTCCTTGCCCAGGGTGTCAGCCCTTTCATTACCATCGTACATTAAATCGAAGACCAAGACTTAGTTCATTATGATTTTTCAAGCTGCTGAGGAGCGAAAGGTGGCCCCTTGATTTTGGGTTATTCTGCTTCCATTCTTATGAATATGTAATCCCAAATTTTCATTAAGTCCAAACGTAGGTGTGGACTCTGATTTAGTACTTATATTTATATCATCCAATGGAATGCTCTACAATGCACAAATAATAGTTTGAATGATTTAAGGACACTAAGGAGTCTATAACTCTAGTTTGATTCGACATTTGCATGTAAAATATTTGTATTTTTCCACAGCGTTTCAATATTTTGGAGTGGTTGCGGTGTTGAAAGTGGTGGCGAACTATTAGGATCATTTAAAAAATCTATTTCGAAATCGAATCTCTTATTCAAATCCTGTGATCTCTCCAAAATTGTCAACCATGAGTACCAAGAGAGGCTCACTACCCCTACCGTGTTCCAGTATGTTTTCATTTGATCCAGCTTATTCCTGAAGATCGCACATTATACTATTTTGGATTTTTGAACACTGCCGTATTAGGCGCAGAGCTCAAATTAACTTAGAAAACATCTGTCTTATTGATGTAAGATCTTCGAAAATGATAGTTGTCAAAAACTCCAGAAATATGGATACAACTGTGATGCCATGACATTTATTATGCAGCTCTGGAGAAGAATTTGCTTCCGTAACTTGACAATCTTTTATTCCCTGTCCAGAGCGCTACGTAGGAATCTACTTTCAAAAACCCTGCAGCTATGCTTCAATTCTAGCTTCCTTTTTTATTTATTTTTTTGAAATTCAACAGCAGTTTCTGAACATTTTACAGGGTTGATGCCACTGAAAGAACTTTGTTGGTCATCGTTAAGTATAAAGGTTGAGGTCATTGCCAAAAATTATATTAAAGCCCACTTCATCTGAATTGCTCCTGTAAAGTTTCTGACAAAGTTCCAAAGAATGCACATTCTTGAGATTCAATTAAATGTACTTTAACAAAACAAACAATATAAACAAAATTACTCATTGAACATGATATCTTTTCAATTCTCAAAACAGTTACATCTGTTTCAAAATAGCAAATAGTTTACAAATCAATCAAAGGAATTTTAAAATAACCCAAACCCAACCCTCGTCGCCACTGCCTCAACCCCAATTCTCCCAATGGCTTCCCACTAATTGCACACTCATTTGTTATTTAATATTCGACTGACTTGTTTGTTATTTTTATCCGCAATCTCACACAAAATTATATCTAAAAATGAGTCAGATACCCCCGTTCATGACATACCTACCTTCTACACAGGTTTTCATCTATAGCTTTAGCTGAATTTTTCGCCAGTCTTATGACAACTAAATACAACAACCATAACAACAGAATGAACATGCCCAACCCGCACCCGATACTAACACTATTCGTACTTGTAAAATTCCCAGAAAATGCAGAGATATTTACCATCACATCATCATAGCGGGGATCTCCTGCGCACAGATACTCCGCCGCTGACGACGACAACGACGACGCCTAGCGTGCGGAATGCGCGCGTACATTCGCAAATCACAAAATAGCGCAACTATGCCAAGGTATCCAATCCAAGCGCGCCTTACAATACACCGTTGCGTCGCGTCGTTGAAGTAGGTACTCTACACTCACTGAGCACTGACTCTGATGTAAAAGTACATTATTTTTACACTATGGCAAACAAGCACGTAAATGGAGTGTTTGGGGCTAAAGGGGGGTGTGGCCGAGGCGCAACGAGATAAAACCAAAATATGACTCAATGAGAAAATGAAATAAATATTTTATGAATGAAAATGGCATTCGTTATACGCCAAACCCGAAACAACTGATCGGAGAATGGAATACGTGGCGGTTTCTCGGAGGGGAGTGCGGAGATGCCCTTTCTCTCGTCACACTTGGCCCCCGATTGATTGTCTATTGGGTTCATTGGAATATTGGATGAATGTAAGTGAATCTAGGTCGACTGCTCTGGTTTTGTTTGATTTTAACTTTTTTTTTTTTTTTTGGTTTCATTTGATCGATTTTGAAATTGCTTTGTAATTCCATTTTTTTTTTTTTTTCAAATATGTACATCAAAAGTATTTCGCTTTTATTCTAAACTTTGAGCGTAAAGTCATATGAATGTAACGGAATGGGGATTTTTGATTTGTATCTGTTAAATCATTTCCAATTGTAAATGAATGTCAGTTGTTAAAGATTTGTTTTACATTTCATCATGAGTATCTCTCCTTCAATGGACGATCGGATTCGTTTGAGCTAGATTTTGATTTTCCGAGACCCGCTTTTTCAATCAGAAATATTTTTCTTGAACTCATTTCGAATAGTTTGAAATGCGCAATTTGTTTGAACTAGAACTTAGGGGTTTATATTTAAGGAAATATGTTTATTTTGGATTCGTCATGACCTAAAGCTGATGGATGTTCAAATTAATCGTGAAGCATTCATTGGATTGGAATTTTTATGGTGCGCAAATTTTTTTGAAAGAACAAATATGTTTACTTTTTAAATCTGAAGAGGAATTATAACTAGGTTATTCGTACGAACGGTGGTTTATTGGATCAATTTGTGGATTTGAAGTGGCAGCTATTCCAAGGAAGTGAATTTTATTTTAACTTTGTAGTTAACCATTTTTTCGAATTACCAAACCTGTTGGTCAATGTTTTAGTTTCTGATTTGCTTAGTAATGGTCTCTGCTTGAGATTCCATCAGCTACACGAACCATTAATCTCTCCCAAACGATAGTCTGAAATAGTAAAAGCACCAGTGCAGCGGTCCTGCAACAGATCCTCAAGATGCCTAAAAGAGTTTGACATGAGACTCTCTTATCGGAAATGATTGCATTTAGAATTGACAAACCTCTTATTGGTTGAATAAGAAATAGCATTTGGAAATAAAAATTATGGTGTGCCTCAAGGCTCCCCTTAGCTTTTCATATTCGTTTCCAGATTAAAAACTCTGTTCTTTGCATGTGTTTATGGAATTACAATATTATCTGGAATAAAATAGACATTGGAATTACAATTACAGCTTCCTTTCGCTTTCAATAGGCAATCTCTAGATGCATTCACTATTTAACCGAACGATCGCCTTCTCAAAATCTACAAACATGAGATACTCAGATGAGTGTTCAAGGATGATTCGCAAGGTGTTGATGTGGTCAGACCTACGCTCAGCAGGCATCAAGCAGATTTTCGCAGTGGTCCACGATCGACTACAGCGAAATTCAGCTTGATGCCTGCTGAGCGTAGGTTCGGGACATTATTTTCTCGCGAAGAATGTTTTTCCCATTAAGTTCGGAAAAACAATTCATTTTTGTGGCTTAATTTCTTTGGCAGCTTTACAATGACTCCATCCTTCCTTTCCGTTCTTGAGTAACTTTCCGTATCCCAAACAGCCTACAAATTGATTGATTGAGCAAAATACGGGCACCAGCTTCAGGACCTTCTTTCAGGAATTTTGTTTACCTTTAGAAGATGGATCGCGTTTCTTATCTCGATACTTGTTGTGGGATGGTGTTAATACCCCTCCGCCCTTTAGCAGTGCAAAAAAAAACAGTTCCTTTAATCTTTCCAGCTGATCTTCTATCGTCACTAAAAGGTTGCCGTTCAAATCGCACATGAGATGGTTAGTTTTAGTCCTACTTAGCTGTCCAACAATGTCATTTTATACAGCTCGGTAGCGGCTCCTCTTCCTGCAGCATGATATGCATTCTCCGTAAATTTGTTCAACCTTGCTATTATCTCATGGCGTCTAACACATCGCTGAAACTGTCTGATGAGGTGACCTTTACTCGGTTCAAACACTTTCATCATTGTTCCTAGATTCAGGAATCCCTCCTTCCTGTATGTCTGATACACTTGTGGAACGCCTTCTATGAAAGCGTTCATAATTCGACCCGACCGACATAGCTTCAATGGATAAGTCATCATTTTCTTAGATTGACGCTTTGACGCCGAGCGTACTGGCAAAATGTCAAACCCAATAACAAGCGATGGTCACTTCTTGAACTACTTTTCACTTGTAATAGTTTCGATTTTAAGATCGAACATCAGGATACGCCCATTGGATTTTGTGAAAGGTGGTGGAATCAAGAACCCCCATTTACAAGTTAGCAAGCGTTGCAGATGTTGACTCAAACCATTCTTCCCCACAACGCGTTTGAGACCTTTGTTGTCCGATCCGATTTCGGAACCATGCGAAACCCGGATGATTACGGATGGTGCAGCTCTTCCAGCTGTTCAACTATTTTTCTGGAACCAGTCCGACAGTCCAAGCCTTCAACCGAAGAGGCATTTTCTTTGAGCTCAATATTTATGTTTATTCAATGCAATTTTTTCTTTTTGTCTAGTGTGTTTATTTCGTTCATTTCGATTCTGCCTAAATTTTTGATGGACACATTACTGATGCTTGGAATTTGTTACACAATTTTCATCACCAAACACACACCCACTTCGAAATGTATAACAGAAAAAAAAAACACCAATGTTACAACCAGACGAGGGACGGAGACGCGCCAAAACTATGGCAATTATCTCAGCTCAGTCAATGTCCTTTCCAATGTTGACATTCTATTTTCGATGTATCTATAACTTTTGAGGGGGGCCAAAAATAAACTAAACCGAGCCACTCACATGCTTCGATCACCCTTAAACCCAACCTCGCCACCCACTTTGTTAAACAAATTAGTTCTTCTATTCCGTGTGTTGTTTGTTGCCAAAATATAAATTGGCTAAAAAGTTTGTATAGTTTTAATATAAATTGACTTCCTGTTATTGACAGCGCGAACAAAGAGTAAAAAGCACCGCACAGCAGCCATTATAACGTGATGTGCATCACATCATCGTTCGTGATGCGTCTCTGCTTTCAGACTTTTAAACCGCCACAGTTTAGCAAAAAGTTACTTGTTAAACTTTTCTCTTTGTCAAGCAAACAACAATAAACTTAAAAAATGGTTTCCTATTGTTTATTAAATTATTTGTTGTGGTTGAGCTGATTTGTTTCCCTCCTCCGAATCCGAAGTATCTTACGAATGTATCTCTTAATTTGAAGACAAACTATATCTAGAAGATACAAAACTAATAATCAAAAATGCTTTTCACTATTCACTCACTTTTATTGAATTATACATTTTGCTGTGAATGTGAGTGTGAATGTGTATTGAAAGACGAAAGATACGTGCTTCTAAAAATAAGCACCTTTCGGATGTTTGCTGTCTATTTTCAGCGCCCCAAAGAAGCCCGATGACGGAGTTGTTCGAAAGATACAAAAGAACCGATTCTATTTCTAGTTCATACTATCTAGAAAATTGATAGTGTTGCTTTTGGTTCAGGAAGGGGCACGGATGTTCGTTGTTCGCGTGCTTTGAGGTTGATGATGGCGGGCTATGGGGCTTGGGGTGAGATACTAAAATACGAGTATCTCTAAATACTTCTTCGTTTGGCATGTATTTTTTTTTAGATATGAACACATTATTGTTTTGCATTGTAATGAATGCAATCGGAAATGTTGACATTTTGTCGTGTGTGCTTTATCTATCAGCTGGAATTTTCTTGGAATTTAATTTTGTATCTATTCGCTTATAGCGCAACGAAATCGAAAACCTTGAGGGTAAACAACATTCTTTGTCTTTGTCATTTATTGGCTTGAAAACATTGTTGTTTTTTTTTTTTAACTTAATTGTGACCAACTACACAGACGCAGACGACCAAAATAATCGTTTTCTTGGAATAAAAAAAAACTTAATTTATGAATTTCCGTTTTAAGTTGAACTAGAGATACAATCGTTTACTATCAAAGGTAACGAGGCATAAATCTATCAAAAATTATTACGAAATTCGATTGGAATGTCTGTATTATCAAGGTCAAAGCCAACTTACCAAAAAGGTCTTATCAATAAATTCAGCTTACTATTCGAATTGATAACAACTTACTTGTTATCGTGGAACTAAGACAAAATGAAAAAAAAATGTATTATTAAAAGACATAAATTACAGAAAGCTCACTTTGGAATAGATGAAAAGTGTCTTGAGAACTAGCAAGGTTTTGACCAATTTTAATTACAAAGCCTATAGCAAAAGGAAATATTCATTCAAGTATACTTCAACTGAATAGATAAGAAATTTCTTTCACCGGAAATGTTTTTTTGAGGAGATGTTGACAATAATTGTTGTTGAAATCTAGCAATTTTTTTTATTGATATGATTGCATTTTACTTCGTTTAAAGTTCAATCAATGCAAACTCGACTCTGACAAATTGATCAACATTTGTGTACGATTCAAGATAGGAATTTAAAATTGTTTGTTTTGCACTCACAAAATATTTGTTGTTTACAAAATGTATCTATCTATCTTCTACATATATAAAATGGATTTATGTTTATTTGTAAGTATGTTATAGACTCTGAAACAGCACAATCAATTGAGCTTAAACTTTCAGGGAATATTTGGTATTGTTTCAAAAAAGTTTCAAATAAAATTGGTCAAAATTCGGTTAAGCGGCCACAAATGCAGTTATACGAGCAAATCAATTGTGTTTTATTTACATACCAAAAACAAAAAACTTCTATGTTGAAAGGTTATAGTTTACGGGTGACTTGAGGACTAAATATTTCTTGCAAGGCTAAGCTGTTTATAGGGTGAAGTGGGCTAAAAACAATAATGTGGTAGCCGGTTTGAAAAATTCTTACTGTTTGATAGGTTACACGTACTTAAAGATCTGAGGGATGATTTTTTTTTTAGTAAGCTGCTTATAGGATGAAAAAAATAATAAATATCATACATATTTTATGTTCTCATATGTATATCTTAAATAAAATAATTGGACGGTCAAATATTATATTATGTTAAAAATGTTTATATCTATCATCGTTTATGTCTGCTCAGAATGGCAGAACAACGTCCGCCGGGACAGCTAGTATTCTATATTATTTGAAAATTAGTTATTCAAATTTTTGTTGGAACGACAACTTCACATGTGTGAAGAAGATGTTTAATTTTCTTGGAAACGGCTGCAACGATTTTCACATAAATATCAAAGTGCTATTTTGTGAGAACAATCTACAGTCTGGTAAGGTTGTTTTTTTAGAATTGGCAGTATTGTTACCTATCTTCTTTTTTTTTTTGAACTAGTTCCCTCGTTAACTACACAACCAACTTCAATAAAATTTTGATCACTTAAATAATAATGTGTTTCAAAATGTTCGCAAGCTTTGATTTTTGATTTTTATTTTTTTGTTACAAAATTAAGTTTTTTTAGATACCTTCCTATAATTTGAAATTAATGGAACTAAATTCTTTTCAGGATTTCACATTTCGAAAAGATTTTAAAGAAACACCTTTTCTTAAACTGGTCGAACTGTGTTCAATATTTTTTGTTTTATATTTCATTTGGTAATGCAATTGTATTGCAAACTTAGTTTTTCCAAGAAAACTCTCAAACAAATTAAAAAGTTTAAAGAATATTGTAAATAGTTTTATTTTTCAATTTTTCAAAATTACATAATCCCAAAGTGGATTTGTTATTGGTTTTCTGCAGAAAAAATAAAGTGCACGAATGGTTCGGCCGAACTTGCTCTAATGTGTGACAGTGGTCTTGGGGACATTTTGGGAAAAAGCAGGGAAAAAACGATATGAAATTTTATTGATCACTTAAAAATCAATAGTTAAAACGTTTTTTGGAAAAAATGAAGCAAGCCATCTGATTTCGTTTACTGTTTAAAACTAAAAAAAAAATTTAAAATCGTTCAACCAGTTTATTCGAAAAACAGTTTTTTTGAAAAGGTTTCGAAAACATACTCCAAATTTTTTTTTGAGCTTGCCAAGTTCTATCACTCTTTTATTTTTTATCAGAAAAATAACATTGAAAAAAAAAAGATTAAACCATTTTTGGAAAAAAACAAAAAAATATAAAATGTATCTTTTTTTTAAACCTAAAAAAACTTTTGTTTGCAAAATTTAAGAATTTTTATTATTTCGTTTATAATAGGGCTTCTTTATTAAAAAAATTTCATCGAAATTCGTCAAGTGGCTTACGAGAAGACCGAATTTCAAAAAACCGGCCCTATGGGAACCGTTATAAGACTTTTCCCGAAAAATCTTTTTCAACCAAAACATAAACTTTGCACAGAAAACGCTATTCAGAAAGTCTTATCAAAATCGTAGTAGCCGTTTTTGAGAAAAAACAATTGTTCACTAAAAATTGCATTAACATTCCAAAAACCTCTTTGTAGGACTTCATAATGTTACTCTGTACTAAGTTTGAAGCAAATCAATCCAGCCGTTTAAGCTGTAGGTGCCGATACAGATAGACGGACAGACACACAGAATTGTCGTAATGTCATGTTTGATTGTTCAAATTTTTAGCTTGCCTTATAGTACCTATAGTCGCAAGTGAAAACAGATTTTAATCAAATATGACATAACGATGATACCGAAGCCCGAAAGGTGGGGTCCGAAAACCCTTCGGTTCGATAAACGTGTGTGCTTTTACATGTAATAGCTAGAGGCCGAATGGTTTGGCGGGTTTTTTCAAACTTCATTTATAGCAGTTGTAAGGAAAATGCATACGAAAGTTTTTTTGCCTAAGCCCGGCTTAAACTGGTTTAGGTTGAGTAAGATATGTGTATCATTAAGATTTCCTACAAGATTACGTTCCACTTTTAACCAATTTTCTCAAAAACTGCACTTTAAGGAAAAATGTCAAACCCGAAATGTCATTAGTAATATTCTACTGACAATGGAACAATCATAAGCATGCATTCCTTGTCTGTGCCCCTTCAAACCTTGTCATTGGCGATATCATACAACATTCATACTAAGTTTTGACTGCTAAGAAAACAAGGCCAACTTTGATAACGGTTGCTAATGTTTAATTAGGTTGACAATAAAACTCAAACATTTCAATAAACTATCAGCATCAAATAATGTAGTCTAGCCGCCCACTAGATTTTTTGGCCAAGAAACAGCTTGGTTGGTTTAGTGATTGCTATGGGAATCTTTAATTTTTGAGACCATACGTAAGTAAGAGTGGGAGAAGGATTTATGTTTGTATCTGTAAGAGTGCCTTCCTGCTGTGGGAATTTTGACATCATTAAGATTTTCTTTTCAACAAATGCTCAAATGAAAAATAACTCTGTTAAAACTGAATTGGATTAAAATAAAATTTAGACATCAAATGCAAAAGTTCAAAGATCCCATATCTCATGTGGGATCGAACACACAGCTATATAACTTGGCAAAAATACTACATCGATGAGAAAATGAGGATGAGGATAGAGGATGGAGGACAACAAGACACGACACCCACGCCAAACTGATTACATGCATGCGATGCGCGACTCAAATTTCTCCAATGGAATTTCAATTATTTTCACTTGCATGCAGAGTGAGAGATGGCGCCAATAGAATAAAATCAACTCTCCAACAACTGCCTCCACACATGGACCACATGATTCCATATGATGATGGTGTGGACTGACTCTGGAACCATCAAGGGAGCTCTATGCTATCCGTACGTTTGGCATGGCTCACTTATCATATCCACCCACATACTCGGCGAACTGATGATGAATGTCGTTGGCATTACGCCTTCGTGCAGCACGAGCGCGATTTTTATTTCTTATAAAAAATGTAGTTGATGTTGTTGTCGCTGTTGTGGCTGCTGATGGTGCTGCTTTTGTAGTTGCTTCCATTATTTTGGTACTTTTTTTTTGTAGACTTCCATTTGCCACTAAACTACATCTACTTATTTACACTGACATGTCATTTGGATTATCCGTTCTGTCAACCTACGCATCCGTGAATTAAAAACAAAAGCATATATCTCAATGACATATATTGCATGTGAGAAATTCCTTTTTGAAGCGGCACACAAGTTTCAACACCCTACTCACTTGGATGACTGGACGACCAGTTGTCCATGCCATTCATTTTCAATTCGAATACTGGATGCGGATGGTGATGCTAATGCTGGAACCGAATTGAACTGAAAATTTCCTGAACTAATTAATCACTTTCGTTGGTCGTGGTGTATGCAAATCGCTCATAGATATACAATAACAGCAACAACAACAACAACAACAAAATTAAGATGCGGAGAGAGTATATTAAACATCCGCAACTTTTCATTCTTCGCCGACAAAGTGTTTATGTTAATTACGAACTTGTTGATAGATACAAAGATACAATATTATTTACGTTTCAACTAGTTTTAACCGCTTTGCTAGCTTTTTGAAGCTATTTTTCATAATTTTTTAATTTATTCATGACTTCTGAGAAGAAGTAGTGATTAGGGGGATGTACAAAATATATCTTCTCTGTAATCTTGAAGAGTGGCTGAGTATGAATAGTACTAATCAGCGTTTTTATACTTCTGTGTAGTAGTGTTAGGTTTTTCGTTTTTAATTTTTTTTTAACGCTTTCACGTGTTTTTTTTTTTATGTGGAATTTCATGTTACTCGTTTCTTTTTTAATGAGATTAGTGGTATCCCAAGGCCCGATTTGAAATTAATTATGCAATTGATTTGGAAAATTGTCATTGGATTTATAAATCATGCGGTTAAAAAGGTGGGACATAGCGTGGAAGAATAATGAAATTCCGTAGGGTATTCCCCGGTTGGTAAAGGTATGTGGCTTTTGGGGTCGTGTGAAGCTTTTTTTTTTGTTTTGTTTTTGTAAACGAGGTTAAGTGTAGAGTTTTCAGTCTCAAAAGAGTATATTATGACCGTTTTGACACTTCTGCTTTAAGTTGTTTCTGTCCATTATACCAGGTCAAATCTTCTGTGGATGTATAAGTCTCCTTCCGAGTATAAGTAAGGTATTCGAGGTCTGACCAAATGGACAGAAAACAAAAAAAATTATTCCGGACTTTCAGTTTGACTTTAATTCAAGCCGGCGTCTAAGCTTGTTTCTGATGTACAGTATAACAAAGTTAAGAATCAATGTACGAGTCCCATTTCGTTTGATTTGGCAAATGGTTTCGATACCGTAAAATGTAAAATGTGGTCATTGTTAAGACCCACACAATGACCAGCACAATCTCAAGCATTTTTGGTTTCTTGCAAAGACGCATTACAATGACCGTGTAATAGGCCCGCCATTGCTGATGGAACGCAATGACCAATTTTTTTGATAGGTGGTCTTTGCATAGACAACGTTCCGATAATGATCAGTCAGGCATTTCTGCCGGCAATTTTTGCCAATGACCACTTTTCATGGTGGTTTTGTTGTTGTTCAATTTGAATGAGCTGCCAAAGTGACAGATCAAAAAATTCCGATAAGGCTCTAGTTCCTATAGTCTTTCATTCCTCGCAGAAATTTTGTACCGAAGCCTTCTGTTTCACGACGTAAGAACCATTTTGTTTGGACCACACAGAACAAACTCTTGGTTTTGGCCTTTGGTTGTTTTCGTCTTCGTTTGTGCTACTCTCCAATATGTAGGTTGCGAGAATCACCATACCCAACTCAATTTATACAGGGTGGCGCACGAATCATGCTACAAAAATAAAACGTTATAACTTTTTTGCTGTGCTGTCAAATGGTCATGTAGTGTAACGGTCAATGTTATGCTTGTCATTGCAAGAACACCAAATTGCAAAAGTAGCAATGACGATTTGGTTCATTCGTGTAATGGTCACTGTAGCTAGAAATGACACGTTGAACAATGACTATGCACTGACAGCAAAAGGACACATTTTCTGTGACGTCAGAGTGTCGTTGCAATGACCATTTACAAGGACTGTCTAATGCTAGTTTATTGATTCGAATTTATCGATTTCCTGCCGTTCGCAGAAATTGAACTCGAATTTTGTTGGCTGGCAATTGAAGATCATGACTTGGATGATATGCGGTTCCAACAAAACCGGCAACAAGGCACATAATACAAAATCATAGCTTTATTGTGTTAGAAGTTTCCTGGTCCCGTAATCTTACGTTTTGGCGACGTAAATTGGCAACCAAGTTTATGCAACTCGGAGCTTAGCAGAGAATATGTTCTTCGTTAAGGGGAAGCTCTCTTGAGTGATACTTTCTAAGACATGCATATCACACCAATGAAGAAGAACGTCTAATCTACACATTAATTTTTTTTACATAAAGATATGTACATTTTAAGGGGTTTTGTGTAATTTCCCTTACTTGTATATAATTTTTGATATTTTGGACATTCAAAAATTTAGTTGTCTTTTTTTCTAATCTTTATTAATATAGTTCTGAAATGTTCATATGTTTATAAAAAAAACTGCTCAAGTTAAACCTCATCAAGATTTTTCGGCATACTCAGCTCAAATTAATAAACATCCTATTGAAATTCAAATGACAGTCATTTCAACCCACCCACATGGTCTATCAAAATCCACAAAGGATCCAAAAACTAAACAAACATTTGTCAATATAATTTTAAAAGGCAAATATTAAAATTGCCACCCTAAACTCAAAACCCAACCCTCGGTCATAATCTATCTCAAAATTAACAGCGTCATTTCCTAGACAAAGTTTCACATTTCTATCTTATCATGATGTTAATATAGCCCCCGTCTCCCCAAAAAATATAAACAAAAGAGGAGGCAATGACTCCTTCTCCAAACACGTGTACGTTATTCCGGGGGTGAATCTTATTAAAATAAGGATTTCTAGTGGTATCTTGTTTCGAAATTCCAAAAATTCGGGCAGTTATAGGGTACCTACTTAATAGTATGTGCATGTTGTATCTCAAAAAATGTCTTGGGTAGGGTAAGGCTAGGTTGCAAGCGAAAGAATATCTTTATACCAAAGCACCCAACATATATACAGAGTGCATTGGAATAATTTTGTTGGCTCACAAGTGGGACGTTGTGGCGCCAGCATTTCAGTTAATTACTGAAATTTAAGCATTTTTAAACGGAAGCTACCTACGTAATTTGCATATTTTGGTAATTAAGGCCACAACATTGTGCTTGTTTTTTTTTCGTAATTCGTTCCTAGTCGTACCGTGCCGCAAACGGCATATACTCGCTTAAATAGGAATATGTTTGAGGTGCTATAAGGTGTCATTAGCTTATCGTTTACGTCAGGTGTGTTTGTTGTATTTTTAGGCATTCTATAACCTTTTGTTGGGTTATTTTTGGTTTTGGTTTTTTGAATGCGGTCAAGATTTGCAAATTCAATGTGCGGTTTTGTTGATGATGATTAGTGTGGTATGCATTAAGGCATGGGTTGGGTACATAAGAGGTACAATTGTAGTATTTTCAAGGTACCTACTTAGATTTAACATTGGAGATCTAATGAACAGGATTTGTTCTTCCCCAAGAAGTAATTTTAATCGCGTGGTGAACTGGTTAATAAATTGATTTGAAATTTATTAAGTTGAAATAAAAAATTAAAATAGAAAAACTATTTTCTTTACAAAAAAAGAAGTAAGACGATAATTTGATGATATTTCAAACAAATTATTCTTCAATTATTTTGATGAATTCATTCTTTCCGTTCGACTTTCGTATTTCGTGTGAGTGAGCGCTTCAACCAATTTGTTTTTAATAAAAATAGTCCTACAAGCGACAAGTGATTCGCATTTCAAAAAGATAGCTTTCCGATTCCTTTCAGATAGGCTTGGAAAGAAAACAAGCAGTACTTTGTCCAAATTTATCTGATCTCTCTTGTCTTGTTCAAAGGCAGAGCATAAGACAGTCATTTGTATACTATTTTCGTATACAAATGAAGATTCTCAGAAGTAGTTTGATGCTTCACTTACCTACTCTTATAATTTTAGTGGCCTCGCGTTGGGCGCCATTTTATTTGATCTCTCTTGTTTTGTTTAAAAGCAGACCATAAAACTGCCAATGTTATTTTCATTATATTCACATCAAAATGAGGTTTCCCAAAAGTAGTTTGATGCTTCACTTACCTACTTTTATTATTTTAGTGGCCTCATGTTGGGCGCCAATTTATTTGATCTCTCTTGTTTTGTTTAAAAGCAGACCATAAGACTGCCAATGTTATTTTCATTATATTCACATCAAAATGAGGTTTCCCAAAAGTTGTTTGATGCTTCACTTACCTACTCTTATAATTTCAGTGGCTTCACGTTGGACGCCAATTTATTTAATATCTCCTTTTTTGTTTCAAAGCACAGCATATAACTGTCATTGTTATTTTCAATATGTCCACATAAATCTGAGGTTTCTCAGAAGCATTTTGATGCTTCACTTACCTACTGTTATAATTTCAGGGGCCTCACGTCGGGCGCCAATTTATTTGATCTTTCTTGTCTTGTTTAAAAGCAGATCATAGAACGATCATTTTTATTTTCATTATATTCACATGAAAACGAAGTTTCTCAAAAGTATTTCTATGCTTCACTCACCTACTCTTATAATTTTAGTGTAGGTTTATTTGATTAATTTGTGTCTTAAAAACATTGCGTTTTCTAGCCACGTAAAAAAATAAAATCTCTACATGTTTTTGGTGTTTCCGTTCCTCTTTTTATGAGTGACCTCACGTTGGGCGCCAATTAAATTCTGCAAAACACAAGGACTCAACTAGATATTACTGCTTGCTTTCTTTTTTGTTTGTACTCTGTTCTTCTTAACTTCAATCTAAACTACAACATTGCTTATTTATAATACAAAAAAAAAAAAAACTTAAAAAGAAGATTTGCAAACGTATACAAAATGACCATTCACTTGACGTAAAACCTGTGTGATTACCTCAATTATGGCTGCAGTATGCTGCCATATTTAAAAAATAACTTCACTTCATTCCTAACAACGTCATACTGTGCGGCAATAAATGAAGTTGTAACTTGTATCTGACAACTTGACATTTTATCCGCAGTTTTTTTTTTTTGTCAGCTCTTAATACGACAGCAATTAGAGTCCACTTCAGTTGCATGCAAAGCAATCAACAGTCACGCTCACGACCAACACCTTGACTACGGACGTACCGTTTCACAATTTCTCATTTAAAAACCTCAACCTCACATAATAAAGCTTTCAACTGATTGTCTCTGCGAGTATATTGTTGTAAGCTGGTGGTAGTTTTTTTCCCTGCCTTGTATGATGCATGTCCTTTTCTTTGAAAAAAAAAAAATGAAAACCTCACAAAAACTCGTTGAAATGTTTGTTTGTCCTTAATATTCCTAAGTAAAAAAAAAAAAACAGTCCGTTTGAAAAACACTGCAAGCTTACATGCTTTATTGGCAATTAAATGCTTCTCGTTCTATTACAACATGTAACTGCAGTATGAGCAAAAAAAACGAGCGTGTGTTGAATAATTTTTTTTGTCTAACACATATCCTGGCAAGTGGCAATCTTGTGTCTTGTGTATAAGAGTGTCCTTTTTTTTGAATTCGTGCTGTATTGCTTTTGCTTCAACTTCCAAGGAAAACAATTTTATTGCGATAATAATCGAGGACATTAGTGCCGTAGGCTATAAAAGATGTCGCCAATAAATATTTTCTCGAGAGTTTTTCCTTTACCTCTTTCCTAAGTACCCTCTTATAGTGCCCCACACTCTTATTTCCCTCGAACTAGAACTCCAACTCTATATCTCCATCTCCGTCCTTGACAATTTGTTGTGAAGTGGAATTGTCGCGACACACGATATACACACGAAATGGAAAAAGCTTTCAATCACTGCTTTGGATTGTTTGCTTTGGAAGAAGGGACTTTGTTCTATTTTTTGGGCCAAGAAACGCGTCCGTCGTCGTTAGCAAACTAACAATAGGACGAATAGAAGGACATTATCGAGTTGTGTAGCAAAAGGCAATATACACTACACATAGAGAAGTCCTTTCCTTTCCTCACTGTCGATGTTGTATAGTTTCTATAATGTTGCGACAAATTGCATTGGTGGAGCAGGAAGACCAAAGCGAAAGCGTGGGCAAACGGCATCTAGCTAGTATAAAATTGTCAGGATTTATTATCCTTTGCTCACCCAATTGAGAGGAATAATGTCAAACTTTATTTTTATAGGCTTTTCTTGTAAAATTTTCTTGTATGTTATATTGTTGTCGCAGGACGAGAAGGCAGTGCAAGGATGGACCATGTTTGCACGTTGTATTTTGTGTACAATATCTTAAGTGTGTGTGTGTGTGTCCTGAACGACATGGGTCTGTTGATGTCAGAGAGCAAGTTTCAGCAGGATAACATGAACATATTGTGAACACTATTATAAAAGTCATTGTAATGTAGAGTAAAGAAGGAAAATGAAAAGTAGAGGGGCCATCGTTTAAACATTTGGAACGGATGCGGGTGTGGGTGCGGGTGCATTTTTAACATTTTTCTATGGCGGCCAAATGGCTGGCTGCTTGCTGCCTAGCCTATTGAAGGAAACAAATCTGCAATGGCAATTTGTGTAATCTGTTTTCTTGATATTCTTTTTACATGTACTGTACATATATTTTTTCATTTAAGTATATTATATTCACCCGAAGGGTTATTTAGGACATTTGAATGAGTATTTTATGGTAAATGATTGCAGATTATGTGCGGAGAGTACATTATTTTGTAATTTACGAGCTTAAAAGTTTGTTCATTGAAAATAATTTATGTACTCGTAGTATCATGAAGTATTATAATGTTGGTGCATGCAGTTAATTTTTCAAACGCAAGTGGTAGTTTATTATATGTTTATTAAGTGTGTACATTAAGGATATATAATTTATTTGTTCGTTTTTGTATATTTGTATGCATATTTTAAATGCGTTTTAGCTAAATAAGATCCTAGATAAGTGGCATGACGAGAGAACTGAGATTAAGTGACTTGAACAAGTTTATAGTTTATAGATCACTAATGAGCATGAATCACAGGTATGATATGGTTTGTTATGAATGATTGCAACTTATAGTCTCATGTTGGGCGCCAATTCAATGTATCTTTCATATTCTTTGCTAAGAAAACAGAACAGTATGAAAATATGCTTTAAGTGGACACCTGACAATTAAGGCTTAAATTCCACGACGAGCCTTCTCGCATAACAGAGACAAATTATGTGTTGACCACCACCCTGAAGTAAGCCCCAGTAGCAAATTTATGAACATATTGAGGCATGTCCACACCTCGTGCTGAGGAGCGAGGCCTATCTAACACCTCTTGCATCCAAGAATCCTTTGATACCATTCGTTTCCGCATTCGGAGTAGCCAAACCCACCACGATACTCCCACAAAAGGGGACCTACCTCATATTTAGATAGTCCCAGGCGACGAAGCCTGTGGTACCAGAATATAGATTCCGGTGGAGCTTCGCAACCGTGAAGGTCAATTCCAGATGAGTACCTCAATAGTCGAGGCCTGGCAGCCTCAGATATGCGTATTCCAACTACTATCTTAGAGCTAATTTCTTTCGGAGTCAAAGAACTGACAACGAAAAACGGTTGTATAGTAGCTAGCTACAAAAAAACAAGGCTTCGCATGGATTCAGACGATATTTGAACATTAACGCCGTGTAGGGACTACCCCTGATCAGACAGAAAGGGTGTTGTCATATTTCGCAGCCTTGGTTGATCGTTCAAAATCTTAAGAGAGTCAAAGTTACTCTGGCCTCCTTAAGACGGACAAAGAGATAGAAGTCATTCGGTGCCAAATTTGGACGATGAACACGTTGTTCATGTGATATCCTCCGATCCATTGAATACTATAAAATTCGTGTGACACCAACTTGATTACTGATTAAGAATATGCAGGGACGACGCCATGGTGATATAAGAAAGCGACCACTAGATTCCGATTTTCATACTTTTGGATCAAACCTCGTACTTATTGCTATGACCCTGATTATCAATTTATACTGTCCATTAAATGAATAAGATCCTACTACTTCCTTTTCCCTTTTCTTTAACAGCCTCACGTTGGGCTCCAATTTAATTTATCCGTAATATTGCTCGTTTAGAAAACATAGAAGATAGAACAATCGTTTTCCTATTCATAATATCCATTAATCGAAAAAGTTCTTTTCGAAATCATGCTGCTTCAATTCCCCTTCTTTTAACAGCCTCACGTTGGGCGCCAATATATTGCATTCCGTTTATTGTTCCTTTACAAAATATATATCATGTAACTTTCATTACCCCAAACGATGTATCCAAAGAAAAAATGAAGTCAACTAAAACTTTGTTGATGTTTTCTCTGCTCCTTTGAAATGGCCACACGTCGGGCGACAATTTGTTCCGTTCAGGTTATTGTTCGTTTTAAAAACATTGCTCATAGAAATTTATTTGATAGCTTCATTCTATACACAAAACAAAAATGGTCTCTAAAAGATCGTTTTTAAAAGTTCATTCACTCTTTGTATTACTAGCCTCTTAAAAAACATAAGAAATACGGATCTTTCTTTATTTCTGCGTTTGACCAAAAAAAGTCTAATATTGTTTGAATTTGTTCGCACTCTTCAACTTAATTTATTTTAATTTACGATACGTTGGACGCCTATTTAATTGTTTTGTTTAAAAAAAAGCATACATCGAAGAGCTCTCTTTGTTTAATTCAAGACACTTACAATGAATAAAGTTTCTTAGAAGTCATTTGATGCTTCATTTAATCCCTCCTTCTTTTTGTTACCTCACGTTGGGCGCCATTTAAATTGTTTGCGATAATTGATAATATACAAAACGTGTGTATTTAGATGGCAGAGCTTCCTATATAATCTACGTTTTATAACCATTTGATTTCTTAGCCGTTAATTTTTCTTTTGCAAGCTTAACATATTGGCTGCCATTTTATTTGGCTCATTTAATCATTCCTTTAAAACACACTACTTGCAACTTTTTTTTGTAATGGTTATCAACTAAATTACTTGCTTTGAGAGCATTTATGTTCTTTAGATTCAAAGATATAGACTATATTTCTTTAAGAAATTGTTACTCAAAAAAATTCATAAGCTATTTAGATTCTCTTTCCAATTTTTTCAAGAGGCCTTTCCTTCGTCTTTTGCCTGTCTGCATGAATTCGTAAAAAAAAAACATCACCTTAAACAATATAACCGCCCTAAAAACACTTCCTACTCAAAAGAAAAACTGCTTCCACTATGCAACCTATGCGATCCGTATTTTTATTGCATTTTATGTAGGTGCCTTCCGGACCACACGATAAGTATTTATATAGGTGTAGATACGACCAGAAGAGTAATTAAATATCTCTCAACTTGCTTTTGCCCCACAGCTTGATTCGCGTACGGCCATCAACAAGCATCGCGGCGCGGTGTTTGGCGGCGGCGGCGCCTACCCATGTCCGTTGGTGGGCCTCATATATGAAGTCACCTGCCAAATGGCAAAGAATAATCGCACTTCGCACCCCACGTTATAGCACACTAATACTTAAACATGTACCTCCAAGAAGTGTATCTGAGAGTACGCATTCGGTATATATACAAATTTTTATTCTGCCTACAAACTGTATATGCTCTGAATCACAGTTTAAGTTTAAGCCCCAACACAACTACTTGGCCATTTTATGCCTTCCATACTAGCACCATTAAGCTGTACTAATTTAAAAGCATACGTACTGCCCCATAAAAATTTAGAGCGACGTTGTCATCGTTGTCGTTGTCGACGCGCGACGCGACGCTACGGCGGCGGGCGTCGTCATCGGTGTTGTTGTTTCATTCTCTTGTTTTATGATGTGGATGTGGATCGAAGTACACGCTTTTTTACCACCATTATGGCACCTCCAGCTCCAGGGCCCTCCAACTCTGGCTCCGACTCAAACTAAAGCACTAGCACACCACATCATCATTGCACTGCAGCAATGTGCCCTGTCCAGGGAGGGGAAAGGAAAACATATTGACTTCAGAAAGATACCCATAAAAGTGGACTCAATAAAAGTGTCAACCATATCCGACCGAGCTTGGTAATTTACGAGAGCAGCAGCGATTATTTTGGCCTTTCTTACTCGACATCTTATTTTTGTTTTGTTTTCTTGGTACCTACTTTTTTCTTTTATTTTGCAACTCCTTTTTTCGACTTGCCCTTTTTTCTACAAAAAAATTTCCGTTCACTATCAAATCGAAAAAGCTCTGCCTTACCCACCATCGACAGCTCGGTAAGGTAATCCATATCCAATCTAAGTCACAGTCCGAACTTCAAGTAGGTTTCTATATGGTGAATTGGATTGTAAGGTAAAAGATAGACCAAACGATTTCATATTGCGAGGCGAGTACTTGTCCGCGAATTGTGTTCGTCACTGCCTTGTGTCACTTCTGTCCAACGAAAAGGGGCGACGCGACGACAATCACGACGAAGACGATGCCCACGCGCCATATGCCCACATTGTACTCGATTCCAGTTGTAAGACTCTTCAAGTAGTCTTTGCTGTTGTCACCTTGAAGGCAGTATGATGGTAAATCTGAAGGGGGGGGGGGGGGGGGGGGGGGGGGTTGAATGGGCTTAAAATGATATCTGAAAATTGCAAATGAAATGAGAGAATAAATAAGAAAAAAACAACACAACACTATCTTCGGAAAAGTGAATAATTGAGGTATGTTGATGCTAAAAATTATGCAATATTTAACCAAGTGACAGATGGCTGTAATTATTATCCATTAAGACATGTGCTGCTGCTGTCAGTTATGAAATTGTCAAAAAATAACCTTATGTCGGCTGAAAGATATTTTTTCTTTGAAGTAAGTTGGATTCCCATTTGTATGAGAACTCTCTGAAAATTCGTCTAGTTTGGGTTTTTTTTTTATGAATTTATCGATCACTTGGAAAAAACCCACATTTGGTTCGGATGCTTTTTTAGAACAATTATACAAGGATCTTGTGTGATTCTTAAGGTGAATCTTTGGAATGATATTTTCGGGAATTCCGTAATAAAAAAAATTCAAGCCATATTTGCTATCGACCTTAATTATCATCATTTGTGTTGTTCTTAACTTCCCTTGAATATTGTAGACCTTACATCTGACAATATTTTTGTTGATTTATTGAGACATATGGCATTACGAGACAAGTTCACAATGATCAGTTTCAAGGCTGAGGAAAAAGGTAAACAAATTGACGAGCTGGACGATTTCATTCCTATCAAAAAGTTGTCAAACTATCGCATCTGGGACGTTTGCCGACTACTGCATCCCCGTGATGTGGTGAAATGACAAATGCCCCAAGAGTAAATATTGTCATGATGGTAGCGAATCTCTTCGCTTGCTTAGATCGAATGGTAAATTTTGGGTCCCTTCCATTCCTGCCAAATGTAGGTATATGCACACACACACAGGAATTGTCGAGAGTGTAAGTCAATAGGCCCCAGCCATTCTTATACCTGTTGCTCCTAAATTTTGTTATCTACTAAGGCTTACAAAACTTCGCCCTTAAGTTGCTTACAATGTTCTTTTTCAATTCGGATCAAGAGTTTCAGATTTCCTGAAACAAAGGCTCTAAACCTACGTTTTGGATCTGATTGCTTGAGTAGAGATTGTGATTATAATAACAAAAAAAAAAAAAAAAAAACATTACGTCATAGCTCATATAAAACTTAATTGGTCTAAGAACAGAAATCCCTAAATTCGCATCAAAGTCCAGACCACATATTCCTTCCATTTGTAAAATAATTTCCTCTATTTCTTCCGCAAACAATAGCATGTCAGTTTCACTTGAAACAATTATAATAATCAAAACTTTTTAACAAATTAAATTGCATACCCTCATAAGCCTTTAAATGTGAATCTCAAAAAATTATGGAACACTTTGGGTTATCAGATCTTTCTTATACCCTCTCCCAGACATCTGCTATAACGTAATTGCTTCTAACGCAGTCAAAACATTTACAATTCTGTTAGGGTCTAGCAATTAATATCTGTTTACATTTGCTTCCGGAGTATAGCCGTGAGTAAGCTCCGTTAACGTTGGTAACCTCTGTTCATAGTTTTCTGTGCGCCACAGCCGCCCGCCCTACTTTAACTTGACCCCGAGGTTGTTTATGCATTTTAATTCCTCGCCTATAATATCCGTAATGCGAGTAACTTAGCATTTCACTCTCCCCAAATTCCCTCCCAACCAATCCCTTTGCCATCATCATATCAAATTGGCTGACAACTTATTGCCACAATTTATACTTTGCTGAACACTTTTATTGCATACTTTAAGCTTCTATTACCACAACGGAGACGGTAGCGACAGCAACAGCGGGCGGTGTCGGTGGCAGTGGCAGCTATATACGACAACGAAAACGACAATGACGACGCCACACCTATTTTTTATGTGAAGAAATGAAACCAATGACGCAATGTCATTACACCCTTTTAAATTTACATGTTAATCCACTGGGGAGCCCTCTGCCCTCTCCTCTTACAAAAAAGTCTATCCAACGAAGAATATTGCTTAAAGTTACTGCATTTCCTTCTCCCTATAGCAGTCAGCGCCACCTTCACACCACTGTGGATATAGTCACCACTAGACATCACCAGCGCCAGCACCCAGCACCCAGCACTACCTATAATGGCTGCAGCACGCTCTTAAAAAGTGTGAAAAACGCATAATAATCCTGTCTTCAGTTTTATAATGCGTCCCACTTCATTGTGCGGCATTATTCTTCGCAATTATTCACAAAGTGTGGACGGAAGGAAGCAAAAGAAAAAAAAAACAAAAAAAAAAAATGCAATAGAAGAAGAACTGAAAAAATTAATGAGATATTCCTCGGAGACATATCCCGGAACATCATCGCCATCGCCATCCATCCTTCATCCTTCATCCATCTTATCCAAGTTGAAGTTTCGTTTATAATTTGAACGAGTTCAGCTTGAGTCATGCGGAGACACTGGATGTAGCAGGCCAACGAAGACTACAAACAATAATGGTGTGCTTGCTGTGTGCACCACACACAAACAATTGTGTGGCTCTAATTTGAATACAGTTATGTTGGGGGGGTTAAAGAGGGCGCTTTTGCCAGTTAAAGTTGAGTTACCATTTTTTATTTGTTGTTTCTTTTAACTGTTAAAGGAATATCAAGTGGATTGAAGTTGAAAACGGAACGACATTCAAAGTAATTAAAGACATTTTTTTGGAGGAAGTACGTAGTCCACCCTTCCTGCCCCGAAAAAGTCAACTTCATCAGGAGCACGCAAGGGGTGCACGTAGAAGTGGAAGACCTAATTGCCATTCTTTTTGTCAATTAACAACAAAAAAAAAGGGTTGCGCCCTGCATATACGAGTACATATTTGATTGTCTAGACATATTTCTGAGAATTTTTTAAAGTCAAATCTTAGGGTTGCAAAAAAATTAATAAAAAAGATGGTGGTTAATTTGGTTAAAGGTTAAGATTAACCCTAATGTCAGAGTTATTTCTGCAGGTTCGTTACGTGGAAAATGAATGTGATTTACGAAGAAACGATAATTGGTTTGAAGACACTTGAAATTATGAAAAACTTCACTTCAAACTTCACGGTTCAAATTAATATGTCTCCCACATATAAACACTTATAAGCCACATGTCAGACGCATCTGGAAAGTAACACGACCTTCAAAATTCGATGCACTGTTTGACTCCACCCAAAAAAATATTTCCCATTATCCTCTCACTGAAATCGTTGTTACGGGTGATTTCAATGTATTCAATTCTACTATACATTTGGTGCGTTCTTTTTCTTAGTCAACAATAGTCAAAAAAAAACCTTCGATTTGTAACTATATGACGTCTTAACAGCGTTCTTCAACTCACGTTGAAGTGTCAAATAGTAACGATTTGTTACTTTTTCTAACTCATTCTATGATATGAAGTGAGATTGTTGATCTGTCAAATTGGACGTTTTGTTTTAAACAATTCAAAGTCTTTAAAAATCAAACCAATATATTACAAATTCTCAATTTGAGCAGCAAGAACGTAATATTTTCTTTGAGTGGTCAACAGCAAAGATTAAAATGGAACGATGAAGTTTAATTTGTTCCTCGATATACAAAAAAGTGTTAAAAATGGTAGTTCGACAGCTTAAAAAATTGTAAGAACCTATCGTTCCTAAATGGTTTTAAAAAAAAAACCCAACAAATCGTAAAAATGACACTTCTACAAATTTTCTTTTGACATAACAACAAGTTGACTTTGGTTAGAAAAAGAACGCAACAATTGCTTTTTTGGCCAGAGAACACCCGAAAGAAGGCATATGCCGAGATTTTCACTAAGGTTAACATATTAACTCGGTAACAGGTCGTTATTCTGCATTACAAAATTCTGTGTGACCAAAATTCTGTTATTTCAAAATTCTGCATTTCAAAATTCTGTATATCCACTTTTCTGCTTTTAAAAATTGTTAGTCCAAAGTTCTCTCTTAAAATTCTTCAAATACTTAAAGATTCAAAAAAAAAAGAAGGTAACGAACTAATTTTAACAAAAATGAAAAACATTTTCATTAATTATGGATTTACAGAATTTTGAAAAACATAATTTTGGAATCCGAATTTTGGCACACACAGAATTATGACCCCAATCCTATTGTTTATAAGCATACATGAATCCTTGCCATTGCTGGTCATTTGAAAAACACTCTTGACTTGTTTCTTTCGTCTCTTCCTGATTAAAACACTGTTATTGTATTACCACGTCTAGGCCCGTCCGTCCATTGTATTATTTCAGCTTATTTCTCGTACCTAGCAAACCAGTTAAGAAAATTATCCCAAAGAGCACCGAAAGCCAATCTTTAATTGGTCACTATGTTTCCTCGATATTGACGTTCACTCCCAGCACTGAAAAGATTACAAATTTTGTTCCGAACAGGAAAAAAACGTATCAAACCATAAGGAATTCATGGTTGGACTTGGCCTGTTCAGAGGCTATCGAGGTGAGAGAAGTTAAGTTTCCGATGTTACAAAGCCATCCGAAAAAAATTCAGACAAACTAGAAAAACCGGCATTGCCCACATGAAGGAACCAAAAAATGACAAAAAAATACTTTAATGCCCTAAAGTTAGCAAAAATGTTTGGTCATTTATAAAGAACGTACGGAACTCCACTAAGCCTTCGGTTCCGACGCTCGTTGACATTAAAACTCTTGTAGTAAAATCTCAAGTGAAAGTTGACTTATTTGAACCACAATTTGCTGCCAAATCGACTCTACCACATAGAGACATGGCTCATCCTACTCGATATACACAAATCTGCTGGACTGCATAGTATCTCCCCCAAAGTTCTGAAGAGGTGTGTGCTCCGCACTGGCAAAACCACGTCTGCACTCAGCTTGTTTGTTGGATTTTATTTTTCGCCTACGGATCTTAAGGATGTACAACGTGCAACAATTCGCAAAAAAATTTAACTTTCCCCGAGGTGCATCTTATATTGAAATCTGGTTTTAAACTGAGTCGTATGGTTTTGCCAGAATCCCAGACTGCTTACAGGATACCAAAGCAGTATGAGCTCTATTAATATTTTCACTGCCGTCAATTCAGTGACTGGGATATCACGTGTCAAACTTGTCGAAGCTACATACTTTCCAGAAAACCTACATATATTATCGGAATGCAAAACGATCTTCATTGAATCATCCCTTTATGATAGCTGTTTTTCCGGAATTTCTCTTCATATGATTTCTTGTGCTTTCGCGTTCAACTCGCTGTAGAAGGAGTTTTCGAAATCCACCAATATGGGTTATTGAATTTAAAAACTGTTTCGCATCTGCGATGCATTGTTACCATGCCGTGCTGGTGTTGAGTTTGGCTCCGACAACTTCTTTATATACTCGGTACAGTGATTTCAGATTGATTAACAGTCTTAAACCCTTTGCATTGCATCTACTGTTTAGCTTTTCCAAGCGCAACTGGTTTAACATTTAGTCTGGCTTTTAAGATTAAGTACTGTTTAATTCTAGACCTCCTAGGCACATGGTGTTGAGGAGAGATCCTGTGAGCACTTATTTTTCCTTCGACCATAATTCTTCAATGGAAGGGCTGACTATTTCGTTTAACAACAAAGTTCTCGTACTTAAGGTACATAGGTAACGCTTGTAGCATTTAATTCTCCTTCTTGGCAGGTATATTGTTTAGAGACACTCCTTGAACTCTTTTTAGACTAAACAGTAGTAAGCATACTAAACTGTCAAAACTGTTGTGAGCAGAAGTCAATTAAAGATTCTGGATTGCTTCCATCTGACTTTGGGATGAAACACATAACTTAATTGTTGCTTATAGGAGACTTCTAAGGGATTTGAGAATCCAGCACTCTTAGATCTAAGAGACCTCAAAGTTTTTTCTGGAATACCTTACTTTAAAAAAAGTGAAACATAGGTCCTTATCTGATATGCAAAATTATTGTTACCATTGCTAGAGGATTCCAAGCCACAATTTGCATGCTACCTACCTCATTTGAACCACAAATGGTTGAGGGATTTTCAGAAACTTCGAAACCCAATTTAATTACAAAACTTAATATTTCATAAGTAGGTATCCTTTTTTTTTCAAAGGTACGAGCTCGAAAATACTAAAGCACTCACCATGACACCCAAAACTTTTATTTCATCAAAAACTGCGCATACCATTAATCCACGTGCAACTGTATTCCAATTCCAAGAAACGCTTCTATTTATTAAAGTTTTCGCTAATTTCCTTATCACGTTAGGTATATACCTACTCAAAAAACCAACGTCTTCATTTTATTGATTTTCGAGACACGTGCTGTAGCAAAAGCTCACAATGATAATAAACACTCATACTATATACCCTCAAAGACATCTTCCAATTATTACACACATATCTTGAATGGATACAAAATTTCACCCTTTTCCAACCCATCCGTAAAGGCCACATCACATATTCACCCCAGCCAGCCCCATGCCCATACTTATTTCAAAACCCTGTTAACCCATTCGCTAACAAAACAGAACAGAGAATCCCTCTCCAAACAATTAAAACGCCACGTGCCACGTGACATTCACACAATACTATGTGCCGGACAGAGTGTGTCAGTTGGGATGATAAAGCTTCCGGAACCTTCATATCTATCCCATTTTTTTTTTTTTTTTTTTTTAGGAATTTCCATCCATCCCACTTGATACAGAGAGAAGCGACGACGACATTCATGCCACACCAATTTATTTGAACTTGTGCTTCGTACTTCGTATAATATTGCATATTATCGAGACGAGAAAACTTGGAAGCTGTTGAAACTTTTTTGCCTTGCCTCGTCGTGGTCGTGGTGCATAGTTTGCGAGTTGCAATTCCATTATGAAACACTAGAAAACAAAACTGAAAAAAAACCACACACACAAGTAGTGACTCGTTGTTGGTGCTGCAACAACTGCGCAAAGTTCAGCCGCAACAGAATGTGCAGCACCTACAAAGAACAACCCACTCCCTATCAATATCGACCCAAAAAGAAAAAAAGTGTAGGTACCCTGGCCTAAAATACAAACTACGCAGTTGAAAAAGCATGAGATTTCACAACATTGCGATATTATTCCGACCAGCAGAGCAGAGAAGTAGCTGCAGCTTGCAGCATCAACATCACCATTGCCTATACTCCAAGAGATTTTCCCCATCTCCCAAAATATTGATTAGCTGCATATGCTGCATATAAAAAGACGACGAGGAGACGTATAGTATCTACAAGTACCTACCACCACACCAGATGACAGATGCTGCAAAAAGGGTGTCTGGCGCTTTCCTAAGGATACCCTCCTCCAACCTAACAGTGTTGGTGGCTATAGTGGGTGCTCGGTACTCACTGCTCTAATATCTATCAAGAACCGAGAACCGATACTGAAACTATAAGACCAACCGAAACCAACCCAACAACGGAACGGAAGATCTCATTTCCGTGCAAGCTTGTTGCGCTCGTGTAGGTTGTTGCAACTAAACTTTGAAAACAGAACGAAAACAAACAAGCTTATTGCCATTCACCGGAAGTGAAGTAGAGGCATCTGTAGCTGCTGCACAACATTCAAATCACCCACGATACTATTTCACACCATCATCAATAGCAAACCCACTCCTTTGTCCTGTTGTGAAACGTGGAGGAGTACGAGTCGAGTATGTACAACTACAGTCCATCCGTCTTCCTTTTCGCGCCAAACAACAACAGGATTCATACTCTCTGTCATTATTGCAACGATGATGTTGATGATGATGATGATGACGATGAGAATGAGAATGAGGCCCCCTGTCGGGCGTCGGGAGGTAGTTTCGCCGTCGGTTTAGTTCGGCTCTCAGCTCGTCGCTACATCTGACATTTTGAACTGTCAAATGCAATTTCCAGTGAAACACCTACAACAGTGCACCATCCGATTTGGTAACCGTAACCACTTCGTGCAACTGTTTTGTTTAAATAAGAGTGTCACACTGGCGATGACGATGGTATGTTAGTTCAAGCGGCCATTGTGGCGTCAATGACTTTTAATTGCAACCACATTTGACATGACATAAGGCTCCACACTCTCCGTCTCTGCACCAAGTTCCAGTTTGAATCTATATAGACAGTCATTATAGTGAGCTCCGTTTTACGCATGAGATCGTATGCAATGAGTCACATCTGTGTGTTCTCTGTATATGCCTTGCCTGCTGATATGTCAGATGCGAGACGGGACGGGACACGCGGACACGGACATGGGACAAACAGAAAACCCAAACCGCGCTGAGTATAGAGCGTCAATAGTGTGTTCCGACTGGGAATGGCATGTAATGTAATGCAATGCAGTAGAATGTAGAGATGTAGGTAGGTAGATTTAGTATTGTCGAATGGAATGAATGGGTGGGTGACTACTGGAATTTGGTATGTAGAACGGTATTTTTCTCGTGTGTTTTTTGTTGCTTTTTTATTGTTTTTTCTTTTTTTGTATTGATCGTGGGAAAGTGATCGTTAATTAGTTATTTCAAACGTTTCGTAGTCATCGTAGTTTTTTTTTTGGGTTACTTCAAGTTGAATTATGAATGAGAACGAAACGTCAGAGAATAAAATGTATTCCATAAACTGCATTTGTATGTGAGATATGTCAAAGTAGGATTATATTGATGCAGTTTTAGGAAAACATAATGTGGATCGTAGGTAATTTGAGATGGTTTGACGATTGCAGCATTTGAATTACGGTTTAATGATTTCGGTTGAATAAACTTAAGGCTATCTATTTACGATTACAAATATGTAGGTATGACTTCAAAACTGTGTGACTCTCTTCATGGTGGCGGCACTGCGGCATTAGTTATAATGTCAAACATGCCGCATATAATGTATCGAGTTTATGTGATATGAACGTGAATGACAGCATTGCATGCCTTAAGACAGATATCATTCATACTATGTGCATCGGTAGAGCATGTGAGTGACAAAAACAAATCTTTGTTCAGCCATTGCATTTGAAATCTGTCATTTTGACTGATCTGAAGTTTCTCATTGAAATTGCTTGTGAAAAAAAAATTAGGTGACATATGGTTGCGTTACATGTACGACATTTTGATTTGATGTTTGCTTAAGCTCGTACTTCAAATCGAACTACGAATCTGAATGACAATGAATGCAAGAATTCGTAGAAAATCACATTAAGGGAACAGACGTTTTTGTGAGTACGATGACAAGCATCTTAGAGAATAGGCAAAGGCTATCCTTGAAATGTGCCAATAACTAGGCGTTATAAATTGTGGTTTTTACATGCAATTGTAAGTGCTATAAGGCAAGGTATGGATTTGAGCAAAAAAAAAAAAACAGGTTGTCTGTAAAGTCGGTTTATGGACGATAATTTTACATGATAATCAGAACACAAAACACTTCATGTGTATAGGTATATCTTCAACCACCAACCACCCACCATTTTAAAATTTGTTTCACCCTTTGAACACAAACCTCCTACCTCCACATACAACCACCAACCAACAGCCCACCATTTTTGAAAATTTGTTCCTTCTCCCCACACAATAAAGCCAGCCCTTCCTAACCACCACCAATCACCCACCCACTATTTTTGACAATTCCCCCCGTGCACCACCTACAACCACCTGCTACTCACCCACCATTTTTGATCATTTGTGCCCCCCCCCCCCCCAGTACAACTATTTTTGACAATTCCCTCCACAATACCCTCCCCCCAAATCCAACCACCCATTACACCTACAACAACTTGCCACTCACCCAACACCGCCAACCACCCATCACACCTACAGCCACCAACCAACCATTTTTGACAATTTTTTCCTCAGCCCCTCCCAACACCAAATCCTCCAAATCCAACCACCTACCCTACCTGCCACCACCTTCCACTCACCCACCATTTTTGACAACTTTTTCATCGCACCCCATCAAATCAACCATCCCCACCACCAAAACTGCCAACCAATCAACCCACCTAGAACCGCCAACCAACCACCCACCATGTTTGACAATTCACCCCCCCCCCCCCCCCTCCCACAATCATACCAAAGCCCACCTACAGCCACCAAGGAACGACCCATTAGTTTTGACAAACCAGCTACCACCACCCCCATTTTTTACAATTTTTCCTCTTCCCGACACTATCCCCCCCCCGCGCCTGCCAACACACTCCCACCACAACCAACCAACCACCCAACACTCTCCCTTCCCACTTTATCGACTTTCTAGGCTATCAAATCATCTAGGTAACGTGACTGTGACTGTGACATTTTTTCGTGCATGCTGCCCATATATTCCAAACCGATTTATTAGACGTTATCACGTCAAAAAAAAATTCTAACAATCAACCATGTTGTGCATTTAATTTTTTGAGGTATAGAACTTTAGTTTGGCAGCACTTTTTTCATTGACAGTCTGCCATGCGATTTATCTTGATGGAACTCATTTATAGTTCAATGGCTACGTCAAGAAGCAAAACTGCCGAAGATATTATCTCAAGCCATTAATGAGAAGACGTTACATCCAGGAAAACTGACAATTTGTTGTGCTTTATGGGCAAGAGGAAACATAGGTCCTTACTTCTTTTAAACCGATGCCGTCCAGAGGGTTACCTAAAGTCAATGATTTTTTATTTCTGAATTGAATTGCTTTGTAGCAAGCTGTGGTTTTTTGAAGACGGCGTATTATGTCACACAGCGAGTGTCACAATTGACCGCATAATTTAGCGTTTTGGACATGTGAGTTTATCACTGCTGGACTCTTTTCTGTGGGCGTATGTGATATGGCCAATCTACACCTATAAGCCAGAGAAAATTGACATTCGCCGCGTATGTGTCAAGATTGGATTACCCCCTACACAGCCAAAAATCATATTCAAATAAAAATGGAAAAGTATTATCTTTCGAATAAAGTCAATTTTATAGCAATTAAAACACTTTTAATGTGCTTTATTCTCTTTTCAGTCAGGGCTGGATCTAGGTTTAGGGGGGACAAAAGCCGAATTTGGCGCCCACCACCATTTCATAGCGTTGTTTTTAGTTCTACTACACCTTTAAAAAAAACACTCTAAAAAATTATTTTCCTTGAAGGTGAAGAACAATGAGTAAAATGGCACAAACGCTCACAATTTACGATTTCTATTGTCCCTATTCCATTTTAGAATTGTCCCAGCCGGCAAACGTTGGTTTGTCTTATTTTCACATATATGGCGCAATTGGGTATGGTTCAAAATTCCAAAAAAAAACACAATCCCGAAAACAGGTGCCTAATATCCCTATTTCTATTTTTCGCTTTTTTTAAGACTAAATATTTGAAAAATTGGAGGATTTTATTTTGTAGGGTTTTAAGATTTTCAAGATTGTATGTTTTTTTGATTTTTCAGGACTCCGATTTTTCGGTATGCATTTATTTTTGGGCTTTTGAACGACTTCCGGTTCTGGTTTTGATATGTCAACCGCACCGTCCATCCAGGTAATCTCACAACGCAAAGGCAGTCCGAATTTTATTTTATATTACGATTAGTTTTATGCAGCTATTTTTAGTCTCTGAGTTTATATTTTCGTCATTTGTCCATTGGTTTAATTATTCTCCACTACCCTGAAGTAATTTGTATCTAGCCTACTGACATATATCTAGTCAGAAAACAGAGATTTGGACTGAACTATAGGTACTTCATTACAGTTCTGATGTCAATTTCACTTTAAAATCTAAAAATTGGCATCTATCAAAAAAGTTCCTTTCATCTGTGTTACTCATCCCCAATTGAAATCAAAGCGTGACGTCTAAGTCCAGAAAAAAAAGGATGCGCATTGCTTTTTTTGGGTGTGCAGTGCATACCAGATATCTTGCATTCTTTCAGCATTTTCCTTTTTTTTTACAAGACCCTACAACTTTTTCTATAAGTCACGTTTCACGACTCACCATAGCTTTAAAACGCTCAACCCACAATGTGAACTTGACATCCTAGGTTCTTGGCTCCATAGGACATTCGAGAGTTTCTATCATAAACTGGTGGAATCACATTTTCTTATTCAGTTTCAATGAATACTCATGAAGGAATTTCCAATTTACATAGCCTTAAGTACGGGGAGTTAATAGAGGGTAGGAACGTACACAAAGATTTGTCATTTTGTTTACTTCATAAAAAAAAAAAAAATCCAATCAACCTACCAGCAATGCTCCACAACATTGTCATCTTCTTTTTCTGCAGAACGATGATGATTCACCTTGTTTTCAAATTGCGATTCAATTTAAAAGATGTAATATATTTGCCTCTCTCGATGGTGTTTTCCAAGAAGTAAGAAAAAACATATTCATCGTGAGATACTTTCCAACTGACTCATTCACCGACCTTGTCATCTGCTTAACTTCCCAAATTGAAAGAAAAAACACGTTCAATAACGTCAACGAGTTCTGGCTAAATTGTATGAAAAAAACACTCATGGTCATGGCTATTTGATTTTGAAATCAAATCACACACAAAATGTTATGAAATTACTGCGTTTTCTCAAATTTTCGAACAAAAAGGTTAACTTTCAGGAATACCCAACCTTCCAATCCTGCATCGACATTAGATAGCGAAGCTATGAGGTTCATTTTGCCTTCTCTGCAAAAAAATAATGCTATCACTCATGTACGTAATATTCTTTATTCCGCTCTGAAAAATAATTGAATATGTGCACCCACGCACTTACATTAATGCTTAGTGGGTAGTTGTGTTGCACCACCACATTATCCAACATCAAACAAGAATAAACAATCCGTAACGCACCCATTTCTTTAAGTAGGCGTAAACATACATATGGCTTATCAAACTCAAAGGCTTCGTTTTCCTAGAAAAGCTCCAATAAACAATAGTGGGAATAATAACACAGAGGGCACCCTTAAAATGCCAACCCCATAGCAAATTGCATCTTGATACGACTTAATTTCGAATGACGTACGATGACCATCGCCATTACGGGGTAACACCACCACCACCATTACCGCACTACCCTACACAACCATCATCGCCATACTTCTAAGGTTTTTTTGATTTGTTGTTGTTGTCGTTTTTGTCGTTATTGTCGTCGTCTTTGTCTTTGACTTTGTCATCGTCTGCGTCGTTAGTCGTTAACTTTCAATTACAACTACTCAGTCTCCTAACACAACCGTTACTAATCCAGACATGTAAAATCCCAATTAGTGACGTAACTGCACCACCCAACCCAACTAAATATACCGTGTATACTAGCATTCGTTCTACTTTGACTACGAAACTATGACGTCATTAGATTGTGGTACTCGTGACATGCGCTCACAATTTTTCTAGAATGTATACTATCTATCGACGTAGTATATGTATGTATGTATCTACTCGTATATCAAGTTTTTTCCCAGCCATTTTTGTTCATCGTACACACTACTACCACCTGATGTCCTGGTGGTTTCTCTGCGCGTTTTGTGTGTCGTCCTCATCTACGTTGACGACGTCCGCCCCCTGTGCCATGCCATGCCTCCGCACCGTTGTCCTGCCAAAATATAGGAAGAAAAATAAATGCAAAAATGACAGAATGAAAGCACACAACTGACGAAAAGACACCAGCACTATATAACAAAGTCTTGTGGGGTTGGGCAGGTAGGTTGCCGTTAGTAGGTCTGTAGTACAATCTCGTAGGTTCTTCTTGCTCTTCTAGTCTTTGCCTCTTTCACTACAAGTGGATGGTGGCACGTGTATGATTTTAAAGGAGGTCACGAAAGGTATTGCCAGGTTTGTAATAAAATGACATGAGTGCAACAATTTATGGATGCTTGATCTTGTGTATAGTTTGAGTGTTCTTTTCTGATGGGGATTTAACAAAAATTGGTTAGGTACATAATTTGGACAGGATTGTGTTTTTTAATGGAGGCAGAGGTTCGGAAATAATAGACCAAAACCAATGTGAAAGTAATTTTTTTGAGGAGAATCGAAAGTGTCTGTAGAAGAGCAATCCTCCAAAACTGAAAGGAGGTTCACTATAAGCTTACAGCTCTCAGCAAAAGACAAAAGTGATCAAGTTTACTTTCGCCGTGGTTGCTCATATAAATGTCAAACACTATGTTTATAACAATTCTGCGCATCATTTTCGACCTCAGTCAGCAAGGGCGGTGACTGGACAGTATGTAGATCAGCTGAAGTCCTCATTCCCATTCGTGTTTGATTAACTAATCAACAGTTATCAGTATTATCAAGAATGCTTGGGGCGTTGCCATATTAGGAGAGGAATTTGGTTTAACATAAAGGACAATTTTAGGACTCTTTTGAACTGCAGCACAAAGTAAAAGAAGAACAGTCTCAGTCCTTCAAACTGTGCCGATGTTTTAAGATTTCTACCAAAACAAGGAACGACATAAAATTTTTTACTTAATCGAGATGCTGCTGACAGGACAACCCTTAGGTGGACAGTTGGTAACACAACATAATGTCGAGCGGCAAAACAGCAATTAGGCCAAAAGTTGGAACCAGAACTCTCTAAGACCTTGATCTCTCTAAGCTGAAGGTATATTAGAACCATTTCGAGGCTCATCACAGGATTTTGTATCATAGATAGGCATGCTGCGAGACTTGGCGTGCTCGCAAACAATTTTTACAGAAGCTGTGTGTGTATGGGTAAGGGGACAACTGTAGGTTCCAAAGCCTTGCACTTTTTATAAGACGAATACTCTATATGGCATTGCAGCGGTAATAAATTGTTTGTATACCAAGTGTGTCAATTGCACCATAAAATGATAACTTGGATTTATAACAGTAATTACAGGCAGCTTCAAATTAAAGTGTAATTTTTTGGAGGACCAACATCTGAAGATACTCCATTTTGTCCAGGTTATCTACTAACAAAAATTTTAAAAGATTTAATATGTACCACATTTACACCATCGACAACTTGTCAACATTTCAGCTCAGAAATTCTGGTAATTTGTCATTAATGTGAATGAGGCTTAAGTTGGTACTTTTCAAATCCAATACCAATGTAAGATCAAATTGTGTACAAGATGTCAAACAAATATTTCGGTTGCTTGTCGGACATCATGGACTCTGTTTCAGATGAAGAAGGTTCCTAGCGAAAGGAAATGCTGGGCAATTAACTTAAGATGTCTTGCATACAGACTGAGTAACTTGATGGTATTTTACTGGAAGACATTTTGCTTCAACCCAAGGCTATTAGGATCTATTAGGATCTCAAAAAATAATAACAATCAAGAGAACAAGTCTTGCAAATTGAACTATAGCTCCATAGTGGACATAACACAAACTTTTTTAAGAGCGGCACGATGTCAATTTTCATGCTCTTAGAGTCAATACTGGCAACATTGCAAATCTTTTCCTCTTTTATACAGATGACTTTTCCTCCGCCTTCTCTGTTCTCATTTCCTATTGTTCTCAATTTCTTCAAACCATCTGATATATGTAGCTATAAAACCCACCCTACCCCAACCGTAACCGACCAACCGAATGCAAAACAAAAAAAATGCACCTCTTCACATAATAATTGCATACGTCACTCTACTCCGTACTACGTTCCATTTACCCAAACTCTCTCTATCTATCTCTTTCTCTTTCTCTATCTTTCTCAGATATTTCACTATATGCACCGTAGAAAAGTTATAATACTATCTACAACTATCGCTCCTGTTTATCATCATAGTTTTGCATCATCCACCCTTTCCAGCGTCCGTTATAACCAAACCATCCCAAACTAAAAACTGCATTTGTATGAGTTGTTTCGTGTGACTAGCAGAAAGATATAGTTCGCACCACACCACCACCACCGCACCGCCGCGCCATGCCACCGAGACCGACCGACCGCCAACGAAGGGTTGTAGAACGGAAAATGTGCAATTTCATATTTAAATTGTTGTTCTATGGGAAAAAGCTTCACACTACAACCCAGCTAGCTACGACATCGACAACACACTGAGTTGCAGCTCTCTAAATTATTATACATAGTACACTACACTACTAATAACGGTCCTCTAAAGTTGCTCTTGAACTTGAATTTATAAATAATTTTTTTATCAATTAAACAATTAAAAAAAAAAACATATCGTGGGATTTTTGTAAAAAAAAAAAAAAAAAAATCTCGTACACTCGGGCGTATGCGTGTTTTTTTTTTTCATTTTTAAAAGTGTTCATGAATCGTGTGTGTGTACTGCACATTAACTGATGTTTCCGCCATGTTTTGTGTGGTGCATTGTTATTGTTTATAATCTCAGTGTGTTTACACGGCAAAACGCGTAGTAAAAGCCGATTCTACACGGTCCATGTGTATATTTTTAACACACTGTGTGACGACATAGAGTATAGATTGTGTGTAAAAAAAAAAAAAAAAAAAACTGCAAGTGACATCAAACAGGATAACAGTGGAGTCCTTTATGAAGAAAAAGCTTAGCCGTTTTATCAGGATGGTAAGATTGATTAATTGAATTTGATTTCGTTTCGAATTTGTTGCGCCATAGCCACAGCCACAGTATAGTATAGTCAAAGGCGCGCGTGTCTGTATAGGTAATTGTGTTGTGTATGCTGTGTTCGAGTATGACCTTTCATTAGCAAATTAAAATCAATTGAAGGGTTCTGTTTGTTTTGTATTTATTTTGTTGCATAAAAGTGCAACTGAAAAACATACCACCTGTCGAACTCGCCCCACACCACACCATCAATGACAGTTGACTGTGACTGCTGGCAAATGCAATAAAATAAGGTATAGTGCCTTTTTTTGTTTTTTTTTGGATTGTAATCTAAAAATAGTTTTGTTTTTGTTCTTTATTTATTCATGTTTTCATTTAAAAACAAAAATAAACAAGGAGACACAAAACAAAAAATAAAGAAAAAATCAATACGAACAAGGACAGCTGTTCGATTTGTTATTATTTTCTAGTCTTGAGTGTGTCAGTGTGTGTAATTTTTTTTGTATTGCGTAGTTTTCTAGGCCTAGCTTTCGGCGATTGGAAAATAGACCAATTTATATATTTTTATTTTTTTTAATTATTTGACATTGACTGCGTTCCGTGTAAAAAATAAAAAAAAGGAGTACAAATACAAAATCAATCAAGATTGACTTTTAAAGAGCATAACTAGAGCATTACATGTGTTTTTTTTTTATGTAAGCTTGACACTAACAAGTTGTTGTGTTTAATTTTTGTTTTGATTTTCATTTTCTCTTTCAACCTAACGGTATATGGCAAGGAATGAAGCACAAAATTACTCAGATATACAGATAGATAGATAGATACAAATCATCATCCGGTATGGCATGTGTTTTTGTGTACGAACAAGGTTAATTTATAAATTAACTTTTAAGCAGCTTCTCTTGCTTCTGTTTTTTTTTTCTATACAGTATTTGTTAAGCAAGGTTAGGTCTGTATTATTAAGGTTCCAAACAGAAACAAAAAAAAGAATATAATAAAACATCTTGAGATGAATATAAATAATAAAATGCGCATTTCTAGTTGATTTTTTTTTTTTTTAATTTTTGTATTCCAGAGAAGTGATTTATTGATTTAAATTTTTCATCACACTCTTAAAGATGATGCTTTTAGCTGTTTTTTTTTTTTTTTTTTTTGTATCTTAATGATGAATGATGACCTGAAATGTTTTATTGTTTATTTGTTGAGAAATTGCGACGGAATAACATTTAATTCAAGTGGAAGTTGTAGAGAAATATATTTTATTCTTTGGGTCATTGCCACTTGTTGTTGTTTTAACATACACACACACACAAATACATGAAATAGTCCGCAGAAGCTAATGTTTTTTAGGGGGGGAAGCTTTGTTTTAGTAGAGTTTATTAGGCCAATACTTAGCTTACTTTTTTTGTTTGATATACATTGAAAAGAAAGTTTTTTTTGTATTGTTATGTTTTAATAACAACTCGACGGAATTTCAAGGAAATTGGCTTTAGGATTGGACAGCTATACAAGCTATACAAAAAGTGAAAACTTAAATTAAGATAACCACACAAAATTTTTTTGTAAGGTGCTTTTAATTATTGCAGAGATGAGCTCATCTGGTCTAGGATCTACTTAAAAAGATTGTTTTATTTAAGATTTCTTCTAACTTTTGAATTTTGTTTTTGTACAGTGGAAGCCCAATAGTTTTTATTTTTACTATTCAAATTCTTATTTGGGATTCTACTTTATGCAGGGTTTTCAAAAAAAAATATTCGCTTTGGCGATGCACCCTGGGAGATGCCGGTCCTAGAAGTTGAAGCAAGTTTTCAGTTTAACGGCCAAATATGGTCTCATTTTCCATTTCCATTTCCAGAAAGTGCTTCCATATTGCGCACAAAGGTGTCGGTCATTGCACGTTATTCCCGAAAATGGTCAAGTGTGCAGCTCCAAATGCAAAATATGTCTTACCCAAGGATGCAGCAGAAAACTTTGTTGATGAACTTTCATATTTTCCGGGGTTTGAATTGACGAGTACATAATTTTCGAGCCTAACAAAGATTCCTTTTTCGCGAACCAACAGTCAGATTTTTATTCTTGTTTTTTTTTCTAATTCCGGATTTGCCATCTCATTATTTTGTTCAAAACTATCAAATATAAGAAAACAAAGTGCTCTACGCGTCCATGGCTTCAACTATGATGAAACCTACTCAACTGCCGTTATGATCACAGGTGGATCACAACTCTCCCACTTGTCTGCTTCACATTAGTAATCCGCCTGTGGGGTTTGCAGGGTTGACCTCAGATATTTTGTTTTCCGGAGTTTTCAGGACCCTCCAATCAAGTGTTTGTGAACTTCATCCATATAGATAGTGCACCAAACGTTCCTCTTATTGGGGGTACTATAGATTATAATTAAAATGGGTACACCTGCACCTACTGTGATTTGGAATCTTTGTGAATCGGCTGGACAACAATTAACATTTTGCGTTAATTCTTGTACACTTAATAAACTCTGAGAATGCAAAAATTCACAACAGATATGGATTCAAAACGAGATAAAGTTGGATTCCATCTGATTTCTTCAAGACCAGGAAGCCCTTGCGAGCTTTGTAAACTATGTCATGTAAAATATTGGATTTCGTATATAACATTGGAATAGTATAGCCAATGGGAAGAGGAACTCTGATAATATTCGATTATACACGATATCTTGTTAATATTTCGGACGGGTGCAACTGAACACAAAAAATTATGGTAAATTCTTTTTAAATTTTAAGCTTGCTTTCACCATAAGTAGATAAGTCGAACAGTGTAGGTCTATCAAAGTTTTTTTTTGTAGGTTAATTAATATAAAAACAATGTTCAAAATCTATATTTTTAAAGACCAAGTCAAAAAAATGCGTTTCAGTTAAAAATAAAATTATATAAATATTTAATGATTTGTAAACTGCCAAAATTTTTACCAATTTTGTCCTTGATTATTGAGCACATTTTGGTCTTTAAAAAAGTCAACTTTTATCACTAGTGTGCTTCCAATTAGTACTTTATTTATTGCAAACACGTGCATTTATTTAAAATATGTAAATACATCATAACTTGTACAAATACATAAAACAAGTCCATTAACAATATCATTATGAACTGTTTTTTTTTTTAAGTTGTTTAATTTTATTTAATAGTTTTATTTTATTGTCTTTTCAATAGGTTGATGGTGAAAATTTTTAACGACCAAAAATAGTATTTAAAAAAGCAAAGTTGTCGTATAATTTAATTATGTTGGTTATATATTGTTTGTTTTGTTAAGGTTAGGGTTATAAATATTAAAAAATAATAAAAAGTATTTACCAAATTCTAAGGTTACGGGCACGTGCCTGGGTGCTTATTTATTTCACATTTTCATGTGCCGGCCATTAACCTTTATGCAACCCGATTGTACTTCTCCTCTGATGAAGATGAGTGAAAGGTTCAAAAGTGGAAAAATGGTATTCAATGTGCTTTTAGGTTTCCATGTGTGTTCCACAAGGCTCTGTTTTGACACCGCTTTTATTTTCTTGATTCATATGTATTATGACATTATAGAATTCTTACTTAGACCACCAATGTTACATTAATGTTGATGATGAGCAAATTTATTAAATAATTATTTAAAAAATTATTACTGCGTAGAATAGCTGTTTAAGATATATTCATGGTTTCAAAAGAAACGAATATATTTCCGGTTATGCCAATCTTTTGAAGACTTTCGAACTTTGATATTCTTTCAACGATTAATACAACCAGAAGCACCTACATATCTTTTTGTAATCAAATATTGTAAGTAATCAAAAATTATAGATAACTCTGGCGCTAGATAGTTATCTATCCAATTGTGGCGCCAATTTTTCGCTCACGCCACTCAACTTTGAAACCAATTTTTTTGTTCAGTATTAAGCTTTTTTATAATCAACAGAACCATTTCCGCAAAAAAAGGCCCTTCAATATTTTCACGGAAATTTATAACAAATTTCTAATCTAATCTTATTTCGCACCATTTATTTCCGTTTTGAATTAATTTTTAAGATTGAAAGTCATATATAAAAGATTAGACCAGTTTCGTGAAACTTCAATCTTATCCAACTTATACTTTTAAAAACATTTCTGAAAATCAACTAGAGTCCGATAATATGACAAACCTTTACGAATACTTCCAAGTAAAATATTTTTACTTTTTAGGTTTAAAAAGTGGTGAAGACGTTTGCGAAACTTTTGTTTGTTTTTTCGATCCACACTCCCAAACGGTGAGAACACTTCAATCTAATTTATTTTGTTAGTCAAATGAAATTAATACAAAAAAAAAGATAACACAAAACTGCTGAGATCGAGAATAAAATATCTTTTCTCTCAATATCCCACGTTGGGCGCCATTATGCAAAAAGAAATATTTTAAGCATTTGTTATTTTTTTAACAATCCAATGCAAATCATAAAAGCAATTCCATCGTTCTAATAAAAAGTCAATTTATGCTTAATGTATTCTAGGATTTAAGACTTTCCAGGATTCGAAGAATTTTCAGTTTGAATTAACTTATCCTGGTTAAGGTGGATTTAACAAAAGATCCCCAGATAAACAGATAAAATCTTGAAAATTTGCACCTAAATACTGCTGTCTGAGCATTAAACTAACTATTCCTTCACGATGGGCGCCATTTTACAAGAACAGACAAAATTTTATATTTGTATTTTCTACACATCCAGTGTAGCCCAAAATCATTTAATATTGTTCCTTAATACGTCTACCGTAGCTTTTCAAATACCTACTGCCAGCTGGAAGCCATTTAAAAATAAAGGTGCTTGTTCTTATCTCAAGGGTGAGGTATAGAACTAGAAGTTAGCAGCACGTTTTTTATTGTCAAGCCATTTTGTCATCTGCCATGTGGTTTACTTTTAGTTTGGTTTTCAAATTTATCATGAATGGACTGACGCTTAAAAAAAGCATGATATTGCCATCGTGCACAACAATTTGATCATGTCAAATAGCACGCGCCACAATTGATTTGTTGACGACTTGTAAAACAGCATTCGCCGTGTCAACGATAGGAAATCGGACCTCAAGATTGGGTTGCATTCAAGTCAGGCTCCAACAAACCAATTTCAAATAAAAATGGCAAAGAATTATGTTTCAAAAAAGTCAATTTCATAGCAACTAAAACAGTGTACATATCTGTGTCTTTTTTCATTTAAGAATTCTCTTAAAAAGCTCTTTAAAAATATCTTTACAGTATACAATCTACTCGTATATCCTTACAAAAACGGATCATGCAAAAAGCTACAATAAACATAAATAAACAGCTAAAAAATGAAAGACCTTCTCATATTACCCCACGTTGGGCGCCATTTTTCATGAACAAAGCTATATGATAGTTGTACTTTCTTATTTATAACCCTCTTGAAATCCCTTAAGAAACTACATCAGAATTATGAACAATCTTCCTTTATTATTGCATTATGAAACCTATGGGTCGATAAGAGACGTGCTATGCAAAAAGGTTCCCACAAAAACAAAAATCCAAAATCATAACTTAAAAAAAAATAATTTTTGTAATCATATTCAAAATGACCATAGAAAATGTTATGAATCAATATTCACACGCGCCAACTATAGAAACTTAAACATACAAAAAAAAAAACGAAAATCTACATATTAACATTGCTCAAGGCATTTCAAATTTCAAATCATCATATTATTCAAAAATGTCGGTTCGTGTTTCGAAAATGCATATAAAATAAATAACCAGCTGCAAGTTTTATGAATTCGTAATGAAATGTATCTTCAGCATCTACCGTTATCATGATGATGACTGATTCAGATTCAGTCTTTGCATCAGTCTTAAAAAGTAAAAAAAAAAAGCTGACCAATTCAAATATCGCACACAAGGTTGTATACGAAGGCTCCAAATCTATGCACACGTGCGAATTCTCATTCATTCAATTTTGTATCTGAAGCTTATGGCAATGGTATTTTTACTAGTTTCCGTTCATATCTATATACCACCACCGCAGCGCGACGAAGTGATGAAATAACGACCAACCAACAACACGCCTTAAGAATTCTCAGAACTCCATTTAATTTATGTAAACTAATATTGACGCAAAAGATCTGCGGCATAAAATCAAATATCCCGAACATCACCAACCGTGTGTCGTTTAGCCTTTTAAGCGTTAAGCCCCACTTAACTGGTTAGAAAAGTTTAGATAATGTGGCTTCTTCGCCCAATTCTATGCCAATTGATTGGCTCATCATCATCTTTATTGGCTCAGTTCTCCATCTATAAATATATATACCTGCTTTATGGTCTTGGTCTTGGAACAAAAAGTTACGTATTTAAACCAAAGCAAGGTATCCGTCGCAGCAGACATTGTGGCTACAATATTCCCTCTTTTTGTTTCAGATTATTGAAATTAATTTCATAATAACGTGTTTTTCCAAAGTCTTATCCATAATGGTTTGTGGTTTTGTATTTTATGAACCGACTAGCAATAGAAGACATGGATCCATTAAGTAAGTAGAACCAAGGAATTTCTGCCTGGTTCGGTGGTCGAACCTTATCAAACGATTCCCCGAGGGCTATCTATTTGCTTTCCACTGTAGCCCATCGGAACTCGGCAGACGAACGACGAACGACCACAATCCCACCATTCCCGCATATAGATTGATAACACTCTTTTTTTTTTAAGCTTGACCACTGGAATTCGAGGTCATTACGAGCAACAACAACTACAACTTGAAAAAAAAAAAAAAATTAAAAATTAAAATGCTAATGTACCGGTTATTGTTGGTTTTTCGAATGTTTTCATTGACGTAAGCGACTCACAGAATCGTGGCAAGTTTGACGACCTACTCGGGCTATAATATATTGTACCACTGATTGCCGCCGAACGTGTGGTATTCGCTGTTCGTTTTCGTCGTTGTCGTTTTTGCTGTTGTTGTTGTTGTCGTCGTTTTCGCTGTTGAAATGTATCACTTTCAAAATTCCATCCGTAATTTTTTATTAATTGCTTATCCGGGAAAACCAGTTTGTTGCCGGTGTTTTATTTTTCGCCTTTTTATTTAACTGTTGTTTGTATATTGTATTTCTACTATATGCTCTCTGGATTGGCATTTTCTTTTACGGGCGGGCGTCACTTTTCAGACAATTTTATTGAACCACGAATTTTTCAGTTTGACATATTTTTTTTTTCATTTGGAATTTTGGAATTGAGTTCCACGATCATGCAGAATGTCAAGTCTAAAAGTCATGTTTATAACTTTCAACGTATATTTTTATTATTTATGAAGGACATGTGTTGCATTTTGGTCCATATTATAACATTAGACCTTGAGGCTGTTCCAAATTTTATGGAAGCGACCGACAAGACGGTTGGAACAATTTAAAAAAAAAAGCAATCTACAAGCATTTTTATCCTGCTAAAGCTTTAGTATAATTCTCATATCTGGGAAAGTGCCCCTATAATGCATTTGCCTTCCTGGATAGAATTCAGAAATCAGAAGACAGCTTACAAATTGAAAGGTTAGGTAACTATTTGTTTCACTTGAACACCGTGGCATTCCTTGCCGGACCAATTTCTCTACCCTGTAATATTGGCTTCGGAAGGAATGCTGCAGTAGACCCTCAAGCCAATTGTCAGCAGTAATGTTAAATACAGAGACTCCTTCTTTATCCGCACAATACGAATGTGGAACGTGATGGCCCACACCACAAGCCTAGAATAAGCTTACTTCTTGCAAAACGAATACATTCCACAATATTTTTCATTTCATATATTTTCGTATGTACGAAATAGCTCGTAGAAACATGTAACTAGCCTAGCAAACAATGCAAGTGAAAAGTGGATTTCAATATTTACGTTCCACATTTCTTAACGCTCAAACGAATTTAAGTTTTTGACAAATGTCACACTTTTTCACGTATCTTAAGATTTCAGACTAAATCTAGGATTCTTATGGAAACTATTAATTTTATAAACCACTGAGGGTGCTGATGATAATTTTTTTAAATTGAACCTTAAGCCTTTTTTCACGCAATATTTATAACTTCACAGTGTGCCATATTAAAATTACTTAATCAGAATTTCACTTAATTGAAAAATTAATCTTATCAGTCAATTTATTTGATGTGAAATGCAAATTATTTATACATATGAATTTTACGGAGACATAAATTTTCATGTTCACTCACTATACAAAGTTCGAGAAAAATTAAATTCCATTCAAATATGAAGGCGTGCGTTTTACACTTTTATCTTCCACATTTTTCCACAAATTTTGTGACAAATGTCATATTTTTTTAGGTGCCATAATGTAGAAATTATTGTGGAACGTGTTCGTTTTTCATTTCCTAAAGGACTGTTCACATGAGACCGACCAAAGAATGAACGAATAAATGAGATTTTTCACACTTCTAGACAATATTTTACAAAAAAAAAAAAAAAACTATTTCAAAATGATAGAAACTCTTTAAATCTAATGTTGAAATGCTAAAATGTCCACTTTAAGTGAAGAAAAAAGAAATTTTAATGAAAATAAGTTGTATGTCCCTAATTTCAATCTGATTGTTTGAATTGTCAAACCCTATTCACGTTCCACATACCATCCACACCGCAACGAATAAATTATTCGTGCACGACCTCAAAATCTCACTGTTCAATAAATTGTGATATACGGACATGACGTTCGTTGTTCGCAACGAATAAAAATAAATTGCATGTGAATGAAACGTCAAAATGGACGAATGTTCGTTGATCGTTGGTCGCTTTCATGTGAATGGTCCTTAAGATTTTGAGGTTAGTCGTGTGAATAATTGATTTGTTGCGATGTGGATGGTATGTGGAACGTGAATAGACTTCGACAGTTCGTAGCATTCACTTTGCAGTTCTTGTTGAACAGTTTATTTTATGCAATTTTACTTATTTACATATTTTAAAATTCAATCTCTATCGAATGGCATAGTTTTAGCTAAGAAATAAGCTTTATAAACACTCGTTAAGAGGTGATTTGAAGTACCCCATGGCGTAGTTGTCTGTGTGTGCCGTAACAAATTTTCCCAGAGTTGTCATGAATATTGCATCTTTGCTAGTCATTTGAAGCCGGCGATAAATGATTGGTCCTTTCCATACTTGCAGAATATCACAGCACACACAGAAATAGTTGTAAGCTAAGTCAATAGGCGCCTATCCCGCTTGGAGATGTTGTTAGATTAAGTTTTAGATACACAATACACTATAGACATACAAAAGAGAAAGTTGTAGAAGGTAAGGTTATAAGAATCACTCTAAAATGTTGGTTCGAGTTGAGTATTTGAAAAGCCCATTTTGAAAAGACAGTCCTTGATTTTTTCGAGTTGATTCAGTAGTCAGGTGCGAAATTGATTGGTAGTTTATTTTTATAGAGTAAGCTAGGCAAAGCGGTGCGAATCACATATGATTATATTTCGTCAAAAGTAGTTTCACAAAATTAACAAAACCAAATATAAATACCATAACAATTAATTTGTTAAACCTAAATTTTAAAAGTTTTCTCAAACAAGTTAAATAAATAACCCAATAAAGTTCAACGACCGCCAAAAGTTCAAGTGTGCACAAAACTGTATAAGTATACAAAAAAAATTGTCATTATTCTTAATCACCGATACTTTAAGTAATAATTTAACACGAACATTATCATTTCGAACTACATTTATAAAATTTAAACTTTGTTTGGATATAATTTCTAAAAGCTTGTCAAACAAGTCAGTGATATTTTAGATCAATTAATGTCACTTAATGATGTTTTTTAGTGCAGTGTTAAATTAAAAAAAAAAATATGAACAAATGAATACGAATAATGCCATGTGACTAAATTCGAGTAAAAAAAAAAATAAATCTCAAACAGATCTAAAAAATGCACACAATTTTCTCCTTTTAAAGGGTGTTTTTTAAGAGGCATAAAGAATAATAAAATGAAAAAAATACAGATAAATTGTTTCAATTGCCATAAACTTAATTTTATTTCAAAGATAATTGAATATGATTTCTGGCATATATGGCCAATGGCCACTGCTGCTGGTTATGGGATGTATTTTAATCTTGAGGTCCAAATTGCAGCATTTGGGGTGGTATATCGAAAATAACGTGACAAATGCTGTTTTCCAAGTCTTCAACCGTCTCTGGCTTATCGGTGTCCCTACAGAAAATATTCCAGCGGTGTTACATCGCACGATCGAGGAGGCCGACTCACTGTTCCAAAACGCTCAACAAAACGTTTCTGTAACAAATCAATTGCGTCAAGCGCTGTATGACATAGTGCGGTTTTGAAACCGGCTTCCCCACATCAAGGTGATTCAATTCAGGAACGAAAAAGTCATTGACTGTAACCCTCTGGCCGTTTCAAAGAAGTAAAGACCAATGATTCCATCAGCTCATATAGCACACCAAACTATCAACTTTTCCGGGTGTAACGGCGCGGCGGGCGTCTCAACAATGGATTGCAATTTATCTACATTCCAAACGCTGCAGTTTTGTTTATCGACATTGCTCTGATGGACGATTGTGTCAACCATAAAATGTATTTAAGGCGCGATGCGTTTCAGGATCAGAACCATGGTTTTTTTTTCCAAAATAAATCTGCACAATTTACATGTGTTGTTCAGGCGTCAGTCGATTCGTGATCAAATGACCAACCAAACTTAAAATAAACCACATGACAAAAGGGCGGTCACTGCCAATGAAACCAGTGCTTCCGATTTAAAGTTCTATACCTCATAAAAAAGCATCCTTTATATAAAAGCCTATTTTCGGTGAACTTTTTCATATTCATGTAAGTTCTGTTAGAATCACTCAACGACAAAAAAGGTAAGAAACCCTACTTAACAATTAATTCAATGACCACCCACAAGCCACAACTACTTTAACCTATTAAATTTTAAAAATACACCATCTACAAGCTTGGCTTTGATTCCCCTTATCGACATCCATCCATGCGAATCTCAAAGTGATCGTAAACGTGCGTAAACGCAACCACACCTGCTTTCAAATCGGCTCATTGTAATCCTAAAAGGAAATAATTATTTGTTTTACAAACTAAAAAACAAACAAAACTTCGAGTGGGGTTCGACTTGAAAAATTTATTACCTTTTAATCACCAATAAATTATTGGGAAATATAATAAATAAAAAAATTGTAAACCATTAACGATCCACACACACAGTATAATATTTGGTTGGGACAAACAATTTTGTGAATTTACAATATTTAAACGTCAGTCAGTGTGTTATGAGGGGCATGATGAGGAGCAATAATAAAAATTAAATTAAAAAATACAACATTATGCATATTTACGACCCTTCTAAACTCCAACCCACACTTAAGGTTTCACGCAAACGCAGGTGTATACTTTGTTTGATGGGACTTAACGCCGCCGAGCAGAACCTTTGGGCAGAAAGTCACACACAGTCAACATGAGTGAATGTCGTCATAAATATTCCGTAGCGTGCGTCGGTCGGTTGATGGAGTGAGAACTTTGAATTGAAGGTATAGTTCACTTAGAAAATATGTAAAATTCGGACGTCACTGGCGATCAGAGACCTCAAAGTCTACAGCCTATTAATTGGTAAACTTTTTTTTTTCACTGTTGACATTTAAACTTACGTACCTATGTCATTACATCTAGTTAACAGAAAGGGTTAACGAGTTTAAGAGTTTAGGAAATGTTTGGGTAGATATGATTTCATAAAATCTTGTAAGACTTATTGTTACTTCTTTTGTCTGTTTTCGCAGACAGAACATGATTTTAATTCCAAAGATAGATGGAATACAACAAATTAAAGGAACGTTTATGAAATGTTTTTCATATATAGGCTTTCCACTTTTATGACGGCGACGACGTGACCTCAGAAAGTCTAAGGTCATATTTCATATAAGCTTCTGTCCTTCCTTCTTTTATCATCCAATTTTCTTCAATACATGCCATTTGTTATAATGAACGGAAGAATGTATAAAATAGTTTTCAATCACAAGTGTACCCCAAGGCGGCCAACTAGGCCCTTAACTTATAATTTTGTCCATTGAAGATATATTGCTGCGATTATAACTTTCAGTTTTGACATTACTTAACATATTTTGCAGAGCGAAATATTGGTGATGTCAAGTTGGTGCTTCCGGTCTATTATCGAAAACGGCCTTAACCAACACAACACGCTAGCCAGTCCACACACGAAGTTGTTTGAGGTCGCTCTCTACTTGATCGTGCTATTTTAGTTTGGTTTTCCACTGCTGCGTTGCTCCTTAAGATTGGAATTGATGATACACAACGGAGTCACAGCAGCCGATACTTTTCCGATAGTAACAGTTTCCAGGCCGGGATGATTATAATAGTGTCTCCTTTTATTCGATTTCGAGAAGACTTCATTCTTAACAACCAACTAGGTTAGAATGGTGCACATTCTCACCGCCTTCATCGAAAAAGTCGATTCCCAATAGATTAAGTCTTTGACCACTTTCCAAAATTATTTCTGCTTTTCGTGAAGTATTTTTCAAGCTCCTGATAATGATCGCTTTTTGACTCCACTTCAATTTATGTGAGTAGTTCAGACAGTAACCATTCCTCTTCCGATAATGTGAATTCCATTAGCATGGCCAATAATATAAAATCGTACGGCCCCTAGAAAGATGTTAAAGAGCTTAAATAATAGCGCGTCACCTTGTTTAAAGCCTTTTTCGATATCAAAGAAGTCAGAAGTGTTCTTCCCAATCTGGACGGCACAACGTGAGATCCCCATGGTTATCTTATATATATTAACGAGTTTGGTAAGGGATGCCAAGGCTCTGTTTAGCTCGTCACTATTCACATTGTCATATCATCCGACCCAATTGAACAGATAGGTGGGTGTAGGCCTCTAACCTTTAGTTAACTCTCGCTGCTTTTAAGAGTATCACTCCAGCAGCGTTGTCGAACTTAAGCCTGTATAACATCCCTTGCTTCTTTCTGATCGGTTTCACGGAATCCTTCGTTATCATAGTCTGTCGAAACTATATGTTTTTTCTGCCTTACAGCAATAAGTTGGTTGTATCCCCCATTCTATAGTCTGCAAAAGTCTTCTTTCCAAATTCTCAGCACCGACATGACATTTGTATCTACTGCGACTTCAAAATTTCCTAGTGAATGTGAGTATTGCGTTTTAGCTCGAACTTTGGAGCATTAGAGGGGAATGTCTTGCCTTTTGGTAGAACTTTCGATCATAACATGTCTTTATTCCAATTTGATTGAAGGTCAACGAAATCATTTCACATTATTCTTCATTTTTGACATGTATTTAAGGCAAATAAAATGTCATTGTAATATTTTTTTTTTTGTTAACTATTCCACAAACTGATACACAAATGTATGTTGAGCTTCCCAGGAATTTGTGATAACCTTATACAGAAGTCATAGAAGCCTAGTCTCACAACTTGCCAGAAAAACTGATATGGCTCGAGGGATTCCCATTAAATTGAAAGTTACTACAAAAAAATGTATTTCGCGCGTATAGTTTACTGCTTGTCTACTTAATTATAGATAACAATTCGTTTGAAAAATGTAAATAATAAATGTTTACCTATGTTAAATTTTACTCATTCTTCGAGGCTTAAGCTTGGAAACATTTTGGGCTCCCAAAAACTATTTTATATGTCGCGAGGTTGGTACTTTTATCTTGAATTTTTGTTTTTAACACATTTTTTTAGTTCCTCTGAAACTCGATTTCCCTTGAATTTTTTTTTTTTTGATAAATTCTAGTTTATATTAGTAAACAGAATCACTTTCAAATGAAAAAATATTTTCGGGTTTTTTTAGTTGGAAGTAAAAATTACTTAGCAATTCGTCCACTCTTTGTTGATTTTGTTATCTGTCAAATTCGGAAAGACGTAAGAAATGAGTTTATTTTCTGTCGTCACTGGACGTCAAAACAGCTTAGATACATAAGCACTTTCCGAACCGCATTTATCTCATCCGCCGGTGTACCGACCCCTCTTAATGATGGCAAGTGCTTGACAGACATCACCTTTAAACAGAACTTCAACAGATCCCATCAAGGTCTGATTGAAAGGGATAATCTTAAAAGCGTCCTTTCATCTCCTCTGCCTACCAAATTTCATTCAAATCCGTTAAGTCGTTTAGGCTTGGTAGTGGAATTATAAGTTTGTATTTGTGAAGTGTTGCTAACTTCATGGTATAATGTATTTAAACGTCATACGCCACTTGCATAACCAAATAAAATTGAACACCAAATCCGTCCCAAGAAGTAAAACTTTGATAAAGTAAAGGCTTCCGATTTAATAGAAGAAAATGTAAGCTAGGTATAGTAAAGTTTTCACTCGTCTGTTGTCGTTTCTTCGTTTGAAAATATGTATGTCTCTTTGTGTGTCAAATATTATTTAAAACTGTCAAAGTTTGATATCTGCCATTTATCTAATTGCCTTTTATGCCAGGTATGACAATTTGTCTTTTGTGGTCTTAAATAATGTTTAAAAAAGTTAACCTACCCCCTTTTACACAATCATAAATGATATATGTATCGTATGTACTATGTATATTTTCCCTAATGGAAAAGCTAAAGAAATTCACTTACTTTGAGTGTGAAATGATGTTAGACAGTATACCTTCCTACTCCAATTCTTGTAATTTAAAATTCTACACAACAATCAATTTGACTTAACCTTAATCCTTATAGCACAGAGGATTGCAGAAAGTAAAAACATTTCCAATCACCTTGAGACAGTTTTGATTAAGTGTTTTATTTCGATTTAAGTCTATTGTCTAGTCAAGTGAGTACATACATACGTCTTCGATCTTTGACAACATTCTAGTCGTTGTTGGAATCAACCATATAATTAGGTGACCTTTTCGTAAACTTTGACTTCTTATTCCTCAAAACCCCGACAACATGTTTTTGTGCTTTGTTTACGAGGAGGCATCAAGATTGGAGAGGTTTTTTTTCGTTTTTGTATACCTAACATTCAGCTTAAATTTGTATCTGTATTTGTATCTATGAATTTTTAACGATATTTTTTATAAAAACATCAACAATTATCTCTAACCTTTTATTGTTTTGGGGGATGTAAAAAAGGAAGTGATAAATTTGGTGAATTCTGTGGAAACATTCATTTCCAAAACACATTTGTTTGGATGGAGAAAACCTAAACAAATGTTTTGTAAATAGCTTTTTTGTATCTTTTCGGTAACACCGTTTGCTTAGCTCCTTTCCCGAACTGCGAGTTTCTACGAATGAGTATATGCCAAACTGCGCCAAACTGGCTCAAATAGGAGTTCACTAATTCGTGGATTAGAAGTTGCTTTTTGGACCGTTTCATTCGTGTTTTTATAAGGTTTCCAGTCTGTTATTCATAAAATAACCTCTGGTGTACAGCAAGGCTCCGATCTGTCTTCAATTCTTTTTCTCATCTTGATCGATGTTGACTGATTGACTTTAAATCAACTTAATTGTTTCGCTGACGACAGTTTATTCAGCTTTTCACGTTCACACACCTGTTCTTTGGATGTTGGTGGCAGCTTAGGATATGCTAATTAACTTCCAATCTTGACAGCATGGGGAATTATAAAACGTGTGGCTTAAATGCTTCAAAAACTCAATGATGTCTTCTGTCTAACATAGCCTACTCCCTAAGCCACTATCTATGAGTGGAATTCTTGCATTGGGGAAAACGAACAGCATTGCGTTCTAGGTATGTGTGTATTTTCGAACTTGATCTCGCCTGGAGCACAATCTACAAGTCAAAAAGCCGCCCAAAGCTTGAGTATAATTCGAATATCTGGGCAGGTGCTCGTAAAAAACATTTTTGGTCTTCTGGGCCGAATTCAGAAAAGAGCTGTAAAATGAACATCGCCTGCAACCATTTTTTCATCACACTCTCTCCGCTCCGAATGCTCATAAGTTTTTTCTCGATCCCAATTTTGAACGCACAGTTCAGTTCCTATAGAGAATCCTCTTTTAACCGCACGAAACGAATATGAAATCATCTGCCCGACTTAATTCGACATTCAAAATCATCTTTCCGATTTTCCTTAACGCTTGGACAATGTTATTTCATGATAAGGTCATAAATTATACCTCTTGGGTGATCACGAATTAGAAAAAAAAAAGAAAAAAAGCTAGTGGGGCCTTATTTTGGGATTAAATATAAACATGGACAAAGACAATTATTATTGGAACATCCCTATCAATACATCCTACACATTAGGTATACCAAAGACATAATCTGTGTTCAATTCAGTATGGATGTGAAAGTAGGGGGTTGAGATTATAGTTGCTTTTTAAACAAATTAAATCATCGAAAACTAAGAAAGAATTTTCCATTTTACAGACAGAATAAATTCTTCGAAATGGAAAATTTGAAAGTTTCTTCCAGGACGAGTGAATAGCTTAAATATTAATGTTTCAAAAAAATCTTTAGTTGACTTAACGGAATGGCCCAAATTACCGACCACACCATCCGGATTTACAGAACTAATCCTTTACTATCTTTTTAATTATTATATGAATTAGGTACTAACCTATACAAAAAACTCACCTGAGTCTTATTATATCTCGCCATTTCAAAATTCAAAATTCTTCTTTATAAGAATATTAACTGCGACCAGGTCATCTTGAACACAATTTCATTCCTTCCAAAATGGTAGATAAGGTACTCACAACAATAACACTTCACTGTATCATGCATAATTCAATAATTTATTTCTTATTATTTCACTCTATTACTATTTATTGACAAACAAAATGGCTGATTAAAAACTTTATCAAAACAAAAACAAACAAAATGATCGCAATCACTAGCACAAACCACCCACTCCTGACTGAGAAGAAAAACTAACTACCGCTCTACCTTTACCTTCCACTTGACTTGTTGAAACTGATTCATCTGGAATTATCGAACAAAATTTGAATGAAGATCATAGATCATCATTCATCAACCAATCAAAGCAAAGCATAGGTACATATATGTATGAATGGAAACGAAAAAGTCCCGTTGTAAAAGCTGCACCGAACAACCGAACTTCGATTCTAAATATGTAGGTAACAAGGCCAGAACCCCAACAACGCACTAGAGAAAGTGAGAAGAAATGATGAGTTCACGTAAGAATGGACAAAAATGAATTTTCTGCAAGCTGAAACTGCAATCATTCTTTCTGTGCTTTTCTATTCCTCTTACATCATTTTGTGCCTGAAACTTCATGACATAAATAGTTCTGATCTGTTTTACTTGACTTGAATGTGTAGGTAAATGGTAAATTATTAAAGGTGCACGTGCAATTGAACTTTAGCCATAACTGCCAGTGCTGTCATAAGCAGATGATAGTACTGTACTATTAGTACTGTCCGAAGCTATAGGTATACAAATTTGCAAACAAGTTCGGGTCAGAATGTTCCTACCTACATACATACCTACCATTTCATGCTGGGCTTTTATGGACGAAATAGAAACGTGCCAAGCATTTTTCTTAAAACTTCTACGAAGTAAGTAGGTAGGTACCTACCACCTACCATGTTTGAAAGCGAAATACCTATACCTACTACCCACCTATTAGCAAGGGAGTTAATTTAAACCCAGTTAAAAACTTCGAAACCTTTAGGTTGGTTTGGTACATACCTCTTCCCAAAATTAAGCATTAATTAAAGTTTTTATCTAGCTTGAGTTAACATGGGTCAGAGAGTACGCCAAAGTAAGCCTTATCTTAAATCCTCGGCAAGCGATGTCAAAATTGGAGACAAACCCTTACTGTTCAGCAATTGTTTCATAAAATATTCCCATAATCGATCTCAAATAATTACCATTATAATGAGGAAACTCCTTGAAGAATTAGATATCAGTAGCCAGCATAGGTACCGACCACGTATAAAACCGACTTCCGAATTACTTACCTACCTACCTACATTCCTTCCTATATGAAGTTATAGATAAGGTAACCATTAACATAGATCCCCAGTAGATAGGTATGTACCTACTCAGGCACAATAGGTATAGGTAGGTACGGTATGCTTTTCTTGTGTCTTAGCCACCATGGCGCCACTGTCTGCTTCTCATCTAAATAATCTAAACAACTTTCCGATTCCAAGCCAAAGTCCACAAAAATTAACATTGATTTCTCTCTCATAAACCGATTCCAAGCGAAATAGGTAGGTACCTACACTAAAAACGAAATTGAAACCCCAGGCACACTTTGCACATCTGGAAAGCTAAAACTACGACGCAAGGCACGAAGGCAACATACCTACATACCTAGACCTAGCTACATATACCTATAATTGACATTTATTTAAATTTTCCCACAGCTCGCTCACAGACGGAGGACTTACCTTGCCTTGATTTAAGGAGCCGCTTGAGTCGAGCTCCAGAGTCCAGAGATAGGTACTACAAGGGACTCAATGTGTCCTTGTTGTCTCTACACTCAATCAAATTGGTAGGTACCTAATAAAGCTACATTTTATTTGGAAGCAAGTTCCAGACTGATCTACCTATCTAGGTACCTAGGTACCAACTACCAACACTGTAGGAACACTGACGACTAAACTACACTCCATTCATTATAGGTAACTTCGGCTTCTCCGTTCACTTCCCATGTTCGATGTGCTGTACCTAGTTAGGTTACCTACTCTTTCTCCCATCATTACTTACCATCACCATCCAAATCGAAACAACATACAAATTATATAATTCCAAAAATTCCAACAAACAATCCACTTCACTTCCACACAAAGTGCAACTCCCAACTCCCAGATCCCAGTGTCCAACACCGCCACGTCTCTACTTCACCGCGGTTATCTATTTCATACATACCTATGCCCCTTCCCATTTAATGCACCGCGTAAGCGTTTTACAATTATCAGTGAGAGCTGAGACACAAATTCACAGCCAGAGCCAGCAGCGCCAAATCGACCTCAATCTACAAAAGAAAGACAAAACAACAACAAAAACAATGAAGAAGCAAGAAATATATAAATAAAAACAACAACGAAATGGCAAACTATGCAACAAACAAAAACAAACACCACACACTGGATCGTATGGATATTGGACTTTGCTGGGAAGGAGGAGGAGGACTGGATTATCACCAATCCACCTTCCATTCCACCAGAACCAACTACCATTTCACTACCCTGCCACCATCATCTTCATCATCAACAAGCACCACAAAGCGCGGGCAAGTAAACCAACGGTATTTCACTCGAATTCTTTTTAGTTCGTCGATTCTCAACTTCGAAGACAACATTGCTGCCCTGCTAATGCTGGCTGCAGCACAGTGCATAGCAAAAATGAAAACTACATAAGAGATAGGAAAAACTTCAAATAAAAACAAACAAACAAAAGTGGAAGAAACATACTAATAACAAAAACAATAATAACACCACCCAGCGTCCCTCACCGAAATCGAAATATAGAAAACAAAAAATTAAACAAGGCAAGGTAAGGCAAAAGCAGCCAACAGAAAACAGCAGCAGCATAAAGCAAAAATGCAAAAGTCCAAAGATTATTTATTTTGTTTTGTTTTGTTCTGGTTTTTCTTACTTCATTTGCTCTCTACTCTACACACTCTTCGCGACAATTTGAGTTGTTTGTTTTTTTTTCTGTTGGTGGATTGGACTTCTTTGCTGCCCTCTCACTTTCTGGTGCTCTGTCTTTTTCTTGAGTTTTTTTTTATTCAACTGTATTGGGAAGGGGATGTGGATGGCTGTGTATTGTAATTGTTTTTGTTTTCGTTTCATTTTCGTCATCCGTCATTGTTTTGCACCCTTCATCACTTCTCGTTTCTCGTTCATACCTTCTCTATCTATTCAATGTTGTCTCTTGTTTTAAGTGGGGAGGATTTATTCTCATATCAATGTTGCTTGGTGGGGATTATGTCGTTGAATGAATTATGGACTTTAATTAATTTATCATTTCGATCAATGGCCTTTGCAGAGTACAAGAAAAGGGGAAATCCTAACCAAATTCCAAAATTCGCTCTTTTTGCAAAAACAAAATTACTACGAATTTGTACACAAATGAAATGTGGATCGTATTGTCCTAGAAGTGTACGCATTTATTTCCAATAAGCGTGTTCCCGTCCAATGACACAGATTTTATGATACACACAATTATGCTACATACATACATACTTATGTGTAAAACGAAAAACCCCAAGGCCTCCCAAAACGAATCTGTTCGGTTGCAGTTTACGTACAATATCAATACATTCCACTGAATGATCGGTAGTTTGATTTTGTTGTTATTTTTAGTTCTCTGTCGATAAAAGAAATAAAATAAGTCTTTAAACAAAATTCATTGATGAAAAAACATTGAACTCTGTCCCTCCCCTCCCTTTCGAGTCAATCCTGGGAATGTTGTTCAAAAACAAAAACAAAGATATAAACAAACCAAATCAAGAGTGATAGAGTAAGATGGAGAACTACAAGTTTCCACAACGTTCCGTAGAATGAACAACAACATTCAAAATGGAAACGAGAGCGACGAAAAAGAGATGATGACGATGAGTGGATGAATTCCTCGTTCCACTAAATACATACACAACAAACAGAAGAAACAGCAAAAGAAAAAGAAAAAAAAACATCAAAAACGGGACACAAACACCACACAGAAAACTCTCGATGTCTCGATGGGAGTTTTCAAAAAATTATAGTAAATACGTGAATTCAAATTTCGATTCTTCACAGTTTGTTCGCAGGCTTTGATTGTCGCGGTCATAATCAACGGATGCACTTTTCTTTATTTTTCAAATATATAAATAAAAATAAAGTTTTCAAACAAAAATAATACCTACTAAAATTTTGTTTCAATTCTGTTTGTTCGAATATTAAATTTTTGTTCGTATAAATGTTCGAAATTATTTCAAATAAAATTGAGTTTATGCATCCTTAATGATTATAAAAAAAAACAACAACAACATCAACACACTCAAGTGCCCCCTTTGCAGAAAAAAATAAATAAAGAAAAATCTCTTTAAAAAGTGCAGTTATTATGAAAAATTCATCAAAATAAAACAAAGTTAAGAAAAATATAGTATTTTCTTGTGAAAATTGTGAATAGAAAACAAAATTATATAAATAAAATTGAAAAACTGAATTATTAAGCAGTTTGTGTGGAATATCCCACTGGGAAGGAGTGCGCGGAAAAAAATAAAAATTTTCTTTTTATTTTTTAAAATTTTATTTTATTTTTGTGCAAATTGGAGTTTAAATTTAAAGCCTCCTAATGAAATGTAAAAGTTGGTTGAATGAATTCAACAATTTTGTTGTCCGCAAAGTGAAATCGATCAAGGTAAGGAGGAATCAAAACAATATTTTTGTTTTGTTTTTTAAGTTTTTTTTTTGCAAAGGTTTTGGGGATGCTTTTTTTTGCTTCATTATTATTTTTTGCTTTTATTTTACATTCAAAAGAGAAAGGAATTTAAAGTAGCATTCTTCCACTGAATAACCGATGAAATTTGAAAAGAAAAATATACTTAAATCTAGGATAAAACATTCTATCACTGAATTGCCGATGAAATTAATATTTTGAAGCATTTTATTGCTGAGCTGCCATGAAATTTTTTAAAGGAAGCAAAAGTGAAATGAAGAATTTATGGCGCATTTACAAGAATAACGGATAAAAATGCGCTAAATTTTGAACCTTTTTTTTTTTTTAAACCAACTTTAAAGTTTTTCAAATTTTTAGAAAACGCACGAACTAATCGAGGTTTAGTTACAAAATTTTAAATTTTCTTAAAAAATCCTTCACTAACACAACACATTTAAACAAGACATTTAATGTCTTAGCTTTTTTTTTAAAGCCTTTAAGTAGAAATGCATGCGATGTAGCTAGCTAATTGCAATGAAGCAGAGAATATGTAAAATTAAAACCACATCGTACAAAATCTGCTTCAACGTTAAAAAAAAATGCAATTTTTTAATCTTGGCAATCAATAATCAACCTTTTATCTTAATAATTTGGTAACAATAGTTTGACTTGTTCCTCAACTTGGCAATATACAAATTAATCCTGTTCCTACGCCTGGACAAGCAGGATTACAAGCAGATTGTGTTCCGCCGCCGCTTCAAAAATCAACTTTTACAAGATAACTTGGTTATATTTTTTTAACTAAACAAGTTTGAGGAATTAATATTCTAGAGCCAAACAGGAATATATAATTTATTTATATAAAATTATTAATATTTGCAAGTTATGCAGGTCCTACCTACTTTTCTAATAATAAATCTGCTATTTTGGTTGCTGCTTACCTAAAAAAAAAAAAACATCAACAAATACTGAGCTACCGAAATTAGTTGGCATTTTGCAGATTTAAAAAATTGGTTCATGTTAAATTAGGGCACTCTTGTAGAAAAAGTTCCTCCCAGCTACCCGTCAGTTTTTTTTTTTTTTTTTTTGAGAAAAGTTTTCCCACAAATTTTGTGCATCGAGCTTAAGAAATGGATGAGTTCAGTCGGTCACAACAATTTTTGATTCAAATAAAAAGACAGACCAATAATTTAAAAAAATGGATATTCAAAGACTTCCTACCTACTCAATTTATTTGCCATTTTTGTTGCTCCAAGCTCAAAGCAATTGTTGATTAAACTTTTAAACTTTTTTATTTATCTAACTAGGTATAACGGCAGAAAAGATGCAAAACAAAAACTCCCATAAAATACCTTTCACTTGTAGGTTGTGTAGTTGTAGTTGCAATGTTTTGAATGATAGATTTTTTTTTCTTCATTCCGCAAAAAACTTTGTTTTTATTTTGCCCATTTTGTGTGTGGTTTTTTTTTTGTATCATTTTCTTTTCAATAAAAATTCCATCTATCTGTTTTGTTTTTCTTCTATATTTGCTTTCAAATTAGTTCCTCCCCGAATCTCCTTCGATTCTATATTCTGTTATGTTTATGCTGTGTGTCTCTATTCTTATTCCAACATTTTTATGATTATTCAATTCGCTCTGTTGTGTGTGGACTGTGGAATGTATCATGAAATCAATACTCTACTCTCTTTTTCTCCTCTGCAACTGAACCGAACCGTCACAAATTGGATCGGGAAGATCCACAAAATGAATGAATTCAAAGCTTATTTGCCCCTCTCTTTTGTATTGAAAACTTGAACTTTTTTTGTGGGGGCTTTTTTCGCTAAGTTCATTTTGTTGGTATTCATACCATCCACATGAAACAGATAAAAAATTCTTTTCGGGGGACCCAAATGGATGGTTGGAAAATAAAAATATCAAATGAATTTAGTCGAGTTCCCCCCTTTTGAAACACATGTAGTCTCATTCAAAAGCCCCTGGTCTTATTAATTAAAATCTAAGAAAATTTAAATTATACTCATACAAATATTAAAAGTGAATAAAAAAAATCTAGTGAAATAAAATCTCATAGAGAAAAAGGGGGGCGCATTAAAAATAAAGTCCTGTTTCGTCGCAAGGACTAAATAGAATAATTCAAATCGAAAGAATATATATTTTTTTTTAGTTTAATTTAGTAAAATTACATATTTTCTAAGTCGCGAGTGAAGAAGAAAAAGAAAAGAAAAAAATTCAAATCCCTATATTCGATCGTTGTCTCGTTCGCACTGCCGGGATATTATTCTTCGTTCCTTTACAATACACAACTATCTCGTATATATATATATAATATAATATTGTGTTTTGTGTGTATGGAGGGAGAGAGAATTTTTATATGATTGTGTTCAACTTTGTGAAAAAGTAAAAGAAGGTAACTTCTACACTTGTGGATTTTACCGCGCAACTTTGTAAAGTGGTTGGTTAAGAAAATCTCCGCCAAAATTAAATTAAATCACATTTGTGTGTTCAAATTAAAAAACAAAAATACAAAAATTATGAATAAAAACTTGCAAAACAACGAACCAAGTTGTTGTCATTAGTAAAATTGTACGTCAAATTATGGTAAATCTTGGTTATTTCTTTTTTTTTATCAAATTAAACCAAAAAAAATGTGTGTATATACCGTTACGTAGTGCAATTTTGTAGATAGCATCTTCTATACACTCTCAACTCCTTGTTTACATAATAACCCTGAATAAAAATATAATATTTAAATAATAAACAATTTCAACAAAATACCTAGTTACTAAAAAAATACCCAACAAAAAATGTTTTATTTAAACTTTTTTCTCTCGTAAACTGTCTGGATGGATGGATGTGGAGGAAGCACTCGTCTCTTGGCGAATTTTACGTGGGCTAGGAAGTTATAGTATTTTTTTAATTTCTTACATAAAAGTGACAGTAAAATATCGGTTTTGACGGCAAAGGCGACCTCGACCGAAAGGGGGGCGTTGGCCAATAAAAATATATATTTTGTTTATTTCTATTTTGAAATTAAAAATGAAAAAAAAAAAACTGTCGTCTAGACGTTGCTTGTTCTTATTTCTTTCCTTCTATTTTTATTTATTTTTTTTTTTTTTGTTCGTCGAGTGAAGTGTTATGTCTCAATACAGACCAGCTACCACCCTTCCTCCTCCTTATGCCCAATACGAAAAAAAAAATCAAAAAGAAAGCAGTTTATTTTTTGGGGAATTATTTATTAGGTTTTTAATAATTTTGTCAGCAACAGAATGAACAGAACATCATCACACACAAGAGACCACCGGTAATCGTTATCATTACATTGTTAATTTATTGTTCTTTTAATGTTTTTTTCTTAGTTTTTTTTTTTTGTGTTTTAATGTTTTCCTGAGTTAGAGGGGGTAGCTTTAGCTTTTGCCTTAGCTTGTGGTTTCGAGTGTTGCTTCTTCTTTTTTTTTTAAGTGAGTTTGGGAATTTTCCTAGGATTTCAAAAATAGAAGTGAAACTTGGGTAATTTTTTATCAAATTTATTAGATGCAATCAAAATGATTCAAAGCGATTTTAATCTTTATTAGCATGAGACTAGGATGTTTTCGTTTGTTTGAAGGTGTGTTTTTAATTAAGTCTTCGAGACAGTTAGGTATATTTGTTGAAAATTATTACCTGTTTTATTTTTCATTGTTGTCTAAAACATCAAATAAATGTAGGTATAGGTAGATATTTTTTATTTAATGTTGAATTTATTTCACAATGCTGAAGCAGTTCATTTAAGAGCTTTGTTGAACACAGCCAACAGGAAGCCATGTCTTAACTTGAACTGTCATAAGAAGACATTTTTTAAACTATGATTAAGAAGGGATGTGTTCAAAGATATTTTAGATTTAATAAAACATTGTTATAACAAGCAAACATTAAAGAATTTGTCATTTTTGTGGAAAATAATTTTACAAATTAAACCGATTTAATTATTTTGTCATCTCATGATATCATCAACTCACTCATCTTTAACTTATATCCTCGTGATATCAATTTACACTAATCTTTTCAATTTTATCTTCCTCTTTAACTGATTAAAACTAGAAAAATCAAATTTCACACCTATCTTAATAGCTTAAAACAAATTTAAAAGGAAAAGATACATAAACAAACATTAAAACAGCTTGATATATACTTGAAAAGTTGTTAATTATTAACAATTAAAGCTAAATGGCGTAGAAAAGAAATCCGTTTATTGAACCTTAACTAAACAACAAAAACAAAAACCATCTAAAATGTAAACCACGTCGAGTTTGGTATGGTAGCTACAGAACAATTATCGAAAATCGATCACTCTAGTGATGTGATTAGGTATTATTCTTTTTCGATCGCTCTAATGAGTGTATATGTATGTACATACATTGGATAGTGTTCACTTTGATTTTAAATTTAAATTAGGTAGGCTCTATTTGATCAATAAAACTAGGTACATCTTATGTCCATTAAGTCATTAGATTGAATTTGTTTTGTCTAAACAAAACAAAAACAAATAGCAATCCCAACAGAAAATTGAAATACAACGTACCCTATTACATTATTATTACATACACCACTTGTAGTGTGTAGTGTTCCAACCAACTATACATCGGAAATCACACAGTTCACACAGCATCTCGCTGAGACACATATGTAAGCAATAAACTGTGTTTGTTAAGGAGTTAATGACCCACTACGTACCTACTTATTATATTTCTCGCACTCTCAGTTGGAGGCCGAGTTACTTAAACTGGTGCTCTGTGTAAGATGCTAAGTATGTGTATAGATAGGTATATACTTTTTTTTAACTTGAACAAGTAGAGGGGGTATAATATCAACAACAACATCCTTGAACTTTTTTTTACAGAGTTCAATTTTGTTTTTTCATTGTTTTTCTTGTCAATTCTCAATGACTTGCCAAAAACCAACTTAACTTTTGAAATCTAATTTATTTTTTTTCACGTTTTACAGATAAACGGTCAACAACAAGTTTTAAGTAACACAATGCCAGCTATGCCAAAAGAAAAATCCACACCCGTATCGTTGAGTGAAAGTAATTTCTCTGAATTAGAAAAAATGAAAGAACATTTGATGATGGCTACATCAACTCAATCAACTCTACCAACATCAAATTCAACAAATAATGGCAGATACGGTGGTGATCATCATCATAATAATCATCATCATCATCACCACCATCAACAACAACATCACCAACAATCACAACATAGAAATAGTGTTTGTGGATGTGGTGCTCTATCGGCGCCAATTGATACGATAAGTCGAAAATCATCCGTGTTGTCAGCTTCAACAGTGACAGCTTCAAATGGTAAGTTCAATTTTTCTTTGAATGCTTATAAACTAGTCAACTAGCAATACTTTCGCTGAATGCGGCCAATCTGACTGTCAAATTCAAATTTGTTTCTTAAGGTTCAATTAGAATGGGATGTGTTCGTCGATAGTCTATATATTTTTTATATATACGAGTATGTAAATGTTACTATACACAAACCTTGTAAAAATGAAACTTGTGTATCCCAAACCACTTCATGAACACACTTTTATGTTTAATGATAATCAGAATCAGTATTTAGTTAAATCGAGTGACACTTTCAATACATATAGTGCCTATGTCAAGATGTTTCTTGTTGTACAAGCAAACGGGCTTATCAGACTCAAATTGCTAGAAATATTCAAGCTAAAAGCTCAAAGTTCAAAAACACTGCGTTCAAAGTCTTGGATTCAGAGTCCATTTATCATGACTACAGTTATTGGTATGGAGTTTCGAATTGTATTCCTTAACGGGAAAATTCCTTTTGATTCATAAGCAAATTCATTATATTTTTTGCCACAAAAAAAATTGCGGCTGTTGATAAGAACAAAAAAAAAAAGAGTCATTGTAGGTAATCTTTTTCTCCTGTTTGTGCTTTCTTCTTCAATTTATTGATTGTAAACAACTTGTCTTCGTCTTCTTGTCACCCAACCCCAACTTGTTTTTTTTTTTTTTTTGCAATTACATATTAAGTTCTATTGTTAAAATTTTAAAAATAAAAACTTTCCAGGAACATCATGTTCAACAACAATCAACACAGCAACAGCCACAACGACTTGTTCAAGAAGCAAACAACTTCAACATCATCATCATCAGCAACAACAGCAGCTAAATGGAAAAACAAATCTCACAACAGACTCCAATAAATTATCATCATCGTCATCATCATCATCACCAATAAAAACAACAACAACAAATACATCGCCAGCAAAAGCAGCATCATCATCAACTCCACCAACAGCAGGAACAACACCACCAAAGAAATCCCCCAATGACTTTGTCTTTGGCAAAGTTATAGGCGAGGGAAGTTTTAGCACAGTCTTTTTGGCAATGGATGTTCACACAAAACGTGAATATGCAAGTAAGTATCTTTTTTTGTTTTCAAAAAGTGAATTAGATACATAATTAATTATCATAAAACGATTTTGAAAGCAGATTTAAAAACTAGTTCAAACGTTGTTCAAAGTCGGGTTTATTTTTTCATTGAGCACAATCCACAATCCGTTGAATCTGCTAGTAATTTTGAAGTTTAAAGATGTTGGTAGATCAAAACGGAAGTTTGACCCCATGACATTCAATCTAAATTCTATGCAAAATAGATTTTAAACTAGCTATGTACTATTTTTTTTTTTTTTTTTGGTAATAAATACAAAAACAAGGTTATATAAACAATAACAATATCGATAAAATAAATAATCTAAGCAGACAGACAGACGTGCTAAGATAGCTCACACCAGCTGATCATAAATAAGTGTTTTATGCGTAGAAACCAAAAACACGATCACACCTCATGATTGCTGCAGCAGCAACCAACCAACAACGTCGCCGTCGGTCGGTGTCGGTATCAGTGTCGTCGTCGGTTGGTCGGCAGACGCGTATAAGTATATAATTATTTAAAAACAAAAAAAATCTTGTTTATTTATTTCTGTGGTTAGTTTTTTGCGAAGCAGAAAATTACCTATTATCTCTCTCAATGTTTATCAATTATTTATAGAAACATAATAATTTGATGGTCATTTCGTAGTCGAGTCGTGTGGATTCTATCTTCTAATATGATGATGAAAAAGACAAAAACAAAAATCACTTAATGATCGAGATCGAGCTATTTATAAACTTGAAGCTCATTGATCTGTCACGCTTAAAGTGTGGACATCTTTCTTTCGTCCCCTCCATTTGACAGTGTATATTTGAGTGTGTTAGCTGGAATTTCTAATGATCACACTCTGATGTAGTCATAGCCATAAAGAAATGGAAACTTTACTCACAAGATTACCACCAATGGAATGTTTTAAACAATGTTTAAAAAATAAAAATATTTTCGCACTGAATGTGTTGTTTTAATATTATTCATTGATTTGACATTTCTAGATATACTTGTGGATTGTATGTGGATTCAAACCCAAATGTCATTTGATCCTTAATTTTGTTTGTATTTTATTCATTAATCCATTGACACATGTGTTAATAATAATAAAAAAAAAAACAAAACTGAATGTAATATAAGCTGCAATTTTATTTCGCAATGGCGACTGGACTGATCGCGTTCGGAAACGGATTGGAATCGCACCTTAAACAGAAAGAAAAAAAAAAACATGTTCCACAACTTCTACAACATTGTTTAAGACAAAAGTTTGTTTTATTTTTAAATGCAAATCAAATCCGGATCAGATCAGAGAGGCGATAATAAAATGCAGCTATTACTGGAATTTCATTCTCCATATAATTATTAATTATACTAGTATCCACACTTTCCATTGTGTGTCTCATTCGCATAGACATGGCATGGCTTATGCTTTATTCATTTCTCAATAGATTGTTGGGGCAACATACAATACCTACATACCTATATATGTATAGCAAGTTACACGCGCGCGTGGATATGATAAAAAGTCAAAAAGAAAGAAAGAAAAAAATGCGCAAAGAATTATTTTACTTGCTTTTAAAATGAAACGAACGCCTTCAGACATTTGTTTGAAAAGATAATATAAAATTTTTAAAGAAACAACAACAAAATCTAAAACTCAAGACGCTTAAGAATGTGGCAAATTAGAATTTTCTGTTTAAACAGACATAGACAAAAAAAAAAAAATAAACATAAGTCTTTCAATTCATTCATCAATTCTTTAAACGTTTTTTTTTTTTTTGTGTTGTCTATCTCTATCTGTAATGGGCTTGTTCGACGAACACACTCTGTTGTCTGTTGTGTTGCGGTGTCTTACGGAACTAAAATAATAATTAATACTAGTAGATAAAGTTGACACAGACATAAGTTATGATGAAGCTTGTTGAATAAAAATGCTTTGTGGTATTTATACGTGATGATGGATACTTAAGAAAAAGAAACACATGCGTATGCAAGCATTTTTGTTAGAATTGAAAATAGTTGGCAGGTTCAAGACATTGACGATAAAATAATATATCTAACCTCCTGGTCCTGACTTTAAATTGGTCAATAGTTTGGTTGATGATTGCTTAACAAATTAAGAAATAAATGCCTATCACAATAACTGAACTGATGTTTAAATCAAAATATTTAACAGATTTTAAATTTAAGATAAGAAAGATAAAATTCCTAAGATAAGATGAACACAACCAAACTACAAAACAACATACCTTTTGTAGGTACACTAAAAAAAGCTGAACGCATTCATTTTGACAACTGACTTTCAAATCATACATACAAAAAATGGTGGGTAGTTTTCATTTCCGGTAGGTAGCTACAGAATAAATTAAAACGATCGTTAAAAATCAAGATTTAAAAAATATTTTCCATTTAAACTAAAATTATTTAACTCGCATTAAATTGTAATTATAATACATATATACATACATTTACGTAATTTCTTAAATACAAAATCGTAAATACCGCTGAATACGACGTGGAAAATTGGCCTTTACATGTTTATGTAAGTATCCTTAAAATGCCCATAAAAAAACCTTCACAACAGTCCTTAATCTGTCATACCTGCTTCCTTAACTTCAACTTTTTTATCATTTGATCATTACTTGCAGATGTTCCAACAATAATCTTCCTGATCATGTCATTTTATGCCACACACGAAGTGTTACATATTTTCTGATGTACCTCTACCTATGTCATTTTTATTTTTAAATTGTTACACTTTCGCAGATGTTTTTTTTTCTTTTCTTAAAGAATAAATTACCTGAGATCTATAATACCTTAGGTCGGTCGTCCCCTATTCGTCTAGACGCAATCACACGCACACGTGCTCCTTCCTTTTAAAATTTTATAGTTCCTCCTTTAAGGATATCTTTTTATTATTTTTTTTTTTTCTTCAAGCTACACATCTGTCTGTTCTTGACTATTCTATTGTAAAAAAGAACCAGAAATAATCTTGTCTACAAAGATCTAAACAGAAGTGGACATAAAACCATTTCAATTATTAGAACCATGTTAAATCACTCATAGTTTTACAATAAAATTAAAAAGAAAAAAAACCGAAAGAAGGGTAGCAACAGCCTACAGAAATTCGGAGTTCATGGTCGAACGATCATTCATCTTGTTTCTTGTTATTCATTTCATAAACTGTTGAGTAAACCACATAAAAATAACTTAACAGATCATTAGATCTAAATTAGAGAGGGGATATACCTACACTACATGTTAACCACGTTCATTGAGTCCATCTAATTGAAAAGTTCTATTTGGATACGAAAAAATAAAAAAGATCACCTTTTGTGCGTGGTTCTATTGAAACAAAAGGCTTTTGAGAATAAATATTTACATTCGATATGCCTGTTTTGATGGATAAGCTTTTAAAGGCTGAGATTTCTTAAGATAGAGCTTTTTTATGGTGATAGTGATCTTGATAGTTTTCGAAATAAAACATTCACAAGATCCATAGTGATCGCAATAAAATAAAAATCAATCATTTTTAGGAAAGAATTCGTTGACCTAAATAGGTCAATAGGATTTATCGAGTTTTATGGTGAATCTAGATGGTAGTCGTTGCAGTCATTGATCTTTTTGCAAGAACAAAGGTTTTTTTTTAAATCTTTTCTTGGTGAAAAAAATATATTGAAATCACATCGAAATAAGGGATCAAGGATCTTCAAGATTCTCAATACAAATCTGTTCTGATTTTCGTGTTCAAGATCACTGATCTTTCCCAGGAAAAAAAAACATTTCAGCCCCTCCAGACATGCTCCCTAATTGTCAATACATAGTTCAGTTTTACAATGTCAATGACTACCTACTTTAAGGATACCCAAACACAATATTGCCAGGTGATGATGGCTTGTACCTTAAAATGCATTTAAAAGAGGCAGATGCACTGAATTTGTGTGTTGTGTTTTGTGTACAATTTTTTTTTTTTCCCAAAAAGTCAGGACATCTTCGTCTTCTTCCGTAAATAGAGTAGGTAGGTACATACTACTCACAATAATTAAAATGTACAGAAGACCTTAAAACATCTGCCGTGGTCGGGTCGTCCTTATGCGTCTTGAAATATTTCTTTAAGAAAAACAAAGCACGTTACCAACAAACTTAACCAATCACCTAACGAGGGTTGCCAAATGTGTAATTCGATTCGAAATTCGTCAAAAACGAAGGACAAAGGACTGCACAATATAATGTACAAAAACTGCAATGTGTCAATAACCTCTATAAATATTAAGCCAGACATAACAAAACAAAGGGGGAACTTAGTATGTATATATGTAGGTAGTTCGAAGACGACTGAAGGAAGAAAGCGCAATTGGCGCGAAAAAAGGACAATAAACGGAGGCACGCTTACCTTCATTATAACCCACCTGGACTTGTACAATAAACTGATGAAAATCTTCTTCAAAAATCCACCTGCCGATGATGTTTAAAGCAGATGCTTTTTTTTTTTGAATTTTCTAATCAAGAAGTTCGTCCTTATTTGGGTCCTCGTCCCAAGCAAAGCGGCATATGGTCATCATGTTTGGACTTTTTTTTTCTTCGTTATTTGGGAAAGGGCAATAAACTCCTCATCGATGAGTCATGGATAAACTTCTTAATAACTTTCCAAGCCGTCCGTCGTCATCGTCATCGTCGACGTCTATACATCCTTTCCTGTAGTTTTTGTTGTTGTTTGTATATGTTCGTTAAATGGAACGTAATTCAAAAATGATTTTTTTTTTCAAGGGGCGTAGGAGAATTGGACGCCGAACATTGACCTTCCTTTCGTCGTCGTCGGTCGCGTGTGTAGGTTTTCATTCTCTCTCATACAATTTATGTTTTTTGGCTAAACAGTGTGTGGGGAATAAATTTAATTTTTGGTGTCAAATAAAAAAAAAAAGGAAGAACTATAAGGGTGTCTGGACATTTATCAATATGCCCACGCATAAAAAGTTTTTTTTCTTTCTGCGGAGGCTGTTTTTTGGCATCATTTCATTACAACAGTCAGAAACAAGTGGGATACTTTTATTTGCATTATTTAACTTGAATTTTATAAAACAAATTTGCAAGGGTGTAAATGGTCCTTTTCTTTGGGGAGGGTAGCGATGTTTATTTATCGATTCTGGGAGGAAAATTTGATGTAGGAAAAAGTGCCATTAAATGCGAATAAAGTAACCATTTTTTAAAACATCGAATTTTATTTTGTATTTTCAAAAAATTCAACTTACGATCCACACTCATTTTTTGAAAGGATGTGACTTGAAATTCATTTTTTTAAGAATAAAATATATTCAATTTATTAGAACTTAGTGGACATGTACATATGGACACCAATACGTTCCACTACCATATCATCAACCATTTCATTGATTTTGTGAATTGTGATGACGAAGCTAATCATATCCGGAGAAACTTAAAAGATCATCGAAAGTACACATTTCTCCGTCTCCATTGATCGTTTTTTAATAAACTTCTCCATCCTTAACATAACAACAACAACAAATCAAAAACATACACTCTCCACTCCAAGTCCAACTCCGTTGGTTGTTTGTTGTGATCTCTCTTTTCCAAACCTATTAAATGCAGCATTCTTCTTTTTTTCCAACATATTTTTTGTTTGTATGGTTTGTCTCCTTTTTTTTATTTCTTGATTAACCCAAGCATTTGGCGGGAAAAATCTTTCTTACTGTATTTTTGTTGTTGTTCTGGTTCTTCTCAAATCTAAACAAAACTTGTGTCTTTATATATAGTCTAAATGAATGCTACATGCCAAGGAAAAGAATAGTTCAAGAACCTCTTTACTTCATAAAGACAAACTACAACATTATAATATGTATGTGGAACCTGATTTGTGCATCGTTTCGTCGGTTTTGTAAGAACGCGCGCGTTTTATTATTTTTTCTTTCTCTCTCTCTTCCGTTCTGTTTTTCTATGGTTCATCTTCATCTTCTCTGGTTATGGCTTTGGCCAGGCTATATAGTATGGAATGTAATCATTCGGGATTTATGAACAAGAATTTAGCACCAGCATCATCAGCAGGGAACCAAATCTTAAAGAACAACTTTTGTATCTAGTAGATAGGTACCTATTTGCTAGAAATAGAATTTTGTTGTTTGTTGAAAAAAGAGTGGTAAATGGGGGGAAAGAGAGGAGCTAAGGTCGAACTACAGTTGATTGGTTAGTTTGGAATGTGATTTTTCTAGTTTAGCCAAGCTGTGAGAAAATTTCAAATTAGAAAATTTTAGTAAGGACGTCGTTTTCGATGAGAAAATGGGTGTGGATCATAAGTTTTGTCATCCTGTGAGGAAGTTTCAATTGGAAAACTTTGTAAGAACCACGTTTTCGATGAGAAAATGTATGTGGATCATAAATTTTTCCATCCTGAGGCAGTTTCAATTGGAAAACTTTGTAAGAACCACGATTTCGATGAGAAATTTTATGTGGATCATAAGATTTGCCATGCAATGAGAATATTTCCATAAGAAAATTTTATTAAAGATGACGTTTTCAATGGAAAAACTGCTGTGGATCCTAAGTTGAAGAATCAGAATTCGTGTTGTTTTATTTTGAATCCACTCTTATTAAGAAAGGAATGCATTATATAAACTTTAGTATTGCATAATTTGTAATGATAAGCAGTAAGTCTAGAGATGTTACTAAGAATACAATCCACATCAAATATTTAAAAGGAATAGTTGAAATTTTCAATTTTTTTAAATGTAAATTTTTTTAATAATAAAATCACAAAGTTTTGTCTTACTGTTTAAATAAAGACTTTTAAGCCTTGTGAACACTCTATCAAATTATTATAAATATCTTTGGATTACCTTCAAGAAAACAAATTGCAAAATCAATCGCATTCCTTTCTCATAAAAAAAAAAAAACCTAACCCACAGCAATCTCTCGCGGGTCAAATACAAACCTTACTCATCGTTAGATTCACTTCTTTGGAATGCAATTATACTAGACTGGCTTGCTATTGCTAAAAATAGACTTTTCCTGTTTTTCCCACTCTCAAGTGGAATTCACATAAACCTTTTCAATGAAAACGAATACAAATAAAAACAATAACAACAGTCAGCAGCTAGCAGCCAGCCCCAGCAGCAACCAAAGAAGAGGGTCAGAGAATCAAACTGCTGGAAACAGATACTAGAGTAGAGATTGAGATACACTGACTAGTTTAGGTATATGGTACCTTCAACACACCAAGCTGTTCAAAATGTACCACCACAAAACAAAACAAAGCAACAGAGCTGAGAATCAAAATAAAAGTGCACTGCTTATAGAGTTGAGCTCTAAGGTCACAGACCAAAGTCTATTATATATTTGTTGCTGTAAGACGACAACAACAACGCATATCAAATAATGTAGGTAGGTACTCTCGTCTCACAGCACTATATAACATTCCACAACAACTTGGAGCTTGTGAAGCAGCTCCATAAGAAGCCAGCACCAGTGCAACAGCAGCAAGCAACAGTCACAGAAGAGGCCTTGTGCCTAATAAAACATTTTTCATATTATTTTGCCTTCTTATATCCTCCATTTAAGTTGTGTTGTAGTATATGTGTTTGTCTGTCTGACTGTTTGTCGTGATGTCTTTTTGCCATCTTCTTTCCTTCAATGTTATTTTTGCATTCATTTTTCAAATCTGCAAGAAAAATAAAGGGGAGTCTGTACACTGTGTTCTGTGGAGGTTCCACTTCTCTGGTTCACAAGCAGCTCAAAAAACAGGCTCCTCGCACACAAAATGCAATTTCATTTTTGTGTCCACATTCCACAATATTCTGTGTGTGACACACGGATGGTAAATGGTAGATACTAAGACTAGAAGAAAGAACAACAACTTGTTTGGAATTTTCTCTGGAATTTGTTGTGCTTAACCGCATTTTCATTCAAATGCAACACAACATGCTACATGCATTCCACAGCTTTGCTTCCTTGGAAGAAGAAACTTATTCATTCAACAACAAAAAAAGAAAAAAACCGAATATATGTACATTTTTGAAAATAAGAACAAAAAAATTGAGTTTTGTTTTCCTTTCACCTTGTCGTCGCGATTGTATACTGTTACCCACCCAATCTCCATAATATAAACTTTAACGATTGACTTACAAAATTGGACTTTAATCATCTTTGTATCTCTCCGTTGGCGTTGTGTCGTCGTTGTTTTGTGTAGAGTATTTTAAAATATTGTAATTACAATAACTGCGTTCCAAATAAAAGTACACAGTAAATAATTGTCGTCAAATAAATATAACAGAAGAGACACCAAAAATAGGTCGTAAAGTTGTTGATTTACATTCAACCAACCCTAAAATAATAAAAATAGAAAAAAATAAACCAAATTATTAGAAAATCTAACTGCTGCGTGAGGCGTCAGTATGTCGAAAATATTATAGTCGGGGTGGGGGAAGAGGGGGTTTATTTTATTTTAATCAGCTGTGAACGTAGACTCATATTTCGTACAGATTCATTACGTCTACACACACACACACGTCCCATACATACATATGTGGCATCAACAAATATACCTACACATTTATTTCCATTCTAAAAAAAATTGCGGTGGGTTTGCGTAAGATTTCGCACAAAACACACACCCAAGGCCGTTCTTTTCAAGCTAAAGCAAACATTTCTTCGTTTTTCTTGTTGTTGTTGTTGCTGTAATTTTCGTTTTATAATAATGTGGTTTGTTTCGTTTTTGTGGCGGCTCGGCTACAGCTTAGCAATACAATATACAGCAACGATGGCAGTGTCTTTTTATCCTCCTTGCCGCTGCCGCTGCTGGAGGAAAAGAAGAGACAAGGAAGAATGATGTAGTAGAAAGCACTCTGTGCTGTGTTTTTTCCATGGGCGGTTGTCTTATTTTTATATTTTTGTTTTTCCCACCGTTGTTCGCTGGAGAAACAGTGATTCCACTTTGTTAGTTTTGTTTTCGAAAATAAAGGAAGAACGATAAAGCTTTTGAAAAAAAAAATACAAAAGCTTTAACCTTGGAGTTTCGGGAAAAGTTTGGAACGAGCTTATTTGACACTTTCTGAGTTATTCTTAAGTTGTCGAAAAGCTTTATTAAAAGCTCCTGATCAGAAAGGAAACACAATTTGTTTAAGGCTATAACTAACTAACCTCAAATCAAAAAAAATGTCAACAATAGATATTCCAGGCGTGGAATTGTGCTTTTTCTAAAAAAAAGCTTTTCTAAACTTTTGTCTAAAATTTTTAATAAAGTCTCCAAGGATGGTTTGTCTGAGAGTTCTCGAAATAACGAATAAAACACTAAAAAAAACCCTATACAGCAAGATAATTATTCAATCGACAAAGCTTTTATAAGAGCTTTTTCTCAAATCGAACAGTTTGATCGACTCAAATGTCAACTCTTTCTTATGTCATCTTTATCATCCAAATTAACATAAACCACTTTAAAATAAAATTATGAATGAATCCAAAGTGTTAATATGTTTGACAAAGCTTTTATACTTCCAAAAAAGTAACCGAATTGTTGATACTATGTCTGAAATGTGTTTCCGATTGCTATTATCGCCTTTTTTTCAATCATGAATGCAAGCTTGCCAATTCATTTATCAATAGTTGTTTACGATGTTACTTAAAAAAAAAAAAAAAGGTAATAATAATAAAAATAATATGTAGTCGCGTATTCCGTTCGTTGTTGGTTAGTTCGTTCACTGGCATCAGCATTAAGTTCAAGGCTAGTACATACAACCAATATACCTATACGATCAGTTTTCACTCACATAACAGCATTCAGGAATTCTACATTCTTCTCGACACCAATCGGGGCTCGGGGGTATCTAACATCTTAGCTATTATAGCTTGTTTTTGTTGCTTTTTTTCTGCCACCCATAGCAGAGTTGGTTGTTGCTGTGCGCTGCGCACCAAGTGGTGGTAAAAGAATCTAAAATTGGCTTGTTATGGCTCTTCATACTGGCTGAGACGGGCTGCTCTCTGAGTTTCTTCTGAGAAGTTGTTTACACTTAGTGAGGCTTGTTTTTGTTTTTAAAATATTTTATTTTTTTTACTTTGCTTTGCTTTTTCTTCCTCAAAATAACCTCCTCTCTTCTTGTTGATTCCACTACGATTAACAGTATTCAATTGAAATTTTATTGCAACATGGAAAATAACTGACTACCTATTTAATTTTCTTGTTTGTTGTTGTTGTTGTTGTTTTTGTGTGGTCGTCAGTCAGCTGGAATAGAGCATTCAACGAATCAACGAACTTCAACGAACACGAAATTATAAAATTTGTACAAAACAATCTAGAAAACTAGCTCTAGCTAGCTAGCGTCTTATCACTAAACTACCTCTCGTTAAGCTATAATTATTTAAAAATAAATTAAAAAAAAAAATTTAGCTAGCGCCAGCAAAACAACAGATAGAAAAAAAAAGTTAAGGTGATTAACAGGAAGAAAAATTATTTTTGCTACGTAAGACCGACGACGAATCTCTTTCTTCAAACAGAAGACAGAATATATTATTTTTATTTGCAATCTACGAAAACAAATCAAAGTTGAAGGCGATAAAAAACGAAATTAATTGTTACGAAATTCCGACACTGTAAGAAAAAAAAAAAAACAACAACAACTTAATTGTTTCTTCTTTTTTTTAAATAAAATTTTCTAGAAAGGAAAAGACAAAGTATATATTTTATCCAAACCACTTCTCGGATGGTAGATTTTGTTGCTCCAAATATTTGTCTCATTTCTCAAAGGCAATCAGCCATATCAATTGTTATTCATAGCATATTTCAGTCAACATCCATGCGATCCATAAGTATCTATGAGTCGAAAAGTAAGATATTATAGAAGACATTATAGAGCGAGAAATGATTACGTGGACTATATACATATGTGTGCTCTTATGCTTGTGATTGGGGCTTGGGGGGATTTGTACTGACTCTTGAGGAGCCCTATTCAATTTTATAATTTGATTGCCAAAAGTGTCCACAGCAACAGTGTATGGTGTCGTAATCGTAACAGAGGACGCAAATATTTTTAAAGAAAAAAAAAAGAAACGATTCTTTTGGGTTTGCGTTCCCATTTGCCTAGTTGTCGGTCGGTCGAAACGACCACACCGCGATACGGCACGATACCGGCCTCTGCAGCAGGTTGTTGTTGTGGGATACGATAAATTAAAAAAAAAAAAAAAAAACAACAACAGACAGAAACAAAAGCAATATAGCGTGCATTTTAAATTATACGATTAATTAAAAACAAGACAAAATTGAAGACCAAGAACTATTTGTTTTTGATTTTGATTTTGTGAAAGATACTTTGTATTTTTCAAGATATTTCTTAATCAAAATATATGTTATGGATTGCAAGGTAAAATTTTGTACACATACCTATGCATTTTAAATGGCGCCAAACATTCAAACACTGATATAAATATGTATATTTAAAATTACCCACCGCCGCCATTTTTGGCTTATCTCTCTCCGAATGAAGCGCTGCCGGTCTTAAAAGATTTATTCTTGTCAGGTTTTTTTTTATATGTTTATATTTTTGTTTTTGTTTTTAATAACACAATAACACCAATTAAATGTTAAAAGATAATCGCGTCTTAGGGGATAATTTTGTAGGTACTATCTTCACTCTAAAATCAAATAAGTTTTGTTTGTTTGCTGTTTTTTTTTTAATTTAATAAAAAACTGACAATTGTTTTGATTAGATAAGCTTACATGAGGATCATAACACAATTTTCTAGTTCGAGGAATTTCTTAATCAAGAAAACCTTCATCCTGATCAATGTTTATTCCAAAAAAAAACACTTGAAACTATTGTTTATTGTATGAAGTTGTGAAATAAAAATATAAATCAGAGCAATTGTTGATTTTCAGATTTTAGTTTAAATGAGAATACAATCCACACTGCTTAAAATTACTATAAGATTATTAAATGATTTCAAATAAATGTTTTCTAGTTGTGAAATTCACAGACGAATACAGTCCACACAATATTTTTGTAATACTGTTTGAACTGTAGCTATAAATCTGAATACAATCCACATTTTTTTAAACTCCTCTCCTACCTTCTTAAAATAAAAAAAAAAAAATCAAATTATATCCAATCCACAATTTTATAATTCAATAAAAATGGTTTTCTTTCAAAATCGTTTTTCAATAAAAAAAAAAAAGACTTATTTAGTTTTGTGTATTAAAAAAAATCTAACAAATGTTTTTTTTATTTTATTTGCAGTTAAAGTCTGTGAAAAACAACACATCATTCGTGAGCGCAAACAAGAATACATTCGACGAGAACGTGAAGTCATGAATGTTATGACCAATGTGCCCGGTTTTGTGAATCTCTCGTGTACGTTTCAAGATAATCGTTCACTATATTTTGTTATGACTATTGCCAAAAATGGTGATCTCCTGCCGTATATAAATAAAGTTGGTTCCTTTGATTTGGACTGTACGCGTCATTATGCTGCCGAATTAGTATTAGCCTGTGAGAATATGCACAAACGTAATATTGTGCATCGTGATTTAAAGCCCGAAAATATCCTACTCGATGAGAATATGCATACATTGATTGCTGATTTTGGTTCGGCGAAGATATTGGATAATGAAACATCAACTGCGACGACAACAACAAACTCTACAGCAAATACCACAAAACAACAAACATCATCAACACCATCATCACCAGCATCAAGATCATCATCAATCGACAACAATCAACCTGGAAATTTTCGTCGAAGAAAAAACAGTTTTGTCGGTACCGCCCAGTATGTTTCACCTGAAGTGCTCCAAAGTTTGCCGATCCGCCGTACAGCCGATTTATGGGCATTGGGTTGCATAATTTATCAAATGATCTCTGGATTGCCACCATTCCGTGGCAATAATGAGTTTATGATATTCAAAGAAATTCTCAATTGTAATTTGGAATTCCCAGAGGGTTTTGACAAAAACGCCGAAGATCTAGTCAGAAAGTTGCTGAAGCTGAATCCAAATGAAAGAATTGGAGCTCACGATAAAGCTGGATGCTACGAGAGCATAAGATCACATCCATTCTTTGATGGTGTTGATTTTGATACAATTCGTGAACAAACACCACCAACGATATATCCATATCTGCCGGGTGTATCCAAGGATGAGGAATTCCGTAGTCAATATCGTGTGCCAGATGATTTGGAACCTGGTTTGGGTGATCGACAATTGACACGATTGCTTGGCATGGAATTGGGCACATCAATGGATGGCTATGAAATAGAGCGAAAGACTGTTAGAAAAAGTGAGTCCAACTCTTCGGCCAAATGAGTAGAAACAAATTTTATCCATTTTGTTTTTCTCTCTCTCTCTATATTATTTTATCCAGATATATTTGATCTGTCCGATGCAGAAAAACAAAGACGCCTCGAACAACAAAAGTCTGACAAATGGAATCCATTTGCCAAAGGTGAAGTTATCCTAAAGAAAGGTTTCGTTAATAAGCGAAAGGGATTGTTTGCTAGACGACGTATGTTATTGCTAACAACTGGACCACGATTGATCTATATCGATCCAGTGCAAATGATCGAGAAGGGTGAAATTCCATGGAGTTCACAATTGAGAGTTGAACCTAAGAACTTTAAGATCTTCTTTGTGCATACGGTAAGTTTTTTTTATTTTTTTAAATTCACACACACCTCTAGATTCAATAGGGCAATAGACCGCAGGGTGTGGGGTATACATTTTCAACAGTAATTTTTATCCAACCCATCACATAACATGATTACGATCCACAAGTATCGTTTTTTATAGGGTATTTTTTTAAATTTGTTCTCCCTCAAATATTTGCTCAAAACACAAGTTTAAAAACAAAATTATTATTGCACTTGTTTGCCATTTCCTGCCTTTAAATCTTAATGCATAAGTATTTCTCTAAACTTTTTCTTTGTATAAAGAAAATTCTATTCAGCAAAAAAAAAAAAACCTAATTGTTTAAACAAAAAACCAGCTAAACAACATTTCACTTTCTGCGCTGACCCACGCAATGTGCATATCATTTTTTGCTTTAACAGTTTCAAGACCAGGATAACCATCTAAACAACAATATAAACATTAATTTTATTACAAAACGAAATGATTTTTATGTTCCGTTGGATCTTGGATGTGGTGTGTTGGTGCAAAGTGATTTTTTACGATCGACAAGAAAAAAATAACTAATCAAGTTTTTTGTTAGTTGTTAGGTCCCATGGTTTTTTTTTTTAATTTATTTTTGAATATAGGATCCAAAATTAGATTGTTAAAATAACAATTTGCATTAAATAATGTGAATGCAAGAGAGAAGAGAACTAAAAGTATCGAATTTTTGTTGCTGAGGCCAATTCATTTAATTTAGCCAAATTCACTTAGGAATTTTTGTTTGGGTTCGGTGTGGAACCTAAATAAATTGTTTCTATTTTAGGTATTTTATGGCCAAAAAAAAGACCCATTATAGATACTAACTTCCTTCCGTTTTGAAGTTCAGTGAACCTGAATCATCATCTCCTGACAATGTTAGATAAACTATTTCCACACGCACCACCCAACCGTCGTATGGTTCTATGGAGCTGTGCCCCACAAAAATGATACAAAAAAAGGATATTTACTCCATGAAAATGGTGTCAAATTCTCTCATGTTTTTATTTTTATTTTATTTTGTTGGCTCATCATACAACCAAAAAAGAAGCAAAAAAAAAAAACTGCAAGAGAACACAGAATATTTTTAATACCGGAACAAACTTTCTTGTGTGGCTTCATCATCATAGATATACGACATACGAGTATAAATGTGTGTCTAGAGCAGATATATGACGAAATTCGTGTGCCTTATCCATATCTACCTTCAACAACCCTCCTGGGGGCGCGCACTAGATACAATAAATTTATCTATATCCATCCACACATATCATATATCTATCTATCTATCTATCTATCCTCACTAGCGTACATAGACAGAAAAAGCACTTAACCAGCTCAACAATGGCGACAGTGAGTGTGGCACGTGTAGCCATGTTGACATTGAACTAGGCTATATAACACCACCAGAGAGTGGGTTTGTGGGGGATGATGGGTGGCAATGGCAAGCACCAAACTCTGGGACTGGGATGTTTATATTATGACCGAGAGAGAGACTGTTTAGAGAGGAAGACTCACAAGAACTTTATTACCTAATAACAATATTTTTTTTTTTCATTTTGCATTTGCAACATTATATAGTTGCTTGCATACGAAACAAATTGCACGCGAACTGCAATCAGAGAAACATTATAAAATTATATGGCATCTCTCAGTCATAAGCGAAGCGAGAGTGTATAAAAGCAAAAAAAATCTATAATAAAACGAAAAAAATAATTATTTTAAAAATAAACTGGCGGCGACGACTTGACGGTGGCGACACAAACTACATATTATTACATGGCAGCAATGCAGCAACTATTTGTCGCGACTCAAAGGTGTGTTGTTCGGTTTGATTTGATTATACATATATCTATCTAACTATGACCGACAACCGACAATCGTCGTCGTCAGCCGCCAAACCAGTGACTAGTAGTAGACACTGGGAATGCATAAAATTGGTCGTCGACTCGACTTGACGTTGTCTAGAATAGAATTCAACCTGATAATTGCAAGATCATATGGTTTGTTTGGACGCAAATAGAAATAAAAAAAAGTAGATGAATGCATTTTTAGCACTCTCCCTCTCGTCTTGGTTGGAAGCCAAACATTTTAAGTATGTTTATCAGAGATGCCATTTTATAAGCGGTAGATTGATATATTTTATATAAAAGAAATTATTGTTATAAGCTTAACTTTGACAAAGATGCAATCAAACCTGTCATTAAGAGGTTGAACTTTGATTTTACCACATTTAATTCTGACTGCGTTTCCATCAAAACTTTTTGATCAAGACCACTCTTAAAACTGGAATCGATTGGTCCATGATTTTAGAATAAATAAGCTTTTTGTTTTCTTATCTAATTGGCTAGCTGTCAAAAAAGCTTTACTCACTGACATCTTAACTTCTTTTTTTTTTTTGGATCATAAATGTCAGAGTCCTATCAAGGCGGCTGTCATTGTCACCTGTCAAAACTGTCCCTTTCTTGGTTTTATATGACACATCCCTCGTACTATATTTAGGCTGGTGATATGTCAGTGATCAGCTGTCATCTTAATCTAGTTTACCAATCATTTATGTTGCTCAGTTAACTTTGTTCAATTAATGTCATTTTCGTCCATTTTTTGAACACAGCTTGAACTGATATAATTTTCCTTGCTGTCAAACAAACTGCACCAAAAATTATGTTTCATTTCGTACTATTTATTTTCGAATATTTTCTAAAAAACCGTTATAATATTTGAGGCGTTTTTTGGAAATGTTTGTTTTCAACTTTTAACAAGTACAAAGTAAAACTCTTAACTTCAAAAAGACGTCGAGAAGTGGCATTTCAGCTTCTTGGAAGTATGTTCAGAAAATATTCATATATTCGTTATTTGACAGTTGAGGTTGACAAATCGTGGTAGCAAAATGGAGTCCCTAAAGACTTCGAATCCTTCACTTCTTGAACACACCATTATCAATATTTACTAAAAGTGTAACAGTTTTGATTTAAAAATAATTGACAACGACTAAGAACTGACGTGTTTGGAATCAACAACGTGTGGTTCTTTCTTGGTGCCTTCTCATAATCCAAAGTCCATTTCTCATTTTCAAGTTTTCAAACGGTGACTTTATTTAAAAAAAAAAAAGATAAATAAGATGTTGTCAATCACAAAACAACTACTAGACCAAGACCATCTGCTTAAAACAAGATTTTTTTTTAGTTTTACCATTGCATAAAAATAGAATCTGCAAGAACAATTTTTAGCCTCGCAGTATTATGTTTCACCTTGTCGATGATGAGTCGCAAGTATCTGATGATGTTGATGGTGATTCAGGTTAGCTATTTGTTTTGATTTTAATGAGCTAGTAGTGACAACCGCAAGTGTTTATTATTGCAAAAAACACTTCTCTCTCATCACCAGCAGCACCACCAAAATGTGTGCTATTGTAAAATAAAAAAAAAAATATTAAAATTCAATTTAAAAGACAAGGAAAACCTATAAGAAAAAAAAAATAGTACACGCGCCACACTCGTAGTCTCGTAAAACACAAAATTATATATTTTCCAAGTGTTTACGAGGGTACGGGTAAAATGGAAATTATGCCACCACATGCACTGTGTATTCTTCATTTTTTTTTTCGAAGCAATGTTATTGCGAAGGTTGAAGAAACTAATAAAAACAACGCACGTGTAGTTCATTTGATATGAGTTATAGGTTTTGAAAAAAATGAAAAAAATAGAAAGAGTGATAAATTTTACTCTCTCGCTCTCACTAGGTCATGTTAAGCATAGTCGTCAGGTCATGAAATCAATTGACTTCGTGATGGTGTTTATTGCATTTGTTTTTTCTACCTTTAAGGTAGATTTCACAATTTTATGAAACTCCCCCTTTGAGACTTTCCATTGAAAAACTCTGCAACATTGTTTCTCACATTAAAAACGATGTTTTATGGATTTTTTGTTGTTGTTTTTTATTATAACTCTCCCTACTCAGAACTTGGAGAACAAGATTTATAATACTTGTTAGGTGTCACATCTTCTCTGGATGATTTAGTTGCGAGGGACTAGATAGTTATGGTATGGATGACCAGTTTTATAGTGCTAGTTAGCTGCTTGTTATGCTTAACTTCTTAGAAAGTTGTCTTTTACTATATTTAAATGGCGTTCTGATGGACTTTGTGATGTGGGTTTTCCACTTTGTTGCCCTGTTTTTATGATCAAATATTATTTTTTTTTTTAGAAATCCCCTGCGGCCTATTCGAAAGTCCCTAAATACCGAAGCTTAATTTTTGTTTCTATCGATCTAATGATTTTCTTTTCTTTTTCTATTTCAGCCCGACCGAACATACTATCTTGACGACCCGGAGGGCTATTCTCTTGAATGGGTAAATGCCATTGAAAATGTCCGTAATGTAACTTATAACGATCAACAAGACTCAAATAAGAAAACATCGTCGTAACTTGTAAAGAAACAAACAACATCAAATAATATTAAAACTAAAAAAATATTAGTTACATCAAAGACGACCTTCTTTAACAACAACAACAACAACAACAACTGAAAACAAACCTTTTTGGCAAGTGTTGGTGGTAAAAAAAAAACACTCACACAACAAACACTTTTGTGTATGCTTGTGTGAAAATTATTATCATTGCCAAACATCTAACAACAACAAGAAAGAGAGAGAAAAAAAAAATTAAATTAAACAACAAGGAAACAAAACAAAAAATTTAAAATAAATAAACATCTGCTATTTGAAGTTTAAACAAAATATACTAAATAAATTATTTAGGTTATACATTATTATATTTGTAGGTAGTCACAATTTAATAAATTATATTTACCTCTTACTCTTCATCCCATCCAAACACAAACCCCCAACCCCCCACACCCTACATTGCTCACAACCATTCATCCATAACCTTTTCCTGTTCACTTTTTCCATTTACATCTCTCCTCTCAATTTCCAAACCAAAAACTAAACTTTGGTTTGGTGTAAATAAATAAAAAAAAAAAAAAAAACAAAAACAAAATAATTTAAATCTAGAAAAGAAAATTACACTAAATCACTATGAAAAAAATGCATCTACATGTACATATATAATTAATTAATTAAAAACCAGATAAAATAGTAATTTAATTATAAACAAAAACAAGTTTGCCCTACATAGAAACAAATAAGACTTTAAATAAAATATTTAATTGTAAATGGAAAGAAAAAAAAACATTTAAACAAATAAATACTATTCTTAAGTAATTTAAATGATAAACTTAAAAACAATTTTTAGTTAAATTTCACTCGTTTTTTTTTAAATTTTTTTTTTTGTTCGCCCCCAAAATGAAACCTAAAACAATAAGAGCATCTCATTCTATTTTTCTTTTGTTTAAATATCTCATGAAAAGAAAAAATTAATTTATAAATAAAAAAGATCAAAAGATTAAAAAAAATTAAAACTTAATTTAAATTATTTATAAAATTAAAATAAAACAAAAAAATAGATCAAATAGTTAAAAACAAAAATTGATATAAGTCTCAATCTCTTTTTTTGATTGTAGATACAAATTTAAAATTAAAAACAAAAAATAGAAAGAAAAGTAGGATTAAAAAACAAATCATAAAAATGTGTTCAAAAACAAAAAAACTGTTAGGTGGTGTGTGAAAACTTTGTTTGGCTAGTGTAAAGAAAACGAGAGTGAATGTAGTTGAAATAATTTGAAGAAAAAAAAACGCATAACTGTTTCTAAAAGTGATTGTTTAGCTAAATTTGAAGAAAGGAAATTAAAGAAAATTAAAAATACTGAAAAGATGATGAAAAACGTAAATAAATTTAAATTTAAGAAGAATTAAAAAAAAATAGTGATTTAGCACTGAAAAGAGATAAAAGAGAATGCATAGCAAAAGAAAAAATGTTAATTTAGTTCTTTTAAAACAAAAACCAAATTAATCAACTCGAAAAATCAACCTACAAAAGTAAATAAAAAAAACAGACATTTCTCAAGAAAATACTTTTATAATTAAATTGTTTTCCTTTAAATTAAAAAAAAAAAAAACACCAATTTTTGTTCATGTTTGTTCTATTTTCTTTGTTTATTATTATTATTTTCAAAAATTAAAATTTATTTATAGTTGTGTACATGTTAGACGAATTCTTTTTTGTTTAAATATTATTTTTTGTTTCCTTCTTTATAGACTTTGTATATCATTTAATTAAAAAAAAGAAGAGAAATTTGATCCTTAAGAGAGTCTCTCTGCGTGGAATAAAGAGATTGAAAGGCAAACAGGAAACGAGAACTGCAAAGAGAAATTTGTTGCATTATTATAGAATTTATTATTATATACTTCATATTCCAATTGAAACCTCGCTAATTATTTTTTTGTGTTTTTGTCTTCATTAAAATAATAAAAACAAATTTTATAATTTTCTCAAAAACCAATAAAAAAAAAAAACAAAACTAGTTCAATTTCATGCCAATCTTTTACCACACAATGTGTCTTTATTCTGCGTTCAAGACTTAACTCTCTGCAGTGTATTATCTTAACAATAACAACAAAATAATTAATATATTAAATACTTTTTTTTCTTAATACTAAATTAAATTAATTTGGTTCTCTTATATGCTGTACATATATACATATCCTAAAAATCATACAAAGAAAACAAAAAATAAAATAAAATAAAATATAAACAAATATTAATATTAATTAATTATACTATAAAATAGTTTATTTTCCTTATATATCATAATAAAATTATTATTTATATTTTTAAAACAAATTATTATTATTTCAATTCAATTCATTGTATATTTAAAACATAACAATTTATTATATAATAATTATTATAATTTTTGTTTTCTAGTTTGTCCTCTTTTGTTTAATAATTTTTTAGTTTATATTATTTTTATTATATTATATATAACAAAAAAATATAAAATATTGTCATTGAATAAATTAAATTAAAAAAAAAAATACTATACGATTTACAATATAAGTATACGTGGAATGAAAAATTAATTTAATTTAAAATAATTGAAAAAAAAAATATAGATGAAAAAAAAAATCGAAATCGAGCAATTTGGACCAATTGCCAAAAATATATTTATTTAAAAAATTAAAAGAAAATCAAAAAAATACAAAAAAAAAACGATTGAATAAAAAAATACAAAATTTATTAATTCATAAAAAAAACACTATCTTTTTTCTTATTATTTTTCTCCTTTTTTTTATTATTTTGAGTTTTAGTTTCTTCTTCTTTGGTTTTTTGTGGGTGTTGTGTTTTCGTGTAGACTTTTTGTTTTGACAGTTTTTGAAATTGGATTGTGATTTTTTTTTCGTTTTGGAGAAAGGCCTAGGTGAAAGAATTAATCTCCTTAATGCACTGGTTGAAAAGAATTGGGAGGTAGCTGTTTCTTGAGTAAATTCATCAACATCTTCTTCCTTGTCAATGCGCACCTGATATTGAAACAGTGCATATGGAGCAATCAGAAAAGAATTGATGAATTTCTGGATCGACTTTTGTTATTGATCAATTGTCAGCAGCCTTGATGGCTTTTCGGGTCACGCATGGTTTTTACAAAAGAGAAGTTGATCTAAATAATAACTCTTAGGAACGATAGTATCTTTAAGTCGTGAAAATGATTGAGATCGTCTCTGTTTTACGAAAAATGTCGTACTTTTTCTTGTCGACAATGTTCAATTCGATCGATCCGATCATATCTACCAAACTGTGATTGGCAAACGTACTAATTTTGAATACAGAATAACTTCGTGTGACGAATTAATATTTTGTTAACGTTGCACAAAGATCCAGGAAGATGTTACAGGTTTTTTTCAACAGAGTCTTTAGACGATGCTCGTAACTATATATCGTTCGAGAATGGGAATATAAATGTTGCTCCATTGTGCGAATTGCAAACCTTATTTAAGATCGGCATCGTTAAATACCACATCAAATTGATCATTTGTTCACGTTTCTTAAAGCCGACTTTCATAACTTTTCATCAAAGCAAATAATGGCTTTTTTGAAAATGGTATCAGTCTGCAATGTTTCTAAAGTTTTCAGGAGACTCTGAAAGTTTAAGCACTAACGTCTCAACTGTTTGCCGGAGCTTATAAGGTGATTGCTATGAATTTACAAAATGAATTCATCTTCCACATGTCATCTACACTCAAACAAATGAAATATCAAAACCCGATGTTCGTTGGTAGTGTGCGGACATGTCATTCCTGAATATGAATCGCGAGTCAAACTTTTGTCTTAATCCCACATTTTTGGAAAACAAAAACTTCGTTCGTTATCCTTGGGGCGCCCGAAAGCGTTTATTGAAAAAAACGTAGTTTGAAATTTTGAGACAAATGCGGCCTGAGCTCGCCCTTAAGTAGATCCATCTATTTTGGTGAGATTTGGGATCGTCAAAAAACCTGAGCAGCCTTGGGTGAATAACAAAGAATAAACCTAATGAGAGAATTTATCCTAAAGAAAAGTTCAGCTTGCAAATGATAAAAGCACCCGGGTTACGGCACAGCGGCACGGTATATGCCTCGTGATTTGTCAATACAAACGTCCAAACATATTCGAAGTCACCAAGTGCCTCTTTTCGTTTCGATAAAAATAAAACTTAAGGACTTTGAATAAAATAAAAGGCATTGCTGCTAGGAGCTAGGAATTCCTAAAAGTGCTCTATTCAAATTCAAGTGAACTAGAAAAGGAATTTACAGTATACCCTTTATTAAATCGTCGAAGACTAAACAATCTGATTAGCGAACATTTTGTTTTAAAAACTTGGATTGATCTGTTATTAATGTTTTAATTTATTTAATCTTAGCTCTCCCTATTCTAAAAATACTTTAACAAAATGGTTATCTCTTAAAAAAATTAATTGAGATACCTCTTTCGTTGTTTGTTTTATAATTTTGTAAATAGAGTGATGTAATGTATGTATAAACAAAATTTATATATCTACTCACAACAATTTATTAATTAAACAATAATGTACCCAGCGCTTTTGACGTATTGTGTTCAGTAACAAAGAAGAAACAAAAAAAAAATTAAGCAAACTTAATTTAAATTTAAATTAAAACTCAAACATACAAAAATAACAACAAGCGACTGAATTCGCTTAATTTATTATAATTATTATTATTAAATTATTTACCTAAATTATTATAACTTAAATAGAAACAAAACATAAAATTAAATTTAGGGGGCAGTAGACTGAAATAAATGAATTCGTAGCATTTAGTATTTAGAATTAGTTTACTAAATTAAATTATATAAAAAAAAAAATAATAAATGATGCAAACTGGATTATATTAAAATATATGATTATATTGTAAATTAATTATGTAACATTTAATGTATTTTCTTCAAACAACAATAACAAAAAAAAACAATAGATCAAAGAATATATTTTATTTTTGAATTTTATAATTACAAATCATCACACTAAATAAAAATAATTTTCTTATTTCAAAACTATAAAACACATCTAAATGGTAAATGGTGGTTAATAGAATTAAGTTTATAAGTATATAACAACATGGTGTGAAATGAAAGTAATAAAATAAATATAAATAAAATATATTAAAATTAAAACAAACAAACAAAAAAAAAAACAAATTAAATGCGAAAATCATTATTGTATAGAGAAATGAAACATTTTTGAAATAAAAACAAAATTGTTAGATTAAAAAAAAAAGAGCTCTGGCAACCAGGAACGTAGCTAAAAACCATTTAAAACATTAAATTAAGAAAAATATTATTTAACTGTGAAAACTTAAACTAAAATTTACAATGCAACAGCAGGATTAAGAATTATATTATAAGATTAAATATAAAAATAAGAAAATAAAAAATATATATTATAAAAGTGGAAAGTTTAAGGGTACATACATAAAAATGAAATGAAAATGAAACCAAATAAAATAAAGTTTGAAAAAAGAAAATCTACACAAAATGAGAAAAAAATGTGAAAATAAAATATTTGGAGATGGAAAGCAAAACAGAAATCAAATTGTTTTTATTTTAAAGACAGAAAAGTGACTTTGATTTAACAAGGACGAATTATTTGTGAGAAGTAAGGCCAAGTAAGTATTAGGTAAGGATCATGTCTGGTTCATGTATGTAGTTCGTCTCCATTATTGTTTCCAAATTTCTCAGAAGCTACTGATAGGATTTAAGTAACGTTTTTTATTCACGTACAAATTTATCAAAATCGGTTCAGTTGCTTAAAAGATATACACTAAAATTTATTCTCAAGTTACTTTATGTTTTAGTTTTATGTACTCGTACATTTTGTAACATCGACTTGCTTTATTGAAAAAAAAAAACAAGAGATCATAACAGACATGTGTTGGTGTGTTAAAGAACAAATTAAAAAGGAGAAGAAAATACCGTTTTCAGTTTTTGCTGCACAACAAAGTTCATTAGCGATGGCTGATGGTGAAGTTCATACTCTTCGAAATGAAGAGTATCGGCTAAGGTGATTTGTGATAAGTGATAGTCACAATCAACAATTTTCGTCTGGCTAGATGATTGTCACATATGACAATCACATTTGTGTGACTTTTTCTTGTGACACCTAAATAGCTGTCACAAGAAAAAGTCACTAAAATGTGATTGTCACATGTGACAATCACATTAGCCAGATGAAATTTGTTGATTCTGACTATCACTTATCACAAATCACCTTAGCCGATTCCACCCCAGGTTAGTTAAGTGTTTGTTTAATTCGTATTTTATTGTGTGAAATGAAGTGTTTTTCAAAAGTATATAATATTGTTAAAGCCAAAAAAAGTTCTTTTTGGGGGTACTGCCTCTTGCGAGGAAGTGACAAAACCTCCAAGTTTAGCGACAAGCACGGCAGAGAGAGAGACGACGACAGTAGTTAAACAATACTACCAAGCCCAACTGATCATCGATATAATATTATGTAGTTCAGTCGTTCAGTGGAATATCGAATCACGAAGAGAGTAGACGTTACTGATAAAGAAGAGTTAAAATTAGCGACATTATTTATAATAAAATAAAAGAAAAGAATAAAGATATATAATAGTTTATAAATCAGAAGTGAGGTGAAATTCACGTGCTGCTTGAAAAAAAAAGATAAGTATGGTGATTTATTGGTTGGTCTTGGTACTGGAGAAGTTATATATTTTGAGCTTGGATTAAGAACTAGAAATTTTTGTTATTATTTGATTGACTGTCGAGGCATTGCTCTGTGCTGAGATTTTGGTATACAAAATATTAAAAACATTGCAGTGTCTCGGGAGGGAATCATGTAAAATTTAAAATTGGTTTTTGCAAGATGGCAGACGCACCGTTATCATCGGCGGTATGTAGACAGGCGGGGGGGAAGACATGTTGCATTGTCGGTGGCTGCGTTGGTTGGTGTAGTGAGTGAGTGAACGAAGGTAGTATTTTCGGTTAACGAAAAAACAAGCCAAGAGAGAGGGAGAAGATGGAGATATCAACACTAAGCAAAAAAAGATACAATAAAATGATACAGTGGTTATCTTTTGGTGCACAAAAGGATAACAAAGAAAGGAAAATTGGTGTTGATGAAAAAAAAAGAGGAAAGAAAGAAAAAAAAATGAAAAAAAAAGAGATGATTTGAATGTATAATATAATGATGGCTGGCGGAGACAGCAAACAAATGATGTATGTCGTATGTCGGATTCCCAAATGAATTTTGGAATACATTTGGAATTATGACGATTCCAGAGGACAATTGGGATATTGGTGTAATGTGCCAATCTCCACTGGGATGTAGTTTCACAGTTCAAGATTTTCTAGTTGCATGAAGACCAGACGGTTGATTTCGTTGTGTTGTTGTAAAGGGGGTCTGATATTCGACAACTGGTAGGGTGCATAAGGTTTACTATAAGATAACCAATCGATGATTTTATTTCATGACTAAAAACCAAAGCGTATGTAAGAATCAAAATTTACGCTTACGTGCGAAGGTAGTATGGAAGCGGCTGAGCTGGAAGATTGGGCTCACATACTTCCATATCAAGAATTCTTTAGAAAACGTCTAACCAAGTTATCACTCAATTTTACAGATGGACAAACTAAATGTCAAACAACTCCAAGATGAGCTAAGGAACCGAGAGCTACCAGTTACTGGATCGAAGAGAGCCTTGATTAATAGAATCCTGACACACGACAAGACCAGGGAGAAACAGAGGTCACAACAACCGGAATCCGAGTCAAACGAAGCTAGTGGAGTGGTAACCGGAATTAACAGCATGAACGAGGATGGAGAGAGAGCAACAGTCTCATCTGAAACCGGAACAGTGGACGATCGGGAGATGAGGGAGAGAGAATGGGACCTCATCAGGCGGGAAAAAGCGCTGCTGGAAACTGAGAGGAGGTTAATGCAACAGGAGAGAGATATGAATAACCAACTACGACTATTAGATGCAACGAGGACACCCACACCAACTCCGATGCAGAGGCCAAGAAGTTATTATAGCATCAGGGAGATGGCAGATGCCTTGCCAGTCTTCTCTCCAGGGGATATCACATCGGTATCTGCAGACGAGTGGGTGAGCCAAGTGGAAATACTGACCAAAACGTACGATTGGGACGAGAAAGCGCTGTTGCTCGCTGTAGCTTATAAAATGCAAGGTCCTGCGCGATACTGGTGGGATACCAACCGTGAAGCTTTAGAATCCTGGGATAAATTAGCAACAGGTATGAAACTCAACTTCCCACATCAACAGAGCGAGATAGATGTTCACCAGCAGCTGATGAGGAAGACCAGGAAGCCCACCGAAACAATCGAAAACTTTTGCTTCGAGATGAATATGATCGGAAAGAGAATCCAACTCGCGGATAAAACTATTATCCAGTACATCCTGCGTGGACTTAACGACCGGAACTTGAGCTCAAGTGTAGCCGCAGGAACCTTCACTAATATAGCCGAGTTAATCGAAAAAATCAAATGGTGTGAAGACATTCGCGGGGACAATCGAGCTACACTAACTTCTACCAGTGCAGCCCTAAGACCAGCAAGTGTAAGTCGACCGGTAATCAGTAGCCCAGCTTCTTGGTCACAGTGGCCACAAACAAATGAACGGTCAGGCTGGCAAAGTCGACCATCACTACCACAACGCAAGCCACTTGTCTGCTATAACTGCAATCAAGACGGTCATATTTCTCGACAATGTGCGCAAAGCCGGAAAAGACCATGGGCGACTGGCAAAGAGAATGACTACCGGAGCCCGAGTGAAGTCGGAAAACCAACTGAGAAAAATTTGCACATAAACATTATTAGACCTGAGAGCCCAGATTGCTTTAATAAGGAAGGTACAATCAATGGTAGAGAATACGCCGCACTACTGGATTCTGGAAGTCAGCAAACCGTAGTTGTACAGAGAGTAGCCAAGGAAGCTGGAGCACCGATTGAGCTCAATACTGCTTCCCGAGAATGACCCAATCAAGTGGCCGATATACCATTCGCACCTAGGACCCAAAAACCTACTCGCGGTATGGTCGGCGGACAGGATGAAGAAGTGAATCGGGATCGAGTTGGACTTCGTCGAGGACGACGACGAACGTCAGGATGGTCGAGCTTTAGCGACAAGCACGGCAGAGAGAGAGACGACGACAGTAGTTAAACAATACTACCAAGCCCAACTGATCATCGATATAATATTATGTAGTTCAGTCGTTCAGTGGAATATCGAATCACGAAGAGAGTAGACGTTACTGATAAAGAAGAGTTAAAATTAGCGACATTATTTATAATAAAATAAAAGAAAAGAATAAAGATATATAATAGTTTATACAAGATTAATTAATAGAAACTGCTTCTCTGTTAGGCGTTCGGATTCGGCGGTGAATTGTAGGCCCCTTCCATTTCAACAGAATTTTAACACACACACAGGAATGGTTGAGAGTATAAGTCACATTCCCCGGCCCCGCTTGTAGCTGTAGTGCGATCGTTTTTTGTTTTATTAATCTAGCAAGTCAATTTAATGTTTTTCGTAAACTTCAATTTATTCCTCACAATTGTGCGTCTTTGTTTCAACGAATTAACTCTTCAGTCGGTGTTTAATAGTTAAGTTGTTAGCACGTTTTAAATTAGTGAAAAATTAGCTAAATTGTGTGTGTTCCTGCTAAGGACCTAAGATTTGGTAAGCCTTATTTAGTTATTAATGTATGTATATTTTATTAAAAACTATTGATTTTTGATATCAAAATAGTTAGGTATAATAATTTATTCGTTTTTAATAATTTTTTGTTAAATTAATTTCTAATTCTAACAAAAGTTGTTGCTTTTAAATTTAACACGAGCAAGTAGGTTTTTTAAATTATTAAAATAAAATAAAGAAAATCCGTGGCCTGAGTGGGTTTAAGCCATCAATTTTCAAATTTTGCTGGCCTTCAAATCCCTAGATCGGGCCCTGGGACATGGGCCCAATTATTTACTTTTTTGGGCTAAAATCGGAAGTCTGTCTAATACTGAAGAGTGAATATGAAATTATCACTCAGAGAAAATTTTGCGAAAAAGTAAAAAAAGGTTAAACAAAAAATTTTGTAAGTACACAACTTTAAAACGTCAGCAGTTTTTTTCATTAGTTTTTTCTACTTTATTTAAGAAGAAGAACTTTATCGACTTCTTGAAGATTCCGATGAAGTGGAAACAAATTATGATGTTTTTCTTGCATCAGTGGAGGAAACCCTTAGGAAAAATGGAACTGCATAAAGGGCTATACTTCGAAGACTTAGTTCCTTCCTGTTCGAAAAAAGAGCTTGTTACTCATTTTAGAACTGAAGAGTCATTGTTTGAAGAATGCTCTGTAAAATATAAGGTTCCTGGCATCTTCCAAGAACTAAGCTATTAAAAAGAATTCAGCGAAATGCTTGCAATATTTTTGTGGTTGGAGTTGATTGCCCCAGTTTCCCTTTCAACAAGGCTTGACTTATGTTGTTGTTCTCGAGTGGACTAAGCATTCTACTTCAATATCGACATCAACACAAAAACGCTCATTGATTAGTGAAATTGGCAAGTTAATCTTTCTAACTGTCAAATCTGAATTTTGACAGAACTCACAATTATATGCCCAACAAAATTTATGGGTCTTAAATTGTTTTATTCTCTCTTGAGCTCAATCAGTATTTCCTTTTATATCCAAACCAATTTTCCTTAAAGCAAATATACTGTGTTTATTTATGATAAGGATTGGTAACCTTAAGTATGTGCTGATTTATACAAAAAAAAATACACCCAGTCGGCTACACTGAGCCTAGTAATGACAGTTAAAAGTCGTTACCTTCTGGAATCAAGTCTGATAGCACCTAAAGATTTATTAAATGGAGTCTTCTTTGATCCCTTTATATGCCAAACTTTACTGGATAGACACGGACATGTTCCAAACGTTTGGACTGTAAGCCAAATCCATTCTCAAGACCTTAACGCAGCTACTACCCAGGAATGATTTCTTTTTCCAATTTAATTTTGAAAAAGCTTTTCAACAACAAGTTATTAAGCTCTCCGTTCTGATGAATTCGAATCGAGAACTTTAAGCTTTCGGGTCAGACAGCTTTATTAACAGGAAAAATGAGGCAAGTTCGGCCAAAACAAAACAAAACATTTCTTCGAAATGGATAGTTTTTTATTTTTCAAAATATAATAGTTTAAGATAAAACCCCTCAAAACCTTCTTTAAATTGTAAATTTGTGAGAACAAAAAAAAAACACACCTAACTTCGAACAGTCAACTCATTGATGAGTAGAGCGTGATCAACGCATGTGTATTTTGTAAGTAAAATAAACAAAATGGAGGGTATTTCATTATTTGCGTGGGATTTTCAGTAAATTTTAAGGGATTTTCTTTGAAAGTTCCTCTCAAGGCTCATATACTCCTGAAACGTCAATTAACCACAGTTTTAGTGGACACTCAAACTAGGCTTTGTAAGCAAGATGAGCTTTGAGTTCAGTAAGCAAGCCTATAAGAGCTCAATTTTTTTACAGTCCAGCAAATGGGATACAGAGATTCAAAACGTCACCCTTTACCTATAACACCCTTAAGATATTGTTTGTGTCCTTGAATACGTATACCTACACGAATTCAGGGAGGTATACATCACTGTATGTGCATTTTGTTTAGCTAGTTCCCATTTAAAATGCACGGGAGAGGTAAAATAGTCGTAATTGCATGCATATCACTGATTTAAAGCTTGTATGCACAAAACGAGAACCAAACTTCGGTCAGTATTTTCTTTATTTCATATTTCACCCCTCTTTTCCAACCTTTAACAGTATGTGGGCTTTTTTCCTTCGCATAATTGTGTACCTTATTAAAATACATGGAAAAATACATGCAATTGTGTGAACTATGAATAGTAGATGTCTATAAAGCAAATACGAACAAGACTGATATGATAGAGGGCCCCTTATGTTTTTTCGAAAACAATATTCGAAAATTAGAATACATATTTCGAATTCGAAATAAATGTCACCAGGCAGTTGTTGAAGAAGGCACTGCTTCGAACTGAAAATTCTTGGGTGAAAAAATGGGATTTTAATATTTTTGTTTTTTTTTTGTCTATAAATTTAATCATTTGTTTTGTTTTGTATTCATGTCACTTTGCTGTTTTAAGTTCGTATTTTGGTCTTTTTGTTAAGTTGTTCGAAAAAAGGCGATCGAAACTGCTTGAATTATGAAACTCAGATGGCTCTGAACAGGATAAGAAGTGAATTCAAAGGAAACTTATGACTTTATTTACCAACCAATTTATTTTTAATATTTATCGCTTTTATATTTCATATTAAAATTATTAAAATCTTTGAAATTAAGTTATTATTGCTAGGTAAGTACTATTTTTGTTTAATGCATTCTCACCCTAAAACTATGCTATATTCATTCATATTCAATTTTATTCACAAACACATCTACCAAATGTAACCATACCCTTAATTTCACCTTCGAACGAACCAATTTACCACACTTAATAGCAGTTCAGTGCCTCCCTGAATCAACCGCCATGTTGTTTTTTTATTCCGAAAAAAGCTGTCACTTCTGACATTTTTCGTTAAAAGATTTTTGTGTGTTGTTTCGTTCGTTCGTTGTTTGATACAAAACGTCGTCGTCGTCTCTGATGGAAAAATACGAGTGCGTAAAGTTTTGCCTTTTGATTCGTCCGACAATAGTTTTCCTCATCTTGACATGAACTGAAGGAAAATTCTTCCCTTCAAATAAACTCGGGATAACAATCGGGTCGTGAAGAATAAATTTATTCCATAATAATTCTCTGCGGGCGCAACACAAAAGAGGAAATAAAGAAAAACCTCATCGATTTGCAAACATTTTTCTTTTTTTTCGCATAAAAAAGTGGATACAAAAGTGAAAAAAGCAAAAAAGAATTCCGTGTTTAGTGTTCTCTGTGACGCAAAGTGTCAAAAGTGTTTTGGAAAAATAATCCAGAGTCGAAATTTCTGTGGAAGCTCTGGAACAAGGTTCAATTGTTTCTTTATTTTTGTTTATTTCATTTGTTATTGTGCGCCCCGAGGTCATCGTAATATAATCACTTCCTTCAAAATTAAACGGGGGACTGTGACGCCTTCGGGCTCTCGATTGGCGTTTTTTGTTTCTTTTCTAAAATTTCGTTTTCTTTTTCGGGTTTAATCGAAAGTGCAAATCAAAACAAACATCTTTGAAGACCGTGAAGCCAGCCAGCTAGCCAACAGAAGGTTCGCCGCCAGCAAACACGAAGGTAAGTCAACAAATCTTTGAATATGACCAAATTCCAATGGAAATGAGATTGCCCTTTGCCTCTGTGCCTCTGTCTATGTATATTTCTACGTGATTTCGAGATTAATTTAGGAAGCAGATACATTAACAATTACGAAACGTAAAGAAACAACAAACATGTGTGTTCATCTTTCTATTTTCTCTGCTTCGTCTGTCTATTGCGAAATTAAATTGGGAATTCATACAAAAAATTAAAGAAAACATGAGAGATACGTAAACAAAATAAAGACGAGCAAAAAAACGTTGGTATTTCTGAGAAAAAGTACTCTACTGTGAGCTGTGACTGAGACTGACACTGGCAGTGATGATGTGATGTTATAGGAAAGTCGTCTATCGCATCAGACGCACATCGACTCGACGTCAGTCATGGACGTTTTTTCTATTATACCTACACATACCTGTGTGTTCTTCTGCACATACTATGACTACGACTAGTAGCAGTAGTTTAGATAGCTAGATTGGAGTGTTCTTTGTTGCAAGGTTAGTGTTGGAGACCGGAGGTAGGTGCAGCAGCAGCAGCTGGCTTTGGTTCTGGTTCTGGCTCCTGTCCACCTACTGCAACCTACGCACGTAATCAAAGAGTGATTGTAGAGTTGCAAAGAACATCTTGCACAGGAGTTACACTGTGTTGTGCAAAATACGATCCCAATTTAGAATTTTTGTTCATAGTTTTAGAAGGAAATCAGGTGGGTTTATTTGTAAAGTTTTACTTGGCGTGGAATTGGCGAATGGGGAGAGTCAAACGATTGGGGGACTATTAAAAGGGATTTTTTTTTCAATCTTTATTGGGTTGGGTTGAATTTGAACTCAGCAATAACAACCCTTTCGCTTTACCTACTATTTCTCTAGAAACTTCTCAGAGTGCAGGCTTCCCAGGGTTGCTTTTTAAAACTGAGATCGTTTCGTTTCTTACGCCTGCGAAAAGAGGTTGCCGTTTATAATACCTTGGCAATTGATCAAGATGTGCTACTCACTGTTTTTTGATCTGTGTCTGGATGTGCCATTGGAACCAGTTGTCTTTTACTTGTTGCCAATGCTTTTAATAAATGTTGAAGCTTCAAAGCATAAATTAAACCACCCCATCCGCCTCGATAACTGCCGACTTAATTCTTTTCAACACGTCGAAGTCGTCAGCAACCCCAAAGTATAACTTGGGTTTGGCCAATTCAGTGCGTTTTCATGTTTTCGAGCACGATATTAAAGCAACTGTTTGTAAATTCGTAACCTTACTCCACCGAAGGTGTAAAAGCTTCATTTGAACGCCTTTCGATTTTGACGGGCAACAGCACCTTTTAACAGTCATTACCACTGTTTTGAATATCACGACTGTCAAGAAAGGCATTACCATCGATAACCATCAATAAACAGGTGTCTTTATCGTCCTAAGTTTCACTCGGTTTTGTCTTGGATCTGTAGTCCTGTCAACAACTACTTTTAGGTGGAAACTTGGGGATTTTTTTCAGTAAACTAACATTTTGCTAAGTTCTTGGACTCGAGGGCCCTTTTCTAAAAGAGAAAACTGCAAAATGTTCGACCTTGCTCCGGTTTTCCCTCAATAACTTTTGTTCCTTATGTCCTATCGCAAAAACATTAGGTATGTGATGATTTATAGAGCGTTAAATTTCCTACAATCGTGATAAAACAAAAATTGTTGTCTGTCAATTTGTTACTAACATATAGGGCGCTTCTAAAAACAGGCCATTTTATATTACCTACCTACTTCACTTTCTCTGAATAAATTCCCCAAGTTTCAATAACTTCTGACCTATTTCCTCCAAAACCCACTTTTTGCGACCGGTCAACTGGGCTACTGACGCAATGTCTTGATCTGATCGGTTATGGTTTGTTAGCTTATTTGATGCATTAGATCATGTCCGTCAAGCTGGCAGGGCACTTGTAGCAGAAACTTAAAATATTTTGCCTGATTTGTTTGCTAATTATTTGCTAATTATTTGCCAACAAAAAAAATTTTTTGCTCTTGTATTTTTTTTTTTATAATTTTTCCTGCCAGCTTGACGTCAAGCTGGCAGGGCACTTTTTTTCTTGTTGTTTTTTTGAAAATTTTTGTCTTCCATATTTATTTGCTAATTATTTGCTCTACGAATCAGTTAAAAAAAATAAAAAAAGTTAACAACAAATTAATTTGTTTAAACAATTTTTTTCAAAAAAAAATTTTAATTTTTTTATTCTCGGCCAGATTGAAGCGCTTATCATTTAATGCTTGTCTGACAAAAAAAAAATTTTTTGCTCCTCTAGTTTTTTTTTTGGAATTTATCCTGCCAGCTTGACTGTCAAGCTGGCAGGGCACTTTTTTTCTTATAGTTTTTTTGAAAAAAATTTTCTTCCGTATTTATTTGCTAATTATTTGCTCTACGAATCAGTAAAAAAATATAAAAAAAGTTAACAACAAATTAATTTGTTTAAACAATTTTTTTCAAAAAAAATTTTTAATTTTTTTATTTTCGGCCAGATTGAAGCGCTTATCATTTTATGCTTGACAGACAAAAAAAAATTTGTTTACTCTTCTATTTTTTTTTTTTTTTAATTTATCTTGCCAGCTTGACTGTCAATTACCAACAATTTCATTTTTGTTTCACATTTTCCGAAATACAAGAGCAAATAATTTAAAATTCTTTCTAATATGTTCCTTATGCTTTGTTTAAACAAATAAACAAGCAAAATAAGTTTCTGCTAGAGCAAATAATTAATATAAGGATTTGAACTTGTTCGCCCATACAAAGTGGTAGCAGAAACTTATTTTGCTTGTTTATTTGTTTAAACAAAGCATAAAGAACATATAAGAGAGAATTTTAAATTATTTGCTCTTGTATTTCGGTAAGTGTGGAACAAAAACCAAAATGACCACTCTGTATGGGCGAACAAGTTCAAATCCTTATATTAATTATTTGCTCTAGCAGAAACTTATTTTGCTTGTTTATTTGTTTAAACAAAGCATAAGGAACATATTAGAAAGAATTTTAAATTATTTGCTCTTGTATTTCGGAAAATGTGAAACAAAAATGAAATTGTTGGTAATTGACAGTCAAGCTGGCAAGATAAATTAAAAAAAAAAAAAAAATAGAAGAGTAAACAAATTTTTTTTTGTCTGTCAAGCATAAAATGATAAGCGCTTCAATCTGGCCGAAAATAAAAAAATTAAAAATTTTTTTTGAAAAAAATTGTTTAAACAAATTAATTTGTTGTTAACTTTTTTTATATTTTTTTACTGATTCGTAGAGCAAATAATTAGCAAATAAATACTGAAGAAAATTTTTTTCAAAAAAACTATAAGAAAAAAAGTGCCCTGCCAGCTTGACAGTCAAGCTGGCAGGATAAATTCCAAAAAAAAAACTAGAGGAGCAAAACAAATTTTTTTTTGTCAGACAAGCATTAAATGATAAGCGCTTCAATCTGGCCGAGAATAAAAAAATTAAAATTTTTTTTTGAAAAAAATTGTTTAAACAAATTAATTTGTTGTTAACTTTTTTTATTTTTTTTTAACTGATTCGTAGAGCAAATAATTAGCAAATAAATATGGAAGACAAACATTTTCAAAAAAACAACAAGAAAAAAAGTGCCCTGCCAGCTTGACGTCAAGCTGGCAGGAAAAATTATAAAAAAAAAAATACAAGAGCAAAAAATTTTTTTTGTTGGCAAATAATTAGCAAATAATTAGCAAACAAATCAGGCAAAATATTTTAAGTTTCTGCTACAAGTGCCCTGCCAGCTTGACGGACATATTAGATCGCCAGCTGTCCTGTGTCTATTTGGATATTATCATTTGGACTAATGTTTCCAGACATTTAACATGTAGTCTCTGTGATCACTATGCTGTCATTCAGTCATTCTCTGATGAAGCTGATTAATTTCTTATGCAGAATAGCTTCACCAGGCCGTAGGAGTTTCGCATCTGATTCCAGCAATCGGAACTTAAATATCTCGTATCTCGAATATAGTTTGGACAAAGAGGTGATTGGGTTTGACCTTCCTAACCTGGGATGTGCGGTTAGGGATCCGTTTTATTTTCAACTCGTTTTTATGTCTTTATTGATGGCCTCCTGTCTATTGCTTTTTAAATTCAATACTTTTGTCTACCATCAAAACAACCAAACTATTCACGAGTGGCACTTTCATCAAAGAAACTTCTAAGGTTTGGGCCATTTCTGTTAAGGCTGTAATATTTATCTCGTACACTCGTCCTTATATTTTACGAAACAAACAGTTGCATAGGTAGTCCTCCTTTTTAGTATTCGCAGAGATTAGAATGAGATTTGTTTCTCAATTCTTTTAAATTATATCAGCACTCAGTAAAGAGTCTCAAAACTGACCATGACAAAGGTCCTTTTTCTCAACTTTAGTCCAGTCGATGGGCGATTTGTTATTGCAAAACTTTTTGAAACCGTTCCTTGGTAAAAAAAATAACTCTTACGATTCTGAGAAGAAAATTACACTTCTAGATTTTAAGCAAAAACGGCTCTGCATGTTGAAAAGATACATTTTATTCTATGAAAACCATGTCACGGGAATTAAAACAATTTTTTTAAGGGCTTTGCGAATGTAGTCCAGAAAAACTCAAATCTTCTGGACAAAACCTTGACTTTAATGTTTACACATTTTCATATCCGCGCTGAAAAACCATCAACTTCATTCATGTCATGACCCTTATCACACATATTTTTTTCTTTCTATCATTATCATTAAAAAGTGTTCAGGCACCTACTGACGTAATACTAAAGGGTGTTTTTTGGAGCTATAGAACTATAAAATGAAATAAAACACATACAAAATTTTTTGAAATGATTATTTGAATATGGCCACCAAAGCTGGTAGTCCAATCTTCAGTTCGATAACTCTTTGCAGCACTTATACACTTTTATCAATACCTTGCTGTTTTCCTAGTCTTCAATTCTCTTGGCCGGTACCGATCTTCACATACCAACTCACAGGTCAAAAACGCGAAATTATGCGCTCACTAAACATTTCCTTCAACAAATCAATTGTGGCAGGCACTGAGTGACATGTTGCGCTGTCTTGTTGACACTACAGCTCCACATCAAGGAGAGTCAGTTCAGAAACAAAAAGGCATTGATCATGGCAGTAAAGGATTCTATCGGCCCATAAAACACACCAAACTGTCAGTTTTTCTGGATGTAACGGCGCACGTCTCACCAATAGCTTGAGGATTGTACTAAAATGCGGCAGTTTTGCTTATTGATGTAGCCATTCAACCAAAGATGGTCTTCATTGCTGAAAACTATTTCTTTGGAAAGTCGGAATAAACAGAAATCGCGTTTTGAGCCCAATTTATGCATTGTTCAGGCGTCAGTCGATTCACAATGAAGTGGCAAACCAAAATAACGATAAATCACAAAACAGTGCTGCCAACTTAAAGTTATTACCTCCAAAAAAACACCCTTTATATGCAATATGCTTATGCTTAAAGCTCTCTTAAATCGTTTCCGACTTAACTTTTGACAAATATTCTTTGTGAATAGACATGTGATTTCATACAAAGCGATACCTAAGCTATCTGGAGGGAAAAGGAAATTCTATTTTAAGTGAATTAATAAATTTAACGATGCTTTGAAATGTGCCTGTTCCCCGAAACACAACCAAGGTAAAAATTAAATCGCTTCAAAAGTCATCTCGTTAAGAGACAATTGCCATGGCAACTCTAGAAAAATCAGAAGTCTAGTTGTCACACCAGCCTTTTTCAAAGTAAGGACGACGCTAGCTTCAAAATAGAAATAAAAACATACCTCCTTTTATTTTTACAGATTCAACAGTTTTGTGTTTCATTATTTTAGACACTGAAGTTGTTGAACTTCTTCTTTTGACAAACACTTCTTTCAGCTTGAATCTGGGCTTCAATAAACAAGTAGGTACCCCGGCAGTCGAATTTTGAGCTGAACGCCTCCAGTTTAGAACACCAAGTTTTTTGAGGCATTCTTCAGCTTAGTCACGCCAACTTAAAGGTACATATCGGCTCTTCTTTGAACCTTTACTGGGGTGGATTTAAACGTCTTACGGGTAAAAGCATTCTTGTCCAACCATCTTACTTTACTTAGTCTAAAACCATATTACCCAAAAATCATAAAGCTCGTCGTTTTACCTTCACCATTCGAACACATAAGAACGAAAATTGCATATAGTTGATGGCAAATTGATGATCAACTTTCAACATTGATGAAAAGCTGTTCTGAAAATTTCTTATATCCTAAATTTAACTATATGCCAGCGGACGCCACGACCTACTACATCTCCACATACCCACCCTTATTAAAACACCTTAAGTATAAAGGGCATTATTGGTTAAAAGAAAAATTATTGGCTCTTCAAAACCATTAACATGACTGAACAAAATTTCACGATAAAACACAGGATTTTCATTGAGTTTTTCCAGAGCCCATTCAAAAAAAGCCAATTGAAAATCAAACCTCACGATGAATCAATCACCCGTTACAATACTTTGTAAGGTTCTAAATGCTTTGTGAAATAATATTTTCCCACAGACCGTTTACGACAACTGCAACTCAAACTGCCTACCTACTCGTTAACTCTCCCCTTCCTTTAAAGAGCTAAATTCACACAAACCTTGCATACATGATTATCTCTTTTTTTTCATCTTTTATCTTCACAGTTCCCCAAAGTCACATAATACCCCAACAAAAGAAATTGTTCAAAGCGTTTCAAAGTTAAAATTTTTGTTTAAAAAAATGAAATTTTTAAACCATCTTTTGAATTCACATGGGAAAAATGTCACGAAATTGGTATACTCGTATTTATTGGCACACAACCACTCCTCGTCCTCCGTCATGGAAGAAGTGATTGGCTTGATTAAACAAATATATTCAACGCTTTCGTATCAACTTTGCCTTAAATATTTTCCTCGAGTTTAAACTTTTGGCACCAAAGTGACATTTGTTGTTATTCTCGAGTAGAAACAACAAATCCCTTTGATGTAGAAAAAGTATTCCAAACCAAACTCATAACAATTGACACAGAAAAAAAAATAGGGTATTGTACAACAAGTTGACGTTTTAATATATAGTTTGCTGTGCATGTTATCCAATGGGTTGTTTCTTTATTTGATCCTCTTAAAGAAAACCAATCGAGTGTGTATATTTCCTAATGTAACCTAGAAAAAAGGGGTGACCCAGGCCCCCTTCCATTCTCTAGCCAAGCCAAAGCCACCCATCAGTGCATAATAACTGAACCGCACAAGCGGCAAAGCACTTCTAACTCACCGATGGGTAACATTCACGATGATTTATATTTATATTTGTTTTTGTTTCTTTTATTTTGTGTGGGCGGGTGGACAGGGGCAGCCATCGGCAGAGTAAACAACATCAATAAAAGTCATCTAAAAAAAAGAGTAAATAATAATAAAATAAAAAAATAAAAGATAGGTAAGCTTGAAGCTTGTGTGTGACAGAATGTGCGGCGGCGGCGGAGGACATTGTAGAATATTTAAATATGCATTCCATTAAACAAAAAAAAGGAAACCAAACGACTTGACTTTTACCATTCCACGCTAGGTAAATCTTCCTGCTCTATAAGCACGCGTTTTATTCCCGTTCCTTGCTGTCGGGAGCGTATAGTGAGACCAACCGATGGGAATCAAATAAATTGATTTCTAAAGAAAACAGTTGGGTGCACGAGCAAAGAGACACTCAGCATAAATTATTCAATGACAACAACAACAACACAAACAAAAAAATCTCTAAGGAATGGGAAGAAAATTCTTCAGTTTCCGATTATTTTCTTCTTATTTTTTTTTTTTTAGGAAAAACACATTCTTTAAGTGCACACTGGAAGATGTAGGAGTGTGTAAATATTCCCGATATTAGAGTCGAGGATTTTAAGAGGGCTTTCTTTGCTTTCACAAGAAACCGACCCACGCTACGGAAAGGTGGCGGATTGCATGTATTTTTATTTTGCTGCGGAATTTTATCAAAATGAAGAAAGAATCTTCTTTTTTTTTTTATTCCCGAATCCAAAGTGTGTCGGGAAATAATAAAGAAAAGAAGAAAAAACTTTCCACATACGAGTATTAAAAGACACCCTCATCGAAGAAGCAATAAAATATTCACCACCCCACCACAAAGAATTCTGTAAGATACAAATTGAAAGAATTCAACCATGAATAGTGTCGAACGTGGAAAATTGTATCTTAAGCTTCAAATAACATGTGTAGCATGCCATTATGCTAATGAAAAATGAAAATGAAAACACCAAAGCTTATAGAGGAGATCATGATGGGCTAATAAAACTTTCGGATTACCATAAAATACATTTATGAACACACATTTCGGATGAGACGAGACGAGACGAGAGTATCTTTAAGAAGCAAAAGCAAGTTGATACCCTAATTAGATGCATCATGCTTGATTCCATATCTACTACAAGTATCTTGCATTCTTCCGGCTGATCAATGAGATCAAATTACAAGCTGATTCAGACACTCATAATGATTGTATAATGATTATACTGGCTTTTGTTTGTCCATGTCTTCTAGCATGTTCGAGAATTCTAAATTCCCAATTAGAAAAAAAATTAAGCCGTATTTGTTTGTTTTTTGATTCAATTTTTTTTTTCGTGTGGGTTTGGTTTTATTGTCGGACTGATTTTTATAGAGTTTGTCGCGACTTTGAAATATTCTCAGGCCCTTTTTTTTATTTTATTTGATAAAATTTGAAGAAATCATAAATTGATACATTTGAAAATTCTAAATTTAATTTGTGTTCCAAGTGGCTTGTGGCTAGTTGAAGACATAGAAATATTTATATATTATCGTTGATGCAAGAAAAATATATGAAATATACTAATTACAGTAGACGCTCGATATAGTAAACCTCTGTATAGTGAACTAGGCATCCAATATAGTGAACCACCAAAATATAACACAGACTACTCTAAATAGTGAAATATGAGAATCTCAATAAAGTGCACTTAATTTAATTTTTGTTGCAATGCACCTGTGAATGTCAACTATTTTTTTGAACAATTTACCAATACTTTGTGTGTTTTTATACTTTGCCAGGAACAAACAAATACGTTTTTGATATGGCTTTGCTTTTGATACAGATTGTAGTCGTTCAAGTAAATTCCAGGAAAACGTCCAAGTGCGTTAAGTATTTAAGTGTACGATAAGACATATGTTTAGTACCTACATCTGAACTCTCGGAGCTGGAAACTAAGCTGTACAAAAGGTTTTTGGAACTACGAAGAAAAAATCTGCCAGATAATGGATTGATTACCTATAATACAAAAGGCAATTTCAATTTCGGAAAAAATTAATGCAAGCAGGTATGGCTTCTTCGCAAATGATGGCTGTTTCAAAATATAAATTCTTTAAACTCTTGAATTAATAAAAGAAGAATTTTATTTATGATCAAATTTAATGATTTAAAAACTCCCGCTTAAAATATCGAACAGTTTCGATATAGTGAACATGCTTGGTTTTTATTATAGTTCACTATATCCAACGTCTACTGTACATATTCTTAAAGCCCAAATGGCTTTGATGTGTTTTTTTGTTTTTAAATTAAGGTTACCACCGATTTATCAATTGACAAAACTGTAAGAGTCGTCCTGTAGGAGTACCATAAATGTCTGGCTTAAACAAATCATTTGCAAAAACTTCGTTTTCTGTGTCAAATACAAAGGGAAAATTAGTCCAGTCGACAGGTCGGAAAAAGTGGGTTTAGGTGGAAAAAGGTCAAAAGTTAATGAAACTTGGGGATTTTGTTCAGGGATAGTTGACAAACATTTTGCTAATTTTTTGACCTCGAGAGCCCAAGAGGGAGGGGGGGCGGTAACTGCACATTTTTCGACGTTGCTCTGATTTTCCCTCAATAACTTGTTTTCCTTACGTCCTATGGCAAAAACATATTCTACTTTTTGTAGAGCATACAATTTCCTACAATTTTGTTAATACCAACATCTTTGTATGTTAATTTGTTACCGAGATATGGCGTTTCAAAAAAACAGGTCATTTTTCATTTAATGATTATTCGGGTATATATACAAAGAAATATAGTGGAATTCATGTCCGTCAAGTTAGCACTACCACTTTCGATTTTTTTAAAATGAACAATTGGATAAATTGTCGTGAATTTGTCGTGAAACAAAACGAAATTTCGCACCCCTATTTTAAAAGTTAACCCCTGGTAGTGCTAACTTGACAGTGAAGTTAGCACTACCACCCCCAAAAAATGCATTAAATTAAAAACTGAGTATGCGATTAATTGTTCTACTAAAAACTGGATTATGTTTTTCCTGTTGGAAATAAAGAAAAAATGTTATTAAGGAAAAACCGGAGCAAGGTCGAAAATTTTGCAGTTCCCCTTCCTCCTCTTTCTTGCATACTTTTGTCGTAGGACGTAAAGAAAAAAAGTTATTGAAGGAGAACCGGAGCAAGGTCGAAAACTTTGCAGTTTCCCCTCCTTCTTTTTTTCCGTATCTCGGTAACGAAATGACATACAACAAGGAAAAACAGTTATTGATGTAAAACCGGAGCAACGTCAAAAAATGTCCAGTCCCCCCCCCCCCTCTCCCTCTTATAGCACAGGGCCATCGAGGTCAAAAACTTAGCAAAATTTAAGTTTACTATAATTGAACAAAACCTCCAAGTTTCATTAACTTTTGACCTTTTTCCACCTTAAAGTACCTGTCGACTGGACTATATTTGATAGAGAGAATAAAAAGAAAGGGTCCGAGTTGACACTCCTGAAGAACTTCAATTTAAAAGTTTTTGTGACCTTTACTCCGAATGCGTTTCGCCCAGGTACAAAAGTTGGGCTCATCAGTTAGATGCTGTTGTACCCTTCTAAGACGCAAAATTTTGGTCGATCCCCTAAAATTAGAGTTCACAGTGTATTTACGCTGTAATTTTTATAAGTGTCGGTAATCATCGACCAAAATTTTGCGTCTTAGAAGGGTACAACAGCATCTAACTGATGAGCCCAACTGTTGTACCTGGGCGAAACGCATTTGGACTAAAGGTCACAAAACTTTTAAATTTAATTTACTTCAATAAAGTCCACAAAAACAAGCAACGTCATAGATCCAAGACGAAGTCTTCAGTACTGCAGATAACTATCGAAGTGAAGACTTTCTCGTATTTTCGCATTTCATAACAAACCTTGTTACTTGTACTTGCTATGGAAATATCATCTTCATTTCATATCAGGCTAATACCTTTTGTTAAAGGTGGATTACCTAACGAAGTGCAAAGCCTGAATTAAGGAAACATTTTTGAACCAAAATATTTATCGGGGTGTTTGCGTCACTTTATCCTTTCTTGGTTGGTTGAACGTCCGTCAAGCTGGCTGGTCACTTTTTGTGGAGGACTCCAAATGTAATATAATAATATAATAATTTTAACTATATGCCTGTAAGACCCAAGGTTTTTTGAATGCAAACTGCACGGCAATAGTTAGAAGGAATAGAAAGATAGGAAAGATTTTTTGTTGGTACAATGGATTGAGAAATAGGTGATATGTATCTCATGAAAATCCCACGGGTGGCGTCCAGTTGAATCTGGGGGAATATTGAAAAGTTGCTGCCCAGGCTGGGGCTCGAACCCACAACTCTTAGGTTAGCAACCAAGCACTTCATCCACTGTACCATTGCCACCCGCAAATGTTTGCCTGATTTAGTTGCTAATTAACTGCTGCTTAACTTTTCTTGCTGGCAGGGCACTTTTTTAAAAATAATTTTGTTGACTTTTTTAAGAGAAGTTAATAACAAATTAATTTGTTTAAGCAAATTCTTGAGAACGTTTTAAATTTTGTAGTTATTATTTTTTGACTATAAACTATATTCTTAACAAATATACTAAAAAAAATTTTGTTTGTGCAACACTCATATAAATCTTATGAGGAACAAATAAAAACTAAAAATTAAAAAATTTTTTTTTAGAATTTTTCGCAGGACAGATTTCTAGGTGCTCCCTTAGATCCTAAGAGGCTATTTGAACTATAGGTACCTACGAGTACTTCTCTGAAAAACATAATATTTCGGACATAAGTACAGATTCGCAAACAAACATAAAGTTTAAATTCAAATAAAATCTTTAAGAACAAAAGCTACAATCAAATGAAGAAAAATAGAGTGCTCTTTGGCAGAATCAGTTCATCAGGTTAACTCAATCCAGACGAGCCTTACAAAATCTAAGCAAAGCATTCAATAGTTAATCTCAGAAGCACGTACAATTCGTACCTACCTACATATTTCAATGAAGAAATTTACGCACAAGCTGAAACTGTATATTTTACTTAATTTGTTTTAAAACTGAATTCTAATTGGTTTTTTGGATTCTTAATCAAGTGTTTGGAAACTTCCATTCGATTTCAATAGTATTTGGCTCTTATCTGTTTTTCAAATGCTACATAGGTACCTCCCTACCTACGACCTACCAATGTAGCATTACTTATGCGGAAATTCCCTCGAACTAAATGTATTTAGGATCCTTCTTCATTCTACATAAACATCACACCAGCACAGCACAAATCCTTGATATAGGGGGAGGGTGGAGAACTTTTCATTGACATAAATTTGCATTCAAATGAGGTAAAAAGGAACAGCTCACACACAGCTCTCTCTCTTTCTAGAAACTGTCGGAATCCTGCATTACCTACCTTTCAACAACTATCCTTTTCATGAGATTTCAACAAACAAATCGTGGCACACTGTAACATACAAAAAACTGTCCCAACGTTACCCTAATTCTATTCAATTAGATAAAATTATTCAAGCATCTTAATTTTTCATTTGGTTTTGTTTTGCAGACAAAAATAAAGCACAGTCCCAATTCTTTGTCACATTGAAAACATTCAAAAAAAAAAATTAGTTTTTGTATTTAATGTCACAAAACACGCTTCACCTAAAAACTACCTATTTTTTTTAATGAAATTCATCCTCAAATACACACAACGATGTTGGTGAAAGGATTTTTTATTTTTTTGCTCATTTCAAATGCATTTTATATTTTTCCGTGTCTATGGAAAAATTTGCACGTCAAAGTGCATTTATGTAGATTGCTTATATAAATTTTGAATTTTTGATAAACTAAAAAAAAAACAAGGGTTAAAATGATCAGACGAAAGCCCTTCACTGAGACTGCAAAGGCATATCCGAATTTAACTCTTTGACTTTATTTCCGCACTCAATCTATGATATAGAATGCTGAAGCATTTACATTTTTAATTCAATTAGGTCGCTGATTTTCAAGAGCAAGAGTTACTTTTCTGGAACAGTTTCTGGAGACAGTTTTTTTTGTGTAGGTACCTATAGGGTGAATTAAATTTGTTTAATGTTTTACAAAAAAATGATTATCTAGAAAAAGCTATGAACCGGAAGAAACCACACATTAAATTGCAAAAAAAACAGAGAAAAAATCTATCAGAGAAAAAATTGATTCAGGAAAAAAAATATACCACCGAAGAAGCACTCCCAATGTTATCCGACACACAGGAAGCAACTTTTGTGTAGTCAAGAAATGCCCAACGTCTGATTGATAAGATTTACATAATAATTCATATCAGATGCCGACATTTCTGTTATAGTCGCTTTTGTAGGAACAAACAAGGAAAGGGACCGCAGACTCAAACATTGCCCTAGCTTTTTTTGAAGTTTTATTGCATTCATTCAAGCATTTCCATAGGAAGTTGGTTTAAATTTTGTGCGTAAGAGCTTCAGGGTCCTTGGACTACCGTTGTAAACAATAAACTTTAGGTATTTCTACAGAAAAAAATGGGAAATGTATTTTTCTCTTTTTTTTAATAGAAATTGACAAGTGGGCGTAAAGCCCACTTATAAACTTGGTTATCCTCTGCAATGGAGTGGAGTATTTCAGTATTTTAAATTTTGAAAGCAGCTCCCAAAACAGAATTATCACCCGAATTTTTTCAATAGTGTCACCGACATCGGAGAATTTTTACAGCATGTTTTTTGGATGTGGACCACGTTGGGCGCCATTTCTGTTATTTTTTTTAAAGTTATTATTGTTGAAGTATTTTGCTTGTTATGCTGCTGTATCTACCATTTTAGTACATTTTGAAAGTTTTCTAAAAAATAAATGATGCGAAATGTAGGTTTTGCTTACATGCAAAACGACACCATGGGTAAGACTGAGACAGAGAAAAAATATTTAATCAAGCTACTTAAATGACATAATTCAAATTTAGTGATCATTTTTTTGTCAACAAATTCATCAGAATAGAAAATTCCACCCAAATCATTAGTTGGTACCATTGGAGTTCGCCGCGTACTTAATATTTCGTGGTTTTTGTGGAACTATACGGCGAATGAACCACCAATTCGGTGTTTTTAATGCTCAAAAATGCATTAATTTGAGTCGATGTCTTAGAGCTTTTATCATCGTGGTGTACCATCTAGAATTGACCGTTCTACATTGCTCTAGTAGGATGGTGGCGTCAGATCCAAAACAGCTAACGCTTTGCTTTGAAGTGATTCCAGCATGAACATTTTTTGATTTGGTTCGAAAGACCCATACAGTATATCCATGATTCGCCGCCTGCCGGTCACAATTTTAAAGGCGTCTTTTGAAGCACCGCGGTTGAATTTTTTCAACATTTCCTGGTACCACTTGACACGATCCATTTTGTGTAGCTTTTCAAATGTTGCGAACAAATCTTTTAACCAAGCCAAATCTTCATATGATACTGTGGAACTAGTGCCACAACATGCCTCAATATTACAGCATCGATTTTTTCTGGCACAGCAACCGCTTTTGGACAACCTTCACAAAATTCAACCACCACGATTTAATTCGCTAGCTAAACACGGTGTCTCGAAATAGTGCCTTATTGCCAAAATTCGAAGCGGGTTGATTGGCAAACTGTTATACTTGTTCAATCAACGTCGAAATGCATTTCACGGAAATCTCCACGATTCGATTCCATTTTTTCGACCAAGAAATCTGTAAACAACAAAAAGCACTCGTACGCCAAAATGTTCTACGACTTCGATTAAAAAGTCAGACCTTACGATAGCAGTGTTGCCATATCTCAAGCTTTTTTTTACCGATTTTTAACAGAATTATAAAATAATTTTGTCCGACAATGGTCCCTTCTTTTATGGGACCAAAACTCACAAATGCACACTAGGACTCAAAATTTTGAAATTATTGAAACTCTTGCCAGTTGTAGCGGGTTTTCAGACATTTAGAACTTTTGGATTGAATATGTTTAAGTAGTTCCAAAGACGGGCTAAGACCATATCAGTTTTAAACCAGTTCTGTTTCTTCATTCACATTAAAGCTAGTTTTATCGTAATACTAAAGCTCTACTACCAACAATTCCTTAACTCCTCGACTAGGTTCATACCTGGTATTTTACTTTTTTTTCAGTTGGTAGTTAAACGTTTCTTTGTCCTTTACGTCCTTTTATTTCTTTGCCAATAAACACTTAGCATTGACTTTACAGCTATATTTCTATCAATAATATCATGAAAGAAATCAAATCACTATATCGATCCATGCCAACTACAAGCATCTTGTATCTGTATCCTTGTCCAGTTCGGAATTTATGGCTTTGTATAACAGACAGACGAACAAAAACATCCATTCGATAGTTTCTGGCAGCACAGCCAACTACAATAAATGTAAAACTTTATTAAAATCCCCCCAAACCTAAAACTTTTCAGACTTTTGTAATAAAAAAAAAACCAAACCCTATATAACTATCATCGTTCAGGGCAGATACTTCAGCGTCAAAAACAGACCAACCCCAACGAAAAAAAAAAAATAAATAAACAAAAAGGTAATACAAAAATTGAAAGAAAAAACAATAACAATTCGTTCACCCTAATTTACACCACAAAAACATCCTTCGACGAAAATTCGTCTAAACATAAAAAAATATAAAAAAAAATCAGGTTAGCACCTTTTGAGGCCGTTTATTACTCCCTTGTTATCGTCCCAACAATGACCAATTCAGTTTAACATGAAAAGATACATTTTCACCCGAAAATGGACTTTACAGTGTGACTTAAATCTTTTGACAAGAACAAATAATATGAAAACAAAAACACCAAACAGGTCGCCAACAAATTTTCCAACAAAAACATTAACAAAGGTTGCTCTTGCTAGGTACTTTAAAAGGATATCTTGCTAACCACCATTCTCTTGCCTCTGTCCCTGTGCATCTATATACTATGTACATACCTGGTATATTGTTTTGGAACCTAAACCTAACACCGTAAAACTATTGACAATCCAGGTAGAAAGACAACAACCGTAACGTAATACACAAACAAGAACAAAAATTAATCTAAAATAGAAAGAAAAAAGGATTTCCGCTCAGATTGTGGCTTAAGGAGTCACCTTCACCTTAATTACGATAGACTGTTATATATATATCTGTTATACTCGACGTACATACATAGGTATACTTATACTTTTTTTTTGCTCTTGTTGTTGTTTTTGTATATACTTATGGGAAATTTTACTTAAGCCATATATCCTTTTGTTTATCCGCATTCCATTGTACTGTTTTGTGCTTGCATCCTTCAAGGATCTCCGTCTCTACCAGACCAATACGCTAAAGTCAATCTTCATTTATATCCTTCTCTCATTGACAATATGTTTTTTGAGTCGGTTTTTTTTTTGCACAGAATTAGAGCAATAAGTCGACATTGTGTGGGATAAGGGTTTTGCAGAAGATAGCCTTAGCCTCCAACAAAACTTGCAAAACGAAAGAAAACAAAAAATCAATGCTTGAAGGGAAAAATGTACAACAGGGTGCTGTTAGAAAATCCCTCTAAATAAATTATTGGAATGGATTTTTGAAAAGGATTCTCTGTAAGGAAGAGGCTGTTATGTGTAGTAATGCTACTTCAGGGTAGACTGAAAAAAAGAAAACGAATGAATTCTTAAATTTGTTCCCAAAAAAAATCACCACTGGAATGATTTTGTTCGCAATACGAATTATTTGTTAATGAAAAGGTCCTGCAGCTACAAGAACATTTCAATGTATGTTTAAAGGTTTCAATAAGGATAGATGGGTTCACGTTCTTGGTAGGTCCTCCTCGCCTTAAGACTAGAAACATTTTTATCTAGCGGGTTTCCTTAAAACTAGACCTAAAACTATATTTATAAAAAACAAATTACAATTGACAAAATAAAATATAAAAACATAAGCGAGAGCTACAGTAGGTACGTTTGCAACTAACTGTTGTGTACCCTATTCCCTATTTTTTTGTATGTGTATACGTTCGCCAGTGCAATGAAAATTGCTTGTGCAACGCCCAAATTAAAGACTTTATTACCAATATTGCCAATTACTATGATGTTAGTGACATTCAATTTTAAGCTTGCAACTCGATTTGAACAAAACAAGAGATAACTTGAATTTAAAAAAAATTGATTTTGAACAGAAATTCCGATTCTTGAACCACACGTTACTTGCTACGTAACCAAGGAATAAAAACCAAAATGTTCATCTTCTTACTTCAAAACTGTGACCGATGGTTAAAAGACATTAAACATCTAATGTATATTAAGACTTTTGACAGAAACGCCCCTTAAATGTGGGCGTGTCCTAAAAATTTGTAAAAACAAATTTAAAGCAATTACTGCGTTTTGATCATTAGTCAATTTTAGGCTTATGTGTTAAACTACAGCTGAATCGATTAGTTTTTTTAACGAACTTACCTGAATAAAGGTATTTTATAAAAATCACTCCTTTAAAAGTTGGTGTATTGAAAAAATTTTCAAAAAAAAATATAGAGATATACATATTTTTAAAATAACGAACGGAAAAAAAGTTTAAATTGATTATTGGTGCCTTAAATTTTTAAGTTAATAAATAATAACTAATATTTTTTCATGAGAAGTAGGCGTGAGCCACGCCTTAAATAAAAAAATTCATAGACAAGCTTCTTAGTTTCTACAAAGGTCCGAATTTGGGCCGTGGATTCATTATAAATATCGTTTATTTGCAAAAACAATTTTTTATAGTTTCTAATGAAAAGTGGGCGCCATTTTTTTTTCATACACAAGATTTGTATGTACAAATAATACCTACCCACAAAATGTAATGTTTTTCGCTCTAATAAAGGCATTGTTATTTTATAAAAACAACATTTATGGTTTTAAATGAAAAGTGGGCGTCAGCCAAGCCCAAACTGAAATATTTATATTTAATTGGAAAAAAATTTACCTAAAGCTTGCGTGTGCAAAATTTTAGCGTTGTGCTTATATCGTAACTGTACAAAAAGCACAATTTAATTTTGCTAAATAGACGTTGTTGAACGAAAATGGCGATTGTGGGCGTGTTTGTGGGCGGATTTCACCCGTTCAAGAACAAGAACTTTTCTCTTGAACTAACGGTATTATTTCTCTATGTTAAAAACTCCACACCAAATACAATATAGAAACCCATTCTATAGAATAGGGTATACAAATAAAATAAATGCGTCTAACAATTCTGATTGCACGTTGGATTCGGAGAGTTTCAGCTTCGTACGTAGCGAAGTATTTCTGGGTTCCACTTTTGAGAAAGGATTCCGACTGCACTACGAGCTTTTCCTGTTTTTGATGCCAAGTTTGTTCTACTATCGAAACACCTTGCACTTTTGTGTACGTCACTTTTATAAAATCAACAATTTTATCGGGGATGCCTCTATTGCCAAGCCATATCCAGATAAAATCGCGGTTAAAGCTTTCGATATTTGTTTTAAGAAATTACTACAATTTTACGCTGGACAGTTTTGCAGCTTAACATGAACATGATCAAATTGCTAATTACTTGTGGAATATTGTAGTTTCTGAGGGCATAGTATGTGGTCTAATAAATAGTGTTGTTGAAGGATTCCTCGATGTCTAAGAAGTCGACTACTCAAAGGCTTTCTTTCTTCAAAAAATCTTAAAAACCGTATCCTGATGGAAAAAGTCCATCAATATTTAATCTCAGCTGTTATTTGCACAGTATCAAGCATCCGAAATAAGCAATTTAAAAATTTGTCCCAGCTTCGAAAGACAGACTCCAGTAAAAATTAAAACTTGAACTTCACAAAAAAAAAGTGGAGTACTATGTAACCATTACTGTAAGGTAGATATTTTTTCACTTAGATTTTTTTGTGTGTAAATAAATAGAAAGCGATGTTATTCAAAAAAAATTATTGTTAATTCCTCCAACATTATCTTGGTATTCGCAGCTTGTTTTTTTTTAACTCTTCAACTTTCCGAAACTACGAATTCACTTCCTTAACTTCATTTCTGGATAGTAGAAAATGTTCGATAAGTTTGTGTTCTTTGATTTCTCAAATCCAATTTCCCTCCCCCAACTGACTTCTACTGTCCCGCTTTGACTTTAATTATTCTAGAACAAATTGCTTTTGTGCATGTTCTTGCATACGATTTCGCAGATTAGTTTCCAAAACAATACTCCTTCTATTGAATAAATATTTACTTCAGCCATTTCTCATTGATACTGTTGTGTTGCGGGTATTTCATTTAGTAAAGGAGTATCTAGAACAGAACTGGAACCCTCCTGGTTCTTTCATTAAAAACTCATTATCGATACTTTGCCTTTAGTTGTTGTTGTGATAGGTATACACCTTTTCTTCCATTTCTGTATAGGTTGGGTAAAGATTAATGCACTTTCCACGTTTCCCTGAAATATAGTGAAACAATATTTAATTCAATGGTGTATGTGTATATATGTAGGTACACTTTACCTAGAACCAGCACTTCACCCTCAATGCTTGGTCCTTAGGGAAGGAAACAAAAGAGCCAAACTCACGTAGTTAATTCACCGAATAAAATCGTTTATCGTAATGAACATTTCCATCAACAAACATTTTAGATGTTTATTTACCTGCTCATTGATCACAGCCACATGCGCTTGCTCCTCCTAAATACACACCCACCCACCAACCCGGAGGAGACTCAAGCCAGAACTTTACTAAATTCTAAAATAAATACTTAATTGCCATTCTGCAGCAGCACACACCACACAATTCTTGGAACATGTTTTTTTTTTAAAAACAGCAGATGCTGAAGAATCAGGGAAACCCTCTTTTTCAAAGTCCTAGTCCTGATGCTTGCTGAGTGTGCATTGTCAGCAGGGAACTTGTTCTATCTGACAACATGTGCGGTGCGGTGTGGCGCGGTAAGGCGCGGCATGGCTGGAACGACCGACCGGCGATGGGCGATGGTGCACCAATTGATAGATTTCCAGCTGCAATAACATCTGGATTAGTCGAGTGTAGTGCTGCTATTAAAAATCACAAGTACACTCATCAGGATTAGCTGTTGAAGTTTATAGGGTGTGTTGCAACAGAAATAATATAAACTCATGACTCATCACCATTTTGTTTACATTGCTGTTAATTTATGAAGATTTCTTTTCGCAGTACAGATATTAAAATATTTTCCAATTTCTTTATATTAAAATAAGTTAAAAATGAAAGAACAGATTTATTACGGAAGAATCTCAATTAATGTGACAGGAATTTATGTTAAATGCACTGGCTTCCTTCTGTTTTTTTTTTTTTTTTTAACAATAAAATGGGAGTGAGAATCGCGTTTTACTGGTACTTCACATTTGCATGCGGTACTTTTCCCAATACTCCCTTTTCTTATTTCCTTCCACATTAACGACGCTCCCCTTTTCTTAGCTTTCTACAAAATGACAAAATCTTAAGTAACGGGTGTTTTTTTAAGAGCTTCAGAACTTTAAAAAATTATACATGACAGAAACAATGTTCGAATGAATTTTTTATTACTATAATCTAGTAGATAATTTCATGGCATTTATTTCTACTTACGATTATACTCGTAGGTACTATAAGGCGAGTTCTGGATTCGTGCAATTAAAACAATTCAAACATAACGTTACGATGATAGAGAAGTCGAAAAAAGTGTATCCGACAATTCTGTCTGTATGTCTGTACCGATTTGCTTCAAACTTGGTACATAGTAATATTATGACGTCCTACAGAGGGGTTTTTGGAATCAGCATTCTAGCTCTAAAACTAACGGTACCTGCCATGTGATTTGCGATGAAAAACATATTTTTTCTAAAACGGCTCGTATGATTTCGATAAAACTTTCTAAATGGTGTTTTGTGTGTAAACTTTCTGTTTTGGTTGAAAATATTTTTCATTCCTCCCATAGGACCGTTTTTTTCAAATCAGATTTTCTCATTAACCACTTGCCGGATTTTGATACATTTTTCATGTGAAAGCTTTTATGCACGAAATATTATTAATTCTTAAATTTTTCCAAAAAAATTAGTTTTTTTTTTTTAAGTTTATTTGTTTTAAAATTTTGTTCAAAAGCGGTTCGTTCGAAATTTTTAAAATCTTAGTTTTTTGATAATAATTAAAAATTGCTAGATGATCGCACATTCAAAACAAATTTGGACTATATTTTCGAAAAGTTAAAATAAACATTTTTGAAAAAAACTGGTCCGAAAATTTTGAAAATGTTTTCCTTAAAATTCAAAACAGTTAAAGAAATCAGATGGCTTACTTCATTTTTTCCCAAAAACGTTTAAACTAGTGATTTTTGAGTGATTAATAAATTTCTATATGATCTTTTTCCTACTTCTGTTCCAAAACCTCAAGACCCAGTACCACTGTCACATATTAGAACAGTCGTGCACCTTATTTGAACATGATTTCCTGCATAAGTCCGCCGCGACTTCGAGTTATAATAGTCCATTCAATCAGACCAATTGTTCACTGCTTTTTCCAATGACTTAACATAGCCCCATAAAAAGTAATCGAGAAGCGTTGAATCGCACAAACGAGGGGCCAGTTAACAAGACCACTTCTGGAAATAAAGTTGTCACCACATTGATTTTGCGGTAAATTGTTGGCGCAGTGCTTTGTACGGCAAGCTGCGCCGTCTTTTTGGAACCAAATTTCGTGGATGTTTAGCTGATTAATATTTGGAAACAAAAACCTTGGCACGACATTCACCGTAACGGATGCTCCTTCCTCATTTCGAATGAATTAAGGACCGATGATGCCGCCAGCGTGTAAACCTCACCAAACAGTTCATATTAAATGGATCTAATAGTTATTCGTTAATGGCTTGAGGACTATTGGCTCCATACACTCCAATTTCGCTTATTGACGATCAATATCTGCACGAGTTGTTGCTCACTAGGCCGGAAGCATTGTTCTTTGGTTAAGCGATTCATGATAAATTGTCAAACCTTACTGAACAGAAATGTCAACACAGTTTGACATTCTCAACTGTCAAACCATAGACAACAACCATCGAAACTTCTCATGCAGCTAAAAAAAACGTCATTTATACAGTGCACTCCCTCTTAACAGACACCCCTCTTATGTGGACGTTTCCTTCAAGCGGGCAATATTAAGTGTGATGGTGGACCGTTCTATTAAGTGGACATGGACAGTATTTTCACTTTCATTTTGTAAAAATATTCTCTTAAATGGACATTAATTTTTGTTCTTTTCTTAACGCATGTACCTATTCTATGCATAATCATGTATGCACATAACAGTGTTCTTTGCTCTCACGCATTCAATTTATGTATGTGTATGCTTAAAGTAATGGATGTAAATCGACAGTCACTAACACTGTCTGCTTGATTAACGTCATCATACAACGATAGAACAAATTACTCGTGAAGCGTTATCTTTTAGACATAGATTTGCATTTTTAAAAAGGTGGTCAATTTGAAAGTTTAATATTTTTAGCAGTAGGCACAGACAATTTTTTGTTTTTTGCTGAATTACATTTAGTTCTGACGCTGCTTGGCTTCAGAAATTAAGTTTTTTTTTGTTTTTGTTTCAAGTAAGTTTGATAGGTTTCTTTTTTTAGCAATACCTAATCATGCCATCGAAAAGAAATTCTTATTTAAAAATCTCTTGTGCGGACACTCTCTTATATGGACAAAAAAGGTCCCGTGGCTGTCCACTTAAGGGAGATTTCACTGTACATATATTTTTTAATAAGTATTTAGAGTTATGTTTTATTTACGATGAAGAAATCGTTTATATTGAATAATTTCCTTTATTTTTGTTTATTTTCTTAATATGTTTGAAATGAGCTTTTTACTTTTTATTACCACTTACCTCAGCTTATGTCACAACTAACCCCATATGCGGTTTGTTGGAACCAATTTTTTTTTTTTGCAAAAGCTTCATTTCAACATTCTTTGAGCAGGCTTGTCTAAACTTTTTTAGGTGAACTGAAATATGGCTCTCTAAGAACCTTAACTAAATATAGACTAATGAACTTGAAAAACTATCGATATTTTGTTTAAACTAAATAATAAAACCACTACCACCAACTACACCTACATACTTATACATAAAACAATAAAAACAAAAGTAAAAGTAAAGTAAACCAGCAACGAGAGACCACCTCCATTACCGCACTAACCTTTCACGTATCACGTTCCGAATCAAAACTCATATTCGATGTAAACATTGAGATTAACCTACTTTGGTTGGATTGCAGGAACACAAAACTGAATATAGTGCCCAAAGCTGCTTGTGAATCTGAATATGAATCTGAATCTGTGTTTTATACATACATATAATATTTGTTCTGTTTCATGCAAAACTAACACACGAATAATAACTTTGAAACTGTATATACCTATCTCTCCTCTTTATAACCCTCCTCCAACGGTACTATGTAACTACATATTCACTATAGACCCTCATACAAAAATTGAAAAAAAAATGAATAACTGTTTACCATGTTTCAGTATTTGTTTTTGATAGGCCATATAGAACCAAACAACAAAAAAAAAAACTTAAAAAAAAAAAAAAAAAAAAACTAACAAAAAAACACTATACCTCCTGACAATGACAACAAATGTATGCGGTGATTGCATTCATGTGCAACTAAACTGTTCGTATTCGTTTTGTTTTTTTTCATCTCGTTTTTCCTGGCCTTCGAGTGTCCTGCTACATTTTTTGCATGCAAACAAATAACCACCAACACGAAACGTCCATTATCACAGGAGGCCGAGGCATACGGTTTTTTGTTGGTTATCCACACATACATAGGCTATCACAAACGAAACCGCTATGCGCTCAGTCTTTCATAATGAATATTTTTTTTTTTTTTTTAGTGGTGGAATTTTTTTCATCGACAGTGTAATTTTATTTTTTAAGTGCTGCACTATCTCTGGTGCAATAAGCTTTGGTCAGCTTTAGCTTGCCAATTGCTGCTATCCCCAGTCCAGTCCCCACAAGAGCGACAAATGACAATCGTTAAAATTGTTTTTAAATAAAATAATCAAATAATCCCGAGAATAAACTCCAGGGAATTAACACACACGATCCACAATCCAAATTCAATGCAGCAGATACAGAGATACAATATCTATGCAAAAAAATATTTTACTTGGAAATTAATTTCGAGTATCTTTTTTCAGTCATGCGGATGTGAATGTGGGGGCGTATATGTTTTGTAATTTAAGAACACAAAAACTGAGCATCCTCTAAGAAAAAGAAAAAAAAAAACTTTGAACTTTGTCTTACTGGGATGGGACAGAGGGAATAGGAATTCCAGAAAAAAAAAAAAAAAATAACACAAACATGCCCATACTAGCATAAGCAATCGCATTAAACGTCAAATTTAACTTTGGTAAGTAACTAAGGACCAGCATAAAGTTGATGTCCTTGCGTGAGTGTAATCAAAAGTACGACTACGATAACTGTAATAAGGTGGAGACACAAACATCATCACGACCGACGACCGACGACATACTAGAGTAGCAAACTTTTGTTCACAAACTTTAATCAAATTGGCTTCCATTCGAATTGAATGGTCTGGCCATGGCCAAGAGATGATATGAGATTGGGACTGGCAACGTCGACGGCAGAGGCAAGTCGTGCGGTACCTATGCGTTTAAGCCAGAAGTAGAGTAAATATTTGTGGGTGATGCTGATGATGATGCTGATGATATTCTTCTTTTTCTTTATCTCCTTCAACTGGATGATTAAAACTTTTTTTTTTATTATTATTATTATTTTTGTTTGTCTGTCAAAATTTATTTTTATCTTTTTGAAATCATATTTTTTTTCTCGTTGGTTTGCATGTTTTCAAAAGCCATGAAAGGACATATTCTTTTGACGAGAGATAGAGACTAGTTGAAGACGGGGAGGGAAGAGTCTTTGAGGAAATGTAATGTGCGACTGAGTCGCACATACTTGCTTGGATGAAAAAGCACGATTTGAACTATGTACGTACGTGTCCCAAAAAGCAACATAGACTACTCCACTCCACACGCCTCTAATTCATTTTGATGAAAACTTCCATATCAGTATACCCTCTAGATCTAGATCACTCTTGAGAAAAATGTCTTTTTAGAAGATGAACAAATCCAGTTTTTTTCTGATGGTTCAAAAACATATGAGGGGGTGGGGTGGTGTTCACTCTAACAGACCTAATGTAAGTCTTTCATTCCGTCTTCCAAACCATGGTAGAATATTCCAGGCGCAGTTAATAGCGATAAAGGATGAATTCTCCTGGTTTAAAGAAAACTTGATATACGTCAAGGACTTCATGATTTTCTCAGATAGCCAGCTTGCCATCTCTATAGATCCATCTCTACTACCTCTAAAACAAAACAGCTGTCCAATGTTGATCATCTCTGAAAGTGCTGGCGGGACAAGTTTACATTCACCTCTTTAAGGCTTTTTTCCCTATAAGCAGACGACACATTAGCTCCAATAGGGGGCTACATGAAATTTGGCCCCAAACGAAAAATGAAAAATGGCCCCAAAAAGTTGTATGGGAAACAAAAACAACAAAAATCGATAAAATTTTGTGGGATTGGGGTATTTTTTTATTTAAAATTTTGGGGCCAAATTTCATAATGAAAAATGGCCCCAATATTTTCGCACTTAAAATTATGAAAAATTATCCCAAAAAATGGGGTGATTTTTCATTATGAAAAATGGTCCCAATTTAAAATTGAAAATATGGCCCAAAACGAAATGAAAAAAAGCCCCAAACAAATTTGTTGAATAAGAAACTCTTAAATTGAAAATGAAAAATCGCGCGATTTTTTTAAATTAATAAATGTACAAGAAATTCGTTTGATTTTCTAAATAAATAATCGTACATGAAAATCGTGCGTTTAATTTCAAAAGTCGCACGATTTTCTCGTTCGATTATTATTAAGTGAAAAAATCGCGCGATTTTTTTTTGAACTGGCGTGATTGTTTCGATAGTACAAGAAAACGTATACGATTATTGATAGGACTAACCTTATTAAAATATTCTACATATATATTATCAAAGTTAGAAATGAAAAAACGCCCAAAACAAATTAAAAAAAAATTGTTGTTGTTGCTTTGTGTATATATTTTTTGGGCCATTTTTCATTTTCACTTCGATTTTTTTTTAAATTTTGGGGCTTCCTTTCATAAACTTTGGGGTCATTTTTCCATTTAAAATTGGGGCCACTTTTCATTATGAAAAAGGCCCCATTTTCGGGGCCATTTTTCATTTTTCGTTTGGGGCCATTTTTCATTGGAGCCAAATTTCATGTAGTCCCATTAAAGATGTCATTGCAGGATACTGTAGGCACCACGCGAGAGTTGGCATACTCGAAAACGAATATTGCAAAAGCTGTATGTCCATCTCCTTCTGGTGCAATAATCAGGTGGAATTTGATCGATGTCATGGGCTTTTTTGGCTTTGAGGGCCGCTATGGTTTGTGGCTTATTCTGCGACTTTAGAAAACCCCACTGTAAAAAGTCTTACGGGACAAATCGCACGATTCCGGTAGTCAGTTCTCATCACTTCCACGATGACCTGAGCATGGCCTAAAATCGTTCACGCAAGATTACCAATGTGGTGTGAGCTGTGTGGAACATATCGCCCCGTCGGCGTCGTCGCGTCGTCCTGTTGAAACCACATTTTTTCAGGCTTATGTAATTTGGTAATCATTCGCCGTTGCCGGTGATGGCCTAGAAAACGTCGTTCTCAAATAAATACATGTCAACCTATGACGCCGCCAGCTTTAAATCTACACCAAGCATTGGACCCCCTTGGATGTCTGCGTGCTGGTATCGTATTCGACAGAAATTGGCCTCATCGCTGAAGATCAATTTTTGATAAAAACAAGGGTCAGTTTCCAAGTCTTCTAGAGCCAATTCACCGAACACACGTCGTTGTCAATGTTTGTTTACATTCAGCTCCTGGGTCGTTTGAATTTTGTACAGGCCCAAGTCTTGAGTTCTTGAAAGCGTTGGCGGATCCAGAATCAACTCACTCCCGGACAGCACCGGTGCTCATGGCATATTGTTCAATCGTTTATCAAACCAATGGACTCAAACTGCGAAGAGTCGTCTCTTTAGGACAATTATGGCGACCGTAAAATGGGCAAAGCGCGCGTAACGTTGCTCAAAGAAAACATCCATTTTGATAAAATAATTAATCATTTGCAAATTTTTTTGAACGCTTTATCCGTTCATGGTGATTTAGCAAACACAACGGGTTCTTACGGTGGCACGCATTTGAGGAGTCCAATTTTCAATCACTCTTCCGTACAAATCAGGAAGGGCTTTACCGATGGTCTGTGTTATGCCCACCTTAGTGGCAAAGGTCTATTGTGGTGTACTTGCATTAGCCTGCGACTTTAAGGGACCCCACAAGAGAAAGTCTATAGAGGGGCTAATCAAATGATTTTGGTGGCGAATTCACGTCGAGGTAACCCTCGACTTGTTCATATAGAAAAGAAAAAAAAATGTTCATGAAATTTAGCAGTACCTAGGTTCCTACCACGGACAATTTATTCTTTAAACTGCTATTTAAACGAAGTTTGATAAAAATCCGTCCAACCGATTAGGCTGCACCTTTAGATAAAAAAAAAGCACAAACTAGACGGTATTCCAGTAAACCATCTTTTTGGCTTCTCTCTATCCTCGTTATGTCATGTTTGATTAAAGCCTCTATGATTTTATTTTTCAGCATGAAACCAATACTCGCCCCATAGAGCAAGTAAAAATGTTGGCATATTTGCCTTTTATTTATTATTTTGAAGAGGGATCTTCTTGTCTTCATGAAGATGAACGCACAAAAAATATTATCCCTCTCGTTATGACATTATTTGGATAATTTTTTTTTTGCTTAAAGTAGCCGGGTTGGGGTGATGGGGAGAGGGTTGGGGTATGTTTAACATTTTATGACATAATTTTAAAAACTTTTTTGTGAAGGAACATTAATAAATAATAATGAAGTAGGTAAACAAGTTTCAAAGATTAAACGAGCGCGTTTTAAATTCATTTGAATATGCAAAAAAAAAAATGGTGTTTGTTTGGTTTCACTTCTTCCAAAGCAGACATATTGTCACCTTCTTTTTTTTTGTTCGTTTAATTAATTCATGTCGAGTTAATTAATTAATGAAAAATAACAAAGGTCTCATTATTTATATAACTTTTCTTGCTTGGCATAGTCATTAAAACAAAATATATCTCAGAAATAAAAAGGTGTAGGAATGGATGTCAGAAATTTGCATGTTTTATTTTTCGTCTTTGAAAGCCTTTTTCTTTGAAATCAATTTATTCTTTTGTTTTTTTAGTATTCATTATTTTTCTAAAGAATTTATAAATTAAAATTCATCATTAATTTATGTACATATCTCAATTGCAATTTATTAATCATGCACAACACATACTCGTTCTAAAGAGAAGAGAGCACACTTACAAAAGTTAATTAATTTCATTTTTTTTTTAATCACTAAGAAGATGAGTGAAATAACCGACTTGACTTGATAACTTCGACAAGTGGTTGTTTTGCAAATATTTATTTTTTTTCTTTCTTCGATTATTTTGAGATTAAATTGTGTTAATTGGGGTTTATAGCTTAAAATCGATTATTATCTGTTTTATAGAAAAGATAATTGAAAGTTCTGAAAGAGCAATGAAAATTCTATAATTTTTGTATAAATATTTATGAAACAAGTGGATGGACACGTGACCGCATATTATGGAGGAGTTGTCATTCTCCTAATGAGGGCTTTTACATCACATTATCTGACTAAGCTGTGTGATTTTCTAAAAAAAAAAAAAACGGTCGCTATTGACGTTCAACAAATATTTCCTTAAAACGAAAAAAAAATTTAGGGACTGAATGGTTTCCTAGAAATTGCTCTACTGGATCGTTTTCTAGGGAATGAGGTTGGTTTGTATTTATTGAATATTTGTTTGTTCAATGTCAAATAACAACCTTTTCTTCTTTATGTGTGTGTTTTTATTTTTATTGTTTTTGTGAGGCTGCTTTCCCAGAAAACCAAAAATTTGAACAAAAAAAATGAATGGACTTTTTGGCATTGCTTTGCTATGCGTTGGAGATACTTCCTTCATTGATATGTATAAAAAATACCTACGTAGACTTTTTTTAGACCATTTAGGCGCAAAGCTGACTTTTTAAAGGTCAAAATAAATGTGTTCTGGATTTAATGTCCCTGAATTTAGCAGAACAAAGTCAGCAGAATCAAAATGTTTTGATTGCATAATTATATGCTAATTAAATGCAAAAAAAAAAAAAATGCTCAAACAGATTTCGAAAAAATGTATACTCTGCTAAATCAACAGAAGTTAGCAGACAGTCCTCAAAATAAACGCTATAAAAATAAAATTAGTAAATTTCTTGTTTGAATAAATTTTTTTTTGACGTGATAACGTCTAATAAATCGGAATATATGGGCAGCACGCACAAAAAAATGTCACAGTCACAGTCACGTTATATATCTGTTTTGAAGGCTTAAAAAAGTCGATAAAGAGGGAGGGTAGTGTCGGGAAGAGGGAAAAGATGTCTCAAAAATGGTGGGTGGTTGTAGTTGGTGTGGGAGGTGGTGAGGCGAAAATTGTCAAAAATAATGGGTGGTTCCTTGGTGGCTGTAGGTGGGATGGGTGCTTGGTGTTGGGGTTGTAGGTAGGTTGGGTGTCGAATATGGTGTGTGGCTGGCGGTTGTAGGTGGGTTGGGTGGTTGGCGGTTTTGGTGGTGGGGATGGTTGATTTGATGGGGGCAATGAAAAAATTGGCAAAAATGGTGGGTGAGCGGAAGGTGTTGGGAGGGGGTGAGGAAAAAAAATGTCAAAAATGGTGGGTGGTTGATTGGTGGCTGGAGGTGGGATGGGTTGTTGGTGGTGTTGGGGGGGGGGTGGAATGTAAAAAATGGTTGGTGAGTGGCAAGTTGTTGTAGGTGGAATGGGTGGTTGGTTTGAGGGGGGGGGGGGGGTGTAGTGAAGGCAATTGTCAAAAATAGTTGTACTGGGTGGTTAGCGGCGGGCGGTTTTTTTGGGGTGGAGGGGGAATTGTCAAAAATGGTGGGTGAGTAGCAGGTGGTTGTAGGTGGAGTGGGTGGTTGAATTTGGTGCATGGGGGGAATTGTCAAAAATACTGGGTGTATGGTTGTAGGTGTGGTGGGTGATTGGAGGTGGTTAGCAAGGGGGGCTTTATTGTGTGGGTCATGTGGAGCGTATGGACGAAAACGCTCCTACCCGAAGAGCCTTCAATTCCAACCCGGAGGGCCGACGCAGTTCTGGAAGACCCCATCTAAGGTGGCGCGGTCAAGTGGAGAACGACCTCAACCAACTTGGTGTCCGCAACTGGAGGCCACTGGCATAGCACCGGCCTAGCGGGCGAGGATTGTTGGTTGAGGCCGTGGTCCACAATGGACTGTCCGCTTCAACTTAAGTAAGTAAGTAAGTAAGGCTTTATTGTGTGGGGGAGGAGGAACAAATGTTCAAAAATGGTGGGCTGTAGGTTGTTGGTTGTAGGTGGGTTAGGTGGTTGGTGGCTGGAGAGATACCTACACATGAACTGTTTTGTGAACTGGTTATCACGTAAAATTATCGCCCGTAAACCAACTTTACAGACAACCATTTTTTTTTTTTTTTTTTTTTTTGAGAAAAAGAAGTAATTCATCTGATTTCTTTTACTGTTTTAAATCTTTGAAGGAAAAATGTTTTTCAATATCGTTTGACCAGTTTTCAAAAATATGTATGTAATTTTTTTGAGAATGCAAATTTTTAGAACTTTGTTGTTTTTATCAGAAAAAAAAATAATTTAACCGTTTTCGAAACAAACTAAAAACCAAAAATTTAACTATGTTTTAAACAACTCATTTTTTTTTTTGCTTATGCTTATTTTTTTTTACTTATGCCTTATAATATCTATAATCGCGAGTAAAATCGAAGTTTTACTAGTTTCATTTAAATCGTAAGAGCCGTTTTCGAGCAAATCCATATCGCAAGTAAAAATGGAGAAAATCATTCTCACTAGGAAAAATATGTATATATCTTATCTTTACCTTGAAAGGGTTTCTCTTTTTGCTCTTGAGATGCAAAAGTCCTTATTAATTTTGATTCAAGCGGGACTCTTTGTATTCGTTATAAATTCAAAGAAGGAAAAAAACCTTAATCTCAACACAGGAAAAACACTCTGTATAGGAATGTGCCTTGACAACTTGGTCATTAAAAACTCTCTTTGAAGTTTAAACAATAATTATAAGAACAATATCAAAAAAACAACAACAATAACCAATCCTTTCATACAAGCTTGTGTAAATTATAAATTATCAACGTTTCCATTATCCCACAAAGAGTTAGGAATTGTATACAAGTACCTACTAGTAGGTACGTTTCTTTAAGAACAACTCATCCCTCCAAAGAAGCATCCACGTGATCTCTTTATACGTACGAGTATATATCTCATCAAGTCTTATCGTTTATCCTTTGATCCTGTATTCCATTTACCATTATTTTTTTTTATTTTTAAACTCAACTCTGTTTGCGGCTCAGTCTCTGTTTCAGTCTTAGCATGTTATCCCTGTGCGCATAACTCGCATTTCTTTTTATATGTCATTGTGTAATGTCTGACAGCTTTCATGATTATCACTCAATAGGACTTTAAGTATCATAGGTTGTTGTTGTTTTTTGCGTTTTGTTGTGTTTGTCCTTGTTTGCTGTGTCTTTACACAAACACCCACACATTCCAACATATTCAAAACAGGAGTCAAACAAAATCAACAACAACAACACAGTTTCCATTGAAGATGCATACAGCAATTTGATGTGAAGAGCAAACATAGCGGGACGACTGACGACACTTCTCTGATGCCGAATAACATTTTCAAAGATGACACAGAAGTGCCGCACCTAAAGCAAACATGGTTTGTTTTTTTCCCTCCTAGCCTTGCATCATTAACATCGTCGTCATCATCATCATCAGCAGCAGCAGCATCACGAGCAGCAGCAACAGCAACATCAATGAAGTCCTTGTTCTCGGTCCTTGGTCCTGATAGTCTGCCCCAACCACAAGCGCCACCATACCTTTACTATATACCAGTGTCGGCATCTTTTCAACTGTCATGGTTAAAGGTATGGCGCGCGAGGTCTCATTTACAAACAGGACTTTTTTTTCCAACGCTCTTGAACTCTCATCCTTTTTCGAGCAATTTTTTTTTTATGTTCAGTTCTGCTCCTATCCCAGGTCCTAGATATATCCACTCAAGCCAATGATTGCAAGTTTTTACATATTTATGAAAGGCAAATAAAGAGCGACTGAGAGAAAGAGGTGCAGAAGAGTGCAGCGCACATCAAAATGAATGCATTCAGCTAACGATGACGATGATGATGATGATGGCGGCGGCGGCGGCGAATGCTCAAGCTCTGTATATGTGATGTGTATACTAAAGTTATTTTGCAAATGCAAAAGTCCTTCAGATAATAGAGACGACGACGACGAGTCTCGTCCTCGTGTGATGCTGCGTGTTCTTTTCTTATTGAGGATTATGTGAAGCTATTCAAATCACTTGCGCGCTTTATACAGAAGCGCGCATAATACGCCCGCCATCATGATGAAATAAAGAACCGAAAGAGAGTGAACAAAAAAAAAATAAAGTTAGGAATCCTAACAGTAATTAGTGTTAATTAATAAAGAGATTCCAAAGAAAAATACGAACAGAAAAGGAAACACTATAACGAAAGAAATAATACGATTCCTTGTATTTTGCAAGCTGGATAAAGACTTTCACGAGTGGGGGTTGCTAGATCTAATTAGACAAATTAGGCGAAAGCTTTGCTTTACTTTCTATGATATGGTTGGAAAGTACAAGTAGGTAGGTACCCATAGTAAGAATCTAGATTAAGTTTTTTTCTTTTCTTTCATCTTCTATGTCAGTCAGTTAATGACTTTGTTTCTTCCTAGAGTGTATTCACTTGCAATGTTATGAGAGTTTTTAGTTTCGTGGGTTCGTGTTCTGATTTTGCGATTCTAAAAGACAAAGAGCTCTGAAGTTCGGCAAGGCTCAACGCTAGGACCTTACATTTTCAGTATCTATACTGTATCTGCGTAAAAGTTTATGATTCCATAAACTAGGTATTTAAGGGCGCTTTCTTCAGGTAAAGGCACGCAGAGGCAGGAGTATGGAGAGGACATGGCTACTTAAACAAAAAAGTAAACATAAATATACAAATAGAGTGAAAGTGCTGGTATACTATCCGTAACTAACCGTGTGCGTCGATCTAATGCGACACGTCCAATTATTCCGAAAAAAACAGACGGCCATTAGCTTCTACTTTCATCGATCGGACGCATAAAATATTGCTCTTTACCACAAATGATTTTTTTTTTTTTCAAAATGTACCGCCCCTTACTAGCAGGTAACTAACATTTTTTTCTCGAAGGTTCGAGTGCAGCTATTCCTAGATTTCCTAGAATCTTGTTATCTCTCATTTTTAGAAAATTATTTTAATTTGCCAACAAAAAAATGTTGTACCTAACTTATCTTAAAATATTAATATTGTATTTTTAAATGTTCTTTAATGTATTTTTTTATTTTTATTTTCAGGTAAGTCAAAAACTTTCTGACTCTACTGTTAACTACAATCAAAAAAGACTTTTCATCATCAATTGTTTTTATAAAATCCTGAAACGATTTTTTAACGTAAGTAAACTTGTTCTAACAAACAAAAACCACAACGATAAATACACTGAAAGAAAAGTCCATAATCTATTTCAGTTGATCAGATATTAGATTTTAAATTGTGCATTCAATTTAGAGGTAGAGAACTATCAAATGCAATAAAACACAGATAAATTGTAGCGCAGAGGGAGGCACGTTTGAACACGGGGTACCTTTGAACAGTGCTAATGAAATCTGATTTAAAATATGTATCTTTCCGAACCAAATCAGAAATTTTTAACTTGGCAATACTGTTCTGTTAAACCGCCAACAACTTTCGCTGGTTTCTTCATTAGCCGCCTGAAAGGAGTTCGATGTGAATGTTTTTGTGCTGATATTCTACTTTTTTTTTTTAAATATTTTGTATGAGATTACACATTTTTTGGTGAGTGTTTTTATACCTAAAAAAATTCCATTGGGGGCAAGCGTTCACCTGGAAATACATTAAGATAAGTTTTTTAATAAATATTAAAAAAAAACGTTTTTTTTTATGCAAAATTTTCCATGACATGGCACGCTGGGGTTGATTTGAACAAAACAGACGGGTCACGTTTGAACACATTAATGTAAAGTTCAATTTATGAATGCGATTCATAATTGATTTATTTTTTTCTTAAAGTTGTTTGTGAGTTCTAGTTCCTATCGTTACTTATTATATTTTGTTCTGCTTATGTTTGTTACCTTGTTACCTTCGTAAAATTATTTTATGAATAAAGTTAATAATACTACTAATATGAAAGTCGTTTATGTAAAGTTTTTGCCTTTTTTATCAACAAAATAAAACAAGATTATTTACAAAATAAAAACTATTACAAAAACTGCCGTTTAAAAGTGTCCCAGCCTTGTTCAAAGCTTCCCCACATGAGGGGCACATTTGAACATAATAACATACTTACTTCATTTCAAAAACAATAATCCATAAATCGAAAACATTTTTAAAACACCTAATTTATAGACTCAAACTTAAGTTTTGTATCCATTTCTATGAGTTAAATTATGTTTATGTCAATAGTTAAAAAAAAAAAATAGATTAGTATGACAGTTGGAAGCAAACAATGTTCAAATATGCCGCCCTCTCCCCTATTAGTTGCTGAAAGTGTATTGTGTGTATGGTGGTAATGTAGACTTCACATAAACCCACACAAAATATTCCAGTGGTGTTAAATCAAATCATCCTGGAGTCCAACTTACTGGTATAAAACGGGAAATTATGGGCTCAACAAATTTCTCCTTCAACAAATTAATTGTGACACGCGCTTTATGACATGTTGCGACGCGACGTCTTGTTAAGTCTTAAGCTCCCCCACATCAAGTCGGTTCAATTCAGAAACGAAGAATTCATTGATCATAGCTCAATAACGGTCTTCATTGACTGTTACCAATGATTCCACCAGCCTCTTAAGCACACCAAACTGTCAGTTTTTCTAGATGTAACAGCGCGGCATCTCAACAATGGATTGATGAACACTCCAAATGCGGCAGTTTTACTTATTTACGTAGTCTTTCAAACAAAATTTTCTATGGTTTCAAACCCATTTTTGCACAATTTGCACATGCGTTGTTCCGGCGTCAGTTGATTCACGACAAAATGGCTGTTGACAGAAAAACCCTTCATAGCCCATAACAAGGCACGTCAGCTTGGTGTCAATTTCTTCTAACTCCACCACTCTTTTCGACATTTCGGTTCAATCGGAACAACAATTCCTTGCATGTGAATGGCTAGGTATTTATCAAACAGATTCCACAGCAGCAATATTTTTGGTAAACATTGTTTCATTTTACTTGCCCTTTATTACTTACTTATCCTAGATGACGGGAAATTCGCCTAGTGCTAGTCTGACCTCTAAACCCCTTGAAAAAATACTCAAGTTTATTTTGAAGTCATAAATTTCCTGTAATTTCGATTAAAATTTAAAGAAATAAAATAACTTATTTCATAATTCTAGGCATTCAAAAGTTCCAATGTAATTATACTCTCCTTCCGTCCGTCGTCGCGTTGGTCGTCACTTTGGTAACTCTTCTTCCAATCGTAATTCCTTATTTTTCCGAAAGGAAATTACATTTATTTATTTTTCTTTTTTTTTCTGTGAAAAGTAGACTATGTACGTGACCAATTAGTAAAGTTTTCAAGTTAATGCTCTTCCATTACCACCACCACCACCACTTCCACCATCATCATCACTACCACTTACTTTCTTGGCTTTCGGCTTCGGCCGAAAGAAGTCCTGTCCTATGTAAACTAAAACAGACTCGTGCTATAGTTTTTCACTTAATTCCAATTTTGCTTTTTGGCCACAGAGTGTGAGTGAGAGCACGAATGATGGGGTGAGTAAGGGAGATGGAGAAATGTAAGTGGCAAAGCAAAGAGTTTGTTCATGAATATTTTAATTAGTTTTTAAACCTTACATTTCGCGACAACAGGTTGACACTTTATAGAATTGAAGACTTTTTCTGCCCGGAAATTATTTCATCTCGCTCACTCTCTCACTCTCCTAACCTCTATATTAATCCCACTTCTGAACTGAATAAACATATATTTGTATATAATTTTAATAGCCAAATCGACAGGGAAATATCCATCGACTGACTCTTCATCGTCATCATATAAAGTGATTTGAAATGCTTATTATGCCCTCGAGCCGTGTCATGTCAAGCTTATCACGAACTAATTATGTCATCTATATGTCAAAGCGGATGCTTGATTGAATTGACTCTTAGCCTCTGGGTTAGGGTGGTGGTTTATAATGCCTTGCCTTGCCCTGTTTTGAATTGCCTTTACTCCACTCTTCTTTTCTCCTATGTAGTCCCTCTCCTAAGTATCGAGGAAAGAAAAATTATTTTATAAAGGTTCATTTTGTTTTTTTTTTCATCGTTTGCTCTAATCTGCGATTGAAATGATTTAAAGCTAAGCGTAAATACAAAATTTTGAAAAACACATCATGCGAAGACTTTGAGCGGCATTATCCAATGAGTAGAACTTTCCAACACCACAAACTTTGAGATACACAATAAAGATAAGCATCTGGAACGAACCCAGAGATGAAGGAGGTACACACACACAAATAAAAACCAACGAAAGGAGTGAGTTGGTATATCCTTTTGAAAGAGGAACAAGGAGGTATGAGGGTATTTTTATGCTGATGTTGTTGATAGGGATTAAAAAGAGGAGTTTGCTGCCAGTGTTACCCTTTAGTGATTAGAAATAATTTTTAAAATTAGGAAACCTAAGTCGAAAGTCAATATAAGGCCAAGGGTATTAAAAAAAAAGTTTAAATAAACTCTTCCGACCAAATTGTATCTTTGTTTCTTAATCTTGAAATAAATTTGGCAGTTCTGATTTTTTTTGCAAAATGTCTACCATACAAATGTGCAGATTAGGAGTTGTAATAGAATATATCAACATCCTCACCAAACTGTTTACAATTTTTGGTCCCAATCTAAAATAGTCTCTTTGAAAGTATCTACGTGTATCCTGGAAAACTATATGGTTGTTGCTACGAAAGTCTCGCAGATGTGGCAACACCAGCATGAATATGTCAAATTTTAAATTGTATTCGTAGAACTGAAATTTTGAATGTTAACATCCATCTTGGTGACAAAATGGAATCCATCAATAAAATTGTTTGAGCACGAAGTCCTTCGAAGCAAATGGTTGCCAGCTATTGGATCAGGATCTGATGTCCTTTTAGAGCAACATAGAATAGTCCGCATGGTAAACCAACATTTTTTGTGTCAGTAACACAAAGGAAATAAATCCCACAAAATAAATCATTCTCCTACACGATGTTGCAAGCTCTTAAACATCAGCTCAAAAAAGTGCATTTTGGTCGTTCAAAACATTATATTGATGGGCCATTTGCCTGGTAGTTCCGAATTGGTTTCCAGTGATATTTTTTTTCGAACCCACAGATTATAGTTTGACGCGTGGAGAAGCGTATGATATATATTCAATTCAAATGCATGTTTTGGATGCTCTTGAATCAAAGTGGACAAAGTGCTCGAAAACTGGTTAGAACGCATTCAAAATTGAACTGATCTTTATTCAGAAATAATATAAAATCTTTCCTTGATGAATGACTTCAAACTGACTTTTTCTCAAACTAAGTTTTCCACCGTTCCTTTATCAATTACACTAACACTAATTATGAAGAATATTCGAAAAATCATGTTTGGTAACTAGTCAAAAAAGAATGGGACCTAGTTGACTTTCCTGTGGAACTTCATTATTTAATGAAGAAGAATTAAGTTAGTAGAATCCTCGAGTAGTACTGACTAAGATAGCGGCCCCGTCCAGTTACTCGAAGTGCTGTCTTGCAGGGTGTGAATTTCGATAGTTTAAAAAAAAAATCCTCATAACATTCAATTAATCAAGTCGGAACGTTGTTCTTCAGGTATCAGACGTTTCCTCGAAACTGTTGTTAAATACTTCTTTGATCGGATCTTCTTTTTCCTTTCTGCGGACGCACATCAGCGATATTTCTGGAAGTTAGCCTTTAAGTGAATCTATTTGACCAGACAATCTTTCACATGAGAAGTCTAAGGTCCTTTTGACCGACCAAGACTTTGCCTTACCTCAAAGCCATACGAAGCTACACTTGTTTTCTCGAAAATTTACACGATTTTTTTGGGTCCAAAAGTTTCAAGTGCAGAACCGAAATTTACTTCGCCTCGTTTGATTTGCTTGGGTCGTCGACAAGTGAGATTAGGACTCCCTCTTTGTGAAATGAGGAAAGTTTGACATTTCTGAAAAGTATTGTTTTCATATGATTTCCATGGAGTTAGCCTTGCTTCAAGTATTGGAACAGAAATTCATTTATACAAAAATTTAAATTCCCAATGACTTGTAGCATAACACCAAAGAAGATGGTTTTAAGGATAACTCATAACTCGAAACTTAAAATCCACTTAACTTAAAAACTGTTTGAGGACACAATACCTTCCACATCCAGTCTGTCTAAATAATATAACACGAAAAAAAAAATGAAAAGTGATCCTGATGTGTGAGATAACAAACAGAAGATAGCACCTAAATCATACAAATGCAGCAGATGAAACTACAAATCACACTGACTCTGCCAGCAGATGGTACAAAATATATATCACTCTCTGAAACAAAGTTGTAAAAAGGAACTTTCGCACAACGGTTACACTAGGAGCAGGAGGAAACAAAAACACACCCATACCCATCCCATCCAACCCACCCAACCTTTCCAAGCCATCCTTTGTGACAGTGCCATCTCAGCAAACAATAAAAATCGATTGAATTGATGTCGCTGAAATAGTGGTGGCGTTGTTGTTGATGTGAAGGGGCAGGCTGGAAAGATATGACTCTTCAGATATGGTCCTGGTGCTGGTTCTGGTACTGGTCCTGGTCCCCAATATATTTTATTTTCCCTTATTTATCATCATCTCATGGCACTTAAACATTCGATTTAAGCACAGAGTGAGTACCTATACTCGGAGCGGAGATGGAAGCAGAGCACCCTCTTTGTCCTTGTCCCTATATCCCGAACGAACCCTTTTTATATTTTCTGCTGGTTCGGCTGGTTTATTTTCGTTGTCGTTGACGTTGTCGTTTTGTCATATCAGAGAAGAAGGCGAAAAAGAAAATGAATGGAAGGAGTAGGAGAAGTATACCTCAAGGGGGTGGTTTAAGTTGATTTGCCTTATATTTTGGAGGAGGAGTAGGTGGGTTGTTGGGATTTCGAGAGCGTCAATAGGAAGTTATCAGGATGAATTTAATCAAAAGAACGCTTATGTGCCATAAGAGAAGAGAGATATACTCAACAAGACCCAGTATAGGATAGTGTGTTTGGTATAGTAAGACCTAAATAGATTGAAACCGAAAGATGGAAGATAATATTGTATAATGTTCTTTGGATAAGTGTGCGTGTGTATAAATAAAAATGAAAGTAAGTATATTTTTGAAATGCTTTTTAGATAACATTCAATTGTTGAAGGGGAGTTATTGAATGTTTTTTTTTTTTTTTTTGAGTTCGTTCCTCTAGAAATATAATCATGTTAAGATGATCGTTGGAAATGAGTGAAATATATTTTATACTTTTATAGTGTTTAGTTTATTGGTTTATAAGTGATTAGGTGACACCTTTGATTGATTTTATTGTGACTCTTCATTTGTCAAGCCAACTTCCGAGTTCCGACTCCAATACATTAAAACGGGTACCTACTTAAGGCAAAGCTTTTCAGTAAACAATTTATGCAAACAAATACAAGGCACACGAACACGCGACATACAGCTGTTCATGTCGAAACATAGAAACACCATTTAAACGAACGCTTTGAGATCTTCGATATCTTTTTATTTTGGCGCCAATATAGCTCGTTCGATTACAATGCCCACAAAATTTCGTGCAAAGAGTTCTCCAATTGATTCATGGGTGGGTCCTCCAAACTTTCCGCTATATTTGCCGATGTTGCAAGTTAAACTTTTGTTGATTTGCAGGTTCAGTGTCAATTGAAGTGCAGAACGTGCAGTTCTTCCCGTCCGCCTTCTAACATAATCGCTGCTATTTTCGAAGAATCCAATACCAAGGCCAAATTGACGCATCTTAGTGATTTGTCATGGCCATCAGTGTCATATCCACGGACCAATAAGATACAGACCGCCAACTCACTGTATTGTCTCACTTTTTACCTACAAGCTGAAAATCAGCTGATGTGCCATTTAATCTGAGAGTGTAACGCTCTCCCGTGCTTTTTAAATGGGAGCAGTAAACACACCACAAAAAAAAAATGACACGCAGGGATGGTTTCCTTCACAAAATGCACAGACAGATTTGTACTCGTATTCACAGACACGAACAAATATTTTGAGGGTGTTTCAGGCAAGAGGAGTACTAGTTGGCGGTTTGTATTGGTCTGTGGTCATATCAATAATTACGAGGGTTGATCCAAAAGTATGAAAATCGGTTCTTATACCGCGTCGTTCCTGCATATTCGTAATCAGGAATCAAGTTGGTGTCACACGAATTTTGTTTGGCAGTATTCAATGGATCGGCGAATATCACTGAACAACGTGTTAGGTCGTTGATGATCTAGAATGATGGTTCCTGAAGACAACGCACTATAGCACTCAATACCAAAGTTGCGGTGGGCAGCGGCTACCATTCGAGAAGCAGAATTGCTTGGACATCAAATCTATCGTGCAGATTTGGCACCGAATGACTTCTATCACTTTGTCCGGCTTAAAGAGGCGAGGGTAACTATGACTCTGTTAAGATTTTGAACGCTTAACCAAGGCAGCAAAATATGATAACACTCTTTCTGTCTGACCAGGTTCAACTCTCGTCTGGATTCATGCGAAGCCTAGTTTTGTCAATGTTTTGTAGCTGGAAAACCAGCTCTGAGATAGTAGTTGGAATATGCATATGCATATCTGAGGCTGTCAGGCCTCGAGTATTAAGGTAAGAAGCTCCACCGGAAGCTATATTCTAGTACCACGGGAGATAGGCCCTCCTGGGTGGTGGGGAAGTTCTCGTGTTTCACGACACTTGGCTTCTTCACTTGGAGAGGTGTTTGATAGGCCTCGCTCCTCAGATAGGGGTGTGGACAGATTTTCTAATGAGGCTTACCTCAATGTGGTGAAATTTAAGACTTAATTGCCAGGAGTGTCCACGAAAATTATTATTATTTTCATACTTTCCGGCTAAAGGAGTAACTCTGAGGTAAGAAATTCGAGCACAAGAGTGAGGTGATGTGTGATGGCCGCTGTAAACGAAGATTCCCTCTTTTTTCTAAGGCTCAAAACATAATGCTCAGCAGACTGATAAGAATAATAAATTCCCCCCGCTCTAAATGAGTTATGACTACCTTATAATCTTTAAGCCATTGCGAGTAGTAGGTAAAGAACAGAGAGAGAGAGAAAACTAATAAAGAGAGGCAAATTCGATGGTGGTCTCTTTTAATAAACAAGCTGTGAATTTGGACACCAACTTGCATATGTATAACTCCATATAAAAAAATGTGGGGACAACACATATGCAAGTTAATGTACAAATTCACCACCCTTCAAGCAAATGGATCCGAATTCGATCCACGCGAGTTATGTATAAGACACCGATAATAGATAAATCGCGCGAAGTCAAATTCACATACTAGACTCCGCATACGGATCCAAATACGGAGCCGTAAAACGACGTTTGTCGGCTCCATTTAGTATGTAAATTAGAATTCTCACGGACTCACTTGTGAGAGAGAAATAGAGAGAGAGAGAGAGAGAGAGAGAGAGAGAGAGAGACAGCGTGAGCTCGTCCCGCTCAGCGAAATTGCACCCAAAACAAACTTGAAAACAAAAAAACGAGTTGGAGTATCGAAAACAACTTCTGTCGTCCAAAACAAAATATAAATAAAATTTGTTGCCATATTCTTTTATTTTTTATTCTTTATTCCACAAAATTGATGGTCACAACTTATAAAAATAACAAAAATTAACTTATAAAAATAACAATGGGCACTCGTTTTATTTAAACTATGTATTTTTATTTATTTTATTTTCTTCAAAAACACTTTTTCACTGCCCGAACTATTTTTTTCCAATTTTTTCTTTGTACTGTTATCTTCATTCTCCAATGCAAACCAAAAAGTAAACATTTTATGCATATAAATAAAAGGCTCCTGATCTCTCCCCCCCTCTATATTTCCCTCTCTCTCACTCTTTCTCTCAATCTATTAAAAAATAAAAAAAAAACTCGATTCTCGAATCTCTTTCTTAATTTTATATGCCATGCATGCAATTTCGTAAGAGGCCTCGTTAAACGCAGACTCAGGTGAGCCAGAAATGAACCGAGGATTCTGAAGTCAGTGATTTTTCCTTGAAGGGCACTGTCGGAAAAATGTCAGATGTAGTCAGCTGTCGGGGTGTGTTCAGGAAATATGAGTTTCAGCATAATTTTTATTTGCACTAAATTAAAAAAAGTGTTCCAATGGGATGTAGTATCAAGCAAGTAGTTTTTTGTGGTACCAATTGCGAGGTTGTTACCCAACCGATTGAGATGATATATATATTTTTGAAAAGGTATTACTGAGTAGGTGTGGGAATATTTTGTTTTGTAATTTTTTTTTTTTTTTTTTTTTGAAAATACAGATGAAACTGCCTTGGTGTCTTTTTTTACTACACTGGGCTATTCTAGTTTTAATTAATTTACAACAGAGATAAAGAAACAATTCTAGTTTAAGCCAGATGGAGACACATTATTTGCAGATAGTGAAAACATTCGTAATTATAATTCCTATCCAAATTAGGCTGATAACACTGAGATTTTGAACGTGGAAAAAAAAATCGACAAATGTTTGGATCCGATATTACTCACTCACTCAGCTCTTTTGACAGCTGTCATTGCTTTTTGGAAAAGTTTCATTAGAGCCGAAATGAGGTAATTTGGAAATTGGTTAAAAGGAGTTTTCATCTAGGTTTGTGTATTTTGTTTGACACATGATTATCTTCCTTCTTCTTCTTTTTTAATTCCTATTCATTCTTTCTTCTTGTTTTCTTGCTTTGTTTTATTAACTTTTACTTTAGTGTACCCTGGATGGAGATTCATACATGATATTAGACTTGATTGTTAATTAAGACGTTTGAGTTCGAGCTCCCTCTAGGTATCTTTTTTTGTAAATCCCCAAGCTTCAGTTGGATTTCACCCATGGGTTTTTCTGAGATAATTACGATCTTCTGAACAGATCCCCTTTAGAATTTTTTAATACTCTTCTTACAATCGAGAGAAAGAGACAGTTATATGATTTCCGAGGTGAAAACATGTAACACCAATAGGAATTCAACTCGTTATAAGAAATGAGGAAATTTGTCTCTCTCTATTAGTTCTTTCTCTCTAGTAAAGAAAGTGGAGTTAAAAAAGATACTTGTGTTTCACAACGCTCGTTTAGTGTGGCTTAAAAAGGAGTATCTGTATGTGGTAGTATACTGATTTTATTTTAGTCTGGAATCGATAATGGCTTAAGGGGCAGCAGTTTACTTATTGAGTAGTAGATATTCCTGTCATAAAAAAACAAATCACAGGGATTACTAATTACATATCTAATGGAGTAGGTGTTAGCTCGTCAGAAAAAATTGCCCTGCCATCTTTATATAGCTTTTAATTTTCGCAATAAAATGCCTTCAAAACACTATTTGTTTATTTTTCCCATTATTGTGGGGAACATAATTATTGTTTAAATTCTCCCTATTTAATTCAGTTCAAGCTACTTCAAACTTTCTAACAATTCTCAATGTTTTTTTTTGTATATTCATTTCAATTAAAAATGAACACAAACACCAAAATAGCATTTGAAAAAAAACCACTTCGCTCGTGCCAATTCTACAAATATTTACATTTCTACTGCTCGCTCATGTCAGAAAAAATAAATCGTTAATTCTTTGGTTAAGTAAACATTCCATTTAATTTCAATCAAATGTATACACAAAACCACACCAAGTTTAATTTCACAGTCATATCAAATATTTGAAATGTATTGATATTCAATTACACCCATGCCAGTGTAGCATCAAAATGCAAATAAAATGTCCCTGTTCCGTCAAAAAAGAGTAAAAAAAAAAGTGATACCCACGTAATAATAAATCTTTTACCACAATTTTAATGAAAATGTAGGCCACACAAATGAATACTGAACAACTATTTCAATAATATCATTTATTGTTTTACCAAAAAAAAAATTATTCCCATAAAAATTAATGAAGACTGCAATGGCGACAAACGAGATGAGATTGAATAAAAAATGGTATAATGTCCTGCTACACCAACATTTTTATATCAGTTAAATACAAAAAAAAATATATTAACTGAATATTAAAATTTAATGAAACTGTCATTGATTATGCCGCCTAGTTATGCGGCAAAAGCAAGTAATTAAATTGCAGTTACTTGGAAAATATTTGTATTAACTTAACAAATAAAAAAAAATATTGATTTTTGTCATCCCCAGGATTTATCTATTTTTTTGCTTCGTTGCAATTATTTTTAATGAAATGTATGAAAAAAGTGCAAGCACACGTAACCTAAGTGTCATCTTTTTAATTAGGTTTAGTGATTCTTTGAGGGGATTGAAAAAACAGAGAGTTTTGTTGGCTTTTGTGTCTGTTTAAAAAAAAAATACACTGAGTTACACAAAAAGTGGCGCACTTTGAAATTTTGCAATATAACTGATTTAAAAACAAAAACTTTTTTTTTTAAATACAGTTCCGTTAATTTACATAAAAAATTTTTCAACTTAAAACATTAAAAAAAGTATAAGAATTAAGAAATAAAACCACAAATTAAAGAAAATGTTCAAAACTTCATAAATTAACATTTAACACTTTTATTATTTTTGTAAAAAGAGTTCTCGTTCCTTTAATAGTTGGTATTGCCTCCGCTAATACCGACCAAAGCTTTAATTCGACCAGGACATACATTGGATTCGGCTTCGTCGCCCAATTATCCCACTCCTCTAGCAATGCAGGTTTCAGTGCACTCAGTGTCTCTGGTAAAAACGACCAACTTCTAATTCTTCTTCTAACCGTAAGCGCGACTTCCACTTCTTCCAAATAATCTATAAAGCACCTGGCGACATGTAGCCTAGCATTGTCCTGCATCAGTAAGAGGTTTTCAGTAATCAATGGTGCATGCCTTATTCTGCGAGTATGTTGTTAACATAATATCTAGAATTTACCAATCCTTCTCCGATGCACAGCTCGGTTTTTCCACTCAGAAATATTCCTGCCCAAACCATAACCGAACCTCCCTAGAAGTGTTACCCCTTTCTGCAATCTTCACGGAAGAATATCTCTGATCTGATTGTCTGCAGACTCTGCTACGTCCATCTAGAGATCTCAGACAAAATCTGGAGTCTGGACTCATTCGTAAAGAGAACTCTGCTCCAGTCAGTCTCGGTCCAAACTTTGTGAATGCGTGCAAACTCTAATCGGCATCGCTTTTGCTCTACCGAGATCAGCGGTACTTGGGTGTTCTTGCTCTCAGACCACTAATCATCGCCTACCGTTTGAACATTCACTGTTTTGAGCCTTTGCGACTGTTTAACCGCTGTTTGATTCCCATTTTGGCCTTAAAGTAGCAAATATCGTTCATCTCTTAGATAACGATTAGTGAAGAATTTTGATTCTCTGAAACTTTGGATATCTTTTCTGACGGTTGACTCTAGTTTCCTAATAAATATAACGGCATAACGCAGACTCCGTAAATTATGTATCAACTAAAACTACTGCACTTGCAAAGCAAATTGTGACAAGCTCTTAGAAAAAGATTAGCACATCAGACCAGAAGAATTTTTCAAGAAATCAATGATATCATTGATCAGCATCCAAAACAAAACAGGTCCAAAGTAACATCTTTGAGGTACGCCAGAAGTGTTCTCAGTAGTAACGTAAATCTTTTCAATATTCCGCTTGAGAGCTCAACAGCATTTGGTATAATTAAGCATCTAGCTTTTTTTTTGGGATGCATACATGAACCCATTGTAAAAGATTTGGAGCATTGTTTTGGACAGTTTTTTAGTCCGAAATCGCACAATAAATGCTGATGTGCCACAAGGCTGTATTATGTCTCCGACTTTATTTCTTAGCTTCATAAAAATGATCTCTTATCTAAGAAGGCATACTAAGCTAAGTGGTGCTTGAAGAAAAATGGAAATCGAGTTCGAATTTTCGATGAGATTCGAATCCCATATTCCACCCTCACTCTCACTCTCTTTTCTGAACACAAAACCAAATAAAAAAGAAGTGGTACCTTGTTGTACTCCGTAGTTAGTTTGCCGGAGGATTCGGGTTCGATCACTTACTCAATCTATTTTTTTTCTCGGGGTTCTGCTTCTGTCAAAACCTCCAAGGGTAAATCTTGTCAATAAAAATTCCATTCTGCCAGCCATTTGCAATTTTTGAGCTATAAAGCTGAAATTTGGTATACATAATCTTTAGTTCAAGAGTTAGGTGAAATTTTTGAACCGGCAAAATCCTAAAATCCGCCCACAAACACGCCAACAATCGGCATTTTTGTTGTACAACCTCTATTTGGCGAAATTAAATTGTATTTTTTGTACAGCTACTATCAAAGCACAACGCTTAAATTTTGCATACACAAGCAAAATGTCAATCTTCTTTAAATTAAACAAAAGTATTTCATTTTGGGCGTGGCTGACCACCATTTTTTATGCAAAACCATCAATATTGCTTTTATAAAATAACGATGCTAATATTCCAGCGAAAACACTTAAATTTTGTCTGTATTAGTTGGAATTTCGGGAGCTTACGCCCACTTTTTATGAAATAACAAAAACAAAGTTTTAAACATTTAAGGTATCAACACTTTATTTTAAATCTAATTTTGAAAAATTGAAGTTATGTCTTGTTTTGTTTAAATCGAACTACAAGCCTAAAATTTAATGTAGCTAATCTCATAGTAATTATACATTGGCTATAAAAAGTCTCAAATTTGGGCGTGGTACACGCCTTTTTTTTATTGGGCTAGCAGTAGTTATTGAACATCGGCCACACAAAATTAATGTTATTGTAATGTTTCCTGTTTGCCTGAGAAGAATTTTGTTTCTGGAACTGGACAGCGGCTGGCTGCGGAGGGGGGGGGGGGGAACGCATATACCTACATACAAAAAACAGGGAATAGGGTATCCAACAGTTCGTTGCAGACGTACTTGTAGCTCTCGCTTGGTTTTTTTTTTTTTTTTGTGATAAAAAATAAAGTAAATATTTCGGGAAAGCTGAACCTTAAATCGTGAATTTGACACGAATGCAGAGTCTCAAATCATTTTGAATTCTTTGATCCCAATCCATATGTCAAGTTTGAAAGAACAAAATTAAGAATTGGTTTAATATTTACTGCACTATCTCACTTAAAAACCGGATAGAAATTCTGATTCGAAAACTTAAAATCCTCTTTAAAAAAAATTGGAATAGGTTTCGTGTTAATGTAAACTGTCAATTCATAAACTCTCCCTTTATCATAATAAAGGACCTTAAACAAGACAATGATAAATCACCACCGACTCAAGTATTCTACTTAAATTGTCTTCCAAAGTCAATTTCCCTTTGTTTGAGATCCTAATAACCCAGCTCAAAAAAAAAAAAAAGTCATCATTCCTGTAAACCAATAAATTCACTCAAGAGACTACTGACTTATCATTATATCTATATCTTTTCGTTTCGACAGAAGATAGATAGATACATTCAAATTCAAATGCAATGAACCATCGAAACATTAAAGACACATCAACGACTTATCGAAAAAGGAACAAATCGAAAAGGAGGGTCTCAAAGATAAATTTATAAAGCTTTGCCCATCGAATTGTGAATAAATGAGTTATCAAATCATTTTGATTTTTAATTTCAAAAAATCTTCCTTTCACAAAAGATATAAAATGAAAATAAAAATAAAAATCTACTACAAAGAAGTGCTAGACAGATGTATATGTATGTGTATAGTAGATACAATAAAAAGTTCTTATAAAGCACGTCATCAAAGAAATAAATTACCTCCTCAAAATGGCAGGATTATTTATGTCAAGCCATTGCCGTTGATGAAATTAATCTTCTTTTCAAATGTAACGATAAAAAGGAAGGATTTTGATCTCACTCTCTGCTCCTGGTCCTTGCCTGCCTGCCTGCTTTGGTATGATGCGGTGCGGTGTGTGGTGGTGTCAAAGCTTGTTCAACGTGCAATGATATACCAAACATAAGACTCATTTGGAACTTTTGCTCAAATGGTTTTTCCTTTTCCCCTTCCTCTTCTTCCTATCTCATAGATAGGGACTTATGTATTAAGCTGCCTTAGAATGTTTTTGAATCCATTAAGATTGTTGCATGCATGGTATGTTGATAATAATTCACTTTCGACTTCCTTTGGGGGAGCTGATTTTAGATCTTTCACCTTCTTATAAAACTTTTGACTTCACTTCTGGAATTCTCCACGGAATATCCCTTCCATGAGGAACAAAGTTCTTATAAACTTTACCCAGTAAATCTACTAAATACTATGACCTGTTTGTGTCGTAATACACCACGTACAAGCCTTAAGAGACGACTCACGTTTTTCGTCGTCTCTCACTCTTATCCTGACAACCACAAACAATTTGGCCTCTACAAACGAACAACGACCCCACTGTCATTTAGACGGCTTCAGGTTGACGCTGACGGTTAATTGCGATTCTATAATAAAGTGGAGATAATATATCAAATTTCATCGTATCCTTTTAATTTATGTGTGTGCGCGTTTTGTTTGAGTGTGTCATGCATGTCGTCCTTGTGTCGTTCTTTACTCATGGTTAGTATATGGAGGGGTGCGGGTGTGATTGCTGGTCCTATGCTGGTGACATTGTGCTGCGACGACGATATAGGAATACCACCCGAACACCTCAACGCTCTACGATCAACCATAAACGAGAGTGTCGTCTAGTGAACTATGTGTACGGCATCAGAAACACCTTTCGCACCGGGGTTCAAGGAACCATTGAAAATGATATACCAGAACAAGCCATAGCACTAGGGCGAGTACGAGGACCAGGAGCAGGACCAAGTCAGTACAGGACTAAACGACCGCTGCTGCCGCCACATTTCTGAGTCAGGAACTACCATTTGGATAATTGCTGTTCTGTCCTGTCCTGCCCCGTATTCCCGGTGTGATGTTGCTTCGGTCTATTTGGTCTCTTTCGGTCGGTCAATCACTACTGGAGGAAACTGGATATTGGGAGGAGTGGAAAAATAATGGTGGCCGGAACACAGAGCACAGAGCACGGAGGTGCGGAATATAGGAATTAATATGAAATAAAATTGATTTTTTACGACCTGACATTTAAGTTGGTGTGTTTCTGTGTGTGTGTGTTAGGAATAACTATGTGCGATATTACTCCCCCAGCTCTGGACAGGCACACTGAATACTCTCAACCACGAACGTGTGAGTAGTTATATTTTTTTTTGTATACAATATATCGAGCCACCTTTCTTGGTCGTAGTTATCCTTGTTAATGGGCTTTCCTCGATATGGGTTTTGATGATGCGTGGTTTGACAACAGGATATCCTCCTTTTTATTTGTATAACACTCTCTCTGTTCCCCTCTTCCCCTCTCTCTTTCACTCCTTTATTCTAGAGAATTTAATGAACAATGAAAGCTGGTGGCACACTGGTGCGGTTTAAGGACTGATTTCATCAGAGTGTCAATATGGTTGTGGGTGGATTGGCATACCGATATGCACGTCAATGAAGACGGTATCGGCAACAACGATGACGACGACGCACGGGATCAGGTTAGAAAATATTGGTTTTATGAGCTTAAACTTAAGTTGATTTGTGTTCGTATAAAGGAATGTTGGTATGTGTGAGGATGAGGATGAAGAAGAAGCTTTCAGTTTAGTTTCTTGTTTGTATTCAATAAGTGATTAATTTAAAGGAAGTTTTCTGATAAAATGAGGTGATGACCTGAATTGTATCCTCTGAATGTTGGTAGTTCATTTGATAAATGTTTTCGAGAAGTTTAATGGAATTTGGAACTCGTTTGATATGTGGTGTAAAAACTTTTTGGAATGTGGTTGTTCTTATGACTTTTTTATTCGAAATAATTTGGAAAACGTGTCCTTGATGCTGGTGGTAGATTAATGTCCTTTTTAAGAACATGCTGTGACTGGAAATACGGTCTTTGCAATCGCATAATACAGTTAAGTCAAACTGCAAAATGTTAAAGCCACTGCACAATTGAGCTGTTTCTGTTTGATACATAGGAAAGATCAGAATAGAACAGAATAGAACAGAATAGAACAGAATAGAACAGAATAGAACAGAATAGAACAGAATAGAACAGAATAGAACAGAATAGAACAGAATAGAACAGAAGAGAACAGAATAGAACAGAATAGAACAGAAACAGAATAGAACAGAATAGAACAGAATAGAACAGAATAGAACAGAATGGAACAGAATAGAATAGAACAGAATAGAACAGAGTAGAACAGGATAAAACAGAATAAAACAGTAATAATATAGTAATAGCTCCTGCTAAAACCGGTAAGGATAAAAGAAGTAATAAAGCTGTAATAACAACTGATCAAACAAATAATGGTATTCGATCATATGAAATTCCATTAGATCGTATATTAATAACAGTTCTTCTTAAGTTGTTTTTATTGTAGAACAAGAAGATAGATACCTACTGTAATTTTGAATTGATAGAACAATCAAGAGCTTATTTGAAATTAAAATAAAATATTTAAAACTTGCCTTAACCCGCCAGCTTCGCTAGACGTTATCTTTATTTGTTTGCTAAATTAGAAAACACTTCTTCGTTCAGTTTTGAAACTAGCTTCCTTTTGCTTTCGCGTATTATGGTTTTGCCTTAAGCGCACACTGTTCGATAAAATCGACACTATATATAAATTTCAATGTAAAACTGCAAAGCGAATTATTTTTTTTTTTTTTTTTGGTAACGTTATTAAGCCGGTTTTATTGTCTATCGGCATTTTTCCATCTCCAATTTTCAACAATGCTTCGAAAATTTATTGCTTGATCGATCATTTTGCAATTGAAGACGCACTTTTTGGTAAATGTGAGTGTTTTTACATATCTTCAAGAAATGGATGACTCTTAACACGCATCAAGCTCATGAGCAGAGGTGGATCGCAATATTACTGACAAAGTTTGCCGGAAATCACCAGCTAATAATATTAAGGCGTCCCCAAAGAGCCGTTGATTTCGTCTCATATACTTCATTGTATACTATTGAATTCCTCCAATTCCTCCACACGACTATTCCACACTGTTTTTTCATTGATTCATGTCCAAAGACAGCTTGAGCGCATCCACCATGTACCATCTTTCATCTACCATCTTTATCATCTACCATCTCGTGCCATCTACCATTTTCTCACTCCTACTATCTACTATCTTCTTTCATCAACAATTTTTTACGTTCTACCATATTTTACCACCAACCATCTTTTACCATCTACCATCTACCATCTACCATCTACCATCTACCATCTACCATCTACCATCTACCATCTACCATCTACCATCTACCATCTACCATCTACCATCTACCATCTACCATCTACCATCTACCATCTACCATCTACCATCTACCATCTACCATCTACCATCTACCATCTACCATCTACCATCTACCATCTACCATCTACCATCTACCATCTACCATCTACCATCTACCATCTACCATCTACCATCTACCATCTACCATCTACCATCTACCATCTACCATCTACCATCTACCATCTACCATCTACCATCTACCATCTACCATCTACCATCTACCATCTACCATCTACCATCTACCATCTACCATCTACCATCTACCATCTACCATCTACCATCTACCATCTACCATCTACCATCTACCATCCACCATCTACCAACTACCTGCACTGTCCAAACATGTCCCATTGTCTCCTAAAAATTTCATTCAAATCGATCAAGCCGAAAAAAATTTGTTTCGTGCACAAACATAATTTGGATTGTTCTTTATATATAAGATTTAAAAAAACTGATCCCAGAAAAAGTTTTTTTTTATAAACATCTATCAACTTTTATTTCGTTATCATATTGAATTATATGACCTGCACTATCAGAGTTCAAATTGTTCGCCTTGTATCCTTCAAACTTTGAACTTACCTACCTATAGTTCAAAGCATGCATCTTCATATTACGATGAAAAATTCCAAGAAATTTCTCACATTCATCCCTAACCTCATTTTATTTTCATTACATTGTGCCATACATGGGTACATGGATGTTGTTTCCTTCCCTCGGTGATACACTTACATCAATGTGAAGCCAAAGCCACTTAAACTTATTTAGCTTATGAATCTTGTTAGGTATATTGCTAAACATTATTAACTGTGTATACGGTCGTCCCCTATGTACCGTTACAAAAATAGTCATCATCCTTGCACATTGAAGTAGGTAGATATAAGTATAAGTACTCCTACCCTATTACTTTATACTTAGATACCCTGTTTCCTCTCCATCTCATGAAGGAGATGCAGTTGTTCCCATCTTTTCAACCATAAATTCCCCACCGCTCTCTCGAAAAACTTTGGTAAGTAGTATCCTCTTGGAAGATACTTTTGTGTAACTAAAAACTTTCAAAAGGTATGATGGGCAATAAAACAGGTAAGAATACTATTCTACTCGAGTTATCATAAATAATAATTCCTGAGAACTCCCTATTGCTACACTACAACTCTGTCACTGTGCAAAATGTTGTTCCCTATTCCCTCGCAATGTTTCCGAATAGTTTGCGTCGTTCTGTTAAAAAGTATGTCATTGATGGAATAATTGAGAAGTGTATAAGTGAAGAAGAATGACCCATTTTTTTAAGGAAGAAGGAAGAAGATCGAAAACCCTTTCAACTGTGAAATGTGAATTTTTAGATCAACCATAGTCATCCTTGATTAATTAAAAAGAAACAACCCTCTTTCTGGCTTATCTCTTTTCAGTTCGGATATATTTTCCCATGAAAATAAACTTTTCTCATTACATTTATCTTTATCTTATTAAACAAAGATTACTTTCATCATAATAAGATTTTTTCTTCATTTTTTTTTTTTATTTTGCATAAAAATTTCAAAAGTAATTTTTTCATCATAATGCACTTTCTGTCTCTTCGGTATAGGTCCTCCACGGTTCGGTACTACTTAGCTTAATAAATGCTATTCTTCATTATTAAATTCTTTTTGTAATATATTTTTTTTAAATCGACTTAAATTTAGAATGACCTCCAGACATATCACTTCATTTAAGACCAAGATACCGAAACGCCGCCGCTCCGCCCTTCTTCATGACTCCATGACACGCTGGCGCTGCAAACCTTCTTTGGAAAATTATATTGTATTACTGGGTGGATTAACAAGTACTATAGGAGAGTAGTAGTAGCAGTTGAACTGCTGCGCTGCAATATAAATTGCTTTGTAATGCGAAGGACAATTGAAACTTTATCCCTATAGGTTTGTATCCTGGGACTTAGTATAGTATAATATAGACGTGGTAGAGTGATATAGAAAGAGAGAAGTTACAGTGCATTGGCTTGGCTTAAGGAAGAAGGACTTTATGGCAGCAGGTGAAGCAAAAAGCTTTTCACAGCACACAAAGTAAATTTAATTTGTATTGTTTTTGGAATAAAATTTCATTTTCATTTTTATAAATTGCTTTGTATAAAGTTTTATAAAGGTGTTTGGAATTCCTGTATAGAAGTTGGTAATTTTAGATATAAAGGTGTACGTATTTATGTAGGTATAGCGCCTTAAAAGTAGAGTGATGAATTTAATTTAATTGCTTGACGCAGGTTGGAAAAACAACGAACAACTTTGTGGCTTTTGTTTATATATTAAAAGTTTCATATTGTAATTATTTTGTCGGAGAAAATTATGAAACTATGCGCCGCGGTTACCTTCGTAATTTTCTCCGACTTTTTAAAATTATAATCTAACAAAATTGTTTGGTAAAAAATTGGTAATGCTCAAATTTTCGGAAAAGTTCTTATTGACAGTAAGTACGATTTTAGTGAAATCAAATTAATAATTTTTGAGAATCCTTTGATTGAAATGGTACAGAAATACTTTTAAACATAAGTGAGAACTACAGTACGTTTGCAACGAACTCTTGGATACCCTATTCCCTATATTTTTGTATGTGTATGCGTTTGCCTCCCGCAGCCAGCCGATGTTCCAGTTTCAGAAACAAAATTCTTCTTTAGCAAACAGAAACAAATTCAATAACATTAATTTTGTATGGTGTGATGTTCAATTAGTTCTGGCACAGTAAAAAAAGGCGTGCGCCACGCCCAAAGTTAAGACTTTTTATTGCCAAGGCAGTTGGTATGAGCTCAGTGACATTCAATTTTATTCTTGCAGATCAATTTGAACATAACAAGACAAAACTTAAATTTTTAAAAATTAAGTTTTGAATGGAAATAGCGATTATGGGTGTTTTTAATAATTCTTGAACCACATTCTGCTACGTTACCAAGGAACTTAAATCTAAGTGTTCATCTTTTTACATTAAAACTGCGACCGATAGTTAAAAAACGTTAAAAAATTACTGCATTATACGACTTTTGATGAAAACACCCCTTAAAAGTGGGCGTGTCTTAAAATTTGAAGCATTAACTGAGCTTTGATCATTAGTCAGTATTTAGGCATATGTGTAAAACTACAGCTGAATCGAGTAGTTCTTAAACCATCTTACCTGAACAAAGGTATTTAATCAAAATCACGACTTTAAAAGTGGGCGTATTGACAAAATTAACACACAAAAATGTAGAAATATATTTTTTATAAAACGAACGGAAGGAAAAAAGGTTTAAATTGAATATTGGTAGTATACATTAAATTTTTAAAAATGCGTTTTTCGTTCTTTTATGAAAAGTGGGCGAAAGCCACTCCCAAAATTCAAACATTTCTTTTCATACACAAACGTTTTAGTTTCTACTAACAGACAAAATTTTGGTTTGCGGATTCATTATAAATACCGTTTATTTGCAAAAACAATTTTTTTATAGTTTCGAGTGAAAAGTGGGCGTCAGCCACACCCAATATCAAATTTTTTGATTTCACACACAATATGAAGTGCAAGTTATACCACACAATTTAATGTATTTCAGTTTAATATAACAATTGTTATTTTATAAAAACAATAATTGATGGTTTTGTATGAAAAATGGGCGTCAGCCACGCCCAAACTGAAATATTTTTATTAAATTGGAAGAAGGTTTACTTAAAGCTAACTTGTGCAAAATTTAAGCGTTATGCTTTCATCGTAACTGTACAAAAAACATAATTTAATTTTACCAAATTGAGGTTATTCATCAAAAATGGCGATTGTGGGCGGATTTTACCGGTTCAAGAACTTAGCCTTACTCTTGAACCAAAGATTATATATATGTACCAAATTTCAGCTTTCTAGCTCAAAAATTGCGACCTCTAGAGAGTATGCATACGGACGGACGGGCGCACATGGTTCACTGATTTTTTTAAATCAAAATCGTTAGAGCTGTTTTCGAGGAAAATAAGCTTTAACGTAACGGTTACATGGCAGGTTCCTTTATTTTTTTAATTTGATTTTTTGTTTATTCAAAAACGGTTTGATAATTTTTTTTAAATTTTTTTTTCTGATAAAAACTTCAAAATGCTAAAAGCTGGCATACTCATAAAAAAATTGGAAAAACTTCGAAAAAATCCATTTTTTTACACTTTTAAATGATATTAAGTTTAAAATCTTAACATTTTAATAACCTTGTAATTGAAGTTAATTAACCTAACCCCTCAAAGAAAAATTAAATAAAAATCAATTAAAAACAAAACTCAAACTAGATAAGCCGTACTTTCCTTCGTAATTTTCTTCTCTTTTTCTGATATAAAACCACATCTTTAAATTGTGACTTAGTTTACTTAAAAAATCTGACTTACTTAATCCAAAACGGTAAATATATTTACAGCTAATAAAAAGCGAATCCGCAGTACACTTTCCACTTTCATACAAACTTCCATTTAAGTATTAATTTATGTACATAAATGGCCTACTCTGGAGCCATAAGCAGCACTAAATACAGCAAACAGCACACAATAAGCTAAACGTGATGGGATTTCTGGTTCTGCGAACTGAATCTGAATCTGAAACAAGACCAAGATCAAGACGACGACGACAGACACAGACGTCCGTGACGACGCCGACGTTCCTTCATTTAGATTTTAGACGGATGTACTTACACCTCCAAGAATTGCCTTATTAGTTTGCTGATAACAATAAACCTTCACAAATTTGTATAGTCCTAACACATACAGACCAACCGTGTCTATGTATATATATTATCTTAAGAGTATTATATAACAGCTTTTGTTTATCATATTACATTTATATACCTAGAATTATTCTTGTCGCGTGTAACGTTATCGTAATGAGCATCGTTTGTGTGACAAAACAACTGACATTAAGCTGTCATTATGGTTTGATTACGATTATATTGGAAATCTATGGAAATGAAAGCATTCAAAGTGCTAATAATGTCAGCTAACAAATATGGCGGCGGTGGCTGCTTTACTTGACATTTGACAGTATACATTTCGTACTAGATATACGACCCAATAAATAACGGTGATTATATTCCTATATAGCCTTGACATTGAAAGCAATCGATGAAGGTGTTGGTGTTAGTTTTAGTGGTAAAGTAAGTTGGAACGTTTTGAATCAATTGGCATAAATTAAACGCTGAAATCAAATGTCATCGGTTAATTCTCGTAAAAAAAAAAATGGAGAAAAAAAAATACACAAACGAAATTACCACACGAAACCCACATCCGTATAAATAATGACGACAACCTTTGATTTTGATTGTCATCTCTGCGTTCCTTCTCGCTATCAATTAAAATTACTTAATTAAAAATTAATTGAACAAATATAGATATGCGAACACGAGAATAATCTGCTTTTGCGTTCGCTTCGTGATGTGATTCTTCCGCGGGGGAAACAAAAACCTTGTTTACTATGCAATCAGCTGACTTTGCAAACGTAACTTAATTTTATAAGTTAAAATAAAAAAACAGAAGCAAAAAATTGTGTTTCGCTGAAAAAAAAAAGAAAGGATATGCAACGAGATTTCCGCAGGGATTTTCATACACAACTCACTTAACGCAACGAAGGACCTGGAGAACCACCCTGCCCGCACCCGATCCACACCGGATCTGACCACATATTCTTGCTACTGATTGGCTCTATCTACTGGCCTGATGACTACCTCATTATGTATGCACCATTGCAAATAAATTCAATCGAAGTGTATCTCATTAATGCAGTCCAGTCTCTGTTCTGTTTTGTTATGGCGAGAGTCCTTTTTGAGTCCTGACTATGCTGACTGTCGACTTGTGAGTTGCGACGCGACGCAACGACATACCAAAGCTCGTGCGTATAACTCACACAGTTGAGAATTAAGTGTGTTGTTGTGTTGCTGCAGTCCGATTCAGGGTGCAAATTGGTTGACATTTATTACGGTTTATTACAGCCAAGCTAATGGGCTGTATAGTATAGTAAGAGTAACTGTTCTATACACACAAACACTTACACACTACAGGGTGGTGGTTGGGTAGATTTCGATATGGAAGAGACAATAACCCTACTGTATGAATTGTGTATGAAATTATACAACAAAGTTTTGTGGAGCAACTGCTGCTGCTTCTGATTCTGCTTCTGTTGTTGTAACTGTTTGTCTTTTGTAGTGCGAGAACTGTGTTGTTCAGCGCCGCATTGTAAACCGCAACAAATGCAGCTTTGTTTATCATAGTTATAAGGTTCATTAGTTGGAGTCGGTGGAGTTGGTGGAGTCGGTGGTGTAGAGAAAGGTTTCAAAAAATCTTTTTGTGACTGCTTAATAAATTTGTTTGTGGTGTGATTTATATTATATATTTTATATTGTGGTTGGGTTTTATAGTCGAGTTTATAAGTGCAACAAAGTTAAGACTGACTGTGAAAATAACGATAGAACACCATATAAAAGCAAGGACACACTTAATTCCTTTGTTTTTAGCGCTTTGAAAATAAATTCAAGCTTTGTGGGAACCTTGTTATCAGTTAAGAATGATAAAGTCAAAGAGTTTCAACAAAAGATAACTTGGTGAGAAAATGTACGTTTACTGTCATTTCACAAAGATGAACACATCATGTTCCACTCATAATTTTAACTTGTGTTTTTATTAGAGTTAAGCAATGTTTTCATTGACATCCATTTTGTCTTCTGCCATTTATTTTATCTTAAGTTTGGTTTTCCATTTAATCATAAATCATCTGACGCCTGAACAACTCATGCGAATTGTGCAGATTTATTTCGAAAACTGTATTTCTGTGTTTTACGAACACTTTAATTTTTCATAAAAAAATATTACGCCAAAGGAAATTAAGCCCGAATGTGTTTTGGAAAAAAAAGCCCAACAAATGTGGGCGTTAAAAATTTGGAAAAAACGTCCAAAATATGTTTGGGAATTTCACCAAAAAGCATGGAAATAACGCTGCAATTTAGGAAAAAGGGCCAAAGAATGAAAATGGAAATTACGCCAAAAAAAATATAAATTTTTTGGCTCAGTTTCCAATTTGGGAAAAAGACCAAAAAACAGCTTTTTCTGGCTTCATTTCCAAAATGGCTTTGGAAATTGCGCTAAAAAAACTGCCCGATTTTTAAATTGATTATTGTGACGATTGTTAATGTAATTTGTTTAAAAATCGCTCGATTTTTACACAAATTACATCATAATAATCGCCGCAATAATTATTTCGAAAAAAAAAACGTTATTTTTTGGTTTTTTTTTTTCGATTTGGAAAAAAGCCAAACAGCTTTTTTCTGGCGTTTTTTCCAAAAACAATTCTTTTGGATTTTTTTGGTTAATCCTAAAGGCAAAAATCACGGAAAAAAGACCCAAATTTCCCGGAAAAAAGTCAACATTTTTGGGCTTTTTTTTAAGGAAAAAGAACCAAAATATTGTGTGGAGATTTTCGGGCGTTTTTTCCATTTTTTTTTTTACGTAATTTCCTATGGCGTAATTTCAGGGAGCCATTAAAGGTCTTAAGATTATTTGACACACCCACTTAGGACGTGAATTTTTGTAAGACACATTTGTTACCAATTATTGTTACCAATTAGTTTTACACAAACGAACTTATGTTAAAAATGGATATTCGGCAGTTCGTTGCAAATTAGCTGGATTAATTGTCTTATCATGTTGGCCACTAGCTCACAATACTTTTATTAATTTGTTTTAATTCTTGAAACGGTTTGGTTATTATAAAACGGCTTTCCAGTTTTGTTGTTTTAAGGTTTTTTTTTATATTTTTGATATGTCAGGGTTCTCTGCAAGCCGTTTGTGTTGGACGCTAAATTGTGGGTCCCTTAATTCCCGCAAAATATATTTTTTTTCCCACGCATTAGCCGATATTATTTTACGCCACATACACCTCAATTATGAACACCCAAATAATTCATCATCAAGTCGATATAAACACACGTTGGTTGGTTTGTAATGGATATGGATTGCATTATGCGTAACAAACCATTTACCGCAATTAATACATTTACATTGAGAGAAACCCAATACTGACTGAAATGCTGTGAATGCATCTTGTAGCTAGGGCGAGTGCCAGTGACTTAAACGAAGTGTGAATGAAATATGATTAGACGACATATTTCCAACAGAAGGAACAATGCGCAAATAAATTATTGAATTAATCGCATTTTGGTAAACTTAGTACACTTACGAATCATGGAATTGTTGACTTAATGAATTGATCGATTATTATTTCGGTGTGTTGTGGCTTTCGGAAATGACCTACAAAATGAGGAAGTAAAATTTTGCCACAACAAGCACAAAGTTTTTAAATTCCAATACAAGGTATGCTGACTGCAATGCTTGGCTCTGATATGATTTCTGGGAGAGAATACCTAAAAATATTTCTTTATTTGCATGTTTTAAAATTTTTCTCAATTTTTTTAATTTTTTAATGCCTCGAAGCATAAAATAAATCATAAGATGTAGATGAAATTTTAGATGTATTCATACCTTGTACTTCTGTCTACCATAATACTTCAATTATGGTACTTCAAATAATCTTTAATTATTTGCAAAATTTCACAATTGTTTGCTCTTATATAATTTTTTTTTAAATTTTACCTAAATGCCTGCGTTAGACCCAAATTTTTTTAAATGCAAATCGCACAGCATTAGTTTGAAGGCATAGCAAAATAGGTTCAGAATTTTGGTTGGGATCGTGGATTGAGATTAAGGCATTATTTATCTCACGAAAATCCTACGGGCTGGTGGAGTAGTGAAAAATGTCTACCCAAACTGGGGCTTGAACCCTAATAAATTGAAGTAAGCAAACAAGCACAACATCTACTGACCATTGCCACCCGCATGGTTTATGTCGACTTAAAATCAAAATCAATGCCAGCTTTGTATGAACCCAAAAAAGTCAAAAGTCAGCAGAAATAAAAAAAGTTGTTTGGCGTTATAATTAACAGATGCTTGGGTAACATCATTGATCGATAATTATTTGCTCAGCGTCCCTTTATTTATGATCATAGAGTTTTGTAAGAAAAATAAGTCTGCGAGGAAGTCAGAAAAATATTTAATTCTGACATTACAAGTAAGAGTAAGTGTCGCAAATATGGCACAGGTTGGTTATATTGAACACTATGATGTTTTATGATTAAAACATACCTACTAGGCACTGAACTAACTGTTCAAATCAAATACATTCAAACCGGCATTGCATCATTGTGTTTTGGAGACAGTAGTTGATTAGTGTTGGAAATGAGTGCATTTTGTTAATTCTATTTAAGAATTTTTGTATCAAAATTCTTGGAAACTAAATAATTATTTTCATTATGTACAAAGTGTTAAATTTTATGTTATCAAGTGTGAAATTAATAATTGGACTGCAAATAATTGAGTGTGTTAAAATTTAAAAAAAGTGAAATTATCATAGTGTTGTGTTATAAACCAGTGGGCCATATTTGAATCATGGTTTAAACAGGTTTTTTGTTTTGTTTTGGTTTAAGGAACTTCATTATGGCTGGCAATGAAAACCAATATTTTATATGTGAATTCTGCATGCCTTACCATCACAAAGTTATTGTTTCAAATGTGTACCACCCTCGTCCATATTTCAACTAAGTGTTCCATATTACCAGCAATTTGTTTTTAAGTTGGGAATTGAAGTTCCTTTAAATTTGTGTTATTAACTTTTTGTTATGTTTTTTTTTCAATAATAGTTTCTTGACTGAAGTAAAAATAAAATGAATTAGACTTAAATGTACAATTTTATTTAAAAAAATGTTATAGGTGGGCCATATTTGGCGCAAATTTTTTTCTTTTGCTCTTATATACATGCATGTGTCGATGAAAAATCGATATAAATGCCAAATCTGCACCATAAAGATAGTTGTTGAATGAAATCTGAATGAATCTATCAATTCAATCTATCTTACAATCATAATTTAAATGCAGTTTATTAGATCCTCCACTCAAAGTAAAGAACTATACATTATATTGATGTGTAAAGTGAACTGCTTAGTTTTTACTTTCCAACTAATTACCATATTTTTCGCTAAATTGTTCACCATCTTTGCAACAAAATTACATTCGCTCCCATTAAAGGATCCATTTGAAAATTTTTCTCATTTGTTTCTTATATTATGTAGTAAAGTCTCGATTGCTTTTTAAATAACAATTTATTTTCTTATCAGTGAATTTAATTTTGAATTTCTTTTTTGTTTCAGGTAAGCCACAACAGAAGCCTTCAAATATGTAATTTAACGAAGCTTCCCAAGCCCTCCCCAGTTTGGCTTTTTTCATGATCAATTGATTGCTTACGCCCTCAGACATTTAAATAAGGTATTCGTTTTATCTCTGAAAATTCTTAGAATAATATTTAAAAAAAATTCAATGGCCTGTATCAACATAATGTCTAAGGACCACCAAAATTAAAGCAGGTTAGACATAATAAACCATTCAATACTTGGAGCATATCCTCATACCTTAATAATCAAAAAAAAATAATAATACAAAAGAAAAGAAAAAAATAATAAAATGAACATACTTAGTTGAAGGTACAGCATATATCCCGTTATAGGTGAAATATACTGAAACATCAATCCACCCAAAAGAAGCCACAGATGCGATTTCAATTTTCATACACGCTGCTTTTTCTCAAGCCCCACAGACATCCTATCCAGAGCACATAAACCACTTCGCGTAGCGTCGTCGCCCACTCACAGTCGAATGCACATAATAAATTGAATTTATGCTAAAGAAATAGGAAATCAAATTTTCTACCCAAGAGATATTATATAAAATATAATGCTCTTATATACATACATATGTATGTATGTATATGAAGGAAGGAAGGGACTTCCTTATGATAGGAAGTGCTACCAATTTTTTTGTGCTCACGTTCACAAAATGAATGCATAGAGAGAGAGAGCATACGGCATATTATTCCATATTCTCTACGGAGGATATTTTAGATAACCCCATGGAGTATGGTGTATAAGTATAAAGCCTGGGCCTGGTCTTGGGCTTCCTCCACGTGCTTCAAAATGTTCTCCTTTTCATAAATTTTATATGCTAAATGCAAACACACACGTGTATATGTGATAAAAATGGTAAATGCTATGTTCCACTGCTGTAGGTACTGCTTTGCGGAGGCAATCGAATCTTAAGGCGAAACGGATGTGGAAATATTTGACAAACGTGGTGGCTAGATTTTGTGTCAAAATTTGGCAGGAAATGTAGACAAATAATATGAGAGGTTTTTGTAGGCAAAGTGAAGTGAAGTGTTTGGGTGTTTGGGAGTTATGAAATGTACAAATGGCTTGAAGAAATATTATATATAATTTTATTATTGGGGTTTGGACCATTTCGTGCATATATTAAATTGATGCTTTCATTCAAAAGGACTGGCTTTAGATTAAAATGTCAAGGGGTACTCGTAATCGGTTGCATTTTTTTTTTTGATATGAAAAGGCAAAATGAAAATAACAAGTGCATTTTCTTACACTTATAGAACTTTAAGTTGGCAGAACTGTTTCCATTGGCCGCCATTTTGTCACATGCCATATGCGATTCATCTTTGGGTTGGTTTGCCATCTCATCATGAATCGACTGACGCCTGAACAAGGCATGCAAATTATGCAGGTTATGCAGCTATGAAGCTCATTTTTGGTTGAGCGGCTACATCAGTAAGTTAAGCTGCCGCATTTGGAGTGTGCTTGTCTTCAAAGAAGGATCAACTATTAACAACTATTGGAAAATTTAGTCCAGAAATTTGTTCATTCAGAAGTTTTTCTCTCTCAATTCTGCGGGGTTGGAATTTAAGACTCGGCGAACTTGTGCGTATTCATCCATACGTTCCACATGCTGTTGAAGAAGCTGCTTTACCCAAATATTTGTCTTAGTCAATGTCTCTGCACTGACAACACAAATTTAATTAGATTGAAACAAGTTTCAAGAAATGATGTCCTTTTCCAGTGATTCTGCATTACGAATCTAGGATAAAAAAAAACAGCTTCGGCTGTTTATCCTTCGATTTATCAATTTTTAGCATATGCTTTCATAGTCCATCAAGCTGACTCGAACATTCCAGATCTAGACCAAGAATCTCTACCATTTAAAGAAAGTGTAATATCTGCCTTTGATTTGTAGTTTGAATTAATAGTGGTTTTAAGTATGGCTGCAAAAAGCCTCTTTTTGGGCCCGGACCTGTAAATGATGAACTTCAATTTTCTTAAGGTTACTTTCTTCAAGTTGCCATTGCCTCAGTTTATATACAACTTAAAAAACTATATGGGTTTATAATTCATATAGTTTTAGAGGCCCAATCTCATCCTAACCTCTCATTCTAATCTGAGTCTGGGAGAGGAGGGTTCTCTACTCCACTTTGTGAGGTTCTAGTATTGTATTTGAAATTAGAGTTTTCAGGTTCTCACAACAATACCTATCTGATTATTATTTTTACTTGCAAGTACCTAAGGCGAGTTATAAATTTGTGCAAACAAAATTAAGATAGCAATCAATATCACAATTACGATGATGGAGAAGTCGCACAAAGTGGTTCTGGAAATTCCGTTCGTCTGCCTTACAACATTTACCAAAAAATTGATTTTCTCGAAAACGGCTCTAACGATTTTGATAAAGCTTTCAGGGTGCTATTTTTTTTTTACAACAATACATCTTTTATTTGGAATTAATTTTTCGGAAGTTGTCCTATAATTTTCAATAAAGTTTTTCATACAAAAAGTTATGAATAAATCAATTTCCATGCCATTTTTAAATTTCCCAAAACTTTTTTTTTGTGATTTTTAAAAAAAATTCTGAAAAAAAGGGTTTTCGAAATATTTTGGAAACGGGTAGATTGAACTTTTTTTTAAATACTTTTCCCAGATAAAAAAAATTAAAAAAATAACTAATTTTCGAAATAAATCTTTTTTTAATGTGATAATTACGCAGCCACTAAGCAATTATTATTATCTACCATAAAGGCAAATTCGTGCGACCCAGTCGTGCATCCTATTTGTTTCTAAAACTAACTGAATTTCATACTCTTTGAAAACCATGTGGAAAGTTAGATTTGGTACTTTACCAGTGCTGTCGTCGTGTACATAAGAGCATCAATAGTAGCAATAGTAGATACATAATATAGACAATAGCAGTTAGCTTGTTTTTCATGTTTACAATAAACAACAAATTTAAATTAGATCTGGGATTCGCTTACATAAAATTTTACAAACCAATTTTGTGTTTTTAAAAGCTGTAGTAGTAGCTTTTGTTTGATTGGAAAAAAGTACAAAATACACCTTTACTTTAAACTTAATTGAATCAGATACAATTAAATTGTATAACTTTAAAATTAAACTCGTATACTTTAAATGTAGCTGGGTGCAGGTACAGTGGACGCTCATAAATTAGAACCACTTTGTTCCTGGGATAATTCATATTTCGGAAATATTCATATTTCTGAACATTTTTTAATTAACAATTAATATTTTTATTTCATAGGTATAATCAGTAAGGTCTGTTTTTTGGTTTAATTAAACTTGATCCAACACTGAACCAAAAAAAGTGGTGAAAACAACAAAATCGCAGGTTAAATTGACGAAAAGAAGGTTAACATAGACCCGACTAATCCGTTTGTTGTCGGGAATAAATCGTTTATTCAATTTGAATATTTGGTAGTAAGCTGTAGTCAGCTGTGAATTTGAAGAAAATTCGGTAAATCCACGAATCTTTTGTAGTAATTTTACGTTTGTTGATTTAAAGAATAATTTTCAAATTGAATAAGAAAATTAGTAAAATATTTCTTCAATTCTACTAATTAATATTATAATATAATATATATATATATAATTTTTTTTTTTAAGTTTTGAGAATAATTTTTTAAGTTTTTAATCTACTTTAAGTATTCAATTAAGCAATTGATTGCCGGACTTTCGACATCATATTTGGTTGTTAAGTCATACATTTTTGTTTATAAATGTCCAAACAAGGACTGAAGCTGCTGGGTATTCAAGATTGAAAATTTATTGAATGTAGCTGTGAAGGAGGTAGAAGACTCTACAAGAACGCCCATCTGTGAAGGAGAAAAATATAAGTGAAATTTAGAATTTTTCAGTTTTAAACAAAGATCATGATGTGCAAGATATGAATGTATTATTTATTTATTAATAACACTATTGAGTGTAATAAAGCCATCAACTACATAAAAGAATTATTTAAGAATGTGAATATAGAAATGTCTCTTACTTTCGGTTATAAAGTTTTTAGTATGTCCTTTGAAAAAAAAAACTATCAAATTTTAAAAGCAGACTGCTGGCATTTGGGAAGGGATGTTGAAAATCGATATCGATCTGAGAAATTATATAAGAAAACGTATAATTCGCTTAAATAATTATTATATAGTAATTAAGTATTTCACTTACCAATTTGAATATCAAAGGTTTCTTGTATTGCTGCCATTTTTTTTTAAACTTCCTCTGTGGACCCAGCTTTGACCATCTCCGCAAGTTTTGCATTTTTTGAAGCTGCCCATAGTTGTTCCATTTCAGCCCAAGAACGATATAAAACAATGTAATGGAAATTTAAAATATATGTGTTGAAATTGATAGCAAGGAATTTAATTATTATCGCCAATTTTTTGTTTGGCAAGGACAAAAAAAGCAATAAAACAAGTTACAAAAAAAGAAAAAGTTTATAACTCACCGGAAATACTATATCAACAGCAAAGTGGCACCAAAAACAGCACACGAAACACAAATGTATAGCTTTTTACACACTTTAATTGAGGTCTTTAAAAATGTTTCCTCTTTTATTTAATTTTAGTTGAACTGAATGCAAATTTTACTTTTTTGTTACTTTAAGATCACTTTTTATTTTTTCGCTCCGGTACGGCTCAAGCTCAATGGATAGATCAATAGTAACATTTTTGTCGCATTTTTGATTTAACTTACGCGCAAACAAGAAAAAGGACACACAAACTTTGATAAAATGACAAAATTATTCAAATCGAAGAATGTTCGTTATTGTTGCAGAATACCTAAGACTGTTAACAAAAAATCTTCAAACTGAATAAATTTTTCGTTGATTATGAACTTTGGTTCGCATTCCAGTTTAAAACTGACGTGCAGCAAAACAAGAAAGAAACACACTTTGATAATAATTTGACGAAATTTATTCAAATCGAAAAATGTTTCGTTGTTATAGTAGAATGCTTAAAGGGATCGCAAAAATTTTCATAATGAATATTTTTCTGAAAGTTTAACGAAAGAATTTTACTTTTGAATAAAAAGAATTAGTTAATTTGAATATTTTCTTAGTAAATAAGAAACAAAGTGTTTGTTGATTTAACGAACATTCTAGAATTACAAATTATTAGACCTAAAATAACATTTAACGAAGCATTACCTAAATTGATGAATGTATTGTGGATTTGAATATAATTTTAAACGAAAAATCATTAAATTTCTTATTTGTTTCGTCAATTCAACTGTTGTTTCTTCAATTGAAATGCTAACTAAATAAATTATTCGCTTTGAATAAATTTTCTTATTTTTGTAAATCAGTTCGTTTATTTGAATAAAATCTTTATAAAAAATCATCAATTTCGTAATATACTTTAGTTAAAATGTTACGAAATCATTTAGTTGATTTTACCTCTAATATTTGGTTCAGTGAACGATATCGTTACGGAGGGCCAAAAGATTGGTCATGTGCGTAGTGGAAGACAGCTACTCTTTTTGCACCATTCGATTAAAATATAGGCGTTTTCAATGAATGTAGAATCCGAAATAACTGGTATGACATCGAAAACATCAGCTTAATCGCAAAATAAACATAAATATAAAGATTTCACTTAATGGGGAAAACACAAAGATACCCCGTTACGCTAATATACTTTAACTGACATCTTTCATAAACAAAATAATAACTGTTTAAAAACCTCATTTGAATACACCCAATTTTAAATAAAACGCAAAATATGTACTTAAGTATTTCAACTTTTTCTTTGCTTCTATTGCCACGTACGTAACGTTACGTTTTTTTACGTTTGTCAAAACAAAGTTTGAATGACAAATTCGTTTTGTGATTGCTTTCCGCTTTACCTACAAAGTCAAGAAAAAGAAAAATCGCTTAAAAATTAGAACCTCATGTTCTAGTTTTAGAGCATTCAATGCATTTAAAACTCAGCTTTGAATTTCTGGAAGATTCAAATTGATAAAAGTTCTAACTTGTGAGCGTCCACTGTAGCATGTCATATAGTGAAACTCAAATAAAATATTTGTAAAAATAACATTTTAATAGCATCACTGCTCCTATAGTATCTTATATTTATTCATTAAGTTAGCTAACATCTCAAACTATATGCATCTATTAAATCTGAGTAGTTTATTCATTTAACAAAAAAAATGTGACTCGCAACGATGAACGTTGTTTAACTTCAAACTGATCTTGACGTCAATTAGCCAAGCCATATCACGTTTCAAAGCTCGTAGTGCTAATTACACAACATGGATACTATTTAAATAATTTAAATTTAAACTCTCAATTCTACGAACAAAAACTACACCGACCGACGACAGAAGAAAAATATGGTTCACCTAATTATTATCATCAAAAGTCTCTCAAGACTCTGACTCGAAAAGAAATGTCAAAACCCAATGCTCCTTGACAATGGTGCACTTTGAAGTTCTATAATTCATGTGACCTAAATTTAATCGAATGCATCATTCAAAACTCTTCTGGGAAATTTCAAAGACTGTGAACCTTTTATTAGCCTTTTTAATATTCATCCTCATCAATTGTTAAGGGGACTAGAAAAGAACTATACTATTCTCATGAAAGTTATCTTTTATCTTTTAAAATTGAACTTCCCTGAAGTCGAAGTGTCTGTTTCGATTCGTATCTATCACCCCTCTCCCGCCCCCAGAACCCTTTTTTCTTCAAACTATAAATGCACTGCACATGCTAAGGGTTAACATTCCGATTGCATGACACTTTAGATAAATTAATCGTTCATCGGCGAATAAAAGCAACACGAAAAGGACAAAAATGAAAAAAAAAAAAACAATAAAAAACGAAGAAAGGAAAAGTATACATTTTATTTAAAAAAAAAGGGAACAAATTGCTTCGCTGATTTGAGTGCACGCACCCGCTGCGCTGCGCTACTCTGCTCTGCTTTGCTCCTCCATGAATGGTGGCTTCAACTGCGATCTGCGACAACCGACAAGCCAAAGCCAAACACCAAGGGAGCAGTCTGGCACTGGCATTAGCACCAGCAGAGCAGCAGCATAGTCTGACATAATTTTTTTTTTTTTTAAACATCATCTATCTAGATACATTTTAGCACTCGCATGAGTGAATTACATACAATTTATTCTAGCTGTTGCACTTTTTGTTGTTGCTGTTGTTGTTGTTGCTTGTTCCTGTCAGTCTGTGTAGTTTGCAGTTGAACGCCTCGACGACAACGAATGAGCACATACAGCTGATGCGATAGAGTAAACCTATGGATGCACTCGTGGGGACATAATGAAAATGATGGCCTAGATACACTCCTCCTTTGGACCGCAGACAGTTCGTTTGTTGATTCAGATTCTAGAACAAATATTTCGTGATTATCAAGAAGTGTTGTATCGCTGCTCTCAGCGCAGCGGTCCATCTGTCCCACCGTGCGTCGTTGCGTCCCGATTGTTGTTGTTAATCGAATGATTTTACAGCAATCAAGATGGGAATTGCGAAAAATTATGATTCAAAAGATCACGTCCGTCGTTACGTCTGCGACGACATCGTGCGTCGCCGTGCGTCCGTCGCGCCGCGTCGCGTCATCGGAGATATCGTTCAAACATTTTTAGAATTTCTATCTTGAAAGATCCCACGAGGGGAAGCGAAATCTATTATATGGTATTTTATAGTTGCATCTATTTTGTATCTTATGGATGAAGTGGATTGTAATTGAAATGACTTTGGGGCCGGGTGGTTGCTACTGTTGAGATGTTTCTGTGTTTGAATGTTGTCTGTGTGGGTGTCTAGACTTGCTAGACGATAAATGAGATGACACGTTTTTTCTAAGTTGACATGATTTTTCTCTTCCATTTTTTTTTTCTTTTTATAAAGCCACCAGGTAAGAAATGCACTTCACAGATACAATGTTCAAGACAAATGGGAGCTCATGGCTTTATCGGACGATAGTTTTTGAATTGGTGATGTGATTTATTATTTAACCAATGGAGATTGGTTGTATTTTTAAGTGCGCGTGGGTCTTGGGTATTTATTAGGTTGATTTAAGAAAGATCTTTAAATCTCCCCGGGAATCTTAAACAGGCTATGTTGGTTTTGGGAAGAAAGCAATAGGTAATGAGGTGAAAGACTTGATTATTTTTTTTTTCTTTTTGAGGTCAGAGGAAAAAATTAATATGAAAGGCTTTCACCTGTGGAGACAAATATTAAGATTCAATAAATTTTACATTTGATGATGATTTGTGGTGAAAATGAAAAATTATGGTTATTCTTTTATGGAAGATACAAATATTTTTATAGATTAAATCTATTAATGTGTCCTGCTTAGAATTGAGTGTGGGCCTTGGAAGCCATTGGGATTTTTATTATGACTCCCATTGGATCGATGGACACATACTTTCACACTGCAAACATTTAAAATATAAACATAATCGAGAGCTACAGTACATTTTCAACAAATTGTTGGATACCCTATTCCATAAAAAAATTCTTCTTAGCAGACTGGAAAAATGTAATAATATTAATTTTGTGTGGCCGATGTTCAATAACCTGTCGCAATAAAAAAAGGCGTGTGCCACGCCCAAAGTTGAGACTTTTTATTGCCAGGGCAATTAGTATGAGCTCAGTGACTTTCAATTTTAAGCTTGCAGCTCGATTTGAACAAAACAAGACAAAACTTTAATTTAAAAAAAAATAGATTTTGAATGAAAATAGAGATTATGGGGTGTATTTAATAAATTCTTAAACCACAACCTGCTACGCAACCAAGGAATACAAACCGAAGTATACATCTTTTTACTTCAAAACTGCGACCGATAGTTAAAAAACATCAAAAAATTAATGCATATTAAGACTTTACGGTAACGCCCCTTAAAAGTAGGCGTGTTCTAAAAATTTGTAAACACAAATTTAAAGCACTAACTGAGTTTTGATCGTTAGTTAATTTTTAGGCATATGTGTAAAATTACATCTGAATGGGGTAGTTTTTTAACGACCATACCTGGATAAAGTTATTTTGTAAAAATCACGCCCTTCAAAGTGGGCGTATTGAAAACATTTACGGAAAAAAAAACATAGAGATATATTTTTCAAATAACGAACGGACAAAATGTTAAAATTGAATATTGGTACCTTACATTTTGTAAACTACGTTTTTCGTTATTTCATGAAAAATTAGCCACGCCCAAAAATCATTTCTTTTCATACACAAGCTTCGTAGTTTCAACACAAAAATTTGGGCTTGTGGATTCATTATAAATACCTACCGTTTATTTGCAAAAACAATTTGTTTATTAATTTCTAATCAAAAGTGAGCGTCAGCCACACTCTTATGCAAGCATAGTTATTTCATAAAAATAATATTGATGGTTTTTTATAAAAAGTAGGCGTCAGCCACACCTCAACTGAAATATTTTTATTTAGTTGGAAGAATATTCACCTAAAACTTGCGTGTGCAAAATTTTACCCTTGAACCAAATATTGTTTTTAAGCTTTTACTTCTATACTTTACACTTAGGATTATATTTCATTTTTCATTTTATATAATTTTTCGGAATTTCGATTTCGGGATCAAATTCAGGACTTTGGGTTTTCGGGTTTCCGGGTTTTCCGGATTCAGAATTTCGGGATTGTCTCCGTCTTCCCAAAAAAAGTGGGTCCGACAATTGTGTCTGTCTGTTAATCCGGATGTCTGTATGTCTGTATAGTTAGCTTCAGCCTAAACGGCTGGACCGATCTACTTCTAACTTAATACATAGGTACATAGTATTATTACGGCGTCCTTTAGAGAGGTTTTTGGAATTAGCACGTTAGCTATAAAACTTACGGTACATGCCATATGATTTTTAATGAAAAATGCATTTTTCTCAAAAACGGCTCCTACGAATTTGATACAACTTTTTGAATTGCGTTTTTTGTGTAAATGTTATGTTTTGGTTAAAACTGATTTTCTGGAAAAGTCTAAAAAGGTACCCCCATAGGACCGGTTTTTTCAAATCACTTGACGGATTTCAATACAAATTTTAATGTGAGAGCCCTTTTACAAAAAAAATTATATTAATTCTTAAATTTTTCAAAAAAAAAAGAAGTTTTTTTTTGGGTTTTTCCAAAAGCTTTTTTTTAAATTTTTAATTTTTCCAAAAACGATTTTTTCAAAAATTTTAAAATTTCTGTTTTCTTATACAAACTTCAAATGTTGGCGTTCTCAAAAAAAAACGTATGTTTTCGAGAAATTTGAAAAAAACAGCTCCAACGATTTTGAATGCAAAAAAATCAAAGGCTTTAACTTCATTTGTATTAAAAATAAAATGCACGATTGGGTCGCACAAATTTGCTCCAATTTGTGACAGTGGTCTGGGGCTTGAAATTTTGATAAAAAAAAAATTTTTCAAAATTCCTTAAAAAAAAAAAACTTAAACTAATTTGAGCTGCAAAATGTACGCTATTTTGTTTCTTGAATACAATTGAATTTATGAGAATTAATTTATAAAAATCTGTGAAGCGGTTTTTGAGAAAAAAAGTTTTTTTTGAAAAACTTTCTGAAAAAAAAATTTAAAAAAAAAATTCAAAAACGCCTGTTTCATCTTCGCTATCATCGTTATGTCATGTTTGATTCTTATCTCTAAACTTATTTTTTCGACGAATGCATAACTTGCCTTATAGAACCCATAATAGCTCGTAAAAAGGGCGTTTGCCAAGCCCCAAAAATTTTATTTTTTTTATTTGCCAAAACAAAACTATTACTATGAATTTAGTGACATAATATTTTTGGCTTACAGCTCGAGTCCTAAACATAATTTGAATTTTCAAAAACTAAATTTTGAATGCAAATGGTGATTGTGGATGTATCTTAACAATTCTTGAATCCTACTATTCTGCGTAGCCGCTGACAACATACACAAATGATTCGCTTTCTTACTTCAAAACTGCAAGCGATATTTTATAAACCTTAGAACATTAATGAAGACTTGACTTTTAACCCCTTAAAAGTGGGCGTGTCTTAAAACTATGTTTAAAAATATCAAGCACTAACTGAGCTTTAAGTAAGTAAGTGTAAGTCATTTTGTAAGCATATGCGCAAGACCACAGCTGAATCGACTCGTATTTTATATATGATTAAATTTACTTCATATAAATCACTCCCTAAAAAGTGGGCGACTTTAAACAAAAAGTTTTTTAAGAAATATTTTGTATATAACGAACGAAAAAAATGGTTTAAATTGAATAGTGGTACATGTACCTTTAATTTTTGAAATCACGTATTTCTGTTCTTTTATGAAAAGTGGGCGTAAGCAACACCCGAAATTAAATTTAAAAAAAATTCTGTTTTGATTGACAAAATCAAAGAATTCCACATAATTTTATGTTTTTCATGAACCTATATTTTTCCACAACAAGAAAGCAATAATTTATCTTTTAAATTATTTGGGTTAATTCACGTCTTCAGAAATGCAGCCCAGCTGAAGACAGCGGCCTCTATAGATGTTCCAATACCTACTCATAAAAACTAGAGTAAAACATATGCAAGCTCTTAAAAAATATATAAAACAAAAAGACTCCATTTCAAAACTTAAATGGTGGAAATTGGAGTTTGAATTCCATTAAACCAAAAGTTTTTGGAAATCCTCGGTGTAAAATCGCGCATACGGCCGGTGTTCACATGCATAATTCCTTGTCCCCGCATTCTTTTGAAGTAAGTTTCTAAATTGAACTGAAATTGAACAAAATTTGTTTGAAATAAAATCCTTTTTGTCAACATTCATATCTATCCTTTGTTAAAATTTCTCACAAAAGACTTTTTAAAAATCTTCAATGTAATTTTTGAGAACACTTAAAATAATAGCTTTGTATAACATTTTCCAAAGTTACTGTACCTAAGCATTTCAACTTCCACATAATGCGTTCCCGGGTTGTCTCATAAATAACCAAATTCACTCACTCCTTCCCAGCCAGTTATGCCGGATAAACATTGCCAACACAATTAAATGTTGAATCAACACTTTTTCGAAAACAATTTTTCTAAATTTCTTTTAAAAAAAAGTTTGAAAACAATTTCTTCATCTTCTCACAATGAACGCCACCATCGCATCGCACATCGCAAATCGCACCAGGACCTATTAAACTTTCCTGTTGCGTTAGCGACTCATTTTCAAAGGAACGTTAACAACAAAAATATTTCAAAAATATAGCTGTATCATTAAAAAATAAAAAACAACAACAACAACAACAAAGTAATGGTAAAAAAATAAAAAAAAATACAAAAATTATATAAAACAAATCTGAAAACTCGTAAAGTAAACTCTGGAAGAATTCGGAAACCGTTTGCAGAAAGTTAGTTATTTAAGTTTGAATTGTTTTGCGTTATTACGGATGGCAAGCTTGTGCTTCGGCTGTTTCTGCTATGTTGCCTGGTGGGACTTTTGGGTTCGTTTCGTTGTTGTTTGGTGCGCCGCGCCGCCGACGATGACGATGAATTCGGTGTCTTTGTTGCTGTTTTTGTAAGTTTCAGTTTCTTGGTTTTCAGTGTTGTAAAGGAGTTGATGTGATGTTGTGTTGTGCTTTGGCGTGGGATGGCTGACGACTACAACAAAAACAACAACAACAATAAGAACAGCAACAACAACTACGAGGACGATTGCAAGAATTGCCGGAAGTTCAAAAAGTTTTTGAAGTATGCCCTCGCTTCTTGCTGCTGCTGCTGCTAGTTCTGCTGTTGCAAACAGGCGTAACTTTTCTTCTTTCTTTTTTTTTTTTTGATGAAGGATACGTAGTCGTAACACATTTTTGTATGCGAGAGAATTTGGGAATTTTCTTTCGTTCCTTGTTGTATACAATTGTGTTTTGCAAAAGTTTTGTCATTCCAAACTCTCTCACAATAATTTTGAAGCAATGGAATTAGGTCGTTTGTGTTGCCTCCTCTTGGATGTTCTTCTTATACTATATACCTAGTGCGGGGCTTTTGATATACCTTCTCATAAATTGTTTCAACCTTTTTTTATTGGCTTACTTTTTGGAATGTTGAATAAAGTAGTTTGTGAGATATGAATAAAGCGGGTAATTTTGTTGTTTGTGTAAAATGATGAATCAATTACATGAACAAAGTTGTTTTATCCTTATTTCGTGATGTGGAAGAATTTGAGATGAAGGATGTGCTCGAGATGCCAAATCTTTTTTTTTTTTTTTTTTGGGAATGCATGGTCCAGTCCGGTGGTATATAATTAACCGGTTAAGATTTATTTATTTCGGAAGAATGTTTGTCCTCAACTGTAGTCAAACACCTCATCTGGTACTGTTATGCCATGTTCATTTGAATTCCAAGAATCGTGGACGAGAATTTTCTGACCAATCGATGGCTTCGAGGCTGGTTCATCCGAAATCTTAATTATGCTGGTCTTTGGTGTAACAAATGTGTGAAGGTGACTTGACTCAAAACTGGTACAAATCACGCTTATAAAACGGACTAGAAACTGATTCGGCATTTAGAGCCTTAAGTCCACTTTGAAAAATCGGAACACCCTACTTAAAAAAAATTCCGTTATTCCCCGAATCACTTCTCTATATTTCGGTGATCAGTAAACATGTCTTGAAGGGTTCACTTTTTCAAAGAACTCGTCAAAGCCTTTACAAAAAATTTTGAAGGTTTTTTGGAGAAAGACGAGAGACATAGAGCTGATCACTTTTCTTGATACGACGAAACCGGGTTAAGCTATGCCATCAATAAAAAGTTCCCCTTTTGTCGAAATCAATGAAAGGGATATCAGAGGCTCCAACTGGAGAGCATATAACTTGCCCGATTCGCGGAATATGGTCTTTGGAGTCAGCTTCAACTGACCCAAAAATTAACAATCTGCTTAAAAGGCATATCACTCGCAGTTTTGAACTTTCTGTTTCCGTATCCCAAACAACCACAAATGCAAGCAACTCCCAGTCCTGAACTAATCAATCAAAGAGTTGACATATATGAGCCCTCTAGGAAGCAAATACCTCTCCACCCTCCTAGGAGTGTGATTCTGTGTGATTCTTTCAGGAAACTTTGTTTCTTAATTGACTAGTAAACTGAGCAAAGCCTTTTTTAGAATCAAATGCACGCGTAGACTTTTCTAGGGAATCGCCCAACACGGAACGATTTAACCCAACTAACTGCCAACCAAAACCTGTATACCCATTTCAGCATAGTGAGTCAGTGCGTTTATTTACTTCCGAAACCCGAGGACCATACAACACCTCGAGCTGATATGGACTATGATTAACGAGGGAGCCTTAACTCAAATTAAATACTAAACAATTCCGGTCTTGGATTAACCAACTAGCCTACTGCTTAGGTTACATACCATCTGGAGTGCTCCAATCGTCGATTCCAATGACCGAATGGGGAAAATTCCTATCTTACACCATACCCTTTACCGGTAGTATCTTCGAGAGCAAATAAGTGAGCCCTCGAGTTTTGACCCATAATCCGCCATTTGTACTTGCCATTTAGCCGACTTAGCTTCTATTTCTTAGCTTGTTTTTCCAAAAAATAAACGTTTCAGCTGCGCTTAAATCTTATCTTCACATTACCCGGGCTCCTTGAATCATACCCAACCCAACAAAAAAGTTGAGGAATCCTTTTAAACAAAAGAGGGCAGTGAACAAGAAATCGACTGTACACGATGTAATCTTTGAGTTCCCGGAAAACTTCTTCTAAGTCATATTTTTCAAGAGGAACTGTAATACGAGGGGAGACGTTCAAAATCCCGAATGATCAAAAGCATATCCCTAGTGCCACCCAAAGGTATTGCTAATTAATAAAACTGTTGACGCAGGTGCCTGCCAGACGACTGGACATACCCCCTTAGTGGAGCAACGAAGATGCGTGAGCGGGTGTGAACCCGAAAAAAAGGGTTAACATTTCTAGATTCCGCGATGCGGTCCACCCAAGTACTGCTGATTAAGAAAACTGTTGATACAGGCGCCTGCCAGACGTAATTCAAGTAAACAATTATTTGATTTTTCAGTATTAATTGCTTTTCGGGATTTTAATTTTTCCAGACTCTGAATTTTTCGGATTTTCAATTTTCCGCATTTTGATCGTTCATGATTTTACGGGATTTTGGTTTTCGAAATTTTAGACCAGACCCTACGCGCTGAACAATATTGATTTAGTGATTCAGCAAGTCTTAGCTCGTTTGACTTTGGAGTAGGTGTTGTTCATTTTTAAAGATCTTCAATTTTTGGTTATTTCCTTAGTGTCTCGGGATATCCGCTAGTCTCGTATTCTAGACTGCCTTGACAGAGTTTAGGACTCATTTTCAATAAATAAGTTTTTTAGTACAGCCTTTTAATGGAAGGATTTAAATTAGCAACAATATTTTGTCGCCTAGAAAATACAATTAGACAATTGTCAACAATAGCTGTTGACAAAATTATTTCGGATGGAAACCCTCTTCCCTTCCCCCTCGAAGTCTGAAAACCTTATTTTATTAAAAATGCTCCCCAAATTGCTTCTTTAAACTCTTCAAACTGAATTGGTGTCCTTTAAAGAGTTTTTTTTAAACTAAATTTCCGCAGCCTAATTTACTATCCCCTCTCTGACTAATCCAGTTCGAAGCTAAACAAAATTATATCCAACAGAAGACTCCTCTGCACCGGAAAGACGCTTGTGTATATATTTTTATAATATAATCAAACCCCAACATATTTTAATAATATCTAACCTCAAAAAAAAAAACCAAATTATTTCTCCATCACTGAATATTAAAGGTTAGGTTATCCAGCAGCAAAAAAAAAGTAGAAGGTGTTTGTTTTGAATTATTTTTCGTTTCTTTGCTTAAAATAAAAAAAAAAACTTTTTCCATGAATATAAAACCCCCATCATGATGATCAAAACATTACGAGAAACCGATTTGCTTCCCTAATCATTTATATGCAAATGTTGAAGGGCCTAATGTAATAACTGTTAACTAAACCACTTTTCTGCGTAATACCGGATCCGATAAAACCACAAAAATGAAAGAAAAAAGACCAACACTAATGGCCATTATCCTTTGAAAGCTTTCTATATTACTGCTCCTGCTGCTGTTTCTACTGCTGCTGCTTCCCAAATAACAATCTCCTTAAAAAAAAAAACAATCACACCCGACAAACGGCTCTTTTTCTACCTAATAACAGTTAGAAGAAACACTGGAAAGGATAAAGTATGATGATAAGGGAAGTAGGAGCTGCACCTCCCCTCAAAAAAAAAACCAAGAGGAAAAATCGAAATACCATCTTCTAAAGTCATGTCCATATTCCGCATTCTGACATTCTATTCACCAAAAAATAAAAATAAAAGAATAGAAAGAAAAAAGGACTTACGTCACACAACACACACACACACAACCATGAAGATAAATAAAACAGAGAAGGGACATCCTCTTACAGAGTTTTATCCATCCTGTTATCCAAAACGATGGCAACGATGACTTTATCGATGATGATGCAAAGCCAAAAATCGATACATCCTCTATAACAAAGGACTAGAGTATCAAAAATTACAACCAACACACATACACACAAAATAAAAAAAAAAAAAAAACAGGAAGAAAAAGTAAGAAGAACTATCATCTCTTTTTTTATTTTTTAGTAGCTGCACTCCACTCTTGGACTCGCTCTCCCTCTCGAGTATTGTAGTTTCCCAGGACTCCACTTTTTGGTACACTTCTTTATTGTTTTATGTTGTTGGCCAGTCGTAGTATATATTGCATTGCTAATTTCCGAGAACCCCACTGGGTCAGGAAAAATGGATATACCTTTGCCCATCCGGAATGGTATAATATCTTTCTCTCTCTCAAAAAAAAAAAAACTTCCAAAAAGTCAAAAATGAAAAAGATTGTTTGTGGCATTATTCAAGGATCGCAACTGGGTCAGCATCAGTAGCAGTCAGTGGCAGAGCTGAAGAGAAGGGGTGCCAAAGCTGTTTGGGTCTTCCCAAAGATATAACTTTTGTCAGAGTCCTTCTCCCAGAAAATATGCTTATCTATGCAACTATACATTTTCTTGTAAACATACACACACCACGGAGTGATTCTCATTTATATTTAGTTTTAGCTGCAACATATAGATGGCGCTTTGACTTCAACTTCTTAAAGAATAGTCTTTGTGTGCGATATGGTGGTTGGGTTTTTGGTATTTGGGCCTTCTGCGCTCGGTGATGGCTGGATGTGGCCTTGCAAAGTGAAAATATTTAAGTCTTAGATTTTGAAAACTAGTCGACTCGTTGTCGGTCGTATACTGCATGCATATACCTTCGAGTGTAAATATGTATTCGTTCGAAAATGAGACGACCTAAATATAAATGTATAGAAAGAGAGAACTAAATTCATTTATAAAATTTAAATTGTTGCACACTTCCTTTTGTTGAAATGGCATTGAGTTTGACAGAAGGATATAGGTACGGCGGCTATATTCGTATAATATTGAAGAAGGAGCAGAAGGACGAGAATAGAAAACTTAGTTTTAAAGTTAAAGGAAAGTTTTTCATTCAACATTTCGAGAATCTTATGTGGCTTTTTGAAACTCTGGCTTTGAGTTTCTGTTTCTGTACGACGCGACGACGAGCATCTGAGGCGAACAAGCAGGGGGTTTTTCCTTGGTGGAGAGGCAAAACATGGTTGCAAAACAAAAAAAAAAGAGTTGAAAGAGAATGTTTTCATTGCAAATGAGGAGGACGATTTTACTAATGGAAGTAGAAAATGTTATTTTCGTAAAGCTAATTAATTTCTTAAATTATATGGAAGTGTGTATTGTGTGTGTGTTCGTTTTGAAATTTGGAAAGCTTCTTACCCCAAAGAATAATGGAATTATAGTGAAAACTTATGTAAATGTGTGTGTATGTGTTTGTTTAATAAAGTGTGGTGATGAAACAATATACATTATTTTGAGTGAATGTATGAATGGGAATTAAATTTATACCTGATATCTTTGTATAGTTTGGTTAAGTGGAAATTTGGAGCGGTGCCAAATTAATAAGATGGAATTTATTCACACTCCGCCATGGAATTTAACTGCGAATTGGTGAATTAGATTTTTTATTTCATTTGAAACATTGTAATGGTAGCATTCAGGAAAGAGAGTTTGTCGAATTGAAAAAGGATGCGTAGGAAACAACGCTTTGTGGTTCATTATCCTTCCCTTAACTTATCGATGAGAAAACCCTTTAAGGATTGAATTGTTTCAAGAGAATTTACTTAATCTTTGGATTTTGCAAACTTTAATGTTATCATTAAAATTTACTGTGTTGATCAAGTTATTATTCTGGGAACTTTTAATTTAGGGTTGTCTAAGTTTTGACATGGTTTTATTTAAGAACGGGTAACCTTTAAAGTTTAATCTCTCATATAGTGTAAGTAGAGTCTCGTGTGTCAATTAGGAATATCCTGAAGCGTTTTTAACTATGATAAGGTATTTCCCTAGGAATATTTGCGGTCTTAAAGTTGTAGTTTATTTTGAAAAAGAGAATGTTGACAAAGTTAAATTGTTCTCAGGAGAGAAAAAGAAATCCAATACTGTATGGCGTATGAGTGTTATAACTTGCGATTATAGGTACTATAAGGCAAGTTATGGATTTGTGGAAAAAACATTTTGAGATAACAATGACACATTACGAAAAAGGGAGTCTGGAAAAGCCGTCCGTCTGTCTGTCTGTTCGCACCTCTAGCGCGGATGGGTCGATTTGTTTCAAATTTGGTATTAAGTATTTATTTGGCCTACAATCGTAAAGAAGAAAGTTAATTTTCTCAAAAACTGCTACAAAATTTTTGATAAAACTTTCAGAACTCAATTTTTTTTAGAATAATCTATCTTTTGGTTTGAAAAGATTTTTTGGAATTTGTCTTATAACGGTATGAAGGTACCTCTCATAGAACCGGAATTTTCAAATTAAAATTTCTCGTAAACTATATATGTACATCTGATTTCAAGAAAATTTTGAACACAGGAAGTCATTTATAACTTCATTGATATAAAATTTCAAAATTCTTATTAACTTTTTTGTTTGATTTTTGAAAATTTTTTTTTATTGGTTTTCAAAATATATTTTGGAAAGAGGCGGATTGAATTTTTTTTACTTTTTTCCCAGATAAAAGTACAGATTTTCTCAAAATGACTTGCTCAACAAAATTTTCAAATAGGTACTTTTTCGAAAAGTTTTTCAAAAAAAATAAAGTGCACGACTGGGTCGTACGAACTTGCTCTAATGTGTTTAAATGGTCTTGGGGCTTGAGATTTTGGAAAAAAAGCATTGAAAAAATCATATGAAATTTTATAAATCACTTAAAAATCAATACCTGAAACGCTTTTTGGAGAAAATGAAGTAAACCACCAGGTTTCTTTTACGTTTTTGAATTTTTACGAAATTTTTTTTCAAAATCGTTCGACCAGTTTTTTCAAAAAAAACGGTTTTTTTTTAAACGTTTCGAAAAAATATTCAGCCCTTTGTAGTTTTTATAAAAAAAATTAAATTTAAAAAAAATCATGCAACTATTTTTGTAAAAGCCAAAACTCAAAAAATCTTTTTTGAAAAATTTAAGAATTAATAGATATTATTCGTCAAAAAAAATGCTTCTACATTCAAAAATTCATCGAAATCCGTTAAGTCGCTTACGAGAAAATCTGGTTTCAAAACACCGGTCCCATGGGAGGAACCGTTATAAGACTTTTCTGGAAAATCTTTTCCAACCAAAACATAAAGTTTACACGAAAAATACCATTCAGAAAGTATTGTCAAAATCCTAGGAGCTGTTTTTGAGAAAAATTAATTTTTCATAAGTAATCGTATGGCAGGTACCCTTTCCTTCTGTAGGACGTCATAAAAATACTGTGTTCCAAGTTTAAAGCCAGTCGGTCGAGCCGTTTAGGCTGTAGGTCTAGGTATACAGAAAGACATACGGACAGACAGACAGAATTGTCTGACCCAATTGTTTTCGCCTTCATCGTAATGTAATATTTGATTGTTAGAATTTTTTTTAGAACTAAGTTGCTTTATAGCACCTAAAGGGTGTTTTTTTTAAGACGTGTGGTTTTCAAACTGGCAATACTGTTTTCGGAGTTGGTCTTTTTGACAGCTATCACTTGATTTATGCTCAGTTTGGTTTGCCATTTCGGCCACTTGCCGAAATCATTTTTAAAACATAATGAAAAACCCTTATCTTTATATTAAAGCTAATTTTTTTGCCTTGAAACTAAATTATATGCGTTTTATTTTTTCTAGAAAACCACAAAAAAAAACACCCTTTATAATCGCAAGGAAAAAGATATTGCACAGGACAAATTGGCAATGAAATCATAATTTAATTACATTTTTCGATCCTCAAAGCTAGAAAAATCGGTTACTAGGATATACATATATTTGGGTTGCTGGAAAAAAAACAGCTTTTTTAAAATTTAATTTTGACTTGAGTTCATGTTTTCATATTCCAATTTGTTTGTTTTTTTTTTTTTTTTCATTAAAAGAAACTATGTCAAAAAGCTTATAATAAACAATATGTTCATTTCTTCAATGACATCATTAATCTCTTCCGTTAGATGTGCACATTATACTGTTGTTTTTGTTGTTGTATGTTTTATGTGAATTGCCAAACATATCATATTTCCAAAAACATCTTTTGTCTGTCTGTTTGTTAATGTGCGTGACATGCTGACATCAATTCAAATACTCGATTACTAGGCTGAAGTCATATTAATAAATTTTATACTCAACACAAGGTTACACTAATTACTGCAGGATGTAGATACCATGTAAAGGATCAAATATAATAAAAACAAATTCAATTCAAACTTAGTTGTCTAAGCAATCAGAGGAAGCCTGATGTTGATTGTGATTAATACGACAGCTTGTATCAGCTAAAATTATGGAAACATTTCCTTGACACTAATTGCTAATCCTTGTTGTTTGTTTCCTTGAATCCTGGCGAACTAAACTTGCTTTAAATACCTCAACTAATATATCTAATACGTCATTTCCTAAAATTATATCTTACATCTGTTTGAAGTAAATATGTTCAACAAAAAAAAAACCCCCAATCCTTTAGCTACAGTGTGGTAATCAAATCCGTCCGACCTTGACCTCACTGAAAGTTTTTCGTATAAAATTGCCTTTATCCGGCTATGACAGGGTCGAGTTCAAAAATAAATGCAATCATCTGATAAAGACATCCGTCAAGTGTTTCCAACAATTTTAATTGAAAACACTTCTCAGAATAATGAGCCACAAAGGTCAAAACGGTTGGTGGTGGTGGCTGGAAACAATTAAATTGGGTCGCATGAAAAAAAAACTCCTCCAACACATCATGCCTAATAAATTTGACATATTAATTCGAAACAGAGAGCAGTGAGTGAGTGGGGCAAATCATACATGAACAACAAACAAACAAACAAAAAAGATTTTATTTTGAAATCCAATCCCACACAAATGTTTTGCTTACCAAGAGGTTGTCGGGTCGGTGTATGTCGGTGATCTGTCAAACAATGAAATGTCATTTTTCACACATCCAACTCCTCCTCCTCAACGTTGCGTTCATTGTATCGGGACAGGGATTTAGCTAGAGAGAAGAAAGGAACGTACCCGCACAGAACTAATCCGATTGCGTTCCAAAACAATTTACGAAAATTTAATCAAACAGATTCATTCTTCCAGAGGGCTGAATAGCTGAATAGATACATAGATGAACAATTGTGACAATGATGATGATAATGACACTGCGGACGGGTGTGTTTTTGGTGTTTTTTATAGCGTTTTTGGTGTCTCGATTGCGGTGTTGTTTTTTTTTTTTTTTATCATGATCACAGCAATATATACAATCACAATCATGTGAACGACGAGGGCGACGATAATAATAGACAGATATTGCTTCGGCACGGGACCACAATTCAATTGAAATTTTCAAAACTCTTTCTTTGCTTGAATGGAAGAAATCACACTTCTTCGAAGGAGGAGGAGGCACAGAGCGGAGGTTCTGGCACAGGAACAATAAAGAAAGAATTCAGAGCAATCAAGGCGTACAACAATTGAGGAGGCCCTTAAGGCAGTGATTGACGTCTTTTCGCACCACATTGACACAGTTGGAACAGTCAGTCGAATTGGTAGATGAAGATATGAGGAATTTCTTTGATGTGTTGATTGGAAATTAAATTGATGATATTGCATGCAAGTTAGTATACTATAGGGTGCAAGTTTTTAGAAGCATGAATTGGACCGTCGCGTCGCGTCGTATAGTTTGGTGATGAAATGTGATTAAATTTTTCAAATATACTTGGGGCTTGAGTTCCAAAAATATATTTTTTTTCTTACTGCACGAAATAACCAAAAAGTTAGAGGACATGCCGACTGGGGTTATTTTTGATAAGAAATACCGACACAAATTTGGCATTTAAATCATTTGCGTGATCAAATACAATTTGTCCAACTATTTCCTAATTATATGCTGAGAGTATAATAATAATAACATTTGGGTCAGTGGCATTGAATTAATAAATCTAACGATAATATGGTTTGGTATATAGAAATGGCTTCAAGCTTGAAGATTAAATTGAATTAGAGGCAAGATTAGGTTGTGTTGTGCGTATATTGCTAAGGTATTAACTTAAATTGCCCATAAATTTGGGCTTATTTGTGTTTGGTATTTTTATCAACGAGTTAATGTTCTTCAGCTTTACACATTAATTATATGTTGAGTGACGCATTAGGGGAAACAAACTTCCATTTGCCCAAAGCGATACCTACGCCTTTTCGGTTTTTTTTTTTTGTTCATCATGGAATTGGATTCAACTAGAATCCTGCATATAGGATTGGGGCGCATTATTCTGTTTTATAACAATAAGCGCCATTAAATTAACACACGACAGAAATATTTACAAAATGAAGACAATACCTGAGTGATATTTCAAAGAAACGATTTTTGTATTTGGTGAAGGTTTCTATTCGGTGTGCTTTCGAAGCCGGCCAATGTTCATTTATTATCCGCAATGAGCTCATTGGTTGATAGTGTCTCGAATAATCGATAACAATCCTTAGTGAATCGCGATATACTATAATCAAAGCTTGGCTACATGCAACAACATCAAATTATACTTTGATTTTTCGTGCTGTTGAACGGTTTTCAGTTCAACATTTTTTGATATGTTAGGTAATTAAAAAGTACGGTGATAAAACCACGATCTACATAAGTCATTCGAGAACATTCGAGGGGGTAAGAATAAAAACTATTTTTGCAAAACTTTGGATTTAAGCACCGATAAAAAAGTTTTACAAAAAGTGAGCCGTTCCTTACTTTATGTTTTTTTCTTTAAAAATATCCAAATCCAAATTAATTCCTATCCTGAAACAACTTTCCCGATATTCTTGGTCCAGTTCGAATGTTTACCAGTTTACTCTTGAGCCCAATCAAGTATAGAGAATCCTTCTTTAGCCCCACTACACGAATGTGGAACGCTCTGCTTGACGCAATTTTTCCCTCCCATTTCAATAAAAAAATATTTAAGACCAATGTGCACTTTTGTACCCTGGTATGTCCTATAATTGAACCTTTCTAAACGTGAACGCTTAATTCATGATAAAAGCATCCACCAAGATAGGAACAACCCAATTGAGTGCCCACTCATTATTAGAATTTTTTGAAGTACAGGGTTTTTCAACAATGACGCTACAAAAGTAGAGCGACAGGGACAGCAAACGACGCCATATTTCTTGCCGCTCTTTTGAAATTTCTCTTCAGTAAGGTTTGCTATTTCATAATGGAAAGACATACGAGCCAACAACGAGTCGAAATTATTAAAATTTACTACCGAAATTCGGAGTCAGTGGCCTCAACGTTATGAGCGCTACGTCCAATTTATGGTCGTCATAATCGTCCTAGCAGATCAACAATTGAGCGTCTAGTGGAAAAACAGCGTTGAGAATATTGCTGCCGCTGAGGCTTCAGTTGCAAAAAGCCCAAATGTGTCTTTCACACTTCGTTCTCAAGCGTTGGGCATCTCTGTGACGTCGTTGTGGCGAATTTTGCGAAAAGATCTTGGCCTAAATCCTTACAAGATTAAATTGACGCAAGAACTGAAGCCGCTTGACCACCAGAAGCGTCGTATGTTCGTGAATTGGGCTGAGCAACAACTTGAAAATGATTCGGTTTTTATCGAAAAATCATCTTCAGCGATGAGGCTCATTTCTGGCTAAATGGCTTCGTCAATAAACAAAGTATGCGGTATTGGTCAGGCAGCAGAGTCATCATTGCATCCCGAAAAAATCACGGTTTGGTGTGGTTTATGGGCCGGCGGCGTCATTGGGCCGTACTTCTTCCGTGATGATCAAGACCGGCACGTTACTGTGAATGGGGATCGCTACCGTTCAATGATAACCGAATATTTTTGGACGGCGCCACAAGCCACACAGCGAATGTCACAATCAATTTATTGGAAACCAAGTTTGGAGAACGTGTTATCTCACGAAATGCTCCAGTCGCTTGGCCGCCTCGGTCGTGCGATTTGACGCCGTTAGATTATTTCCTGTGGGGCTACGTCAAGTCTATGGTCTATGCCAACAAGCCAGCGACGATTGATGAACTTATCGTACGAATATCGAACGTGAAATTGCAGCAGTATCGGCCGATTTATGCTTGAAAACCGTCGAAAATTGGGTTCAGCGTCTGGACTTCTGCAAGCGTGCCCGTGGTGACCATGCAAAAGAAATCGAGTTCCTTACATAATGGCATCGAACGTACTTTCACAAGAATAAAGAATTTCATTTTCATTGATACCGTTTTTGTTTTATTTAAAAAAAACTTTTGTAGCGCTCTTATTAAAATACCCGATATGTGATAAAGTCAAGCTGGAACGATCGATTGCATCGCTTACATCGCCTTGTTACACCAATCTCCTGTTTCCATCAAACAACATTCTTTGATGGCTTTGATCTAAAAAATTTTAGGTGTTCAGCACCTCACCATAAACCATGAATTCAAAGCATTGTAATTTTTTGAACCAGAAATTCAAAGGGGCCGTATATCTAACATCATTTTTCTAGCCCAATCTTAACTTAAACAACGATATTTTTTCTTAGCTCTTGCCAACTTTATACGTTGACAGAGTACCACCGTGATCTTTTAATTTTAGTATTTACTGGATTGATTAAGATATATGGAACAGGCTTTACCTTTGAAAGATCGACTTCCAAGTTAGCGCTTGATCGCATAGACCTGCGACTTCAGAAAACCACGACTGACGAAGTAAAATCGCACGACCACGGTGATGGCCTAGACAACGTAGTTGTAAAAGATATGGACCATGACTTTTTCGGGATGCATCGAACGCTCTTGGATCGCATATGTGTGATGGTATCATACCACCTTCATTTAACGACGTACCCTTTCATCCGGAAATCGGTTTCATCGCTGAAGATGAATTTTCGCTTTTTTTTTTTTGGTTGCAGACCCAAGTCATGACCCGAAATCGACTGCATCGAATTCTCCTGCACACTCTCACGAACAGCGGCGATATTGTCGGCAGATCTTGCACTTTGTCTACATACGAGTCATTGCATTGGTTCATCGTTTACTGAACCAGTGGTCTCAAATTTATTCACCCCACTGTGAATTGTTCTTTCGGTAGAACGATTATGGCGACCACAAAATGGGCAAAGCGCTCGGAACGTTTCCAGAACAGAGCACCCATTTTGATTAACCAATTTTGTCTGTTGTTGAATGCTGTTCAAATCACAATATACGGTATTGTGATTTGGAAGAAAAGGCTGAATAAATGACAGCCAATTTGACAGATGTTGCTTCAACAATATGGCCGCTTTCAACTGTCAAATTTCGAAAGTCCCTATTGAAAGACCCTTTAATATCCGCAGGGAATCGGTATTTAAATTAAATCATGGTCCGTTTGCTCGCCTTTAAAAAAATACTTTTTATTACTTGAGAAAAAAAAACACCTTCTTACTTCGTCTGTCATTAATTTTACGATAGTTAAAAGAAGTGCTAAAAAATAACTCTGGAAACCATCAAATGTCTCATATTATTAACTTTATATACCTACGCAAATAACAAATTTAATATCGGCGCAATTTTTTTTAATATAAAAATAAAAAATAAAAAAAAATTAACAACCTAGTGCTTTTAATTGGCGTGAAATTCAATCTCCATCATGTAATGAACTTTAATTATACATTCGTTGCCATTAGTAACGAAAAACCACTTCGAAAGAACCATAAAACGCGCGTTAATAGTTGGAGAATGGAGAGTGTAATTTAATATGTGTGTCACTGCCTCTGCCACTGCCAATGACACATTTCGAAAGCTGTACCTGTATCCCTGTCAAATGATGTCAATTGAACAAACCCCAGCACTGATACCAGGTGCTTTAATAGAAGTTCCGTCCTAAACACCAGAAACACCATATTGGCTAACAGACATCCAACAATTTATTTATGTATACACCATCTGAAAGCCATTACAGATTGTGTCCTAAACTTTGATTAGTTTCGCTATCAGTGGTGTGGCCACTGGCCACACATATCACTGCGACTAGCTTGGTTTGGTTGTCTTCCTTATTTCTAACTCTAAATGAGAATTCTTACCACATAACATCCCAATAGATACAGTATCTCTATACTATACCTAGACCTACCCCCTCGAATACCGGTATTGGAGGTATACGACAGAACGACACCGACACCGTTTTGAATTCTGCATCGACAAACACTGAAACAAAAGACCAAACGAATGAACATAAAAAGAATTAAAATTTACGATTATGGAGCAGCAACTCGCCCGCCGCTGCGCTGGCGCTGCTGTTCCCTGCCTGGCCACTACTGGAGCATCAGCAAAAAAGCAAAGTCACACAGGGCGAGGGCACACATTTCTATAGATTATGCTTTGGCATCGTTAAAACGAATTAGAATCAATCCGGAAATAACTCATTCATTTCAACACTCTTTTGTTTAGATGATGGCAGTCGGTGACGACCGGGTGTCATGATACATCAGCGTCAGAGATTGCTTTCCTTCAGAACACCGAGACCGAGAGTCATCTCATAATCAATTAAGCTTTAGCGCACTGCAGATATATGTACATATAGATAGAGATACTATAGTATAATGGTGGCTAGATGAGGTTTTGTTAGAGCTGTACCCAGGAGTTTGTTATGTTTTTTGCTGTCACATTAATGGACGAGATACAGAGGCTGGTGCGAGACTATATGAAAAGAGAAACGAATCACAGGGTGTTCCAAATTTAATATGTTATCGACTTATGGTGGTGTAAAATTTTTTGATTCCTTCTACGACTGTCCTTGAATCGGAAATAATATTAAATTGAAGGGTTGCTTCCTTATTTTAATTTTCAGGGATCTGGTTTGCCAAGCTGTTGTCAAAGATGATGAGAGCTCATTGTCAAACTCCACTATATTTGATCAATGCTAAGTACAAAATGGAGGCTTTAGTGTAATAGAAGCGTTTAAGTGAAGTAGATTCAGTCCTTTTCATGTGTCTCGGAAGGAAGCCTTTTCCCACTGATATCCGTCATCAGCAGGATATATGAATCTTTCCTCAAAAGAAAGAGAAATAGCCTCAAGCAAACTGGGAAGTTTAACAAACCCGTGCCAAAAATAAGTCAAATAGAATGCCTAGCGGAAGAGACAGATAAGGCAAGGGCGCTCCAGCAATCATCTTGCAGCCAATTTCTCTTTGAAGGAAATGCAACTATAGATGGTGGCATAAACGTTACCTTAATATTTACTACCGCAGCTGCCAAGTGCCAAACGAACCTACCATCTCGGTTTAATGTCAGTGAAACAATTGCGTGCGAGTAGACACTTGACGTCTTTAAAAACATAGAACTTAAAACGAAGAACGTCAGCAAAACCCGGGAACCAATAGTAGTAAGATTAACTTTAATTTGGTAAAATGACTCATACAATTTTTTAAAGTGAAACTTTTTTCATCGCTTCAAATTATTTCGTTCATCTGTCGCACGTCGCAATATGGCGGTGCTGATGGCTCGCATCAGCTGACCGTGTAGCATTTATATTCTCACTCATTCGTGCACGTGCTCTGCGGTATGTGTGCGTTTTGATCAGTATGTATTGATGTAAATATTATTGTTCTTGATCGTGATTGAAACCGATACAGCTACTAAGTCAAAATAGGTGCAGGGAACTAACTTCACGGGCACTACCTTCACATGGGAATTAACTTCACCACTGGTGGGAACTAATTTCGCTTTTTTTTGATGAAGTTAATTCCCACCGAAAGTGGGAATTAATTTCACTATTTTGTGGCAATTGGTTTCACTTTTGTATGAATTTATTTCCCTTAGGGTGGGAGATAACTTCACTTCTTACTACAGTAAATGATATAATTATCGTTATTGTGTTATTTAGTTTAGCATGATAAACTAAGCCCGCTTCTGCCGGCTTTGTATTATAGAATGCACTGAAACTGCATTTGCAGCGAAAATAATTAAAACCAAATGTTTGCAAAGATCAACTTTAGTTTTAGTTAAAAATTCGCGCGAATTTTTAACTAAAACTAAAGTCAAACATTAGTAGCGAAAATAATTAAAACAAAATGTTTGCAAAGATTAACTTTAGTTTAGTTAAAAATTCAATGCATACATATTTTTTTAATAGGTCTATCCCTTTTTGTAAAAACTTTTGCTTATAAATTATAATAAATTGCTTAAATCCATATGATTTCTTTCATTTTTTGACAGTTTTTATCTTGAGATTTTCAAAATTTTGATGGGAATTTATTTCACACGATTTTTTGGTGAAATTAATTCTCACTTTCGGTGGGAATTAACTTCATCAAAAAAAAGTGAAAATAGTTCCCACCAGTGGTGAAGTTAATTCCCATGTGAAGGTAGTGCCCGTGAAGTTAGTTCCCTGCACCGTCAAAATATTCGGTAAACAAGGGAAAAACCAAGAATAGTGCGAAATGCCAGTGATCCGAAAAAAGTTTCACTTGCATCTTGGTTTTATAAAAATACACATTTTTTTGTTTCTGATGAGATTTTGGCCAATTTGGTTGTCATGATTTTGGCTTTTAGCGGATCACGGATTACAGTTGCTCCGAGGTATTAAGATATCGACCGAAACCCAGCAGCTGTTCCGTTTTGGTTCAACTCTAATCTCTGTTAATGGTGTTGGCCCAGAAGGCACAGGCATGCTTCTAGGTCTGGCTTATTGAAACTAAGCATGGTGTACTGGTCTCCGCTAAAAAAAACGTAATGCACGGCTCTCTTGCCCGACGGGAAAGGCACCGATTATATCCTAGTCTTTCCTTGCATATGCAACCAAGCACCCAAGCCACACTTTAACCAAGCAGCCATCTTAAAGAGTGGCATTAAGTCATTTTAGCTAAAAAAAAAAGCAACTTTATAGCAAGGTCTCATGTGTACTCGTATTCTTCTGACGCTTACTGTAGCTCTTTTTCTTTAAACCATTCATCTACCCTTAAGTTTGATCTAAGGACTTAGTGTTGCCAATGGTTACTCTATACAAATATTAAAGCAGGGGTCAGAATTACCCTTTTATAACGCTTTAAGAACTGAATGTCACAAAGCATATCCTAAACACATTTATAGAATAGCTCTTTTACTTTCTGGATGTGTTCCCATTTTTAGGACTAAAAATTAAACTAATTATTTTCTAAAAAACTGCAACTACGCCCCTGTACTGTTTTCAAAAACGTGATTTTACATTCAATCATGCGTCCGTTGGTTCTTGAAGTGTCCGGCCTTAAGTTTCTACAGCCAAACTCTGCTCAGGAGGGGAAAGGAGTACCCTTTCTTCAATAATATTCAAAAACCCAATTCCATTTCAAATGGAAGTGATTGTAAAGTTTTCCCCTTTCGGAAAAAGGAATAAAATTTTTAATCCGACAGCTGAGATTTGAAAAGAAAACTCTTTTTGCATAAATTGATGCGGGCGTTCCCTCAACAACACCCTGTATTTAATATTTCTCTTTGAATTTAGCTCCCCCACCTACACTTACTATAGTATACTATCTCCCCATCCCAAATCCCGGCACCCAACCAAACCCTTCGAATATTAAATTCTTTTCATGTTTATTTACGAGTGTGTCAGTGTTTCTGTTTATCCTGCCTGCTCTCTTTGTCTGTGAGGGGGAAAAAGGGGGGAAGGGGGGAGTTAGCTTTGTGTATCTTTTTTTTGGAGTTTTTCGTTTTCGTTGACACAAATGAAATATATTCACTTGGGAGGAACATAAATCACCGCGTTCGCATATTCAGTCACTGTGATTGTGAATGGTTTTTTTTTTTTTTTTGGGTAAAGGGAGGGGGTTAGTATAAAGTAGTACCAGGAAGGTAATAAGTTTCGGGCCTATCACTGCGTCATAGCATAGGGGTTGCGCGCTCTTAATGGGCTTCCCGACTATAAAACTTGGGTTAATTTCTCATAAATCCCCAAGTGGTATATATGTTCTGCTTCTGATATAAAAAAGGAGTGTGAGATATCATGGAACAAAAAAAAAATACACACTATAAAGGAGAACAGCGACGACAGCGCCAACACAACCATGACGACTTAGGGCGTTTAACCCTCAATTGAATTTCGACATTTGTCTTGTTGGATTGTCTGTCAGTTTTGTATGTTTTTTTGTGTGTTGTTGTCGTTTTAAAAGAAGGCGCGAGGGGCTGTTTTTATTTATTTTGGCACTAAGCGGTAGCCCAGTCTATTTTATGGTCGACAAACTGTAAATTTGTGTTAATAACTTAATTATTCATTTCGGTTTAAATTGCCAGAAATTGATGATGATGATTATGATGATGAAGATGAGGATAACATTTAAAGATCTTTGTTTGATGATGGATAGGGACAAGAAGAAGCAATATGTGTGCGAGGACTTAATCAACTTAAGGGTCATTATAACGAGATTCAGTGAATTATTATTATCTGGGTCAAGAGAGGTTAAAGACGCGAGAAGTTCCTCGGTCTGTAAATACATCTGTAAAGTGGGGAAACTAATTTCGCAAGAATTTTTTTCTTATGAAGTTTATAAAAAGAATTGGAGTCTTCAAGGAATTTACTGTGAGTGTTTAAAGGACTGCTTTATTTTATCTTTAAAAAATATTTAAGGGTGTTAATTAATGAACCGAAATTGCTTAAATTTTCTTTGTACACTAAGACGGAGACACAAGTTTGATTTCGTTTTGAATGCTTCTTTGTTCTTTCACTTACGTATTATGTTTTCGAGTCTTTCTTAACTTCAAGATCCTTGCTCTATTTGCGAAGACTTTTGTTTGGTTAAGAGTTCATACTCAAAGTCACAAAAAATATTATGAATCTAGAAATAAAGTACAGTTCATGTAAAGGGTGTTTTTAGAGGTGTAGAATTATAAAATGAGAAAGGTCACAAGCTTGAGGTCAAATTACGATTGCGTCTACAATAAAATGGACTTTGTGCGAGTTTGACGAACAGTACCATGTTTTTCGAAATAAATTTGCACTATTTGCATGTGTTGTTTAGGCGTCGGTCGATTCATGATGAAATGTCAAACCAAACTTAAGATAAATCAAATGGCAGATGAGAAAAGTACTGCCAATAAAAACAATGCTGCCAACTTAAAACTCTTTATACTTGTAAATTTCAGTAATTTGATCGTTCCGTATTTCAAACAACTACTTAGTAATCTTACTAAAGAACTATTCTACGAAATACTGCTAAAAAGCCAATTAGTTCCCAGGTAGGCAAATTCAATGACTACCTCAAAGACTTAGTCTTTTTGTAACGTTCTCGTATATCCTCCCTTTAACATCAGTTCCTGCTGAATCAATTCCATAGAAAGCATAAGTAACTGCTCGTTTTGATCCCTTATATCACATCGATTGATGTCGTTAGCAATCCCAGGAATTATGTAAAACGGTTGTTGTGTGCGTTACCCATTCTAGCAGGGTTCGCAGGACAGTGATGTGTGTCATCTTTTATGAAGCCTGCGGTGGTGATAAAGGTTTCAGAAGAATGTGAATTCTAATACTTTTTAGAGATTTCTGTTTCCTTCGACACAAAAGTGCAATTTGTTTTGTCCGAAGAATCAAATTAAATGCCATCTCTTGAATTTTTAAAACATACGATGAATTTTGCATGCAATTTTTCATTCGCCTTTGGGGAAAATGCTGGAATTGGAAGAGATGTTCATAGAATTTGAAGGATTAACACATATGAGTATAAGTACGATGTAGTTTCAACGAACTGTTGGATACCCTATTCCCTATTTTGTTTATGTGTATGCGTTCGCTGCTCCCCCCCCCCCCCTCCCCAAAGCCAGCCGCTGTCCAGTTCCAGAAACAAAATTCTTATTTAGCAGACAGGAAAAAATACAATAGCATTGATTTTGTGTGGCCGATGTTCAATAACTGCTGGCGCAAAAAAAAGGCGTGTGCCACACCCAAAGTTGAGACTTTTTATTGCCAGGGCAATTACTATGAGCTAAGTGACATTCAATTCTAAGCTTGCAGTTCGGTTTGAACAAAACAAGATATAACTTGAATTTTTAAGAATTAGATTTTGAATAAAAATAGCGATTATGGGTGTATTTCACAATTCTTGAAACACAACCTGCTATGTTACCAAGGAATACAAACCGAAATGTTCATCTTCTTACTTCACTGCTACCTATAGTTAGAAAACATTAAAACATTAAATAGTAAGACTTTTGACGAAAACGCCCCTTAAAAGTGGGAGTGTCCTAAAATGTTTTTTAACAAAAACTTGAAGCATTAACTGAGCTTTGATCGTTAGTCAATTTTTAAGCATATGTGTAAGACTACAGCTGAATCATGTAGTTTTTAACGATCTTACCCTAATAAAAATAGGTGTTTTATAAAAATCACGCCCTTAAAAGTAGGTGTATTGGAAAAATTTACACAAAAAAACATTAAGAGATATATTTTTCATACAACGAACAAAAGGAAATGATTCAAATTGAGTACCTTAAATTTTTAAAACTATGTTTTTTTGTTCTTTCATGAAAAGTGGGCGTCAGCCACACCCAAACTGAAATATTTTTATTTAATTTAGAGAAGATTTACATATTAATTGCGTGTGCAAAATTAAAGCGCTATGGTTTGATCGTTAAAGCACAAAAAACACAATTTAGTTTTGCTAAATAGAGGTTGTTGATCAAAAATGGTGATTGTGGGCGTGTTTGTAGCGGACGGACGAACATCGCCAAAATGACTAGGCTTTTGATTTTGAGTCAAAATGTACCTTTCTATACCTAATGGTATTATTTCTCTTTGTTACAAACTCCACACCAAATACATGGCTCTGTATAGCTCGTCCCTACTCACGCTGTCATAGGCTACTTGAAAATGTGTGGATGGTACCCACTGTAATGGCATTTTCAAACCAAAAGTGTATTTTTTTGAAAACGAATTGACAAATGACTCCATAAATTTTCTTTAACATTCATATTAAGAAAAAAATAAACTTAAAAGCTTGTTTTCATAGAAAAAAAAAGATATTAACCACTGAAATGACTTTGTTCGTTCATTTTTTCTGCATGAAATTAAAAAAAGAAAAGGTCAAAGTGTGTGGCCCAAAACTCTGAATTTCTTAAAAATCACTCCAATCATCTCACAATGACCCGTAAAATTGAGTTTTCATTTCTTTTCTTGTCGACACCTTTTCTTACTTCCATTTATCATTTTCAATTTTCGGGTAAAAAAAAATCAATCGAACGACGAAAATTACATTAAATGTAAAAACCAAAAAGTTGTAAAACATTAAAACCTCCTTAAGTGCTATTGTATAAATTTTGTAACAAACAAAAAAAAAAAGGTAAAGAAAACAAAAAAAGCTATAAAAAGAAGATTAAAAAGAATTAAAGAAGGAACGGCCGGCCCCGGTCCCGGCCCATCGTCATCATCATCATTGTATTCATTAATTCAAAAGGTGGGCCTTTAAAAAAAATGCGTAGGCAATCCGTTGTTCGTTTGTTTTTCATGATGTGAACACTTCACTTTAAACCCATGTCCGTCGTCGGTCTTGTCCGAGATACATCCAAACGATATGTGCTACACCTTGTTCTCGGCTAGTCAGTACCAGATTCATAGCATGGATGAACGCTGGACATACATGGGATAGGATAGGATAGTGAAAAAGGATGCGTGGGCGCTAATTTAACCCCTGCAATGATAAAATTATTGTTTTGATTACTTCTGAAAGATAATAATGTATCTATACGTTTAACATTTTGTAATACATGCATCACAAAATGGAAATGGAGTGAGTGGGGTAGGGGTAAGGGTACATATGTACGTATTTAAATTGGAACAATTAATTGCGTTGCAGGTCCAATAGATTAGAATGTTTGTGCTTGAGGTAATTGATGTAGAAACCGATAAATTAAGCTGAATGTGTGCATTCAAAGCAATTTGAATTATTGTCGAGGATTATGGTGGGATAGTTGTCAAAATGATGTGAAATATGTGCGGAATGTTGAAGTAAAGCGATGTTTCAATATCAAAGTCGAGCAAAAACTTCCAAGTAACGAAACGAATAATTTAAATTCCTTCGACATTTAATATTGATTTAAAGATGTGTTTTAACAGAATTAAATGAAAATAATATTGCAAAGCCAGGAATGGAATGTGCACTAAAGACTAAATAATTTCGGTTAAACATAAAGCTAATTGAAGAATGGGGTCTTATTCAAAACGTCATCGGAGCGCTGATAAATTATCAGAATGTCTTGATAAAGGATGCTTCTTTATTTTCATAGCAATAGGACCATCAATTTGCATCGTTTTGGAGGAAGTAAGATTATTCCGCTGGATATTTTAAAAGTTGTCAGAGAGACAACTCAATGTTGTCTTCTGTCGTTAAAGCATAACCTACTCCCTATGCCACTATCCATGAGTGGCATTTATATTGGGGAAAACGAGCAGATTTGCGTCCTAGGTATATACAGGGTGATTCGTATAAGGTGCATCAAAAAGCTAGAGAGCGAGTAGGTTGGGTTGGGACAAGCAAAAAATTATATGGGAGTATATCTATTCCCCTCCGTTTAGTCGTAAGGGGCAATTTTCTAAAAAAAAAAAAATACTTAAATTGGAAAAAAAATTATTATTTAAATATAACGGTAGGGGAGAGTGGGGCTTAAAGTTACAGGGGTAAGAAGAAACAGCTAAAAAAATGAGGTTCTCCTTAAATTTAAGAATTTCGTGAAGGAGTAAAAGGTGCATCTTTTCCATATCTTACAGGATTTCTACTTCAGGTGTCAAGTCAATATTGGACGTCAACGTCAACTGGAAGCTTGCCAAGGGAAAATTGGGTTCAGCATATTATAAGCAAAAAGTGGGTCCACATCAAGTGCGTTAAGTGATCTCTTCGTGTATTCGTATGTTTAAACTGTGACACGAATCTTCTAGTCCTATGATTGAATTTAGATTTTTTTTTTTTGAGATTTCTTTTTTTGATTTAATTTAATTGGATTAAGAGTTATGTTTTCCTCCCATCAGCTTTTCATAAAATAATAATTGGCTTAAAATAATATTTCTTTGTTTTTTTTATTATTCCTGTTACAACTAGCCCCATTGTCGTGGTAAGTTGTAACAACACGTTTTTTTCTCAATGCAATATCTTGACATCTTCTAAGCAGACTTTTTTGGTAGATCTTGTAGCGGAAACATGGTTCTTAAATTAAACAAAAATTTTGTTGACTTATTTTTAAAATCTTAGGAGCTACATAGGTTTTCGTGAAGTGTTACTTTTAGCCCCACTCTCACTCTCCTACAATACCATTCCAGAAATTTTTGTAAAGCCACACATTTTTTCTTTTATTGTGTTTTTAAATAAAGATATTTTAATTATTATTTTTATTTTTAAGAAAAATTAATTTTTAAACTAAAAACTTTGGAAAAAAAATTTAATTAAATTTTCAAACTAATATTTTTCAAAATTATATCTACGTAATTAAAAATAATTTTTTGTTGCTAAGCTATTCAATGTTGGTCTTTTTATCACCAGAAAATTAGTATACTTAATTACTTAAGATTTTGAAAAAAATTAGTTTAAAAATTTTATTTTAATTTTTTTTCTTCAAAATTTTTAGTTTAAAAATTAATTTTTCTTAAACGGTTCCCTAAAATAATTTTATGTATAAAAACAATAAAAGAAGAAATGTCTGGCCTTACGAAAAGGTATGCCATGGCATTGTAGGAGTTACGGGAGCGGGTCAAAATTCTGGTCTCAAAATACTGCTTTTCAAAATTCTGCTTTTAAAACGAAAATTCTGCTTTTTTTTCATTCTGGTTGACAAAAATCTGCTTTTCGAAATTCTGGCTATTAAAAAAGAAAAAAATTCTGCTTTTTTTATTTGCCAAAAAAGCAAGAGTTGAGCAACGATTATCAAAACTCTGTCAGGTATAAGGAAAAAGAAGGTTTGGAAAAAGTTAAAAACCGCGCGCTTTTTATCATTTTCCAAACCTTCTTTTTCCTTATAACTGGCAGAATTTTGACAAGGATTTTGAAAAGCAGAGTTTTACAATGCAGAATTTTCAAAAGCAGAATTTTGTAAAAAGAATTTTGACCCCAACCAAGGAGTAACTGTTATTTAAATTTTTTTTTAGAAAATTGCCCCTCCCGGCTAATTAACACAGACCCCCCCCCCCCCATACGATTTTTGTCTTGTCTCAACCCAACCTACTCGTTCTAGCTTTTTGATGCACCTTAAACGAATGGCTCCGTGATATAACTCCCCAAGAAATAACCCCCCCAAAAAAATGAAATAACCCCCCAAACATTTGTATGAAATTAGGGAGTTTTTTTTTCATATGAAATAACTCCCCATTTTCGTATATTTAGTTTTTGTTTTTGGGGCTTATTTCATTTTTAATTTGGGAAGTTATTTCATGGTGAAATAACTCCCCAAATTAAACTATGGAAAATAAAATTTGAGGAAAAGAAAAGAAAGCAGAATAAAATTTTGTGTCTGAGATCTAAGAAAAATAAAAATGGTAAGACAATTTTTTAAGTTGGTGACTTATTTCGTGCTTTTTGGGGACTTATTTCATATTCGCATTTGGAGTAAGTCTCATACTGAAATAAAGCCCCAATTTGGAGGGTTATTTCAATTTTTTTTTTTCAGTTAATTCTTGAGGAGTTATTTCACGGAGCCTATACGAATCACCCTGTATATTACAAACAACTTTTTGTGGAACCAACACAAATTTAAAGTCACCACAAATGACAAAAAATGTTAAGGTTCCCAAAGGCCATAGAAAACATTCGCCTGATCTGGTTACAATCTGTATGCATAGAAGATTGTTACCATGCAGGTCAGAGAGGGACAAATACTTGCCCAAAGCTTTAGTATTATTTTCATTTCAAGGCAGGTAGTCTTGTTTCACATTTGGCGTCTCCTGGATATAGGATCTAGAAACAAGCATTGAAATTGATAGTTGAAAGGACCATTACGGAAACATTGAATCGCTTGAACATCGCCGGAATGTTTCTTGTCTCAACTTGTCTTCATAAACAATTTCCCCGAAACACTCGGATGTCTAGAAATTTGCATCATTTCGGCCGTAGTCTTACAAGAATAAGTAATGTTTCACCTGCTTTATTTTTCCCTCTGATTCTGATGTATGTATGTATCTCCTCGTATCTCACATCCAACTTTCCTAAATGATCAAATTGTGTTTCGGCTAATTTTTTTTCTTCTGGAGTTTTGACAAGGTTTCCAATAGCTCAATAGTACCTGTAAAAAGATTAATAAAAAGTGGTGAAGGCAGAACTATAGTTTCTTTCAAAATTATTTTAATTTACTTAATGAAATTTAAAGTTAGAAAAATGCAAGAAATAAGAAAATCTAGTCTGGAAAAAAAGAAAAAATCGAAAAAACTCTGCTGCTTCTTCTGTGATATTACAAATCAAATTCATTGAACAAAATTAAAAATTAAATCTTGAAAACTCAATACAATCTTGAAAATTTAAATATTAATACAGTACAAATTTTAAAAGTGGTTTCGTTAAGCGTTGCTTTCGGCGACCACAAGTTTGTTATAACTTTCAGTCACAGAAACGCTCCATTTGTTACTTGAATATTTAAATATTTATTTCTTCACTGTCTGCACATAAGTTTTGATAAGGAAACTAAACATTCTGGAAACAATAAAAGCTCAAAGTACAAATAACTTGTATCTAAGATAGGAATTCACTGTTTCATGATATATTATTCATGTCCCTATCGTAATAGATTAGGTATCCACTTAACCAAAAATATACCAACCGTAGATAGTATTTTATTATCATTACCTGCAACCATGTCACATTAATATTTAACTGGGAACTATATATATACTTACCCAAGAGTCGTAGATAACATGTGTTTTCTTTCCCAAACAAACAGTATAATATAGAATGTCAATGAACGGAATCAAATAAATTGAAAAAAATATCTCAAGATACTTTTCGCTTTCTATTGATTACTTTTTTAAATAATCATTTATTAAAGTTGAAATTTGAAAAAAAGATGTTTAAGTTGGCAGCATTGCTTTCGTTGGCAGCCATTTTGTCATCTACCATGTCTCGATCCCTTTATTAAATAAAACACGGTACGAATTTTATTGTGGGAAAAATATAATTAAAAAACCCACATTTATTATCTCCGGTTTTAAAAGGTTGAAAAACATGACTTGTTCGCCTGATGGATGAAACAAGACTCAAACTCATATAAATTACATGTCAAAAGAAAAGCCAAAAACGCTGATGTGCTGAATTCTCTGGTTTCAGTGCTGACATGAATGGCCAGTGTTGCCATTCGTAACAGTCCCGGCTAAAAACATCGTTTTTATATATTGTCCTCCTGGTCAATTGGTAAAATGCATAGCTTTTGCACGAGCCGGTTCAATTTGTTGGTTGCAGTTTGCACTATGACGTTTCTGACCAAACCGTCCCGACCTGGGAGCAGTTCACATACCCTAGCCATTGCCCAGCTAGCTGGTGGGAAGTTCTCGCTCTTGAGAACTACTAATTGTCCTACTTTTAAGTTTTCCTTGATTTCCCTCCATTTTTTCCGCTCCTGCAGAGTGGTCAAATATTCTGACTGCCATCTAGCCCAGAAATGATTAACCATTTGCTGTCGCTCCTTCCATAGCTTAGCTCCTGCTGTATCTGGTCTTCCATCTAATCTGAAAGGAAGAGGTAAAATTAAGGGTTTACCCACCATAAAATGTCCCGGCGTTAACGCCTGAACGTCCATTGGATCGTCACTCAGAGGGTGCAGAGGTCTAGAGTTAAGGATGGCTTCTATCTGAGTAAGAAGTGTTCCGAACTCCTCATAAGGCAATATCCTTTGCCCAACTATCCTTTTGTGATGTAAATACTCCAGTGCATCTTTATCTGAAAAGACTTTTAAAGCTTTATTTAGTTCTTTAGATGCGCCCACGAAATCCGTTCCATTGTCGCTAAACATCCTTTCACATCTTCCCCTCCTGGCAATGAACCTTTCATATGTATCTATGAAGGCCATAGAAGATAAATCTGTGACAGGTTCGATATTTATTGCTCTAGTCCTTAGGCATACAAATATTGCTATCCCATATTCACAATTGTACCTCCTGTACCAAAGAATATAAAAATATATGTACATCCTGTATCATATATTGAAATCTGTACATCCTGTACAAAAAATATAAAAATATATATGTGTACCCTGTACAAAAATATAAAAATATATGTACATCCTGTATCATATATTAAAATCTGTACATCCTGTACAAAAAATATAAAAATATATGTACATCCTGTATCATATATTGAAATCTGTACATCCTGTACAAAAATATAAAAATATATGTACACATCCTGCACAAAAATATAAAAATATATGTACCCTGTACAAAAAATATAAAAATATATGTACATCCTGTATCATATATTGAAATCTGTACATCCTGTACAAAAATATAAAAATATATGTACATCCTGTGTGCACATTCCATTAGCAATCCTGCTAATCTTGATCCATTAGCTACGATTGCCGGATGTTTCATCTCGTAATCGATTTCCGACCTACCTAACCTTCCCCCTACCCGCAAGATATTATTTGTATCCAGTATCGGCTTTAAGCTCATTATTTTACTCTTCTCCGGAAGCGTTTGTCCTGCTTTAAGTGCCGTAATTTCCTTATTGTAATAATCTTGTTGACTAATACGTATTAAATGTTCCATGGCTCCTGCCTTCTCCTCTCTCGTTGGTGGCATTACTTCCTGCTGCCCTGAGCCCAACCATCTTTCTATTTTAAAATTTTCCAAGTAGATAATAGAATCCCAAAAATCCAACCATAGACGTTCTATTTCTATCACTGGTTTATCATCCCAATCGATCCTCGATTTCCACAACTCCTGTATTATTATTTTCCCAATGATCGTAACTGGTGATATGTACCCGTTTGGATCATATAATTGAGCTACATGACTCACTATCTTCCTTTTTGTTATTATTCCGTTGAAATTGGGATTTTTGACTATGAAAGTAAATTTATCCTCTTCTATCAACCATTTCAGTCCTAGAATGGTTGTCCCTTCCCCCTCAGAAAACAACAAAGTTTTTTCTGACTCAGCATCCATTGCTTTAACTACAGCATTGCTGTTTGATTTCCATTTACGCAATTCAAATTTTGCTGATTTTAGTACAGTATCAATCTCTTTGGCTAATTTGATAGCTGATTTTTCCGTGTGAGATCCTGTCACACAATCATCCATATAGAAGTCCTCTTCTATTGCTTTGCAAGCGATTGGAAATTCTTCTTTTGCCATTCTAGCAGTTTCAATAACTGATCTAACTGCAACACATGGTGATGCTGTTAGACCGAAAGTGACTACTGTCAGCCAATACTCCTGTAATCTTTGGTAAGAGTCCTCTCTCCAAAATATCCTTTGTAAATTCCATTGACTCCTGTCAAGCCCTACCTGATTAAACATCTTGCGAATATCTGCATATATCGCTACCTTATGCCTACGAAACCTCATAATAGTTTCATGCAAATCCTTTTGCAATTTTGGCCCGAGTAATTGAATGTCATTGAGTGACAATCCCTTGTCAGTTTTGCAACTAGCGTCATAAACAATACGATTATCCTTCGGAATGCAATGATGCGGTATATAATACACCATTTCTCCTATCTGTGGTCTCTCCGTGACCAATTTCAGATGACCTATCTGAATTTCCTCCCTCATCCTTTCTACATAGATTATTTTTATCTCCTGATGTTTTGCTAACCGCCTCTCTAAATATAAGAAACGTTTTAAAGCAATCTCCCTTGAACTTCCTAGTTCTTTAATGTCCTCATTTAACGGGATTTTAATAATGAATCTTCCTGACTCTTCTCGTGTATACGTTTTCATAAAGTGGTTTTCCACTAAAATTTCCTCTTCTGTCCATTGTGGACATGAATTGACTTGATCTTGTTGCCAAAGTCTTTCCAATAGTTTATCCAACTGAGCTTCTTCCTTATATTGGACGTACGAAATAGACTGGCCTGTCAAATCATCCACCAATTCTGATTGTGTACCACAAACCACAACCCCTACTAGCGTTTCTATTAGTGTCATTCTCTCTATATTCCTCTGTACAATAGACGTGACTATTTTAGCGAAAAACCCCACCCCGAAAAGAAGTTGAACTGGATTAGGTTTCCAATGTTCTGGGTCCGCCCATGAAATGTTTGATGGATTATGAATCATCATAGGATTCAATGCCTGAGAAGGTATTGTAGGTTTTTATGTTAAGTTGTGAACCAGTATCTAAAAGCCCCTTAACTGGTCCATATTGAATCCCTGCCTCTTCTATTCTTACTAAAATAGTAGGCCCCCCTGAAAATTCCCAAAAAATAAGAAAAAAAAAATAATAATATATGTTAACAAATTTTATTAACCTAATGGATACTGTTTAATACTACCACCTCTTTATTTTGTTTAATTTTTCTCCTGGATATGATAATGACGGTTTTGTCCCGTTCCTGTGGCTTTAATGGACGCTTCCTGCAGCTCCTGCTGCTACCGGCCTGGTGGCTTCCAAAGCTCCTGCCTGTTTATCAAGGAAGTCCAATAGTTCCCCGACTTTTGGGTTTTCCGTCTTCCTATGTAGTTCCCACTGCTTCTTTGTCTCGGGATCCAGCCGCTCGTGTAGCCCGAATACGAAGACGAAGTCCCAATGTTCTACCAGAACATTTAGGGCTTTTAGCTGACGGATTGTCTCATAGGTGACATTTGCCATCCTTGACAAATCGTTCCCGTTCGGCTTCTCCTGAAGTACGGGCAATTTGTAGAACTGGTTTAAATGTTCCTTGGCTGTCCCATGCTTCTGTTAGATTGCTCTCGCCTAGAGCTCTGGCAGCCTTGCCCGTTAAGGATTTTCTCAGGTATGCATATTTGTATGCCGAGGAAATTTTTTGGTTATCGTGGATCGCGCTCTTAAAGCGATCACGGAACCCAATCCATTTAAGGAGCGACCCGTCAAAATCGCCCCAAGTATTTTTTATATCATGTTGCTGTACGGGCATTGTCAGGCTGACATTAATTGGAGACTCCTGTCTCTCTCCATCCTTGGTTAGGGCCTGGTCCTCCCGGGCCAATGTTGCCAACCTACTTCTCAAAATCTCGGCTGCTTTGAAGTAGTCCTCTTCTATCAAGGCCATAGACTTCTCTATGTCCGACAATCCTTCGTCTGTTGCCTCTCCAACGAGCTGTAGGAATAGCTCATTTGCTTTTTTCCACAGCTGCAGTAATCGATCCGCCCTTAGTAACGTACCCTCCTTGGATGCGGAACTAGTTTCTTCCGACTCCGCATGCGCCAAGGCCCTAGCAATGGCTTTTTGCAGAGTGGCGAATTGCTTCGCCTGCTGGCACTCCTGTGCTTGGTCGGGTTGGCACTCCGGTGCTTGCTCCTGCTCTTGATGCTGCATTTCTTGCACCGCCTGCTTCTTTTTACCTTGTACAATGAGAAAAAAAAATACTTCTTTTTATTTCATATATCCCTCGATAAATTTCATTTCTCTTAGAGAAGATTTGTAAGAAAAGTGTGTGTGTGTTGCGTTGTGAATGAGAAAAAACATAATTGTAACCTCTGATTGTTTTATAAATTTATTCTTCCTGGAACTTTTGTATACTTGTCCTCAAATATAAATTTCGAATTAGTACTTCCTAGTACTTTCCTATACTTGTCCTCAAATATAAATTTCGAATTAGTACTTCCTAGTACTTTCCTATACTCGTCCTCAAGTATTTTTTATTTCCCTACCTGAATTAAATACAAGATTTAAATTCCTGCTTCCTAGCATAAGATAATTTCTCTTTTTATCTCTGAATCCTTCCAGTACAGAAATTAAATTTCTAAATTGCTTCCTAGCATAATTAAATTTTCCTGTTTTCTCTGAATCCATTCAGAACAGAAATTAAATTTCCAAATTGCTTCCTAGCATAATTAAGTTTTCCTGTTTTCTCTGAATCCATTCAGAAGGAAAACTATAAATTCCGAATTGCCTCCTAGCCTAGTTTCAAACAAATAATCTTCCTAATTCCAAAACACATACATATTCCATTGACAGCTCACTCTAAGATAACTGCGACGACGCATACCATTGCCTACCTAACACACACAAAAAAAAACTTTAAAGATTTGTCCAAGCTTCCTAGTTACTTTTAAAATCTTAGTCTTTAACATTTCCCTGCTTCCTAGCAAAAATTGGCTTTGCTTCCTAGCAGACATTTATTTAAATAAAATTTCAATTGCTTCCTAGCTTTTTTTATTTAAATTTGTCGCTGCTTCCTAGCACGAATTTATTTAAATAAAATTTCAATTGCTTCCTAGCAATTTTTATTTAAATTTGTCGCTGCTTCCTAGCACGAATTTATTTAAATAAAATTTCAATTGCTTCCTAGCAATTTTTATTTAAATTTGTCGCTGCTTCCTAGCACGAATTTATGGAAATTATTTCTATTTTTCACACACACACACACTTTACACATTGCTTTTAGTACACATTATTATTATTATTTGTTGTTAAAATATTTATGTACCTTTTTTGGACATTTTTCTTTGTTTTGTGTTTTTTTTTTTTTTTTTAATTTTTCCTGGGATTTTTTTTTTTTTTTTACTTTTTTACTGCGACCGCGCACTAGTAAATTTAATTCAGAACTGCAGCAAATGCATGATGTCTGATTTTTCCATTCCTTTTGTTTTCTCTTCTCTTTTGAGAATGTGCAACTGAGTTGACATCAACAGCAGCTTGGACTTTGGTGGTTGTTGTTTTTTTTTTTATGTCTGCCTGTGGTAGATACACAAATTTACTCCAGATTCTAGAACATTCCGGTTCTATGAATGATGTTATTTTTCTCTCTCTGTCGGCCGCGCGCGCATGTATGTATTTGAATTTCTCCGTTGCAAAACTATTTCTCCTGAAATATTCTTTAATAACATACAGATGTGTGTTATTCAGCACATATTTTGCATGTTCCTACATGACTCTTCTCCGAAAATTTGTGTTCATGCTCCTGCATGATTTGTACAGTTTTAACAACTGTTTTTATTTGCTGTGTGTGTTAATTCAGCACACTGTCGTTGTTCCTACGGTTTATTATTACCTGCCTATAATCGGAAATACAAGAAATTAAATAATTACCCTTTGCTCCGTTTTTGGAGCCTAAATGAATAAAGGAAAACCCTATTAAATATGGTCGTCACCATAAAACGTACAAAACTCAAAAAAAAAAAATATATATATGGTGTTTATAAGGCACCATTAGACGCAACGCAAAAAAAAATTAAATGGTGGTTGTAAGGCACCATTAGACGCAACGCAAAAAAAAATTAAATGGTGGTTGTAAGGCACCATTAGACGCAACGCAAAAAAAAATGAAATGGTGGTTGTAAGGCACCATTAGACGCAACGCAAAAAAAAATTAAATGGTGGTTGTAAGGCACCATTAGACGCAACGCAAAAAAAAATGAATGGTGGTTGTAAGGCACCATTAAGCTGAAAAATGGTGTTTGTAAGGCACCAACGAAATTTATTTAATTAGTGAAATATAGAATTAATTATGTGGATAAGCTGCGCATATCCCTATGCGTAGTTTCTATCCACTTATACCTTGTCCTTTGCCTCCTGGCATTGATGCACTGTTTTTTCACTAATTAAATTTCACTCCGATTTTTTTTTTATTTATCGCGACTCGAAGGACCATAATGTCTCGATCCCTTTATTAAATAAAACACGGTACGAATTTTATTGTGGGAAAAATATAATTAAAAAACCCACATTTATTATCTCCGGTTTTAAAAGGTTGAAAAACATGACTTGTTCGCCTGATGGATGAAACAAGACTCAAACTCATATAAATTACATGTCAAAAGAAAAGCCAAAAACGCTGATGTGCTGAATTCTCTGGTTTCAGTGCTGACATGAATGGCCAGTGTTGCCATTCGTAACATACCATATGATATTTATCTCATGTTTGGTTCCCTATTATTTTATCATGTACCTATCGACTGATGCCTGAACAACGCATGCAAATTGTGCAGTACGAAACACATTGCGTTGTTGTAGGACTCTTTAATAACAGCTACAATTTTTTCAAGGATACCTCTGGCAATAAGCGATCTCCAGATTCATTCGCGATTTACTGGGTGTGCACAATGATGTAGCTGCAGCAGTAGCACGTAGCAATGTCAAAAAAGTAGCGCACTAAGCAGCATACACGAATACAATGTGCAGCACTGAACTTAAACAAAAATCATGTCTGCCATTTTGGTTTGTTGTTATTTTGCAGCGCAGCACGTTCGTGAAGCTGGAGTCGAGTCGACTTTTACTTCAGCTACTCTCTATGCTGCAGCTGCTACTTGATATTGTAGGCGTGCAATAGGAATTACGTACATTTAACTTTGACATTGCTACGTACTACTGCTGCAACTACACCATTGTGCGCAGCCAGTTACCCGATTGAATGCCTTCTCAAAATCTACAAACAAGAGGTACAGCGGAGACTGATACTCAGATGATTGTTCATAAGGGTGATTCAAGGTGTTGATGTGGTCGACGCACGATTAACACGGCTGCAAAAACCCGCTCGACTCCTAGTGAGTGTTTATTCGATCCTGAATTTTACCCTCTCGAGAATGCCATACTTCGGACAGAAACGGACAGATCGATAATTTTACGCCAGTTTTTGCAGTGTTTGAAGGTTTCCTTTCTATGGCAGCTATACAATATTATATATACCTTCAATAACAAACCTTCAGTAACAATAACTCTATCCTTCCAGTCCATTTGGTTATGTTTTCGTCTCCCAAACAGCCTGAATTTGTCCAGGGTCTACTTTTATAAACTTTTGAGGCACACTGTCAAGTCCAACTGCTTTGTTTGCCTTAACTTATTGCTTTACTTGTTGAGGGCTGGTGTCAATACCACCATAAGACCTGCGCATGTTCTTCAATTGCGGACTCAAATCTGCGTTGTGATGGGTGGTTATAGTTCTATACTTCTAAAAAAACACCCTTTATAAAAACTTTGTGTTATTTCATTCTACTTGTTGAACAATCAACTTTTCGATAAAATGTGATTGATTTATCGACAGAACAACACACACACAAATTAAGATGGAATGTGTTTTTAAATGTTCTTTTTTGTATACCTCGCAGGTGTCGTCAACTTCAAATTAAAACAACAAAAACATCCATCCATCTTCATAAAAAAAAAAAAAACAAAAAAAAACTTTTCTATACCATTTTGAAATTTTCACAAAAATTTAGATGTGTTTTTTTTTTGTTCGTAATTGGTTGTGTGTGATATAAAAATATGATTGATGCTTCAGAAGCTTGCTTTCAGTAGTAGGCTGCTTGTTTTTCGTGGACCAAAATTTTTATGTGAAATCCCAAAATTGGTGATATGTATAATAAAAAAAAAAAACCTAACCACAGGAAGCCAGAATGAGAAAAAAAAAATAAACTTGTTGATAGCCTCATATATAGTAAATCATATTTATTTTTTTTTATATCGTGGGTAGATAGAATGTTGAGGTCTATTTTAAGGCAAACATAAAGCTATATCATAAATTATTTATATTTTCACTTGTTTGCAGTGGATTTGTGGACCGACATTTTTTCTTTTTTTCGTTTCTAAATTTTTATAGAGCTAGCATATAGACCGGCGGCGGTTTTTGGGCTTTTTTTGAACCAACAAATATATATAAATCAAAGGTTAAGTCATTGAAATGAGAGGTTATGACATTAGACCTTTGGAAAAATTACTTGGTAATAGGAATATCTTTATGTTGTTTTGACATTGAGGTTCGAAATGGGGGGGTTTGAATAAATTATTAGGGTGATTTAATTTGTACTAGAATTTTGTCGTCCAATCAATATATTTTATGGTCATGTTCATGATTTAGGTGCAAAAACGCTGCGGGACTTCTTTCTCTAAGGGCCATTCATAAGCTAGGGACGAAAATTTATTCGATGAATTATATTATGATATTTTTTGTACATTGACATAAATTGAGCTTAGTTTTTTTTGTTCTTATTTGTTTCGATGTTACAAGCATATGGTGAGCATTAAGGCAGGGACATTAAATGCAAAAATGGTATAATAACTGCCGCTCAAATTATTTTACCCTTCTGTGCTGATTTTAATAAATGCAACAAGAAAAGTATGCATGTGCGTGCATAGGTAAAATGAAACTATCTCCTTGTTTTCAAGAAGCTGCTGGTTGGCAGCAATACTTTAACTCTTCCTAAGTTGTGATCACGACTTCATACTCTTTGACTGAGCTTTCATCGTGGCAGTTGACTTGCATGTTAAGTCTTCCAAACCGCCTTTCACCTTGGGGATTTCATTAAAAAGTCTGCTTTGCTATTTTGTCATCAAGTGTCCTCAATATATGGTAAATCAAGTGCCAATTTCTTCGCATGATGTCATCATCTGCACTTTTGTTTGACAAGTCCCAAGCAACAGTTAAATGTTGGACGTGAGATAACAGTTTCCAAAGGCTTGCAAACTACACGAGATGATCCAAGTTTCACATCCACCGCCGGCCGGATCTGGGGAAGGATGGGGGTGGGAAAGGCATTTTTCATGGGCGTCAGCCTTTGGGGGCGCAAAACTAACGAAGATGAAGAAATAAAAGAAATAAAAAAGAAAATCTTCAAAATGTCTATGGTAATGAGATTAGGTGGTGGGCGCCAAATTCGGCTTTTGCCCCTCTTGAAGAAATCCTAGATCCGGCATTGCATATAGCAACACAGATTTCATTTTGGATTCAAAAAATGTCTGCTTAAAAGGAACGCCGAATACGAGCTATTCCTGACATCCAGGCCTGTTCCACCAAACGAGTGACAGGTAACTACCAGTCAGATGAAATGGGTGATATAGAGGACTATAGTCCCCTGTCTCAACCCGCTGTTGTAAGTTTCGCCTGGTGTGCGTTGCTTTTGTCTTTTTGGCGTGGCGTAAATCCCTAAGCGAGCCATTTTTTTTTTTTTTTTTTTTTAAGCGATAGGAATTTCTGAAGTCAACAAACATAAGTCAAAGCGACCGAGATAAGGCCTCGAAAAACAGGCATTTTTTAAAATTTTTTTGGCATTTCGTATCGCTTTGATAAATATGAGATTTTTCGAAGCGCCATATCACGGTAACCAATTAATATACAACATTTTTTGTAGAATTGCAGAAAATCGGAGCTCTACAAAAAAGTCGAATATGCTTTTGCCGTAGGAAGTAAAGAAATAAAGTGCACGACTGGGTCCTAAGAACTTGTTCTATTGTGTGACAGTGGTCTTAGGGTTTGAGATTTTGGAAAAAAAGCATTGACAAAATCATATGAAATTTTATTAATCACTTAAAAATCACTAGTTAAAATGTTTTTGGAGAAAATGAAGTAAGTTATCTAAAATTTTTTTTTATAAATCTTTCGACCAGTTTTTTTTCAAAAAAACGTATTTTTTGAAAAACTTTTCAAGAAAACATTGCAATTTTTTTTTTTGAGTACGCTAACATCTAGCAGTTTATAATTCTTATCAGAAAACAAATGTTTTAAAAATTTTTAACAACCCGTTTTTAAAAAAAATTACTTTTTTTTTAAACTCTAAATTACTTTTTTTTTTAATTTAAGAATTAGTATTATTTCCTTTAAAAAAGAGAAAAAATTTCTTTGAAATCCGTTTAGTGGCTTACAGGAAAATCTTATATGAAAAAACTCGTCATATGAGAGGTACCCGTAAGAAGACATTTCCTAAAAAATTTGCATAAAAAAAACCAATCAGAAAGTTTTATCAAAATCGTGGGAGCCGTGTTTGAGATAAATAAGTTTTTCATTAAAAATCATATGGCAAGTACCGTTAGTTTTGGAGCTAGAATGCTAATTCCAAAAATGCCTCTGTAGGACGTCATAATAATACTATGTACCAAATTTGAAGGAAATCAGTTCAGTTTAGGCTGTAGGTGCCGATACAGACAGACCGACAGACCGACAAATAGGAGGACGGAATTGTCGGACCCACTTCTTTCGACTTCTCTACTTCGACTTCTTTTTTACCAAAGCATAACTTGCCTTATAGGTAGTACCTATAATAGCAAGTATAAAAGTTGTTGAGGGAAACCCGGAGCTGGGTCGAATAATTTGCAGATCGTGGTCCTTATTTCTGTACTTGTAGATGAGTCAATATTAATGCCTCTGAAAGACCTACGTATGGCCACCATTTGATATATTTCGTTTGCACTTTGTACGCCATTGACGAGCAGTGCACAGAAATGGTCCTTCCATCTTCTAAATTCGTATTCTATTGACACTTAAAGGCTACAGTCCATGCCAAGAGAACAGGGTGATTGGTACTACTTCGTTGACCTACAAGGTCCTTGGTAATTTTGAACAGCACCCTAGCGTTTCCTCGTCTTGTATATTTTTTAAGAATTTTGTAACACATTGACTACAGCGCTAACAGTTTTGTGTTCATTTTTTTAAAATATAAACTAGGGTTTGAACAATTTTTTTGAGCTACATATTTAATTAGGTTTATATCAAGTTGTAACTCTAAGTAACATTTTCTCAAAATGTAAATGAACACAATGTGATAACAATCAAAAACTAATTTTTGTTCGCATGACACAGAAATCATAATCAATTCAAAAACTACGACAACATGACATAATTCCCTTGACTTAACCTAGAACCCAAAGTTTTCTCCCTCAATGACTCCATTTAAAAAAAAACACCTAGTCACAACTGATAAGCTAATCTGAAGTCAACAAGTCCATTACTATGTTGCCCTAGTTTAAATCCCCTCGAATGCATACCAAATATTAACTTCTTATCTCTGAATTAAATTCAAACTAATATTTATTCACTTTCTAATTTCAGATAAAACAAAAATTCACCCAAAAATCAGCTGTAAAAACAGAGAACAGAAAGAAACTCAAACACAAAAAAAAACAGTCACTGTCAGTCAGTCATTTGTGCGCCAATATCCACAAGAAAACGCGCGACTAAATCTCACTATTTCAAGTGACACAAATCTCTCAATGTCGACGGTGATAACGACTTACAGTAGAAACCAACTACAACAACTATTATCAAATAATGATTGTGAAAAACTGACACAACTAAAGGAGCAGCTAGAGTACTCTCAACAAACGTCAATAGACAAAGACTATAGACAAAAAAATGGCAATAGCGCGTTCGAAAACTGTTGATTATATAAAAATTTGGAAACATATCAAATGGCGATTGGCCGCTTTTAATATAAATATACACACGAGTGATACGAATTAAGTTTTTTTTTTAAATTAATTTAAAAAAAAAAATACAAAAATATATCTATTTTTTTAACAAAAAAAAAAAAGAAAAGTGAAAATATTTTTTTGACAACATTGCTGTCAAAACAAAAATTTAAAAGTGTTAATTTTACCCTTTTTAATTTATACACTTTGTATACCAACAAAAATATATATATAATCATCAATATATTTAATTAGTGTTAAATAAAGCTTTAAATTAATATTATTTTCTGTGCCGTACTTAATTTATAAATTAAAAACCTTAAAAATAAGCGAAACGCACAAAAATCAAGATTTTTCGATTGAAAAACGAAACACAAAAATAAATTACCCCGAGAAGGACGAAGATAAATCTTGTGCCATAACATTTAAGTACCGTCAACGAGCCAAAGCATCCTCCCAAAAAAAAAAAAAACATCCTTATCGAACCAGAATCTACTGTTGAGAGGCTAACATCCCGACTCCCAAAACACTGATATCGAAGAAGAGAAAAAAAAAGAAGAAGGAAAAAAGAAGAAAACTTCCACCATCATGACTATTTCCGAAAAGTCTCCATTATGGGAATCCAATAGCCAACATAATCACCACCACCAGCAAACTTCCTCCGGAGAAAGACTATCTTCATCCTCAGTAACATCATCATCATCACCATCACCGACAGCATCACCGTTGCTACAACTGCCTTCCACCACTAGCACTAGCAGTAACAGTAGCAACAATTCCAGAACGACTTTGCAGCATCAGAAGACCAACAACAACAAAAAGAAGCGAGCTCCTGCTTCGTCCTTGTTGTTGACACAACACCAGCAGCAGGACCATTCGAAAGAAAGAAGAACAGAAGTAGCAGCAGGAGGAGGAAGAACACGTTTGACATCACTTCAACAGCCATCAAATTCGACTTCAATACCTGGAAAGTCTCGAAAATATGAAAAATTTGACAGCACAAACGAATCGCCATTGCCATCGACCCCACATCAACTTCATTTGTCGTTGTCGTTGTCGTCGTCGTCCATGTCCAATGTCCAATCCCAATCCCAATCCCAATCATCCCCCTTTGTGGAGGGTGGTTATTCCACCACCAAATTGCCATATGACTGTGAAGCGGCGGGCATGATGACGCCACACATACGGACAGCATCGTCGTCGATAACGTCTTCGACGGCAAGTCTGCTGCCAGTGCCATCTGTTGGTTGTGTGAATTCTGGTCACCATCATATCAATGGGAAATATTGCGGCAACAACGGTTCCACCAACAATGGCAGTAGTAGCAGCAGCAATAGTGGAAGCAGTAGTTTCTCATCCCTAGGATGTTGCAATATAATTACACGCTGCTGCATCGGATTGCCACTTTTGAAGGCGATCAACGTGCGGAGATGTGTTCTGGCGTTGTTTGCAATAACGGTGGTTACCATTTTCTACTACACACACTACTTCGATACGGGTGTTTTTGTGGGGTGAGTTTGCTTCCTTTTTTACGATTATTTTTTTATTTTTTATTTTTGTTATCGAAATCGATGTTTCCTTTCCTTTTTTCATATTTTTTTTTTTTTATTAAACTAATCGATTTCTAATGGGATCCCCATCCCCTATTTTAGGGTGAGTCCGGGTAGGGTACTTTGCGGGGTTGATGTAATATCTAAACTTATATCTTCATCCGTTCGTATACATAGTTCGTATATGTGGTGTGAAGTTTAATTGTGTGAAAACACACTCACGTCAAGATGGTGTTTACAATTTGGGGTTTAAAGAGAGTAATTGTGTGTCGAAAGGGGGTGGGGTTTTTGGTTGCAATTGTTAGTTGGTGGACTTGGTATAGAGTGAAACTTTGTTTGTCTTGTTAATTGAAGTGGCTTTCCAACTATATTGCATCCGTATCTTATACGTTATACTTATATCGGTCTAGTTTAAGTACATAACCTCAATACATACATGTTTTTACTAGAGATACAAAAAAAGATACAAAAACTATACCCGAGAAGGGTTATTTTTGTTTAATTTTGATAATTGTCATGTGTTTGTGTTGTACTTTAGTTTGGAATTAAATAAAAGTCACATGATTTTTTTTTCCTGGAAGAGGAGGAGGTAGAGGAGGAGTCGGAGGACAGGCAAACAGTCGATGATGTTATTTTTAGGGAGCAATTCTTTTGAGGGGATTCGTTTGAAGAATTCGTGTACCTACTTGAGATACTTTCTGTAGATATTTGTTTTGTTACGTTATGTTGTGTTTCTTTGTATGGAACCAATATTTGCATGGAGTCAACTTCAATTAGAAAATAAACGTAAATATAGAAGAGCTTTGGTAAAGAAGTATCTTTATTAAAACTATATTCGATTGATAACAAACCAAAACAAAATCACCAAAATATATATTTACAAAGAAATATCAAGTGGATTGGGGAGGGGTAAGAAAGGTTCTCTGACAATATTTACTTACGATAGGTTTTACTCGGAAGGAATAAGTAAAGGCAAGTTATGAATTCGTAGAATATTGTCCCCGAGTTATAAATCAAATAGATACAAGTTATCACGATGATGAAATATATCTTAATATGCTGTGTATCGGGGTGTAGGTTCGAATAATAAGAGTCTTAGTCAGTTCTTGGTATTTTAAAGTATTTATGAATACCTAAGGGGAGTTTTAAAATCAAGGTTAGCGTGACAAAAAAAAATAAGATTTTCAATTTTGGCTTCGAAAGTTCATCTGGGAAATTTTATTGGAATTTCATTTTCGTCCCTTCTCGTCCTTCTTTTTATGTCACTTTCTTCCTTAAATTGCGACTATCTTTACTTTTCTTTTGCGACTGGCTTAACGGAAAGAAAATCATTTGTTTTTCTATCTTTGGGTCTCCCGGAGCAAAGCTGAATCTGAAATTTATTCAGTAAGTCCAACTGCACACGTTAGTTTGAAAACGGATACAGAAAATCATATCTATCTACAAAAACTTTTTTTCACTTCCTGATGAGCACTTCAATACCCGAAGGCTGGTAGCATCAGGCACACCCAACCACTAGCCAAGGTAGAAGGCAATGGTAACCGTCCTTAGTCACACTTCATTCACTACATTTGGGGTTGGTTCAGTAGCATGGTCCATCAGCTGTTGATTTGAGAGACCAGACGCAAACCATCCCACTAACCCTTTATCAACACATTTTATTTTTCAATATTTTTAACACTCCACACTGCCGCCCCCCCCCCCCCCCCTCCCTTTGGATTGATTTATTTGTCCGATCTCTCAAATGTTGGCGCGAAACACTAGCCAGTATTCAATCGTCATTGGTGACATCCTTTTAAACTCAAAAATGTCGATACCTGCCAGGCAACTGGTATACTTTTTTGGTGATTTTTAAAATGCTTATACGAAATTTCATTACGTCTTCAGTTGAGACGCTTGTTTCTAATGATAACTAGTGTGGTCAGCTGTCAAGCTAAAGCTTACTTATTTGCAGCACAGTTTGATGCAGATACGAAGCTACCATAGAGTGATAGGGCTCCTCGAGTTCTTGAGAACATATAAATGGTTTTGTGGTCAAAATCTCCTTAAGCACTTGGATAGTTCCAAGAGTCCTTAAAGATCTTAAAATACACAAATCCGTTGGTCTGGATAGTTTTTCTCCCATTGTTACGCTTTTCCATCTGTCATATTCTGCAGGTCTCTTTCCGAGTGGATGGAAAACAGCATTTGTTCAGCCCGTTCCGAAAATTGGCGTTTCTTCATCTCCCTCAAAAACAGAGAACTTCTTAATTAACGGCAGTTCCTACGATTTTCGTAGCTATAGGTCCACTGGTGATATGATGGTAGATTTATATGACTTCTATCCACTTAGTACCCTCAGCTATTCATATTTGATTCCAAATTCATTGCCCTGTTCTTCGGATGTGGAATTGCAATGGCAGCGTATGATAAGTTAATTGAATTCCAATCTAGACAGCATTGTCCAATAGGGAATTGTCAACCGCGTGGCATTTAATGCTTCAAAAACTCAATGCTGCCTTCTGTCGTTAAAGCATAACCTGCCTCCTATGCCACTATCCATGAGTGGGACATTGAGGAAACCAAACATCTTTGCATTCTATGTATGTGCACTACAAACCACCTTTTTGTAGAACGATCATATTTATTTGACGTCGCGCAAAATGCTAAGGCTTCCTAAATCGATGTAAGAAATATGTTTCCCCTCCTGATCTGGCTACAATCTACAAGGCATACATTCGCCCGAAGCTTGAGTATAATTCTTATATCTATTCAGGGCCTCCTGTCAGTCACTTATGCCTCCTGGATATAGGATCTAAAAAAGAGCCTTAAACTGATAGAAAGATCTATTACCAAAACATTTATTTCACTGAAACATCGTCGTAATGCTTCTTGTCTAACCTACTGTTTTATTGCTACTTCCATAAATAGTGCTCCAGGGAAATAACCAAATGCATTCCCACCCTAAAACAATTTCCCCGTAAAATCCACACAGCTAGGAATGCCCATCAATTTACCCTCGAGCCTAACATATCGGACGTACTGTTAAGCATAGAGACTTTTTTTTAGCCGCACCACAAGAATGTAGAATGCTTTACCCGGCTCAATTTTTCCCTCCCATTCTGATTTACAGACATACAAAACCATTGTTCATCGGTGTCTCCTTCTATCTCTTACCCCCAAACTTTTTAAATGATAAGAGTATCAACAACCCTTTGAGCTCGAGCTTATTACGAAAATAGGGATAGCTAAGGTAAGGTCAAATTAAGATGGCAGTTGACAGGAAAAAACAGACCATTGCTTTGTCTTTTTTTTTTTTGTCTTGTAGAATTGTAAATTTTTATACCTTATACCATGACTTCTTTCTAAACTTTTTTGGAATTGTGATCTACACCTGAAACTGTAATAAAAACTATCCCAAAACATTTTTGTATTGTTCAAGCTCTGAACTCAACTAAATTCTCATGTCTTTGTGTCAAAACTTTGCACGACATCTTAATGGAGCTCTCACAATTGTATAAAATAATACTTTTAACTTGAAAACTTTTTCGGTTCTTAGTGGTTCTTCTTCTATCAGCCCTTTCTAGTCCCTCCATTAATTTAATTCCACACTCTTCCTTGGCAAACACTATATGGACCCCAAACATTTCTAAGATTCTTTGATTGATGACCAGGATCACCAATGTTCTCACACGTAATAAAATTCTCAACCAAATATAACTTGCAAAGAACTTGTAGTTCACCATTATTCTTTGTCCGCATTTATTCAAAATATAAACGACTTTGGAACATCACTTCCAGTCTTGTCAATTAATTTCTCTTCCTCAAACTATACACAATACATCCTTCCAACAAACAGAAAAACGAAATTATTCAACAAAAAAACACATTTGTCATAGCTTTAAAGTGGACATGAATTGCTGACAGCCTCTTAAAACCCATCACCTGCGAAACAATTATTATATCCTCTGCAGGACAATCAGTCACTTCAGAACAGAAGATATAGATATGCGATGCCCAAAACACCACACCGTTTGTCTCTGATGGTTTGTCCTATACACAAGCTCCAAGCTACAACAACGACTGTGGTTGATGTCTCTTGTCCTGTCGCAATTTCCACCTCTGTTGCTGTTAAAATTTACATATTTTCCGCATAAAATGTTGACCATTAAAATCTAAACAAGGACGACAAAACCCTTAGATACGAATTTCCGTTGTATAACAACAAAAACATGCAACTCCAGCTATACCTATACTAATATATTATATAGGAATAGGAAGGAGTAGCTATTATTTTGATGTGAAAAACTGAAAACTAAGAACTGGAGAACAAGTGGCGCCATCATCATCATCACCACGCCAAGTTGGCGTTCGCTGCGTTACGTTGGTGGGCTACCATTTACCGTCACATTTCATCACATGAAAGTTCCTTACCGGAAACTGCCATTTTAAGTCGAGTTTTTCATTTATTATTTCCGCCAGATTGCAACAATCAAGATGTCTATCAAGGCAAATTTGTTTTCTTCGTGTTGTTGTTGTTGTTGCTTTGTTCTTATATCCACTTCCAATCCCACTTCTCTTGTCACCCTGTCTCCACGTTTTTTGTTCGTTGGTATTTACTTTTCATTGTTGTTGTTGTTGTTTTCTTTTGTTCACGAAAGGAAGTTGATGCATTTACGTCTGCAAACTTTAAAAGTCCTTTCACTCTCATTCTCGTGTGCCCTGATCCTGATGTAAAAATAAAGGAACAATGGACATGCCACGAATTCTATAGATTCAACTTTTTTTTTTTTTATTGAAAAAAAAAACAAAAAAAAAAACTTTTTCTGTCTGCTCTCGAAGAGTTGCCGCCCGAACGTAATAAAAGTAATTGAATATGAAAAAAAATCTATGGCACACTCTATGCAACAACATCCTGCGAAAAAGTCCCGATTTTTTATTGCAAAAGTTTGGAAAATTGATATCCTCCTCTTCAGTCATTCTGTTGAGTCTGGAGTGATAGTCCACAAATTGTGATAGAACCCTCTTAACTTTTCTCATAGAAGACGAGCGTAGTACCTACACCAGCAAAAAAAAATATCATATTGAGGATGAAAATAAAAATTATTATCCAACCAATGGTTATTTATGTGAGCTGCATGTGCCAGTATTTTCTATTTTCCCGTATCCTTCCTGTTCCTGTTCCAGTGTGGATTTGGTAACCAACAAAAAATTTCATACAGCTAGATAAGAAAAAAAGATACGAGAAAATAGAACAAAATTCAAGCGCAAATTTATGCATTGAACATTAATTTGAGTGTGAAAAAGATGCTCGGGATCGGGATACGCTTCGCAGTCTGCACTCGCTCACGCTGCTCGCTGAGCTCGTCCGACATCGTCGTCATTCTGTTTCCTGTTTGTGTGGTTTTTTTTTTGTATACTTCCATATATAGTCCTTGCACTTGTATATATGGCTTATTTTTTGTATCTATACATCAGAAAGGATATTCAGTTTAATACATGCATAGATTACATCAGCACAAAGCAGAAGCAGTTCTAGCATCAGCAAAATAGAATCTGTGAATCCTGTTTTGAATATCAAACAGTATCGATGCGAGCGAGCGAGGGAGCCAAAAACGTGCAAGTGTTGAAATGAATAAACAAAAAAATAAAACAAAAATAAAGAATATTTTTCTTTTTTTGATTTTGTTGCACATTGGAAGTGAGATAATACAACCAATACATACATGTAGATACTATATGGGATTGCGAAGAGGGCAACTCCAATCCAAAATCAAAAAAAATGATGATGGGAATACTATATGGGCGGGACGGGGGTTGCTTGTAAATTTTGTATATCCACGTCCACATAAGGCATCATATCACTTCGAATTTGAATTGATGGAGCAATTCAATGGCGTTATTGCAAGTTAATAAGTTGTAAAAAGGATTTGAAGAGAATTTAAAGTGATTTCGTTTGATTGATTCGAAAAATTGCTGCTGTTTCTATGTTTGCGATTTTTTTTGCAATTTGCTATTGGAAAACATAAATCGGATACGAAAAATATATACCTATACGATTATGTATTATATAACTCCCTCTAGTGGCTACAGGGAATAGATTACAATGTATGCATTTGATGTTTGTTTTGTGAATGGAATTTTAAAATTTTATGTGAATTGAATAATTAAATTATTTTATTTTTATGACTGAAAGCTTGTTAACGAAATATGTTTTTGTGAAATGGATTTTCTTGTTGTTGAAAGTGTTTACATGAGAAAATCCGTTATTTAAATATTGGAGGTAAAAACTCAAACTGAAATTATACGCTAGTCCGTATAAGGATGTTCCGTGGCGTAATTTTGATAATTGGAATCACCTATTTTCAAAACATGATAAGTCTCCGATTTAAAAATTGCTGCAATTTTTTTTTTCACACAACCAAAAAAAATATACAACGTTTTTTTCATCTCCTGAAAATTTTTAAATCAGGGACTTATCATGTTTTGAAAATAAGTGATTCAATTAAGATTCCAGAGCGATGAAAAAACTATCGTATGTCCCTGAACTTAATCAGAAATAAAATAAAAAAAAATTATATGGTCCAGTTAAAGCGTAGTTAAAACGCCATCATGTTACAGAAAACATACAAATAGATTTTTTGTTGATTACTATGTTTTTTGGGCCGCTGAATCTGAATCTGAAGAAGTCCAACAAAATTTCCTGGTGCGTTTTAAGATATCCGCGAAAAACCGCGTATTTTTCGCACTTTTTTCGGTGTTTTTGCTTATATCTCGGAAGCTTTGTGTCTTAACTGAATTTCACCCACAACTCAATTAAATATGAATTTCCTACAAAATTCATATAGATTGTTTAGCGCGTTGAGCGCGTTGAAATTTCAATATAATTTCCCATTTCTGTAAAATTTTTTTTTTTTTGATAAGAATTTTGTATACCTCCCAAAATCGTTACAAAATGCATATGTAAAAAAAATTGCATCTGTAACGTAAAAAAGAGAATTTTATTCACTTGCACAAATGGGGCCCGTGGAACAAGCTTAACGCCTGTCCCACGTTGGGCGCCATCTGTAACGAACTAAAAAGAAAAAGAGCCTTTCCTCACTGGTTCAAATGGAACTCGAGAGACATATACGTCTATGCCTCACGTTGAGCACCATCTGTAACACAGAGAAAAAGAGAAAGAAAACAGTCCTCTTTAGATACAGCTTATCCTGAAATTAAGAAGTTAGATTAAGTTAGGTATGTTTAAGATGGCTGTCAGGAAACGTTGAACACTCGTAGACTAAATAGTAGGTTGGAAAAGCGAGGCACTATCTCACTTATTAAACTACTTGGAGCCTTCATTAAAGTGATGAAGACGGTAATTGCATGTGTGATCGCTAGATCGCTGGTAACGTTGAAGAAGAATTACTTTAAATTGAAATTACCGTCTTTGGGAAAGAGCAGGGCATTAACAGAAAAGTTGTTGCTATCCAACATGAAACTACTGCAGACACCGTTTGAGAGTACGTTCAGTTTAGTAGCGTATCTACATATAAGGCAGTGCCCAGTTATGATACCGCTAAGATAAGATCTGCTCAGAGACATTTAATGCGTTTTTGATTCAGTTTCGGCCATAACTTTTGTGTTGCTAGAGAAGTAGTAGTTAAGTTTGTCCATCTTGAATTTGTTCAAGCATCATGTTTGAGTTTTAATGTTGTGATGAGATTCATCCTGCTAGGCGAAATTGTGGTTGTGGTTCCATTTCTGGGGAGCTCATCGGCCTTGCAGTTGCCCGAAATATCTCTGTGTCCCGGCACCCAATACTCGCTGAGCTTCTTGGCTGTCTGAGAAGATGCGGATATGCGACGTGGATATCACGTTTTCTTTCTGGCATGGATCGGAATTTCCGCCAGGAATTTTCTATAACTCTGGTGCGTAACCTTACCCGTTAAAATACAAGAATTTAGAAAAAATCAACTAGAACCAAATTTCAACCTAAAATGTTTTTTTATATCTTCTACCTGAAAGCCACGTTGTGGTCACCAATTTTTCAACAAAAACTCTAAAATCATGTGTGTACTTGCAAAGTTGAAAATTTCTTGAACCCGAAATATGCTTTTGAATATCGGCGATGTTGACCTTAACAGCAACTCTTTATTCTTCAACCATAAACGTTTCAAATAATGGACTCATTCGGTTCTTCCTCGATGCTGCACTTTAAAGCAGCAACAACTACTTCGGTATGCGTCTGTGTCATTCCTCAGATGATGAGTATTATCATTCAAAGTGAACGTGGTGCGAAAAAACGTTTCATCGTTTCAATCGAATTAATTGCTCTGCCTTCCCCGATTGTGTCGAGACTCGAGAATAACTCGGATTTAGTGCGCGATGCGTTTTACGAACAGCACCATGTTTTTCAAAATAAATCTGCACGATTTGCATGCATTGTTCAGGCGTCAGTCGATTCATGATTAAATTGCAAACCAAACCAAAGGCGAATGACAATGTTCTTTACCTCTAAAAAAACATCCTTTATTTAATCCTTCCTATCTTATGTCAAGGATTTAAAAAAAAAAGTGGTAATAATAAGAACTACATGATATGGAAATAGCATGTTAGGTATGTCGTTCTTTTCCAGATTCCAGAAATTCACTGATAAAGCTTCTAAAACTCAGTTCTACTCTAAAACATTCTTGCATCTATAAATTAAAAAAAAAAAAAGTCTATTTTCACAATGCTTCTACAAAAACTGTAACTGTGTGTATTTCCTTAATAAATAAATTCCTGCAATTCCACACGGAATTTCTGAGAATTCCAAACAAATTAAACTAATTGCTTACCCTAAAAACAACATTATACGCCATCGCACTTCTTAACGGCGATGCCTAAACCCAAAACACATAATCTTGCTGCAGTCTTTCTTATAAGCATGCCAATTCATTTGAATTTCATTATTATATTGCGAGAGAGATATAAAACGCAAAAGATAAAAATGCTTACCCATAGCAAAAAGTATCTCGAGCTTATTTTATTCAAAACTGCAGTACACTAAGTTGTTGCTTCTGTGTGATGTTGATGATGATGCTCGTTCATATTTGATTCGATTTTTCTTTATATTCTTAGCGCGAGTGAAATTTTAATGAGAAATATAAAGGGTCTTCTTACCCTCTGTTACCCACCCCATACCAATCCAACCCGCAACCTCTCCCATCCGCCTGCTAAATATATATCTGCGCCAAAGTATCTGTACACAATGTATAGATGCAAATTCCAACTAAATGGACAACGCTCTTCGTTGTCATCATCATAAGATAAAGAGATAAAATAAAATGAATTTAAGGCAAAATAATTAGTATACGTTGTGAACATACAAGAGTAAAAAAACAAAAAAAAGTAAACAAAAGTACAAAAAATAGCATAAAGAGTGACAGACGTCAAATAAATAAAATAAATATACTATATATGCTCTACGTGCGCTCCATAGCTTCCTCCATTCAGGTGAATTGCTTCATTCATAAACTACAGATACGTGTTGCAAATACAAAGTGGTCTTTTATTCAAAAAAATAAATAAAGATACGTAGATACGTAGATACGTGAGTATCTACAAAAAAAAAATTAAAAAAATTTCTTCACACAGTGTAGGTCATGTTCACGCACCCAGGTTCCTACTCTGATGGTAGCGTTTGCTTTACACAAATACAATCCAATGTGGATGTTTTTGAATGGCATACACGCCATGTAAAAAGGAAATGTAAATTGATGTCAGCTAGCAGCGTGTTTGCTCACTTTCGCGCTGTGTCAAGCAAAAAAAAAAAAATTAAAATTGAAAATAAAGTTATTTAATTTTAATTTTTCAAGTTCTTGGAAAATTGTTATGATGCCAGGGACGGGTTATATGAACGCTGAACAATGAATACCGAACATTGAACACCGAACACACCCCCTGGGCCATGGCTGTCTCTGTTGGGTGGAAAATGGAATTATATTTCATTTTCCTATGAACTTTGAACAGTTTTTGCTGTTTATTTTTGATGAATTCCATCGCTATCGCCATCGCCATCTCCATCGGATCGGAATTACAATTCAAGGCAAAAAGATGCTTTGAAAGGCTCTCGGGGATATCTGTCAGTTTTGTGTTTGTCAGTGTGTCAAATGATGAACATTTTTGATGATGAATTACTTTTTTGTTGAAGACAAAAACAAGTGGTGTGGTTTAACTTCTTCGTAAATTTTTATTATTCAAAGTTTTTAAGGTCTCTGAATTAAATTTTTAATGGGTTATTGTTTTTTGAGGGAATTTCGCGTGTAAAAAACTTTAATGTTGAGAATTGGAAACAAATTGGAAAAACGCTCAAATATTTTGAAATCACTGGCTTAGAACGAATGCATTATGTAACGTTATTGATAGCGGGTGTTAAAAGTATCCCACCAAAATGACTGCCTTGTGGTTATCCTGTTTTTATAGTTTACATCACACACAACGTGTTTAAAAGGCTTTGGAATAGAAGATGGTTTGGGATCGGTCTGTTGTTGGCGATGTCAGATTAAATTCCCTTCTAATAGACAAGAGGAATATACTAGACCTAAGTGACAACTCAAAGAAGATTTGAAGTTGAGAAGCTGAAATAGAGAATCATTTTGATTTAATTATTCAAGGGATGGCATCAGGTCCGGGGGAGAAATCATCTTTCAGTAATTAAAGATCATGTTGAACTTTAACCTTTTCAATTAGAATATTGGGAAAAAAGCTTCGAGGAAATCGCGGGAGTATTGAAAGAATTATTCATCTGACATCTATATTGACAGGAATGTCAACAAAAAAAATTACTGAAATCCTGAACTGAAGCTTAAGGGATAACCATATATGACTTCTTGTTTGAATTAACAAAGTTCCAGAATCTTTTTGGGTGAAGCTACAAGCAACATGCAATGCTAATGTTTTGAAAGTCAGCAATAACTATGAACGAGAACACAACTTAGTTTTTGAAGGCTCAATCAAGATATTAAAATTATTTAAACGCAAATACAAAAGTTAGTATTTCTTTTGAAAATTAAGCCCTCAACAAAGTTTCAAGCGATGACACTAAATAATACGCAAGGACAAGCAACGAGAACTTGATGTCAACTTGTCTATAAAAAATGGTCTTCATTATTAAGCTCTTTAGAGCCAGTGTCATATGATAACACTTAAAATGGAGCTAATTTCCGTCTATGTTTAGAGAGACCAAAGTCTTAGAGCATTTTAAATTCAGCTTTGGGAAAATCGGTTTCGTCGATAGAAATGTGTTACCAATTGTCCACCCTAGATTTGTCTCCTCAGTAGCATCTTCCCTTAGCAAAGATTTATGTGAATACCCAATCAACTGTGTTCAGTTGAAATGGATTGCTTGTTTGGCAAGTGCGTCGGCTTTACAGTTTCTTGGTATATTTGTATCCCCGGGAACCCGGCAGATCTGAATGTTACTCCGATCATCTCCCTGATAGGTGATCTACAGTTGAGAGCTATTTTTGAGTATACCATGGATTTCAGCTCAGGCTGGCTGTCAAAAGCATATGGTGATGTCCTTGGCAAATACCATGGTTTCTTTCAGCCAGGATAATACTTCTACATTTATTCACATGGGACACACTTTAAATACGGTGCACGACTGGTTCACACAAACTTGCTCTAATATGTGATAGTGATCTTGGGGCTGGAAATTTTTGAAAAAACGCAGGGAAAAATCATATAAAATGTTTTTTTGGAAAAAAATTACGGAAACCATTTTTTTTACTGTTTTAAATTTTAAGGAAAAAGATTTTCAGAATCGTCGGACCAGGTTTTTCAAAAAACGTTTTTTTTTTGGACAACTTTTCGAAAACATATTCCAACATTTTTTTTGAGTATGCCAACTTCTAGCACTTTTTAGTTAAAAAAAAAAAAAAATTTAAAAGAAATTGATCAAACCGTTTTTGAAAAAAAAAATAAAAATAAAAAAAAAAAATTACTTTTTTAAAACCACAAAAAATAACTTTTTTTTAAACCACAAACAAATTTTTTTTTTGGAAAAATTTAAAAATTCATGTTATTTCGTCTATAAAAATGCTCCTTCAGTAAAAATTTCAAGGAAACCGTTAAAGTGGTTTACGAAAAAATCTGATTTCAAAAAACCGGTCCTGTGAGGTATCATTATAAGACTTCCTGAAAAATCTATTTTAACCAAAATATTAAGCTTACGCAAAAAACACCATTTAGAAAGTGTTATCAAAATCGTAGCAGCTGTTTTTGCATTTTTCATTAAAAAATCAAATCACAAAATAAAATCTTTAGTTTTAGAACTAGAATGCTAATTCCATAAACCCCTCTGTAGGACGTCATAATAATACTATGTACCAATTTTGAAGCAAATCGGTCCAGCCGTTTAGATTGTAAGTAAGGGTCTGGTTCAAAATCCCGAATAGCAATCAATACTGAAAAATCGGGTTAGTGATGATTGGTCGAATGGCATTATCCCAAAATGAAAATCCTCAAAGACATATTCCACAGGAGAAACCCAGGCAAGGTCAAAACCCCCAAGAGGAAATCCTTACTTAAGTAAACATTATAAGAAAATATGTTGGGGATTATTGGAAATTTTGCGATAGTGGCTAAAGAAATTATATATTGCGGATTTTGTCGTTTAACCACCCTTCCGCATGGAGATTTTGTAGTGTTGGCTTAAATTTTTTTGGGGAATTCGTCCGATTGAGAAATTGTTTTTTGGAGATAACGTATGTTCTCTTTACAAATCAAATAATTCGTGATTTGAAATACATGCAGTCGTCTGGCCGGCGCCTATGTAGAGAGTTTTCTTAATCAACAGTGCTTGGGTAGCTTTCGATTCGGGATTTTGAACTTTCGGGATTTTGGTTTTCGGGATTTTAAACGGATCCCTGTAGGTAACTATACACAAACATGACATCATAATGTCATGTTTGATTGTCAAAAAAATTTTTTTTTACGAACGCAAAACTTGTCTTATTAGAGTAAAAGTAAAAATTGAAAGATGAAAGGAGGGGTGAGGTCTTGTCAGTTAGAGTAAACTCTTACTTTATACCATCATTTGTCTTCCAAAAATCATTTTTTTCTCAGAGCGATCGACGGTATGCTTTCTCAAAATGCAGTTGGCGTGCTGAGTAGATCCAGTCTTAAATGAGGCGCCTGCTTCTTCAGTGACTTTAATACCTTTACAAGGGTCAAAGTCCACAGTTTTGTTATTCGTTCTAGAGAGGACAAATTCAGTTTTGTGATTTGCTGGTTAAGAGCAAATTAAAGAAGACGACGAAGAGTGTTGAGATGCTTTCCTTGAATAGCAACGGTGACTTCATTCGCAATCACTTCTTCCAGTATTTTCAGCGGTTCGTTAACCAATAAGTTCCAAAGGAAGGAGATAGAACGATACCTTGTGACGTACCTTCACTAACAGATTGTCTTGCAGATGTCACAACCGCTTTTGGGTTGATCACCCAAAATTTGATCTTTCAGTTTGCCACATGAGAGTACATTTGCAATTGCAAATTTTCCGACGTTATTAAAAGCGTCTTCTATATGTATCAAGGAAAAAGACCATTGTTGTGTATGCGGATAAGTGAATGTATTGTATGTTGGCACGTCGAAGTCTAGTATCAATGCGATGGGTTATGTGGGTATCAATCAGTTCCAGACTACTCAACATTTGAAGAAGGGCCGATGATAACTTTATAGGTCATAATCTTTAAAAATCTCTGCTTTAAGATCTAGAAAGTACACCAAATATTGATTTCAAATGTATCCTTTTAAATATTTAAGTGAAGGGTCCTATAGAGTTTTGTATATCCAAGAACATTTTACTAATATTTTAAATCCGAATGTGAGTTTATTTGTTTCTTTGTTGGGCTTTCACGCTGGAACTACTTAACCAATCATCAAAAAATTCTGTACACACTTAGGGGTACAGAAAAAGAGATAGTGGTAAATGGACGAGTTGCTTATCACCTAGGGTTCTCTTAGGAGGCATTTGTATCAAGCACTAAATTAACATATAAAGGAAACATCTTTGAAATAATACTTTGCGATAATTAAAGATTTTAGTGCTTATTTTTTGTTTGTTTTGTTTTATAACATAAATTCTAATTTCAATTTTTTTTCAGATTCATCCACCGGGACACCCGACCGGCCCCATTAATCCACTGTCGATTACTTAATGACAAACATATTTTGGGACCATCCCAAACATCAGACCACCGATCTGAAGCTCGACTCCGCATTGATCCAAAAGTTTTGGTCTTCGTCGAAACAACATACTCCCAATTGGGTCGTGACATTGCAGAGCTATTAGTCTACAATCGGATAAAGTAAGTTATTCTCTTCCAAAGTTAATTGCTTTTGCCACTATAACTTCCACAAATCCTTATATTCATTTGTGTGTGTGTCTGCATACTACTATACTTATAGCTCCTAACCCTTTACATTTAATTATCCAACCAATGTCCAACCTTTCAATTGAATAATTTGTAATCACAACATTTTTGAGAAGATACGAGATGAAGCAGAAGAAGACGAACATTCCTTTTGTCGGACACCCACAAAATGATTAAATCTTGAACTCAGTTTGGAATTAAGTAAAAGCTTCATTTGAGTCCAGCATACATACATGTACAGTACATGTGATGTGTAAAGGATAAAGGTTCTAGTGGGAATTGGACATATGAAATCCCAACAACACTCAAGTTATTTAAAAACGAATTTCCTTAAGTGTTATGGTGGTTTTGTCGTCTCTGGAATCTTCTTGTTCTTAAGATTTTAGGGGAAGGCCTAAATTTCATTTCCCATGTTGACAGACGATTGTTAGATTTTATCATACCACCCCTCCACCACCCCCACCATATGATACGATGATGTGTCCTGAAATTTTCAGAAACAAGCCAAGGAAGAAGTTGAGAGATCATAATCCCAAAACATCACTTCTTCTCATATGGGGAATAAAATACCACACTGCATCCTTATACGTTTGTTCAGACACATGTGTGTAGTCTTTGAATGTATGGAAGGCATTGGGATCATTAAAATAATTGCTTCTGGCATTGATGCGCACTCACAATCGGCCATAGTATTCAAGATTCCTGAAGATGTGACATTAAATGGGGATTTAGGTGTTTGCTTAAAACATCCTTATATACATACATACACTAGAACGACGACAACGAAGCATCATTATATTCAAATCCTTTGTCCAATAATCTCACCAGAGAAGAGGAAGCTTCTCCTGATGATGGTCTTGGATAAAGAGCCTTATGGTCAGTGTTAGTTGTTGTTTTTGTTGTTTTGGAAGCATCAAAGCAAGCCAGGATAAAATCTACTATACCACATCATGTGATGTCTTGTGATGGGTGAAGCCTTGGATTAAAGTACAAGGAATATGTAATTATAAATAAATCCTTATTTCCTCCCCTGAGCAATTTGCAATGTTGACAACGATGTCTGTCCTACATAATATATGTATCCTCGGCGATATTCTCTCAAACATCCTCTTCTTGTTCTTGTTCTTAATCAAATTATAATTATTGTTATTAAATGTATCACAGAAGTGTTCGTTGAGAATGTTTTATTACACGAGTATGTCCTTTGTGATCTGATAATAATTTTCAGACACAAATACGAAGTACATTTTGTTATAAATTTTCGTTTTGTAAGGATACTCCACAGTCTCATGTAAGATAATCGCATAAACATAAATGATGCTTATGCTTGTGTTTTTGATCGAGCAGCAATTCCAAGAAATTCTATTCAATATGTTTACTGTTCTTTATTGTGTTTTGTTATTAATTAAAGTTGAAGTATTGGAATGAATTTGATGATGGAGAATTTTTGTTAAGTGGAAGAATTCCATTCTTTGTGAAGATAATAACCGAAGGACGTGGTATTAACTTTAGGATACGCAAGAGTAATGTGAAACGTGTGGATGTGTTGGAGATCTCTGGGTATGAAATCATTTTTTTAATATGAACAATGCTTAGTTTTTGTATTTCGAAAGGTGAAATGTGTTGCTTCTAATATGTAGTCTCAAAATTGATTAAATGTTTTTTTTTTTTAAAAGAATCCAGAAACCATAAATATTGAATTAGCAGGAATACGGCCAGTGTGATAGGTGGCCGAGTTAATATGCCGGATGACCATATAAATCTCATTTTTCTATCCCCTTCTCAATAACAGTATTTTTATACCCTATTCTATATATAATTTTTGGTTCAAAAGTAAAGCTGAGGTCTTGAAAAGGTGAAATCCGCCCACAAACACGCCCATACTCGTCATTTTTGTACAACAACCTCTATTTGGAAAATTAAATTGGGTTTCTTGTATAGTTACGATAAAAGCACAACGCTTAAATTTTGCACACGCAAGCTTTAAGTAAATCTTGTCTAAATCAAATAAAATATTTTCGGTTTGGGCGTGGCTGACACCCACTTTTCATACAAAACCATTAATATTATTTTTATACAATAACATAATCCACATGTCCAAATTTGTGGGTCTCTTAGTCGAAAGTAAAAAGCTTGTGTATGAAAAGAAGTTTTTGAGTTTCGGGCGTGGCTCACGCCCACTTTGCATAAAAGAACAAAAGCATTGTTTTTAAAATTAAAGGTACCAAAATTCAATTGAAATAATTTTTTTTGTTCGTTGTATGAAAAAATAACTAGTTTTTGTAAGTAAATTTTTTCAATACGCCAACTTTTAAGGGCGTGATCTTTATAAAATACCATTATTGGGGTAAAATCGTTAAAAGACTACTCGATTCAGATGTAGTTTTACACATATGACTAAAAACTGACTAACGATCAAAGCTCAGATTGTGCTTTAAATTTTCTTTTACAAATTTTTAGGACACGCCCACTTTCAAGGGGCGTTTCCGTTAAAAGTCTTAATATGCATTTATGTTTTAATGTTTTCTAACTATCGGTTGCAGTTTTGAAGTAAGAAGATGAACATTTTGTTTTGTTTTCCTTGGTTTCATTACAGGCTGTTATTCAAGAAATGTTAAATACACCCATAATCGCTATTTTCATTCAGAATCTAATTTCTAAAAATTCAAGTTATGTCTTGTTTTGTTGAAATCGAGCTGCAAGCCTAAAATTGAAAGTCACTAAGCAAATAGTAATTGCCTTGGCAATAAAAAGTCTCAACTTTGGGCATGGCACACGCCTTTTTTTATTATTATTAATCGGTAAACACAAAATTATTGTTATTGTATTTTTTCGTGTCTGCTAAAAAAGAATTTTGTTTCTGGAACAGGAGAGCCATAACACTGCTGTCTAGAATTTCCTTTATTTTCCTCTAGACGCGAGCGCTCCATAGAAGATGTGGTCCACCGTATCTTTTTAATCCCTCTGGTATAGCGTTGAAGACCATACCGGATGACATTTCGTCACTTTGTCTTAACCTTCTGGTTGTGTCGAAGGTTTCAGTATAATCCCTACTAATTTTGACGAAATAATAGCATTCTCCAACGCCATCCATAAGATGTATCAATTTAGCAGGAATTCTAAAGTTGGTCATGGCACTATAAATAGTTCTTTCCTATACACTCTTGTAAGCTTTTTTAAAATTTTCCTTCAAAATTGTTCCTTCAGGAGGTATATTCGCAAGCTAAATTGGTTGTCATCCACCCTTATCTTAAGCTATTCGAAGCTAGCTTCAGTCAAGCACACGGCCCGACCAAATATTAACTTCAAGCTTTAAAATTTTGTTCGGGCTTTTTATTTTTCGGGATTTTAAACATTATGTCGATTTTATCGTTCGTTTTTTACTTAGAAACACATGACCCAATCCTTTAAGTTCGTTTCTTTTTTTTCTGCGTTTTCTTTATAAAGGGTATTTTTTCAGAGATATAAAAAATAAAAATTCCAAATGCGACAGTTTTGCTAATTGACGTGACGGACGTAGCCATTCAACCAAAAATGAGCTTCATCGCTGAACAAAATTTTCTTGTGAAATTCGGGATCAAAAACAATTTCGTTTCAAATCCCTTCACCGAATGCGATCCACGTTGTGTGACAACGATCTGCATTATTTGCATACGTTGTTCAGGCGTCAGTCGATTCATGGTGAAATGGCAATCCAATTGACAGATGTCAATATAAACAGTGCTGCCAACTCAAAGTTGTATCCCTCTAAAAACACCCTTTATCTGAAGAAGTTGTCAAATAATTTCTAATTTCTCTTGATTTCTTAAAAATGTACAAAATTATCTGTTCTTTTTTCAAAATTAAGGCAGAGGTGTTTTAACGGAACCTGCCAAACGAGTTTTTATGAAAAGCTTATATATCTCAAAAACGGCTCCTACGATTTTGATAAAACTTTCTGAATGGTGTTTTTTGTATACTTTATATTTTGGTTGGAATTAATTTTTCAGGGAAAGTCTTGTTACGGTACATAGGACCAGTTTTTTCATAACAGATTTTCTCGTAAACCACTCAACGGATCTCGATCAAAAAAAAATTTAGAATATGTTATCGAAAAGTTCTTCAAGAAACCCGTTAAAATTCAAAAAAGTAAAAGAAATCTGATGGTTTACTTTATTTTCTCAAAAAAAAAACGTTTTAACTATTGATTTTTAAGTGATTAATAAAATTTCATATGATTTTTTCAATGCTTTTTTTCCAAAATCGCAAGGCCCGAGAACATTTTAACACATTAGAGGAAGTTTGTACGACCCAGTCGTGCACTTTATACAACGTGTTCTAAAAATTCGATTTCCGATAGATTTTATTTTTTAAACCGGAATTTTAAGAAATCTTTTCAAAAGTTAATAAGTCCAGATCTGCAGATCTGCAGACTGCAATATCAACCCTGCTCTCTTGGAATGCATCGCTGAAAATATTGTTTTCTAATTTTAAGTGGTTTAAGCGAAATGGATCTTTTAATTCTTTTCAATATTGTTGTGTTTAAGAAAAGTATAAAGCTTCAATTGCTAGTTCTTGGGCATTGAAAGTCTAATTACTTTGAATTAGTTTTAAAATGCACATTATCATTTTTTCCATTGGACCTCTCAAGTTTGACGTTCCATAAATCACCACCACTTCAAAATTAGTTGATTGTTTTTATACTAACTAATTAAAAAAAAAATACCAAATGTTCAATCTTAAAAATAAAAAAAACTTCCATTAATTTGCACACCAAATTTTCATTAATGAAGCAATTAAAAGCATTAAAATCGATATTTAATTAACTTGAATTCGATTTAATTTTAATTCATCTCTGTTACTCCATTAACTGAACTTTGTGCCTGTCTTCCAACATAATTTAATTAAAGAAGAATTGATTTCGAAAAGCTCTTACAACGAGCTATTTCTCACTGACAAAGACAATAATTACCATAGCCCAAGCCCAAGGAGGAGCGAGGAGAATGGAAGAGGCTTAATACATTTCGATGGTCTTTCTAGGTATATCTACAAGTATCCGTCCTCTCTCATGTGAGTGTGCCTACAGCCTTAAAACTTATACTTCGGTTCGAATACAATAGAGGGATTACCTGCGAGTGTCAGAAGCAATTACAGTGTGTACATTACATTGCCTCTATATGTAAAGTCAATTATCGAATTAATCTTCAGGCAAAACAGTGTGTTCAAAATGGCTCTAATATTATAGAATCAAATAATTAATTGCCAAAGAGAATAGGTAATGAATGTACTAGTATAGGTGATTGTTTGAGGGTAGGAAATATTGCAGCTGCTGACGTTTGATAAAGTAGAATATTATGTCAAAAGCTGATATACTTGACTTTTAAGAAGTAGGTATCGGCAGAAAAAAAGATTTCAGAAGATTGATAGTTTAATAGAAGTTGGAAATATTGATCGAATAATTGAAAAAAGGATGTTTCCATAAAAAATGTCAAGTTGACATTTGAACATTTTAAGAACTGAATAAAAGCTAGTTGACAGATGTGGAATATTAATACCGATTTTACTGATACATAGTAGTCACAGGGGCAGAAGTATGGTTTCAATTTCAAAAGTTTGATATTTTTTGAAGGGATAACGTGTGCAACTGACTGAAATGTCATCGAAAATGTTGAACTTTAGTACGTTTATGACATTTGGTGCCAGAGAAAGCCACATTTAGATAAATAATTCAACAAATTTAATACAATTCATCAGTGGATTCAGAAAATAACGACAGAAAATGTTGGAAAATAAGCCAAAAATATTCGAAATTCTGGCACTTCATTCAGAAAATTAGTATACTTGTACCTAATTTCAAAATACATTTCGGATAAAAAACCATACAATATTATTAATGTTCAAGTCTGAAAGTATAAACTTTAAATGTGGAAAAGTAAAGAAAACAGTTTCAAAAACTCGCCGAATCACAATGTTTCTCAAAAAATGTATTAATGTCTTATCTAACAACATTTCTTGAAATCACGGCGTTATCCAGAATCAAGAAGTAGTAAAAATCTAGAATGTTTAAAAATCTAGAAAGATGGAAATCTAGAATGACCTAGAAAAAAAAGTGTTCTAGATTTTTTTAGAGGAATTCTAAATCTAGAATTAATATTAATTTTTGAGACAATGGTTACAATTCGCGCGCGTGATTTTTTCCAATCTAGATTTTTTTTTTCTCGATTTTTGGTTTTCGAGATTAAATTTTTCTAGATTTTGGGTTTTCTGGATTTTGGTAATTCTATTTTTTTTTTCTCTAGATTTTCTCTTTCTAGATTTTTTGGCTCTAGATTTTTTTTGTCTAGTTACCGTGGTTAACCCACATTTCTTAGGAAATTTGTGGTAGCCTCATTCCAATTGAATTTTTGCTGGACACCCGACTGACTCGAAAAGCACTTTGTTCCACCCACTTACTAATTGGTTTTCTATCATTGTCTTTAACTACAAGCAGGATTTGCTTGGCATGTCCTAGGACTTCGGACCTTACATGTCTTTACGAAATAACGAAGTACCTAAAATTGTACTAATCATAAGTCGGAAGAAGTAATTTTTATGTCATTCTGAATCTGATACTGGTGCAGTGTGTCCTATTTCACATCTTTCAATATAACGTCAAATTCTTCAAGAGTTACTCTACATCTCTTTGAGGCTTTCTATTCCTGCCATCACTTCTCATAAAAGTGAAATAAAAACTGTAAACTCAAATTTTGTTAGCCCGATCAACCCCTTCAGAGTCCAAGACCGAATAACGCTGGGATCTTCAATTGTCATTAAAAGCTGCAATGCCAGTGCCAAAAGCAGGATAAAAGTCAAACAATTCAATTGCCGTTCCTTGAATTCAGGCCCTTTAAAAGCCGTCGCGCGTCGTCGATCAGGGGGTCCATTTCTAATTGGACTTTGATAAGTGGATGCCGACCAGCTTACTGTGAGCTCACCTTACGAGGCTTTGGGTACCAAGAACTGTACTTCGTGATTTCACACTTTAAGTTGAATAACTACTGAACATCTTAGAAGCCCTGGCAACTGCTTCGTGTTGTAAGTTTTGTCCAATTCCAAATCCAGCGGGTTCTTCTGTTGATAAGTGGTCTGTGCTTATACCGTGCGCCTGAACAATACTTCGTTTGATCCGAGGCTTTCCCGATTCCTTTTCGAATGCCTACGACACTTTTCAAACCGTTCTACTCTGTTTCACTGTCGATGCAATGGTTAAATTGTGAACATATCGCTCTAAAGTAAACAGCTTAAAAATACTTCTAAATGTTTAATATTTTAGAAAAAAACATCTTCAAACCCATCTGTCGGTCATCTGTTTCAACAAATTGCTGCAAATTGTTGAAATGTTAAAAACTTCCTTGTTTCAACAGATTTCTGTTTGTTAGAACTGAAGAAATAGTTAAAGAAGTCAAAAGAGCAAACAGGAACAAAACTAACCTTAGAAAAACTTACCAAAATTATTTCAAATGCTGCCTGGTATTCAGTGATATCTTCTTTTCCACTGCGGTAGTGCCCGACAAAACTTTCTTTACTCTCTACTTTCAGAAGTGGGATGTTTTCAAAATTGAATTGGTACACGTTGCTTTTGAAAATTTCCGAACAAAACAATTCAATCGAATATTTATATTGTTTTCAAAGTGGTACAACATCTGAAATATTATTTATAAGCACACTGGCTATTTCCATGTTAACCCAACCCATGACCCACTCACTGCCACCATGTATAGTATAAGAGCTCATAAATTTTAATGAACCCCTCTCCACGTCCCTTTTGCATTTTAAGTTCCAATTCCAAAACATAAAGAGAATTCCAATCCTTTCCCTTAACCTTATACACTTTGGAGATGAAGAAGAAGAAGAAGATTCCGCCAAACTCGTTTGCTGATTTTCAATTTCTCCCGCTTCGTTATTTGCCTTACTTATAACTACCACGACCACAACGTATTCCTTGAAAATACCAAGATGCAAAGAATTTCTATTCTTCTTTCATTGAAAAACAGAAAAACAAAGCATCAACGAGTCTAAAATCATAAAAAAACGAACAAAAAAAACTGTAAAAATAGCAAAAGGAATAACTTCTATTGTTAAAGGATTTCCATCCACATCCACCAAGCAGCAGTACCACCTATAACCAACCAAATAAGCACCCACTTTCTGCTGGTGCTCTCATGATAAGGATGCACCTTTTTTTACCTCTTTCAATATGAAGGTATTCTCTCGTCGTCGTCGTCGTCGTCCTCGTTGTCGTCGAATAGTATAGTGATGCGCACATTCTTCTATTGAGTGTAGTAATAACAAAGGATGATATATATATCCTCTTTGAAAAAGGACTCTTGCTATAGAAGGAGCACACAGGAGCAAAAAAAAAAACACGCATGATGAATAATATTTTTTTTTTTTGTCCTTCATTCCTCGTCAGTGAAGAGATAATTTGCCTTTGGCAACACTCGCTCTTGCTTCAGGATGCACGTGCCGTGCCGTGCCGTTATTGTTTTCGTTTTCTACCTCGTCCTCGTCGTAGTCGGTTGTAAGAAGTTGAACTCGATCTCCCTGACCTCGATAAAGTCCTTTTTACATGTACAATGTCTAAAAGAACGTTAATAAAAAAAAATCTCATAAGAAACGTTGTTTGTTGCTGAATGCCGCCATCATCAACGCCCGCCATTATATAAAACAACAAACGGTACCGCCACTATGCCACTACACCACCGCCACCTAGTGGTGGATATATAGAGCTTAAGAATGATGGGCCACAATTGAATGCAAAAACTTTAAATCGTTGCTCTGGTATGGCATGTTGCTTGAGCTGCTGATGCTCTGGGATGGAGCGGCAGTGTTAGAGTTGTCGAAGCACCACCAAGTTTAGAGCTGCCTCCTTGAACTTTTAATTTGAGTTTTTCCTTGCAAAATGAAAAACTCTATAAATCACTTGAAAAGACGTTAAATACAATAAGCAACAACAACAACAAAAAACACAGAATTCACAGAAGGAATGGAAGGCAACAAATAAAAAAAAGGCTACAACAGGCACAGGGTGGTGTTTAAACTTTCAAAGTTATTGTTTTTTGTTTACCTGTATCCTGTGTGTATCCTTACTTATGTGTTGCTGAAATTTTACCCTTTTTTCATGCAACAATAAGGACGACCGACGAAGCCTGTTTGTAAAAACATGTACAAAATAAACGAAATACCTTTGCTACTGTTATAGTTGTAGCATAAATATATATATTTACAAGGAGCAAGGACATGGTTGCTTTTTAGGTCCTCCATATCTCCAGCCAGCAAAAAACACACACCTCGAGGATAAGCTTATTCATATACAAAGAAAGAAAGAAAAAAAAAAACGAGGTAATCCAAGTCAAGGAAGGCATATAGGTAAGGTATGTACCTTAAAAAGCAGTCAGAGGTACACAAAAACAATATCCTTTGCTGGTTACAAGGAGCAAAGTTGATTATGTGCTTATCAAAACATTTAAATGCTCTTGGTAATCTTTTTCATGCCAATAAGCAAAAATAGTTTCACAAACTCCTTTCAACAACTGTTTGCTGTTTTTTTTTTAGTTTTCAAAACAAAAGGATTAAGGATATTTTTTTTATTTTTTTCAAACTAAATAAGGCAAAGTGTTTTCTCGAGAATTAGTAGGGCAGTTTTGATGTTAATTTGTTTGGCAAATGAAAAAGGAGAGAAACGTTAAGGATCAAATTAAACGTAATTAAGTTCGTGTCAATTCAGTGATCCCACACCGAACAAGAAAGGGTGTAAATTGCGGCTGGGTTGAAGTGACAGTTACAGTTACAGTTTTTGTTTGTCAGATGAGGTGGCTTTAAGGACGTGTAACTGTTTTATTTTAATGAAAACAACAATTTTTTTTTTCTAAAACAGTAAAACAGGTGTGTGCTAATGGAATTTAAATGAGAAAAGAAACGAGAGACGATTATTCGTCTCGTCGGCGTCGTCGTCGGTCGTCTGTGTGTAATGAAAATAAGTTTTTAAGTAGGTGTAATTGTGAAGGTGTTGAGGTAATTTATTTGAGTATGCTTTTGGTTAGGGGGGAATGGGGTAGAAGTGTAAGCTCATTAAATTAAAAATACTTAAACTTAACTAGGATTTTCTTTTGTGTCTCAAGACGTGTGTTGGAGCTTGAAGGAGAATTTATATTTTCAGGTCTAAAGAAGGTGTTATATAGTATAGTTTTGTTTCCTTCAATGAGCAACCAAGTATTTGAAGCTCCATCCAAAGAATGTAATTGCTACAAAGTATGCTGATTTCACCATCTATTCTTTATCCTTAGTAGAAGAAAATACGGTCCAACTTTAGTGCTTCATTTTTTTTAAAATCGCCTTAGAAATGTAAGGACTATGACTAAGTTCTTCATATCAAGAATGACGCTACTTTACACAACATGCCAACATTTCTGGAAACGATTTCGGAAAACTGTCAGTCGCTCGAATAATTTTGTTATCAAAAAGTTTCGACGTGGAGGCGTTCTTGATTCTTAATGGTTCTTATTCTATCAGCTTTTTACTGTGTACTAGTATGCGATAAAAAGCAACATCCTGCTTCCCATCAGTTAGCATAAATCCACATTTTTGACAAGAACTTAGCTCAGTGATGAGGCATATGGCTTGTTTAATGGTAACGGCAGGAAGCAAAACAGTTACATTTTGGCTGAAGAACAAACCCCGTTCTAGCTCCATCTGGACTTATAGCTTCAAATAGAATCCTGGTCTCCAGCTTATTTTATACTGATAGATGAGCAGTGGATTCCGCGCTTCGGTCCGGTGACTTGACTGAGTAGATCACACTTCTAGGCTTTTTCTTTGGGGCACTGTTAATAACCAGTGTTATTTGGCGAATACTTGACCCCACCTTTCTGTCCTGACAACATCCACAAGAAAATATGCCGAACTTGTTGGTTAGCTGACACCTTTGCGATCCATCTCAAATATGTACAGGGAATTCCGCGTACTTTTGGATTTATTTCTTACCCCATACCCTGCACCACAAAGTCCCTACTCGGCGGAGGTAACTCACAAAAGATGCTACCACCGTTCTAGAGAAGGAGACGAATTTTCTTTCGAGCCCCAAAGTTGCGCTTTTAATTCTCAGAAATCTCCAAATATGGAAATCCTCTAAGTCCAAATAGTGTCACACAAAATTAAGTCCATCCTGATTTAAAAAGGTTCACCTGATCACGAAAAAGTTAGGAGTAACTTAAGTCCAACAAAGTTGCTTGAGCGAAAGGCCTCGTCGAGCTCTTCAAAGCGGTGCGGTGTTCGCGGCGGTTGATGACTTGATAAGGAGCATAAATCAACTTATGTATTTGTAAAGTTAGATCGGACAGAAGTGCGCCCAAAAAACGGGTCTTCAGGATTGTGTGCCCGGGTTCCACTATAAGGTACCTTGCTCAAAAAAAGTCAGTTCATAAATCAATCGAAGAACCACTCTTGACAATCATTATTTCATTAAAAACTCCCCGACCTAACCTTGGAGGCTGTAGGTACATATTGTTTGTATCTGCCTATATTTTGGTCCCTTTTAACCCCCTATGCCAGAGATAAGCAAGTATCGTTTCTGGCCTAACTTTATATATTTTATTGTGAGAGTGGGAAAAAAGTGAAGTGGATTTCACAATTAATTTTTTTTATATAAATCTACATCTAGGGTGACGGTGAGCCATCTAGCGGTTTGTTTTTAAATCATAGGTTATTTTGACATTGACCGCAGTTTTCCGCTCGAAATCTTGAAAGAAAGTCAATATTATGGGAATATTGAAAACATATTTCCAAAGTGCGTGCTGTGTAGCTCAAACAGTGTTCATAAATGCTGGCGGAAATGAAATGAAACATTCTTCCAGCCTCCTGTACGCAATACTCTGCAAAAAGTTCGTGAGACTGGTATGCTATTGAATAACACTCATGGTCTCCGTAGTCGTGCAGACGAGAATGTGGCTGATGTAGCCTAAAGTGTGGGACTCAATTCACGAACATCAACTCACTATCGATCTCAACAGCTCAACATTTTGTCACTTCCTAGCAATAGGCAGTACCCCGGAAAAGAACTCAGGTGAAGTCAGGGATCGAACCCAGAACAGTATTTTGGTGATGGTGCGAATAAATGTTCTTAATAAATAGAAGCACATCCACTTTATTTGAAGTTAAGTGGTAGCGCTGCCAGAACTGACAATTGGCATCACTAGTTAATTCGAAAAATATACATACCTCTGGGAACTTTCTACATAGAAGACCATTCCCACTGCTAATCGATTGTCCTCTTCATATTGCATCTGTTGTAGATTTAAGTGGTCCAGGCCTGGTATTCGCATCGGGGAAGATATTTTCTCGAAATTTCAAAACGAGAAACACAAACCTTTCTTGCATTTGTCTTTTGTGATAGTAACGGGTGATTCATCGTAAGGTTTTATTTTTAATAGGCTTTGACTGATCACGCTTGACTCCTATCAAAATGCTTGTGTCATTTTTGTTCAGCATCGTTTGCCTTGGCGATCCATCACATTCATGTTAACGGACCAAGTGCTTCCTGATATTCAAGTCCATGGTGTCAGTAAGCTCTGGTTTCAAGAAAGTGGCGTTACGATCCATACAGCTCGTGAAACAATGGACTTGTATAGAGAAATCATTTCGGTGAGCACTTAATTTAACGTTTTGCTACGGTAAATTGGCCGCCTTACCCAAGTTGCGTATTGAACCTTAATATTTAGTTTTAACCTTTTTTAATGGAAGTTATACCGTAATCATGCGATATCAAACCTTTGCACTATTTTCTCTGGGGAAAGTTAAAATCTCAGGTCTTCAGGAATAACCCAGTTGCGATTGATGCTTTGGAATCCAACTTTACTCGCGAGAAACCAAACGCTATGATATAACGAGTAGCCTTAAATTGGACCTTCCCAATAGACCACCTCAGACGTAGTCGTGGCCAACATTTACATGATATCATTTTCAAAAAGTAAATGTAATGAATTGTTCTTTTAACCCGATAGCAAAAATTTTAAGTTAACTTTTATATTTATGTGCTTTATTTTACATTATAAATCAAATCTCACGATGAATCACCCTTTACTAGTTCTAATACTAGAATTTCATTTTGCTGTCACCAAAACTATCTAAAAATAAGTCCATTAAATCAATGACGTCATTACAGCAATACAAAATGTCCATCAACAATCTATCGCTGACGTAGCCAACTAAACTATTTAATTCAATTTTATCGTTTGTGCAAACTTTTATGACAAAGTGGTGCATCGTCAACTTTAATTTTAAATTATATAACCCCCAATTCAAAATGCTAAATGCTTTTTTTTTGTATGAATACATAAATATTATATATCCTCCCGCAGGAATGCATCAGTGTATAAGTGTGTACGTGTCATTCGAATTAATTATCTTTTTTAATTACTGCTCTCTAGTGAAGCATAAAAACAGTGAAATATCCCCACTGCAGTCACACCTAAATCAATCAGTAATCCTCTTTTTTTTTGCAAGCACATCCTTTTTAATTACTCAAATGACCTCTTTGTTTTCGCTTCACAAAGCAATACACAAACACACACACAAATACCCATAAAATCAACCCAAAAGCTTCATACAGTCAGGATAAAAACTACAAAATCCTTTTTAGCCATGGTTATGACCACTACCACTTAAAATTATACAAAACCCAATTAATAATATTCTAATGAAGCGTTTAAATGGCATAATTTTGCATAGGTTTTTAGTTAAATGGAGAAGATGGAGTGAGAGAGGAGCTGGTCACCTGGTAACCTGGCCAACTCCCAACCCCACTTTTTGATTGGTTGGCGGTAAAATGTGTCTGTTAACACAAAGCTTTATCTTTCTATACACAAATACATACATTGTCGCGAATTGATTATCTCCTCAAACTGACCGCAAATTGTCAAAACCAACTCTTTGGCTAAATTAGTGTGCACATTTTGTGTCCGGCGTATGTCCATATACCAGCCATTGAGCACCAAGCTGCCGGCCTCATCCACACCACGCCATCGCCACGCCAAAAAACGGATCGAAACTCATCGCACACAATTAATCGTAATTAATGCTGCCAGTAGGGGATCTCTATTAGAGAAGACCAGCCGCAGCACAATCCTATTCATAGTTTATGTTGGTTTTATCCCCAAAAGGTCGAATCCTCTTTGTGTCCAATCCGACCAAAAATCGCTCACTCTGCTGAAAAGTCCTTTTTTTTGTTTGGTAGGTAGTTGTTGTTGTTATATGTTATTGCTGTCTTTTTCGCTTTGTTAAATGATGACACACAATAGAACACAATTGAATACAAACGACTAGGATGAGGACGAGAAGCAGCTAAAAAAGGATTTTTCCAAATAACGGGACATTTCATTGTGTGTCTGATGCTGTCACAGCAGGACCTCGGCTCGGACCGGCTTGTTTCGTCTCTTTTTCTGGCCATTTCAACTGGAAAATGATTTCCATCAGATCGAGCGCCACCGCTCAAAATGTATTGGGAATTCTTTTGTGCAACTTCTGGTTGTTGGTGCTGGCTCCTGGTTCCTGGTTCTGGTTGAAAAGTTTCTCCATCTCTTCCTGTGGGGGTGATTGTTGGAGGTTGGCTTGGAGAGGTGGAAATAATTATGCGCTTGGTTCGAAGCGATGCGGCCGCGTCAAACGGTCAACTGGCCAAACATAGAACCGGCAACCCGAAAAACAAAACAAAATTTTAATTTGCATTTTGTTTTTTTTTTTCTCTCTTTTATTCTGTGTCCTGACAGAGGCCAGTCCCCCATCTCCCATCATGCCCGTCGCCGTCACTATGTCTATGATGGTGATGACCGAGGAAGAGTGATGGTGATTTCACGAGACTCGAGACGCGAGAAGCGACACATCGAACGGACGCGACGCGACGTGACAAAGGCATAACCTAGCATCAGTGCATAAATATTCGAAATTGTTCCTTTGGATGAATGCATTTTATCCGGATCCTGGATATCAGAGGTCATGATGCTGATGCTGATGATGATGACGATGGCAGAGGACGATGGAGTAACACCATCACCAGCCAAGCCGGAGTCATGTTGTGCATATATACTTTTTGTACTTTGCTCAGTGATGCGATACTTACACACGAGGAACTACACACATCCTGTTTCTGTTTGTTGTTACATACTTTAAATCGGTTTTTAAAAAAGTTTAGAAACTATTTATAGCGTCGTTTCGTCCTCGTCGATGCTGCGATGTGGAGAAAGTTGAAGTTTTTTATGCTGGATATGCCATTAAATACAAAAAAATAAATGGCGGGCAGGGAAGTAAGCTTGGATATGTATAGTGGAAGTGGAATAGCAATCTCGTTAGGACATCGCCAGGCTGAATGAGATTTTTATGAGTTTGTTGAAGGGTTTTTGGTTATAGTCTGCTTATTCCTGCTCCTGCCCTTCCACGGATGAAGGCAAAAAAAAGAAGAAACAATTTTCTTATTTTCAAAATTGAATTTAGGATAATGTGATGTTTTTTGATGGAAGACATAGTCTCGAAAGTTTTTGCTTTTTTTGCTCGTGCCACTTCCATCATGTTGCAGATGATCTCGAAAGGCAATGTAACACCTTATCTCATTTGCTTATATTGTTGTTTAGAGGACTTCTGGTAAGATAACACTATATTTCATCTAAGCAAATTGCCCGTAAGATAGAAAGGATCAATTTTCTCCCAATTCAATTATTGCTTGCTTTGAAAAGGATGTGAAACAGTTTAAGGATAACAAATGATGTGCTGCAAGTGCTTACATGTTCCATCATATTCAATAACTCAAGATTAGATCAAAATTTATAAAAAAAAAAACCGTGGGTGGAGACTTAGAAAGCAATATTCTTACTCATAACATGAATTTCGTCCTCGCTGAAGATGTTAATGTTTGTTAATTTAAGCCATGCTCCAGAATACCAGGCTGAACAGTCCAGATACATTCCTAACTCAGTAGCGTGAAAAAGCATTCCCATAACACTGATCCATCTCTGTTTTATTAATTTTAACATATCTTGGTCCTTTTCAGAAAGTTTTCCGAAGAGTTTCAGCATTAGTCTTCAAAAATAATTCTCAATTACATGAGGTCTTTTGTGTAAACTTTCAGAAACAGACCATTTTTTGGAAAAACTCCATGAAAAGCGAGTTTAAACAATGCTGTCGCCATCACAAGAATAAGGTGTAAAAAGTAGTTTATTGGCTCCCTTTCTGTTTCTTATGAAATCATTTGGTTGACGGTGATAGTTCCTGTTTTCTTTTTCTTAAGATGAAGGTGTTGATGTTGAAATATATTTTGGTGACATTTAAAAAGAATGGTGTCACGAAGAGAAGTCAAATCATTATTTTATGACATCAATTTGGCGTTCCTCATCCGCATATAATAAATTCATCGGTTTGTCAGGCTGAGGCATGTTTAAAGTGAGGTCAGTAAAAACATACGGTCCTAGTTTGGATCATTGAGCAACTCCTGCTTTTATGGCCTTATAGCAGCTTGAAATATTTACACTTTCTTAAAATTTCTTTTTAAATATATTTTATTGATTATATGAACTAAGAAAAATAATAACCCTTCTGGTAACACTGATTTAACTACTTAAATAATTCTTGTACTAAATAAGTAATAAATTAAGATTCTGGCAATGCCTTATTATACCATCTAAAATATCAAAAGCTCTGATCATAAAGAAGAATAAGAAAAGCTCTTTAAACGAAAATGTATAAAAGCAGAAGTAAATTTGCTAAATAAATTACAACCATCTTGATTCTCAATCAGCACGGTACAGCTCCTCAGCCTCTGATTTATTAAAAAAAGCTTTGTTTCATTTAGTTGGATATTTTGTTTTCAGTTTATCCTCTGTGACTCTGAGAACCCAGGACCCATTTCTCTCCCTGATATTCTTTCTTGTGTACATCTACAGTCATCGATCACAGTTCGGTAGAGTTATAGTATAGCTCGTACCGAATCAATTGGCCATTCTACTGCGCAGCTCTCTTTAAATTTCTCTTTTCTTCATTTGAATTTTTGAAAGATACACAAAAAAATACGAAAAAAAGAAAAAAAGTTGTGCATTCCGGCGACGGACGTCCTCAGCAAAAACGAGGGTGAGTTTTGTTTATAGCTTCGCTCACAGTTAAATATAGATGAACTTCCAGCGATGGATACCTCAGCCTCTGTACATTGATACAAATACACACAGACAGAAGAAAAATAAACTAACTGTTTTCAACAATGATCTAGAAGAATGACTCTTCCTCATAGATCCGGCTGAATTTGAGCTATGGCTTATGTTGCTTCAACTTAAGGGCATCGGTCGATTGTGGTTTTTAACATTGATCTACGCTTACAGGAGACCACACAAGAAAAAGTTTGGCAGGGTCAAATCGCGGCATGACCTTGGTGGCCTATTCACGTCACCTCTGCGAGAAGTAACCTTTCCCTCAACGCGTTCATACAAAATGTCAATCGTGGCGCCCGCTGTATGGTACGTAGCGCGATCCTCCTGGAACCACATTTCGTCTAGGTCCTTATGGTTCGTGAGAAATTGGGTTTTATCGTTCTGCAGCACTCGGCGTTATGGGTGACCGCCTCATCAACGTCGTTTTCGAAAAAGTACGGACCAATGATGCCGCCAGCCCGAGATCCACACCGAACGTTTACTTTTTGAAGATGCATTGTCACCTACTGAATTTCGTGTGGGTTGATGACGTCCCATAATATGCCCACAAACACAATAATGTGCCACAAATCTGACAGATGTCGCTAAAACAACATGGCCGCCAAAATCTATCGGCGCCAATTGAAAAAAACCCTTAATGAGTCTTTAGGTACCTTTGCTGTAGGAGTTTAGTATACATTTCTGTAGTCCGTGTCTGTGATACCTTCCGGTAGATATAGGTACCTGTCTCTAGAGTTCTCCGGCTTTTTCGGATCTTCTAAAGCGCCAATAGTTCCATCGATCTTATTGTTTGATTGTTTCTTCCTGGCTACCGACGTTACCGTCTTTTCTTCGATCTTCCTGTGAAAACGTTCTGTGATTTCTCCATCCATTGCTGAGTTTATTTGTGAACTCAACTGAGCCGTGGTCGAAATCTCCTCAAAGGGATCTGCACGAGTAATTTATGTAGCTTAGGTTTAATGTTTATTATATGGTTTATCAAAACAAGGCCAGGGCTTAACGCCAGGCTAAAGTCCTTTGTTTGTGTTGCCTTTGGTTGGTGTTCCAGATTAATATCTAGCCGTTTGACCGTTTGATGGTTCCATTGCAAGTTTCTATAAAGTGGTTCCAGAGAATGTCAGCTATTAAAGCCACATTTAACGAGTCCGTATGTGTGCTTAAATGGTGTCAAGCAGTGATGACAGAATTCTTTTATTGGCAAAGTTCACGTCGGTCGGGTTCACGTCCCGTTATCTTGCCCATTTTTTGCCTATTGGAATATCGAGCAGGCTGTCTTCTCAAGAACATTTTTAGAGATGTCAGATGAAATTTATAAGATATGGCTTGTCGTCCTGCTAATGTTATACCTTTCCAGTTTAAATTGCAAATTCTACTCTTGAAACAGTTATAATGATCAATGGTTAGTTGCCAGCTCTCCTGATACTTCCCGATGTTTTGAAATGGGGTAAATTTAATTTGGTTCTACTTCCTAAGCCATTTGCAATGTTTGATCCTGCGCATTCTCCTTAATTAAAATTCTGTGATGTGATGTCGTCAGCAAGGAAATTCAAAATCAATAATCAAATTAAAATTTTGGAAATAGGAACCATAACCAACCCTTACCTCTATCTCTTCGGTTCAATGAAAATTGAATTCCCTTCCTTGTGTTCCCTCCTCTGCCATTGATATTCATACTTACAACGCAAATGTTCAAACAAAGCAGCAACCATCATATTAATTCCTTCAAATCCTGATGCATAACCAAAGTGAACAATTAATTTCAATTTTCGGAAACCACGCTGATAGAATCCTATAAGTACAGTGTACTCGTATAGTGCCACTACTCCCGTTGTGGTTCTAAAATTCCATAAAATCGATATAACCACATGACAACCAATAATGCTGAGCCAACATTTTCCACTCTCAAGGATATTGTATAGTGCCTAGTCCAAAATAACTTCCCAATATTCGACAACGACCATATTGCCAGCTCCAGGTCTAGCGCCACCACCTCTCCAACTATGGTTAAGTAATAGCAATTCCAAGAACTTTAAACTCCTCCATCAGCCTTTTGAATATACATAAAAATAGATATAGTGATAGAGGGAAAGTGCGGAAAAAGGAACTCTCACTCACATAGCTGTTTTTGCATCTCTCACAATTCACAAAGGATAGCCCTGGTTGGGTTCCTGGCCTGGCCTAAATTATTCGCGGCACATGCCGCAAAAACCCATTGAATAGTTATTGCTGTTTAAAATCCAAATGTTTACCAACCGCACCGCTTCAAAAGACTATACCAACCGTTGAGCGTTGATGTTCCTGGTTCCAAAGCCGCTTCGCATAGCTCCAAAAAATTCCACCTCTCCTTTGATTATTTACAGGAAAACTTTCCATTTGCATTCCTCCCACCCACGAGCCTCATTCCCATACCATTTTTTTTTTTTTTTGTTATGTTTTGATCCCAGCCTCAGTTCCAAAATCCCCAAAGGCAAAACCTTTTACTGATGCACTATCTCACAGCTCTAACACAAAAACCAAACCAGACCATAAAAAAAAAAAAAAAATCATACTCTACTCTCTTTTTGCAGGTACAAAACAGAAGTTGCTGGTAAAAGCCTGCCGGTGTTAACCAACCTCGACAAAGGACGTTACGGTGTCATTGTGTTTGAGAACCTGGACAAATACCTGCACATGGATAAATGGAATCGTGAGTTGCTGGACAAATACTGCCGGGAGTATTCGGTGGGTATTGTTGGCTTTGTCAGCCCTAGCGAGGAGTCCCTGGTGGCCGCCCAACTGCGCGGCTTTCCCCTGTACATACACACCAATCTAAGGCTGCGAGATGCTAGCCTGAATCCCGCTTCACCAGTGCTCCGACTGACACGTGCCGGAGACACAGCATGGGGTGCTTTGCCCGGTGACGATTGGGCTGTATTCCAACATAATCATTCCACCTATGAGCCAATTGAGTGGGCTCAACGAAATAACCAAGATTATCCATCGGATGGGGGCCAGGTGCAACTACCGTTAAGCACTGTATTGCAGGACCACGGCCACCTGGATGGCATCCAACGGGTGCTGTTCGGCAGCAGTTTGAGATTCTGGTTGCATCGATTGTTGTTCTTGGATGCTCTATCGTACCTGAGCCACGGGCAGCTTAGTTTAAGTTTGAATAGAATGATCCTGGTCGATATAGACGATATATTTGTTGGCGAGAAGGGCACAAGGCTAAGGCCGGATGATGTGAGAGCTCTGATAGCTACCCAGCAGCATATATCTGCTTTGGTTCCTGGATTTAAATTTAATCTGGGTTTCTCGGGAAAGTACTACCACCATGGGACCAGGGAAGAGAATTTGGGTGATGATTTCTTACTGCGGAATGTCCAGGAGTTTAATTGGTTCTCGCATATGTGGAAGCACCAGCAGCCGCATTTGTATGATAACATCACGATGTTAGTCAATGAGATGCTACTGAACTATGCCTTTGCCAAGGAGCATCATATTCCAACAGATTCGGGTTACTCAATATCGCCGCATCATTCTGGAGTGTATCCCGCCCATGAAGTGCTCTACGAGGCATGGAAAAAGGTTTGGAATGTGAAGGTGACGTCAACTGAGGAATATCCTCATCTAAGGCCAGCGAGGCTCCGGCGTGGATTCATCCACCGGAATATTATGGTCCTGCCTAGACAGACATGTGGCCTATTCACCCACACCATGTACATCGATCGATATCCCGGTGGTAGAGATAAACTGGACGAGTCCATTCAAGGTGGTGAACTCTTCCAGACAATCGTTTATAATCCCATCAACATCTTTATGACGCACATGTCCAATTACGGCTCCGACCGCTTGGCCCTCTATACCTTCGAATCAGTTATAAAGTTCCTTCGGTGTTGGACGAATTTAAAGCTGAGTTCAGCTCCACCAGTCCAACTGGCCGAAATGTATTTCCACCTGCATCCAGAAGAAGCGGATCCAGTATGGGGAAATCCCTGCGATGACCCGCGCCATATCAAAATCTGGTCGAAGAATAAAAGTTGTGATTCTTTGCCAAAATTTCTAGTCATTGGTCCACAGAAGACCGGAACCACCGCTTTGTACACATTCCTAAGTATGCACACGGCCATAGCTAGCAATGTGCCCAGCCCAGATACGTTTGAGGAAATTCAATTCTTCAACGGCAACAACTACTATCGTGGTCTGGACTGGTACATGGAGTTCTTTCCAATTGAAGCAAATACCACGACCAGGTATATGTTTGAGAAGTCAGCTACATATTTCGATGGGGATGTTGTCCCCAAACGGGCACATGCACTACTCCCACATGCAAAAATAGTCACGATACTTATATCACCAGCAAAGCGGGCGTACTCTTGGTATCAGCACACCCGGGCACATGGGGACCTAATTGCAAACAACTATAGCTTCTATCAGGTAAGTTATATTGATGGGGAATTAAAATCCTTTGATCCCATCCGTCATAGTCATAGACATCGTCATCGTCATCACTCATCCAACATTGTCACTTAACAATTGAACAAGTACTTTATATCTTTTTTCTCTTTCTATCTTGCACACAGGTAATTACAGCAAGTGATTCAGCACCTAAAGCCCTTAAAGACCTACGAAATCGGTGCCTGAATCCGGGTAAATATGCACAGCATTTGGAACGTTGGCTAGCCTACTATCAACCACAGCAGGTTCACATAATCGACGGCGAACAATTGCGCCTCAATCCAATCGATGTGATGAATGAACTCCAACGGTTCCTGAAAATACAACCTCCATTCGATTATTCGAATCACTTGCGCTATGATCCGAAGAAGGGATTCTTCTGTCAGGTAATCGGTGAAAAGAGGAATAAATGTCTGGGGAAATCAAAAGGACGGCAATACCCATCGATGGATGAGCGCAGTGCAAAACTCCTACAAAGGTAAGGAACAATCTCTAGATACATTTGTAGAGTGTAGAGTATCTATAGGATGCGAGTAGAGTATATTATGCTGTGAAGAATAGATATCCTTTTTGGATTCGAGTATATGGAGTGCGTATATAGACTTGACATGAATAGGTTTAGGTTTATGGATGGAACCACATTGCTTCCGGTTGTGTACAGAGGATAGGGTATGGTGGGAGTTCTCCGAATTCCATAGACAAACAAAATTTATCAGAGACCGACATGTAAAGGCGTTACGAAATAATGTGATTCTGTGGCTAGGGACCTGGTTATCCTCTTTCAACATAGTTTCTGATATTGAAGAAGGGGTCCGCCTTTAATTCATCAGGACTCTTTAATAAGGAATATTTCAAACTTCATTACGGTTTAATAAATGTTCCACACCAGAGAGCTGTGTGTGATGTCAGTCAACAATCATGATGTCATTAATATTTTCAAATGTGTTCCTTAATAGCGTTCAAAAAATATGTTTTCCAAAGCAGCTATCGAACGTCTATAGATTCCAAAGCATAATCTACCATTTCACATAAATCACTGAGTAATAAATGTTTGCACGCTTGGCTTTGCTCTTTCTTAACCAATAAGTGTGAAATTTTCCCCCACAAAACCGAACAAAACCTGCCAAACCAAAGACGATTCCAGAAAAGTGGGGTTTTCATGAAACCATAAATCCATTTTAGTAAACTCATTATTTACGAACCCAAGGAGATTCCTTTGCATTCCCCCATCCCCATCCTTATTCCCATTCCTATATCCCATCTCACAACCCAGCCATAACATCCCATCACATCACATCGGATCGCATCGGTTTTGGGTCTCCTCCATATAGCTCAGCAGAGATTTCTGTAGAAATGTAATTATAAAGTTGTGTGTGGTGTTAACGTTGTCGTCGTTCATTGGTGGTGGTCCTCTATAGTGGTGAGGTGATGGCTGGTGTTGCTGTTAGTGTTGGTGTTGGGTATTGGTGGCGGTTAGGTGTCCTTTATCCATCGCATCGTCGGTCGTCGTCGTCATCGTCGTTAGTCGTACGACGACGTACGGTAGTTAAGACGTTTCAATTTCAAAAGGGAGAAGGACATATTTAGGCCAAATACACACAGCCTTTATATATAGAGAACGAGGACAACGAAAACGAAGTTTTAAAGTCAATTTGCTCTAAATTGATTTATATTTTCACGGAGAAGTGGGATTTAATTTATAAAACAAACTCGAAGGAGATGGAACGAAACAAAAAAAAAACTAATCAGACATCTCTGGGACACGAGACTTTTCTGGGTTTAAGTTCCGCAAAACTTCATTTAGCTGTTAGCTCAAAATGGATCCAAACAGTCTCGTAACTGATGAAGACTTGCGGGCAAGGAAACTCAAAACCACCAACTGTTAAATATAATATAGTTGTCAGTCAGCATCGTGCAAATACTTATAACAATGGCGCCCAACGTGGAACTTTGGTTAGGGTGTTTCCAACAGAAAACTTCACAATGATGTAAGTGAAAATGGTGGCTATTGGGTTGGTTGGAGGTAGGAGATATTTCAATTTGGTTAATCGCATCTCATCACTCGGAACTTAATGCATCTTTAGTGCACCTGAGTCCTGGAATCTGAAAAGAGAGAAAGAGTTAGCCATGATGATCTTTGAAAAAACTAGGAGCATTGTTTTAATAGTTATGTATTAAAAAAAAGTCCATTAAGACATAAGGGATGTGGGAAGTATGGGAAAGACTAGGTCAATTACGATTAGGGGAAATTTTCCTTGTTGTAGAGTAGAGAGTGGGTAAAGCTTAAGTACATAAAAAAGACAGAATGGCTGCCGTTATAAGTGAACACGTCATCGTTGCTGTTTAGGGTACGATCTAGATGCTGTGTGTGAAAATTTGGGTCGCTTGAAAATACACCTGTTTCCCTACGGTTGGCAGCTTCAAAAAAGATGAACAAATGAGATGAACCTGGGGATCGTTTTAATTAGTAATCCTTCTCTTTTTGCAAGGAAAAACCAAAGTGGAACCAAAACTTAGTATTGGTTGTATGAAATTTGGAGTACGAATACGGTCTAAGATATATCAATTCGGCAGGAGAAACTTACAAAAGTCAGAGCATGGAGCCATTTCATAGAGACAGAGGAAAATTCATGTTTTGCTTCCGCGGTAATCCGTCCATTATGGGTAACGTGTGCATTTCACATGTTGGAAGGCAAAGTTTAGTTCGGTTTTGACACTAGCTTATAAAGAGTTCTCCAATAAGAGGTGTTATTTTGGATAGCCTGCTATTTCGGTAGTTGTCACTTTTGAAGCTGTAAATTGTTGACATTTGACAAGTAGAAACTACGCCATTAATAAAAAATGAAACGATACACGCTTCATAATCATCATCAACAACGTCGTGTCTTTGCTGATTGAGTCCTTGAAATGCATGAAAATGATCCGGAATTTCATCGAAAAATCATTTTGACTGATGAGGGCCGTTTCCATCTCGGTGGCTACGTCAACAAGCAAAATTGTCGCATCTAGGGCTGGGAAAACCCAAGATTTATTGTTGAAAAGGCCCTCCATCCTCAACGAATAACTGTTTGGTGCGGTTTATGGTCCGGCGGGGTCATTGGATCATTGGACCTCACTTTTTCGAAAATGAGGCTGGAGTAACAGCTAAGGTGAATGGATTGCGTTATCAAGAGATGATTAATTTTTGTATGGCCGGAATTGGATGTTATTGATCTGTACAACGTTTACTTTCAACAAGACGGCACTACGAGCCACGCAAGCAACGAAACCATCGATCTTTTACGGGAAAAGTTTCCGGACCGTGTTATCTCTCTAAGAGGTGATCACAATAAGCCACCGAAATCTTGTGATTTAACACCTTGCGACTTGTTCCTTTTGAAACCCCGTGAAATATAAGGTCTACGCCAACAGCCCAGCGTCGATTCAAGGCCTCAAAGATGGAATTCGTGAAGCTATTGAGGGCATACAGCAGCCACTTTGCGATTTGGTGATGGAAAATTTCATGAAAAGGATTTTGTTGTGTAAGCGTAGCCGTGGTGGCAATTTGGCTGATATTGTTTTACGTTATTAATGGCATACTTTCTTCTTTACACTGAAATAAACATTCGATCATTTATCTCAAAAAATGCCATTTTTCTTTGAATATCAAAATAACACCTCTTATTGGAAAACCCGGTAGTTCAACCTTTATTCCTCTTCAATGGCATATGAAGCAGGCAATCCTCTTTTTCTCTCTTTCATAAAACAGAGCTTGTCCTTTAATAACACATATATTTGACGTCGCTAAATATGCCGCGGAATGTGTAGGTTTCATAGGACAACGTAAGAAATGTTTTTCGGCGTTAGATCTGGCAATAAGGTGTACATTCGCCCAAACTTTGAGCACATTTTTCATACCAGACAGGTACTCCTATTCCTCACATGCGTTTCCCGGAAAGAATACAGAAGAGAGTATTTAAAATGATTGGGTGTAACAGAAAGATTTGTTCCTTGTCGAATGTGACCCGTATCTCTACATTCTGTCGCTCCTTCTATAAACAATATTCCACTGAAATAACCATATGCATCCCCCTCCTAAAACAATTTCCCCATAACAATTGCACACTTAGAAATGGCCATAAATTTACCATTGAATCAAATTTCACACATAATTTCGTATTCCTTAGCCGCACTACACGAATGTGGAATGCTCGTACTGTGTTTAGTAATGAAAATGGTATATATTCCCCGCCTCAACCAAATCCAACAGGCAATATTTTGCCACTGGCAGAGTCCTTCCCGCTCATGTGGAGCTGATCCAGCTCTCGACTGTATCAAGTCCAAGTCCTAATTCCAGCCAGATGGTGAAGCGTTTATTTTCGCAGCCGACATAGGCTCCGGGTTATTCAATCAAAGAGTTAGCTTACGACCATTCACCTCGCCAAGGTGGCAAAACACAATCTCAAGCATTTTTGGAAAATTGAAATATGCTCTCCAAGCTGAAACTATAATTCTGGAGGATGACAAAACTTTCTATCTTAAAGGTAAAGCACAACAACAACCCCCTAAATCAAACTGGAATGTGACTCTCTTTATTACAGCGAAGAAAAGTAGTGGCAAAACTGCAATTAATATAATGCACATTATTCCCTCATCCGCTCGGACGTAATTTACAAAAAACCGTCTACACGAACAATAAATAATGTTAAGAGTCCATTTATAAAAAAAAAACAAAAATTGCCTACGCCAGGATATAAACACAGCAATGTGGCTCCTTTAACAATCCAACGCGTATAACACAGATACACACCACCACCATTTTTCTGCTATATAAGAGAGGCGAAAAGTTTTTAGGACCATTTAAGTCATTTGTTATGGCCTGGCGCGCTTCTTCTTCTTCTTGCTGCCGCTCTTCTCTCCAACTCAAACGAATATTATTTCCACCAAAAAGCTAAAAAAAAAACTATATAAAAAGCCCAAGAATTAATTTATAGTTTTCATAGAGTAGCCTAGCTATAGCTCTTCATGGTTAGCTTCTCGAACTTGGTGCACCACACAAAAAACAGGGTCCTTCTATATCGCCGGCCGTGCGTCGTTGCCTTTGCCGCCGAAAATTATTTTGCAAATTCTCCCCAAAAAAAAAAAAAACCATACTACACCCGCCCATTTGCCATAAATAACTTGCATTCACGTCCGCCCATTTCTTTGGTTTTTGCGGTTTAAGTTTTACTCCATGGTGGAAGCGGATTTGACCTGTATATCCAGTTCTAGGATAGATATGCATAGCACATAAGTTGGTATTTGGATCGTCCATTTTCTCTTTTAGTAGTTTTTTTTTGAGATTCTATGTATGGCTGAGTACAGCGTTTTTCATCGTTCAAAAAAGTGGTTTTGAAATATTTTCATTTGTAGCACAAGCAGCCGCAGGACGATGAAAAGGATAAGGAGCGTGCCGTTTCTTACTTGGTGCATTATATATATCTTTGTGTTGCTTTCCCTTTTATTATCAGGCTATGTTGTATAGGGTGTGCATTGGTTTAAACGAGAAATTTTAACGGTAAGAAATGGAATATGGATTAAATCAGCACTTTATATAAGTGTAATGGGCTTTTTAATCGCTTTTCTTACCTCGCAGCTCGAAAGGATAGGTCGCCTCTATTGAAAAGTTAGGTTGAAAAGTATGCATATTTCAATGGTCTGGCAGCACAATATATGATGACTTTGGTTTCTCCCGGCTCTGACAATATTTCATTTAAATTAGTTTAATAGAACTATTAAAGAACTAAAAGCGATAATGCTTCTGATTAAGCTGCTCATGTCGTCTTTTCAAACCGGCGAACAGCGCTACTCCTCTTCTTGACTTTTGTCATTTAAAAACTAGAATTCCTTGTTCGTTTCTTGAAACATCAGTAGGAAATAAAACTTTAATATCTGCTCCCAGCGCAGCGCTTCTAGTTTTTGAGACCTTATTCAGCTAACTCTAAATACTCAATGCTCTAGAAAAATTTTCTTCGGCCCCACGGTCTTCTGCACTTTAATCGTGAAAGGATCAGGTTCAGGTTTTGTTTTGCGGTTGAGGCAGGCGTCTTTCGAAAAGCTTTATAGACTCAACGTAAAATTTTAGCAGTCTTAACTTAGTTTGTGTGCCTCCCCTCCAGCATTGCTTTTTCAAAATATTGTGAGCGTACCTAATCAGCATATGACTTGCGTCTTAAATTGAAATCTGTGTCTTTTCTGCTGTTCCGTCTTTAGAGACAGCATTTCCAAAATATAGAAAACTGTCACCTTCTTCAGCATGGTTCTCAACAATACTTAGTTTGAAGATTTTGAAACATTTAGAAAGTGAATATCGTCTGCACGTACAAATTCATGCGATTGTTCAGACATCTAAGGAAAAGCACCAATTGCAATTTGTTAGAAACAGTAGTGGTCATAGTATGCATCCTTAATGAACTCCACTTTGGGATTTCAAAATTTAGCATAGGAAGATATCAAAAATATTATAGGTTATACCACTAGGTACTAAAAATCAAGCTCATTTCTTATGTGAAAAATATATTTCTACTTTTTTTGGTCTACAATTTTTCAATACGCCCACTTTAAAAGGCGTGATTTTTATATACTATCTTTATTCGGGTTAGATTTTTAAAAAACTACTCGATTCAGCTGTAATTGTACACATATGCCTAAAAATTGACTAACGATGGAAGCTCAGTTAGTGCTTTAAAATTTTGTAAAGAAATTTTGAGAACACGCCCACTTTTAAGGGGCGTTTCCCTTCAGTCTTAATGTACATTAATGTTTTCATAATCCCTATTTCTATTAAAAATCTTAATTTTTAAAATTCAAGTTTTGTTTAAATCGAGTTGCAAGCTTAAAATTGAATGTCACTTACCTCATAGTAATTGCCTTGGCTAAAAAAAATTTTAACTGTGGGCGTGGCACGCGCCTTTTTTTATTGCGCCAGCAATTTTTGAACATCGTCCACACAAAATAAATGTTATTATATTTTTTTCTGTCTGCTAAAGAAGAGTTTCGTTTCTGAAATTGGACGCCGGCTGCCTTCGGGAGCGAAAGCATAAAAAAAATATGGAATAGGGTATCTAACAGTTCGTTGCAAACGTACTGTAGCTCTCGCTTATGTTTATTAGTTTTCTTTCCCTTTGTCGGGTGCGGCGGAATGAAAACTAGAAATACTTGCAGCTGCTATTTTTTAAAATTTTTACATTCCATTTGTTCACATTTTGAAATTGGTATGATTTTCAAAATTTCACTTTGTCATCACGGGGAGAAAAAACAAATAGTGTCACGAATTTTCTTAAAAATAGATGCATGCAGCTTCAAATTCTGGAACTTAGCCTAGCTTTTCCAAAAATGTACTCCATTGTTCACAATGAAGTAAGAAATTCACATTTAAAACTTTTCTCCAAAACCGAAACAGAAATTACAGTTCTCCAGATGTGGATCGAAATATCAAAAGAATACCGCAACTATGATTTATTTCCACATGAATGCCCTCGAAAATCGTTTGTCTGTGAAAAAAATACGTCAAACAATCTTTTTCGCGTGAAATTAAAATTTCACTCATCCAATTGGCTCCGCTCTCTCTCTCGCCTGAAACAAAGAGCTTAAATTTAAAATTCCACGCCGCCTTTGAGACAAAATTGCTTTTGTTTGAAAAAAATTAATCCTCCTTTGTTCGAAACATACTTCTGCCACAATTCCCAGAAAAGCATTAAATTTTAAGTGAAAGAATGTTCTTCGCTCACTCAAAAAAAAAAAGGGTACACTACAATCAATTTCAGACAAACCGTAAAAGCATAGTTTTTTGTTCATTCAAATTTACCCTCTTGCTCTTGAAATAAAATCTGCATTCAGCAGGAAAAATATAAAATACAACACCATTATGCTCATCATCATGTCTGAGCTAAGGACAGACCAAAAAAAAAATCCTTAAATATACACAGCTTCGGTTAGCTTTAACTTTGTAGTGGTATTGGTATGTATTTATAAAATAAGGTCCTGGTTTCTCCTTTCTTGTTTTATTGTGTTGTCGTCGAAGGAAAGTATGCTATTGCGATCGACATTCAATGCAGCATTTCTATGTGGAAATGTCATAAGGCAGGATACACACATACACACACACATAAATGAACACAACAGAGCCATCAGGATAACAAATAAATTCACGAGGGCGAGCGCCGAAGCTGGGGGTTTTCAAAAAGACTTGGTTTTCTAAAGGGTAACTATGACGAGGACTATTATAGGACGACTACGGCGACAATTGCTTGCTGATGATGGGGGATGAGGATGGCGATGGAAAGCCCTGGAAATGCATTTATTTAAAAATGAAATATTTACCCACAATGGTTGATAAAAAATAATTAGAGCACAATGGGCTTATAGTGGAGACTGGAGAGTAGGTTGTTGTTGGTATTGCAAAAAGTGGGTCTCGAGGATGTGCTACTGGATTGTGGTTTGTTTTCTCTTCTTCTTTTGTTTTTCCTACCACCTGGTCGATTTTTTTTTTATCCTTTTAATTTTACTTTTATATCGCATAGTTCTTTTCTGATAAAGGATGTTCAACTAGGGAAATTATTAAATTTGTTTTTGAACATTCTTTGATGTAAATGAAGATTTTTATGAAAAACAAAGGGTTTTTTTGTATGTATTTGAAATGAAACATTTTAAGAAATCGACTTTTTCGATAGTTATTTGCATAGCATAGCAATTGCTGTATATTGCAATGTGAAGGGAAAATACAGCCGGTCAATGCATTTCACATTCGTGTAGTGCGGCTTAGGAAAGAGTATATGCTTAACTGAGTTCCTGGTGGTGCGAATGAACGGGAAAATTGTTTTAGGGGATGAATGTTATTGGCTATTTCGCTTAAGCATTGTTTATAAAAGTTGCGAACAAATAAGGTGAAACAAGAAACGTAAATATTTCCATAATAGTTCTTTCACCTCATCATCATCAATTTTAAGGCTCTATTCTGATTCCTATACAGGAGATGAGAGGTGGGAGCACGAGCCCAGATATGACAATTATACTCCAGCTTTGAGCGAATGTCGGAACCGAAGAGGTAGTCGACTTTTTACTACCTTTGGGATTGGGACATTATAGTATTTTTGCATTCACTTTTGTTCCTTTGAGGTTGAATTCCAAGGGCTTAGAATTTGTACCTGTTTGGCTAACACTCAGTTCCACAACAGCTTGTTCTTGGTTACTTTTGTAATATTGAAGGTATTTTAGACAGATTTGTTCACATTATCAATTTTGTCGGTTCAAATACATTAAGCAAAATGCGGTCTTAGCTTAAAACAATCCGCTGAACTTTGAACTTGGTTTTACTTTAACGAGCGTCATCTAGAAACGTCACTCCATCTACCTTAAGTCAATTATAAATGTCAAGTCTGCACAGCTGTGTAGGTACTCTATTCTTCGAACTTTTTTTATTATTATATACATGATGTTAAATTTTACAAAGTTTAACAATAAACCACATATTAATTCAAAACATTCTGATCCCTTTAAACAAAAATGTGTTTCTTCTTTCTTTTCAGATATTATCTCAGTCACAACACCGCCTTAGTTAAGCTTCTAAAAAAGCTCGGCTCTCGGCCGATTCCACAATGGCTCAAAGACGACCTTTCCACGGTATCGTGATAGCACGCAAAACGGCGCTCCAGCCATCCTCACCACGATCGCAACACCAAACGTCGCCGACGTCAACATCGGAAAATTAGAAAACATCAAACAAAGATTCTACACCATCATCACCAGCTGATAGTAGATTCGACAGAATAAAAAAAAAAATAAAACAGTACTATACCAGCAGCTAAATATAAAAAATTAATTAAGTCAAAAAAATATATATTAATTTATAGACAAAAAAAAACACTAGGTTAACAACACTTGACTTATATAAACTTATACATACATTGAATCTATATGTAAATTAGTGAACTAAAAAACAAAAACCATCTGTCACTAGATTAGACACAAAAAAAAAACGAAGAACAAAAACCGCCCGCGCTCTCCCCACAGCTATATATTTATAAACTTTTTATTTAAATAAGAAAAAATTAATAACTTAAAGAACAAAAGTTTGCACTGTGAGTGACAAAATAAAAGATTGATTAGATTCGAAAACAAAAGCAGCAAACACCTAAGATGGATCGAAAAACAAAATTAAAATTAAAAACGAATCTTGCCTGGCGCCTGTTAAAATAAATTAATTTTTTTTATAGAGAACGCATATTCTTTTTAGTTTTTATAATTAAAATTTATTGGATTTTATTTTTCAATTAAAATCCATGTAATTTAAACGAAATTAACTGACTAAACCAATCAAACAAAAAATAACGAAGATTTATTAAGATACACCCTCTTATTACACTCAGCGTGGTATACATTATACCACTTTAAATTAATAACATTTTAGTTTTTTAGTTTTTATCAAGTAGTTCTGTATAAATTTGTATGTCTAAAACTAAAGCTACCTTAATACTAAGTTAAAGATTTTTAATTTAATTTTAAATTTAATTAAATTAAAACAAAAATCACAAAAAAAGTATGCGATAAGAATATAGTGATAGGTGTAAATAATGATAAAACAAAGAAGAAAACTATGTACGATTTTTGTTTGTCTTGCTTTAATGTCGGTGTAAGTTTTTGGGTTATTTAATTATTTTCAAAGTTTTATCCTGATATCTCTTATATTTATATATTTCACTCTTTCAAAAGTTATCTCTATGTGTATACCTATCTCGTCTTTGTTTAAAAAATCACTAAATTTCCAAAGAATCCCTTCTCTAAATCTTAAAAACGAGCACATTTCTTCCTCAAAACTTTTCAAATAAAAAAAAACATACAATTTTCCATCTCCAAGCACCTTTTTCCAATTTTTATCTTTTTTTTAAATATAAATCAGCTTTATATTTTTATTTAATTTTTTTATATACAAAGAAAGTATTTCTTCTTGTTCGCTTATTATAGAGATACAAAAACAATTATTATTTTATTGCTTGAAAGAAAAATTTATTAACAAAAAATGTTATTGCTTAGAAAAAAAAAATTGATGTAATGCTAAATTATTGAAAAAAGGAAAACAAAAAATGCAATGCAAAAATATTTTAGACTATAGTAAGTGTAATAGAAACAAAGATAATGTTAAAGGAAAAAAAAAACAATAAGAAACGAGATGACAGTAACAAAGAGGCAAAAAAAAAGAAAAATCAGAAAAAAATCCCCTTACAGACAATAAAGAGACTCAATTAAAAAAAGGATAAACAAAAAGTGTTTTTCTTTTAATTTAAGGACTATGAAGTGATCTGAAACAGAAAGTTTAATTGGTAAGTAGGGTAGGGTAGGTAGGTGCAATATTCAGAAAAAGTGTCGAATCTACCCCACCCTACCCTATAGAAGGTATTAAAAAAAAAGCTTTTTCGTTAAGTTAAACAAAAAATAGGAGGAATTTCTTTATTTACCTTGAAGCTTTCTCATGTTATACGTATTTGCATTAAAAATTACATGAATATCGGTTTACCGATAATATTACTTTTACTTCCTATTTTAATTTATTCGAATTAAATTATCACTTCAAATTGGAATTTATTCAGAAGTAACTGCAGGACATGCCATTTTAAACTTCGACGCCAACTCCAGCATCTTCCTGTGGTTGAGCTTCGGTATTCAGCTTGAAGAACTACAAAAAATGACGAAAAGCTTTGAAAAACGAGAACATTAAGCCATTCCTTCTGGCTGTGTGGCTCAAAATAAACAAGAAATCATTTCACCAGCGACATATATTTAAATTTGTCAGAGCTGCTGATAAGATTTAATTTAACTTTTTTCATTGACTTACAAATTCATGAAAATCGGTTAAGTAGTTTAAAAGATATACACTCAAATGTTTTTTTTTTTGAAGTTGGTTTTTTATTTTATGTTCATATTTTGTAACATCGACTTGCTTGACCTTTTATTGCATTTTTACACTAAGTTTTAATATAATAAGGCAGATGACGTGTTGCTACAATGTTTGCAATAAAATATGAAGTTACATTTTTCGCCACCGCAGCGCCACAAACATTTTCTCCAACATTGGCTGATTCACCAGGCGCTCATAATTGATAGGAGGCTATTTTTTTTCATTTATTTTAAGAAAACAAAATGGAAGGAGCCAAAATCTGGAAGAAAACGGTAAAAATTTGGAAGTTTCTTTCTTTCTTTTGATATTCATGCCTACCTATTGCTTTTTCTGAGCGCCTGGTGATCTAAACATTTTTCATCATGCTTTTTGCTCGCAGTTTAAGTTTGTACCTTGTGAGGTTAAGAAGTGGTAGACATTGCAGGCAGACGTATATTTGCCGCCAAAAATTTGTATTTGTGTGTGATGACGATCACAAGGAGGAACAAAAAGTTACGGTTTCGATTTTCGAAGTTCAAGAAAGTAAGAAAAAGGCATTTTATTGGCTAGGTCAGTGGCGACCATTTTTGCGCTGGATTTGAGTCAGTTGGTATTTTTATAATATGGAACAGGGTGAGTCTGCTTTTTGTTTTGAATATTTTTTTTTTCATAAAAAGAAAAAATAAAAAGTGCTGGTGCTGTTTTTTTTATCTTAATGATTTCTTTTATTTTCCAATATTAAAGTAGGTAGGTACTTTAAAATAAATATTTATTTGATTATTACTTTATTGGTTTGTTTACTTCGACCATTTTGTATTTTTTTGTGGAATTATTTCTTTGCTTTTAATGTGATTCAAATAAAATAAAAACATAGTTTAATTAAACTGTAGAAATGAGTGGAGACAAAAGCTACAGAAATCTCAAAAGAAAAGATGGGAAATTAAGGTTTTTCAGACGCAGCTATCTCTCTCTCTCTTCCTCTTAAAGATTTTTTGTTTTGCTTTGTGCAGGAGAAATTGTTGTAGTAAAAAAAAAATCTTATGCATTGTGAATAGGTCTTTAGTAAAAGCCAGAACCGGAAACCAATCTATCAATTCCAGTTTAGCCATGTCGCATTTAACTTCCACAAAAGCTCAGAAAAGCTCTTAATACTTTCCATAGTTTGTGCGGCAACCACTTGGTAATAGGTTTTGAAATAAACAAAAGCTCAGCACCTAGCTAAGGCAAAACCCATTGCAAATAACAAAACAGGGTATTATAACACTCACAATAGAGTTTTTGTAAGTTGTAGAGGTTGTCACAATCCCATTCACAATTAATTTCATTCACAATTCGTTTTCAATTCATTTGCCAATTTATTTTTAAATTGGCAAATGAGTTTAAAATGGTACAGTCGGTAGTTTTTTTTACCGGACTGATTGCCAAATTTCTTAAAACATTTCTACAGAGCAGAATATAAAATTTAAACAAAATGTTGGTTTTATAAAAAAAAATACAGAATTCTTTTTCGCTGGATAGATTTGTTTGCCCGTATTAACCCGTGCCTTCATCTTTTTTTTATAATGAACTTGCACTCAAGTGGATATAAATACCCTCACATGTGCGAGCGAGGAGAGATGAAATAAAAAGATAGGAACATTTTTTTGTTGGTACAGTGGTTTGAGATTAAGGTTCACTACGATTTATACCCTTTATATATTTATACCCTTTATATATTTAAACTTATTTAAGGCATTCTATATAAAATCTATAAGTGCTCTGGAGATGGCATTTGACTGTGTCGCATAAAATGTCTCAAAACTTCGTTTATGATAGCTTTATACAATACAATCTGAATAAAGGAGCTGCAGCTAGTATATCACCAGATTGCAACAGTAATTATTTCTTATTCATAGTAGACTATGGGTTATTAGCTTTGTTTGTTGAACTTTACCCAGGGTCGCCCTGAGTTTTCTTGACAACTCCAAGAGTTGTCAAAAAAACCTGGGTTTTTCGGTTCTCAAAAAACGCATGACGGCTGCTGATTGTATATTTTTCACAACGCACAAAATTAAAAGTTTCCATTTTGCTTTATTTGTTCGATTTGTATTTACTTTCATCAAAATAAATGCATTCACTTGCATTTCATTTAGTTTTATCGAAAAAAAGACATGAAAAATCAAATACAGAAGAAAAATACACAAGAAATGCTTGACAGCAAAAGTCACTTCAACAGCTGATTCGTTACCTCAACTCGCCCCAGCTAAATAGCAAGATCGACTTCAGGGTGACTTCAGGGCGACCCCAGGTTTCAAAAAACAGAGAATTTTCTTTTGAGGGCGAGTTGAGGTAATTCAAAAAACGCGCTGTGGCGACCCCAGGGTGACTTCAGGGCTCAACAAACAAAGCTATTATCAAACAAGTTGCTCATTACATGCATCGTCTGTCAATTTCGTATGTGTATTTTTTGTGTAAAAATATTCTCGTTTGTATTTCGGACCTTACTTTTAAATTGAATTTTTGATTTCATTGCTGAGAAACAGTTCTACTTTTGGATATTGATTAATGTCTTGTGAAAATAATTGAATTTATAATTAATTATAAATATTAATTATATGAAATGTATTGAACATTTGAATAAAATTATGACAGTAAAATTTATATGTAGAAGAACTAATGCAAAGTGTCATAAAATGCCTGTAAGTCTTCTTGCCAACTATTGGCAACAACATCTTCTTAATAGTCGACTAACAACTCACCAAAGTAGGTATACATAAGTTGAATTTTTTTTTCTGAACAAAAATATGAACTGACACGAGTAAAAAAACATAATCATATTTTTACAACAATCAAATAACGAATAATGCGTTTTGGCAAATACACACAGTGTAGCGGTCACCTTAACAAAAAGTTCGATTTTTTTATTCCAGTTCCACTCGTTTGAGCTTCTTAAATTCCACTTTCCATTATTTTTGACAGTTTAATTCCAAACGAAAGCAAAAGCACACCCCGGCGAATAATAAACAACAGAAAGTCCAAAGCAAAACGAAAACGAAATATGTAATAAAAAAAAAACTAACGAGCTTTTGTGGAGTCTCCCCAAATTTACTATTCATCGTAGAACGTATATAGAGAGCGCTCCGCTCCGGCTCCCCAAAAAAATTAAATTTAAAATCAGTTTGTTCAGTTCAGTCAGTTTCGCTGGGCTGAATCGGATTCGGAAAATTCTCTTTCGTTTCGTTGAAGACGTTGAACAAAAAATTTAGTGTTTCGATTAAGATGGCGCCGGGTGTATGTGTTGCAAGTTTCCGCGTGTTCTTACGGTCGTCGGATATGTTGCGTTTTCGTATAACGCCTTCAACTGTTTCTCCTCGTTCTTTTCTTAATCCGGTAAGTAGTTTTTTGTTGTTTTCTTAAATCTGTAAATCTGTTTTTTGCCCCTAAAAAAGTGTCATAAAAATCTGCCTTCGCCCTTAACTATCAATCCCAAAAAAAAAAAAACGAAAAACCGTAGTGAAAAAAAAGCTAAAAATGTCTGAAAAAAAAATTGTCGAAAATGAAAATCAAAGAGCTGGTGAAAAACGAAAGAAAATTCCAAGAAAGAGTAATAAAAAAAAAATTACTCAAAGTAGAGTGATTTACTGGAGTTTTATCAAAAAGTTCAGTTACCCTACCCCAAACTCCACCGCACCGTGATCAAGCTTAAAAATAAATACTCTCAATCTCAATGGAGTTACGAATATTGTGTTAATGTGTGTGTGTGCCTCAGTTTCAACAAACTGTCAAACTGCGGAGTTTGACATTTGGTTTGAGTAGTTTTTTCCTGTTTTGTGTGCGTGTTGTGTTGTGTTGCGTGTGAATGGAAAATGCGTCAATGCGTGCGCGGAGTTTATTTTCATTTTCCACTCATTGTCTTGTCTTCATTGAATTGAGTGTCTTTGGATAAATTTAAATAAGAAATGACCGATGTTTTTTTTTTGTTTTTTCATTTTGCTGTTCACCTGCTCCTCCATCGTGTTTTTCGTCTTGCGTCTTTCGTGTGTATATTTGGAACAAACAAGAACAACTTGTGTGTGCTTTCTCCCAAAGTTAATCGTGGCTATGGCTGGTTTTGGATGGATTCTGGTCGTCCTGGGGGTTGAGATTGGGATTGAGGGTCAAAATGGAATGAACATCATTTTATTGGGGTGTGCCCTCTCGAACTCGAAAATGCGCGTTTTTCTATACAACAGACTGGAATTAAAAAAAAAACCTTTCCGATTGTGAATTATGTCCACTTTGAAGATTTGGCCACTTTTTGTGTACCTTTATGTTGATCTTGACCTCTTGAAAACTCCGAAAAGTATATGATAAGGCGCAGGGGTGGGAGGCTAGATATGTGTGTAAACATAACATGTGAAAGAACTTATCAAATCTGATTCATAAATTTAACTCGTGTGGTTCGGAGGCAAATAGAACGCTGTGTGTTCCTAAATCCGGCTTCTAAAGAAGCGTTTATTTATAGAAAATGTTTGTCATCTGATAGCTAGGCGTCCGATCGATACTGTGGGGTAATTTGTCATAACAATGCTCGTCGTTGTGGTTCTTTTCGTTTCCTTGTTCAGGAATCACGATGTGGAATAGCTTTTAATCAAAATCTCACTAGCGTTAAGCAGAAAGGCAGAGGTTTGATTTATTTTTGCCAAGGACTCTAACCGAAACATGGGTTTTAGAATGTCAGGAACAATTTTAAAAATAATCTCATTTGTTGGGAGCAAGCTTTTTTTGAAATACAATCCCAAAAGTCTGGCAAGGATTATTATCGTTAAAATAAAACCTTGATGAAAAAAGCAAGGGGCTTAACAGAACCGTCTGTCTGGGGTTAATTGGGCGTGTTGGACAGGTAAATTATAGTTATCTATTCTGAGATGCATAACTAATGAAACCAAGATAATGACTCAAATGTCTAGGAATAATGATACTTAAGAATCCCCTACTTCGTCAACGATTTTTGAAGCTCTTTCTGGGTGAAAGAGTTTTACTTAGTTTAAGGCCATTGCACTTGCTTCTTTAGAAGATCATAGAAACTCTGATAAACCACGAGAAACAAAACATATCCTAAGGAACGGAAATTTCTTAATGGCCGGTGGAAGTATGGTTTTCGAAGGTCCGCGGGTGATATGATGGGATACCTCACCGAAGAGTGGAACCAATCTTTAAATCTTTTTGCAGAAAGTAGGATTGCCTTTGATATTTCAAAAGCTTTTTTGGCTGAAAATGGATGCATTTGGTGTTAACGAACCCCTTCTTTGATGGATTAGAAATAATCCTTTAAATCGTTCTATATTTCTTGTTTTGGACAAATTCCACTCTGATGTTCACTGAATAAAATGCTGTTGTATGCCCCAAGGCTACGTTCTGCCGAAACTTTCTTATCTTTATCAATCATCTCTCTTGTCTTGAGCTTCTAATCCACTAAATTGTTTCGCTGCCGACAGAACACTCAGCTTATTATAATCGTTTTCAGGTTAACAACCCTGATATTCGGATGTGGGACTGCAATGGCAGGCAGCGTATGATAAAGTCATTAAATTCCGATCTTGACACCATTGACCAATAAAAAATCAACAACTGTGTGGAATTGAATGCTTTAAAAATGCTTAATTCTGTCTTCTGTTGTTAAAACATAACTTGCACCGAGGAATCATAACTGCTTTGTGTTCTAAACTACAATCTACAAGGTAGTCGCTGTAAGCTTGAGTATAATTTTGAAATCTGGACTTGTTCTTCCATTACACACTTGCTTCTCCTGCATAGGAATCAGATAGAGCCTTAACATTGAACTACATATTATGGAAACAGTTTTTACACTTGAACATCGTTGTAACGATTCTTGTCTCTCATCTTATTTTTAATCATTGCTTTCATGCTCCAGCGAAGTAACCAGATGCATTCCTCGCCTTAAAACTGGCACCGCTGGGAATTTCCATCAATTTAATCTCGACTCTAACTTCGAACATAGGTATAGAGATCTCATTTTTAGGAAGCACTACACGAATGCTGAATGCTTTACTCCGCTCGACCTTCCTCTTCAATTATGATTTGTGGACAGAAATTCAAATTAATAAGGCGTGGTAGTCGTGCCTCCATTTATCAGCTGTCTGATTTTCCTTCACATCTTTGCTTAATTCATAATTTTTGTTAATAAGGGTCAAGGAACACCAAACTAAGCCCTTTTTGAAATCCCCGATAAATGACGTCAAAATTGGAGATATAGACTCTCCTGTAGGAGTTTTTTGTTTCGCTTAGAGTACCTAAATATACCCTAAAATCATTTCCCAAAATCACGGTGAGCAATTTGGGAGCCCCCTGCAGCAATATTATTTGGAAAAAAACATCCTTTCTTAGTTCTTTGCAATTCGGTCAACTCTAAAAAGCTAATAAGAAATATTTTTAATTAATTTTGGCAACCGTGTCTCTTGATCAGTTCTATTAATTTTCACTAGAGCACCTTCAAGATTATCAAGCACATTCATTCTGTCCTGTCGTAGCTCCTGAATAACTGGATTGTACTTCTGATATCTACATGCTCCGCTTGAAGCCATTGGTATTTCTACTTTACTTCATTCAAAAAAAAAAAAAAAAAAAAAAAAAACAAAGGTATCCAAAAACACCATATTCAAATGTGTTGGTTGGATGGAACCTATGTAAATTACCACATTACAACTTCAACGATGTTAATTTTATCCCTCCATCAATCTCTACTCCTCCCGTTAGTTCCACAGATGTCGTCAATAAAATAATTTATTGTTGTTGACTTTGGAAACAAATTTAGCAACAATTTCGTAGCGCAGTTCCCATGTCCGTTTGTTCGCTTGGGACAAAGTTAATTACAAATCGATCAATATCAGATGAGTATTTTTTTTATTTTTTATTTTGTATTCATTTTAATGATTCTGACATTCCAATTTCCGCTTTTTTTTTTAAATGTTGGTCACTTTGCCGGAAGCAATTTGCCGGAAGAGAAAGGACATCAGCATCACTTTTAAATACTCCTCTCTGTCGAAGGAATAATTTCTTTTGAATAAGGAACTGTCGGATTTTCAATGCTGTTTACATTTAAAATTTAATTAAGACAAAATCAGAAGCAGAACGCTTTAAAAGACTACCAAATGATGTGAAACATGGTACGACTTTGTCAACTTGGGAACAGTATACAATCACTTAATTAATGTTGCTTTTGATAAAAAAAAGAGCCCTATTAAACGATGCAGCAAACTGCACTTATGGCCGATATGTTAGCACTCACACAGACGCACAAAATTTACGGAACACAAGCAAAAACAATTAATAACAGATATTGGAAATGCAACTAAAACCCTTCTGGCAAATCTTCTTATGCAATTATCATAATGTACATGTCGTCCTTTGACAGGTTCGAATATGCTCTGAATTAAGATTTATTTAAAATATCTGTCTAAATTAATGTTCCCATTCGAATTAGAGTTGGGAGAGCTTGCTTGCTTCTCTTGGATAGGATTAAGAACACTGTAGTAAAAACGGCGGGCTTGAACACCTTCGAAATGTTTTCTGTCCCTTCGTCTTCTATTGATTCTTTTATAAACCGTACTCCAGCGAAATAGGCAGATGCATTTCTCCCCTTAAATATCTTTCCGAAATACTCCCATCGCTAGGCCATACATTTATCAGCGAGCCTGGTTTTTTTTTTTTAAGTATATAGACGAATTTGTTAGTCTTACTACAGAAATGAGCAATGCTTTACCTGGTTTGATATTCCCTTCCCATTACTAAAAATATTTGCAAACACTAGAAACCATTCATGGTCCCCAACATAGGCCTTCATTTAAACCTTAGACAGGAACTTTCACTTCTGCATTGGTCACCATTCATCAGAATTGGAATTTAAGTCTAGATTGTCTGATGCGTATTCATCAAAACGTTCCACATGCCCCAGCCATCAAAGCCGCTGTATTTTCTGCTTTTTGACCAGGTCAACGTCGCTGTATAGCCCTTACAGTTCGTTATTGAATCTTCTCATCCATATTCCTCCATTGATACGTGTAGGACCGAAAATCACTACAAGAACTCTTCTCTGAAAGCCCCAAGCCGCTTTTCATTCGATTGTGTTGTGTTAAAATCCACTCTACTGGCCTATAAAGCAGGACTGCGATGATAAGGATCTTGAATAGTGTCTCTTTCTTTTCTGCTAAGATGCCTTCTTAGTCCAAAGAAACAGTAATTTTAAAGAGTTATTCTCCAACTGATCTCTAAACTGTTTGACTACTCCAAAGTTATATCTGCCCTTCGTGACGTTTTGCTCTTCAATAATTGCTCTTCCGAAAATGTCATATCATCATCATCGTACTGCTGGCGCGGCGTTAGCAAACGTACAAAGTTCTCAAGAAAAGGATTTTTGAAGAGGTTGCATGATCGCGAGCTCTCCATAGTCTAGTCATCCTGCAAAATCGAACGAGGTTAGCAGGGATGCCTAGAGGTGACATATATCTCTGTATAGCTCGTCCCTATTCACGATGTCATAGGCGACTTTAAAATCGATAAAAAGCTGATGATAATCGATTTGGAATTCTTGAGTCGTTTCTAAAATTCTTTCGGAGTGCGTAAATATGTTTCATAGTTGACTTACCTCGCGTAAAACCATACTGATTGATTCCAATCAATTCACGGACGAAAGGATTCACACAGCACAGTCGACCTCTAGTTGACGCAGTTCAGAGTATCTCCGTTCTTGTGGATAGGGCATACGATGCTGTCAGGCATACTTTCATCCGACCAGATTGTACCAAGCCATCTTCCGTTGATTTGAAGAGCTCGGCCGGCAGGTCACCTAATCCAGTAGCCTTGTAGGACTCTAGTTTAGATATCGGTATCTGAACTTCTTCCTGGTCGTTTTGTTCATCATCGTCCAAATCGAATGTATCATTCTGCCTGACAGCAATCAGTTGGTTGTCTTCGCCGTTTAACAGTCTGTAGAAGTGTTTCTTCCAAATTCTCAGCATAGACAGTGTATTTACTACAAATATCCCGATAGTCGAACATTGCTTCTGCCGTAGCATCCCCCAATAGATTCGACCGCTCGCTTTTCTACGTTTTTCTTTCTGAAAAGCCGATGTTCCTTCCTATTTCTATAACCGTGCGATCGTTCTTGGCGGCTGTGATGCCCAGTTTGCAATGTTGCTTTCGCTCCTCTGGGTTAAGCAGACGCGTTATAAAAACTTCTGGCTGTCGTTCGATTGCAGCTTGATTGCTGCTAATTCAGTGGTATTCGAACTCTACCTTGTAGTAGGTATTGGTCCGAGTCTATGTTCCACTGACACTGCAACAATGGAATAATTAAAAAAAATTAGCCGTCACGTGTGGAACATTCAAGTTTACATTTAAATTCATAATTTTTAAAAACCATCAAAAAAATATATCGTGAAATAATTTTTAATAATACACTCCATACACCCAGCCCATCTACAACCACCAACCAAACATCCAACATCTATCCAATTTTGTCCTCACCCCCCAGTCCAAACTAAATTGCCCCACCAGTAAATACCCACCCCACCTTAAACAAACCACCCACCATTTTAGTCAATTTTGGTATCAAACCAACTACCCAGCATTTTTGACAATTTTTCACCCCCCTCCCCCCACATAACCCCCGTCCACCACTACCACCCCACCCCCACCAACGACAACCCAACCTACAGCCACCCAACACGCTCCAGTCACACTTTGAAAATTTTTATCGAGCGTCATGCCATTTTTCGTGACGATTAAGATCGATTTTACTGCCTAGGTGCGCCAATAGATGTTTCACATCAAAAAGTAACGAAATAATTGACATTTTTCGGAAGTTTGCCTTGAATAGCTTCAATAACAATCGACTGCAGTTTATAAGTCAAGGAAGCAGCAACAACTTTTTCATCATCTTTCGATGCAGGAATTACTGCTTGGAAAATTTAACGACACTTGGCTACAAAAATTGCAACTCTCCAGTCTTCAAACTCCCTCTTTAATTAATCAATAAAAATTGTTAAGTCGATGTCTTTCGTCACGTCCCAGCTCTGATGTCCTTTAAAATGTTTACAACCATTAACCACAAGTATACTTCAAAAAATAAAACACTTGATCAAAACCTCTTGTTGAACAAATCAAAACAAATGTTGTGCCCCCTATTTCGTCTAGCAGTGTTGAACGCATTTTGAATTGTGTGCTGATAATCTGGCTAAAGTATGTTAAAGTGAGACCCGATAAGAATTTCAATATGAGGTCGAAAAAAAACTCATTTCAAGCACCCAAACACTATACAGTAGTATAGTATCTTTATCTGTTATTGAAATCCAGCTGTTTTATATGAATAACTTGGTGACAACTCGTTTACATCGGAGGTCATTGATGTCAACTTGATAAGTTGAAGTCGATTCAGAGAAAATGATTCATTTTAATCGAGTAATTAAAATTACAGCAAAATTACTTGCATTTTTAGTCTCACATTTTTGTTTTCCACAAGGGCCTCTGATTTGGAATAAGTATTATAAATGTCTCATTTGTACTCTCATTTTTTTTTTAGTGGAAAGTCCGAAACCTTGGAATCAGACATTATCGCCCAAGAACTTCGTGAGTGGAAATGGAAATAAAACTATTTTTGTCTCACATGTGTAAGAACTATTTTTAGCCAAATAAAGTGTTAAAACAAAGTACTAAACAAGACTTATTCAACCCAACTTGGCCCATTAACAGACTTATCTGTTATCCTTCTCACAATTAAACATATTGTGTTCCGTCCTAATTGTTTCTTTTAAGCACACACATCTTCCAGTTCCTTGACCTCCGAACGACCTAACTTGCATCATCAACATGACATTGAAGATTATTTTCATGGCCATGGTGTATATATAGTTTCTGGAATTCTTCGAAAACTATCGTGGGAACGAACATATTTCACAGCACTTAAATCGATTTTAGTATATCGACAAAATAAAAGGCAACACAGCTTTCGGTACCGCCGCACTTTGATGGGGCTCAAAAACCCCATAATGTAATATCAGACAACATTTTTCGAAACATATATTTAGTTGTGGTTGATAAAATAAATGTATTTTTTTCTGACTATGCCAATGTCATGAAATACCAGTCCCGAAGATGTAAGATTACAGAACAAACAAAATTTATTTATTTTCGTATCTTTTATTGGGGGCAGTAAAAAACGAATTAGTTGACGACCATCGTACAACATTAAGTCTCTTTTATCCTTAAATCTGTCAATCGATTAGTTTCAAGTTTGTAAGACTTTAATTCGTTGGGAAAATGGTTTGTCTTTGGCCAGAACGCATAACCCACCCTTTCAATTTGATGCTGATGGTTCCAATAAAACGAATCTCAAAAATAGCAAGGATTATTTCATTCATGAGAAATGTTAGATACTCTACTTCTTGATAAATGCCATTAAAATCAAATCTGTGTCGTATATTCCCGCAACAATTGATTATCAGCAGCCATGTTTTTTTTTTGTGTGTGCTTTATTTAGCACATTTCGAAAGCCGTAAAAAAAGCCTTAACTATATTGTTTAATCTCAAAACATAAATAAGCGATTCATTTTCGTGGTCAATTAAATGGAATAATCTTTTTGCTAATTTGTTTGTTTGACAAACTAGTTTGAAAGCGGGGTAATGTTCTCAGAAGTATTGGCTTTTCTTATCTTAATCGTGGCGTTTAAGTGTCTATTAGAACACAGAGGATAAAGGGTTAACATTTTGATTTGATAAAGTTTTTCGAAATTTGTATGTGTGCAGGGTTTTTCGATAGTTTTTGGGAGCCTAATTATTTTGGGGACATCTTTCAGATCATGGCAAGTATCTTTATTCAACAGCGCGTCCAATTGATGAGTTTCATTTCAACATCTACCCGCCCTTATTGAAAAGCCCTATAATACGTAATGCAACGACACAATATGGTTCAAATTAAAAAAAAAAATACGTAATGCTATGACGCAAAGAAGTATGCATTAAGGTAGTTCCACACTATCCCACAGTGTAGTACGACATGTCAAAAAAAGTGTGAAGGAATGTGTGATGGTTTTACATTCAATCCTAAAAAAATATTTCAGATCTAAACACATGTCAAATCGTATGAGATCTGCGCTGTCATATTCTGTTTCCACACTATTATACACCTGTTTCATCATACATTTTTGACATGTCGTATTACACTGTGGGATAGTCTGGAACTACCTTTTAGGAAGGTCTTTATGGAGGTTAAAGAAGCAAGAAATACCCTCTTCTGTCTTTTTGTAGTTCCATTATTTTTTACTTGCTCTATAGGGCAAGTATTGGTTTCGTGCAGAAAAAAAAAATCGAGGTTTTAATCAAACATGACATTACGATGATAGAGAAGCCCAAAAAAGTGGTTTTCGCCATACCGTCCGTCGGTCTGTCTGTGCGTCTGTGCGTCTGTGCGGATGTGCGGATGTGCGGATGTGCGGATGTGCGGATGTGCGCTTTTTCACGTCATGCTACAGCCTAAACGGCTTGACGGATTTTCTTCAAACTTGGTATATAGCAGTTTGAAGAAAAACCATTGTCGAGGTTTTTTTTATTTTGTTTTAGCCCGGCTCAAACTGGTACCTTTCAAGTAACGGTTTTTTTCAATTTGGATTTTCTCGAAAACGGCTCTAACGATTTTGATTAAATTTATAATTTAGCTTACTTTAAGCATTTCTAACAAAACTGCGTTTTTTGTTTTTGCCTCAAATGGTCGTAACGAAAATCAGGTTTTAACGGCTTTTTTTCAAATAGCCATAAGTTCACAACGGCTTGATTGAATCAACTAAAACTTTGTTTGACACAGTTTTTAATAGTATTCTATGGGATGGTTTAGTAAATTTTTCACTGAAGCCTTTCTAAACGGTGGCTTCCATACAACGAGCCGTTGAGTTTTAGCCAACTTTTTTTGGTTTTTTCTAATTTTCTCGAAAATGGCTCTAACGATTTTGATTAAACTTTGTGTGTTATATTCTTTTAGTGTTTTTAAGAGAACTGCGTTTTTAGTTTTTGGCTAAAAATGCAAATAACGGAGATCTGCTCTTAACGGCTTTTTTTCAAATGGCCATAAGTTGTCAACGGTTGGATCGAATTCACTCAAACTTTGTTTGGTATAGTTCCTTACAGTATCCTATCAGATGGCATTGATTTTTTTTCAGTTTCTCTTTTTTAAATGGTGGCTCCTATACAAAGAGCCACTTGATTTTGGCCAATTTTTTCATTTTTTCTAATTTACTCAAAAAAGGCTAGCCCGATTTTTATGAAACTTTGTATGTAACATACATAGAATACTTCAAACAAAACTGCATTTTTAGTTTTTGGCTATACATGATAATAGCGGAAATTGCTTTTAACAGTATTATTAATTAGGCCATAACTCATAAGTGGACATTTGTATCATTTATAACACCCAAAAGATAACGTCTTAATTTTAAATATTAAAGGTTTCTTAACGTTACCTCCCGTATATCGAGTTTTCCAGTTTTAGCCAAATTTTTTTGGTTTTTACCAAATTTTTCAAAAATGAATTGTTCTTATTGATCGAAAAGTTTGTTTTCATCGTACTATTGCACCAACAGAGCAAGTACGTGCGACCCAGTCGTGCATTTTATTTTTTTTACATGTTAAGAGGTTTTTCAATAAGGGCGGGTAGGTGTTGAAATGGCTCTTCTTGGCCTTACCCTCAAATATTTCATGTAGATTGATGTCGTCCGGTTTATTGCACGCACATCCGTCCTGCTGGAACCACATGTCGTTTCAACTAAAATTGGACGGTAAGAAATCAATTATAAGCGTCCTGTAGCGCTCGCCATTGACAATGACCGCTTACAAACGTCTTTTTCGAAAAAGTTCGGCCCGATGACGCTGTCAAAATGTATACTAAACGGTTAAGTACTTTTAGAAGATGCATTGTTACCTGGTGAATTCCGTGTAGGTCGTATTTGGCGAGAGTTGTACGGTTGTACCCCAGAATTTTTTTTAAATTTTTTTTTCTACCTTACTTTATAGCACAATTCCGATATAATTTTCTGAGTAGTATTTTGTAGGTTAACTTCATCTTTTGTTGAGATGATATAACGGTACTTACCTTCTCCTCATCTTGACCAAAAACTCAACAGATAGGCGGAAACCCTGTGTGGGAACAATTTCCTTGCCTAGGGTTATGATTGTTGGAGAAGCTCTTAAACTGAGCGTACTCTCCTGCGTTGTTGAGTATAGCATAGAATCTGGTCTCATTGACAAACATACACGTGACTAACCACTAGAAGAAAACATCCTTTTCACACCCGTTAGTAGATAGCTTATAAGTCACGTTAGTTTTATCAACAAAACAGCGCAATTCTCTGGTTCGCAATCCACCATTTCTACCTAGCTACCTCCTATACAACCCTGTTCTTTATCAACCAGACTTTCATAAAAACCATTCCACCGATTTTGATGAAATTTGAAATGTGAAAACATTGTTGCATTTCCACTTAAGTAATTTATATTGCTCCTCAAAACTTTAAAAAAAAGTCCATAGATTTCTTAAAAAATCCCCAAAAAAGTATCAAAATATCTGTTTTTTCGAAGGACTACTACCTTACATTTTTTTCAAGAAATTCTTTTTAAACCATTTTCGTGTTTTCAAAGTCTTAAACACCAACCAACTCTTGAATGCCGCAACGTTCTGTTTTGTTACCGATACTCAATCCTTTTTATTACAGCTTTTTGTAGAGGCTTAAGTCTTTTCAGATAGTTCCCCCACGTTATCACCAGCAACATATCCTTAGTTTAATATTCGTTTTCATATTAACTTCGGATGTGGAATTTATGCGAAATCATATAATATGATGATACCTCCTTGCGGGTGGCAATGGCACAGTGGATGTAGTGCTTGGTTGCTTAACCTGAGAGCTGTGAGTTCAAACAAGTGGAATTTCCTTGCGATAATTATCACCTAAAATCTCAAACCTTTCTATTCCTTCTCTCCTTACTCGCACATGTTTAATCATTATAAGGGTATTCATATCCCCTTGAGTGCGATTGCATTATAAAAACATAAGCGAGAGCTACAGTACGTTTGCAACGAACTGTTGGATACCCTATTCCCTATATTTTTGTGTATATGCGTCTGCCTCCCGTAGCCAGCCGATGTTTCAGTTTCAGAAACAAAATTCTTCTTTAGCAGACAGAACAAAATTCAATAACATTAATTTTGTGTAGTGTGATGTTCAATCAGTGCTGTGCTGACGCAATAAAAAAAGGCGTGCGCCACGCCCAAAGTTAAAACTTTTTATTGCCAAGGCAATTGGTATGAGCTCAGTGACATTCAATTTTATTCTTGCAGATCGATTTGAACAAAACAAGACAAAACTTAAATTTTTAAAAAGTAGATTTTGAATGGAAATAGCGACTATGGGTGTTTTTAACAACTCTTGGACCACACTCTGCTACGTAACCAAGAAATATAAATCTAAGTGTTCATCTTTTTACTTCAAAACTGCGACCGATAGTTAAAAAACGTTAAAAAATTAATGCCTTATACAACTTTTGACGGAAACACCCCTAAAAAGTGGGCGTGTCTTAAATTTTTTTAGCACTAACTGAGCTTTGATCAGTATTTAGGCATATGTGTAAAACTACAGCTGAATCGAGTAGTTTTTAAACAATCTTACCTGAACAAAGGTATTTTATCAAAATCACGCCTTCAAAAGTGGGCGTATTGAAAAAATTTACACAAAAAAATGTAGAGATATACTTTTCGTAAAACGAACGGAAGGGAAAAAAGGTTTAAATTGAATATTGGTAGTACCTTAAATTTTTAAAACTACGTTTTTCGTTCTTTCATGAAAAGTGGGCGAAAGCCACGCCCAAAATTCAAAAATTTTATTTTCATACACAAACGATTTAGTTTCTACTAAGAGACGCCAAATTTTGACTTGCGGATTCATTATAAATACCGTTTATTTACAAAAACAATTTTTTAATAGTTTCTATTGAAAAGTGGGCGTCAGCCACGCCCAAAATCAAATTTATTGATTTCATACACAAGATGTGTATGTGCAAGTAATGCCCAAAAAATTTAATGTTTTTTCTTTAATATAACATTTGTTATTTTATAAAAACAATATTGATGGTTTTGTATGAAAAATGGGCGTCAGCCACGCCCAAACTGAAATATTTTTATTTAATTGGAAGAAAGTTTACCTAAAGCTTGCGTGTGCAAAATTTTAGTGTTATGGTTTTATCGTAACTGTACAAAAAACATAATTTAATTTTACCAAATTGAGGTTGTACATCAAAAATGGCGATTGTGTGCGTGTTTGTGGGAGGATTTTACCGGTTCAAGAACTTAGCCTTACTCTGGAACCAAAGATTATGTATACCAAATTTCAGCTTTCTAGCTCAAAAATTGCGACCTCTAGAGAGTATACATACGGACGGACGGACGGACGGACATGGCTAAATCGACTAGGCTTTTGATTCTGAGTCAGAATATATATACTTTTCTATACCTAACGGTATTATTTCTCTATGTTACAAACTCCACACCAAATACAATATACCCTTTTTATGGAATAGGGTATAAAAAAATGTCCAGTCTTGTCAGTAATGTATGCGGTCTTCCAGTATAGAGGCTTGCGAATTTTGACAGTTGATAGCGGCCATCTTGTTGAATTTTCATCTGTCAAATTGGCGGTCATTTATTCAGTCTGCTTTGCACAATCACCATGGATGGATATAGCGTTCAACAACACGTGCAAATATAAAATTATTTCAAAATGAATGTTCTGTTTGGGCAACGTTCGGCGGGCTTGTTATGTTCCACACATAATGAAATCGAAAGGCCTTTCAAACGAACACAAAATTCCGATGATATCTCGAACACACTTTGTTTTATTTGAATTTAAAATTGGGAAGCGCTGAATGAAAGACCCTTTAGAACCAAAACCAGGGACAAAATTTCAGTGATGTCTCTTAATCTTTAAAACGTAACAAGCCCTTTTAATCTAGATTTCGAATGATTCACATTCCCAGTAGATGCAATATTTACTACTATTATAAATCGGTAAGGGGTTCCTATTAAATATTTACATTGCCTACGACTTTGTTCACATCACTAATTAAACTTTGTGTCTGCTTAAAACGCAGCTTTTCCCCACTTAAAATGATAAGGTACGTCATAGTACAAACACTGCAGAAAATTTAATTCAATTCATGAGTTTAATACAGATTTCTTCTTAAGCCACACTTGACTAACGTGATAAGTGAATCCCACACAACATTTAATCTGTCTCTCGCTCACTCTCTTTGATATTGAATTTAAGCTCATTTACATCGTAACCTATCCAAAAGATATAACTATAGACACAAAAAGTGTGAACTTCTCCAGAAACCTCTACAAAATATAAATTCCTGAAATCATTAATGAAGCCAAGGGCAATAATTTGCCATTTTTACATCGCCCATCTTAATTTTTTTATAAATTCGTACGAATTTACATAAAATATCCGCTTTTAACTTGTGTAAAAACAAACAAAAATCTTAAAGTCATTGAACCTGCTCTGTGTATCAATTCTTTTCTTCGTTTTAAATTTTTGTTCATAAAATTATTGAATTATTTTTAAAACAAGTTTGACAAAATAAAACTACAAAAAAAGTGCTATTTCCATACCCCACACGGTTTGCTTGCCGACCGAAGCGACGGACGTAAAAAAAAAAAAAATACTCTCAGCTTCTTTCTCATTCGTCTGGTCTCATCATTCCCCCACTAACCCAATTCATGGATTCTTTTCTTTGCACGATTGATTAACTCAACGAAATCTTTCTCCAATTTGTATCGCAGAAATCGAATCATAGGTTCAAAACAATCAATCAAACGCAAGAGAAAGTAATTAGTCTTTGCTAATTGTCTTTGAGGAGATTTTAAACGAAGCGTATCATTTTCCCTTTTTCCAAGACAAATTAATTTTAAGATAATTAGAGTAGGGTACTATGACAATAAATAACTGAAATAATTGTATCTTTGGGATACTTGTTTTGTAAAAAAAAAAAAAATGTGCCCCACAACCCACCGCGTCGGTGTCGATTGCATTCTTCCACCTCAAAATCATGCATCGGTTGTGACATTTTTTTTGTTTGTATTTTTCGTATTTCGTATGTCGTTGACCTGGATGATGCTATTTCTGGAATTTAAATTTTTTTAAATCTCAAAACTAAATGGAATTTCGTGCTTTGAGTAAAATTTTTGTTATTGGCAATTTCAAAACAACTTTACACATAAATAAAAGATATATTTTTGCTCGGAATGGTGTAAGGAATGAATAATTTTCTTGTTCATTCAATTGTAAATCGTTATCTCAATCTCATCATCAAGGACACTTGAGATTTGTCTCTTTCTTTGGCAACCATTGAACGAATCAAAAAAAAAGGCACACGTTCACAAGAGACTCACTATTCCTTATAGGCTTAAATATCAGCGTTTGACTAGGAATGAGTACATGAGTTCTTAAGAAAAATTAAACATCAGAAAGCTTGTGCTTAAGTACATTTAAATCACATTTCCTTGAGGCTGTGCTACCTTGCTTATATTCTTTTCTATATTTTTTTGTTAAATTCCAAAAAAAGTATATTAAATCTCTCCTCATAGCAAAAAAAAAAGAAGGTTAATCCTTTCCTAGGAAATACATATTTCTGGTTTCAGAGCTCAGAGTTATACAAGGAGCTCTCTGTCGAGGACCACTTCACAGACACAGTCATAGTCACAATTACTATTTGCTTCTAGGACAACGAAATCCTCTTACAACCGACGACGTTATGATTTTAAAAATAGAAATGACAAAAATAATACAAATCACAGGAATTTATGTTTAAGTTTTTTTTTAATGTGATATTTTTAAATTTTTATTGCGAATTTTTATAATTGAGTTTTTAATATATAAATAAGTCGCAAGAATTACTTTATACGACTTCATACATTAAAGTCGTGAAAGAAAGTTTGTTTACTATTGCTAGAAAAGTATCTAAGCAAATATAAAAACGAAACATGTTGCTGGAATTTGTTCGCAACATATTGGTGACTTTTTTACTTGCGATTATAGGCAAGTTATGCATTCGTAAAAAAAAAATTGACAATCAAACATTACGATGATGGAGAAGTCGAAAAAAGTGGGTCCGACAATTCTGTCTGTCTGTCTGTCCGCCCGTCTGTATCGGCACCTGCAGCCTAAACGGCTGGACCGATTTGTTTCAAACTTGGTACATAGTATTATTATGACGTCCTGCAGAGGGGTTTTTTGAATTAGCATTCTAGCTTCAAAACTAACGGTACCTGCCATACGATTTTTAGTGAAAAATTGATTTTTCTCAAAAACGGCTCCTACGATTTTCTGTACAAACTTTAGGTTTTAGTTGGAATTTCTATGAAAATTTTAATGTGAGAGCTCTTTTATAAACAAAATAATATTAATTCTTTAATTTTTGAAAAAAAAACTTTTTTTGAGTTAAAAAAAAAATTTTTAATTTTTGGTTTTTTTTCAAAATATGTATTTAAAATGTTTGTTTTCTGATAAAAACTTTAAACTGCTAGATGGTGGCATTCTCAAAAAAATGGAATATGTTTTCCAATAGTTTAAAAAAAAAACGGTTTTTTGAACGTTTTTGAAAAAAAAATTCCTTAAAATTCAAAAAATCAAAAGAAATCTGATGGCTTACTTCATTTTCTTTAAAAAACGTTTAAACTATTGATTTTTAAGTGATTAATACAATTTCATAATATTTTTTCAATGCTTTTTTTTCAAAAATCTCAAGCCCCAGACCATTTTAATACATTAGAGCAAGTTTGTACGACCCAGTCGTGCACTTTATTTCTCTATGTTTCTGGTAGTGTTTCTAATAGTTCCTCATCACAGTTTTGAATAGTTTTTCTTTTAGACACTACTAAGCTGAATTTAAGGATTCAGCAGAAAAGGATTTCTTTATTCTTTCTTGTTTTCCGGAAGCTGCTGTTGGCAATAGCTCCTGGAGCATAGGCCAACCAGATCCTTCCATCAATCTCCTTTTCTAGCATGGTACTCAAACTGTGAACACGACTGTAAATTCTGGGAATGAGCTTCCTTCATGACATTTGACCTCCATGTTTCCTTTCCTTTCTTCCAACCCTTGGTATATCATCAACTCCAGCAGCTGCTTTGTTGGTTTTGAAGAGTAGGAACGCGGTCCTTATTTCTGTACTTGTCGGTGAATCAATATTAATGTTTCCAAAAAACCTACGTATGTTTTTGGAATTTGATAGTTTTCGTTTGCGCTCTTTCGTCGTTCAGAAGTGCACAGAATTGCTCCTTCCATCTTTGTAACTGGTCTTCTATTGACACCTAATGGCTACCGTTCTTGTCAAGAATAGGATGCTTCGTACTACGTACAAGGTTATTAGTAATTTTATACAGCACATTCGCGTTTCTTGTAGCTTTTTCAGCACTCTCCGCCAATTTGTCCAATCTGCCCCTTCTATCTCTTCTAACACACCTCTGCACTATTTTGTGAGCTGCTTCATACTCGTTTCGCAGAACCAATTTCCAATGATCATTAATGTTGCTTATTTCGAGTGCTCTGCGTTGTGTAATTTTATCCCAGGTGTCTTATCCAGAGGTCTCTATTTCTTGATTGCCTCGGTACCGTTTCAGATCCAGCTTCAATTAAAACCGTTTTAACCTTTTCCCCACATGCATTGTCTCAATGGTGACATTTACCCTTTAGCCCAAATTTTATGCCTTGTCGTTTAAGACAAATATTTGGGTCAATCAGAGCGGTTTTTTGAATTTTTGTCTGGTTGCTTTGTTATCTGAACGTCTCCGTATAACAGGTTTTCCTCCATCTTTGTTGAATAATAAAATGGTCGATTTAATAATGTGTAAGTGTTTGAAATAGAGACCCTGGTAACATTATGGCAGGTTTTGTGTGAAAACAGTGTTCCACCTACCACCTAGAACGTGGCTTTGTCTTCGTTCGCTGCATTCTTCGTCGCATATCACTGAATGATGCTCACTTTGCGAATTGAAGAAAAAACATTGCAGTCATTATTCTTGCCGAAACTTGACTCCAAGAAATGAGGTTTAGCCTTCTTATTCAGCATTATACCAACACTATTCAATATTTTTGACAACTATGCATGTCTCCTACTCCCCAGAACACAACACCTTCTGTAGGTACCCTCTCTGGGTTCAGACGCTGCTTGCTGCTGTCGTTGGCCTTCCAGGATAGGGCAGAAATGCTGGGTTGCTTGCTTTACCGGCAGCTTTTCAGTCCCCATTAGCGTTACCCGCTTTTTTCCGCGGTGCGCATCTGTAATTTCCTTTTCGGACCTGGGATCATCGAAGTAGCGTAACCTAGACGTCTCAAGTTCTTTCAGAGTTTTTATTCATCATTTCTTAATAGTTAAATGTATAAAGAGATCTGAGGTTTAAAAAACCTTCATATTTAGTGCCTCAGAATTGTTGAAATTTTATTACCCGTATTATAGAGAAAACCTTTCTCTGTTATAAAGGTCTAAATGTTCAGCCTTGCGTTGTGTGCTTTGTACGCACATTTCATCATCGTTTTACACCATTTACATCAAAATATAGCTCCCCTTTTATGATTGGCTTGCAGGCCTGGAAGTAAGCATATTTTGTCTTCTGCTTCTAGTTCCCTAGAACACAACTCAGGTGTCTAAGATCCATGGGTTAGACCGACAACATATTTTTTGGGATTTTTACCTTTTGACTGTGGCATAGGACATATTATAGAAGTCAATACAATTTTAATTTCAAATTAAATTTTTCCAAAACAAAACAAAATTAATTCCGATGAAGTTTCAAATTTACACATTTGGAAACATCCAACCTACAAGTCATAAAAAAAGCAAAAAAACAATCTCGCTAATTATTCATTTTATATTTTTTATTTTTATTTTTTATATACACCAAGTTTAAAGTCATCGGGTGCGACACATCAGTTCGCCCGTCATCCAAGTTAAGTCATGAAAAAAAAAAAAAAAAAAAAATACTGACAAAGTGGAGAATGAAAAACTTTTTTGCAGTTGACAAAAGTTCAGTACAAAAACTCCATCTCATTATCACATACATCACCTGTGAAGTCACTTTAAATTTGAAATAAAAAGAAAATGTAAAAAACATTTCCCAACAGATGTGGTTGGTCGTAAATTTTGTGCACATGCATTTGAAAGCTGTCAATTACAAAATACATTCTGCTTCAAAATGGATTTTTAGTTGAAATTCCCATTCTCAAATATATTTTGTGTCTAAATCATACCGCCGCCATCGTGCCGCGCCACCCAAAAGGAAAAAACTGAGGTAGCGTGAGAAAGTTTAAACTGCTCATCAGCAATTCAATTTTCAAAAGAAGCTTTAGAATTGATGTAAATTTCAATATACATATGTACTTTTGTATTTTTACTCAAATTGTTTTCAAAGATCCAATGATAAAAACCCATCCTGTAAACTCATGTGGAAACCATTAAAAAATGTACTTAAAGAAAAGATACAAAAAAAAAATCCAATTGCATTTAGATATTGATCCTTTATGTACCCTTATTCAGACGTTTTTGAACTATAAATTTGAATCCGATAAACGTTCGAGAACAACTTCCGACAACGACAACGTTATGCATTCATGATTCCAAATATATATGATACGACATCGTAAAGAATCGTAAATTTTTCTCGCCCGCCAAAGGGACAATTCCCATATCAATAGATAGATAGCAATACAAAAGATACATCGGTGTTTTATAACATTTTATGTATTATCAATTCTCTCTTTTGGAGTGTGTGTCTCCTATTTTATGACCCAAATGGTGCATTCTTTTTGATATTATTTCTTCTTTCGACACAAAACTGAAAGAGAGGAAGGAAGGATACTCGAAGAAAATAACATTTCCATTCTACGTATGTATGTGACCTTGCTCGTGAAAAGCTATTTAAATGTGGTTAGTTTGGTTTTTAAACTTTTTTGAGTTTCCCTTCTTTATTTTTCAATACAAACCCAGTTTTGAAATGGAAACATGGAATGTGTGATGGGACATGAAAGGAGAACACACATTTCTGAATGGACGACATGAATGGATTGTTTGCTGTTATTCATCAAAGGATTGTCCAGAATTTGTTGGTAATTAGGTTTCAATGGAATTTACTGAAATCAAAGATAAATGAATATTTCGTTCGTAAATCTGATTTTGAGGGACATTTCTAGTTATGCTAAACTTCATTTTGAAATGTACTATAAAAGAGCAATTCATTTATGTTTAATTGTGATAATAAATGGTGTATTTTTAACAAGTATAGAACTATAAAATAAAATAAATTACAGATAAATTGTATTAATTGCCATAAAATTGAATGTATTTGAACGATAATTATTTGCCATTTTATTTGAAAATAATTTTTGGCATATAGCCATCGCGGCTGGCTCGGAAGAAGTCCAATCTTGAGGTCCAATTTTCCATTTTTCCATGTCGTCAATCGTCTCTGGCTAATCGGTGTAGACTAGTGACTTAACATAATCGCACAGAAAATAGTCTAGCGGTGTTAAATCGCAAGATCTTGGAGGCCACCTCACCCTCAGGCCGGCATCGTTTTTAAAGAAGTAAAGACCAATGATACCAAAGAATCACTCTAAACTATCAGTTTTCTGGGTGAAACGGCACGTAACCATACAACAAAAAACAAGCTCCATTACTGAAGAATACTTTGCTGTGAAAATCGGGATCAACAGCAATCTTGTTTAGAACCCATTTAACAAATTTTCAGCACGGTGTTCAGGTCAGCTGATTCGTGATGAAATGACCAAACAAACTAAAGATAAATCAGATGACAGCTGAAAAAATTGCTGTCAATGTAAAAAGTGTTGCCAACTTAAAAATCTATACCTCTAAAAAAAGCTCTTTGTAAGCAAATATTTAGTTTTTATCGGGATCCGTTCAAAATCCCGAAAACCAAATTCCCGAAAGTTCAAAATTCTGAAAAATCAAAATCTAGAAAAATCAAAATCCAGAAAAATCAAAATCCCGTTTTTATCTCAGACGAATATTTTTCTTTTTTGAAATTGAATCTACGCGTGTTCAAAATAATAAATTGACAGACTAAAAAAATTGTGTTTCTGAGCAACTACAGCTTAGTCCATCTACCGCACTGATTTTAAATTTACTTGAATTCGGTCGAAAAGCAATAAACAAAAATATTTTTGATTTCAATTTTTCCTTGGTGCCAACCCAAAACAGCGACATACGTGTAAATACACATACGACCTTTGTCGTGGATTGGTATCGGCCTCGTCAACCATTACTGGAAGTGTATGTGGATTTTTACTTGCGATTATAGGTAGGTACTATAAGGCAAGTTATGCATTCGTAAAAAAAAAAAAAAATTGTTGACAATCAAACATAACATTACGATGATAGAGAAGCCTAAAAAAGTGGGTCCGACAATTCTGTCTGTCTGTCTGTATATCTGTCTGTCTGTCTGTCTGTCTGTCTGTCTGTCTGTCCGTATGTCTGTCTGTATAGTTACCTACAGCCTAAACGGCTGGACCGATTTGCTTCAAACTTGGTACATAGTATTATTATGACGTCCTACAGAGGGGTTTTTGGGATAAGCATTCTAGCGAACGGTACCTGCCACATGATTTCTTATGAAAAATTAATTTATCTCAAAGACGACTCCTACGATTTTGATAAAACTTTCTGAGTGGTGTTTTTTGGGTAAATTTTATGTTTTGGTTGGAATTAATTTCTCAGGAAAAGTCTTGTAACGGTACCTCCCATATTACCAGTTTGTTCATTACAGATTTTCTCGTAAACCACTCATCGGATTTCGATACAAATTTTAACATGAAAACTCTTTTATAAACAAAATACTATTAATTCATTAATTTAAAAAAAAAAAAACTATTTTTGAGTTTTTTAAAACAAAAGTTTTACTTGCGATTATAGGTATACTACATATAAGGCAAGTTAATGCATTCGTCGAAAAAAAAAGTTTTGAGATAACAATCAAACATGACATTACGATGATAGCGAAGACGAAAAAAGATGGTCTAAAAATTCTGTCCGTCTGTATGTCTGTCTGTCTGTCTGTCTGTATGTATAGAGACCTACAGCCCAAACGGGTAGGCCGAATTGCTTCAAACTTGGTATATAGACTTTTTTAGGTATTGTACAGAGGGGAAATTGAAATTTTTTTTTTTAGCTGAAAAATAACGGTACCTGCCATATAACCGTTACGTTAAAGCTTATTTTTCTCAAAAACGGGTCTAACGATTTCGATTTAAAAAAATCAGTGTTGCTTTTTAGGTACGAGCAATCATATGGCTGAAAAAAAAAGTTTTAAAAAATGGCTAAGAACGGTACTTTCCATAGGACCGTTTTTTTTGCTTTCGACTATCTCGAAAACGACTCAACCGATTCTTTCAAAATTTCACACACATAAAGCTGTAGGTAGCTCAATTTGTATTGCATACCAATATTTTTGAAAAATATTTTTTTGTATTTTTAAAAGCATTTAAAAAAAAAAAAATTAAAAAATTAATATGTATTTTGAAAACTGCTTATCAAATTTTTTTCTAAAAATTTTAAATAAATGTATTTGCTGAATACCTATGAACTGGCGTTTTTGATTTATTTTGAAAATTTTTTTTCTCAAAAACCGCTCCACAGATTTTTATAAATTTATTCTCATAAATTCAAATTTATCCAAGAAATAAAATGGCGTACTTTTTTCTCAGCTCAAATTAGTTTAAGTAAAGTATTTATTTAAGAGTTTTGAAAATTTTATTTTTATCAAAATCTTAAGCCCCTAAACCAGTGTTACTCATTAGAGCAAGTTCGTGCGACCCAGTCTTGCATTTTATTTTTTTAATTTTTGGTTTTTTTCAAAAACTGTTTGTTCGAAATTTTTAAAATTTTTGTTTTCTGATAAGAACTGCTATATGTTTACATACTCAAAAAAAAATTGGAATATGTGTTCAAAAAGTTAAAAAAAACCGTTTTTTGAAAAAACTGGTCCAACGATTTTGAAAAAAAAGTTCCTTAAAATTCAAAAAAGTAAAGAAAATCTGATGGTTTACTTCATTTTCTCCATAAAACGTTTTAACTATTGATGTTTAAGTGATTAATAAAATTTCATAAGTTTTTGCATTGCTTTTTTTCCAAAATCTCAAGTCCCAGGCAAATTTAACATATTAGAGCAAGTTCGTACGACTCAGTCGTGCACTTTAAAACGTTGTTGTATTGAACCGTGCCCATATAAAATGTCACCATTGCATATTTTCAGCTTGTAGGCAAAAACAGAAAACTACGTCTCTCGGCCGCTGTTCTGTGTTCGCTTTCTATGCTGCCACACCAACACTACCCAGCACCACATATCAATTTCATTAAAATCTGTTTCTTCATTTTATGTTTCACTCTCTGAATAAATTCTGAGTACAGAGTTGCGATTAGTAAAACCTTACACTGCTTTCTTAAAACTAAATTTGTTTTCAAAATGCATTGTACCAATGTGCCCCGAATCTTTGTATACCAATATTAAATTGTGGTGGATTGCGCACCTTGAATGAGCCTATTCTTCAAAAAGAGAATATCTCAATCTGGTCACTATAACCATAAGAACTGGAATTAATCCAAAAGGGCCAAAGCCGAAAAATATAAACAACCAGCATTTTTAAGCTATTCTACGTCCAAGTATGTTTGGTTTTCCTGCCCTACTCTGAGGGCATTCTTTATGTTTCGTAGAAAATTACTGGACGAAGAAGTGTAGCAAATGAATCTCTTCAAAAGTTTGAGTTTGACCTATCTACCCAGTGAACTTTCAAAACTATATACCTTTTATTTTGAACTCCCATAAACTTCCTTGATATGTGAATATAGTAACTACACAACAAAAAACTTTCTTTTGCCAGCATCATCATCCATCTATCTATCTCACATGTGGCGTTGTTGGGGGCTACCTCAATGTGTAAAACAATCAAATAAGGAATAACTAGAACAAAAGGACATGCTGGCATTCATGCTCTAAAAAAAAAACTAGGAAAAGAGACAACAAAATAAATTTTCTCAGATAAAAGTTACCCGGATCGGTCGGTAAAAGTAGAAGCAGTAAAAAAATTAGATAGCAAAAGGACACAAATTCAAACCGCACATCTTTGTCTTTATAGTTTATTTTGGCCTCTCAAAAGAACACAAGAGAAATTGGATAATAAGGACAGAAAAAAAAAACTAAGTAAAAACAAAACTAGATCCTTATTCAAGTCTTCGGAAATTGATTTCATGTTCCGCTTTGTGGGTTTAATGGCGCCGTAAGTCATTGATTTAACGTCTCCAATTTCAGAAGAAAAAAAAATCCTCACACACAAAACATAAAAAAAGGATTTTCATTTCGCACAAAAACAAAGTCCTTCAAATAAAAGAAAATATGCTTTGCTGTAGTTTTCTTGATACTTTGTGATCTATGTACACTTGGCCAGGATATATACTAAAACAAAAACCGAAACACTAAAAAAGGCCGAATAAATTATGCTTCAAAGGTTATTTTCTGCTTACTTTGGTCTGTTTCCAAAATAAAGCTAATATTATTTTCTTCATTTTTTGAGCTATCTGCTATCTTGAGTTTAGTAGCCTCCTCCTCTAAAAAAAAAGAGTAAGATGGGTTCTAAAATTGGCCTATGATTCGATTTGTTACACATAATGTGATAAATAATTTTATTTACCAGCTGAACGTGCCCTTTGAAGGATTCCAAAAAGTAAATATATATTTCACCACAACGCAACGGTGAATGATAACCGTTGTAATGGGGGCATGAATCTTTGTTAAGGACTCTTAGGTATTTTAAAGAGATTTATCGGTGTTTGAAAAGTCCTTTTTCGACAAGGAATCGGATGCGGCAGAGTATTATGCCCGTTTATTATGCTATCATCTGTGGTGCAAGGACACAAGAGACTCTGAGCTTGATAAATGTGCAGCATAAGGCTGCTTCTTATTCTTTTTGTTCTTGTTGAGAACATTTTTGGAAAATGGTGAAAATGCGGATGAAAATTATTTGAAGACATTTCTAGTTACCTTCTTCTCTTTTTTTGTTTCATCTATTTGCTTATTGTGCTTCGTCAAAAAGAAGTTTTCTTCCTGAGAAACAGACGACATCGTTTACCACAGCACAAAAAAAAAAAAATAGTTTTATGCTGCACAAGGACGAATGCTTTTTGAGCAGAATCCAATTATATTTACGGACACTGGTCGTCGCCGGTCGCCAATCGTAGTTGTAGGTGTTGTTCGTTTTTTGGAACAATTCCAGGAATGTGTTTTTCTCACAAACCCAGAGAGAAAAACAAGGTATAAACAAAGGCATATCACTTTTGCTCGAAGGAACATGATTGCTATTGAAGAAATAATCCTTGCACATTTATCAAAGAAATAATTCTTGTCACTTAAGTCTCACATTTCATTGTTTGAAACTTTATTTTAAGAAAAAAGGAAGTGGAGACATCATAATCATTGCTTAGGATTGGAGACTATATTTTGTCCCCAAACTTATTGCGGATTTAAAGTAGAACATGGCAGATTACCAGTTTTGTTTTTGTTAAATATTAGGAAGGATTTGGCAACACTATTTAATATTTTCAAAAGGATCAAACTTAAGAAAAAAACAGAGTGCCCAGCCCATGTCCATATTGTACAAAAGAGTATTTATTTGTGACATGTCGTTTGACGTTTACTTTTTGGGATGCTTTCAACATTTAAGTGCTAACCTAAATATTTTGTTTACTGCAATCCATTTATCTGTCAAAAATGATTTAACTGTCACAAAAAGATTTGAGTGTTCGACTTCATTATTCGAGACACAACCGACCGATGCGCCAGCTGTGGACAAAACATGTATCTTATCTTTCACGATTCCCTCCGATTACATAGATGGAAAACTGCCCTTCCTACTTCCTACGGTAATAAAAACTTTCCGTTTATGATAGATATCTTGAAGACACCAAGCTTTTTAATTCCCTAAATTACACATATTACAGCAAAAAAAAAAAATTGAACAAGTCTATTCATCGTATTGCAGAAAGCATTGAAGTGTGCCGCAAGGCTCTATTTTTCGACCCTATTTATAATTTTTGCATCAATGATGTCTGATCTCAAAATTTCTAATCTAATGAAACAGCGAAACAGGAAACAGGAACAAATTAAGAACAGGGCCTGTATCTTTAGTGGAAACATTTGTTCCTCTTGAGCATCAAAGGAACGTTTCTTGTCTTTTCTCAAAAAAGCACTCCAACGAAAGTTGCATTTATCCCTTCAGACAATTACGCCGCAAACTCACTAGCCTTGCTAGGAATGCTCATCAGTTCAGTACAGAGTTTCCCGTTAGGACCTCTGAGTACTGCATCTGATCACAGCGTTTGACGGTCTTGAAATCGAAGAATGCTGGCACCCAGACAAACGCAAACCATTAAATAATCTACGTAACTTATATATGAAGTGATCATTGTAAAGTGATATTTCCTAGCTGTTCGGATTTATCGAAAAATTATTGGTCCCTTCCACTTTCCTTCTATTTCCTAGGGGGTATATCACCGGACGAAATTGTCGGACCCACTTTTTGTACTTTCTTTCGACTTCTCTATTTCATGTTTGATTGTTTGAATTTTTTTACGAATGCATAACTTGCCTTAGATAGTACAGGACTCAACAAGTTTGTTTGTTGTCACCTGTACCGGTATGCACTGAGAAATGTAGGCGTAGTTCCGTAATGTGTCGTGTTCCGAAATTCTGTTGGTCATTGAACACACGTCAGTGCATCATCTGATTCCAATCATTTCTTTCCAAGTGACAACAATATAAAATGGTCAAAGCTATAAAAGAGCCAGAAATACAGACCTATTGAAAAAATCGATAAAATTTATGTGAATTTCCAATCATGAATTTTAAAGTGTGAAATTATTGAACGGTGAAATAACTGAAGGGTGAAATTTCAGGGGTGAATTGACCAGGGTGAAATGATTGAAGAGTGAAATTTGGGGGGTGAATTGACCAGGGTGAATTTGCAAGGGTGAAATCACAGGGTTGAATTTTCAAGGCTGAAATTACAGGGGTGAATTTTCAAGGGTGAATTTTCAAGGGTGAATTTCCAAGGGTGAAATTCCAAGGTTGAAATAACTGAAGGGTGAAATTTTAGGGGTGAATTGACCAGAGTGAAATGATTGAAGAGTGAAATTTAAGGGGTGAATTGACCTGGCTGGATTTGCAAGGGTGAAATTACAGTAATGAATTTTCAACGGTGAAATAACTGAAGAGTGAATAGTTATTGGAATGTCAAATTTCAAAGAGGTTCAATGACATGCGGTACAAAAAACCCATGTGTGAATTTTAAATCATGAATTCTTAAGGGTGGAATGATTGAAGGTGAAATAACTGAATGGTGAATGGCAAGGGTGAATTGAGCAATGTGAAATGTCAGAAGACGATTTTTCTGGGGGTGAATCGACATGTAACCAGTTCTACTTTCAAAATTATCCAAATATTCTGTCGTGTCACAAAAATGTCTATTCTTTTTATGCGGCCATGTAGAATTGGTCACGAAAAGTTTGTGTTAATGGGTTAAAAACGCGGTTAATTATGCTTGCCTGCGGGGTTGTCTTTAGTCGGGAACACCATGTTTTCTGGTAACACAACTATTCAATTTGAATTGGTTTATTGTAGTCTTAATGTCTGCCCCCAGAAATAATAATTCATCCGTTTTTCACCCATATGGGTGTCTAGGTTGGCGATGTCTGTTATTTTAAAAAATATCTAACGGCTTCAAGTTAAAGTTTTGTATAAATGAATGAATGATTTAAACTTCCAATTAAAACAACACCTTTCGCCATCGTAAACTTTTAAAGTAAAAAACTAAAACCATTCCTCTATTGTTACCCAGCACCACATACAGTGCATTTTAATCCTTTTTGTTTCAATTCCTGCAATTATTTTCCAACATTTCCTTTAAAAAGTTAATTGGAAAGTTGTTATTTTTATTTTGCACAATTTAACAGAAAGACTGTTATGAAAGGTTTACGGTTTCATTGGAAGCTCCTTTCAATATTACAAAGGACGATTATTCATTATTACTTTGTCCATAAATCTGTATACAATATTTCTGCGGAATTCTTCAATAAAAATATTATTGTTTTTCTTTTCACATATAAATATGCAGCAGGTATGTGTGTCAAATCATGTACATAAATCGCACAATTCCAGGGTATTGGATTAAATTCAAAACATAAAAATTGTCAATTCGCTGGAAACGAATTTCAATCGATTTTTTTTTTCACAAAATTTTCGCATGTGTGTGTGCGTGTGTGTGTGTTAAAAATGTACAGGACATACAAAACGCAAACACACGAGTGCTTACATGTTCGCACGTAGACTTAAATGAAAACCATCAAAAATGTATGTCTTTGAAATACATTCGCCTGATGGATCTATAAATGTCCTTCATCAATATCCTACGCAATCGAATCACTTGTTGATGAAGTGACAGTTTGTTATTGTGTTCGATGTGAAAAGTCTATACAAAAAAAAAATGTGTCATTGTGCTGCTCTTGTATGCCTTAATTGCAAAGGATAAGGGTAGTAGACTGAAACAGCTTATATCGATTCAAGGATTATTGTGTTCAATGTTCGCAGTTGGTAGTATTTAATGTCCAGGCTCCAGGGGAAGCAATTCAAGGAATTATAAGATTTATGAAGAAAAATTTCATTTCTTTAATCAGTCATGATTCCATACTTTGCTCTATAGCAACATAATTATTATTCATAGGATTCGGAGGGTGATTTAAATTATAAATCCTTGAGGATTTATTTAAGTTGAGCATGATTTGTCATAATAAAAGGTTTTTTTTTTTGTTTTTGATTCGGGTCAAATTCAATGAATTATTACCTCCTTCCTCCAAAATGTTTGCCATATCAAAATATTTTTCTTTTGATAAACCATCTTAAGCCCATCAAAAGTGTAAGATGCATAAATCAAACTCGCTGAGTTAGAAAAACGTCACCGCCACCGGTGAAGTTAGATAGAACAAAAAATCCATTAACTCTGGGTATTTTTTTAGATACGTCTTAACAGAGATGACATCATCGATCGATTCAATTGAAAGAAAGTTTAGCATCTTTATCTTGGGGTTTAATCTTCTTAAGTCGTGTTCGAAATCACTTATCAAGTTTTATTTAGCTGAAGAAAAAATGAAAAATTTGTAGGTTAAGGTTAGAAGAGAAAGCAAAAAAACAAACAAGTCGGAAATATTAAATTTGTATTATTGTTTGACTTGAAATGCATTCAAAAAGTTTAGAACAAAATTATTTTGCTGTTGGAATACATTTTTGGAAAATGATTTCACAATTCGTATTCAAAAAATGCTCTATAAAATATCAAAACTATTCTTTTTTAATTCGCTTATTCAAAATCAATGAGTCAAGTGGTGAATGAGAAGCGACCATTTGCACATGGGGCACATTGGGACACCCCTTTTATCTCTTTTTTTGAACCAAAAACTTGTATATTCTCTTGAATTTTGCATCAGGAAACAAAATTGTTTCAGTCAGTTGATATTATTCGAATGGACCACCATTCGGAAGGTCCAATTTTGGGCAACTCGTTCGAGCAAAGTAACTGGTATCTACCGTATAACACGAGTTATTTTGGCTTCCAAAGCGTCAATCGTAGCTGGCTTATTCCTGAAGACCTGAAACTTTATATATCCCCTCCTCAGAGAAAATAGGCCAAAGGTGTGATATGGCTCGATCTAGACGACAATTTACAGTAGCAAAACCATACCTTAATTTTTGATGGATGCAATGGTTGGTTTTGATACTCTTGGGGTTGCTCATCAGGCCAAATACCGCAATTTTGTTTGTTAACAGATCCATAAAGCCAGAAAAAGGCTTTATCACTGAACAAAATAAAACGCAAATAAAGTCGCCTGGCTTTCCATGATGACTTTGCCAAACGTTACTGAACAAAAATGACGAAGCAGTTTGATAGGAGTCACGCCTGATATGTCAACAAAATAAGCCGTCACGGGACGCCCGGCAGATATGAAATATTCATCAAAGAACATGTATATGTATATGTATATGGAGTGAAATAATTTTTAATAATTTAGTGTTTCGTTAATTAAATCAATATACATAATTGTCTTCTTATTTTTATATAATAACAATTATCACAGACTATATTCATTTATAAATTGGAACATTTTCCTCAATCCACCCATCAAATCCCCCCACCACCTCCAACTACAAACAAACCATCCACCTCACCCTACTCCCACACCCCAGTAACCACCCAATCCACCTGCAACCACCAAGCAACCACCTTCCATTTTTGTCGATTCCCCTCCCCCAAACCAAGTCTCCCTCACCCCACCACCACCTTACACTCAGCCCATCTACAACCACTAACCAAAAATCCACCATTTTTAACAATTTTTTCCTCACCCTACCCCCACCACCAGTAACCACCCAATCCACCTGCAACCACCTTCCATTTTTGTCGATTCCCCTCCCCCAAATCAAGTCCCCCCCCCACCTTACACTCAGCCCATCTACAACCATTAACCAAACATCCACTATTGTTGACAATTTTTTCCTCACACCCCCACACCAAATCCCCCCAAGCAGCAACTACCCACCCACCCACAATTTTCGGTCAATATCCCCCCCTCCTTAACCAATCCTCATCCTCAACCGCCAACTCCCAACCAACTACCCACCATGTTTGTAAATTTTGTCGCAAACACCTTTTCTGTAGTAAATCTGCAATCACAGAGTCTTGTGACTAACCTACGATATTCGATTCTTGCACGTAACCTTGAAAATAATCTTTTTTTCAAAGATCGAACTTGTTTGTTTGCAATCCCAGAGTTTCCATAACTTGCTTCAAATTTCATTTCAGTATCTTGACCGAAATAAATTGAGTTTATACTCTTTCTCCCTGCCAAGCAGTAAGCTAACAAGTGCGTGTTTTAAGGGTATCCCCATTTTCAGCTTGGTTCACTCTTTCTGACGAAAATGTAGTGCTAATGCTCTCTTCCCTAAAACTTTGCAAAAAAAAAAAAAATACTAAAATCGTGTCTACAAAAATCAATTCATATTCATCGACAAACAAAATTGCTTATGAGCTATGACACAAGACACCATTATTTTTGCGCCGACAGCTGCTGTTGAAAATTTGAATCATCATTTTACTGGGAACCACATTTTTGGTCAGACACATATGACTGCAAATTCTTAGTATGCATGATGTTTCAACAAAATGATTTCTTAATATTGTGAAGAGAGTTCTCAGTGGATTTGTAAGCCGCCATATTTACCTATTTCATCCGCAGCTAGCGCGTCAATCGATTGTGTCTCGGATAATCAATTTTCACAACCAGCAAATACACAACCTACAACAACAATTTCACATCGGTCATCACATAATTGTGAGCACAAATAATGCCAATAAAACTTTAATTTTATCTTTTTTATATTTAAATTTGTTTTTCAAAAAGTCAATATAACTGCCTGCCAGTTGTCCTTGTAAGCACACAATACGATGAAAAGAACTCCACGGAAGGAGCTATACTTGAAATTTGTCACTGCTTCCTGACCCTCGAATAAAATAATACGAACATTGAATTTTATTCGAATGAATGAACTGTGAATTGATCAATTGGCACCTTGTTCCGGAAAAAAGAAAATAAGGAGAAAACCCAGCTTCAATTGCCAAAAAAAAGGAAAGAATAAATTTAACACGACTTCTGCGCAATCCATTATATTAATGAAATAATTTTAAGGACAACGAGCAAAAATGTTTTGATTTCGGTTAACAAAGCAAATTATTGTGAATCACATTATTTTCACCCTCACTTTATTTGAGGAAGGAAAAAGACTATAGACATTTTAAAATCTACAGAATGACATTGGAAACAGCATTCTTTTTTAAACTTTTAGCACGATTTTTATATAACTTGAACTTGTGTGTTATTTTTTCCAGGATATTACTGCGACATTTGAATTTATGAGAAACAGGAATTTATGATTCCATTGCGAAACACAACTGGATTTTTATTTTAAATTCAAATGGTGCGTCGCGTGTCGTGTCGGTCTTGGGTCGTCCCTATGACATTTTATGACTTTAGCATCCTTTTTTTTGTTGTTGGAAAGAAAAGACATGAACAGACGTTGTATCTTATGTTGTATCTTCATTTTTTTTTTTTAGATTTTAGTGTCCTTATTGGTGTTAACTTTCTTGTAATGGCTTAGGGCGAAAAGGGTCTTGCAAATTGTGATGCAAAAAGGTGTCATAGACAATCATTCGTTATACGCGCGGGGCTTCAAGAACTTTGGAACTTTTTATCTTTTTTCAGTTTTTGTTTTTGTCATGGTTTTAGTGAATTGGTTGAGAGGCCTTGGTTCTCAATCATCCCTAGACAAAAGCGATTTACTTCAAATGTTCGTTTCAAAAATAAACATAAATATCAATTTGTTTTTCGGAAATTTTTTTCTTCCTGAAATCCCAAATGCATACAAAATTGTGAACATTTGGAAAACTTGGAAATAAAAAATAAGTGGCTTATATGAATGGTTTTTTTTAAACATTTGTTGGCCCTGTAAAGTGGGGTTCTTCTTGACGCTCAAGACCTCAAATTCAAAGCCCTCAAGCAATAAATATAACTCTTCAAAACACTGAAATTTTGTGGGAAATATTCTTTTAAATAGAAGGATTTCTGACTTAGTTTTTCCTTTCCTTGAAATAGCATGGCTTCAAAGACGATCGTGTCAATTTTTTTTTTCAGTCAATCGTGGCCATCTCAACCGTTTTCGTTTCTTTTCCAACTTTTCCAAAGGTTCCTTCGTTCATCTACATACAAACGTGACTGTACATAGAGTTCCGAACTTTTCTCCACTTCTCAAGAAAACTTTTATCATAGTTTTCCGCAGTGCATACTTTTTCGGAGGTTTCAATTATTTCGTTCGAGGTATCTACAATCGTAATTTTGTCATTACTTTCATTTCTCAACACTTTTTTCCTTAAATTCGTAAACAAAATCCGCCAAGAATTTGTCGGAGGAAATTGGAAACGAAATTACACCTAGCTGTCAAAAATTACAACAAAAAATGTAGTTGAAAGCACTGCAACGCAATTTCCCGTTGTGCGTTAAAATTTTTCGGAAAAATATTCCGAACATCTGGTCGGAAAAATACCTCGAAGCAAAAATCGTCCAAATCGTATAAGATCGGAGAAATTTCCGTTCCGACGGATACCTGGATAGGACCGATTATTTCAATTTCATGGCAGTTCAAAGAATGAAATTCGCAAGTTATTCAGTGGGTTGGAAGACCAAGAACAACGTGGTTATAACTGTCTTCGAAGAAGCAAGTTTCTAGGTGAAAACATTTCAATAGCTTGAGTAACTAACTATGAGCTTAAAGGATGGGTGATATTTCGTTGAGCACCGTGTGCCGTGTCCCGGTCGGGTTACAAGGTCTTGATCATTTATTATGCTAGGACACTTGTTCAACCTGATACTTACTTATTTTCCTGAATTGCTTTCTTAGTCCATCTTCTGTACTAAAAACGCTTTTGGTGAAGTACCTTATGATCTTGGTAAAGCAGCGAGTGTTCGTCATCCTGATAGCAATACTAGAAATGCTTCGAAATTGACCAAATAGATGATTGGTATCCATATAAAGTCGTTGTTGGGCCTTCTGCCCGAGCAGAAATAGTGTGAAATTTATGTTGATGTAGGAAATTCCAGGCCTGAATTCGGGTTGTCAAGGACCAATCAAAAGATTTCTTCGAAAAAATTCCGCATTTCTTCGACTTCACGTTGATGATAGTTATTTTTTTCTTTTTTCTCCTGACTACGCTTTCTTTCATTCTTCTGCAAAGGATATTAAAAGAATATTATTTTTGTGTACCATTTATCAGCACGATTGAACAATCTCCTGACTTTATTATATAAAAGCTCTTATACTCCCGTCTAACTGTCAATTTCATCTAAAAGCCTTTTAACTTTTTTGTTGTTGCTTTTTTGACAAAGTAAGAAGTAAATTTATTACCACCCGGAGCGTCTTGATAGACATCATAGTTTCCACCACTTCTCTCAAGGAAACAAAAAAACAAAGTTCCTTCTTAAAGGTAACGCACAAAAAAAAATGATTTCCCTTGAAATGTAAACGTTAAATGCTTCAAGGTCGACTCAAAGATGATTGACAGTTCACCAAAAGCACCTAATTCACAAAAAGGAAGAAGAAGAAAAAAATAAATACATAAAGCATTCTTGTGTGTAGGTACATAACTTTTCACTCCTGAATCCTTATGATATGCCAATGGTGCGTCAGCTTTTAGCTTCCAGCATCCAATTGGCTGACATTTGTGCTATATATATTTTTCTGCTTTAACTGAGTGTTCATCTTTAAAGACCATACCTCGTCATTTCGTCTTCCGGTTATTCATATAAGATTGCATTTGGACGAAATGATAATAATCATTTCCTCTTCATAATTAGAGGATCTTCTTAAAAGATAATTTTCCGCTTCCCAAAACGTTTCTCTACACTATACTGCCACCGCTTGCCGGTCCGCCTCTGCCGTGATGCCCACCATCTGCGTTTCCCTCCTCAAAAAATGACTTAATTTTAATTAAAATTTAAATAAGAGTATTTTGCCGTGTCGCATGGAAGGAAATTCTTCATCCAAACACACACACACATTTTCAATTGCTTGCGAATAGGATGTTTTCATTATCAAAATGGCGCCTTAAAATTTAAAGACAGGAAATTTTGACAAATGAGAATATTATGATAAGAAAAAATATTTTATTCATACAATTCTCTTTTTTGAAGGAGACCCTGTCTCTGACCTTGAGTTGTGATATCACACTTCAAAAAGTGACTAAGAAGTGACTGCGAAAATAGTTTTTTCAAATAAAATTTTACTATCAACTTTTTACAATGGAAGGTTACAATTTTTGATAAAAAAAAGTTGAATGAATAATGTGTAGGATTTGTAGAAACTCTTGAATGATTGATAATGTTTTCAAAAGTGGCCTTGACTCTGTGGTTAGTAGTCGGATGTAGGGCCGTACGACACCAAGCGAGTTCTGTTGACGTGTATTCTGTGTTCTTCTCTCTTTTGTTCTGTCTACCTCTCTGTCGTATTATTGTCTTGAGTTGGTGGCCTCGATTGCTAGTGCTTTTTAGTGTTTTGACTACGTAGATTAATTCAAAACCGAAGTCAAGTTGAGCAATATCACGGAACTCTTGAACTTGCCTTATACAGTTGCGTAGCACTACTTGTCTCATTTTTTTTGATTTCCTTATCATATTTGGCTTTCGGCTTCGTTTTTTATTTTTTTATTTATAAACTGTCTAATCGAAGTAAATCTAGGTGTCACTAGTTGAGTGACCTGACACTGATATCCTGAAAAAACAATTCCCCTCTTAAGGAAGCAATATTTTTGAATAGTGATCCTCCGGGTTTTTTTTTAACCCGTTATGATTTCAAGTGGATCTTAACTCTCCCACTTTTCTATTTCATTCTAGTGATCCGCCTATAGGGCTTGTCGGGTTGACTGCAGAAACGTTGGCCTGCCTTCCAGTTTTGAATTGTTTCATTTCTGAGACCAACCTAATAGTCAACTGATCTCGTTGCGTATGCTTGTGCCAGGAAGTTAAGGCCTGCCTTTCCTTTTTCTCTCGCAATCGAATTGGAATGTTCTCATGATCTTTCTTTTGAACGTGACAATAATTGAGCTCTGATTTTTTTGCAAGATAGTTTTTTTGACGTGAAGTCTTTGTTGGATTTTTTACTCCTTGTTCGATCAAGCCTTGTTACTCTAAATGCCACACGAAGCAGGGGACCGTCACAGATGATAATAGAGTTTTTCCGCCACTTCATCCAACCCAAGCCATTGTATATATAAACTACAGTACTACCACGGAAAACTAAGCTCTTGATCTTACAGGTTTTTGTCTAGATTACCATGGGAAGCAACAACAACAGTTAAAATGGTGGAACGTAAACAAAAATTGCTGTTGTTGCTTCCCATGGTAATCTAGACAAAAACCTCTAAAATCAAGAGCTTAGTTTTCCGTCGATAGATGGCGCACCTCAAGTGGTAATACTATAGTTTATATATACAATGCCCAACCTTTCGCGACAACCGATGCCGTCATCACAAGTTGATTCACCATTAATTATATATTCCAGATAAACTTTTTACACTCGGTAATCAATATTAAATTCAAATAAATGTCTGGAATAGGCATGTGTGGATTAGAAATTCAGCACTCATTTCCCTCCAAAACGTCCACTCAATCGTCAAGTGCTTGTTGCAGTCATTAAGTGTCCTCGCTTCACCGTCAGTTAAGAACTTTGGGATGTGTCACTTTACCTTCAAGCAGGTAGTCAAGGACATAATAAAGAGCAAAGGCCTCAAGACGCTTCGCTGGTGTACACCTGCTGTAATTTGGAATTCATCCTTTTATCCGAAGAGATTCTTAGAATCTCTTCTTTAAATGAGAAATTTTTGGTGAGAAGTACTAATCCTTTCCAAGTCAACACGATTTGCTAAGTTCTATGACTCCAGTCGTTTTCGTCACCGTTTCCATTTCACTGCAACACTTTGTGATGACCACTGCTATCATCGACGTAGTCGTTTAGGTTTGCAGTCAATTCTTCCAAATGTGGTCATATTCGATGCTTCACATTTTAAGTCACAGATCCAAAGCTTTGAGACTTCTCCGCCATTCCAATTAATATCTGAAGAAGTTCGTGTGAATCAGAAAACAGAAAACTGCAGTGGCTTATGCAATGACTATTTCTATCCAAAACCTCTAATCCTTCGTCGAGTAGTTGGCTCCACTGCTAGGAAATATAGGTGCTTTTTCGGGTGCATGTTAAAACGAGCAGAAAACAATTTCAGTGATATCAATCCAGTTAAGTGGCAAAACTGACAGCTAATTCGAGATCACTTTTCTCTTTGAACAATGTAAGAAAGTAACTTTCCTCATTTGTTAGGATCCATTTATCATTTCTAACAGTCCTTTTTTTCAAAACTCAGTGCTTATTTCTTCAACGGTCGGAAGGATGTGGTGTTGGCCATTCGAAATTTCCTCCTAATAAAATACTCCACATGAAGCTGTCCTCAAGCATTGTTAATGGATTGTGGTGGAAGAATCTTGTGAACATTTGTTCTTCTTTGAGCAGCTTTTCAACAGTTCCGTATATTGGAAATCAATATGTCTGCATTTCAGTCTTTTCCAGGCGATTTGTCTTTATCCTAGCGTGGTCGTTTTATTTCCTTTGACTCCATTCAAATTTCTTCTACTAGACGGTGGTTTTGTTGAGCAACCACTTCGTCGTATATCACTTTCCAGTATCGTTTACGAGAGTTAATGAAACTGTCAACTGGGTTTCGTTACCATCCGCGTGTACAAGGGTCAAGGTGCTGGAGTTAGGAAGGGTTTCTGATGGTGCTTCATACCAGATCTCTTCCGCGGCAATATTCATGTCACAATCAGCAAATATACTCAAAATCAATCATTCCATACCTTTCTTTGCGTTACCCGCTTTTTAGATATCAAATGGTTTGCTGGACTTCAAAATGACCAAGATATTTCCAAGAACGAGTTCGAATCAATTTCTAACGTGCCTCCCTTCCAGTATCCATCAGTAGAGCCTTAGTTCCAGTTTGTCTCCATTTATTTCTCGGATTTCTTAAAATTAAAATTTCGTCTTGCTTGGAATTAATGTGAAGCTCTAACCCGAACACTTCTGCTCGGTTTTAATTCAGAATTATGCGAAGCAATGGAAATGCCCGGTAGGCTAGTGCCTGATATCTTGTAAGCTAGTGTGTCTTCTTTTAGGAAGAACTTGCATCATTCTTGAAGTGTTTTAAAGTTTCCTCGATGAAAAAACTCCTTTTTTGTATGTTAGAACTGATTGCTTAGACTCTTGTGATCTACCATCCTACCAACCTATAATGTACCAACATTCAAAAATATTGATTTGTGGGTTCCGTTGAACTATTTTAATCTGTGGCTGCTTCCTTTTCATTGAGACACAACACAAAGCCTACTCACCTTACAGCTTTGTGAAACACAAACTGACTTTCCAAAAACAAATCAAAATATTTTACAGACCTTCCCAACCAAAAATGAATTCTAACCCTTCAAAACAGACAAAATTACAAAACCATTGCCAAAGTATTTCATCTCTAATTGCACTCACAAAACACGCAAAACTCAATTTTAGCTGTTCATCCTGACTTTCATCCTTTTCTGTTAACTACATACATGCCCATGCCCACGACGATTGACGATAGAGAGCCTTCAGAGAATACCTCAAAATCCTTTGTTCTATATTGAATAGTCAAAACGGAATACCAATCGAATGAATGTGGAAGTTCTGAAATAATGGTGCATGGTGATATGCTCGAATTTCGGAATATCCTTGCTCCTACGTAGGTAAGCATATATTTTGAGTGTACATTCACTTCATCCTGTATTAAAAGATGAATATCTCCATAAAGGCGTGCTAAATTCCTATTGTATTTCAAGTTAAGAGAGTCCTTAGGAGCTGTTTCGCAAATAATAAAAAATCTTCCACAAAAGGACAAGTTCCGTGGTAATTTGAACATTTTCACGAACATTTTCCTGCCTTTCCAGGCGGAATAAATTAAAAAAAAAAAAAAAACTAGATCTCAAGTGGCCCACATCACGCAACGCACATGACTCTTTAACCTTTTGAATATTTTTTTTTGGTTCATGAAATAAAAGCATCCTGAGATGCGTCTCCAGTGTGTCTGCTAAGAAAATATTATATGCGACCGCAATGCAGAATCCTTTTCAGAACAGAATAGTGAAACAATTTTTTTTTGCTACTTCGAGTTCGAACTGAAATGTTTGTACAAAGCGCATAACACAACTCTGATGACACATTACCAACCCAGTTTTGTCTCCTGGCGATTTGTCAAGACTTATGCTGCTGCCTCTTTGTGTTCGCACATTATGAAGCATTTGAGCAAAAAATCCACTGAAATAAAGATTCATATCTGTGCGACTGCGACTTCTCGACTCCCCGACTGCAAAATGCTCTTCTATTTATTTGTCCAATCGCAAAGTGAAGATATTTGTGGGAATTATAATCTTTAACAACAACTACGAGGACGAACGACGCGACGCAACAATGGAGTCGGAAACGGACAGCCTTTGACCTAGATGGCTTCACTACAAGGCATTTTTCTGGTAAAACTTTTTGCTCAGTCAGTTAGAACCGATAAAAGATGCAAAAAAGTTGCCTGCATTTTAAACGAAAAATAAACCAATCCTTGTCATCTCATGGTTCGTGTTTATAATTGCAATTACGATTTCGTCCTTTCGTTTGCAACGTCTTCGGCGTCGTTGTCTGAAGTCGGAAGAACTCTATTTCGATAAATGCCATTTTTAATAGAACACAACCAAAACGTTGACATAGCGACATAGTTTCAAGGCCGGAAAGGGCGGTTCGTTCAACGGGCGTATAGCCAAAGCTATTGCTATTGAGATTAGGAAAAAAGGACACGGTGATAATTTTCAAAGTTTAGGCACGTTCAGCATCATGGTCGGGTCGGTTGGTCTGGTCCGATCCGGTCGGAGGATAATATTCTCCAACATCATCGCAGAGCAACTATATGAATTGAGGTCAAGTTCGTAATGTTTTTGATTTTTGCCGCATTGGTGGACCCAACTAAGTAGAGTTGTGACAGAGAATCTAATTTTCCCCCAAAGTCAGAGCTCCCTGGAGTTGGCGATCCGTGCAAAATGGAATTGGAAAAACTTCCTTTTTTGGCTGAAAATACCTACCAAAAGGATGGCATATTTTTTATAATTCTTTATAAAGTTTTCATCTTTCAAAAATGAATGTCCTTGCGGTTTTTACGGTACCCTACACTTATGTTGAAAGGATTACCTGCCACACTGTGAATGACTTGTGGGTGACCAGTGACCACCTATCATATACGATAGGATGGATAATACACAGAGTACTATATATTGTCTCGATGTTTATTTAATTTGTTGTGGCCATTCACTCGTCTGGACTTAATGTTTATTTATATCCTTTTTTATTGCATATGTATGTGTGTGGGTGTGTATTTGTGTCAATATACAAATGGAATAAGCAAAAATGCTTGTCTCGTGTGCCTTTGATCCGCTGAGGTTCGTAGCCAATTATTATGATGAAACCCAGTCATCAGATGGGGATTGTGGTCATGCGGCTAATATTCGTCAGGTTAATGGAACAAACATGATGCAGATCTTTGAGCTGGTTTTCATTTAATTGTGGAAAGGATTTTTATTATTTTTCTCTTTTTTTATGGCTTTTGGTTATTTTTGTTTCTTTAATGGAAAAATTTAAAATTACTCATGGCGGCGAATGTTTACCGCAAATATTTATGAGTAATTATTTGACAATAGTGTCCTCTTGTTGAAAAACTGTTCTATGAATAACTTGGGATTGCTGACTTCGGAATTGGGCCGCGGTTAAATTAAGTTCGAATATTCAACAATTGTTGTTGTCAAATTGACAAGCAAAGTTATCAAATCAACTATTTCATATTTCAAATCGACTACTGCATAATTTCAAATATATAATTTAACTCGTCAGTTTGTTTATCCCGCCTCTAAAAGTATCAAGTAGAAAACCTCGTTCAAAAACTCGGCAAATGTAATTTTTTTTTGGTATGGAACGCTTAATTTTTTTATTTTGAACAGAATCATTTAAATGAGTATTTTTCCTCTCCCTCATCAAGGCTCTAAATGTGATACAAAATTGTTGACAGAAGTTTGTTCGCAACTGTACTTCGACTCCTGTACTCCTCGACTCCTGAACTCCTCGGTTCCTGAACTCCACGACTCCTGAACTCTTCGACTCCTGAATTCTTCGACTCCTGAACTCCCCGACTCCTGGACTCCTCGATTCCTGAACTGACTTCCTGAACTCTTCGACTACTGAACTCCTCAAATCCTGAACTCTTCGACTCCTGAACTCTTTGACTACTGAACTCCTCGACTCCGGAGACTTAGACTCTTGGACTCCTGGACTCTTGTACTTTTTTTAGCTCAAAAACAACGTTACGTTAAATTTTAAAATATTGGTTAAATAAATAAAAAACATAAGCAAAAACGAGTTTTAATTACATTTAAAATTTATTAACAAAAGAGAAAAAACTTTTTTACAACATTTAATAATAATAAAATATTAAAACGCGACGCGTTTCGGACGTTCGTCCATCATCGGGCTCGTTTGATTACTGATTGTGGTGTGGTGGTATGTGTGTTTCGTGTTGTTTGATGTTTATCAGTTGGCGTATATTTGTCTCTCTTCATCTTCTTTTGTTTTGGTGATTAATGGCTGTGTTGTATAGTGCATTGTTTTTAATTATTAGTTTGTCGTTGAGTACTTTGTTTTGTTCCGTCTTGCAGGCTTTGTAGATTTCAAACTCTTCCAATGCGTCCAACGTTGTCCCTTTCCTGCAAATGTGCATTGGTTTGCAATTTGTATTGAAATCGGTGTAATTGTGGTTTTCGTTTATTAAGTGCTGTGCGTAATTTGATTGCGTTTTTTGTTTAGGTATATGTTCTTTGAATCTATCTTGGAAATTTCGTCCGGTTTGTCCAATATAAAATTTATCGCAGTCACTGCAAATGATTTTGTAAACACCTGAACATTGTTCTATTGCTTTAGTGTTTTTTGGTTTTAAATAATTCTGGGTATTGTTATTTGTTTTGTAGGAGACTGTTATATTATGTTTCTTTAATTCGTTATTAATTATCTGTGGTAATATGTTGGTATATTCAATTGATATGTATTTGTTGTTGTTATTTAGTGAAATGTTATTTGTTCTATTGCTTTGTACGTTAAAGCTTATTTTTCTCGAAAGCGGCTCTAACGATTTTGATTTAAAAAAATCAGTGTAGCTTTTTAGGCATGGCCAGGCCAATCATATGGCTGAAATTTTTGTTTAAATATCTAGAAACGGCACTTTCCATAGGACCGTTTTTTTTTCTTGCTTTCGACTATCTCAAAAACGGCTCAACCGATACTTTCGAAATTTCACTCATACATACGTATAAAGCTGTAGGTAGCTCAATTTTTACTGCACATACCAATATATTTAAAAAAAATTTTAAATTAATATTTTGAAAACTGCTTATTCAATTTTTTTCAAAAATTATTAATAATTTTATTTGCTGAATACCTATGGCTTTTTTGAATTTTTTTTTTTTGAAAAATATTTTCAAAAAGTTTTTCAAAAAAAACTTTGTTTCTCAAAAAACCTCCACAGATTTTTATAAATTTATTCTCATAAATTCAAATTTACCCAAAAAATAAAATGGCGTACTTTTTTTTCATCTCAAATTAGTTGAAGTATTTATTTAAGAATTTCGAATTTTTTTTTTTTTCAAAATCTAAAGCCCCAACACAACTGTCACAGATCGCAAGTTCGTGCGACCCAGTCGTGCATTTTATTTTGTATGATTTTAGAAGGTACATAATGAAAGATTTGTTTTTACAATTTCTGAGCTTTTTTAAAGCTTTTTTTTCAATTATTGATGAAATAATTGTTTTTTCCGCATTCTGATCCACTCTAACCTTACGCTATTGTTTTTCTATTTAAACAGGATACTTGTTTTTATTGATCTTAAGCCAAAGACCTTCAAACTATGGCATCTATCGCCTCACCTTCTATCAGAGAGTAAAGTACTATGATAAAAAGCACAGGACCAATGATGTACTCTTGTAGTACATCGATTTTGAGTGCGACTTCTTTGTTTTTATGAATCTGAAAGTGGTTGCAGCCATATTTATGTTGACTTGTCACAGCTGACAGCTCGTGGAAGCCTGGTTCTAATACAAAATATAAGGTCCCTCTCCCTGCTTCCAATATTCTGTGAATTTGGAAAATGTGGTTTTAATTTGGTAAACCATATTGTCAATCAAATTAAAAATTTTACTCCTCAGTTAAATGCTGTCCGTTTTATTCTGCCCGACCAAATTACTCTAAAGTAAAACCAATACGACGATTTTTACAAAAGTGATTCTTCCAAAAAAAATGTATTTCTTGAATTCTCCATAACATCAGAAACATAGACTTTTTTTTAAACAACCACAAGAAGAGCGTTAGTGTTGAAAGTTTCTCAACAATTCTCCCGGTACCAAACTCGCATGCAGATGATGATGATTGCACGCTGGAGGCATCTCTGGTCCGAATATTATGAGGGAGAGTTTGGTGGGGTTAACTCTTGCCAAGTTTGCATGACATCGACGGCGAGAAAGACATTTGATGCTTCAAAGTTTACCCTTGTCCTTTGAACAACGCAAACAAATGCTTGTTTTTAACTTAGAGTACACATCCTTTGCTATTAAAGTTGATTCTAACTTTTGAGGCGAACAACCGATCCTATTCTACAACCCATGACCAAGTATGAATCTAGTTTAATGTTAGTGCACATGTAATTTCTAAATCCTAGAGCAACGCTACTTTCAATAAACATTTTCCAAAACATCATTATTTCTTGTGCTCTCGGAGGACCTGAGTTTCCATCTAAGAATCATGCTGAAGCAATTACGCCGACTGATGTCGAACAAACAAATCATTGTTCCTTGATAAATTATGCATTTGTCTAAAATTTCGCTTTGATTTCATCCGAAGGATACTATGTCCAAGTTATTTTAATTCCACCATGTCGTAGATAATTCTGTGTGATAAAATGACATAAATTGGTGGATGGATAGGAGGATAAGGTGGGATATGCTAACACAATCTCCTCCTTAAGGAATATTTTACCTTAATTGAGAGCCTGCTGTGTGATCCATCTGTTTGAAGGAGTCATAAGCAAACTCATTTATAAATTTTTTTTATACAAGGGTGTGTTTGCTCAAAGTGGGTCATATAATTACCCAAACGGTCTGGGTTGGTATATGTACTCGTACCTTCTCCAGAAATCCGCCCATAATTTTTAAATGTTTTTTTTTTAATGAAAAGAAGAGAATATGCAAAGGCAATTTTAGAGTACCCCCAACACTAATTCTGCAAAAAAGCAAACTATCCCACAGAGCTGTTTGCAGAGAGATAGGTATGCAGACATTTTTTTTTTTTTTTTTTTTTTTGAGTTATAGAAACGATGGCTATTTCCCAGATATAGCTTTTTATGGTCCTCTGGGATGCTGTGTTTGGTAAGAACGAACATGGTAAAGGAACACGAACTTATCTACGCACAGGATTTATATTGCCAGCAAGCAGCTTATCCGATGGAACAACGTTGGAAGGAGACTAGAGTATATAATCATTCTAATCAGTGTCATTTGGGGTTAAGTATTTTGAAATGGAATGAGGTCATTCAGAAATTAGTTTGGGTTTACTCCCTGTGGCACCCGCCGGCTGTCCTTGTTTTAAATAATAAACAATAATTATAATGATAAAAGGAAAAGAGTCAGTTTTTTTTTTTTTTTTTTGAACAGATATTAATTTTCTATAACCATCATCATCAACCAAAAGAGTAAAAGAAGTTTGGTTCTACGAGTATTTTAACTCTGGCAATGACAGGAATAATTTAAATTTACAAAAGCTTTAATTATTTGGTAGAATAATTTTAGTCCTGCCCGAAGATATTTACAGTGCGGTGCGAAAACATGGTTAAACTGTTTTTTTTTTTATATCAAATCAGTTGTCAGATTTTTTGTTGTGTTGCTTGGTAAAAAAGTGTTTTTTAAAAATACCCATAGAGCTGTACTTCGTTGAACCGAACCGTTAAATACCCTATTCCAACATGAGTTCGTTTGTGACAAACTTTTTGGTACTAAATTTTTCTTGCAACATTGTATGCCCTAAGCGGGTGTGTGTGTCATAATTATCCAAAATTTTAATTGTTTTGCTCCTGAAAAATAAAAATTAATGACATGATGCATTTTTCGACATGAAAGGGTTTTGAGTAAAAATTTTGCACTTCATGGTACGCAGCAAAGGCAAAAGACATTTATTTAATTTATATTTTGTGTCGTTAATTTTTTACAAGTGTTTTTCTATGGTTCCAGAAATAGTGGGTGATTCATCGTGAGGTTTGATTTTCAACAGCCTTTTTTTATAGATCGCGCGTGACTCCTATCAAACTGCTTTGCAATTTTTGTTTAGTATCGTTTAGCAAGTCATCATGGAAAGACTCACAATGATCAGCGCTCTGTGAGTAATGAAAATGCGGTGTGTTTTCTTAAAATTTTGTTCAGTGTTGAAGCCCATTTCTGGCTCAATGTATGCGGTGATAAACCAAATTTCCGTATTTGGGCTCAGCAACCCGGAAAGTACCACGAACTACCATTCAAAACAACGGTATGGTGTGGTTTATGTGCTGGTGGAATCATTCGTCCATTTTTTCAAAAATGCCTCACGATGAATCACCCGTTAAAATTCTTCTGTTCGACAGGAGAAAATACAAAAGCATTCATTTTTGTGTCAAGCAACACATACATAGGTAATTTGAATTAAAAAAAAATAATTTTTAATGAAAATTGCGATTGTAAAGGGTGTTTTTTTCTTAGATGTGTGTTTTTCGATCTGGCCATACTTTTTTCGTTGGTCTTTTTGACAGCTGTCACTTAATTTATGCCCACTTTGGTTTTCCATTTCCTAATGAATAGACTTACTCCTGAACAACGTTTCCAAATCGTGCAAATTTGTTACCAAAATAATGTTACGGTTCGCGCGACGCATCGCGTCCAATATTCGTTCGTCATAATCGCCCAGGAATTTATTCGAGCCAGCCGCGGCGGCCACTTGCCCGAAATCATTTTTAAAAAATAATGGCAAACCCTTATCTTTATAATAAAGCTAAATTCTTGGCTATAACATTAAATTATATGCGTTTTATTTCTTCTTGAAAAAAACACGTCTAAAAAAACACCCTTTATGTGTATTTTAGCAATTCTTGAACCACATTCTGCTATATGTACACAAATAATTTTTCATCTATTCATCTTCAAAAATGCGAACGATAAACACTAAAACGTTCAAGCAAAATTAAAGTTTTAACGAAAACGCCCCTAAAAAGTGGGCGTGGTTTTTTTTCAAAATGTAATTGAAGAAAGGTATTTCGTAAAAATAAATCCCCTTAAAGTGGAAAACTTTTTTAAGAAATCTTTAATTTTATAAACTAGGTTTTTCTGTTCTATTATGGAAAGTGGGTGTCAGCCACGCCCGAAATTTAAAATTTTCCTTGTATACACAAGTTTCTTACTTATAACTGATAGCCACAAAAGTTAAGTCTTTTTTCTCGAAAATAAGAATCGTTAATTTATTAAAACAATATTAATGGTTTGTATGAAAATTATGCGTCAGCCACGCCCAAACTCAAATGTTTATATTTGATTTAGAGAAAATTTATTATAGCTTGTGTAGGTATGCAAAATTGTCGTAACTGCAAAAAAAAATAAAAAAAATTAATTTTGCCAAATAACCCCTATTTGGCAAAATTAATTTTTTTTTATTTTTTTGGACAAAATGGACAAAAATGGCCATTGTGGTCGGATTTTGCAGATTGACGGACATCGCTTAATCGACTCGAATTTTGATTCTGAGTAAAAAAGGTTTTTTTATTTCTCTGAGTTGAAAGCTCCACAACAAATACAATATACTTATTCTGTTATTCTGTGGAATATGCACAACACTGTTGTGTATAACATCAGTGTCTGAAAGGATCCGGTTAAGTATACAAACAAAAAATGACAAACATCTTTGCTTTTTCTCTTTTCCTTCAAGAAAACGAAAAAAAACAGGATAATTTGGCCATTATTCACCTTTTTTTTCATACGAATTCCCAAGGACGTTTTGTCCTCTGCGAATGGATCTCATTTCAAAAAAACAAAAAAAAACCCTCATCCTCAAAACAAACATCATGTGACAAACATGTTTTGATAAAATACACGACATCAAAGTGTGTACTCCTTGAAAAAAAAAACAACAATACGTTACACCAGAGTCAAACTCTTTCAAAGACTGCCGCGCCATGTCAAGCCCGTCGGTGTCGCCGCCACCCCCTTTAAGTTGGCACTTAGCCAATTAGTTATCCCAACCCGCAATCCCCTACACTGTCTGCTTGTTTTGTGTGCAGCAAATGATTTATCACTTTATTTTTTTGTTGTTGTTTGACTTAAACACACTAACACCTATGAACATGAACAGAGAGTGTGTTCGTGTGATTCTCGGTACGGTTTTTATTAAATTGACTGACACGATAACACTACAACTCGTATGGTGCCGTTAATGGTGACTTTTATAGTAATTTGTCCGCTAAATTACCCTTAACACATAAAATGCATTTAAATTTAAATTTCAAGAGCTGACATTTGTTTCAAACACTTGAATGTTGAAAATCATCTACGCTCCATTTCACACGGTTCGTTTCACAAGTGACCGAATTCTTTTCAAATGAATGAACAACTTCCATAACTAATTTTGTCATTTCCTCAGGACATGCTATGCAAGGACTCTTTAAATAATCCGCTTATTTATAATAAATTACACAATTTTTATTTTTTGTTTTAAATAGAAATTTATATATTTTTTGTGTCTGTGTGTGTGTGTATGTCATAAATATTCATATGATTAAAGACAGGACATGGCGGCAACTCTATAGGGATGTCGTGTGATGGTATAAAACACACAAAACAATATATATATTTTATGATGTGCAAATCAGTGGCAGTTTTATTTAAATACATTTATTTTTATTTTCTATTTTTAATCATGAATATTTTATAATTCTATTCCCTCACATATCCTGCCTCTGCCTCACCACTTATCGCCCTCAGGTTTAGGCTTATTTTATCGAAGGCATTTGTATGTAAATTTAGTTTATTTTTGTGTGCAGAATTACATCCATGTGGCGTCCGACCGTGGGGTCCCCAATGAGTTTTATCTAAACGACATGTCAGTGTCGCGATGGGAATTTTTAAATTCTCCAATAAAATGAAATTTTCCACGAAATACAATTTTGAAAGGCTTTGCTGAATTCGGGTACGAAAATACTCTGCAAAAATCCATATGTACCTTTGTCGCGTCGCGTCGTAGTTTGAATTGATTGTGCGCTGGCAGGGCACATCTGGAAATATACTCATTTTATTGTGTTCGTCTCAATTTGTAGGATTCCTGCCCCCAACCCAACGAAATTCGGAATAAGAGGGGACTTTTTCAAAATTTCAAACCAACCTGTGTCATTTTATTAATAAACTATGGAACACGCGGAACATATTTCTCCGTCTCGTCGCTTCGCGTCGTGTTGATAGTGGAGCTTAGAATTTGTGTTGGCAGGTTTTTTATACTTTTTGCACAAAATTGATGCACATGATTGGGTTTCTTTTGTCACAAATGTATGTACTATACGTGTGACAATTCTACCAACCGTCATGATGGGCTGTGAAATATATTATGCCAGCGCGTTTTGAAACATTGATGGGCTGATATGTGAAAATTTGTTTTTGGTTTTTAACCGATTTGCGAGGTATTTAAAACCTGACAACTAGCTACTCATGAAAATATATTTGTAGATTTTGACAATCACAGCTGACAAGGCAAACAATTTGGCTTAGTTTCACTCCAATGGATGACAAGTACATATACATGGAACGGTTATGGTTATAAATGGAACTAACCTAATCGATTGAACCTGCTCATACGGCATACTCATTTTAATTGCTTTAAGCGTATTCAGTGTAATACTTCATTTGATTTCGAATTTGACCTTTTGTGTGTTCAAAAACAATACCACGAAATAGAATAACTCATATAATTTAATTGAACATACGTCTCTCCTTTGCAAGGCCATGGAAACAATGATAAATTACCACATCAAGAAATATCTTGATTAATGGAATATTTTAAACTACCGCAAAATTTAAATTTCGTAGTAAAAGGCCGACATATCCCACCAAACACTGCAACCAATTCTTGGCAAAATAATATTATAGCGCTTGATATTTCTGAAGCATTTAATACATTTTCGCGGCACGTTCTTCTATCGAAAATGAGTGCAATTAGTATTGACGAACCCCATTGCTCGATTGATTCAAAATAACCTTTCGGGTTGTGCCATTCTTGTCGTTTAAGACGGTTTTCAGTAAAATATTTTAAAAAACAAATGCTGGTGTTCATCAAGGCTCTGTTATGTCTCCTATTCTCTTGTTTTACTATTTATCGATAATTTCGTATCTTCGACTTATCTACTAAATTGCTAGGCTGACGATAGTAGGGGAGGACGGGGCACAGGGAACCACTTAACGTTTGACGATTTATTAAAATTTATTGAACGAAGAAAAAAAGGCATTTCCTCACAACTTACCTTAAGGTGTTAATATTAACTAAGTACCTAAATAATGGCTATCGCAACTTAATCACTTTTGTTTTTAAAATTAAATGTGCAAAAAATGTGCTTTTGTATAAACTCTTACCTAGTTAGGTATTTATTTTATTCTTTTTAATCAAATTTAACTAACTTCACTTTTAGTTGCGTACCATCTGCAACAAAAGCAATCAAAAATTAACAGGTTCATATTCTATAGGGGGCACAAGGGACCACCTAATTCCTCTGTGCCCTAACACGAATGACTTTAAAAAATGATGTTGACGTGTTTGACAGGGAATATTTCGCAAAACAAAAACTGCACAAAGCACCATTAAACTCACTGTTTTCGATATAAAAACTTAAAATTATTATTACATAGCCTTTAACTTGTAAACAAACACATTTTATAGGCTTTTTTTTTATAAAATTACGTTAAGAAACAATAAATTTCAATTTATTCAATCGCAGATCACTTGTACACTCAAAAGACAATAACCAACTGAGCAGATGATGGGCGCTTTTATTATTTTATTTTATTAAACAGAAAGTCTTCTGTGCCCGGTGGTCCTATGCGCTCTGTCCTCCCCTACCTTTAGCGTTTCATTTCATTTCCATGACCAGAGCCAAGTTCTTCGAATTTTGAACTGCGACGGCAGCGCATGATAAGGTAATTAAAGTCCGATCTTGACAGCATTGTCCACTGGGGAATCAGCTGAGTTTGTTTTAATGGTTCAAAAACTCAATGCTGTTTTCTGCCCCGTGAAATTGTAAATTAACCCCCAAGCCACTATCAATGAGTAGCACTTTCACTGAAGAATCCCAAAATCTTTGCGTTCAAGGTATGTTTAGTTCAAACCACCCTTTATTTAACGAATATTATTTTTGACGTCGCCAAAAATGCCGCAAAATATTATATTTCCTAAGACGGTGCATTAACATTTTTTTGATCCGGTTACAATCACCCAAAGACTACAAATCTCACATCCGTGTCTATGACACATTTGGATATCCTGGATAGAATACAGAAAACAGAAAAGAACATCAACATTGATAGCTGGAAGGAACATTACGGAATCAATTGTTTCACTTGAACATCGCCATAATCAGTGCTTCATCGAAATAGCTAGCCAGATGTGTTCATTAGCCCAGTCGACCGCTACTTTTAGGTGAAAAAATATTAGAAATCAATGAAACTTAGGGATTTTGTTCAGGGGAAGTAAACTAACATTTTGCTAAGTTCTTACTTCGTGGTCCCTGTGCTAAAAGATGCGGGGTAGGGTGGGGGGACTGCAATTTTTTTCCGAACTTGCTCCGGTTTTTCCTCCATAACTTTGTTTCCTACGAGAAAACCATATCAGACTTTTTTTTGGAGAGCGTTAAATTTCCTACACTTTTGACAAAACAAACATTTTTGTATTTCAATTTGTTACTATGATAAGGCGCTTCGAAAAAATGCAAATTTCCGAATCGATAAAAAATAAAATCGATAAAAGGTTTTGAAACATTAACTGTTTTTCGAACCGCCATGTCTCGGTAACAAATTGATATATACAAAAATGCTTGTACTAACACAATTTGTAGGAAATTTAACGCTCAAAAGTAAAATATGCTTTTGCCATAGGACGTACGAAAAACAAGTTATTGAAGAAAAACCAAGAGCAAGGTCGAAAAATTTATTTGCAGTTGTTGTAATAAGTTATTATTATATTTCAAATAAATTAAATTAAAATTTTCATATTACCGAAATCATATCACCTTCTAAAAAATACAAATTTTCATATGATTTAATCAAAATTGATTCTTCATAAAAATAGAATTTCTGGACACATTTTTGTTGTTCACATCCACAACTTGGCCCTTAAATATACAATATTCTATTGAAAAGTTTAAATCCAAAGAAATCAAAAAATTTAAAAAAAAGTAAAAAATTCAAATTTAAAATGGTATTTCAATGACTTTGTCAATAAAGACCGGATTCATTCTTTTGAACGCTTAGTGGATGGGACCATTCTGAAAGTGCTTCCAGGTGCAATCAACGCACGGCTTCTGAGCCTGCGAATCAGATGATACTTTAAAATTGATTTCATCTATATCATCTTTTTAGAGCCTAGTGTATATGGCTCCAATAAATCTGCCCATCTTAATGCTTTCATTTTGAATCCTATTTAACTATCTTTCATCTGCATGTTACAATTCTGAATTCTTTGCAAATAGAGACGAATAAAAGATACACACACACACACAAACAATAATTAACAAATATATAATATACTTTCCACCAATGGCACTTCAGTTAAAATGTAATCGAACGATGTGATTGTATAATAAAGCTGTCGTTGGCATTGCCAGGATACAAATCCTTCCTATAAATACTATAAAATGATTTGAATATTCCCAATGAATGAATGTTGTGTTCATCCAATTAAAAACCAATTAGAAGGGGTATTCCTAGCAAAAGCTTTATAATAGAATGCCATGGCAGAGTGCTCGTTAATTAAGTTTGTATTTCAATTTATTTGTTTATTTTTAAAACCAAACAAACTTAAAAAAAAAAAAAATGTTATGCAAATGCTATTTATCTGGATTGGAAAAATCTTTTGCTCTTTCAAAAATAATTTTATCAAACACATAGAACCTATAGATACGAAAATAGAACCATGCTGATGATTAACATCGATGCTTTTTAATTATGTTTTCAATTCATAAATCATTTTGATGTTTGTATGTATACAAATCAAAGAATTTCCCTTATGAAATTTTTTCACTACGAAAACATTAAAACAAGAGAAAGTATCTAGAACCACGTAACATCGTAATTATAAACAGAATACTGAATGCTTTCAATTTATTAAACACACTGACTGTTTCATAGAAAAAAAAGCAGTATTAATCGGAAAAAATTCAAATCGGTTGACAATTCCAAAACAAAAACACGATTAAATACACAAACGACGACGACGACGACACGATGTATATCTTTTCAATTGAACAGACACACTCGTGCCGAGTGTTTATAGATAAAACAAATAAAAGATACAATATTTCAAGTGTGATCGGGGTGAACACTTAGTTTTTGTTTACCTTGGCATAGAATTCATTCAGCTGAAGCTGGCTATACGCGATAATGGTGTTGTTGCTATCTTAATCTTTTTATTTCACTCGTAATGAAGTTCTTCACTATACATTCCTGACCAAAAGTATCTTTTCCATTTTATAGAAAAAAATTGTGATTAAGTTCTGATACGTTGAATTCATTTTTATTGAATGACTAAGCCCTTCACAATAACGTATCCGTTGACGTAAGATTCATAAATTGATGATGTGTTTTGTTTGAGTTCAAACGAGCAGAGTTCTTGCATACATTTGACGACAGCTATTGAATCTAATGGATACTGTCAAAGTGCAGATATGCCAGAAAAATGATTTATTTACAGATTTCAATTAATTTTTAGTGTGTTTGTGTGTGTGTGTTTGTGTGTGTTTACAAGATAACATTAGGTTGGGTAAATTATTTGAAATTATTACAAACATTTAGATGAACTGCAGCACATTATACAAAAAAGTATCTTTGAGATGAAAATCAGTTCAAGAAAATATTGATTTTAAAGCTGAACTGTCAAAATTAACGAATGTTTTCTGCTTTTACGATTGACAGTAAAATTAAGTTTCTTCTAGCTCAAAGAGTTTGCTGAGAAATAAACAATTTTAACATAAATTATTGTTTTTAACGAAGCAAACCATTGTCCTTTTTGTGTCTGTTTGAATTTGAATTCAGCAATAAATTAGTTTTTAATTTGTTTCTAATTGGACAAACCAAGAGTCGTTTGCATATAAATTCACTTTGGTTAAGTATTTAATAGAAATTTGTATCCTATCCTATCATCAAGGACAATAATTACAAACACAACATTTATTTACATAACAATTAAGTAGGAACCATTAGTGGGGAAGGCATTAAGATAGAATATTCATTCATCTCTGGCTGGGATAGAATTTTACGAGCGACCAGGTTTTGACAATAGCTTTCCCTCCTTAATGAGAATCGAACGTGACCCATTGACAAATTGTAAATATTTGACAAGGCACATGATGTCCTTCCTGTCCTGTCCTAACTTACTTTACTTCCCTTGTTGGAGAACCTAAGTAGTTCGTTTTGTTTAGGGTTGATTGTGTCATCAAAGTTGATAGAAAACCATTGTTTCTGGAGAGTCGAGTCTAGTCCTTCCTTAATCAACTATAAGCGAACGTAATGATGCGGGGTACTTGGAATTCGCATTTAGATGAAGTCAAATAGATCAGCATCGTGCATCACAATCGTTTTATATGCAATGGATACTATTTTAAATTTGTATTTTATTAAAGAGCAATCTGTCTCTAAGATTTGGGGATTACTTTCTTTACATTCCTTAGCGTTCACAAATGCAAGAAAAAAAACGGTCCCAAATTGATTCCCGAGATTTGCTGACATTTAATTTTCCATAGCCAACTTTTTTTTTCGGGAACTGTTTCTTATCAGGTGCTTCCTAGAATTAAGCGAGAATTTTATAAATAAATACTATTTCACATAGCATTGCGGTTACGGAGTCGATTTCTTATCAGGGTTTGAAATATTTTGCCAAAAATTTCTTCCATCGAAATGGCCAGGAATGAAACAACAAGCAAGTTAAGCTGTCGTTAAAAAAATGTTGGACAATCAAACATGACAATTACGATGATAGAGAAGCCGAAAAAAGTTTGTCCGACAATTCTGTCTGTCTACAGCCTTAACGGCTGGACCGATTGGCTTCAAACTTGGTACACAGTATTATTATGACGTCCTACAGAGGAGTTTTTTGAATTCGCATTCTAGCTCTAAGACTAACGGTATGTGCCATATGATTTTTAATTTGTTCTCAAAAACGATTTTGATAAAACCCTCTGAATGGAGTTTTTGTTTAAACTGTATCTTATGATCAAAACAGGTTTTCATAAAAAATCCTAAAACGGTACAACCCATGGGACCGATTTTTTCAAATCGGATTTTTTTCGTCAGCCGTTTGAAGGATTTGGATGAAATTTTTAATGTGGAAGCCTTTTTATAAATAAAGTAATGTTGTTTCTTCAAATTTTCAAAAAAAGTTAACATTTTTTTTTTAAATTTGTGGTTATGTCAAAAACGATTTGATAATTTTTTTTAAATTGTATTTTCCATATGAGAACTACAATTTTCTAGAAATTCGCATTCTCAACAAAAAAAAAATTTGGAATATGTTTTCGAAAAGTTTTTCAAAAAAAAAAAACGGTTTTTGAAAAAACTGGCCCGACGATTTTGAAAACAAATCAGATGATATACTTCATTTTGGGGAGAACTGTCAACGTTTCAAACTGACAAAGTAACTTTCACTGTGCTCTGTAAAAATACATAAAATTCACTGTACAAATAAATTCTAAAAATACAATTTGTTATCTATTGTGCACATTTTAAGTTAACAAATCACTTAAAATTGAATTTCACGTGAGTTAAAAGGTTTTAAGTCTTTAAATACTCCAAAAAGATCCCACTACACCCTAACCTCATTTTAACCATACCCACTTATCTTGTTCATGCAAGACAAGAAACGAAAACTTGGTCAAACGTCCCCGGACATTTTCGGAGCTAACAAGAAAAACCTTCCTTCAACCAGCAAGGATTTTCAACAGACCGACATGGCACAATCCTCACTCGAGCAGTTGAAGGATATGATCTGCGGTATACTCGACGATAAGCGTATATGTACAAAAGACGACATCGAATCACTTCACACGGACACTCAGCATTTAATCGCCAAAAATGTGGAGTTAACATCAAGAATATGTTGTTTAGAATCCCGATGTGCGCTGCTAGAAAACTCAATCGAACAAATGCAGCTCAAAAACCTCGAAAAAAACCTTATTGTACGCATACCAAACGCTCAAGGAGAGGACTGCACTGAGAAAGTCAAAAATATCTGCACTAACCTACTGCAACATTCACCCGATGCCAGAGTTGACCATGTCCGACAACTTGCCGCAAATCCACGGAATATTGGAACTACCAGTTTTATCGTCGAGCTGAATTCAAAGCACAGTGTGTCCAATGCCCTGAAAGGAGCCAAAAACTTTCGAGCAACCGGTATCGCTATCCAAAAAGACCTTCCACGCTCAATCAGGATGAAAAGGAGCAGGTTGCTTCACATCCGTCAAACAATAAAAAGGCATGCAATTAATGCGAAGGTCGGAGTTGGTGACGATAGGATGTACTTCGGCGGGAAAATTTTTAGCTGGAATCCAGAGCTGGGTTTGAGATGTGGAGATAAGGAGGGTTACCACATTTTGAACGAAACACTCGCGGCGGAACACATTTATTTGCAATTTCAACAAAACAAGGATGATTTGTCAACTTTTGTTTACACAACTGAAACACACGCAACAATAAGAGACGTCACTTCAGCCACTGACAACTCTGTCATTCCAGGCAATGGACACCAACATGAAAAAGAAAAAAGTGTGCAGCCTAAAAGTATGCCTGGGTATAATAATTCGTATCAGAACTAGGAAGTAGCCGTCTGCCATAATGAAAATATGTTTGTAAAAAGTTCGTTAGATTCAAATTTATGTAAATTAAGTATTTTAGCATATAATATATCCGGATTGAATAATAAGCATTTGTTTCCGGATTTTTTTCAGTTTATTAATAAAATGGATTTTGTATTTCTTTTTGAAACTTTTGTAGTAGAAAATGATCTTCATAAATTTGAACAAAAATTTTTAAATTATTACTTTAAATGGGTGCCAGCAAAAAAGGAAAATAGATTTGGACGTGCATCAGGTGGTTGTTATTTTGGAGTCAAGAAAAAAGTTGCCAATGCATATAATTGTGTATTTAAAAGTACTGAAAATGGAGTAATTTTCTTAGAACTTAAAATCCGTTTACAAAAACTTTTTCTTTTCCCGATTTATATAAATTGCAATTCTGAAAAATGGAATGATGAGCTTAAGGCATTAGAAGAGGCACTTTACACTATTCAAAGTCAAAATATGCTGGTAATAGGTGATTTAAACGGAAGGATTGGCAATCTAGAAGGTGAATCTAATAGGAGGCAAGGAATTAACCGGAAATCGAAGGACTCAACCATCAACTCGTGCGGTCGTAAACTTTTGGATCTCATGGATGCAATGGATTTGAGAATTGTTAATGGAACTTCTAAGTCTGACCAGCAAGGAGAATATACCTACATTAAAGGAAAAAAACTTTCTTTAATCGACTACTGCTGTGTGGGAGGAGACTGGTGCTCTCTAATTGAAGATTTCAGAGTGGAATCTCTCCCATACTCAGACCATCTCCCTATTATTACAGAAATAGGACTAGCAAGAAGAGAAATTGATAACATGCATGTGATTAAGCTACTGCCCAAATATGTGTGGGATAAATCGTTAGCTGAAACATATAGGCTCAATATTAACCGCCTGCTATATGAAAGATCTACCAGAAATGTATCTTGTACTATGCCTTTTTTAGAAGAAGTAATCAAACTATCTATGCCAAATCAAGTATCATCAGGAAATAAAAAGCCAAAAATAAACTTCAAAAATCTATGGTTTGATAAAGAATGCTTGAAGGCAAGACAGAAAACATTTGCTTACCTGAATTTATTTCGAAAATACAACAGCGCAACTTTCCAGGAACTCTACAACACATCCAGCATTCATTATAAGAAGCTATGCCGAGACAAAAAGAAGGAATATTGGGAATCAGAGGCTAACAAACTAGGAAACTGCAACAATGCATCTGACTTTTGGAAATTGGCGAACAAGTTGAAAGGAACGAAGCCGAAGATTAACAGTGACCTTGGAGTTGAAACTCTCAAAAGACACTTTCAAAATCTCTTAAGCCCATCACTTAATAATGAATTACACTTTCTGTTTGCTAGACCAAACCATGTTAATGAAACTTTAGACAATCCAATCTCTGTCTTAGAAGTAATGGAAATCTTAGAGAAAGCTAAAGATCTAAAAGCACCAGGATTAGACCGAATACCCATGGAATTTTATAAGTACAGCTCTGACGAATTCAAGGTCACCCTAACAGAGACATTTAATAAAATTTTTGAAACTGGAATCGTACCGGATGGATTTAAACAAGCAATAATTTATCCAATTTTTAAGAAAGGTGACTCTGGAGATCCAGCTAATTATAGGGGAATTTCGCTTTTGAATTCATCAGCAAAAGTTTTTACAAGTATTCTTCAAAACCGATTAGAACGATGGATCAGCGAAAACAATCTTTTGAAAGAATCCCAAGCTGGCTTTCGCCCAGGCTATGCTACAGCTGATCATATATTCTTATTGCGCAGCATAGCAGAATCCTACACCGAAAAGAAGCAAAAATTATATGCCTTTTTCATCGACTTTAAAGCCGCTTTTGACACCATCGACCGTAAAAAAATGTTTTATAAACTATACAACTATGGGCTATCAACTAAATTTGGTACAGTTCTAGAAAATTTATACGATGAAACAAAATCAGCAGTATGGAACGGTGACGACTTTTCAGAGTGGTTTACAACAAAAGCAGGGGTGAGACAAGGATGTAACACAAGTCCACCACTATTTGCCTTATATATTGAAGACATCATTGATAACCTTCCGGGTGGAATACCCTTCGCAGGAATGCATATCAAAGCCCTTCTGTATGTTGATGATATCGTCATTTTGGCTAAATCACCTGAGTCTATGCAGATGATGATAAACCGAGTTGCGGAATACTGCGATCTTTGGAACCTTGAGCTAAACTTAAGCAAATCTAAGATTATGATATTCAAAAGAGGGGGAGGGAGAACGTCGAACGCTGAGAAATGGATGTTTAAGAGAGAACCAATTGAAGTAGTCAATCAATACAAATACCTAGGAATGACACTCACTCCTAATACAAAAATGGATACTCATTTAACTGAAAAACTAACACAAGCTAAGTGTGCAATCAGCTTAACATGGCGAAACTGCTTCCAAAGTGATATTTCTCATAGCGCCAAATATCACATCTTTGAAGCAGTAGCAAAATCAATTTTGTTTTACGGTGCCCAAGCATGGGGTCACATATACTATGATACGACCGAAAAACTATTAAGATATTATCTTCGAAGAACCTTTCTACTACCTGGATACTCCCCAAATTATATGTTGATGATTGAAACGGGAATGTCAGCTTTATTTATACAAACCCTAAAGCTCAACATTAACTATATAATCAAGGCAATCAATATGAACGCAGAAAGACTACCCCGAAAACTTGTAGCCTTTGCAGTCACCAGTAACACTCTATGGTATAAGGACATCATGGATCTAGCGGAAAGCTACAATTATACTCTTCGACTGAACTGGGATACAAGAGCCGAGTGGAAAGGAATTTTGAACAATTTTATTGAGCATATTGACACAAGTATGAAAGTTAAATGGAGAGAGGATGCAAAAGCTTCTACTCACAGAGAAATCTACAGTACCTTGGAATTTAATTTGAACTCCAATAACTACTTTAAGGATTGTTACAGCACCAGAAAAATTTCAAATATTTTTAGAGCAAGAGGAGAGCTGCTCTCATTAAACTTCATACCCCATAGAAGTGATCTCCCCCTGTTTTGCTCAATATGCAACATGATGCAAAGAGAGGACTCTGTGCATTTCTTAGGAGTATGCCCAGCTTTCAAAGATATACGAAGATGCTACTTTGGGAAGCCTATTTTGACGGATGGAGAAGTGAAAAATGCTTTAAATGGAACTGATTGGGATGCTATCGACTCATACTGTAAAATTGCATTAAATTACAGAAGAAGAATAATAGATGAAGACTTTTGAGCTAATTCCATCATTACTTAATATGAGGGTTGAAAACGTATACATCTTTAAAATTAAGCTTTAAGAAAAACAATGTCACGAATAGATTTAAAGAAAATATGAAACCTTTTTCTTTTATTTTTTTTTTAAATTAATATAAAGTTAATGTACTCAATCAATTGATAGTTCTTGGCAGACGGCTTTAAGCCATGTCCTTAAGATAGATAAGATTAATATGTAAAACTGTACAAATCTTGAATTTTAATAAATCTATATTTGAAATTGAAATTGAAAAAATTGAATATACTTCATTTTTTCCAAAAAACGTTTTAACTAGAGATTTTTAAGTGATTAGTAAAATTTCATATGATTTTTCCCTACTTTTTCCAAAATCCCCAGCCCCAGGACCACTTTCACACATTAGAGCAATTTTGTGCGACCCAGTCGTGCACTTTATTTGCTGTGGAACCAGGTCTTGGTAAAATATTTATTTTCGTTGAGTAGTAGTAGTAGTAGTAGTATAACTTTATTGAGATTTTTTCCAGAGTACAATTTACATTTCATTAAATTATAACTTAACTTAATATATAATTGCCGACTTAGAAGTGGCCAGGCTACACACTTTATATTTATTTGATGTTTAATTATATTAAGACAACTCTGATTTTAGACGAATAACTAATTACTTTATAAACGTATTTGAAGCACAAGTGTTGAATACGTGTCCACTCAAAAAGACCGTGCTGTTTGCTATTTTCGTTGAGTAAGTAGGCTCAGTCTAGCATTTAGGAAATTTTGCTTTTCCCGTAGTTAGAATTTTTGATCAGCTTTCCAATGGTAATCTAAAGTTGCCTGAGTAGGTACATGGTGCAATCTGGTGCGAACTTTATTGGAAAATTGGAATTAGAAAATTTCTTCAACTTTCCCAAGACCAATGTCGATATTTTCCAATCTTAATAGAGATTGTACATTGGGTTCTTGGTTTGAACTTAATTTGGCTCTGTATGACAATTTTTAACAAATATAGCTCCTTTTTATACAAAGCAAAATTCCTAGTTCGTTTAACAGTCTTTTATTGGCTCCTGTTAAAATCGCTGATACGTGCGGTGTATGATTATTTTTTTGTAAACTTATTGATTTAAAAATTGTCTGCTTCCATTATTTTTGGCGGAATTTGAATAACCCGTTTTATTTCTTCCACACAATTTTGAATACTTCAGAAAAATTCGTGTCAATCGATGACTATTTTGGGGCTTTCAAAATCATTCTATGAAACCTTGCAGGCGATCATCTCTTCAGTCAGCTAAATAGTAATTAAATTAAATCGCGACAGCTGAATCTGCAGCAATGAAATCAGGAATATTTTGAAGCAGAGTTTTGTCGAAAACCCTATCTTTCTTTATAAAAAAAAATATTGGTAAAACTCTTCTCAACGCCTTCTATCACATCTTCTTTTGACAAACTCTTGCACCCAATTTGGTTTTTTTTCCAGACTCCACTTCGCTGTGCCTTACCGAAACAATAACTTTTAATACCTATCGTAACTTTGCACTTATCATCCGTATTAAAACCAAATTTCACTCCACGGCTATCTATCTTGCATCTCGTCGTTTCAATTCACACTTGGTCTAAGACAAAACAAAAAAAAAATCCATGTGTGGAAGTGCGATCGATAGTCTTCTCCTTCTGAGTTGAACATGCCAATCCAGCATATAAGGCAAATAGACCAGGCTGATTACATAGTTAATCAACCGGTTCCTAGTGTAGTTTTAGTACATACTCTGTTCTGTATCCTTAAATTACTCCGCTAAAGTATTAGAAGACAAAATAGATAGGCCTTTCAGTAGAGTGCTTCTTCTTAATAGACGTCAGACATTTGATCGCAATTTAGTTTGTTGAAAACTTCTACTCCTAAGTTAAAAAATGACTCATCCGTTAACAAAATGTACGACAAGCTTTCATGTGGATATATCGAATCAGGCTTGACATGAATCTGGTGAATATTACCAATTTGCTGTTCGTAAGTGTCTGTTCCCGAAGAGGTTTTTTGGTTATTCGTTAACGCATATTTTTAAGTACATTGACATGTCCAGTTCATCTTCTATTCCCAATGCTGGCTTTGAATATTGCATCTGATAGCTATATAGGTAAGTACTGCAACATTATACAAATGTGATGTTGCAGACTTTTAGGTGCTACCATTTTACCTACCCTTCACCTTCAATGCGACTCAATTTGACTGAAAACATGGAAGCAAGCAATCCATACAGAAAAAAAAACATGTCTACCTCATTGTTCACATGATGAGATATAATTTTTCAGACTCAAATTAAAATCAACTCTAATCAACCCAACAAAGCACATTCCGCACGAAAAAAAAACCTCATTATTTTTGTTTGTATACTCGTCAAACAAAATGGTGTTATTAATTTGGCACATGAATTATTTAAACTCTCAGCCTCCCACAGCAAAAATCTGTCACCATCATAAAAAGGTACATTTTTTAAGGTCCTGCTGCATTCCTTTTAAAATTATGCCAACAAATCACTGTTGGGGGTCTATAAAAATAAAAATTAATCGTGCCAAATTCAACACAAGAAGAAAAAAAAAAAAGATACTTTTCCAATTCCTGTGTTGCCCCAACACTTGGTTACACAAATCTAACGAAGTAAATCAAAAAACTCTTTTTCGCCTTTTTTGTGGTCATTTTACAGTTTTACAAAGTCCCTTTGGGTAAAATTGGGACAAGGATTTTCTTAGCATCGTCCTTAGAGTGTAGTGATTCCCACAGCAAAGAACCGCAGGACATGGCACGTGACAGTGATTTTAAGTTTTCCTTTTTTACATCAGTTCCTTCTCCTCAACTCAAATCTCAAGTCGATACCAGACCCTAAATCCTTGTTAACGATTAAAAGTTTGTGGCCTTCCTGCACTCTGTATAATATTTTCTAAAGAATTAAATTTCCTTATGTTTTGTGTTTAAGGAACTTCTTTTTAAAGGATTTAAGGGGTCCTGAAAAGTAATAGTGTGTTAATGGGATACAATTCGTCTATGTCAATGGAATACAAAGCGTGCGGGAAAGGATAGAAAAAGGACATTAGTGTCCAATGAGTTATTAAAATAAACCATAACTGTTGCTGTTGCGTGTGGTCGTCCGTCCGTTCTAGTCGTCATCGTCGTCGTGTTGTCTGAAAGGAGTGCCACGAAACGACACCAAAACAAAAAAAAGAGACTTCGAAACACGTATGTCAGTTGTTTTACAACTGAGTGACGCAGTCAACTGTAAATCAAATTCAAAACAAAACAAGGATATGCTAAAACATGCCTAACTGATGGTGGCTCCCCCTGTGTCCTGGTGTTCTTGTGCTTACATGACGACATGAATTATTCATGTATAATTGATGGATTAATTATTATTCTCCCTTTCGAAGGACGACTTGGCTTGAAACCTAATTAAAACAAGCTCATACAAAAAAAAAACTTGCGTTAAAAACATAGCCTTCAGACCACGTATGTCATTCCGCAATCAAGTTTTAAACCAACTTGCAACGTGGGCGCAGTTTTGCTGGAATTTTCATGCGCCACAATATGTGTAGGTATCCTTTTTATTTTGGTTTGCTTTTGGAATTTTCTTCTCATCTGGGAATGTCGGTTTTTGGTGGATGTGTACTGTGTACCTCTACCTACCAAACAACTCGTTTCGTTACCCAAAACCAACGAGAAATTGCGCTAGATCCGGATTCCGGATGAGCGCAAATTTTTTGTTTTTCTGTTCTGTTCTGTTGTTGCATTTTTGGTGTTTGCTGTTGTATTATTTTTTTTCGTTCGTCCTTTTTTCACAGGAAATCTGCGTCGAATAAGTTGTTCGTTATTTTAGCAGGCGTGAGATATTTTTGAAAGCATTCCGTGCCTCCACCACGATGATAATGCTCGAAGCGATATTTAAATATGGTTATTTTTGGTAGGAAGTTATTCCATTAAAGAACGAGAGAACGGTGTCGGCGGCGTGTTTTTAGAACCTTAAGAGAACCTAAAAAATGTACTTTGTGTGTTTTGGAATTTTATTTCAGCTTTAAATGTTGTATCCTCGCAAAATTGTATGAAGGACGTGAATAGGAAGTTTCTTTAGGCAATGTTTTTAGTTGCGCAGTTAAATTGATGTGGACTTTAAAAAGTTGTAGTTGGAAAAAGCTGAATTTTTTGGCAATAAAAGGACATTTCAGAGAAGGATAAAGTTTGTATGTTTTGATATTGTGTCAGAGCTTATTACATCTCATAAAATTTCTTTTTATAAGAACTGTTTTTTGGGTTTGCATTTCATTTTGCTATCGAACACCATGAAGTTAGCTTCACTTCATTTGAAAATTTTGATCATGGGGAAATGTTCGAACTCACAGTCTCAGTATTTTGACATTTGGGCACCTCTTGATTTGTTTGAAATTTTTCTTAGAAGGAAGGAGTAAAATGGACGTTTTCAAGGGCATTCGGGTGGAACCAAACCTTCAAAGATTTTGTGTTTGTTTTTAATACGACACTTAAATTGTCCAAGAGTGTACATTCAAATAATCTGGCAGTACCGAAACAGCCCCCCATTATATTTGGGTCCAAAAGGGTTATTTCAAAAATATATTAAGTATTCATACAACCAGAGTGATGTAAATACCAAAACTCGTCAACATTATTCGAGTTTATACATCAAAACCAGTTCTGTATTACCGCCAGCGGCAGCGGCGCCAATGGCCGTTGTAAGTTTTGTTTAGTCTTTATGATTCACCCTCAGCTACAGTCAAAATGTTAGTAAGACACCTTGACAAATTGATTCCGCCCACCAGCCACCAGTAGGCCGATTATCAGCCCCGCCCCGAGTACCTACCAGCTACCATATGCAAACTCCAGAATCTTTTGCAAGACTCAAATCATACAGTTGAAATGGGATTTTAGCTTTAAAACTAGTGTCCATTGCTATCTCGTTGTGTTATTAGTGTTCTCCTTTGGGTCCAGGTACATAAGGGGTACGACGGTAATGAATGTGCTGACACCCTGTTCAAAGAGGGCGCATCACTGTCATATGAACCCCTGAACCCTTCTGCGAAATAAATAAAAACTACTCTAAAAACACTGCCAAGAACATCCTGCTCATGGAATCCAATGCACCTTGGCAAACAACTCCTTGTCAAATCTGCTCATAAAAATTTGTCCCGGAATATTCGAACGAAACGACAAAATTCCTACTCAACTTAGATAGCAAAACTGTCAAAATAGTGAGTGGAATCATAACCGGACACTGTTCCCTGAAAAAACACCTTCAGAACATGAGACTAGCAGCAGACCCCGACTCTGCCTCGAAAGTGAAAAACTAAAAACCTTTCACCCACATAATATCTTTAAATTATGGTCTTAGTCTGGAGCAACAGAGCTGCTCACACGGGTTGGCACAATAGGCATCATCGAGATAATGCAGTGCCTGAACACCTGTATAAGATCTCCTTAACAATAAATCTAATCTAGTGCCCACCGCGATATCGTTGTGAATTTTTTCGTCAATTCTATCTCATTGTGAATTTAGTGTCCAACGTTATCTCGGTTAAAATTTAGTGTCCAACGCTATCTCGTTGTGATTCAGGGTCCAACGTTATCTAGCTGTGAGTTTGGCGTTCATCACTATTTTATTGTGCATTTAGTGTCCACCGCTACCTCAGTGTGAATTTAATGTCCACCGTTATCTCGGTGTAAATTTGGTGTCCAACGATTGTTGTGATTCAGTTTCCAAAATTATTCAGCTGTGAGCTTAGCGTCCATCACGATTTTATTGTGCATTTAGTGTCCACCGCAATCAAGTAGTGAATTTAGTATCCACTTCCATAGTTGCATGAATTTGGTGTCCACTTCTATTTTAACCTGAATTGAATGACCAAGTCTATCTCATGTGAATTCACTCACCACCGCTATCTCAGTGTGAATTTAGTGTCCACTTCAATCTTGACATCACCATGCTATCTTTATTTGAATTTACTGTCCAACCCTATCTCGTTGTGATTAGTCTCCAGTGATTTTATATTTTTGGAATGTGTACCTACTTATAAAAAATTGTACTAGTTAATAGATGCAGGCAAATGTTTCCTGGGATCAAAGCTAGGTAGGCTCTTTTGTAAGCCAGGTTATCTTTTCTTTAAAATCACCGAACAAGGATAAGATTCCTTCTGAATACAAAACAAAATCTTAACAACCGTCCCTCGTATTCCTTTTCTTAATCTTAATCTAGAGGTCGCAAACCAAATTATTCAGTACGAAACATTTTTAATGGAAATCACTTCCTCCGATAAGGCCACTTTCAAAAGCAAACACTGTTTTTTGTAGTTTATCAAAAAAATGAAAAATCCTTTTCTTTGCCTGAAAAATTTGTTTGTGTTTAATAAGTCAAAAGCAGTTTGTGTGGTGGAGTAAAATCAATTTTCGGTTCGGTGAAAAACCCCCTCGGCTTGAAACGGTTTGAAAATCCGTGCGTTTATCTACACAGAAAAGAATGAGGTTAATGAATCCCTTTTTCTTACCGTCGTCGTCGTCGTTGTCCATAGAAAACCCAGATTGTTTGCTTATCCAAAAGGGACAACGACCATAAACAACAATTAAATTTCTTCAACATAATGTCGGCGCGCGGTGGGTGTCCTCTGTACTGTCCTGGATGTCCGTTCGCTGCAGGAAGGTTGCCATCATTAAAACAAGTTTTCTTTCAGCTTTATTTCATCCACTTAACAAAGCTGCGGCTTGCGCTCGTTGGCAACAAAGGATATCTATTCATAGTGTCGCAAGTCGCAAGGGAAATTCGAGGGTGGCCACCAACACCTCCTACTTCTATTTAAACAGGATATCAAAGCTATAAAAAAAAACACATAGGCTCGTCCGTCGCTCGTTTTGTTTCCTTTTGTTTGATTATTTGTTTTTTTTTTCTTTCTTGCACTCTACCGCTGCCGCCGCGCCGTTGCTTCGATAGATTCTCCACCACGCGCGCCATGCTCCTTGATATCGCTATGTATGGCTGTGTGAGTTTGTTTATTAAATGAAGTCCTGTTTTTGCTACGGTCGGACGGTCGGTCGTATAAACCATTTGAGATCAACTTCGGGTCGAGGATTTGTTTGTAGTTAATTAGAATCCCATTTGCTATAGCCGCACTGCCACTATGAAACTGCCATCCTGTGGTTCTATACAGAGGATTCCGATTCCGGTAGATAGCAAAGTAAATTTATCCTTTCTTGTGCAATTAAAATTTAATTTTTGAATTTGGTGGGGGAAAAGATAGGAAAAAGGTTTAAAAGACAAAACAAAAAAAGGAACACCCTCACTATTCTTCTGCTCTGCATTCAATGCCAAAATGTGAAAGGTTTCGTATGAATAATAATTTTAGGGGCTGTACTCTGGGAGGGCTAATTGTAAGGCGAGGATTCAAGAGATTAAGCGTCGTCGGTGACCTGTTTCTTTGATTCTTATTTATTTTCAAATATATACGCGCGTATATATAATTTTGCACAAGTGTTCTGCGGTTTGAATTCAGTCTTGGATTTGTGTTTTTTTTTCAATTTTGGTAGAATTAATCGGATTAATGAGGAAAATTTAATTAAAATGCTATAAGTTTGTGGGGTGAGGGGTAGGGGTGGTGGTAGTATCTTTCAATATTGTAAGCTCTGCATTGATTTATTACATTAATAATAAGAGATGAAAAATACTGAAAAATGGCAAAGTATTCCGGGTTAGGGAAAAGATAATGATCCTTTTGCTTGAAAACTTCGGTTGAAGGTCAAAATTTCAATGTAAAGTCTTATTCTTTTTTCTGAGAAGTAAATTAGTCGTCTGTTGAATAAAAGAAAATCACCATTTATCATTCACATTTTCGCATTTTATACTGTTTCAGACATAAGTAAGGGTTTTAATTTAAAATAAAAAATCCCTTAACTTCATTAGGAGAGGAGGGAAAAAAGGGTATGTAGTTTTGTAACAATTTTGCCGACTTTGAAAGGAAAAATCCCGGTTGAATTTAAGGGTATGTATTGGTAGGGAATCAAGTAATTCCTGTGGTCAATTTTACCGACGGAGCCATCTTGAAATTTCTGAAAAAACTATATCAAAATTTGAACCAGTCAGTGTTGCCATGTATTTATTTTTCTTCTATCCCGACTTTTGTCTGCGAGAATTTTATAATCAAGATTTTAATAAAGTAATTTCAAATCTAGCCCAGTTAGAGACAAAGTAAGAGTAAAAATTCATACGCAGGGTGCGCTAGGGATCGTTTACTTTTTTTTACTTTATAGGTTCTTTAAGGCAAGTTATGCATTCGTAAAAAAGAAAAAAATGGTTGTGACATTCAAACATTACAACAACATGATAGAGATAAGTCGAAAAAAGTGGGTCCGACAAATCCGTCCGTCTGTCTGCCTGTCTGTATCACTGTTACTATTTTTAAGAACAGTCTATATTTTAGTAAAAACAAATTTTTGGAAATTTGTCTTAACGGAACCTCTCATAAAACCGTTTTTTTTTCTAATTAGGTTTGCTCGTAAACTTTTCTTTCCATTTCAATAAAAATTTTAGCGCAGGGAGCCATTTGTAATAAAAATTTTATTGCATTTCAAAATTTTCAAAAACTTGTTTTTTCGATTTTTAATAATTTCGAAAAAAATCGAAATCCTAAAACGAAGAGATTGCATATTTTAAAAATAATTTTACCAGGTGAAAACTAAAGAGTTTCTTATAATGACGTACTGAAATAAATTTTTGAACATTTTTGAAAGGTTTTTTTAAAACAATCATTTTTGTAAAAAAAACTGGTCGAAAGATTTTCAATATTTCTTTTTTTTTTTGATAAAGATTAAGCAATGCAATATTAGGTATTGCATATTTAGTTCCCACAAGAACAAAATTAAAGATTTTTCTAAATATTTTTTTTTCAAAATAAATAGCCCCTAAGGAACTACCGCCATAAGAGCAAGTTCGTGTATTTTATTTAAAAATTTTGTCCAAAAGTAAAAAAAAACCTATATAAAAACACCTTATCCAAACATATCTTTCAAAACTTATATTTTGAGTTGAAAAACAATTTAGTTTAAATTGAAAAATGAAATTCCCCTTAAAAATCTATTCATTTCTTTTCATATTAAATCGCATTCATAACCAGATAAATTGTATCTTCTGTACTCCTCGAAAATTTTAAATTCAGAAGCAATTATTTATAGTCTATGTTTAAATAAATTTAAGTTCCTTATTTTTTTTAATCGAAATTTTTGTTGTATAAATCAAAAACTGGATTCAAAAATTAACCCGCCACTAATAAATCAAAAAAAAAATCATATTTTTTTCTTAAAACATTCTTAAAGATCTAGGCACTCGAACAGATTCAAAGCGATAACTCAAAAATGACATTAACAACATCAAAAGATTTTCGCGTCTCGTTTTCTTAATTAATTCGTCCCTTATATAATATATTTATTATAACGTAGGACAGTGATGAACAAAAGGACGAAAAATATAATGTGTAAGTCATACCCCCATTAACTTGACTTTATTATACCAGGAAATATGGTACTTTAAAGGCGTTTTCAATGTCATTTAATACGAACGACGAGTTCAGACTTCAACAATGTCCTTTAGCTTTCCTCATTGCCTATTTCAGGGTTTTAATTCCAATTAAAATTAATTATGTTACTGCTTTAATAGTGAAATCGTGGAATATTATAAAAAAAAAACAAGAACGCAAAACAATCTTTTTACACACATGATGGTAGAAGGACTTTGGCCTACAAAATTCTTCCTTCACATACATAACCTAAATTCTTTAAGCGATGTTAAGTTGTTGCGTATGGGTTGATTACGATTACATGGTAATAGAAGTGAAAAAATGGGAAGGTCCTTTTTAGAAAGTTCAGTGCCAAAACTATTTTAGAGCACTTATTACTATGAATAACAATAACAATTTTCTCGCAGTGGAATACAAAAATTAAAAAAAAAATAAAGTCCACTACTAGGTCGCACGAACTTGCTCCAATGTGTGACAAAAATCTTGGGGCTTGAGATTTTGAAAGAAAAAATGAAAGGGAAAATCATATGACATTTTATTAATCACTTAAAAATCACTAGTTAGGGGAAACCAAACCGAAAAAACTTTGAGATGGAAAATTTTCTATGTTATGAATCGATTTAAAACGCAAATGCTACACTGATCAATGGCAACCAGCTCCTAGAATTGTTTTTGCTAATAAAAGTTGCAATTGATCTAATACTTTTAGCTTAAAACGAAATTTGTTATTTTTCTTTCATATGTATAACAGAAAAATAAGTAAATACATTTTTAGCAAAAAGTTTTTGTTCAACTAAAATCATTATAAAAAAAAAACATTCTCTGAATTGATTGCCATCAATCAGTGTGGTATTTGTCTCAAAAATCGAATCAGAACATACAAAATTTTCCATCTGAAAGTTTTTTCGGTTTGGTTTTCCGTAACGCTATAACTGGCCCCTTAAAACGTTTTTTGATAAAGTGAATAAAGCCATCTGATTTCGTTAAATGTTTCGAATGTTAAGAATTTTTTTTTTCATCAGTTAGTTTTACCAGACCCGTCTTTCAAAAAGGTTTTCTTTTCGAAAACATATTCGCCTTTTTTTTGAGAACGCGAATTTCTAGATCTTTAGTTCTGATCTGGAAATAAAATTAAAAAAAAAAGTGATCGAAACGTTTTTGACATAACCAAAAATTAAAAATAAATTTTAATTTTTTTTTTAAACTCAAAAAAACTTTTTTTGAAAGTTTTGAAGAAGCCACATTTTTTCTTTTATAAAAAAAAGGTTAAAATAAGTTCAAGATTTAATAATTTTCAGGGAATGAAAAAACGTTGTATTTTTTTTTTGGTTGTGTGAAAAAAATTTTGAAAAAAAAAAAAAATTGTACTGTGTAGAACTATTTCCTCACTACAGAACACATTTTTTCAATTTTGTGTGCACTCAACCAAAATAAAAAATTTAAATCGTCTACTTATCATATTTTGAAAATAAGTAATTCATTTACGAGAAAATCAGATTTGTAAAAATCGGTCTCATGGGAGATATCATCGTCAAAGTTTTAAGTTCAACAATCAGTCTCCATTGGTTGCAATAATTCAGACAAGATTGGTAACAGACTTTCTCGTTGTCCTAATCCCTGCTTAAAGCCGCAATAGTTTTAGAGCTGTCCATTGTGAATCTGTTAACGTTGGTTTGAGCGGGGATGAATTTTATTATGAATCCCTTCTAGAACAAAAGTTGGCAAAAGTTTCGGGGAAAGGGACAAAATACATACACAACTTTAGTTTCATCACTTTGAATTTTTTTTCGGCTTAACATAAATGCCGTCTCTTAAGAAATTGGCTCCGTGCTTCTGAACCATATAGCAGGACCGAAACGATGAGTATTGCGATCAGCGTCTTTTTGGTTCTTCTCGATTGCATATTTAGCCCAAAGAAACAGCGATTAACAAGAGTTGGTCTACGTTTGATATCGGCGGTGATGTTCTTGCCTGAGTTTACAGTAGCGTACAGGTAGACCATATCCCCAGACAACCTCGAAGTTATACCTATCGATGGTCACGTTCTGACCAAGTCGGAAGTATGACTGGACTTTTGTTGATGAAAGCTATACTTCGTCCTGTTCTTCTTTATTTTCAGTCACATTCTGCTTGCTGCTGACTCCATGGTAGTGAAGGCACCGGTTACTGCTCGCTTTGATCTTCCTATCACGTCATAGCCGTCCGTAAACCCAAGTAATTGTGTCGATTTAATAAAGATGGTGCCCGATGTACTGGCATAGGTGTCCGTATAACATTTTTAAGCACACTGTTGAAACAGTACATGATAGTGCCTCACTAGTCTTAACCCTCTGGTCCTGTCGAAGGTTTCAGTAGAGTCCCTATCAACTTTGAACTCCTGGTAAGGTGTATCAATTAAGCAGGGATTTTAAAGTTAGACATGGCGCGATACAATTCAACTCTATTATCAGTGTCGTAGGCGGCTTTAAAATCGACGTTAAGGTGCTGGGTATAGATGTTAACGTCTTGGGGTTTCTCCGGCATCTGCCGTAATGTGAAAATTCGGTATATCGTAGATTTTCCAGGTATATGAAGTCGCGATGCGATGTTCAAAAGGCGGTTTATTTTTTGGGGTACTGAGATTGAAACCATCGACCATACTTCCTTCTGACCATATTTTGCATATAAGTTGTTGTATGTATGGTCCTGACCAGGTCATCTCCAGCGTGCTCAAAAAAATCAAAAACTGGCATCTTTCTTCTTCTGCACATACAATGTATACGCATTTTTCAAATCAACCTTTCAAACTCTATTGCAAATTTCAAATTTAGGTGAATTTGATGCATTTTAATATTAAATGAAGATAGTACGTGGTTTCAATTAAATATGCAACACAGAAACTGATTGCTAGGTCATATTGATTCCAGCTCATGTTCAATTCAGATTTCTCTAAAATACAGGACGAGCAAAATATTTAATGAATCTAGACCACCATAATGGTTGAAAGTGATTAGTCTTTCCATTGATTTTATTTTCAAGTTCAAGCTGAATTTATTCTGTCACAACAAAAATTACATTAAATCCTTGCGTTAATTTATTTTTAGCAAAAGATGTCTCGTCTGATGCTTTGGGATGTTTTAATTTGAATTTATTTTTTTTATTTTTCTAAGATAAACAAAAATCCACTTAATTTTTCACCCAAAAAAAAAGATACTTTTTAATATTAACAAAGTGTATATTAAAAAAAAATAAAATAAAATAAAACCACCTCAATGTTGTGTTTAAGTTATTTAAGAAACCACGCGCTGAGACAAATTCTAAGAAAAAAAGAAATCTGTCGTATATTTTTTTTTTGTTCTGTTATTTTAAAGGAAAATATTTATTTTAAAAATGAAATATAACAAAGAAAATGTTAAAATTAAAATACTTTCGAAGGAGCTTAAGAAGTTGACTATACTCTGACACAGTCCCTCTCCACGAGCCACTTTTCTCTGAGAACATGAGCAAATTTTAATACTTGCCTCAAGAATTTATATATCTATATAAAAAATGAGTTTCAATTGGGTGATGATAGTGAAGGGGAAAGGGGGCGAGGGGTTGGTTGCAACCCAGGCACAGGTAGATACTTTTGCATATTATATTCATTTTATAGCGAAAACTGGTGCAGTTAGAACTGAAGAAGAATTTTATTTTTCTTGGCACTGTTTGTCTTTATTTGTGATTATTCATGGATGATAATTTATGATTGGGATGTGAAATATTAAATCTCATAAAATTTAAGTTTATTTTTGAACGAATGAAACGGAGGCGTTAATTTGTAAAAATGACTTAATTCAAAATTATTGTAGAATCAATTTTGATAGAGTATATTTTTTGATAGCTGGTATGAACAAGCAATTTTATAAATACTTTCCTTCCACTTGTTGATGGTGAGCTAGAAACGATTTCAAAAGTTTCTCGAATTGATATCTTTTTACGTGGTAGATGATTTTTTTGGGGATTTTGACTGTATTTTGTTAAATTGACAATTTTGTTAGAGACAGTGCAAAGTGTTTGCCAAATAAAAATGCGTGTTCGTTTAGTTACTCATCTTAAGATGAAAAATTCGATTAACATATTTATTTTATATTTTGAATATATTGTTTCGCATACAATTTTAATATTATTTAGAATAATTTCAAAGACAATCTTGAAGATGAACAAAATTTATTCAGAATTGATTAAAACCTAAATTGAAAGCACAAACATTTCCAGTGTTATGAAAACGGTTCTAGTTCGCACTATTGAAAGTACAAATTCTAAATGTAAAATTTATTGAAAAGTTAGTCATCCCAGATGTTGTTTCGAATTCTTAAAAACAGATTCCAACTTATTGATGTCAAAGATCTTCATATACGAAGTAGGCTGTTTCTACATCTTTAAGCAAAATCCTGATTTAACAATTAACTCAAGAAAGGCTGCCTAACCCGGATAATTGGATGTTTTAAAGGGTGCTTTTTAAGCTGCATGCAGGAAAGTTAAGACGTTTATGTGGAAAAATTAAGTTAGCCATCTCATTTTATATGGTTATGAATATATGTATTACGAAAAAAATTGAAATCGTTCCACCACTCCTTTCGAAACCGGTTTTTTTAAACTTTTCGAAAATATGTTCCAATTTTTTTGTAGGTAAGTATGTGAAAATTAAAGTACTAGGAAAACAAATCTAAAAAGAAAAATTGATCAAAACGTTTCTAAAATATTCTGAAATTGAAAAATAAAGTGCACGAACCTGCTCTAATGTGTGACAGTGGTGTTCTGACTTGAGATTTTGAAAAAAAAAATAGCAAAAAAAAGCATATGAAATGTTATTAATCAATTAAAAATATACCTGGTAAAAACGTTTTCGGGAAAAAATAAAATAAGCCATATAATTTTTTCTACGGTTTTGTATTTTAGGAACTAAAAAAACTTCAAAATCGTTCCACCACTTTTTTTCAAAAAACTATTTTTTTTTAACTTTCCCAAGACATACTCCAAATTTTGTGTGAGTATGCATACTCCTCGGACTAAGTAATTGCTATTAGAAAAATAAAATTTAAAAAAAACTTGATCAAACCATTTTGGAAAAACCTATTTACTAAAAACAAATTTAATTTTTTTAACTAAAAAAACACTTTTTTTGTTGACAAACTCAAGAATTCGTGTAATTTGTCTATAAAAGGGCTCCTACAGTAAAAAGTTCATTGAAATCCGTAAGGTGGTTTACGAGAAAATCGAATATGAAAAAACCGGTCCTGAGGGTGGTGTCGTTATATGACTTTTCTGAAAAATGTATTCCAACCAAAATATACCTAGAATTTAGACAAAAAAAAACATTCATTAAGTTTTATCAAAATTGTAGGAGCTGTTTTTGAGAACAAAATGAGTTTTTCATTAAAAATGGCAGGTACCGTTAGTTTTAGAGTTAGAATGCTAATTCTAGAAACCCCTCTATAGGATGCCAAAGATCCCACTTCTTAAAAAAAAAAATTGCGTTTGTTCATTTAGGATTGGCAATGTTTTTTGCATTGAATCGTAATCCGTCCACTAAAAATGTGCTTCTAAAAAAGTACGCATGGTATCATGAGTTGTCCATTCGTACTTCGTTCTGAAAACCCCGATAAAAAAGAACACAACTTAACACAACATATCAGAAGAAAAGCAGACCACAAAATACCATAATGACACCAGCATTAAGTTGGCCTCGAGTCATACCCAATATTGCCCTTCCTTCTTTAAAAATGAGATATTTATTAATATATCTTGCCTATTCATAGCCAGTGTCAGAGACAAAAAAACTACAATTGTTTAAATGTACACTTCACTGCCATCAATCTTGAGATGAAATGGTTCCATTCGGACGGATCAATATGCCGCTAACTGCTCGAAGCCATCGTTCAAGGTTGCTTTCTGTGACCAAATATTCTCAAGAAATTAACCTGCTAATTGGTGATTTTGCAACTTCTGACTGTTCTTAGAACCCCAAAGTCGATGCTGATAAATGACTCCTTCGGTGACATCATTTAATTTCTCTCCGAGTTTTGTACCCTCATTGCACTCATCATAATGCTGTAAGGTTTTTTTTTTGTCGTTGGCGGGCGATATATGGCCACATTCTTGCAGTCAAACTATCATTTAACGTATGACGTATCCAATCCACTCATGTCTTGTGCTCGATATATTTTTTAAATGCTCACTTTCTCCAATTTTAAGACTAACAAGAAATCAGATCAAAAATAAATTGCTTTTTAAATATTTTTGACACTCTTGTTTGTTAAAAATGGTGACTCAAACCCCTACCCACAGAGAAATATCGCGCCTAAAAGTATACACGCTCAATAAAAAATAATTAAACTTCACAAAGTTCCAAATTACGTATACACTCATACTTCTTAAGTAGCTCGTTCTCCTGTCAAAAAATCAACATTTTACAAAATAATTTTGCAATCATGAATATAAGGACACATTTCAGGATTAATTTGAACACAATTACTTTCTTTATGAGATAACTTTTCTCTTCAGTTGAAGTTCAGTTTGAATTTCGGTTGAAGACAAAAATAAATACAAAAGCCATCTTAATTTCGGCCGACAAACTTTTTCAAATTAAGAAAGCACATTGTTTTTTTTTTTGTCTTTTTTGGAAAATTATAAGAACAAATTTTCTGCATCAATATTCATAATCATATTTCACCAAAACATCATTCAAAACTTTCCAGTACTTGAACTTCAAATGGGAACAATTTTTTTTTTCTTAGTCCGTAGTCCGTACCCATTCATAATTTTGTGCTGTTGTTGTATTGTTCACCGAAAGCACCTTTCAACTTTAACCATTGCTGCAATAATTCAACTCAATTATTCAGGAAGAAGCAAAAATAACATTCAACTATGCCGCAAAAAAAAAAAAAAACTTAAAATAAAAACAAAGCTGCTAACAAAAGTGGCCGTGGTGGTGCTCCACTTGAAAATAAATTAAAAACAAAGAGAAACCAGGCTCGAGTCGTCGTTTTCGTTTTCGGTTTCGTCCTGTTCGTCCTCGTCGTCGTCGTCGTCGTTATCGTTCTTCGGTCGTCTCTAGTCTCACAAAAGAAAAGTCTGCAGCAAAAATTGCCAACATAAAACAACACAACACAAACGGATGTTTTTTCCCCTTTTGAATTTTATTCTTTCAAGAGATCTTTCAAAGGATATTCGCCTCGCACAAACTTGCACACAACACACACATATTTTGCGCCATCAGGACGAAAAGAAAAAGTAAAATAAAACACATTTTTAAAACAATGCTTATCGTCCCGGATCCGTACCTTCCTCACTTCCTCAGCATACCACCATACCATACACACTTGCTCGTCATTTTTGTCATCTTGACTTATTATATTGTTTCTGTCAAGCGGCAGTTGCAGAATGATAATAGCTCCAGGATAATTGTCTGTTGACGACGATGAGTAGAAACACTTGGCAGTGTGTATCAGAGATTAAGCCCCCAACAAGTTTTAAGTTTTTTGTTCGGCGATAGCTTATCGATTGTTGTGTGTGTGGTTCTTTTTTGTTGCAGAAGAACAGTGAAAAGAGCATCATTCCTTGAACTTCGACCCTTCCTCGGGGTATCCTTTGTAGACATAACTTTAAGATATGGTCTTCGGGGTGTATTTTGTTTTATGGTAATGTTAAGTGAAAACATCCATCTGATTCAGTATGTTAAAAAAAATTTCATCTTCTTAAATGCATCCTGAAACGAGGATGTGTGTTTGTGTGGAAGCTGGAACGGGGTTGAGGGCAGCACAACACGATTCAAGTGCACTACTCCACAGCGCAGCGTTTCCATGTCATCTTGTAATAAAAAGAAAAACATTCGAAATGTTCCAGGCAGCCAGATGAAGACAAACGAATCCTTGTACACCTGATGAAGTTGCTACATCGCCGTCAAGCTTTCTCATACATGTATGTATGTGTGTGTGTGTGTGTGTTTGTGAGTTGTGTATGTATCATCCTAGGATCAGGATAATATAAATTTTTAAAGCCAAGTGAAAATTTCATGTGAAGAAAAGAAGGGGGTGTACTTGCTATAGTGGGTGGTGGCTGGTACACTGTACTTTTACTGTAGCAGTATACACCAGAGTAGTTATAGGGTTGGTTGGCACAATATGCGCTTCAAGGCATAACGATGGAGTCTTTTACATTTGTGATCTAAATAAAAGGGCAGAGACAAATGGGTGGCGTCAGTCTGCTATAGCGATGGCGGCGGATGTGGTGCCTTTTCAGTTTGCCATTATGTATTTCATGTTTGTGTTAAAGCAACAACGTCAACAAGCGATAAATGGGTAATTTGCTTCATAATTTTATGATCGTATTTATGTAAGGGGGAGGTTCTGAGAGGGGGTTAAGCTAAACATGTAGGTGGTGTAGTTTTCTTCTTCTTTTTTTTTTGTTAACGATGTTTTTTTTCGTCCTTTTTTTTACAAAGTCTTGTGCATAGTTGATGAGATGACTATGTAAAGCTTTAACGTTGTTAAAAACGTTGAATAAATGACGTTTATGTAAACTGTTGAAAAAGTTTCATATGGGGTAAAGAAGGTGGCAGGACGTTCTTAAAATTGGATCGGTGGAGGTTGTGTGAAAAAATAAATGGCGGATATAAAACGATTAAATATTTTGACTTTTGAAAAATGTTAAGAACTTTTCTTAAACTTGTGGTTGGTTCTTTTTTTTTAGGAAAACAAAAGCTTAGTTTTGTGAAAATTGGAGCGAAAGTTTTTCTGATTCAGATACTTATTCAGCCTTCTTTTATCTTTATTAAGTTCAGACCTAAGAACGCTTGAATGTAGTCATTATGTGGCAAAAATAGTGTCTCGTGTCTTATCTGGCTGTTACACCGTTCCGCATATTGAAGGATATGTCTCAAGGATTACAGATTGCGCATAGTTCTCTGAACTTTCACTTCTCGTTTTTTAAGAAATAATTTATTTTTAAAAACTTTTCCAAAAAATATTTTAAAATTTTGATGTGAAACATCCATTGGCGCACCTAGGCAGTAAAATCGATAGTAATCGCCTGATCGTCACGAAAAATGGTATATCGCTCGGACGCCATCCGGCCAATCAATTTTTTGACAGCATAGAAAAATGAACAAAGTCGGTAAAATTTTTAAAAGTGTGACTGAAGGGTGTTGGGTGCTTGTTGGTTGAAGCTTGGGTGAGTGGTAGTGGAGGAGGGTGTTGTGTGAAAATCAACCTTTCGAAAATGGTGGATGGTTGGTGGTGTTGATTGGTTTGGTGTGGGTAGTTGGTTGGAGGGAAGAATTGACAAACAAAAAATGGTGGGTAATTGGTCGTATGTGTGGGAATACAACCTGCACATAAACTGTTTTGTCAACTGTTTATAAAGTGAAGTGAGAAGTTATTGTGGTTTCCATTGTTTATTACAACAACAATTGCGGCAAAAAAGGTTATCAGATAAAATTATTATACTCTACATAAATCGGCACCTCTTTGTGCGAATGAATTGTTTGTAGGAGGGGGTGCTGGGGTCAGAGAAAATTGTCAAAAAAAAAACGCCCATTTGGTTATGCGTTGAGGGTTGGGGGGGGGGGGGGGGAGTTGGAGTATTGCATTTTCCATTTTTTCACCAATCAAAAAAAAAAATTGTTGATGTAGTTTTCAAAAATGGTGGAGGGTAAGTAGGGGCCTTGTGCGGAAGTGGCTTTGATGCTCTTTTTATCAGTCCGGATTTTTTTTTATTATGTTATTGAACTTTTCTTTAGCAGTTTTTAGTTATTATGAATTCTAATATTAAAATTGAATGTTACACATCTGATCGGCGGGAGTCCCTTGATGGCTAACTTTTTTTTTTAGTATGTCATTATAAGACAGTCTTTAGTCTTCACCTGATCAAATTATTTTTAGAAAAATTCAATCCACCCGTTTTCAAAGTACATTTTTCGATTGAATACATTGAAATTATTAAAAATCGACAAAAAAACAAATTTTCGAAAATTTTGAAATGCAACATAAATTCAATTTTTAATGGCGTCCTGCATTACAATTTTTATTGAACTCGGAAGAATAGTTTACAAGAAAACCTAACTTGAAAAAAACCTGTTCTTTGTTTAGAATGATCATCGGCTAATCCGGTAAGCACCCGAAAACTGAAAACCGAAATCAAACCGTTATAAGAAAAATTCCGAAAAATCTTCTCTAACCTAAAAAATAGAATTTGGAGAGTTTTATCAAAATCATTAGAGCCATTTTTGATAAAATCCATTTCTTTGCGATTGTATATGGCAGGTACCGATATTTTTGGGCGTAGAGCAAAAATTCAAAACCCGACGTCCAAAATTATACTAAATACAAAATTTTAAGCATCCGTTCAGGCTAGAGGTGCGAACAGACAGAAGGCAGGAATTTCGACTTCTCCATCATCGTAATGTCAGGTGTGATTGTTATAGTAGGTACCTAATTACAAATCAAAAATCCTTCTCCAAACTTCTTAGAATTAAAATAAGAAAAAAAAATCTGAAAGAATCCCATACAGCAACATAAATTGATGGCTAGTTGTCTAACCTTTTTCATTCAAATTCTGGTTGTCCATTTGGATTTTTGAGGTCTTGAACGACCCCCCGAACCAAAGCTTATGATCGACTCCGATTTCTAGAGCACCAAACACTTTTGGCCTTTGAACGTCCAGGACATCGATTTTAGGTATTTAACCAATCCTCAAAGTAAATTTCCTTTGGCAATGGTGAGCTTGGTTTACCTTGATTTCAAGTCGAGGCGACATGTTGACCTGCTTTATTCTTCCCAATTTCAGCATTATGTCAGCAAATTTCCGTAAACTACAAACATTTATTTAAATTGGCTTTGTTTTTACCAACAACTGTTACCTGTCAGAAGTAGGATTAACTCCAGAATTATCATCCTGTCATTTTATATCTCTTACGGCTCTGCACACGCTTGAAAATCAAGTTTGTGATAAATCAACTTCTATCCTGTTGTCCTTGTCTTTTTCAAATAAGCATTTTATTTCATAAATGTTCCCAACACAAATGTATAATAATAAATTAAGCCATCAATCCTTGCACATCTACCGCATGTGGTGAGTGAGGTGACCACGTCATGAAACCACACTGAGCTCCAGGATTAACACAAAAAATACATTTCAACCTCATAAATCCAACTTTTTTGATGTGTATACAAACCAAGAAGAAAAAAAAAGCAACAATATCTAATCCAATATTAGATCCTCTTGTTTGCAAGTCATCATACTGTTTTATGCAATTTCATCAATCAATGGTGGTGTCAAAAGAGCCTATTAACAACAATAATAAATCTCTATAGCAGCCACAAAATATGACAAAATGATACGTTTTGTTTCTTCGTCCTTTGGGTGAAATTCAGGACGATCAAAAAGTGAGGACAGACAAAAAAAAAACACAATATCTTCATGTGAGATTCCAATTTATCAAATAATTTTGTCCATGAAAAAAGAGTCAAGGCAGTCTCCCCCATCTGCCGTCCCCATGTCATATGTACAAAACCAATAATGGAAATTGGAAACTTTTCCCATTATGTCACTTGCCGGCTCATTAAAAGTTCTGGCTCCTTCAAAAAAAAAAAAAAAAATTAAACAAAATGACGCATGTTTCTTCTTCTTCATCTGTCAGCATCCGATTGACAGTTGTTGTCAGAAATTTCCCTCAAGTCATCTGCTGAGACTGAAGCTCGCTCTTGTGGAAAGGATCAACTTGATTTTCGACATGTGGGTTTTCAATTTTGAAATTCGGTTGACCAAGCAATAAAGGCTCAAGCCACACAGAGTGTACCTACTTCCCGAACAATGGCTCGTTGCAATCCATTATCATGGAAAACAATACCATTATGAAGATGGTTGTGCACAAATTCCTGCTTCGCTGCGCTGTAATAATATGTAGTTGAAGCAATTAAATTTGCTGCGTTCTGCCTTTATGGGCCACAAACTATTCCCATCGAAAACTGCAGTGTTAATTAAATGCGTGGCATGAATAAGGCTTATATTGAATTGGGAGCATCGGATATTAATCAGGATTCCAAGAGGTGAATGGATACCCCCTTCCAAAACCAACCCACCCACAAATATCTTCTTCTACCTTGTTTCCATGACTCACATGATGGTTGATTATGCGGTTTAGCTTTAAGATTTAATGCTGGGAGAGATTTTTTGGAAGAAGAGAGGATAGAGTTTGGCAAGTTATTCGATGGAAATGAAAACTTAATTTAGGAAGTTAGAACGGATACGAGATCCTCGTATATGATAGAAGAAGTAACAGCGGCGGGAATATATTGTTACTTAGGAGTTGAAGGAAGCAGAGATGCAAACCAGTCATAAGTTCATGTGAGATAACATTGTTTAACTTGATTGGATATTGTGTGTTCTTCCAATTATGTTTCCTTTAAAACAAAATCCTGTATCTAGAGGATTTCCATACCTCCGATATTGCATGTCTAAAGCATATGGGAGGCTGTTTTTGTATTGTGTTTCCAAGCTCGTTATTATTATTATTATTATTATTATTTGATGAGAGAAGTTTCTTGAATTTTGGCTTGCGGTGAACCTGGTTGTCAGTTTGTTTCGGTAGAAAACCGCATATCTTTGGTGTGGCATACCATGGCAAATTTGCCTTTAATCAGTTTCTAAATGAACTTGATGAGAATTCAGTTGAATGTGTGCTTGAATTTAGTTTTCGAAACTATATTAAAGTGGTTTTAATTTTTTTTTCTTTAATTTTAACAACGTTTATAATGCTGAAGACACTGGGAAAATGTGATGGTTTCTTATGACACTGGGGCGTATGCGCACTATTTTTTTTAGTGAACATTGAATTAATTGGAATAATAATTTATTTTTGTATTTATTTTTAGGAATCGCGACCATGTTTTAGGGTAAGAGGAAGGTACTGCAGTTCACAGTTATCATCATCATCATCAACAACACCACCTGCACACGAAGAAGATTGTACAGGTAAGTTGTTAAAAATGATTGCAGATTCTTGAATTGGAATCTTTTGTTATGAATGAAGCCAATGTGGCTGCTTTAAATTTTTTTTCAGGTTTGCAGTGTCATTTTATAAAATTTTATTTATTTCGAAGAAAAATATACTTCTTTGTATAAACTTCATATAAATGTTATGCAAGAAGTTTTTTTTAAATTTTTTTAAGGAATCGTCGTTTAAAATTGAGGAAATTTTTAATAAAGGGTGTTTTTTTTAGTGGCGTAGAACTACAAAATGAAATGACTTTATTTCTTTCAATTTTTATTTGAATATGATATCTGAGATACATTCAACGCTGCTAGCTCGAATGTACCCCATCTAGAAGTCCAATTTTCTACCACTCATTGCAGAATTCAGGGGTCGTGTATTGGCAAGAACGTCTCAACATAAATTTACATGATCTTGGAGGCCAACTCACATGTCCAAAATGTGAAATTGTGGGCTCTCCAAACATTTCCTTCAACTAATCAAATGTGGCACGCGCTGTTTGACACGTTTCGACGTCTTTTTCGAAACTCCGTCCGTTTGTCCGTACATATTCTCTGTAGAGTTCGCAATTTGTAAGCTAGAGAAAGCTGAAATTTGTTTCAAGAGTAGTTCTTGAACCGGTTAAATCCGCCCCACAATCGGCATTTCTGTTCAACAACCTCTATTTGGGAAAATTAAATTGTTGTTTTTACAGTCACGATCAAAGCACTAAGCTTTAACAAGCTCTAATTAAATAATTTCTAAATTAAATAAAACTATTTTAGTTTGGGCGTGGCTGACGCCCACTTTTTATTCAAAACCATCAATGTTTATACTAGAGATACAAATCTTAAGTTTTGTGGGTATTTGTTGTAAGTAAAGATCTTGAAACCAAACAAATTTTGTTTGGGTGTGTCTGACGCCCACTTTTCATAAGAAAGTATAAAAAACTTATTTTTTTGCAAATAAACTGTATTCATAATAAGTCCACAAGCCCAAATTTGTGGCGGCTCTAAGTCGAAACTAAGAAATGTTGTGAATAAAAAGACATTTTTGAATTTCGGGTGTGGCTAACGCCCATAAAACTTTTCAAAAAATTAATTTTTACTAATTTTTCGTTCGTTATATAATAAAGTGCAAGACTGGGTCGGACGAACTTGCTCTAATGTGTGACAGTGGTCTTATGGTTTGAGATTTTGGAAAAAAGCAGGGAAAAAATGATATGAAATTTTATTGATCACTTAAAATTCAATACTTAAAAGTTTTTTGGAAAAAATGTTTTTTTCAAAAAACAGTTCTTTTTGAAAAACTTTTCGAAGATATAGTAAACAAAAAATTTTAAGAAAGCCAACTTCTAGAACTTTGAAGTTTTTATCAGAAAATTAAAATTAAAAAAAAAAGATCAAAACGTTTTTGGAAAAAACAAAACGGAAAAAAAATTTTTTTTAAACTCAAAACAATTTTTTTTTTTAATTTAAAAATTTATATTATTTCGTCTTTAAAAGGCCTTCTATATTAAAAATTTAATCGAAATTCGTCAAATTTCTTACGAGAAAATCTGATTTTAAAAAACCGATCCTATAGGGGGTACGGTTATAAGACTTTTCCTGAAAAATCTATTCCAACCAAAACATAAAGTTTGCACAGAAAACACTATTCAGAAATTTTATCAAAATCGAATTAGCTGTTTTTGAGAGAAATTAAATTTTCACTAAAAATCGTATGGCAGGTACCGTAAGTTTTAGAGCTAGAATGCTGATTTCAAAAACACCTCTGTAGGACGTTATAATAGTATGTACTATGTACCAAGTTTGAAGCAAATCGGTCCAGCCGTTTAGGATGTAGGTGCCGACATAGGCAGGCGAACAGACAGACAGACAGAATTGTACGACCTACTTTTTTAGACTTCTCTATCATCGTTATGTCATGTTTGATTGTTAGAATTTTTTTTTTACTAATTCATAACTTGCCTTATAGTACCTATAATCGCAAGTTAAAAGCTATATACAATGCTTAAAATACAATTCGTCCATTCTTTAGTCGCTATCATGTGAACACTGTTTTAAACCATCGCTTTATGACTTTTAAGACCAATCCGAGTAATTTCTTCACAGATTTTCTGTCATATTTTGTCTTAATGATAGCAATTGTAATCTATAATACATTTTATTTGTTGGCAATGTCAAATTTTTCTAAAAAAATCGACAAAAAGCAGATAAAGTTCAAACAAGTTGTATTAACTGTGAGTAGCAATTCCTCAAGAGCCCATAACATTTTTTTTCGATTTTCTTTCTATCAAAAAAATTCCAAGAAAGGATTCGCATCTTAGAACCAATACATTAATGGAATTCCAATAAGAAATAAATAAACATGTCTATTCACGAGTTAAAAGCTACACTTTAGTTTGAAAACCATCCACGCCTACGCTTGCCTCCGCAATCAAAAAAGTTTCCTCACTCACAGGTTTCCAATTTGTATACATCCTCTAAAAAAAAAACTCCGAACTATTCAAGTCGTTAATTGAATGTTCGAAATAACCTAACGACCCCGACCGACATCGGCAGCCGTATTTTATTATTCATCAATACGTCCTCATGCCTGCTAACTATCCCAAAATCGCACCCAAATAAACACGTCATCGAACTTTGAACAGTTCCAGTAGTAGTAGTAGTAAGCTTTCAATCAGAGAAGTCAATTAATTATGTAATTGTGCAGGACCTTTTGTATAAAATAGAGTGTTTTCATAAGGCTTCTATGGATATATATATGTATGTGTGTATGTACATGTGAGGTGAATAAAATTTACTTTTCCATTCAACCTGGAATTACAATAAATGCGAATGGGACAATTCGACAAAATTCCAATTAGCAATATACTTCACCTTCTTTCGGTCGGATTGGTCTTCTGTGTAGTGTTCCCATGCCATCGAATGAGCTTTAAAATTTAGTCCCTGATAGGAGTCAGGACAAGGTTAAGTCTACATACCTAACGAGAATGACTTTCCAATCCGATTACATCACAATCTTCTATTTCATACAAACATAGCACACTTTTGGGCTGAATCTGAACCCGAACAATCTGTTAAACTTTAAACTTTGTAAACGCACATCGAAAAGCTAAGAAGGTATGTAAAATGTATCTGTGGTTTGATCGGGCTATCTAGCGGTTGAATATACTTGAGGGGTAATTTGTTTTACTTTGTCCAAGTCGGCGAGACTTTAAAGAAGGTATTTTCTTCCTTTTTTTGTGTGATAAAACCACACTAACCTTGCGACAAGATTAAGGTTAATCAGATATCCTTAAGATGTCCTTTCACATGACATTTTAAAATTCAGACAAAAGGTCGTCTCGGAACACACACAAAAGTAGGTAATTTTATATTTTTGGTATTTGTGGGTACTCATTTATTGAATATCTATTTCTTGAAAAAAAAAATTATAATAAGAAATGCACGTCACTGAAAGAGAAAAACCCACACAAAATCCTAAAAATATTGTCGTTACTTACAACAGGACGAGAGACTTTGTGTTGGAGTAGATTAGGTTGTGTTTGGGTTTGGGTACATACTTCCATTGTTGGCTTATAACAACACATCAAGTATTGAGTTATTGTAATCGAATGAAAGGTAAGTTGAGGTTTTGTACAAGACGATCCCTAAACCCAGATGAAAAGCAGTATTTTTCTTCCACAAGGATATGCTCTACTCTACAAGAAAGTGGTTTGGGTACTTGAAAGAGAATTGATTTTGTAGGGAAAGATTCAATTTGTAAATGCTAACGAAAAATTTAATCCTACAACAAAAAAATAAGTAATAAAAGAAGAATAAATGAAATTGATGCTTTTGGTCTTGGAAACCAAGAATCGATTTAAAGGAAAACAAATATTAGACAAAAAAATAAGCGGTGATGTTTTCGTAAGCCGGAAGATGAAACTTTCCTAGAAAAGGTCGGGAGTAGTAGATCTGAATGTTTGATAAGTTATGTCGTATGGGTGGTTAATAAAATACTTATAGAATTTCCAATTTATTTCAGCCTACAGTTTACGCCTTATTCTTTTTTTTTACAAATCACTAAAAATCATCTCAAAGTAAAAAAAGGACGCTTAGGAAGATAATTCATTCAATTTTATTTACATCCCACACAACTATCGGAATTGGTGTCTTTGTCGTGAAGGTGCAGATTTTTCTGAATTTTTATCGTTTTTACTATTCATTGCAGACTGAAAATGGAAACCATAAGAAGTGCGTAGGTAACATAAATTCCCTCTCAAAATCAAATTTTATTTGAATATCTCTTGTTCAATGAAATTGGTGGTTGAAAATTTAAAAATATTTTTTTTTTACAAAACATGGGTCGTGATTTCCACTTGCAATTTTGTCCTTGTTTTTGTATTTTTGAAAATGTGTGTTTATTTGAATTTTATTTTACCCTTGTACTCGTACCTAATGGAATAAAATACACATCAACAAAGCTTCAGTTTGAAGAGAAAGCAAGGAGCCACGTCCGCCGGTAGCTGTACTGTGATCTCTTTCTATACTGCCACACCAACCCTGCATGAAGCAGGGTACCCAGTTCGTCTTTTTCCTTTAGTGAACAGCTATTTTTGATTTTAAAAAAAGAGTTATAGATACCGTAGTCTCTCGGATTGTCTTTTATGCGTTTCCTACCTTAAAAATTGAGCAAAACAAATTGCAAAACGTATATCATGAGAGCGCTAAAGGACGATGGAAATCTATTTATTATAGCAAAAATTGAAGCCTATGGACCTAGCCGACATGCGGTTCCAGCAAGACGGAGCTACATGCCACACAGCGAGCAGGTGCCACGATTAAAATTTTGCATTAACGATCTGAGTGTAAAGTTAAATCTGGCAGAGCTGATGTGAATTCATGCGGGGCTTCCTGTAGTCGCAGGACTATGCGAATACAGGAATAAGGTGAATAAGGTGAACATAACACAGACCATCGCTCAAATTCAGACAGATCTATGCGAGATTTTCATTGAAAATTTGATCATTAGGATCCGTGCCACCTTAAAAAGCCGAGACGGGCATTTGAACGATGTTATATTATGTACATAAATAATGGCATGCATGAGCCTTTCAAATAAAAAAAAAGAATTTTGTTAATACCTCGCACGCAGCTTGTTTTACCCCATTTAAACATCTACCCGCCCTTATTGAAAAACTCTTTACATAACCCTCAAGCAATTGTCCAGCATAAAAGCAAGATCGTGCATTTAATTTTTAGGTGTATTGCCTCTTGCGAGCAAATTTGTGATGAATAACGTGCATTCCTGCTAGCTGTTGGGATTCGGAGGTAAATTAGAACACAGGAAAGTTGGAGAGTTCAACTTCCTAAGCCTCGCCCCGCTAAGAGCTTTTTGGCAACAAATTTATTTAGTTTGTAGAACGAGTAAAATTAACGTTAAAATTATCAAACATCTACAAAAACCATAAGTTCTGATGTATAAGTAATCTTTTGAGAACATTGGTACTATGTATGTATAAGGCAAGTCATAGATTTGAGCAAAAAAAAAAAATTAATAATCGAACATGACATTACGATGATAGAGATTTTGAAAAAAGTGGGTCCGAGAATTCTGTCTACCTTTCTGACTGGTTTACAGCATTATTGTGACATCCTAACGAGGGAATTATCATTCTAGCTCGAAAACTCTCGGTGACTACCATGTTATTTTTTGAGTAAGCTTTATGTTTTGGTTGGAAGAGACTTTTCAGGAAAAGTCTTATAACGGTACCTCCCATCGGACCAGATTTTCTAGTGAACCACTTGACGGATTTCGATAAAATTATTTAATGTGAAAGTCCTTCTAAAAACGAAATAATATTGATTCTTTAATATTCACAAAAAAAAAAATAGTTTATGTATGTTTTTTTTTTCAAAAACGGTTTGTTTAATTTTTTAAGATTATATTTTCCTGATAAAAACTACAAAGTTCTAGAAATTGGCATTTTCAAAAAAAAAAAAAATGGAATATGATTTCGAAAAGTTTTTCAAAAAAAACTAATCGAACGATTTTGAAAATTTTTTTCTTACTTATTTTTTTCGAAAAAACGTGATTTTTAAGAGATTAATAAAACTTTATATGTTTTTTTCCACTGATTACTGTTTTTTTTTAAATCTACAGCCCAAGACCACCGTCACACATAAGGACAAGTTCGTGCGACCCAGTCGTACATTTTATTTCTTCCAATTTTTTTTTTTTTTTTTTCAAAACGGTAAAAATGTAAAAATGGTCTTAAACGATCGTGAGATGATGTTTTTAAATTAACTATTTTCAAAATCTATAGACTACTTCGTTAGAAAATATCGTAAATTTAAAAATGTTGGCTGCTTTTTGCATACAAATTGGCCGCTGATTCGTCTTAGAGAACAAAAAAGTATTAAAAAACAAATGTTTGCTATTTTTTGCGTGTAGTACTCTTTTTGAATAATTTAATCTGATACTTTCCTTTTTAGAGAAATTTTGTCTGCAAAAACATCAAGTGAAGAAAATTTTCAACTTCAAAAATTTTAAATTTATTATTTTCTTTAAAATGCGTATTTTTGTCTTCCAAAATTCCTGGTATAAATTGAATGTTGAATTGTTTCACTGATTCTTCAAACAAAAATCCAAATCCAGTTAAACCTAGGTTCTTAGGAAAACTGTCTGAAGTTTCAGTTGTAAAATAAAAGAAATATTGTTCTTAAAACGTCTCAAGATTAATTTTTTCAGAATCTTTTAATCAAAACTGATATAATGCTAAGAAACTTTTTTTTGTATTTTTATTTCGAAACACCCTGTAATTTTTAAGTCATCATTGTATATTATATGAATTGAGTTTAAAGTACGTACCATGATGGTGGCGTTTGCCTGTGTTGCCATCTAGTGCTTAAAACTTGAAACACTACGAACTCTGAAGTTAGCAGTAACTTCTAGTAACAAAGTTTTTGTGACAGTAATTACTTCTTCTTCCCAATACTAAAGTTTAAATAACAAAGATGCCATCTGCGTTTTGCCAAGTCAAAGTTAAATGTGTAATATAAATTTTAAAACTAAACACCCAAATTCGTAGAGAGAAGTACATATTCCGAGATAAAGCCTTTTCTATAGTCCTCTCTTACCAAGCAGGAAAAAAAAGAACAGCCACATAATCTTGGCAAATACTTTTTTGCAGTTTCTTTTTAATTTATTTATGTATTTAAAAAAATAAAACTAGAATTAACACTAAATTTTGTTGCTGTTGCAAAAACTTTTCTGAAAACAACCCTTAGAACTCCTGTTATGCAGAGCTGCAGTATAATCACTTCCAAAACTTATCCAATACCCTTTCTTAAATTTAAGAAACATAAAAAATTTAAAAACACCCAAAAATAACAACACAAATCGACGTTAATACTGCAAAAGTTTAAAAAACACATTTCGAAAAACTTTGCCATCGGCATCGTTCCAAAAACACAAAAAACCAAATGCAATCAAAGTATACTTAAGTTCATTTTTGTGTGCACCTCTCTTTAAAACCAAATTGCGATTTCCTTGCGCAAAGGACATTCTAACTGAATAAATAACTAAGTACCTCCTAGTCGCCCTGTTTTTTTTTTTTTTTATTTACACTTTCTCCATCTCTTGCTCCTTCTGCTTTTACCGATATCCATTTTGGTATTTGGCAGAAAACCATTAGTGACAAAGATACTAACAGGATAATAGCCACATAAATAATTCTATCCCTCCACCTCCAAATATTCAGGAAGGATGCCGCATTAGTCACACGCACACAATACCTAAACAATATTTTTTTCACTTGTCCTTCCCTACAAGTATTTACCGTTCGTTTGTTGTCTTCATAAAATATTTCCAATATTTATCACTCTGTTCAATAGAGGGCGTAAGTATCGCAATAAAATAATGTCCTTTTTTAATATAATGTTTATTTATATACTTTGGATAAATTACTTTATTTTTTGGCCTTTTTACTGTTTTTACATGGAAGATGGCAACCATGCAACTTGCTTGCCCCTTTAAGTATGTAGCACATTTTTTTTTATAATAAAATACAATAACAATACTGATTATAAACAATAATAAAAAAAAAATAATAAGGACTATTATGACTATGAAAATTGTTTTGATCATCTTTCGCTGTTTTTTTTTTGTTGGTGTTGTTGTTGGTGTGTTATAGTTTAAATCTTGTCGTCTAGACTATCATAACACTCGTCGAGATTCGATGAAGATTTGAGCTCATACGATGAGGATGCAGACGCCGCACGTGTGATATCCTCCGCCAAACTGTCGACTAGCTGTTCAGCTTTGGCAGCTGCATCCTTTAGGGGGTCGTACACCTCGAATTCCTCGAATTCGATGTCGTCGTATTTGGGTTTGGAAAACAATCGTTTGTCATTTGTCACATAGTGCCGCACCAGACTTTTGTCCACAATCAATTCAGATGGGGCAGCAGCAGCAGATAAGAGGGAGGAGGAGGAGGACAAGGACGAGAGGTTCTTCCCGTTTGATGCTTTTATCACTTCCTCCTTTGGCAGTAGGTGAACGTCAAAGTGTTCGGTTATGTTAAAAATTTTTACTGAATCCTTTGAATCCTTTGCAGTGTTTCGATAGTTTTTCTCTATTTTTTCTGTGTTTGTGCTTGTGTTGCTGTTGTTGTTGGAGTTTTCTGTTTTCCGGGGTGTTTCCATCATGGAGGACGACGTGACATTTTTTTTTATCGTACCATTGGGTCCTTTCATGGTGAATGCCAAGTCGACATTTTTATTGCGGCGAATTTTTCCATTTGTAAGCTTAGCTTGTTCTAAACCACCGGCCTTCTCAACCAAACGGATGTCCATGGCAGAGGATGTGAAACAGGGAGTACTCGCTGAGGACGAGGAGTCTGGAACACTGATATGATTATTGACAGTTACTTGTTTGAGGAGCTGTGCATACGACTGCGGCTGGGAGGATTCTGGGATTACATTACTCTTGCCAACCATTTGATTGTTAATTGTGAATCCTTCAGAAAAACGTTTTTGTGCGGCCGTAGCGGCGGATGATGGCTCGAGTTTTTGTCGTTCCACAACTAAACTCGTGGGACGGATGATTGGTGTGGTCTTCTCGATGCATTGTGATTCAATGATTCGCGGTCCAGTGTATTTGTTTATCTTGCCGGTTGTTTCCAAACGATGAACGAGTCTTCGAACTAAAGGCTCTCCATCATCATAGTCCTCGTCGTCATGATCGTAGTTTTTTCCTTCTCTGTTGTTGATGCTATCAATGGATTCATCTTCCCCGATGGTGTCCGGATAGTGATTGCCCAGCTTCTGTGTGCCAATCAATTCGAGACGACTACTGCAACTGTTTGATTTGACAAGTTTAAATTTGATACCTATACGTGGGATTGGACATGATAAAATAGATTTAGTTCGATATTTGCAAAAGGATATACACACACACACTTACCACTATAGTTTTGCTGGGCAAGTAGTTGGTCGTGTAATTGATCCTTATGCGGACATTCGTTCGGCTGGCATGAATTGCATGTGAGAAATTCTATTTTCGAACGAGGGATACGCAATGTTGCACCGGTAGCTGGTGGACTGTGCATCATCACACGACCACCATAGTAGGTCACAGTTGAACCACATTCTCGTATCTTTTCAAGAACATCCTGCATGTGATGTGTATGGTAGTGGTAGTGGATAAGAGTAGTAAGGGAAGAGAATATTTAAAGTGGATTAAATTGTTGAAAGTGTATTATGTTATGTATATAGTAACGATGGGACGAGGGTAAATGATTTTTTTTTTCAAATTATAAATGTGTGTGTTCGTCCTGCCGTCGTCAGTGGATTGGATAAAAAGGATGGCTTTGAGCTGTTTGAAAAGCTAAAAGGTTTTTTCGCCACATCAGTGCTTCAGTTAGTAAAATTGTGCACTTTCAGTGGTCATTGAGTAAAAAAATATTGACAGCATTTTTTAAATTGATTCTGGAGGACGGGAGGAGAAGATGTTATAAAAAGAAGGATTTTTTTTTAGTTTAGACTCATTGAAGTAAAATTGTTTACTTTTGTTAGGTTCTATGCTAGAAAATTCAGATGATTGACAGATCTAAAGAAACACTTAAAAAGGGAGTATACTTCGGAAAGTGGAAAGTGTTGACTACATTTTGGTTTAGGGGGAATTTTTAACAACAGACACAGCGGGTGGGGGAGGGGGTCGGAAATCCCCAAAAACTATTGTTAACTTTGATATTTCCTAATTCTGAGATTTGGTTTAAGAAAGATAGGAACATTTTGAGTTTACTTCGGCACGGCATTCAATTAGTGAACTGAGCTGGGTTTTTGTTACAAAAAAGGGAAAAGTTACCTTTCAAAGATGGATTCATCGGATCCCTAATACAAAGTTGCTCTAGTTCTATGTAATATGTCTTAGTTCACCTATTCCCCCTTGTTTCCTAACAGTAAACGCTAGGTTCTGGTCTTTGTTATACACTTTTCTATAGATGGATATATTGTATTTGTTGAGTTTGTAACATAGAGAAATAATACCGTTAGGTATAGAAAAGTATATATTTTCTGACTCAAAATCAAAAGTCTAGTCCATTTAGCCATGTCCGTCCGTCCGTATGTATACTCTAGAGGTCGCAATTTTTGAACTAAAAAGCTGAAATCTTGTATATATAATCTTTGGTTCAAGAGTAAGGCCCTGTAAGTAAGGTAAAATCCGCCCACAAAAACGCCCACAATCGCAATTTTTGTAACCTCAATTTGGCAAAATTAAATTATGTTTTTTTGAACAGTTACGATAAAAGCACAACGCTAAAATTTTGCACACGCAGTTTCGGCGTGGCTTATGCCTACTTTTTATACAAAACCATCAGTATAGTTTTTATAAAATGACAATATTGTTATATTAAAGCGAAAAACATTAAATTTTGTGGGTATTACTTGTACATAAACATCTTGTGTATAAAATTAAAAAAAATGATTTTGGGCGTGGCTGACGCCCACTTTTGACAGGAAACTATAAAAATATTGTTTTTCCTAATAAACGGTATTTAAAATGAATCTACAGCAAAAATTTGTGCGTCTCTCAGTCGAAACTAAGAAGCTTGTATATGAAAAGAAATTTTTGAATTTTGGGCGTGGCTTCGCCCACTTTTCTTGAAAGAACAACATTATAGGTACCAATTTTTGTGTTCCTTATATGAAAAATATATCTGTAAATTTTGTTTTTTGTAAACTTTTTTAATACGCCCACTTTAAAGGGCGTGCTTTTTATAAAATACCTTTATTTGGGTAAGATCGTTAAAAAAACTACTCGATTGAGCTGTAGTTTTATCCATATGCCTGAAAATTTACCAACGATCAAAGATTAGTTAATGCTTTGAATTTTTTTTTTTCAATTCTTAGGACACGCCCACTTTAAAGGGGCGTTTCAGTTAAAAGGCTTAAATCGGCCGCAGTTTTGAAGTAAGAAGATGAAAATTTTGTGTTTGTATTCCTAGGTTATGTTAGAATTGTTAAATACACACATAATCGCTATTTCCATTCAAAATCTTATTTTTAAAAATTCAAGTTATATTTTGTTTGTATTTTTTTAAATTGAATGAAACATAACGAGAAAACTGTCATTGACTGTGAGAATGCAACTAGAAAACGTAGAAATGATTCGAACGGAATTTTTTGAGCAACGCTCAACGAGATTTTTCCGTGGAGAACAACAAATGATAAGCGATAAGGACCGTGTCATTTAAAAAAAAAAAAGTTCCTGTTGGCTTGAATCTAAAAAAAAGAGTTTTTGAAAAAGATAGCTAAGGATTCTTGTCTCTTAGCTCATCAGATTTAATCTTGTTTCTTTTTATTGAAGGAAAGGTTTTTTTCCTCCTTATTAAAAGGGAAGGGCTTTTTACAACGGCAATCTTTTGATAACCATATCTTGGTCTAATGTGATTTTACAGAATCATACTTGTGTGTGGTGCTGCAATTCACTAGAAACCAAATGAAAAGTTGAGGTCTTTGAAGTAATAACCAAAGAACAATCGATTCAGTTTGTTGAACAACAAACAAGCGTCATAAGCTCTTTTTCTTCACTGAAATCCATATAAAGTGACCGACCAAAGTGCCAACAAACGTTCGGAAGATGTTGTTCCAGAAGAACTTGGCAATCTTCTGCGTGAAAAAATACCTTTCAAGATCAAATGCAGGTTCAGCATCGTTGTCTTGTGTGCAGTGCTCACGTGTTTTGCAGTGTTAATTTATTAGTCTAGACTAGACGAAGAAAGAAGAAGAAGTTCAATTCATCCGTGGAAGACTTTAAATCAAGGTTTGGAAATTTTTTGTTTTGAAGGATATATTTTGAAACCCTTTCAAAAAGAAACAACGAGGCAAGCCTAACAACTTCTGAAACAACCAAAGTCAAAATCAAGATCATATAAGTTGGCATCGTAAATGAAATAAAACTTCAAATAGGAAATCCTGCTTCCCATTTCTGAGGTAAAACTGACGTATCCGATATGCCCACTAAAGTGATACAACCAGTAAGTTAAGTGAGTTTAAAGACCTGTCGAAATCATTAAATCTTTGGGGAAGTGGCAGAAACAAAATTTGTTAAGTAATTTAGGGTTCTGGAAGCCAATGTTTGAGTGAAAAACACAAACCGTGAAGCATACCGTACAGCTTTTGTCAGAGCATATGTTTACAGACCAACATTCAGTCGATCCTTAATTACTTAGAACGATCAACCAGGGTGTTAGCTGTTTCCAACCTACCAACTCTTTTCCCAAAAAAAAAATCAATAAAGCTCGGGTCTACTACATAAGGACGAATCTCAGAAATATTTTTGAAAATAGAAAACACAGAACGCTGTCAGAAAGACTGATGTTCTTCCCCAAATGGGAATAATAAACTAACCTATAAAATGTAATTTGAAAAATTATCATCTCTGAGTTCAGCCTTCAACAAATAGAACTTCAGGGTTAACCCTTCCTTTGACATAAAATCAACAGCTTTTTCTTAAAATTTCGCAAATCATCTGACTCACTCAAACAAACTTGAACAAAAAATTACACTTTGGTCCTTAAAAAAAACACACCTTTATTTCTCTAATTCTTTAATATCGCCTCTAATTTTTTTCTAAAGCTCCTTTTTTGTGCCAAGAAATAACAAATCCACCGTGAGTGTCCTTTATTCTTTTTAATTTTATACATTATCCTCGCACAAAAGAAAACCGACAAAGTACAATGAAAACCTCATGCAAATCAGATGAAAAAAAAGAAGTCCTTTGCTTTACCTGCCACAATTTTTATTTCAAAAATCTACTCTGTGGTCAAACTTTTTTCTCAAAAACACAAAAAGAAGAATCTGAAAGAAACAATTTTTTCCCAACCACCTCATCCACATTCCCAAAGGAAAACTTTTTGTAACATTTTAGTAGAAGAAAAAAAAGGACTTTGTCCACAAAAGCCATCACTTTTCAAGAACAAGAACAAAATATTTATTTTGTTGCTGTGTGAGTATTTAAATATAAAAATTCACTTACCTCACTGACATAATACGATTCACATAGTTCATCATCCACCATGTCCATGTCCACATCGTCGTCATCCTGGTCTCCTTCATCCTCGGGATGATCCCTCACTCCTCCATCGGTTACATCTTCACCATCCTTATAATCACCACATAATCCATTTGAATCCTGATGTGAACCGCAAGCATTATGCCTCCTTATGAAATCCCGAACATGCATTCCACCTCGTAGCTCTACCTCTTGCCGAGGCTGATGTCGTTCGTTGTTGTCATCCTTCATATTGTGAAGGTGTTGTGATGATGGAGATCGCCCGTCGACAGTGGATGATGGTCCATTACTGCACTCACATGGCGATGATAAATCACCGCTTGATATCCCACTCGACAAACTCACCGAATCCCATTTTCTTAGAGTCGTCCCAGCTGCTGTTGTATGATGGTGGTTACTGTTTACTTGGCCATTTCCATACGATGTATCGATGGTTAAGTATCGCAAACGTTGTGTTGTCGTAGTCCTTCGTCCTTCATTGTTATTCTGTTGTCTGTCGGTTGGCACCTCGTCCGGCGACAATGGCAGTAAATTTGACCTCGACTCATCCCCTTGGCGTTTATTTGGTAGGACATTCTCTTCGAAAAACTTTCGAACATTTCTTACTGTATCCGGTGTGGGTAACTCCTCCTCCAACAGTTCCCTGTTAACTCTCACTGGTTGATAGAAGAAGTGTCTCTTGCTCAATTTATTGTGTTTGTCGGTTGATGGTTGTAGGAGTTGATGGTGGTTGTTAGAGATTGTGGTGGTGTTGGTACTTGTGTTGCAGTTATTGCTCCCTGCACCGCCAGTTATCTTACAATTTTGTCCTCCTTTCGTGTTATGATGGTTTTGATGTTGTCCTTCTGATGATTGCAAGTCCTTGGGGGGTCTTTCAATTTTTGTCCGTACCGGTTCAACGATGACAACATTATTGTTTGTGAGTAACTCTTGGAAACTGTATTCTTGAAGATACTGAATCAAGCCATCGAATTGTGCTTCCTTTTTGCTGCGATTGAGGATGTTGCTGCGGAAGAGGTTTGGCTTCATGACCTTGTAACGGATGTGATCGAATTCTGGGACTGGTCCATCGGCGGCGTTGGCCTGGACTATGGTGGCATGTTTTTCACCATCGAGCTCTACAATTTCAATGGAAGGCATTAAACTTTGGAAGTCTTCGTCGTAGATGGGCATCGTTGGTTTCACACACTTAACTTCCTCGCCAATGATGAAGTCTTTCTTGGATGCAGTTTGTAAGTTATCGTCCTTAAGATTAATATTCTCCTTGTTTTTTTGATTATCCTGACTGATTTTGGACCAGTAACACCGAATGGCATCGACTTTCTGCAGAAATTCATCCTCTGCTTGTTTTCCTGCCAAGGGGTGTTGGTGTTGGTGCTTTGGTTCCATCATGGTGATGGTGGTAGATGATGGTGTATGTTTCTTTGAATCTACAACTTGAATAACTTGTGGTCGGGACATTTTACCCACACGCCTTAGGGAATCATTCGGTTTAACTTTAACTGGTCTTGCTCGGTACGTGCCGTACAGACGTCTATCCTTGGCTTTGCAAACTTCCGAATGGGTAATAGTTGCGGTTAATCTCTTTGGCTTCGAGGGGGTTCTGCAGATACTCGTCCTCTTTGGTTCTTTTTGTTGTTGGGTCCTCGTCGTCGAAGTTGCTTCAATTAATTTATTTTCTTTTCCCTCTTCGTCCTGCTGTTGTTGCTGGTGCTGCTGCTGATGATGCAGACGCTCCTGCTGCTGCTGTTGATGATAATGATGTTGATGTTGCTTTTGATTAGAGGAGTGGTTTCTATTAGCACTTTCAACTTCGGTTTTTAGGCTCGTTGCAGGAGGTGGTGCTGGTACAGTGCTGCCATCTATTGAATCCTCCTCAATGACATTGTTCTGGGCATCCGTTACAATTATTCGAAATTGGCTTAATTCAATTGGAGTGCTCCTATCTGTGGCTTCCTCTTCGTCTTCTTGCGATGCAATTATTTCTTTGGCATAGGTTTCCACTTGGATGGATGGTGCTTCTCTTGGTTTTTCAACTTCTTCTTCTACTTCCGTTTCGCGACGTGGCTTCTCCTTTTCTTTTTCAGCAGCCTCGGAGCGATAGATATCCTCGATTTCGTCGCTCTCACGTTGGCGTACTTTTTTGTGGGCACGTCCAAAACGTTTTATATAATCGTAAATAATTGTGGATTCACTATTTTTGCTAATAACCGATTCTTCCTTGAGGTTGTAGGATGACCTCAATTTGGCATCGATTCGCTCTGAAACCTTGAGGCTCTTTCCGATGTTGACGTCGGGAAGGCTATAGTATTGGTTATCGATTACCTGATGGGTACTGCTGCTGCTGTGTGTTGAAATATAGGTCAAGTGTTCAATGACGCCCTTGGGTTCTCGTTTAGGCACAATGGCGTAGTCTGAGAGCCTCTTGAGTTTTTTCTTCTCTACAAGGGCTAGAATCTTTGGCTTTGTATCGACAGTAACTGTTGCTGTTGCTGGATGTTGTTGCTTGACTCCGGGAACTGGAATTGCTTGTGAATAGTGTGGTTTCTCTATCGCAATCTCCTGCTGCTCCTCGATAACCACCTGTGGCCTCTCCGGAGGATCGTAGATGTCTTCAATTGAAATATGAAGAAGCGATGCCGATTCCTGCTTCTCCTCAACCAATGTTCCCTCTGAGCTCTCCTCCGATGACAGATACACCGAATCGTAAGCTATAAGTGCACTCTGCTCGTCGGTGTTCTCGGACCGTTTTTGATTTTGCTCTTCGGTCAAGCTGATTACTTCGAACTTTTCGTTGTATACCTTGCTAAGGATTTCCTCAACTCTCTCGATGTCGTATTCCTGTTCCGATATGGTCAAACTGTCCGATTGATCGTCTGAATTACTAGTCGTTGTGGTCTCAGGGAAAACACTACTCTGACTCAGCTCAGGGCACGACTCGTCGCCACACAGCTGCGATGAATACTTTCGATGAGAGGTCGACTTGTGGCTACGGCTTTGATACAATCGCTGCTTCTCACCTCCTCCTCCTCCACCTCCACCTCCGAGAGTGCTGTTGCCACCGCCGCAATTAGAATCACTCTGATGATGTGAGTTTCTAAAGTACTCTGAGTTCAAGCTCTCCAAGTCGCTTTTCTCGTTCTGCCAGATTGATTGCTGATGAGCGTCTAAACGTTTGAGATTCTCGTAGTATTCATCAGATTCACGGATAATTGTTGTTGTCTCGGGAGGCTGTGCTACTTGAATTGGAGGTGAGTGATGGGGGCCTTCCCCGGAAACCGCAAGTGGTCGGTCAAGTGTTGACGGCTGATGGTGGTGATGCTGATGATGGTGGTGGTGGTAGTAGGTTGGCTGCTTCGAACTCGTGAATCTATAAAATAAAAAAAAAATACAGAAATTAAGTGGAAATCGTTTCGAGTGTAATAGCTGCCCTGCACTATTGCGATGACCTTCAAGTTCAAGTTCAGGCAAAAGCAAAAACAACAACAACAAAACACGCAAATTGTGTGTGTTTTTTTTTTCAAGTTGTTTGTTGTGGCATGACGGAGAGTCTTGAAATTATTATCGCTTAACCGCAAATTAATGCGTGCGGTGGTGATTGTAGAATTGCTTCCCCCTCAACTCCAACTGACATGGATGATTTGTCACGGTGCAAAGTGGGGTACAGAGGGGCAGAGATAGTGTGATATAATGTTTTGTGTATTCCCTGACATTGATGGTAAGTTATAGTGATGGGAATCGAATAAAGAGCCTTGATTGTATCTCTATTTGTATCTGTATCTTAGTGCTAGTGATTTTGAGTAATGTCTGAGTGAAAATTAATTTTCCAGGCAATTGTGTTTTTGGTTGCTTAGCTATGCCTCTGCCTCTGCCTCTGATGCTCGGTTTCAGTTTAGGTTTTTGGTGAGATACATTTGTATATTATACATGAATACAGAGACTCTTGACTAATGATGATAGTTGGAATATTATTATTATATTGAATGGGATACTCATTCTCATGAAAATGAACTTGACAGCTTCGGATGTCTATTGATTGATGATGATGGGTGATAATTACCTCCATGGCTTGGTTGGGAAAATAGCAGCAGGGACAGTTTTATGTGTAAATTATTAACCAAAGATATTGTAGTTGAGGAAATTAGCTTAGATGGATTGGGCAGGACAAAAATTAACATTTGTAAATTTGAATTTTTTATTTTATTTGAAAGAAATGGAAATTGATTTGTAAGATTTATGTGAAATTATTTATTCAAAAGCAATTTATGAATTCTGGAATTTAAGAATATGAAGTTTTATTAGATACTTTCAAGACACGAAGAAAAGCTTTCAGCTGAACGGAGCTGTTAATAGAAAAATATAGATGTGAAGATGAGGATCTACGAATTCAGTTGATAAGGCGGTGGGGGGGGGGGGGGATGGCATGTTGCTCAATGGCTACCAATTTTAAATTGTGAAATGTATAGTGTCAATTAAACCAAAAATATTGAGGAAACTGTTTGAAGAAGTATTTCAAAATAATTCAAAAATGTAGTTTTTAATTTATTGTTACATATTTATAGAATAAAATCAAGTTTTCTTAGTTTTTGGCCAGCAAATTTTGTAATGATTTCATCGATATCCATTTTCATATCTCTGTGCACATTCATTAGAGGAAGACCAGTGAGACGATTTTCTTATATAATGCTCGCAGCCACGTTTTAAGTCGTCTGAGGGTAGCAAAACTCTGCTGTTGCGGGGAAGTGAAGCTAATATTTTCAATATTAAATGTACATTTGTGTGGGTAGAACGAAATGGCACAGACATCTAACATTTCTGGAATACACAAATACGACACAAATATTCAAAAATAAGTCCACTTTCGTTCCCTTCTGAAAAAAAGTTTATTTACTAAACATCGGATTTCCCCAAAGGGACTCGTTCAGCGTTGCGAATTCAAATCGAATGCTTTGACATTGACAGTTGGAAAGTGTACATGAAATTCGCCCCCAGTAAAAAATGGCCCAAATATTGTACAAAAAACAAAAACAACAAGAATCGATAAAATTTTGTTGAATTGGTCGTTTTTGAATTTCTAATTTTGAGGCCAAATTTCACAAAAAAAATTGGCCCATATTTTTAGACTTAAAATTGACCCAAATTTAAAATTGGAAATATGGCTTTATGGTATAGGATTTTTCATTAAGTTTAGGCTTAATGAAAAATCCTATATCTATATACCATGTTAGCTGAGTTAAAAAGAATTCAAAAAGAAATAAAGTAAAACATTTGAAAAATAGGGGTAATCTCGTTTATCAATCAAATGGGGATCAATGAGCCAAAGTTGGTACCTCGTATGAATTTATTTCATTGGAAATTTTTTTTAATATTCTATAACTTTCATCTCTTATATGCTGTATAAAAAAAGCTACCCACACGCTTCGCATAAAAAGCGAAAATTGAGAATGGTGGCTAATATGTTCCTATTCAGGATGATTCAAGCTTTTTTGAATAATTTTTAGTCATTGAACAGTCTTATTTCCCTTTGAAAATTTTACATTTTGTTGAGTTTTATTCTTTTTTATAGTTTTTGGGTATTTTTAAATTATTTTCGTTAGGGTTTGGGGGGGGGGGGGGGGTCGTGACCTCCCATGACACCCCTCTAGATCCGCCACTGCGTTGGGCTAACATAATGTCAACTTTTTTTAATAGAACGTCGACATGTCAATCAAATTATATTTCAGCATTGGCTTAAATTGTTGCATAGAATGTATTAGTAAATTGTTTTTATTTTAAAGAAAAAGATTGTTGGGGCCGATTTTTTGAATAATGTATTCATTATTATAGAATGCTGGCAAAAAGCGTGTCTCAAAACTAAACTTAGGATAAAATTAAACAATGGATGGGCTAAAAATCACGCGATTTCGGTGCTTCTTAGCCAATACATCAGCAGTTCTATAATCTGTCAGCAATAAGTTGGCATCCGCCTTGACAGTTCCTGGGCTTTCAGATTTTTGGCAAACTCACACTTTCATGATTTTAATGTTTGGCGTTTTAACGGCCCTGAAAATATATATTTTTCCCTTTGAATGAACTCGATTCAAACCTTGTGCTTCTTTAAATTGCTGTCATTTATAAGTTTGAATACCAACATTTATTTTAATCAACATTTATGGATGTTTCTGGTATTCTAAAGGTCTGACACATTTTTTTTGCTTGAAAATGTTAACTATTTAAAAAGTTTCTTTTATGGAAAAAATTCTAGTGCGCCTGCTTATTTCTGTCCTGTTTCGGGTCTTAAACCAAAAAAAAACAAAATCGTCCGACCAATTCACAAAGCTATTTTTTTTTGTTTAAATTTTTGTTTTGTTCAAAAACGGTATTTTCAAAAGTTTTAAAATGTCTGTTTTCTGATAAAAACTATAAACTGCTAGATGTTGACATACTCAAAAAAATTGGAATATGGTTTTGAAAAGTTTTAAAAAATAATTTTTTTTTTTGAAAAAAACTGGTCCGAGGATTTAGTTCCTTATAATTCAAAACAGTTGACTTATTTTGTCTAAAAACCGTTTTAACTATAGTGACAAAAATTAAAAGTGATCTGCAGTTTTCATCTGGAAAATTAAATCGAACTGTTTTCACACTTCACAGAATACTTAACACAATTCTTTTATTCCTTAAAAATTAGAGAAAATGTTGCTTTCAAATTAATCTATACACATAAATAAAAATAAAGTGTAAAACATCAGCTTTTTACTAAATGCATATGAAAGAATTATTATTTTCAATACATTGATGAACTTTGGCTAAACGAAGTTCGCAAGTCAGCTAGTTTCATATAATTTGGCCGAACGGTTCTTTGAAAGACAGCGCTAATATACTTTTTCTTTACCAGTCAGAAGTTTTTTTTTAAATCAGCTTATCGATTTAGAGAAAATGAGCTTTTCGTTAAATTGCTAAAATGCCAATTCCAAAAATTTCGGTAGTAGACTATTAATATACTTTTTACTGATTTAAAAGAAGTTTTTCCAGTTATTTAGGCACATCAAGATGCCGACGACGCACGCAGAGAGACATAATTTTTTGACACACTTTTTGCTACTTCGAATTGTCAAAATTTCGATATGAATTTGACCTTAACCTGAAAATTCTTCAAAATCCATTAAGCGGTTTGTGAACCAATAATCTACCTACAAAGCTCCAAACTATCAAAGGTATTATTATTATCCTTTATTTCCTCAAAAGGCAAATTCCAACCAAAATAATTACAAAATATCTATAACTGTACTATTTTATTTTTATCAAAATTATTGTTAAAGTTAAAAAAGCTCTTTGAGCTTTGAGAGGCACTTAATTTGAAGCGAAGGAAGCCTGTAGTTGAGTCTTAAGGATCCTATACAAAAAGGCCGAATTTTTGACAGAATTTCCCCTTCCGCTATTTCCGGCTTCTTACAGATTTTAAAATTAACGAAATTTCATTAAAAATCTAGCGTTGCCCCTTTAAGTAAGTCGTTTATGATTTTGAGACTTGTTAATAAATTTACTTGTAAACATTTGTTTACATTTTAGAAAATTAATTTTTTTAAGAGATTTTGGTTCTGCCTTAAAATTAAGGTAAAAATATACCAACTCCATAAATATGTAACCTTTACTGAATCCCTAAATTACTAACAGCAAATGGCAATGGATATAACACTCAATCAACAATTTCCATATGTTTCGACATAATGAATATTAAAACTCAAAAAATATATATTTTTTTTTTAATTTCATTGATTCGCAGAATACGAGAGCCGCAGCATCTCTTAAAATGATTGCGATAGGACAGCAGCAGTAGCAGCTGTGATTTGTAGTCGTGCTCGTGATCCAAAATATATGTTGATTTTCATGAATATTTATCGTGCGAAAGACACGAGAGTTCAAATCCATTTTCATTATGACACGGACAGAAAATAAACCCAAAAAAAAAAAAAAAAAAACAAGGAAGGTCAGAATGTCCTTCTAGAATTCCCACTTGAAGTTTTATCTCTTTTGGCTTCTTTTTTTGGTTGAAATCACGAAATCACACCATCTCCTTCCTTAGCATTTGCAGCATGATATATTTGGTTCAGGATGTTTTTTAATAGAATCAGAATCAGAGAATTGAAATGTTCTTCAAACTGTTTTATATGCTGGGTGCTTTTTTTTGGATTTGGAATAGATATCGATGGAGGAAGTCAAATGTCTGAGAAATAGTGTTTCAATTTTAATTTTATTTTTCTACTCAAGTTGCTTGGGAATGATTAATCGAGAGAGCATTGCGGAATTAAATTGAAATCCTTGGATCTTTGGTATTCCTCTATGCTACTCTGCATGATTAAATAATAGGATTTGGCAAAAAGTCATGTTTTGCAAATTTTGAAATCAATCAAGGAATGCCTACGGAATGATGTTTGATGTACATACATCTTTTTTGAATTTTTATTTCAATTAACATAAAATTTATTAATCAACTGATTTTTCCCACAAACTATTGATTATGACAATTTAAAAAAGCAAACAACTGCTAACCATTGCCTCGGGTATTTTTTTGTATTTTGCAACAATTAATTTTGCAGAATTCCATTGACAGGTGGGGTTATTTTTAATTTGAAATACAAATGTGTTGGGATGTTGTATGAGAATTTTGCAATATCTACCTTAAAAAAAAAAAAAAATTAAAATTATGTTGACAGCGGTGGAGGTTGTTTATAATTTCTCTTTGAAGTAAATTTCAAGTAATTAATTATTTTATTTCAGATGGAGTTTGTTTTATTTGAATTTAATGAAACTTATTTTTGAAGCGACAAAAATAATTTCTCTTTTTATTCGTTTTTAAAACAACACATAAAAAACCCTCCAATATCAAATACATTTTTTTTAGAAAAGTAAAATAAATGGTTTTCGCCATGCGACGCCATCCGTCTGTCTGCGTATGTGTGCACGGGCCCTTTTTTACTTCAAGCTACAGTGTTAACGGTTTGGTGGATTTTCTTCAAATTTCATTCATGTAGCAGTTTAATATAAAACCTTTTTTTTTATTTCGTCTAAGTCGGGCTTTGGATTGGCTCGGAAATGGCTTTAACGATTTTAATGAAACTTATAATTTAACAAACTAAAACTAACGACACCATTGGATTTTTAATGCAAATTAATTTTTCTCAAAATGGGCTCCAACGATTTTGATAAAACTTCCTGAATGGTGTTTTTGTGTAAACTTTAAGTTTTAGTTGGAATAGATTTTTCAGGAAAAATCTTCTGACGGTACCTCCCATAGGTTACGTTTTTTCGAACCAGATTTTCTCGTAAACCACTTGACGGATTTCGATGAAATTTTTAGTGTGGAAGCCCTCTTTCAAAAACGATATTTTTGAGTGTCTTAATAAAAGTAATATTTTTGTAATTTTTGGTGCTTCAAGAACAGTTTGTTCAATTTTGTTTTTAATTTTATTTTCCTTATAGGAACTTCAAACTGCTAGAACAAAAAAAAAAGGCTAATATGATTTCGTAAAGTTTAAAAATAAAATGCACGACTGATAATTGCTTACTGCATAATGTATATATGTATTTAAAAAAAAAATTATTTCGAAAATTCTTTTATTTTTTTAATTAGTTTAAGAGTTTTTTCAGAAAAACTAAGTATGCAATAAAATTTCAAAACTAAATGTCTATCTAGGAAAAAAAATATTGAAAATCGTTCGACCAGTTATTATGAAAAGTAGTTTTTTTTTTTGAAAAACTTTTCGAAAAAATATTTGAAAACTTTTTTGAGTATGTGATTATGAGAAAATCTGTAGTATTTATCTGAAAAAATAATTTTAAAAAATTGAATTCACCCGTTTTCAAAATATTTCGAAAACCAATTTTTTTTTAAATTATTAAAAATCAAAGAAAAGTTTTTAAGAATTTTGAAATTGTAACTTGATTTGAAAATACCGGTTCTATGAGAGGTACCGTTATAAGACAAATTCCAAAAATTCTTTTCCAACCAAAAGATAGATTGTCCTAAAAACAATAGCACTTTAAAAGTTTTATCAAAATCGTTAGAGCCGTTTTCGAGAAAATCAATTTTCTTCTTTACAATTGTATGACAGGTGCCGTTGTTTTTGGGCCTAGACCAAAAATTGAAAATACTTTCTAAGGGACGTCCAAATAAATACCAAATTTGAAGCAAATCGGCTCATCCGCTCAGGCTTCAGAGGTGCGAGCAGACATACAGACAGATAGACGGACGGAATTTCCAGACCCACTTTTTACGACTTCTCCATCATATCGTAATGTCATGTGTGATTGTTATCTCTATTTTTTTTTTTGCACGAATCCATAACTTGCCTTAATAGCATTAATAGCAAGTAAAAACCGTTTTTTTTAAACTGGTCGTACGATTTTGTAAAATGTTTTCCTCGAAATTCGAAAGAGTTAAAAAATCAGATTTCTTTCATCTTTTTTTTTTCGTTCATACGACCCAGTTTTACACTTTATTTGTCATTGCCTTAAATTGTCATAACGAAAATCAGGCTTTACTGCCTTTTTTCAAATAACCATAAGTTGGCAACGGCTTGATCAAATTCACTTAAACTTTTTTCAATCTCTTTTTTTTTCTAACTTACTTACTTCAGACCGGTTTTAACGATTTGTATTAAACTTTTTTTAGAAAAACATTGACAGTGACAAATTTGCAAAATTTAATGTTTTTACGGAAACTGCCATACAAAGAGCAGTTCAGTTTAAGCCAACATTTTTTAAGTGAGTTCGGTCAAGCCGTGTCAAATTATGGCCATTTGAAAAAAGTCATCAAAACCTGTTTTCATGACCATTTGAATCGAAAACAAACAAAAAAAAACCGCTGTTATAAAATAGAAAAAGATTTGACAAAACAGGTATGGCGAAAACCACTTTCTGGGCTTCTAAAACTGAATATTTTTCTGCTCGAAACCAATAAATTCTAGAATGCGTTTGGCGTATGCGTACTTTTTTTTAAATTAAAATTTTTGGAATTTCGTTTGATCAATAGTTTTCTAGCTCCGTCTTAAATCTGACCGGTGAAATAAAAATCTAACTTTCACTCACACTTATGTTTATATTATACCGTGTTGTACAACCTTGAAGAAAGTTCGATCAAATACAGCCTCTTTTTAAGACATACTCGTACTTAGGATTAAAAAAGAAGCAATCGCCGAGGTATTTTTAAACAACTAAAATGAATCCCAATTTCGTTTGAAAAAAACCGATCGCGATACGTCAAGTGATATCAGTCAACTGACATCTATAAATCATCTCAAATCCAATGGAACCGTGTCGCGTCGTCACGTCGAATCAGTTTTGTTTGCATTGCTTTGAGAATACAAAATTCTAAAATTCCTCGAATTATTTGAAAGTCGCACATCTTGACTGTCTTTTTCAAAACGAGCATGTCATTAGTAGCCACTAAAAACTTATGTCCACAGAACAACTCGTTTTTGATATAATTTCTTGAGCTTTGCTTACCGTTCCTCAAAAAAGCCTCGATTCACTAACCTAGCACGGGGTATCAATTGCGATCGTCTATGACTGTTTGTCGATGAAATTTGCAAATCACTAAATGTTTCCTCACGAATTACTGCCAAACTTCTCGAACGTCGTAAACTGCATGACTCGTTTCCAATGTCAAATGGTTGTTGATTGTATTGTAGATTTGTTGGGTGATAACCACTTTCATCAACTGTTTTTTTCAAGAGAGAAATAAACATCAATTATTGTAATTTATTAAGAAAATGTCAAAATAAAAATAGCAACTAATGACAAGTGATAAACTTTTGACATTATGTATTTGCACACGACTTACCGTAGTTGTGCTGTGTTTTCTCGTAGTCTCTCTCAGGATCGATTCGCCAATAGAACTCAGCTATATCAAGTGTATCTTCTTTGTGTGTGGTGTGTTTGTAGTCGAGGGATCGACTTGGGCGTAATCTGCGGTCTTCTTCGTGGTAATGGGACGACGAATGACGATTAGTGGAAAGATCTAAATTTGAAATGGATTTTTGACGCCAGCCCGAGCCACGTGGGGGATGATACTGTTTTTGTAGCGAACTTTGACCCAAACGTACGCGGTCCACGTAATTGAATGTGTACTCTTTGTTTTTGCTAAAACGAATTAAAAATACAAAAAAATTCATAAATAAACAGAAAAGACATTGCATATTTTTGGGCATTTATTTCGGGGTTTCCTGTTTAAATAGTTATACCTGTGTGTATTTTGATTTCCAAATCTTTAACTTAGTGATTTCTTGTGTTCTTAAATGAAACCTGTCATGTTTTCATGTCCCTGGACATCAAAAAATCGATTTAGAAAAAAATATATATAGATGCTCCTAAATGTATGCAAATTAAATTAAGAAAACCAAGAGAACGAACATTTGGAAATCAGTTTAAAGATACCTTTATGATGGGTAGGAGTGCCTCAAGACTCGCAGGTTAGTTATCAAATTTCCTTAACAAAAGCAGTTTATAAGTCACGTGCCATGAAAGCAATAGAATCCGTTGAAAAGTAAATGACGCAACCGTATAATGATGTGAAAAATCAGTCGATAAAAGAAAAAGGTTTTTCTAGGTGAGACTTACATACTTGTAAGATTGACATTTTCCTACGTGCTTCGGAAAAAGAAAAACGTATTGTATTTCTTAAACAGTACCTACGTACATCAAAAGATTAGAAGAAAATAAATCATGACAAAAATAAATTAAGTGCGAAAAAAATGCTATGCTCGTTTCAAACATAAAAATAGCACGACTTCATGAACTACAGCAATTAGAATATTTTACTCCTTTTTTTTTGTACTTATTCGTTGACGGTCATTTGTATGCTAATGGAAACATATTTCGCGCTAATTTTGCGTACATGAAATTGATGTATTTAACGGCATAAATGCAAATTTAAAAATAGACTGATTTCACTTAAATAGAAAACAATTAAAACTCAATTTGTGTGGAACTGTTTTTTTTAATTAGTTAATTTGGAAGTGTCGAATTCAAATAATTTATTCAAGTTTTCTTTGATTGAATACATTAATAATAATTCACGTTTTCACGCGGATTTATTTAAAGGCGTATTTGAGTTTAAAAGTCTTTTTTGGATTTATCATTGCTTCAGAAAATGTTTTTTAAGCCTACATTTTATGATAGTTTTCTAAAGTTTTTTTTAAGAAGTGAAATTTTAAAAAATATAAAAGTAATAAATATGTGCTAGTTCAATTAGTATGCGTATGTTTATTTGCTGTTTGAAATTTCTTCATTAGATAGCAATTTTGTTGAAATTTTGCCCATTGGACTTTCTTTTTTTAGTTTTAGACATCTTAAAAGCGGTTAAGATAATGTTTAAAATTTGTAAAAAAAAAACAAAAACCCGAAGTTTATATTTTAAGTTTACTCTATGATAAAATTGGATGAACATTAAATTTTGGAAATGAGAACTTGTTCTTGTTTTCATTTGATATGCATTTCAATTTTAAGTTTTAAATAGTTATTACCACAAAGAATTCTTTATATTTTTTTTTGTACCAATACATGGTATAAAATAAAAAAAAAAATGGTTTCACTTTTTTTAGCAATAATTGTTCCACAATTTAATCTCAAATATTTTTGTCTTAACTTTTTCCATTCACTGTTTGTGTTCTTTTTCTATGCTGCCAACACCGACATCACAGACATACAATAAAGACCACCAACTCCTTAGAGCTTGTCTCTTTGCCTACAAGCTTGATGTGCATTTTATTTTTAGTATGTTTAAGCTCTCTTTCTTATAAGCTCACCCGTGCATTTTAAATAGTAAACCAATTCACGGAAAATTGTGTGGTCTTATGAAACCAGGATGCAAGTGAAACTTTTTTTCGGATCATTGGCATTTCGTACTATTCTTGGGTTTTTCCTTGTTTACCGGTTTATTTGACAAGTGAACAACAACATTTACATCAATACACTGATCAAAATACACACATGACACGGAGCATGTGCACGAATGAGTGACAACATATGGTATACGGTTAGCTGATGCGAGCCATCGGCCGGCGCCGCCATATTGCGACATACGACAGATGAACGAAAAAAAAATTGAAGCGATGGAAAAAAAGATTCAACTTTTTTAAAATGCACAGTCAGAGTTCAGAGATATATGTACCGTCCTGAATAAAACATTTTAAGGGTGTTTAAGGCAAGAGAAGTACGAGTTGCCGCTCTGTATTGTATGTCTGTGACTCAATATCATTTAATAAGTCTCTTTTGTGTTCTCTTTCTATGCTGCCAACACTATCATTGACACCTTCCATTCCAAAGCTCAATATCATGAAATAAGTCTTTTTACTTATAATTTGTGCTCTCTTAATAAAAATTAATAAATTAGTTAAACATCACGCTGACCCTAAAAGGTTTCAATTTTTAACACTTAACTGAATTGCAAATGCTTAAGGATTTCACTCCTACCAACTTTTTGAAATTTGAACCTTGCTTTCGATACAACTCAACAGCTTCTGCGATTTGGATTCATTTTTATTGCATTTCCACTCAGTTGGCTATGTGGCAAAATTAACATTTATCTCCAAAAATTAAGCTTTGAATGTCAAATTTTTACAAAAATTTAATTTTTTTTCAAAGTTGATAAACTTTAAATGGACCATGTACAAAATAATGCTTGCAATGCAATTGAAACCATTGACAAAGTACTGTTGCTTTTGAATTAGCATGATATTTCTCCCATACTGGAAAACATGAAACTTTCTCCGAAACATTGAATAAGATTATGTGTAGTGGATCTTTCCTATTGACTTGCAGTGTATTTTGTAAAAACACACTTTTTTTAAATCGCAAAACAGTTAACTAAACGAAACTCAATTAATATTGCTGCACAAAATTTGTATAAAATTCCATTATTTGAAATTTTGTTTCTTCCCAAAAACAACAAATCTTTAGTGAAAGGTTTTATTTTTGAACTTTAAACATATCTTCTACGAGATAAGCGTTTTGAGCACCATTTGAATGTTTAAAGAAGACTGCTTTTTTTCTGAGAAGAGTAATTTGTCACCTAGTGTTAACAAATTAATGTTCATAACCCTAACCCACTACTTCAAAAGGATGATGAATTTATCAAAACCAGCAACAACTATATTTCTATACTCGTTTTTATGAAACAAAACATAAAAGCAAATTAAATACACATAAAAATACAACATAAATCAAGTGAGTGTCAAGTGTGAAGAACACCCTCTCACACTCGGGTTCGAGTGTAAGCATAAAGCAATTGACGTCGAAAACATAGTTGTTTTTATACGCTTCATATTTCATATGAGCCAATGGCTCATTAAGACCATAGTTCGTGCGATGGAAGTCAAGATTGAAAGCGTCCTTATATCAAGAGTTCCGACTTATAAATAATTGAATGAACTTGATAAAAGAACTGGCGAATCAATGAAGCCAGCACCAGAAGTTGATGTAAAAACAAAAAAAAAACTACAACTTTCCTACATTCTTCTAACGGAAGATTAAGGCGATTTAAAAAATAAGCGAATTTGATTAAGATTATTCCAGGTCAAATGGCTTCATGCGAAATGTTTAATACATTTAAGGTCGGCTTTAAAGATCCATGTTTTACTAGTTAAAGTAAGGTGGCGCGGCGGTGAGAGGAAGAAAATATTTCTAGTTATAAGCGTTTTTTTTTTTAAATATTAACGTGAATATCTTTCCTTTTTGGAGAAACAAAAGGAGATGCATTTTTAGGCGTTTTAAGGTTAACCATTTGAAAAATGAGTTTGGGTAGTTGTAAAGAATTCTTCAATAAGTGCAGGCAGATGTTGGCATAGAACAAGCTGTGTTTGAGGTATTAACAAATTTCTACCTTCTATAAGCCAAATTATGCATTCGTTAAATGCGATGATAGAGAAGGCGAAAAAGTGGGTCCGACAATTCTGTCTGTCTGTCTGTACGGCACCTACAGCCTAGCCTAAACAGCTAGACTGATTGCTTCAAACTTATTAAATAGTATAATTATGACGTCCTACAGAGGGATTTTTGGAATTAGCATTTTTGGAATTAGCATTCCCATTATGTACGGCTCCTCCGATACTTTCGGTGTCACGGATCGTAGTGGTCAAATTTTCAATGACTTCCGCATATTTCCGGATGAATTTATGTAATGGCCTGTGTTATGTTAAACCCAAAGGTCATCGGTGGATTATAGTTTATTCGCATAGACCAGCGACTTCAGAAAACTCCACAAGAGAAAATCTAGCGGAGTCAAATTACATGAACTTTGTGGCCAATTCATGTCACCTCTGTGAGAGATAACCTAACCTTCAAATCGTTCCTGCAGAATATAAATTGTGGTGTCTGCTGTGTGACTCGAAGCGCCGCACCATACTGATGGAACCACATTCATTTTATCTAGGTTGCTTAAGTTCTATTTGGGCCATAAGAAATTGGAACAAACGACGTTGTCAAGAACTTTGAACTCCTGAGTCAGTTCCGGGGTAAAATTCGCCGATTTGAAGTCTGCGAAAAGCCAACTTCTTGTGCACGGCAAGGAATCAGCTGTCTCACCTTCACTGACCTCGGCGATGTTCTTGCACGACCTTTCGTTCCTTCGACGTACGAATGGTGATTGATTGATTACCGAACCAGACGTCTCTAACTTAGCCAACAAACTTGAAGAGTCGACTGTGAAGGGCCACTACATCTATCTTAAAATGGGAGCAACGTTTGCACTAACGAACACTCGTTTTGATAGTAAAGTTTTATCATTTGGGCGTGCTATTTAATCGTATAACTTGCCATGGTGATTTTAAATAGATTTTACAAATGTTACAAAACAACATGGCCGCCAAAATCTATCCTCTAGAACTACATATTGCCAAATAACATACCTAATTAACTGAGGGCCACAAAATGACGCAGCTACCATAATTTTGGTTCAAAAAATTTTAGTAAAAATGGGCGTGGTCGAAAATTCTCAAAGGCAATAGTAGCAGTTCGTTACGAAAGAATGGGTCACCCAAATATTTTGAACTTGAAAATTGATATCTCGAATCCCGAGTTTAAAATAGCTAAAGTCTTTAAAAACCATTAAAATGATTGATACTGTCAACCTGATCCATCTTGCGCTATGGTTGACCTGACCGCCATATTCCTTCAAATCTAGTTTGTCTTAATTATTGTAATTTTTTTAATTCAAAGAATATTTTCTGTATCATTTATTATCCAAAACTGCGTCCAATAAAAGCAAGGGTTAGAGGAGTTACTTGGAAAAGGACTAAATACGTTTTGATTTATCTTATCGGCATAAATCAAGTTCCGAACACCAACTTCCAATGACTTTTTAAAGGGCCAACAAAAACAAAATCAAAATGGCCTTTTCATTAAAACATCCTCAATTTGTTGCTAACAAAGCAGGGCAAGGCTGTTGGGCGCCATTTTCCTGGAAATAAATCTTTGCCAATCCATTAAATCCGTGAATCCGACACTGCAAAAGACGAATGGCATAACCATTAATTAAAACACATATCCCTCAATAAAGGATAAATGGCCAATTTACCGCGATGAAACCTACACCACAGGTCAATAGCCAATTACTTAAAAGCAATGGTTGTGTTAATTAACTTTTTTCTTGCACACCATCACCAGCAACCATCATTTGCCTTCTTCCAATTTCCTTCTTTATTTCATTCATAACAGATGAGCTTTGTCGTCCTTAAGAAAAAGAAAAATGAGTCCTTTGTTCATCTACTTCTGCACTCACTTATTACTTAGGTTGTTGGATTTTATAGAGTTTTTAAAATACCATTTAGAATAATACTCTTTTTGGTTAGGATTATTATTATAACACTCCTCGTCCTTGTTGGTCGTCCTTTTTCATGCATGACTAGCTCTTACCGCAGCAGCTGAAGCCGGTAACCAAACCAAACCAAATATGCTAATACTTTTAATCTTGGTATAAATGCAAATGTGTTTTTTTTACATAAAATTCATTTGAATAAGGACGCTTTCATATATGAATAAGCGGCGCTGCGGGCGGCGACGGTGCCAGTTGAGAAAAGGCTTATCAAATGGACTTTTTCTGATGGTGAAAAGCATAGGTATACACGGTCCTCGTAATCACAAGGTACGAGTACCTATAACTTTATGAATTTGGAAGTAAAAAAGTTTTTTTTGTAAAACTCATTGAAATGACAAAAGCAAATTTTGTGCTTAGATAAATGGACTAGAAACTTAAGCTGGAATTTATGCATCATAATTTGTTCGAGGATAGGTGGTCGTTGGGGAACGAATTTGAAAACTTAAGATGAATGAAGAACCAGAAAGTCTTTTCATTATGGAACCTTCAAAATTTAAATAAGGTTTTCGGAATTTGAATAGGTCTTGTGTTAGGTATTTGGATTTTTTTTTTATTCATAAAAAAGGCTTCATTCATTTACATTATTTGATAAAACAAACATCAAATCGAATTTAATAAATTAATATAATTTTTTTTTTGTCTTTTTAGGTAAGCACAGATGTCAAGTATCTAATTGGTTGGAGTGTGGAAAATTTTTTGGGTATCCTCTAAGCCAGTAAGTACTTCTTACAGATTTTTGGGATTTTCAACTTAGTGTTAAAATTGAAAAAAAAAAAAAAAAAAAAAAAAAAACTATATTAAGCATCTCAAAATGTATCTACTGAATGAATCGCTCTTTGTCTTTATGATTTAATAGTCCTTGGTTTGAGTTGAGATTGATAGATAAGTCAGTCAGATAAGTAGCAACCACTCACGACACATTAGGACACACAATTTTTTCCAAATCAAAGTACTCCTTAAAACGACTTCTTTGACAAATCCCTTCTGTGCAGTTTTCTTTTTTATTTTTATTGTAAAAGTAAACGTTTTGCGGTCAGCCATTTTAACTTTAAAAGAACTATGAAACTACATTATGTGATTACACGAAGCTAAGACGCAGAGCGACAAATCTTTTAAAAGGATTATAGAAACTTTTCACAGTGCGTTAAAAGAATGCTGGTGAAGAAGTGATATTGCCAATGCAACTTTATCTTCTTTCAAAGAATCAGAGGTTCTGCTATAAAAAAGAAGAGACTCTAACAATAATTTAAAGGAATACTCATTGTATCTGTTGAATGCTGCAATGGTTGGGTCTGGGTACTTGTCTTGGTGATTTAGAATGAGGAAACCACCAAAGAGGAGAAACATTATACCATGTTATGTGGATGTAGATAAAAACAATAAAATTTGTATACAATATCGGTGATTTTTCTGTCTACTAAATATTTAAAAAAAAATCAATCGATGTGTTGAATCAAATTCGAGGCTTGGGTTGGTTTGGTAATCGTTTTAATTTTTCTATTTAAAAAAAAAAGTGTTTCGTATGTGCAATCGGCAGAAGCTTTATTTCAAGGAGCTTTCCACAATGTTGACCAACAAAAATTCTTATCAAAATAAATGTACAAAATGCTTCAATCGGTTGTATCGAAATTTTAAAAACTGGCTTAAATAAAGTTGTATATCTTTCTCATTTTTCCTCCGAATCCATGATAACCTGCCATAAAAGCTCACCTATATCAGGCAATGAGTTATGCCAGAAGGACTACATATGCAAAGTTCGTTTTTTGACGTCACAATCATCTAGTTTTGTTCGAGACGAAAAGAAATATTTTATTAGCTTGTGTGTCATCACGTTTTGTACTATAGTCACAAAACGCTTTGTTTGAATGCTTTATTTGAATTCCAGAAATAACATAAGATGTTATGTTACCTAATTTTTCCGTTTTTAAGATCCCAACCCAAACTCTGACATTGTTCCACCAATAACACTATTATGTAGTTAAATATAGTTTCGTGTCTGTTACGAGTACCTGTCAGAAAAGATGTCCCTTTAGAACACTGAACGTGGGAAGTACAGAAAAACCAACCAGTACCCTGCACTAGTTGGTCGACAGATTTGTAAAAGTGAAAGAAAATTTAAGCTCTTTACGATGATAGAGAAGCCGAAAAAAGTAGGTCCGACAATTCTGTGTGTCTGTCCGTCTGTCTGTATCGGCACCTACAGCCTAAACGGCTGGACCGATTCGCTTCAAACTTGGTACATAGTATTATTATGACGTCCTACAGAGGGGTTTTTGGAATTAGCATTGAAGCTTCAAAACTAACGGTACCTGCCATACGATTTTTAGTGAAAAATTGATTTTTCCCAAAAACCGCTCCTACGATTTTGATAAAAATGTTTGAATAGTGTTTTCTGTGCAGACTTTATGTTTTGGTTGAAATAGATTTGTCAGGAAAAGTCTTATAACGGTACCTCCCATAGGACCGTTTTTTTTTAAATCCGATTTTCTCGTAAGCAACTTGACACATTTCGATGAAATTTTTAATATAGAAACCCTTTTATAAAAGAAATTATATAAATTCTTAAATTTTCCAAAAAAAGTTTTTTTTGAGTTTTTTAAAAAAGTTTCAAAATGTTTTTTTATTTTTTTTTTTCCAAAAACGGTTTAGGTATACATTTTTTTAATTTTATTTTTCTGATAAAAACTACAAAGTGCTAGAAGTTGGCATACTCAACAAAAAAAAATTTGGAATATATTTTCGAAAAGTTTTTCAAAAAAAACTGTTTTTGAAAAAGCTGGTCGAACGATTTTGAAAAAAAATTTCTTAAAATTCTAAACAGTAAACGAAATTTGATAGTTTACTTCATTTTTTACAAAAAAACCTTTTAACTAGCGATTTTAAGTGATCAATAAAATTTCATATCATTTTGTTCCCTGCTTTTCTTCCAAAATCTCAAACCCCAAGATCACTGTCACACATTAGAGCAAGTTCGTCCGACCCAGTCGTGCACTTTATTTTGGATTCAAGGGCAAAATTTCGGAAATTTCTCTTTGAATTTTTCTAATTTTAGGATTTTTTAAGATTTCTAAATTGTGTTCATTTTACGAATTTAAAATTATGTATAAATAAACCATTTCTAAACTTCTTCTTACCCTTCTAGCGTTATTTATTCTAATACCCTGCCAAAATTTCCTCATTAAATTCCAGCATGTCTTACAAAATGTTCTCTTAATTTTTGCCAAAATATTTACATGGGTAATTTTCAAGAGCTACAAACGTTATTGATGCTCCTTTAAATGCATTAAAATTGTGCTTCTGCATGTTAAGTTCGCAGGTTTCCCATTCTTATCAAAAAATCAAATGATACTTCATGACAGGTAAAACCGCTACTCTAGCTTTGGGATTTAATAAAACCACATTATAAAGATCTTCATAATACTGTCAAGATTCAAGAACTGTGTACCACGAAAAAACCGAACTGAAATACTATCAGTGAGTGATCTTTAGAAATGGAAATCTACTAGAAAATCTTTAAAGAGGATGTGAGCTTAATTTGATCGAAGCGCTTACTGCAAGCGACATATGAAAATCAGATGCCCTCGAAAACGCACTGAAATATCACAAAAATTCGTATGATATTTCCGTCAGTCCCCTACATCCATATATTGTATTATTTTTGTTCGTGTTTGAAATGAAAATTAGTTTTGAACGCAGTGTGTTTTATACTGTGTTTTCACAGACAAACGATGTAATTTCGTAGCAAATTTCAAAATTCGATTCCAAAAAGTACCTTATTTCCCATAAAAATTCCCATTTTGAAAATATCTCATTTCGGGGAAATCAGGTTCCAATTAGGGTAAGAAAACGAAGAATAGAAAAAAAGGAAATATATTGAGTAGTCAAACTAATTGAACAAACTAAAATGATAACAATTCTTCTAATTTCGAAATGAGCTGATTACGGCCCCAATGACAACTGTTCTTAAAAATGAAAAAAAAAAAAATCTATAGAACTTATTTTGAATTTGAATAAACATCTGTAATTATATTTCATAGACGCAAAAAAATCTTAAACATCAACATCAGTTTTATTCAATTGACTGTAATAAAAAAAACTACTGAATGATTTCATCCACCTGTATAATTTACATAACCAAGGGAGAGAATCTACAAACAACAATCTTCTAGAAGAACGAAATCTTTAAGTTTTTAATTAGATTCTTGAATTTTACACATGCTAAGTCGCATTAAAAGTGGTTCAATTTATGGGAAGTACACACGTAGTTTATCAAGATGTAATATATATATCTTAGCGTTGTTCCATGCGAAGATTGAGATAGTAATTTAAAATAATTATTTTCTTATCTGGTATCCGAGATCTTATAATTACGTATCTATGTATGTATTAACAACAAAATTGTTATGAGAACAGGATATTCATTATTCAATATTAATTTGAAATTATCTTCCATTTACTCGTATACAGTTCACAAGGTGTGATTGTGGGCGAAGGGCTAATTGAAGGGTTTATTTAAATAGTTGGGAGAGCAAATAATAAAAAAATAAGGAAATGAAATGAAAATGAATTAAATTTAGTGTTAAACAGTTGTTTGATTTCAAAGAATCTTAATGAATTCAACTAAAATGATTTCAAAATTACTGCTTTTAGTCAAAAAAGAATAAAAACTTGTATTTTTGTATCGATACCATGTCTTTAAGTATAAGATGAAATTTATCTCCAATCTTGTTTTGACGTTCATATTTATTTATCTGCTTGTAATTCTTTATCGTCTGACAATATCCTTTCTAAGAAATCATTTCTTTATTCAAACAAATGTCGTTATGCGATAAGAACTATAAATGTATGTAACGAATATCCTGGAAATATTTTGTATTCACAATACACAGCATGAAAAATTTGTGTTTATTCCATTGTCACACACACATTGTTATCACATTATCCTCATTTATCGTTCTCTATGATAAAATATTGATGAATGAATTCGCATTACCACTACAATGAAGAAAGCAAGGAGAAATATGTTGATCATCTTGTGTGTTCAAGGAAACGACTTTAGCATAAAGGTCCTTGTTAGTTTTGCTGGAATTCAGAAAAAAATGTGTTTGATACTTTAAAATGAACACAGAATTATGTTCGAACATATTTGTCATTTAAAATCGAGATGTATTGAAATGGAAAATCCTTTCAAACATCATCACTACCTGACAACAAATTGTAGATACAAATAGATAGTTTGATTGGCAGGTTAGTAATTTGTATCTATCAATTTATTTTACTATTCAAAGCGAATCTATTGTTGTCGGATAACATTGAAAAGTATAAATTTTTGTGTGTGTTTTTTGTGTAGTTGGAGATAAACAAAAAACAGGGTTTTCCATCAACAGATTCGTCAATTCCATTTGAAAAAAATATATACATACATTTTTATCGAACTAGACAATGACAATGAAATTCATATGAAATAATACTACAAAATACAAAACACAAAAAAAAAAAAAAAAAAATGTTGAAAGGTTGTTTTTCTGCATCAGTAATTCCTTATGTCGTTGACCTGCAGAACAATCAATTTCATTTTATTAATTGGTGTTTGGTTTGGCTTGCCCTTGCACTTTGTATTTTAATCTTTGACAATAAATTATTGCTTAATATGTCATTAACTTTTAAATAACAATTAAATGATGTTTTTTTTACGAAAGTTGAAATAAGTACTCATGTTTTTACGCATTATACAAATTTCCATTGGTTTCACTAGAGGAATCACTCAAAAAAAAAAAATGGAATAACAAAAATTGCTTTTGCTCAATTTAGACGTTATGTCTATTCGCACTCATCAGTTTCGCCAATAAATGCCACATTCCGATTCTGTCTGTAAATTAAGACACCAAAATTTCTTGTCCCGTCAAAATAAAAGAAGATACTTCCGGAGGCTTCCTTTCTCCAATGGACATCGATTTTTGATAAAATCACCACTTCCGTTTCCTTATTGGTGAGGAGATTCAGATTTGCTTTACACTTGGTACTTAATGTTTGGAGCTCCAAAACTAACCTTAGCTGTCATATAACCATTGAAAGAAAGCTTATTGTTCCTGACGCCTAACTGGCGACGACCATGATTTAACTTTGTGAGTGATGGAAAATCCTTATAACGCTATATCCCACAGCATCGAACTTTCTCGTGAACCGCTCAACTGATTTTGATGATATTTTTCCTCTGTAGCAATTCACATTGCCTATAAAAATTCAATTTTGTATACATTTTTAAAACTTTTTGTTTGTTCAATATTTCAATGCAAAGATTTATTTTTCAAATAAAAATCAAGTATTTTTTACATGAACGAATTAAAAAACATTATTATTTAATATTTTTCAAAACCACCATTTGAATTGTCCTGCTATTCTCACTTGCAATCAGTATACACCTGAAAACATGTCTTTTTGAGGTTGGTAGAACCAGACATATCGACTGGAATCGAACCGAAACCTTTAAGTTTTAAATCTAAATTTTGGCAAAACACTTGAAATTCCACCCATTTTGACAAAAAATAAAGTGCACGAGTGGGTCTCACAAACTTGCACATATGCAAATAAGCTTAGGAGCTATGTTTTTAAAAAACAAAATAAAAATTTACTTAGTTTAATAGTTTTATCAATAAAGTTTCAAAATTAAATTTATAGAATACTTTTTGTACAAAATTGTACTAAAATCAGTTGTGTAGTGTACGAGAAATCTCATTAAAAAATACCAGATATATGAAGGGTATACCGTTATAGGACAAATCCATTCTAACCAAAGAAAGATTGTTTTACAAAACAGCACTCAGAAATTTTATCAAAATCGTTGGAGCAGTTTTCAAAAAAAATTATATTCTCCTTCACGATTGTTTGGCAGGTGGCGTTATAGGTACTTTCCGTGACTTTCAAATTAATACTATAAATAATAAATTTTAAGCAAATGGGCCTAAACGCTTAGGCTATAGAGGTGCGAACGGACAGACGGACGGAATTTCAAGACTAAATTGTTGTTATGTTTGATTTTGTATCTCAATTTTTTTTTTCACGAATCGATTGCCTAAAAGTACCAATGTTTTTACTTATAGTTGTTTTTTTAGGAAACAGCTTGACAGATAATATGCATTTGAGACTAGGGCCAGAAATAGTGGACTGATGACCGAAAGTAATGTGGTTTTTCTAAAGTTGGAAATGGGCAAATATTTTTGAAACTCTTAAAAAAAAGCCTTAGCAAGTCTGTTATCAAAGAATTCTGAACAAATTTCCTTGATTTCGAATCATTGTTTTTTGCTTAAATATTTTTCTGAGCTTTCCATTTAAGCTTCTAAATTTAACTGAACATCATGATTTATCAATGTTTTTGAAGCACTTAATTCGCTCTGATACTTAAAATCGGTCTCCAAGAAAAAATGTGTTCGAAATATCAGTCTGTTATTTTAATTAATAACATGAGTAGTAATTGTTATCAAATCGATACAAGTAAAAACAAAAATTTGGCAACAAAAAATCAAATAAACATAGTTGTTCGAAAGCCAGAAAGTAAGTAGCTATATATTAAATTAGAACTTCAGTCTAGAAGTAAAACTAAATCCGTTCTTCAAAATAAATCAATAGGAAGTCTTTGTTACAATGCAAAACCTTTATGTTATCAATTATTCTGTATTCGTCAAATTTTGTCAAAATTATGGATGGAAGGCTCCTTGGCTGAACTAGTGAATTTTAGTTAGATGGCTCAAACTTGCTTGACATACCTGATCGATGTGAAAGGCTTTAAAATATTTTTATTTTGATTGCAAGTAATGGTAGCTCACTTTTACTTCTACTCGCATATGTGATAACTATTTGTTTATTGAAGACTTTTGAACTCGTGTTTCAAATGTCAATCTCAAACACCAAAATCACATGAACAATTAAAAATAAAAATTGTACTTCTTGGCAATAATTGCTTAAGTCTATTATGTTTATATTTTAAAAACAAAAAAATTAGTATGAACTATCAAATGACATCATTAAGTCCAACATCCACTTTTTAGATACCTTTTAAAAATCCAAAAGATAATCGTTTTGCTAGGTTCAAATTCATTCATTTATAAATGTCTCTAACAAAAAATATTAAGTAATAATTCTAAACTATTAAAAAGTTTTTTACCTATAAATTAATGCTTTGTATCCAACTTGTACAGGAAATTGTAGACATTTAATTATTTTTGTATTCCTTGTTTTCCCTATCACAACACACAAAAAAACCGTCAACAATCCATCACACAGAACTTAAGAAAGAACCCACAACAAAGTCGTTAAAAAGTAATTTGAAAATTTTGATTTAAAATCTTAAATGCCTTTTAACTTAGCACCACTTCGCTTCATTATAAAAGAACTTTTAAAAAAATATGATCCCGCTGAAGCATTAAGTGACTTTACTTTTAACAATTAACTCTTCGGCCTTCACTTATGACTTCAACAATATTAATCACTGACTGCGATTCCACCGATATGATCTTTTTAACACCTCACAAGTCAGACTTGATGCATTATCGCGTCCGTCCGTAGTCGCATCGGTCGGTTATATTCTCAATTAAAATTCAATTATTTTCATCATCGAACTCTAACAGAAAGTATCTAAAACTGCAAGAGAGGTCACAATCGGTTTTACCAATCCAACACAATACAGCAGATGTCCCGTATCTATAAGTGTGCTTTCGCGGTCGAGCTCGGATGTAAACTAAAAACCATGCGCTGGTAGCTAATGCCGCCAGCCCAGCTTGCTCCTCCTGATTTAACATCACTTGGGCATTGTTCTGTGCTGTTGACGCGTAGCATAGTGGCCCTTGCTTGTCGCTTGTCATCGTCAACAGTCGGTCGTCGTCGTTCTCGTCGGTCGAAGTATATTTTTTGATAATAAAAAAAAAATATTCAAAGTTGGGGGCATCTGGTTTCAGAAACATAAAACGCAAAATTAAATATCACTACTAGGTCGTATGTAGTTGCTCATATGTCTCATGTAATAAATTTTCAATGGGAAATGTTTATCAATTTTAACCGCAAAGGCAGTTTTTCGAAATTTATTTTTGGCAAAACTTTGTTGAGGTGACTATTTACGATGGCTACTTGAGCATAAAATCTGTCTACACAATGGCTTGTTGATTATCTACATTTCAAATGTTGTTGACGTAGCTATTCAACCAAAAATGAGATTCGTCGCTTAACAAAATGTTCTGGTGAATTTTGGGATGAACAACAATCTCGTTGCGAGCCCAATCTGCACAATTTAGATGCGTTGTTCAGGCGTCAGTCGATTCATGATGAATTGGCAAACCAAACTAAAGATAAATCACATGGCAGATGACAAAATGGCTCTCAATATAAAACAATGCTGCCAACTTTAGAGTTCTATACACCTTATCGCACTTCTTCTAAACATTTATCATAAAACTTTACATTTTGACAGAAAATTGGTGTATTTTTCGTTAAAAATTCGTTCAAGGTTTTCAATCTAATTAGTTTGAGCTCGTAGTTACGAAATTCTTTGATTTGCGAGGACAGTTGGATTAGAATAATTACAGAGTTGAGTTTGTGGAATGTTTGCCGTAAACTTTAACTGGCTGCGCACAATGGTGTAGCTGCAGCAGTAGCACGTAGCAATGTCAAAGTTAATGTCAAAAAAGTAATAAACTAAGCAGCATACACGAATACAATGTGCAGCACTGAACTCAAACAAAAATCATGTCTGACATTTTGGTTTCTTGTTGTTTTGCAGCGCAGCACGTTCGTGAAGTTGGAGTTGAGTTGACTTGTACTTCAGCTACTCTCTATGCTGCAGCTGCTACTTCACATTGAAGCCGTACAATACGACTTACGAACTTTTAATTTTGACATTGTTACGTGCTAATGCTGCTGCCAGCCAGTAAAACTTAACATTATGACGTAAGGTTTCCGTCAAAACTCGGCCATATATGTTTTAGTTTCTTACTTTTTATCAGAATGTCGAGAGATTTAGGGGAAGTATGAAAGCAAGAAAATCTACAGCGTCACATGATAACCCAAAATGACAATTTGATTGAACAAATATTTGAAATGCACCTGCAAGAGAAGTCATAAATTACTTTAACAGCCAGTTTTTACTAATTAATGATGGTGCCAAGTAAAAAAAGGTATAACATACTTTAAAAAAAACCTTTTTTTACAATTCCATTACTTACCCTTAATACAATTGCAAGTAACAACTTCAATAATAATTGTTTACCTCTCTGCACTACTTGCTTCAAACACATGTAAATCCATTCATGTGTACGAGTATTATACTCTGTATGACAAGGGAAATCTTTTATAACATACAATACAGCACCGCCAGGTGGCGTGAAGCGGTGTGGCGGCAGAGCTGTTTATTGTTGGTCTGTGCTGAGATAATTGTGTCACTTTTGAATGAACTTTTGATGGCTCGTATAGGTACTTGTGGTTGCCCAACTTTGTTGGTATAATTTTTTGTGTTTGCTTTAAGGTTTGTGTCTGCTGTCAAAATGGCATTGTTTACGTTTAGATTTTTTGTTTTACAAGAGATTAATGTGGATGTTCGTGACCTTTAGGTACCTTTTGTCTTGAATAAGAATACTTTTAATTGTTTTTTTTTTTTTTTTTTTTTTTGAGTTTCAACAAATTTCAACATTTTTGGATTTTGATAAATTCCAATTGATCTCTCCTCATTGTTGAAATTTTTATTGATATGACATTGATTGTGAAATTCCAAACACTTTCGGTTCGTTAAGAATTAATTTCCTTTATTTTTGGGGACGAAATTATTATTATTGTTGAATCATGCCTTTAATTGATTGAGAAATAAATTGAGTTGTGCTTCAGTTTCTGTTTCTGATTAAACTTAAATAGTCTTCGAAAATGAATAAATTCATAGAACAATGAATGTCAATGTGTGATAGGGGTTGGAATGTTTGTTCATTCGTTCTATTGATGGCGCTAGCAACCACTACCTATACGAATATAAAAGAGGTCAAAGGTTATAGTTGTTGGTGATGCGAATTTTTGATGAAGAACGTGCTTGTGCTGAATCGATGATGTTGTTTAATAATAATTATTGGCGTGGAGGTACTGCGGCAGCACAATATACCAAATCACTTAATTTTCAGCATCATTAATCGGTTTTTTGGCTAACAAAGCTTAATAAGGTTATGTATAGGGGGAGATGGCCATTATTATTTTTGGCGTCAGGTAGATTTTGTAATTATACTTCAGTTTCAAGGTTCAAATATTATATAGTATTGTGCCTTTGTGTGAGAAGTCAATAAAATTAATTACACGTCATTTTGAGTTTATTTTTTAAAGTATCAACCAGGAAGCGTTGTGGTTCGATGCTGAGATCGACTTGCTGAGAGCCTTGAACATCATTAATTCTGGACATTTCTGCAATCTTCCGTAGCTGTTAAATAAAGGTACACCGATGAAGTAAATGTTTAACTTAAGGTCATCTAAAAGCGGATAATCGTCGACCCTTGAGTTATGACTCATGGCACTTTTGCATGATGAGAAAAATAGAATTTGGAACTTTCAAAATATCTATATATTTCAGTTCAGGTGCAGATGCATACTATGAAAACAAAATTACAGAGTTTTCAAGGCTTAATAGAACTAATCGGTGCATTTGACTATAAGTTCCACAGCTGACATCGATGTTGTTCTTGAACTACTCGTAGCAACGTATATTGAGGATTTCATTCGAAGCATTGCTTCTTTATGTTGTAACCCGGTTTCCTCAATTTTTAGACAGTCGATAGCTGTTTCTATAGAGAGTTTTGTTCCACTCTTCTGCTATAGTTCATTGTTGGAAGTGGTTTGCGACTACCGGATCTGTATCAAGAGTAGATGAAATCGTCCCTATTGTCAATTGCAATGATTGGAATTCGGCTGATTGGGCAGACCTAGTCAACAGCTAGAGGTACAACATTTTTGAAAACTAGATTTTGTGGAAACTAACAGTTTGTCACTTTTAAATATTTTAAAGACAGATAAACCGATGATGCTATACGCTAGCTAATGCATTTCTTGAAATCGCCCTTCTTTCGAATCTTTCAACCGCCTCGACTTTATGTCTTTTCGTTCACCGAATTAGCATTAGGGAATGCTGAGACCACTGGATTCCGATCTGCTCTCAGAAAGTCGGTAAATTATAAAAATGGTTATGAATTCTAGGGAGCCTGAAGCAATTTCTCAGCAGCTGACGACTTAATAGGTATTTTGCCTTATTTAGGGATAGAGACAAGTTATGCGTGATAGGGAATAGTCGCAAAAGTGGGCTAGACAGTTTGACCCGTCCGCCTTTATATTTATTTATTTCTCAAACAGATAGGCCGATTTGCTTTAAACTTGGTGCATAGTGTTAATTTGGTAGTCTCTCATGGAGTTTTTAGAATTTTGATTCTAGGTCTGGAAATTATGGCATTTGCCCTATAAGCGACCATTTTAATTTCAAAAACGGTTCCAAAATTTTTTATTAAACATTCTGGGTGCAGGTTTGTACACACAGTTAACCTTTTGAGAAGATAGATTTTTTAATCAGATTTCTTTTGTGTTTTTAATAATTTTTCGTCAACACTATAGTGTGGAAAAGTTTTTTAAGATAAAATAAATTTTTTTGAACTGGTCCAACGATATAGTTTTTTTTTTTTAGAAAATAGTTCCTCCTTTAACCGGTGCATCACATAAAACGATTTGCGTTTTTGCTGAATTTCTTGGCAACCGGGTTAGCGATTTGGACCAACATTATTGAATAAAAATTTAAAAATTAATTTAATACGCCTTTTTGTGGCTTAATGTCAAAATGCAAATTGACATTTTATATATACCTGCAACCATTTATTCAATCATAGCGCCCTTACAACAGGTGAATCGGGTTGGGTATGATTAACCGATTTTTAAAAATTTGATTTTAAAAATATCGACTATGGTCGATAGTGTTTCGCCCTACTACTATGAAATAAAAATAATTTTCGAAATTGTAACTGTCGATGCAACCAAAAGAACTATATTTTTTATCAGGATAGAAGTCGGCATTTTTACCGACACTTTTTTGATCGACATTTTCATAGTCTGGATTTCAAACTGTCAACTTTTTTTTTTTTTTGATCAAACGTCAGTCGACATTTTGACAGTCGATGAAATTTGTATATTTATCCAGTTGACATTTTTTTGTCGATCATTTCTACGCTTCCCGGTGAATCAAGTTTGAGCCAACTTTTGTTGTTGTTGATATTTTTCAAAAAGACCATTCTGAATTTGAACTTACTTTGTTTGTCCATCCATTAATAGAACTTCTCTAACTTTCTCGAATGAAGCTAAATATATGAGCCTTATTATTAGATACCCATCATGCAGGAAACGGGTAGAAAAACACCGTAGTTCTCTTTTCTGCAATCTCCACACATCACCCACTGGGTATATACAGCAGTTATCAGACTGATATCTAAGTATTGGGTTACTAGCAGTATGGTAGACTGCTTTAGATAAAGTCATTTATACCGTGACAATCCAAACAAAGTCCAGCGATCAGCCTGGTTATGATTCACCTTCGGCCGCATTAGACTTACTGCTCTATCTTATCCCCCTCTAAATTTTTAGGTAGTAAGTCTTAGAGACACCATCTCAATTGGACAAACCATCATTCTGAATCAATCCAGATTCCAAGTCACTCCGCTACACTACACCACCCCCAGCTGGTTTTCGATAACAACTTAAAAGTCACCATTCCATCAAGATCCGTTTGGAACTGCCTCTTTGGAGATAATTTAGTTGGCTCCAATACTCATGAGTCATGACTCAAAACCAATGCTGAAACCTAAGACTCACATTCCCTTTCCTTGACCACTGTAGCCTGTTCTATGGGCGAATTAAAGAGTTCCTATTTTGGCTCCAGAAAAAAGTGATAACCACATTGGATATCCACATTTTTTTAAACAACCCAGTACAACTACAGCACCAATTTCGCCTAGAAAGATGAATATTGACATGAGGAAAACAAACTTTAGATGGACAAACACCATTTCTTGTCTAGACAAACAGAGAAACTGGATCTTGTCTTAGCTCCGCAATCCTAGTCATAACTGGACACTGCCTCATAGGTGGACAGGCTGCTAGACTCTGTTTTCTCAAACGACATCACAAGTTTCATATGGGTGAAGAGGAAGAAGAGACCATTCTACAATGGTATCTAGTATCGCTATGGAACTAGTATTTGTCTAAGTGTTTCATACGTCTCCTGACAGCCACCTTAACCTAACTTTGTATGCCATTCAAAAAAACTATATTTTCGTTCTAGGTTAAAAATGCACATTGCAGACTAAGTTGCTATAGTTTTTCCACAAAGATCAGATTACATAAAAACATTGCCTTAAACTTTTTCCAACGGAAAGTATAATTTTTGAAACTCCTTTTTTCAATTGAATCTCTTTAAAAATTGCTTTCCATAAAATAGTCCAAGAATAAGTCAAGTGAAAGTGCAAGATCTGGTTTCTTCTTTTCTAATAATTGTTCAACTATTAATTTAAATAGAGTTCAGATTGTCTGTTGGATAAGGAATCAAATTCCTTCCGCACACAACACAAACTCATTCAAAATTTTTTAATCCGACCATGGTTATATCGTTAAGCTAAATCTCATACTTTTTTTTATAACCATAATTAATTACTCTCACTTATATGTTGTTTGCTCTTGAAGTACCTACACAAAAAGATCTAATTTTGATGTGCAACCTAACTTCCGATTCTTTATCCGAATTCGTTTATCTTTGCTCGTTGAGTGCGTTAATAAAATGAAGCTCATCCAGATTGTAGATCGGCGGCTTCGTTGGCGTTTAATTTATTATTTCCTTTGAATCAGTTAAGCACAGTGTTGACCCATACCCTCGGTGCATTTTCCAAATCCTAGTAGGTTTTCATATTCCTCTCGACTTATTCAAATGTTTTTTACCCACACGCAGACTACATAAAATAAAATTTGGTATGTTGTGTTCAGGCACCGGATGTACCCTTGAAGCGGTTCTTTGCAAAAGGAGGAAGTATGCTCATTCATACGTGCAGTTTATCATTTCGGTCTGCGGCACAGGAGGCAAGAAAACAATGGATTCTCAAATCTCTCGCCCACATGAGTTCTGCTCTTACAATATGAAATTCCTAAAAGTTAGTTGATCACCATCATCATCGTCATCATCATCATGATGGCATGCAACAAAATATTGTAGTAGCTACTCGAGTTCACAGCCGTTCCATGGCTTCGGCTTCTGTTGCGGCAGTAGAAGTAGTAGCTGGTACTGGTAGTCGAAGAAGAACCTTCTGCAAAATGGTTTTTCATATCGTTTCTGTGTTCAGTCATCTGTTCTGGGCTCAAAAAAAAAGTAAAAAAAAAAAACAATTTGGTAGCCAAGTAAATAAATTCAACCCTTTTTCACGCGAGTCGAGTTCAATCGTTAAGGCGGAACCGAATTGTTTTTTTTTTTTTTTGTTCTGTGAACAAATTTATTTGTTTTCCAGTTAACATTTTTTTTTCAATTTTTGAACAAAACAAGTGACGTGCTCTTTTGTTAAAATGATACAAAAGGGTACGAGGATGTTAAGCTGTATTAGAATGTGCATTGTGCATGCAGGGACGCCATCAATGAATATATTGCTTCGTGTGAATCAATAACAAATGCATTGTTTAAAATTTTTAATAAATAAACAAACACTTCGTCGTCAATGGAAAATAGGTATCAGTTCCGTTTATGGTTATGAAGGGGATAAAGAGTTCAAAAAAAAAATCGCGAAAGTGTAGTCTTTCGAAGTCTTCCTTGAGTTGTTGCTCGATTGTTTCGAATATTTTACACTAGGGCTTCGGGATCCAATCAAAATAGACAATTTTTAAAGGCCTTTTCAAATGCTTGACTGGGCAATATATCGTTTAGAAATATGAGCTTAATTTTGAAACGATTTGAAGCAAGCCGGTGAAGTCGTTTGTCAACTGTCATCTGTTATCTGTGAACCGTTTCCCTGCCATTTTTAATTTGTTTGTTTCAATTTAAGGAAGTTTAGTTTTGAGGTATTGTTTTATAAAGTTCAGGTCAATTTATCGGACTTGCAGCCAATTTTTCATATTTTTTGAGTCAAATTATATTTTTAGTCCGAATACAATATTCCTAGAACGATATTTTTTTTTTTTTTTTTTAAATTGCCATGTGTATTTTCTTCAATTTCCAAACAATCAAAGCCGTGTGTGGAAATGCAAAGATTTTCCATTTGTCTACGCTTAGGGTAGAATGGGGCTAAAAGTAACACTTTTTACGAAAACCTATGTGGCTCCTAAGATTTTGAAAACATGTCTGCCAAAATTTTTTTAAATTTAAGAACCATGTTTCAGATACAAGATCCACCAAAAAAGTTATTCAAAGTCTGCTTAGAAGATGTCATGATATTGCATTGAGAAAAAAAAGTGTTGTTACAACTTACCCCGACAATGGGACTAGTTGTAACATATGTGGGGTTAAGTTGTTAAAAGAATTATAAAAAATCTAAGAAATATTATTTTATTAAAAGCTGATAAGAAAAACAACTTCTAATTCGATTAAATAAAACAATTTTTGTTGAATGAACATCATGAAGAGACTTATATCTTATTCTTCGTCGGTTGTTTTAACTTTATTTTTGGCCTTTTTTTGGCTCCGTTCTTGGATCAATTTTCGGCTTTATTTCTGGACAAGACTTTGTTTCATTCCTCGAAAATCGCTGTTGGTGAGGACTGCGCACCCTATGGACGTTTTTCTAATTATCTATCACACAAAGTTAGAAACCTGCTAGTTTTTGGGACCATACCACAGAACTTTTATTTAAGTCCAATTGACACCTAGGTCGGTTTGCTGGTAGATATGGAATAGATGCACATTTTTCTCTTTCACGCAATTCTTAAATTTAAGGAGAACCCTTTTTTTAGCTGTTACTTCTTACCCCTGTTACTTTTAGCCCCACTCTCCCCTACATGAAAGTTGTAATCTTCATCATCGTTGACTACTTCGGAATGATAAAAATAGATTCCAAAGAAATGTTTCATATCTTAAATAGAGATTATGTTTGAAAACAGAAGCACACACCTGCTGAAAAAAAAAGCGAGACGTTTCCAAAAAAAAGTATATGAACTCTAAGAAATGTCGAAGTGCACTGCACTTTTAAGGCAGACACTCACACTGACACTCCGAGCAGAAAAAAAAACTGCGAGGTAATATTCTTACCTTTTATTAATGAAGTATCGGAGGTTTCTGCAAAAAATTAGTTCCAACAAGCAAAAATGGCAAGCAAGGGCGACACAGCCAAATGTAAAGTTTGTCCTGGTACACTAGGTGAATGTCGTGCAAACTTTGCTTTTTATTATCGTGCTTCACATTCCACTTCAAGTCAAATTCACGAATTAAGGGCCCATCAGTTATTCTTTGTTGAAGGTGGTGGTGCTATCATAAGGAAGTATCATTTATTCCTTCGATTAGCACTTGGCGAATGGATGAGACTCGGACGGCTTGTATAGACGCACTTTTCTTGACAAGTTATACTCTTTGGGAATTTTTCATTTCATAGGCAGTACCCCGGAAAAAACTAAAATGGAATCAGGGATAAAACCCAAAACATTCATCGAAGCATTACGACACCCAAGACCCCATGAGGCTATGCAATCTGGTGACGGTGAAATTCACAACCAAGTTCGGACTGCTGCGAAAATCTGTTATGTTCTGTGATCATAATATGTGCACAAACTCAAATGCAGGTGTACACTGAAATTGTGCGTTGCAACGTTCACTCGCAAAATTAACACTTAAAACTGTGTTACTCAAGGACTTTAAGCATTTTGCGTGTGTGTGTAAAATTCAAGAACTTGTAATAATTTGAGTGTAAAGTAATGAATATTCAGTTCAAAACACGAAAATAATTAAACACATCAGCTATCGACAGGATAAGCACAATGTTCTAGTTTCCTTAAATCATTGTGCGCCAGCCGCCCAGCCCCTTTGATTACCATCAACCAAGTCCAACAACAAGACCATGTTCACACAATGAGTTTTCTGTGTTTTAATGTTCCTGCAAAAAATAAAAAGAAACTTCCTTATTGCACCAAATTGAGAGTGTTGGAAGATTGCTTTCATGTCGATAAACACATTTAAAAATAATCGCATTGTTCCTTACCCACGAGCTCTTTATAATTTATTTAATAAACCTTTCATCATCTTTTTAATAATTATATTGCACATTGAAGTTTATAGTTGAGTGGATACTTAAATTCATAACGGAATTACCGTCATAAGTGACATGCTATGCAAAAAGTAGCGTTTATTCTAGCTCATTGGGATTTAATGTCATAAACGAAGGGAAAATGCAACAAATTATTTTTTATTTGAATGCTGAGAAGCAAAGCAAATCATTTAATAAATTTCAAATTATTAAGAATGTTTTAAATTTTGAACACGTGCCAATAAATTTGAAACAAAAATTAGTAGAATTTTTTAAAAATTGCAACCAAATCATTCATCGAGATAATAAAAACAAAAATTATTTAAATCAAACATGAAATGAATCTTTAAATTCAAATTCTTTTAATGAATGAACAAAGCCATTCAAAGCGAACACTTTGCAAGGACAATTAAAAGAGGACATAAAATAAGTTATTCCCTAAATCCCTAACATCCGTTCAAGCTTGTAGAATAAATTTAACTCATATCGATAAAGTTTTGTCTGATTTATTATTCAAACTTTGTGTTTATGGTCACTTTCATCTTTTGGAGCGTATTATTTTTTCTTTTTTTGCTAGTGCGATATTTTATTGGATTTCAGAATTATAATTGGTATCTCTCTATTCTTTCATTTGGAAAAAGTGCTATGCTTAGAAAGATTTTCGTGCCTGATTTTCTTTCTTTCACAGGATTTATTTTTGTCACAATAAATTGGTTTGATTTGTTCTATCAATGGAAATATCGTTTACTTATCAGAAGTTTAGAAAATCGGAAAAAAAAGTTATCAAAAGAAAATAAATTGTGATTACTTGTCAGTGATTTGGAAACATAAAAGTCAATAGTTCATATTTCTCGCTTACTGGAGGTAATTGGTGGTGGTGTGTCAAAAAGAGGTTCTTGATACAAAAATAAGATAAGGAAAGGAACAAAAATTTGAAATCTTTATCCAAATTGACAGCAAACATTTAAGTTTTTGACGACTTTACACTATCTTCTAATTATATAAAAATGGATGTACAATGTTTGTTTGTAAGTATGGCATAGACTCCGAAACTGCCTATCCCATTGAGCTTAAACTTTCAAGAAATCTTCTTTATTGTTCCGAGAGTGTTTCAAATAAATTTGGTCGAAATTCGGTAAAGCTACTTGCAACAAATACATTTTTAGTGCATTTTGTCAAATTACTAACAAATATTTTGGTAGTCTGCTAAGGATGTCTACGAAGATTTCTGTGAAGTGTGGTAAAAACTCGATAAAGCATGGCTTTGCCGAAAATATTTATTTAAGAACTGGAAGAGGCAGTATACGTCGCGGGTCTTATTGCCTTTCTGCCATGGGTTTTGACAGAAATAAACAGATCATGCAGTTCATGCAGTTTGGCCACAAGTCGCAAAAGACACGTAAGGTTCTTGAAAAGCTCCTTAAATAGTTTGTTTGCTTAAACTGAACTCAGAAACCATACCTCCCAAAAATTCTTTCTATTTTGAAAGGTTGCAGTTGGCGGGTGGCCTGAGGACTAAATATTTCTTGCAAGCCTTAGCCGTTTATAGGGTGAAATGGACTAAAAGCAAAAATGTGGAATCCGATTTAGAAAATTCTTACTGTTTGATAGGTTAAGTGTACTTATAGGCCTGAGCGGTGACTTTTGTAACAAGCTGCTTACCTATAGGGTGAAATGGAGTAAGAAATTTAGAAGGTATCCTATTGAATTTTTTTAATTTTCCATAAAAAGATGCTCTTTTGTGTGTACTATCCATTAAAAAAACGACGAGTGTTTTTAATTCGAATTCTGCTACATGAAATCAAGTGGCCAGCATAATCTGATATCTGAATCATAATAAACCGTCGATGGTGAATTGTGTAGGGTAGGTACATATAAAAAAGCGTGATTGAAGCTGGGCTTAATCGAGGACGATTAGCATTTTAATATAGATATCACTAACAGAAACCACTGTATCTACAGTTTACCTATGATGGAGGAGAACGACAGTTAAATGTTATTAAATAAATTAGTTCGTAGAAATTATAATCTACAAACAATATTTATTTTAAAATTACTATAAATTTGTTGTTTTCAACCGTATAAATAATTTAAAAAAAACTCAATCCACCCATTTTCAAAATATTTCGAAAACATTTTTTCTACAAAAAATTATTGAAAATTAAAAAAAAAAGTTTTGGAATATGTTTTGAAACGCGATATTATTTAAGTTATAAATGACTTCCTTCATCCAAAATTTTGTTGAAATCGGTAGAAGAGTTGGCGAGAAAACCTGATTTGAAAAGCCCACTTCTATGAAAGGTACCATTATAAGACCAATTCCGAAAAATTCATTCAAAAAAAAAAATATTCTTAAAAATAATAGCACTCTGAAAGATTTTTTAAAATAGTTGGAGCCGTTTTCGAGAAAATTAAACTTATTTTTAATGATTGTTTGGCAAGTAGGTACGTACCGTTATTTTTCAACACAGAGCAAAATTGGAAAACACCCCAGGGACTACCACATAATTACTAAGTACATAGTTTGAATCAAATCGGATCATCCGTTTAGGGGTAGAGTAGACATAGAGGTTGCGAACAGAGAAACAGACAGACTGACGGACGGGCGGACGTATTTTCCATATCATTCGAAATAGTACCCATAATAGGTGCCGTTCAATAAAGTCGTGCGCAATAAGGTCGAAGCGTCTTTATTTCCATTTGTAATTGGAAACAATGTCGAATTGCATCATTTTTTAAGGGTCGACATTATTACCATATTTTTTTTTTTTTTTTTTGTGAAATAAAGTCGAACTCATAAATTATGAGAATTCGACATTATTTCCAATTGCAAGTAGAAATAAAGCCGCTTCGACCTTATTGCACACGACCTTATTGCACGACGCCCCCATAATAGCGTATAGTAAAATGTTTTTCAGAAAAATCTGTCGGTCTACCTGTTCGCTCCTTTGTAGCCTAAGCTCAAAGGCTGATTACTACAAACTACAAACTAAGTAATAAATATTTACTTGGAAGGATATTCTTTGTATTTACTCTAGGTCCAAAAAAAAAGTTTACCTTCCATACAATCGTTAACAAGAAGCTCAATTTTGTCGGAAACACCTCTATCGACAAATCTCTTCTTTCGGACCGTTCAATTTACATTGTTTTGGATTTTTTTCAGTCTGATATTTATAAAACAAATGTTGGTGTGCCCCAAGGTTCCGTTCTGCCTCCCGTTCTGTTTTCTTTCTTTCTAAATAATCTGTTATCCAAGACTTTAAGTCCACTTAATTGTTGTGCTGACGACAGATTTCTTAGATTTTCGTACTCTTTTCCAGATCCACAACCCTGTTCTTCGGAAATGGCAACGACAGCGTAAAACATGCTCACCCAATTCCGATTTCGAAAGCATTGCCCAATGGAGAATTGTTAACCGTCGGGAATTTAACTGTATTTTTGTCCGCTCTCTTTTTAATACTCTTATCGTGAATTTACACTGTGCTTGTTTTTAGGAGAATTAATAGGCAGATTGGAGAGAATTTTTGCTGTGACACAGGGTGTATTAATTTAGGTTATATTTATCTCCCGAAAATTCTAGTTGAATATGGAAGAAAATAGAAAAATTGCTGCTCATGCTTGGGTTTGAACCCAACACCTCTAGGTACGCACCCAAGCACTTCATCCACTTGTAATGTTTCAAAAACTTAATGCTACCTGGACACTGCTAAAAACTGGAATAGCTAGCAATGCCCATCGATTTACCCTCGAGAGTGACTTCGGACGTACTGCTCAGTACTGAAACTCATTTTTTAGCCGCACAACATGAATGTGGAAAGCTTAACCTGGCTCGATTTTCTTCCCTCATCATTGGTTCTAACCTAAAGAAACCCTCAAAAATATAACCTTGTTCCTTTTTCCATTACTATTTCTTCCTATGAAACTGTGAAGCTATTTAATTCACATAATCTGTTTGTCCTAGCAAGTTAATGAGGCCTAAGCGACATACCCTGTTAAATGGGAGTAAGTATACGCAAAACATCCACAAAATTACCTACTCGTGCGTTTTAAATAAAAATCCTTTCAAAATTGTTCGTTGATTTTAATGTTTGTTCGTTTATGTAGGTATTGTCGCTGTAAAACCTTTTTTTATGAACGTCGATTTTCAAGGAAAAAGTTCGTGACTTGTTTTGAAATAAATTCTAGTCAATATGTTTTGTACTCGTATAGATACGAAAAAGTCAAAGGATTTCAGGATTACTTTAAGAAAGAGACACATGGGATTGTCAAAATGTGTATTCATTGGCTTTAAATTATGGAAAACAGCATTTCCTCCCAACATTTAAAGCCCAAAATTTAAACAGGCCCTCTTCACGTAATGATAGAGCTCAACTAGGAACAAGTAGTCATATCCCCCAACCAGTAAAAAGGATAATTTTAATTTGTCTTAACAATTTCTCACAGGAAACAACTGACGCGTTCATCAGAGGATTGTCATAATTCATAAGCTTTCATCGTACTTTTTCGATCTCCACGTACCACTCCTTGGATTTCATATAACCTTGGCAAAAATAATATCAACTGAATACGTTTAATGGCATTTTAAAGAACTCGCACACAAAACAACGCCTCACGCCTAAAAGGATTTAGTGAACACAACACAGAACTTACACACACTCATGTATGGTAAATTTGAATGCATAATTTATTAAAGAAACACTTAAGTTGCCCCAAACCATCATCTGAGTCGTTTAGCAGGAAACGAATATCCTGATGGTCTTACATAGTACACCGTAATGATAAAGACGGAACGCGGCGATGGTAACAGCACGACATATGCCCGCAATATTTCATTTTGAACTTATTGTTACAAGGACATTTAAACCGTTTCTTCAAAGAAGAAGCAGAAGAATAAGAAGGAGCAGTTTTTATTCCAAGAAAGAGTCGAGAGATAAGGGACAAATACAAAAACAAAAAAATGGCGCAATTCTTGAAGTATTTGTTCAGGGTTAAGATTTTGTTCTTTAAAGACGGAAAAGTTTCCGTATCTATTTATGAGTCACGTATCACATTGATGCTGGATGCTGTTAGATAGATCTTTTTTTTTTTTTTTCTTTTTACTTCCTTGAAGTTTTTTCAACTAAGTACTACGTGTAAGGCAGTTCGTTATAGAAATAAAGAGTTGTGGTGTCAATTTTTAATGATCTATCCATTCCGAAACGAGGATGATATAGATGTTTTAAAAACAACTGGGGGAGGTTTTGTATATATACAACACCTCCCCCCAAGCTTATAAGGTATTTCTATTTCCTTTTCCAACTGCAATGAACATCTTTCGAAAACAAAACTATTTGCTGCGCTGTTCATCTTCATTTACATTCCGAAATAAGACCGAAAACTTTTATTCTTTTCAAAAAACATGCCAAAACAAAACTTAAGGAAAATAAATAAAATTTTATTGATGATTGCACTGCGAAAATTATGAAAAATAAACTTTCAAGTGCACTTTGGTAGACTTGGTTTTGCCTTGCGCTATACTTCAGCAGACGAAAACGAAATGAGTTTGCTTAAATAAATGAAACTTAAAGCATGATGAAGGATATATTCCTCAGGATTTCGTTTTATTACTTAAGCGAACATATTGAAGGGTATAAGACCTTTTAATTTAATGAAGAAGCAAAATGTTGTTGAGAAACAGATTTTTTTAGTGGTCAATAAAAGTTGAATTTTCAGCTAAAATTCTATTCATAACGTCAATTCTATTTCCCAAGAATTTGAATTTAAATAATATATATCTTCTAGTTATTTTACAAAACCTTTAAACAAGCATTCATAATTATTTTTATAATAAACTAGCGGTACCCGGCACGCGTTGCTACGCCCAAAAAAAAAACATGTATTTAATGTCAAAGTAAATTTCTTTATTTCATCTTAATGCTAGTAGTCCAATCGACAGGTACTTTTACATGGAAAAATATTGAAAGCTAATGAAACTGCAAATTTTTCGACCTTGCTCCGGTTTTCCCTCATTTACTTTTTTTCCTTACGTCCTACGGCGAGAGCATATTCGCCTTTTTTTTAACAAAAACCACTCTTATTGTCAACTGTGTTAGAAACTTAGGTGCAAAATCAGAAAACCCTTTTATACCTGCTGCAGATTTTCTCAAGTATTATAAATTGTATGGGTTTTCCCTGTTTTGGTACACACATAAAAAAAAAATTACAAAAACCCAAACAAAATCGTTGTTATTCATAACATTTGAAGCTTAAGGCAATAAGCTCCTTTTCCAATTTTTTTCTGTAGCAGGTTTTCCAAAATTCATAAAATCTGTGAGTTTTTCCGCATACTTGTCTTTGAGTTTTATTTTGACAAAAAAAAATCATTCAAAAAAAATACTAATACGCTAAGTTTATTTAGCATTTTCTGTAGAAAATCGACATGAAAGTCAAAAAATTAGCATGGGCAGGAAAAATGGATCAGAAATTATTTTAAATCCCCAAAAAATTATATCTAAATTGCAGGTAGGCCTTTAATGGAGAACGATTTTTTTTCTTAAAATATACATAAGAAGCATGCCCTAAAATATTGCCTACGAACAAGGGGACACCCCGTGTAGATTTTTTTTTGTGTAACTATTGTACTGGGAATTTGAATTTTTTTTAGCTCAGAAAACAACAGTACCTGTCATATAACCGTTATGTTAAAGCTTATTTTTCTCGAAAACAGCACTAACGATTTTGATTTAAAATAAACAGTTTATGTTTTTAGGGACATGACATAATGTATATGGCTGGAAAAAAGTGCGTGCGTACAAAGTACACCTGTCAGAAGTGAAACTTCTTTGGCAAACTAATTTTTTTTTTTGCACCGCATCAACCGACCAGTGCAGATTCTTACCCGGTTAACACATTTAATACTATACACATTACATTTTTCATATCAACCTTGCAGCGCTCATTTAACCACACACCAAGTCACATCCCTGCTACCCGCCAATCTATTTGAAACCATCAGCCACCGACCTACCCACAGTTGATGTGCAGAACCAGTTTGTGCTACTGTAAAACGAACCTAACCTCAATCTTTCTCACTCACTTGCTCCCTACTCTCGCTTCATGGCTATGTGCTTCATGCTACGTTCGACCTTTCTCACTCTCTGTCAATCGGTCTCAATCGCTCTCTCCCTCTTCTGGGACGGAAACATCCCACATTTCCGTCGCGCTAATTTCCGCTTCATCCGTAAAAATTTTACCCTCATGCGCCTAAAGAAGTTTCACTTCAAAAATTAAAACAATGGCTAAGCACGGAATACCCGTCATAGGACCGATTTTTGTGCTTTCGACTATATCGAAGCGACTTAACCGACTTTTTCGGAATTTCACACATATAGGTATGTAGGTTAAGGTATTTATGCATACTGCATACCAAAATTTTTAATAAATATTTTTGAAACTTTTTTTAAAAATTTAATACATATTTTGAAATCAGCTCATTATTTTTTTTTTTTCAAAAACGATATATTTGCTGAATACTTATGGATTGCCCTATTTGAAATTATTTTGAAAAATGTTTTCAGAAAAGCTTTTTCCTAAAAACCGATCAAAACATTCTCATATTCTCTTCAATTGAAATTGATCCAAGAATTAAAATGGTTTTTAGCTCAAATCAATTTAAGTATTTAACATGGCATTAATATCCCATTTCCAAATGACATGACTAAAAATTTCATAATGCAATCTTCAAAACTCGTTATTTTGTTTCACTAGAGCGTGATTCTTAATTCCCTCGACGTATAAGATTACGTTCTCTGGCCACAAAAAATAATAAGATGTCAGAGTGGAAGCAAAGATATTGTATCTTTAAAAAATACTAGAAAAGAGACTTTTTAAGACTTCAACTGCTAACAATACTTTAAACAAAAAAGTTAAGAAAGAACCACGCATGGATTGTTCCAAGAAAAGGAATTTAATACAAAAAAAGAGTCCTTCGAAACAAAATTCTTCGTTTTCCATTTATCTTAATTTCCATCTCTCATTGTTGCTTAACATAAACTCCATCCTTGAACACGCTCTGATTCAATTCAACTTCACAAAAGTAGAATCAAAATGTAACAAGAAATCCCAGTGAATTAAATGCAAATTTATTTGTGTAAAACAATCTAATAGACAATGCGAGAAAATTTTGTTGTTGAATTTCAAATCATGATCCTTGAAATCCTTCATGGATTCCGATTGTTCTACATTTTAATTATTCATTGTCTTAAAGAGCTTCCAAAAATGTTAAGAGAGTATGAAAATTTTATACAAATCAACGCCATTCTGTATTAAGGAACAAATTCAGATGCTTGACATTACTTATTAAAAATTTATTCAACAACCGTTATTGGGTTGTTGTTTGAAATAAGTTTGGGGGGAAGACAGTTTGTTGGGACGTTGTTATTTCAATACCCGAAACTGACTTACCTAATCAAAAAAGTATGAAAATCAAGATTTATTTATGCCACCACTGACCAGGAGATGTCTTAAATGTATTTTTGACTGCCCACTAGAGAATTCCACTCGGGGATTCTTCTTGAAGTCTTAATGCTCCTCAAGTTTCACTCAGAAATTGAAGGAAGAACATTCCCCAACACTACTACTGTTCAGAATTTATAAAGATAATGGATTTGCTTGCTTAATTGGATAGAAACTATTCTATTATAACGTTCGCTACTTTAGGATTTTATCTTTGAGATACATTTTACTCTATAAAAGGACCTTTGGTATACAGCAGACAGCAGCAAGCTTAAAAATATATATACAATTTAATTATTTCTAATCACTCAAAGTAGTGTGGAAGAGAAATGCAGTCACGTATCCGGATTTTCAATTCTCAAAGTGCATACCAAAAGTGTAGCAATGTTGTCTTGTTATGCTTGAGAAAGGAGTTGAAATTGTCTTGGCAAGGAGTTCATAAATTTTGAACAAAATCCTTAACATTTTATGTTGAAACACGTACATATTTTATTATTTAGATTTAGAAGAAGAGTAAACTTTACACATAAGAAGATTGTTTCGATTGAAATGGCAACTAGTTTCATTTTAATCGAAGATGAATTTATGTGAAACTTTAGGATGATACGGCAGAGTGTGGATAGTGTTTATCCTTTTGTTGAAACTTTGTTTAACATTTTGTTGGAGCTGAAGCTAGATATTCTCTTAACCAGCACATATGTTGTTGTTGTTGAAGAAACTTAGTGATATCAATATTCTACTTGAAAAAGAAAACAAAGTTTCTCTCATCCCTTCGAGGATTGCAAGAAGGAATGACGTCATTAGAATTGATTTTAGGGAAAAATAATATATGGCTGATATGTTTCCTTTGCAGCACAGAAAAAATTCTACTATTCCAAGTTCACACCCCAGAGTAATTGGTTGAATTTTTTTTGTTTTTGTAGGTGGTCAGGCAACTCTCCCTACTACAATCCCAAACCTTTCTGAAGGCCAGAACTGCGAGATATATATGGAAAAAACTAATTCGCCTAATTTGAGATAAGAGCTCCACACTGTTGATTATTCTCAAGAAAAAAGGAAAACGCCCAGACCATCCATGACCTCGTTAGAAAGTAGGTTAACCACCTGAACATACTATCTGTCAGTTAAGGTAAACTACAGGGTGGAGTCCTATCCCCACTTGTATATGATAAACCTAGTCGTCAAGCAAACCGAAGCTTTCCAGTGAGCAGTGGGTTTCAAAGTGGCTGAATACGCGGACGACGCCAACTCGACGTTGCCATTGGGGTATCGGGAAAACATGTTCAAAGTCTTTTAAACGTCTCAAACGGACTTCAAACAAATTCCAGCGATTAGCCTATGTATGTGTCACTAGAGCCTTCTTTCTGCTGCCTTGGACTTATTGATCAAGCTCCGAAATTTTTGGTAGAGAAACGGCCGCGAGTAGAGTCATTCATCTTAGAGCCATCTCTCAGGAGACCAATAAAATCCAATTCCATAAACCAGCATTTTGAACGAATTCAGATTCCACGACTATACCATTTCCCAGCTGGTTTTCGATAACAACTCAAAAGGAATAATTTCGTCAAGATCCGTTTGGGGCGAGGAGTTTTTCTAAACTGATAGTTCAAAACCGTCTCCCTAACCATTGTAGCGAGTTCCAGGTAGAAATTCTGGCAATCTAAGGTGTCTCATCTTGTTTCAAGGAAAACTAGTTATCCACATCGGACAGCCACCCACTTTATAGCTTTGTTGAAAGCTCCAATAATTTTATTCAATGACGAAATCCATTGAGTTTTCATGTAGTTGGATCTTAAGAAAAAACGTCGGGTAAAGCGCGTAGAAATCGCTTATTACGAGAGGGTTTTCTGAGAAAATTGGCGCTGTTATTAAAGAGTCCTACAACAACGCACATTCCTTCAATGTGCGTCAAGGACTGCCACAAGAAGATGTCTTGTCACCAATTCTGTTCTTCCTAGTACCCAATGGAGACCAATTGACAAATGATTATACTGACGATATTTATGTCTCACGGCAAACAACACGGCTGGTTTGAATAAAGTGGCAATATAATGACCACGAGCCAAGGCACACAGCAAGTTATCCTAAGGCAGGGAACCATAGATGAGGTTGAACAATTAAATTAATTACTCCATGGCGGAACGGATCTGGATGTTAACACTAAAATAAACAGAACATGTAGTTCATTTGGAATCTTTTCTCCTGTTAAGAATTCTAGCAATATAGCGCTACGCACTTAGTTGAAACTCTTGGAATCCAACGTTAAATCTGGTGCTGTTATATGCTTCTGAAACATGGAAATACTCTACCAACATCTTGAACAAACTGCAGGCCTTTGTTAACCGCTATCTGCTGTAAATTCTGAAGAATCGGTGGCCGCAATATTGGATGCAGACATCAAGCAATAGAAGTAGCGTTGAATAGGACATGTGCCAAGGAAACCTGACGACAAAATAACGAAACAGTATTTCGTGTTTAATCCTCAGGGTGAAAGACGCGTCGAAAGACAAGAAACAACTTGTAGTTAAAAAAGGTCAATCTCAAGAAATACAGTCATGGCAACAGCTATTCCCAGATACAGTGAATCAGGGCAGGTGATAGAGAGATCTTGTTGCTGCCCTATGCTCCAGGAGGAGTTCAAGCGCCGCAGTTCTTGCAACCGGACAAAATATATTGTATATCACAATGGATTAGTGTTGTCTAAGTTTTTCAGTCGTTTTTCCTGACGGCCAACTTAACCTAACCAATATTTCAAGTTAGTTGAAAAATTATGAACTCGTTCAATTTTAAAATATATATCTACTTAATGAAAAGAAGTTCAGATTTAACTCTATTCCAATCCATTAGGCAAATAATAGAAATAATCTAATTTCCCACCCCCCCCCCCCCCCCTCATAGTCATGCAATCTAGGTTCCTCCAGCTTTTATAATGGATTTCATTATCCTATTTGCTTGAAACGTCCAAATTTTTAGATGATTGAATTGAATTATAGTCGTCCAGCCAATTCAATAACAATCCTTAGAATTCTCTCTATGCTGCTTAAAACACAAGTACCTACCTAACCTACCCTTGAAAAGGATCAATTAATTCACAATGTCTCTTTTTTCCAAAATAAAAATGTCAAAGCACCGACGACACGTCGAGACGAGATGACATGACAATCCCGCAAAGTAGCTAGGTATACGGGTATGGTATAGCATAAGTCATAACTCATGGATACGGCTTCAAGATGTCATAAAATGTATAATGAATGGAACTCGTTCAAAATGTCAATCACTGTATGCGGGATGGAGCCACAAAGTTGAAGTATGTATACAATACATATATAGCTACTCTACAATGACGTCATCCTTATGCTGCTTTTGTGTGCTTATTAAGCGGAACTCCGCAGCCATGATGGATAAGAACATACTCAACACAGTGAACTTAACCCATTTCTGGAAGGCAAATCATATTTGTGAAGCGAATTCTTTGTGAATTATATTGTAAATATCGCTCCAACTAATTCAAATGTGGAGTGTTATCCATAACACACTCAAACACACACACACACCTAATTCACCAGGCAGGATGTAGGAGGATAGAAGGATAAGCTTAAGAGTCGTTTATTTGTGTAATGAAGTACATTTCATGGAAATAAAAAACAACAATAAATCTCGATGGATGTGACTTTTGTTTTGGTTATTTCATGTGCGGCTTCCGGGAGGAATTTTTCTTTTGCTGTTGCAATTTCATTATAATTCGTTGGGAATTCCGGGGAATAATAAAGGATAAATATAATGTATTTTATATGACTGCTTGGAAGAAATGAAAAATTAAGTTTAATAGCACAGTGATAACCTGGTCGGTCATGTCCGGTGAGATAAGTGAAGGTGACTTGCAAACATAGAAAAGCATTTAAGAATTTCCTACTCTTTTGGCTTTTTGAGAACAAAATGGGTAGAGCGAACTCTCTCCTGTGAGTTTGAAAAACACACTTTAAGATGTTTGCTAGTTAAGTTTTGAGATAAAAAAAAATAAATTCATAATGGAAAATGTTCTTCAATAGTTTCCATAAAAATAAATACACCTTAGCATATGTTTGAATTAATTTTCGAAATACTTTTATTACTACGAATGACGTACCGTTGAAACAGGTTTTTTGAATGTAAAGGGTGTTTTTTTAGAAGTATAAACTATAAAATGAAATAAAACACAAATTAACCACAGCTGGTTCAGTTTAGTCCAATCTATATGTCCAGTTTTACATCACTCTTTACAGCATTTGGGGTAGTTTGGTATATCAGCAATAACGCAGCGAATTATGTGTTCCAAGCCGTCAACCGTCTCTGGCTTATCGGTTTAGACTAGCGACTTCGCATACCCTCACAAAGTCCAGCTGTGTTAAACCGCACGGTCTTGGAGGCCAACTTTTAAGTCCAAAACTTATGAGCTGAATAAACGTTTCCATCAACAAATCAATTGTAGCACGCGCTGTGTGACATGTTTTTCCGTCTCATTGAAACGACAGGCGAATCGATTCAGTAACGAAATAAAATGCACGACTGGGTCGCACGAACTTGCTCTAATGAGTGACAGTGGTTTATGGGCTTGAGATTTTGATAAAAATAAAATTTTCAAAATTCTTAAATAAATACTTAAACTAATTTGAGCTGAAAAAAAAGTACGCCATTTTATTTCTTGGATAAATTTGAATTTATGAGAATAAATTTAGAAAAATCTGTGGAGCGGTTTTTGAGAAAAAAAGTTTTTTTTGAAAAACTTTTTGAAAAAAATTTTCAAAAAAAATTCAAAAACGCCAGTTCATAGGTATTCAGCAAATACATTTATTTAAAATTTTTAAAAAAAAATTTAATAAGCGGTTTTCAAAATATTAATTTTTTAAATTTTGTTTTAAAAAATGCTTTTAAAAATACAAAAAAATATTTTTCAAAAATATTGGTATGCAATACAAATTGAGCTACCTACAGCTATATGTGTGTGAAATTTCGAAAGAATCGGTTGAGTCGTTTTCGAGATAGTCGAAAGCAAAAAAAACGGTCCTATGGAAAGTACCGTTCTTAGCCATTTTTTAAAACTTTTTTTTCAGCCATATGATTGGTCATACCTAAAAAGCAACACTGATTTTTTTAATTAAAAATCGTTAGAGCCGTTTTTGAGAAAAATAAGCTTTAACGTAACGGTTGTATGGCAGGTACCGTTATTTTTTGAGCTAAAAAAAAAATTTCAATTTCCTTTCTGTACAATACCTAAAAAAGTCTATATACCAAGTTTGAAGCAATTCGGCCCACCCGTTTGGGCTGTAGGTCTACATACAGACAGACAGACAGACAGACAGACAGACAGACAGACAGACAGACATACAGACGGACAGAATTTTTAGACCATCTTTTTTCGTCTTCGCTATCATCGTAATGTCATGTTTGATTGTTATCTCAAAACTTTTTTTTTCGACGAATGCATAACTTGCCTTATAGTACCTATAATCGCAAGTAAAAATCATTGATCATGGTTCTACAACGGTCTAAAGCATCATTTTTAAGGAAGTAAGAACCAATGATTCCAACAGCCCACAAAGCACACTAAACTGTCAGTTTTTGGAACGAAGTTCCTTATCGCGCGTTGTGAAAGGGTGCTAGACGGAAAAAATTCTGACGAAAAGTTGTCACGACAGATTTTGCTATAGTAAGCTATTGTAAGCTGTGCGGCGTGCGCATGTTTTTCTCTCTCTCTCTCTCTCTCTCTCTCTCTCTCTCTCTCTCTCTCTCTCTCTCTCTCTCTCTCTCTTATAGAAAGCAAGCCAGATATTTTCATTTCTATTTCGCATTGAACAGTGTGGTGTCGCGACGATTATTTTTGTTGAGTGTATACAGGCCCACAGACACCACACTTGTGCGCGCGCATGTGCACCGAAACTGGTGCGTGATTTCGCCACACACTGCACACCAAATCGTACACACTTTTGTTGTGAAAGAGATTTCAAAGGAAAAAAACATTTTGAATAAATCTTCCGCACTCCTTACTCAATCACAATACGATGCAACTGAATATAAAATGTGCGCGCGCATCCCCATACACATCACACCGATCGAGACACCCACTACCCACACCAAAAATCAAAAAGTTTTGATTTTCACTCGCGCCGAAAATAGGTGTGCGCACCAGCCCACAGACAGCACACATTTCCTCGCACCGTGTCTGTGGGCCGCTTAATAATCAATGTGTGTTATGGAAAACGGTGTTACCTTAATCATGGCAGTCATATATGTATGTCTCACCAAATAACAAATTAATAGATATTCAGGAGTTCATTCATCGAGCACTGCTAGAGTATTCTAAAGATGTATCTCGAACGCTTAGCAGATACAACAAAAATTTAGATAAAGTGATTTTTGATAAGGTGATTTTAACATCAACTTCAGTAATGCAAAATCAAAACCATTGCTACAGTTTCTAGAGGAAGAATTTGATTTAAGAATTAACAATAATCCAGCAGAATCAACAACAAAATTTAATACTACCATTGATGCTGTTTTTTCAAGACATTTAAATAAAATAGAATCCCAAACATATGTTTCCTACTTCAGTTACCACAAGCCAATTATTACTAAAATTGAGCCTACTGATTAAGTTTATATTACATTATATTTGTTTATAATAAAAAAAAAATATTATTATAACTTAAAAAAAATAAAATTTTATTACATTCCTTCACTAATTAATCGAAAGGAACTTCGTTCCATCCGGGTGTCCCTTGACACCTCTCAACTTTTTTTTTTTCTTGATGAGGTGTCACAACAATGGCTTGACGATTATTTACACTAAAAATGTGGCAGTTTTGCTTATTCATCGCTGAACAAAAGTTTCGACCATAAAACGAACGTAATGCGTAATGCATCTTACGAAAAGAACCATGTTATACGAAATGAAAACATGGCTGTCAATAAAAACAGTGCTACCAACTTAAAGTTCTTTGCCTCTTAAAAAACCACCCTTTTACAACCACGTTATTCTATGCTTTATCTGCGGAAAAAAGAAAAAAATCATTGAATTTCAAATCAGCTCGCTGAAGAAGTGCTGGATGTACAAACAATCTTTTTTTTTTTTATTTAACGAAGTCTTTTAAAGCACCCCGATTTTTTTTTTAATATTTCTATAATTTTAATAATACTGCGACGGTATATCACATGACGATATTGCTACATTCAAAAATCACTTTTCAATATATATTATGTCGTCAGTACACCATTTAAATACCGTTTCGCCTCTTAAAAATATAAAACATACATATTTTTCATTTTGTTTGTTTTATTCTTCTTTGACTACAAAACTTAAACCCAAAGAGGAGTCACCCTGTTACCTAGAAAATTCAATAAGCAGCTACTTGGCCCAACACAATCACAAAATTAGCTCACTTTTTTTGTATGTCAGTGACCTTAGCCAATGAGAATAATTTAACGATGACGTTTAATTCTTTTTTTTTATTCTTCAACAATGGCCGCCACACAGCTTTTGTTCGCAAATGTCATATATGTATATTTCTCGAAATTCAATTCAAAAGCCTTCTGTGAGCGCTAAGCTTCTTCCTATTTTAAACTGTAAATATTTACAAATATAATATTTGTTTTCACTTCTTTTGCTTAAAAACAAAACAGCAATGAAGTGAACATCAAAATGTTTTGGTTTACCAGGCTCCCAGAAATGGCAGAAGGCTGTCTGTTTTGATCAATTTTGGAAATGGTTGGCGCTAAAAGATCAAAAGAAAGGATAGGAAGCTTAGATTTCCAGTTGAACTCTCTCTTTTTATCATAAAAATGAACACATCTACTCGTACATCAACCATCAAATTTATGATACAAAAAGGATAAACATATGCTTTGAAAGGTATGCTGTCTCCTTCCCTCCCGTTAAAACTTGAAACTTTCACTCAATCTTTGAGCATTATTTGAAGCAGAAAGAAGAATGCAATAAGAGTGATAAACAAACAAATAAAACAGTAGTTCCATTCACAAATAGGGCTCGGAAATTTTAAATAGTGCTTTAAAGTTCAAAAACGGAGTAAAATATTGTTTTAAATGTTCTTGTGGAATAACTAAATGTTGATCAAGTTTTTTAGCAGTGTGGAATATAAATTGACTCTGCAACTTTTACAAAAACATTAATTGGTGAGATAATTATTTTTTTCTATTTATAATAACAGATGTTGTCGTTCGTATTTGCGATGCCAAGTTATGTATCTAAGTTTGAATTACATTTGTTCCCTCAAGTGACACAAGTAATTTCATAAATCAATCGACATCAATTACGAGTAGATACTAACTTAATACATTAATTTTCTAATCAAATTATTGTTAGAATTGATTTATTGTTGTTGTAGGCTCCGATTACTTTGTTTCTACAAAATAATTGTATTAATTGACATACAAATACAGATAATACGATTAAAATCTGGAGTAGGTAATTGATGATTACGTAATCAATATGTTTGTATTGATTTGGAACAGATTGTTTTCGATATATGATTTATTTTCGATTATCAATAGAAAAAGTATAATAAGAAATAATAAATTTAATTTACGATATAAGAAACATCATTTTAAAGTTGATGGAAAACTTCAAAAACAAAAAGCAAACAAAAGTATCCTCCTTGGCTTTTTTAATAGGTCAAACATTTGAGTTTAGTTGAGTTTTATTTTAAAAGTTGTTAAGCAGAGTCATGTGAAACGAATTCCTTCCTGTTTTTGAGCTCAGGCGTCCAATCAAAACTCTTTAAATTTACCAGGTGATGCACGTGTTCCTTGTCCTTGAACATCATATACAACACGTATGGCGAACGTGTTGAAGGAAATTTTCCTCTGCGTTGCATCCTTGAAAACAAAAAAACAAATACAAACTTGCACTGCATTTATTTGCCTTAAAGTTTTTGCAAACGTTTTATGAGCAAAAGTCTTCAATACAATGTTTTTTAAGTATTACAGAGTATGACAGCTATGCGTATTTTAATAAAGTTGTTTTTAGAAAACCAAGTTTTTTATTCGAGAAGAATGCAAGAATATATTATTTAGTCGCAGAAATACATTTGCGGCCAAATGCCAAATTTAGGGAACATTTTCGAAGATCAAAAGGAATGATGAGACGTTTATATATTCGCAGTTAAGCGGCTTCTCCTCCTTGGATTAGGATTGTAACTTTTCTCACTCCTAAAGTATAAAAGGAAGGCACAAGTGCTAGGTATTTCGTAAAGCATTCAAATAGTAGAGGAGGTTGTATATTTTGAATGTCCTAACGTTTCCTTTTCAAATAAAATGCAAATTTTGGTAATGCAGGAATTTTAAGAACTAGCGAGTTTTTGATAAAAACGCGAGATTTTGTTTTTGGTTAAGCTTTTTGGAGCATGTGTAATTGCGCAAGTGCATTTGTGCTTCTGTTTGTTCACCGAGCTACATCCTAAAAGGAAAAACGTATTCACTTCAACCTTCGTGTATAGAACGATTTTGCGATTCCCTAGGGGAGACATCCAAATGTATTGTTCAAAGAGCCTTAAGAAATACCTAGCTCATTTGGAAAACGAACTACCTCACAAATTTGCCAAAGCGATTAAAAAATAACTTTAAACAAAATAGCCATAAATTCGCAATGACTCACAATCTCTCCTTTTTTTTTATAATGCTTTCGCACTCAAGGGGATATGAATACCCTTATAATGATTTAACATGTTTTCGGAAGCTGCTGTCGGCCTCTCTTTATTCGCAGCACGATATTTCATAAGAAATCTCCGGATTATGCGATTTAGCTTCCTTCGAACCTCAGTGTATGGCTAATCTTAGCATAATGTCTACATCCACTTTTGTTTGTCCTTTCCTAACGATTCCACAGTTCGTTTTTGGATATTGTTTGTGGCCAGCGGAGTTTTATGTATAAACAGGCAACTGTTCACAAAAGCCTTTAGCTTACTCGGGATGTTGACGGAGCATTTCCACGTTTCCAGGCATATAGATTTAAAATTGATAAAAAGATCCATAATCGAGTGACAACTAAGTCCCCAGACATTTTTTGACCTTTCTCCGGATTTCCCTCTATAACTTTGTTTCCTAACATCCTACGGCAATTTCATACAATTTTGGTAGGACAAAAATTTTTGTATGTCAATTTGTTACCAAGATACGGCCCTTTAAAAAACATCAAAACTTAACGCTCTAAAAAAATGGAATATGTTTTTGCCATAGCAAAGTCGAAAAATTTGCAGTTTCACCCCCCCCCCCCCCTCTTTTTACATAGCTTGGTAAGGATATAATGCAATTTTTGTAAAATCGAAATTGTAAAAAATTTAACGTTCTACAAAAAAATCAATTATTCAATCCCCCCTCCTCTTTTCCAACAGAGCCCTCGAGGTCAAAAACTTATAAGTTTTTTGTTAGCAAAATGTTAATAAACTATCCCTAAACAAAATCACCAAGTTTCATTAATATCTTTTTCCACCTAAACCCACTTTTTCCGACCTGTCGACTGGACTTTTGAACAGCTGTTAACAGAATAGTCCACATGGCTTGACTTGTGAAACGATTCTCATTGAATATACCAAGTCTCCCATTTTCATCCCACCGTGGCAGTCATATAATCATTGATCGCTAGTAAAAAAAAAAAAAAAATCGGTGCCAGAACAGCACCCTGTGTCACTCCGTCTTTCACTTCAAATAATTCGGAAAGCTGTCCACTGTGTAAACCTAAACACCTTGTGTTTTTGTAGGACTCTTTCATAAAACATAGCAACAATTTTATTAGGTATGCCTCTGGAATCATGCGATCTCCAGATAACACCACAATTAACCTGATCAAATGCATTTGATACTCCAAAGATTGTTCAAGGTATATTCGCAAAGTGAAAATTCGATTATCGACCACTGCAATATCCTGCTGGCTGCTGGTTACCTTTTGAGCATTCTGGAATCTATCCTCTCAAAAATAATAGTTGCCATCAATTTCGGAAATACGGACAAAGTCGTGATAGGCGATAAAAGACTCAGTCCTTATGACTAGCAGTTTTAATAGTTCAAGTGCCCAGAAGTATGCTACTATTTAATGACGTTTCTCGTTTTGTTTCGAGTTGATTTCTCCAAAACTTGGTTTGATTGAAAATTGAATTTCGATTCAAAGATGTTTTTGTATGATTATGAAGGTTTAAAACTTACGATCTCTAAAAAGATTGAATAGAAAACATCAATTCAAAATGCACCATTTTGACAAATAAAATTCGGAACTGAGTGTCCAAAACTTTTCACAATGTATCCGCCCACCACATGGAATAGACTATCATTGGCAATAATTTTCATAGTTTATCCAAATTCTTTTCCAAATTGATTGTCTTCATCACTTCAAACAGACAACAATCTGTCGTTTCATTAAAACGTAAACATTTACCCAATAAGTTTGTATGAAACTTTTAATCGCATCCATTCCCCCCAGGGGGTGCACATAAGAAACTTTATTTTCAATTGAGAGCCATATTCCATGTCCAGTCCACATCCATTTAACTAACTCAATTGTCGTTCGGTGCGGTGCAGTGTGGAGTGGTGCGGTGGTGCGCTCGTCATAACCAGACTATTTACACAGTTTCATCATTACGAGTATAAAACGAATAAAATTGCACGAAAACTAAATTTCTATCCCTGGGAGAATACATTTAATCGTAAAGCTATGCGACGATGGCTATGGCGGCACAAAGTTGCTCAAAATTTAATTCCATAAGTTTTTCCGCTGGCGGCCGACACATGCCCCGGACCCACCACCGTACCACCATCCCGCTATCCGGTCCGTCTGCCACCAAAGTTTGAATTTTGTCAAGCCATCGCACTCAGCTGGCGATTACATAAATTAATTTATTTCAAAAACAAGTGCTCTGTCCAACTCCATTTGGTTTGACTGGAGAGGTGCGGTGGAGCGGCTGGCTACCCCCGCCAGTCACACTTAATAAATGCGGTTGCATAAAATGAAGTTTTAATTGTTGAAATATTTTTTTGTTAGTTTCTAACTTTTCCATTTTTGTTTTTCTATTTTCAGGTCAGTATTTGATAATTCTCTTAATAATTTGTGGTGTCATGAAGTAATGGTGCCGTCACCCGTCAGTATCCCAGAGTTAATATGGTGGTGAGTTTTTTTTAAAGATACTTTCTGCAATGAAATAATTGTTGCTTAAGGTAGGTTATATATGGGTGATGAAAAAAAAAAACAAATGCGAAATCAGTCTTCCGAGTTATATTAGGCGTTTGACCTTTTTTCCCTTCTTCCGGACACACCCGACCGAAGCTACTCATGCAATAAGGAGTTATCAATTTAAACTTTGAGTCTGAAGTGTCAACTCAGTTTGAAAAAGATTAATGATTTGCTTTCTTGATTCAGGACAGGAGAGAAGGTTAAAACACAGTTAACCCTTTAAGACAGTAGATACAGGGTCAACACTCACTTCGCCTTAATCGCCTTCATCGTAAAAGAAGTAGAAAATAGAGCAAACGTATCTACATCTACATTTGTGATAATAGTTTCCTCTTTCCTGAAGATATATAATTTTTATTATTCGGAACACACACGTGAACAGCAACGGTGAAGTGAGTTAGAGAGTCCGACGTCCGTTGTGTGAAGAAGTGATGAAGTATCATGCAATACATCTTAGTTCAGCAATGATATAAATCTTGCAAGGAAGTAGGTAATTTTTGTCAGAATTTTAATCAAACCTTCATTTTGGGTGAGCACAAAGGTGAACAAAAAAGTGTTAGAAACTGAGAAACATTTTATCTTTTTTGACAGGGGCTTGTTTCCTAATTTATTATTGGTGGAAAGGATATATGGAAAACCTCAAGGGTTACTAATGTAAAGAATAAAGTTTGTTAAAGAAGAATTTTAAATCTAGCTTAGCATACATTTTGTAGTTTTTTCAAGGACAAGTCTAACATTTTATACCAATATGAAGGGCATTTTCAAAATATTCTTTTTTTTCGACCGACTTAAGGAATTTCAAAGCGATTTTCTTAGTTTTAAACTTAGTGTAGTGAAAACGCTCGAATTTGCTGGGTGCACGTCGCAAGCGCCTCTATTTGTTCAGAACTTAGGCGGCACTCTAACTTTTTTACAACAAATGATGTGTCTTATCTTAGTAGGTACTCAAACCAAGTGATTTTAACATGAAGAAATTCATTGATATTTAAATTGGAAAAATTGTCATGACCAGTCCTTGAGATAACTTGAAGAACATTTTGAAATCTACAATGTACGCCCTTTTAACTGTACTCTGTCGACTCTGAGTTTTTCACCTGTATATTTTTCGGCATTCTCCTTTAGTTCAGTGTATTTTAGGTGTATTTCTGGAGACGCCAAACTTTTGCATTCCCTCCACTGGCCCTGGTGGCGCGTAGATCGATTGTGTATCAAGTATAATCGAACTTCCCACGTAGCGAATGGGTTGTTCTTTACTACTCCAGACATTGTTTGTGCACACACCCTTTCTTTTTGTAAGTCGGTGTCCTTGCAAAACCCAAGTTTGTGCTTGAAATTTTAACAGATGATGCTACCTGGTATATTGGCTTAAATTGTTCAGTAGCAACTTCTGGTTCGTCCGTCAATTAACTTAGACTTTCGTTCGATTTTATAGTCTGTATCCCTTACTGGCTGCGCACAATGGTGAAGCTGCAGCAGTAGCACGTAGCAATGTCAAAGTTAATGTCAAAAAAGTAACTGAACTCAAACAAAAATCATGTCTGCCATTTTGGTTTGTTGTTTTTGCAGCGCAGCACGTTCGTGAAGTTGGAGTCGAGTCGATTATTTACCAAATACAAATCTTCGCACAAACTGTGATAAGCTGTTTTAAGTGCGATGGCTATGGATACTGAATTTTTAAGCCTTGTCCAGAATCTGCCGAAATGTAAAGTTCAATGGTAGAATATGTAATGCGTCTCGTTGCATTGGTGAAGACCGATTAGATGGTCAAAAAACGGCTTAAGTCATTTCCTCGATAATGGGTGCAAAGCAATTACAGTGGCTAGTGAAAGAATGCTTTCTAGGGCAGTTTCATCGTGCTCAAAAATACTCCGAATACCTTTAGATCGGACCTTTAATACCGGATCTTTGCATTCAAATTAAGCAACAGCTTAAAGTAGACTTTCCGAATTCATAGCCTCGCTTTCCTGTTCACTGCAGTCATTATTTTTTAATGCTCCAAGTTAGCGCAAGAAGCCTGATATAGATTGTCCAGCTCTGTAGTAATTTTTCCAACTAGTTGTTGGTGAAATGTTTTGCAAGCCGATATTTTGAGGGATTCTGGAGGCTTATTCATTCTGTAGGCGTTTGCGTTTGCTTTATTTTATTGATCAAGTTCGAAACAACAGTTTCTCGGCGTGGTTAAAAGAATCCCATGACGTCTAACGTAGCGATTATGATGGCTTGTTGTCATCGCTGCCACTGAATAGGATATTCGAAGACCAAGTTTGGCACGAAACAGGTAGTCGTCTAAGTCTCATTACAATGTTCCTTACTGCTGCAAATTTGATTGACTTCAGTTCATTCGTTTTGCAGTCTGTGCAGGAATACACCCCCCTTTCATACAATTTCTTTCCTGTCCCGGCCCAACCCAACCGCTTTACCTTTTTTCACACCACCTTAGGTGAATCACCCTATTTAAAGTTTGTTTAAAGTAAGCGAAACTTAACCGAAGTGACTGTGCTTCACATAGCAATGTAATGAAGCAAAATGACTCGATAAAAGCTGTCTAACAGAAATCCTTTAAACAAAACAAAGTTTATCTTATGACTCTAAACAGAAGTCTAAAAACATTCACTCAACATCTTGAATAGCTGATTGTCCCCAAAACTCAAGCCATTAACAATGAATGAAAGCCAACATTATATGCTTAAAATATGCCATCAATTCCAATTTCTTCACATCACATCCTTTTTATTGTCACTTTGAAAATATTACAAAATACATATACACATCCAAGCATTTTACGATGCGCATCCTTAAAAATTCTATCCTCTTTACCAGCTCCATGTACTGTATACACGTTTCTGCCTTTGCCTTGCATGAGTGCATTCTTGTCTGCAGCCAGACATTTATGAAGAAAATATGCGCTCCATTGACTCCAATTCCCCCATTGCCATCCCATCATCAGCTAGAAAACATCTTCATTTATAGCGAGAAGGGGGGGGGGACATAGATACTCATGTCGTATAGTGTCACCCTGTCACCTTGTAAAATGCCGTGAAATGCTTGGCTAATGCACAATTTGTAAACATTATGCTGCCCTATTTGTGTTCCGCTTGGAGGCTTATCGATTGTTCCGGATGTGGAAGTGTCGCCATTATTTTCAGCACCATGTATGGTAGTGGGTGCTAATAAGTTTCTCAAATATTCATCACCATAATCTTGAAAGGCTTAGTTTAATCTGAATTCTGACACAATTTTTTCCAGGAAATTCCGTCAACATAATAATTGTTTATGTTTATCATTTCGACAAAAACAAAGTCCTTTAAGTCCTGAGTCCTGACAAACCCAAGTCAAATTGTATTTAAACGGCAATCTCCTTATTGACGCGATGAGGTGAACATGAACAGTGAACACAGTGGCAGTGTGTTGACTAGGTTAAGGCACACAGTTTGAGCTAATCGTGACCTTAAAGGACTTTTCCAGGATTAAATATAAATCCGTTGGTTATTGGCGACGACGACGACGACGGCAAAAAAAAAATCCATTGCCTATCCCAATTGACCTATGCGCTAGCTCGCACACTTACACACACACCCTTTATGATTATTACGGTTGAAACAAGAAGTGATTTCTTTTTTATTTTTATCCGGAGATGGAAGGACGGAACTTATTTTTACATTTGCACCCTTAAAACGTGAGGTGAATTCAAAATTCTTTGCTGAATCTTCGGAAAAAAATGTCTTCCTTTTTGTCGTTTTTACTTGCGATTATAGGTACTATAAGGCAAGTTATGCATTCGTCGAAAAAAAAAGTTTTGAGATAACAATCAAACATGACATTACGATGATAGCGAAGACGAAAAAAGATGGTCTAAAAATTCTGTCCGTCTGTATGTCTGTCTGTCTGTCTGTCTGTCTGTCTGTATGTAGACCTACAGCCCAAACGGGTGGGCCGAATTGCTTCAAACTTGGTATATAGACTTTTTTAGGTATTGTACAGAAAGGAAATTGAAATTTTTTTTTTAGCTCAAAAAATAACGGTACCTGCCATACAACCGTTACGTTAAAGCTTATTTTTCTCAAAAACGGCTCTAACGATTTTTAATTAAAAAAATCAGTGTTGCTTTTTAGGTACGACCAATCATATGGCTGAAAAAAAAAGTTTTAAAAAATGGCTAAGAACGGTACTTTCCATAGAACCGTTTTTTTTGCTTTCGACTATCTCGAAAACGACTCAACCGATTCTTTCGAAATTTCACACACATATAGCTGTAGGTAGCTCAATTTGTATTGCATACCAATATTTTTGAAAAATATTTTTTTGTATTTTTAAAAGCATTTTTAAAAAAAAAAATTTTTAAATTAATATTTTGAAAACTGCTTATTAAATTTTTTTTTTTAAATTTTAAATAAATGTATTTGCTGAATACCTATGAACTGGCGTTTTTGAATTTTGTTTGAAAATTTTTTTCAAAAAGTTTTTCAAAAAAAACTTTTTTTCTCAAAAACCGCTCCACAGATTTTTCTAAATTTATTCTCATAAATTCAAATTTATCCAAGAAATAAAATGGCGTACTTTTTTTTCAGCTCAAATTAGTTTAAGTATTTATTTAAGAATTTTGAAAATTTTATTTTTATCAAAATCTCAAGCCCATAAACCACTGTCACTCATTAGAGCAAGTTCGTGCGACCCAGTCGTGCATTTTATTTTTTTTTCTCGGAAACAAAAATTGGATAGATTGATGGACCAAAGACGAAGGACAAGAAGGACGATTGCACAAAACACGACTTTTTCCGATAATGGCGTCCAATTAAAGTGGAAATATCCTTTATCGGCCTGTTCATCGATGGTAATTTCTGGTTTCCATGCGAGTGGGTGTGAAGTTGAAGGAAATCTGGGAACTTGGAACTTCAATTCTTGGTTGGTATTTGTTTTTTGTTTTTGTGTTTTTTTTTATTTTTTTTTAAAGGGTGTATAGAGAAAAGCCATTATGTTTTTTATTGGGCAATAAAAGTTTCATATTTTTTGTCATTTTTGATCCGAGATCAAATTTGGTGACTTTTACTCGCAATTATTGACGTAGAAGCAGTAAAAAAAAACATAGGCCTTATGTTGTCCTTAAATAAATTACTTTTAACCTGGCGTGTGGGATTTTTATCGACATTTTGTATATGGGGTCGGGGATTTTTACTTTAAATTTAGCTTTTAAAGAAACTTGATTGCCCTACTGGGTCATAGGTCAATTTTGAAGCAGCTGTCATATTTATTAATGCGATCCATTTAAAGCTTTTTCATTAGGTCGAAAAAATGTAAAACAAAATGGAGTGTCATAGAAAGTAGAACGTGCTAAATCACGTTTCGATAATAGCTCTTAAAGCCTACTTCACAAATCGAGTGAAAACTTAAGCTCTATAAAAAAATGGTCGTGGATTTCACAACTTTACATTACAAAGCATAAAAATTGATAAATGTTTCACTTTTCACGTCTTTTAATAAGTTTTTTCCATGAAGTCACATAGTTCGAAATTTATACTATGCCGCTTAAAATCTTGTGGAACTAAATATTAATTTTTTATGATGCGCCCTAAGTCAAGCTTGACAAATGAAAAATGAATATGTTCCGCAGTCTTTTTTCAAGTCATGGTATCGGTGAAAAACGTAAATAAAGTTGTTAAATCATCGAGGAATTAAAAAAACTCGTTCACTGTGTTCCGAGCTTTAAAAGAAAAGTGAGCTTAACTGGAAAAATTGTCAGCGTGGAATTAAAAATTTCACGTTCCACAGCTTTTAATTGTTCAACTAAAGAAATGCAATTGCCATAAGCTTAGTACTCACCTTCAGTGGAATGAAAACTAAATACATTCCGCCATCTTTTCCACGCTATATCTTAAATTTCACAATGTACGACCACATGGTTAAAGTTTAAGGGCAAGGTTTATTTCACTTCATCTCTAAAATTAAGCTAGCTTTTTAAAACCATATTGTTCACTAGGAGCTCGGGTGTTTGCAGAAGGCTATTTGTCCTGAAAAACTTTAGAAACGTGTTTCCAAAAAAGCTTTTTCCTTAAGTCGAGGAGCAATTTTCAACCGCTAATGATTTGAAACCTAACTTTCTTTATTTCCCCGCTATGAAATTCACTCAAATCACTTATTTTTATTTAAACAAAAAAAAAACGAAATTTATAAAAGAGAAAACGTAAAAAGCGGTCATAGCCAGGGTTCGGACTCCGCATAAATCATACTTCGAAGTGAATAAAATTAAAAAAGTGGAGCAAAATCAAACTTATGTTAATTCGATGATTTTTTCATTTCCACGTTCCAAATTTGAAAACATGGAATTCTCAATATCCTTAATGTTAAATTCATAAAACATGTTCGATAAAGAACCTTCGTAAAAATTATTACACCCAAATTTGTAGCTATCGCAGGACAGCCATTCCCATTTGGTTTTTATTTTTACCAGAACCGGTTTTTTTCATTTAAACCATGTAATGTGGTTCATACCTAAGCTTTCCATGAAAGGTTTCCAAATAGTTGTTTGACATTCGGTTTGAAGCTTCGCTCGTAAACAGGAGAATGGTCATGTTCTTTAATTTATAAATTAGTTAATCCCTTATTTTGTATTTGTATATTATATCTCATTCGATGATTTTATCAGTTGTGTGACCCATTTTGTGAAAATCTTAATGGTATTTTGCATAATTCTTGTTTATCCTGCTTTTTTTTCCTTAATTATTGTGTTCCTTAACTTGCTTGCAAGTACTTAATTACTCAAGTTGCACTTTACATGCCATTTCAGTCCTCGAATTCGAGACGAAATGAATTATATTCAGTTTCAGTGCGTGACAACACAAAAACACAAACACTTACACCAACACAAACTCACACAACAACTGTTGCCCACTGCCACTACTAAAAAAAAACTTATTTAAAAAAAAAAATGTTTTATAACCCAGTGATGCCTAAACGAATGTATTTGCGTGCAATAAAACATATTTTCACCTTCTTATCGCGTGCGGTTCTCTCATAATTTAATTGCTTTTTTATCTTTTTAATTAAGTTAAAACTTTTTTTGTTTTCATTGATTTTTAAGATTTAATTGGCGTGCGTAGACAGTTTGCCAGAAAAAATGTGAATTATAAATGTGAATTCAGAACGAACATACTATGCTAACAACTGTTAACGAACACCATAACTGTATTTGATTGCTTAAAATTATAACTTTTTAAATCAAAATCAATTAGTAAAAGTAAAATAAGTTATTTAAATCGGATTTTGTTGTGTGGTTCACCCTGTAGCTGCGCAAAATTGCCAGATTAAGCGATTATTGAATTTTATGCTTTCGTGAACAGCAGCACATTTTCTTCACATTTAACTGAAAAAATGCTTACGTGTCGCAATTTTAAAATTTGATTTTCCGAAAAAAGAATTGTGCATCGACTTACCGTTTATCCTTGCGCGTTTGAGATGAACGGGAGTATCCATTAACCATTGTGCCGCCGCCATAACAGAGACTGTGACTTTGCCCGGAGCCTATTTTGAATCTCAAATCGATGAGAATATTCGTTTCAAAAAATCTGAAATCTGAAATTGATTAAATTGTAAATCTTTTGAATTTATGCATAAATCGAATGAATTTGATTTAAATTTAAATAAATGAAATCACAAAAGGATATTGTTTGTTGGTATGCACATTTGCACATTTACTCGCTGAGTATACTCGTGATGTAAACACACACACATACAAAAATACAAAAAATTGTATATTGGTAAATCTTGTAATTTTTTTTTAATAATATTCACTGAACGATGCCAATTTGTATCTTTTGTTGTTGGAAAACGTGTTCTTTTATGAATTATATTTTCCGAGGAAATTGTCAATGATTTTCATTTTTCTTTTGAAAAGGACTCATTGAATTAATTGGCTGCGGATGTATTATTGATTATGATTACATTCATTATAAATTATTCCATTGCAGACAGTTGGGGGATATCATTAAGGATTAATTTAATTTTAAAAAGCACACCAGTTATGGTCGGCTTGAACTCAACTTAAAAAAATAATACTCTTTTTGATATCCTTTTTTTTATTTATTTAAATAGCAGGCATTTACCACAGCAGCCTTTTTCTTAAAATTAAGGATACCTACAAATGAAAATGTATACATAGTTTTATGTCCTTGAAACCTACATAATTTCCTTTTAAATCTCCAAAGTTAACCACTTTTTTGGGAATTTTTTGCACGTTCTGTACAACAGGACTTAAAGAGTATTGTCAATTTGTGCTAAAGTCACCCGCAGATGTGGCATTATTATGCCCACTTCCTTCAGGAAACGTGTGCAATCTATGTTAAATTCGTGGATTCAAATTATACTATACCTTCTACGGAGAAATAAATTTTAAGTAGGGTAGAGCCGTGTGGGAGTTTTCTTTATAATACGAACAACAGATGTTAATCACAACATTTGCTCAGGACACCACCACGAGGGAATTGCTTTATTATTATTGTAGTCCTTAAAATTCAAGAGGGAGGAACCAGCTAGCATAGCGATTAAAACACTGTTATGTTTTTTCACTTCATTTTTTTTTGTATTTTAACACTTTAAATGGTCTTGAGAGAGAAATTAAGAGTGAAATTTCCGGTTTGAATAAACGATCTGTGGTTTTAAACTGCGGCCGTGAAAAAATAAGCTTTTTAGTCGGCATTTTGTTTTTGTTGGAGGTTTAAAAATAATGTTTTGTGTTAATGACATTGTTACTTTTTTATTTTATGGGAATTTACGAATCCCATGGGAAAGGTATAAATTATTAAATATTGTGTCATGAGATCCAAGGCCTATTGACTTACACTCTTTACAACTCCTGTGTGTGCGTTGATACTCTGCAGGAATGGAAGTGACCTGAGCGCCTAGTAGAGTTACACTTTTCTCGACAAGTTTTATTCTTCTAGAATTTATAACTTCTTCGCGCGGTGCAGTACTCCGGAAAAAAGTTATATGTGGGATCATTGATTAAACCTAGAACGGCACACTAACCACAACGCCAGACGCTAACCATCTCCAGTTTTGCAGGAAAAAAAAAGATTTACAAATCTTCTTCTGCAAACTCTGATTGCGGTCGGTGGTTTCGAAGGTCCTACGGATCGAATCATTATTTTCAATTCGATCGATAACGTGCCCCATCCATATATAGGAGTCGTTGAACATTTTTTTCGTCTGTCGAGGACTATGTCGTCTTAAAATCCGTAGAACTCATGGTTGAATCTCCTCTCAGAAGGAGTTTAAGATAGGCAGTGCTGAAGTCCATCTTCTTTTTGATTCACCAACCGCAGCAAACGTTCATTGGAGCCATTAAGGGGGTAGGTAGGTGGAAAGTGCGAGGACTTTTTATAAATTAGCTCAGACAAAGTTAGAGTTGTAAAGAGAATCACAGTCTGCGGAAGCTGAGCAGAGTCAAAAAATGAAGGGAATCAAGACAGACCACTAAGAGAAAAACTTAGGAAAAGACTTTAAATAATATTCTCGATGCTTAAGATATGGTGACCGCTCTAGACACTCGTATTCTAGTTGCAGTCATATGAAGCGTGAGGTAGAAGCGGAGTATTCCTTAGACCACCGTTTCAAAAAACCATGTGGTTGGCTTCTAAGACCGACAATATTGTCGATGTGTATCAAAAACTGAGTTTTCTTTCACATTATATTCCAAAACTGCTAATCCTGTCCACAGTGGATATAGTTTGATTATTGAGGGAGACAATTTTATGAATTCAAGTACCGAACTGATTGATTGGTAATAAAGGGTTTTCCAATAAGAGGTGTTATTTTGAACTTTTGAAGCTGTAATTTTTTGACATTTTACAAGTAGAAACTACGCCATTAATAAAATTGGAACGATACACTCTTCAAAAACGCATTGAAATTATTAAAATTCACTACAAAAATGGTGAAAATTTGGCATGGAAATGGTCCGGAATTTCATCGAAAAATCATCTTGACTGATGAGGACCATTTCCCCCTATTGCCCTCAATAGCAGCCACTTTGCGATCTGGTGATGGAAAAGTATATTGTTGGCGGCCATTTTACTTATATTGTTTTCCATTATTAATGGCATACTTACTTCTTTACATAAATAAACATCCGATCATTTATCTCAAAAAATGCCAATTTTCTTTGAATATCAAAATAACACCTATTAGTGGAAAACCCTTTATTAGCTCTAATCACTTTTTGAGAAACTTTCCGAATCTACTTAAATTAAATTAAATGCACGAACATGCTTTAATGTGTGACAATGGTCTTGCGGCTTGAGAATTTGATAAAAATAAAGTTTTCAAAATTCTTAAGTAAATACTTAAACTAATTTGAGCTTAAAAAAAATTACGCCATTTTATTTCTTGGATAATTTTGAATTTATAAGGATAAATTTATTAAAATCTGTGGAGCGGTTTTTGAGGAAAAAAAGAAAACATTTTTCAAAAAAAACTCAAAAACGCCAGTTCATAGGTGTTCAGCAAATACATTTACTTATAATTTAAAAAAAATTAGCAGTTTTCAAAAAACAGACAGGATTTTAAGACCATCTTTGTTCGTCTTCGCTATCATCGTAATGTCATGTTTAATTGTTATCTCAAAACTTTTTTTTTCGACGAATGCATAACTTGCGTTATAGTACCTATAATAAGCCATGGGATGTTTGATATCATCAAAATCGTTAATATAGAAAAAATTAAAAAGATAGCACCTAAGTGCCTACCTTGGGGGATCTGGAGGAAGTTAAGAAGTATGAAAAGTATAAATTGGTATTGTAAAGTCAATGAAAATTAATGAAAAGTGTAAGTCTATGCGAAATTTCGTCGTAAACCTTGTTTACTTCAGAGAGAGAGAGAAAGAAAGAGAGAGAGATAACGTGGATTTCTGTTCGGTTATCTAGTGCAGCGAAGGCCGTGTTGTCTACGGTAAATGAGAGACAACGATAATGATTGGTTTTTAACATCGCTCTTTCGACTCTTTTATCTTTAGGTGAACGAATTTGGGTCGTTCAAGGCAATCCATATTCGTGTAGTGCAACCAAAAAAAGCGTTCCTATGCTTAACAGTACATCAAAAGCATTAAATTGTTTAAGGAGAGGAATGTATCTCCTTATTTCGCTGGAAATTTGTTTATAAAAAAAATCAATAGATTTATAGAAGGCAAGAAATATTGCGACAAGGTTTGAGGGAAACAAATGTTTTTTTGTTGTCCAATCATTTTTGACGCACTCTTTTAAATTAATAACAGCCCGAGTAACCAGAGTAGGTCCTTGCCCAAGTTATAAAAAGAAACCTAAAAATTTAACGATGTTTTTGACTACGTCATAAAACCTTGTTTTTCTATATTATACACATACCGAGAATGCGAAGCTGTTCGGGTTTCTCGACACAAGTGCCACTCTTGTTCATATACTGGAGTTGGACGTTCGTTCTGCTTTAACGACAGAAGACACGAAGACAGCACTGCGTTTTCAAAGTAAATATTAAATTCCACCTTTTGCCTAAACAACTTCAGCTAAAAAAATGGTGTGCTTCTTATGAGATATGATATGACTAATTGAACATTTTTCAATCCAACCTTTAATTTATGTAAACATCATAGAATGTCACAGACAGTGAATGTTTAAAAGAATATTTAACCATTTGAAAAATTACCTGTTCTTAAACAAGTGGCACGGAGTGTACCTACTCGTATATCAGTCATTTTCGAGAGATCTTAATAAGACTTTTACGCTTTATAATTAAATCCTAAGTGCCTGGCCAGCAAACAAATATAATTGAAAAATAATTCTATGATAACGTCAACAGTCCTTGAATGAGAAATTAAATAATTATAAACACCAAGATTCAAGATGCGACAATTGAAAATCCCATCCATCTACTTTTTCAGGAGTTTTCCATAAATTGCTTTTAATGAAACAAAACAATTTGACAAATTCAAGAAACACTTTATCAAGTCTCAAATCCTTAAATAAATTACTTGCTTATAAATGGAAAACAAATAATCCATCAAGGACACGATGCCAATGTCTAGTCTTATAACCATCAGGTCCCCTAAAGCAGCCACTAATTAGTGTCGTTAATGACATTTGGCACAAGGACTATACTCCACCACCAGCAACACCGCCAACGCTGAAATATCCTTTGTGTTAAGCACTTTAATTGTGTGGAAATGAAAGTTTTAGTATAAATTCAGGATCTCATAAGGGAATCCACTTTCAAGAAACCAACTATTTTGTAGGTAGCATACCTCAATGCCAATAAAACAGTGACTTCATTTAGCTGCAATTCAGGGAAAATATTCTACTGTCTTCTAGCTACCGTGCCGTACCGCGCCGCTCCGTATTCGGAATACACATCCTGATGAATGTATATGGATGGCAGCATCATCGAATATTTATGTATTCCCTCGATGATGGCGCCTTAATGCTTTTCCGAAAATTCAATGGCACTACGTTTTCCAGACACATTGGCAAAATCCATAAGTTTCCTTTTTCCTTTTTATTTTTAAGTCCTGTAAGGACGATATAGCCTTTTATGAAATGAGAAGAGCATGTGGATGTGTAGCATCAGCAGACGATTATAAAGCAAATGTTGGGCCGGAATCATTTTTGGAAGGTGGCCAAAACCAGGATATGACCCAAATATGTTTGTGTTCTTTAAGCTTAAGCCTTATCCATATCCACATTCTGAGACCATATCCTTTTTTACATTCATAGGCGGGTTATGGGTTACGTTACGGTACGGCACAGAGCAATAGCAATTTATTTATTGGCCATGTGTATGTGTGTAACGTGACACTTTTCATAATGTTTCATTTTTATTTCTTCTTCAAATCTTAGCCGAGCTCGAGAGGATATAAAACGGTGCGATGAATTTTTATATGAATGCTGAAAGCCAAGGATCCTCCTCATTGAGATTCTTACTCGTAATCTATGTTTTCCCTAGCTTTACTCACACAAACTCATGTATAATTGCCTTACGTTATTATTTGTCTAGCAAGGTCCTTCATCTGCTCTCGATTAAAACTTGTGCCGTCTTTTGACCTAGAAATGGAAAACTTTGCACACACTTAAAGCATATGTCACGGAGAACAAAACCAAACTAAACGGAATTATCAATATTTTAGTTCAAACGAAACAAGAGGAGCTCCCAAATGAAAAGGGGATTCAATTGGGAAGCCAATGTTAAGTTCGGTAAATATAAGAAGGTTGAAAGTATGGCTTTGAGTTTTGCAACTATGCACAAACAAGGAGACTCTATCTTCACCAACCAACTTGGTTGGAATGAAATTCCATTGCTGCCTATATTAGAACCTATCCACAAATTCAATGTTGTTTCCGTTCATATAGCTTTCCTTCAGAACTATGAAGGTTCGAGTATATGCGTACTCTATGGGCGAGCAAATACCGCATGTTGTTGTATGTTGCATTCCGAAGAAAAGTTAATAATCGTTTGTGGAACTATAAGACTATAGCACCAGATTAAGGAATTTAGTTTCTGATGAAAAAGGAAGGTCGTTTAAAATTGAAAATGTAAAATTTTGATTAAATTTAGGCAATCCTTAGAAGAGCAAAAGAAAGATCTATATACTTGTCGGGTAGGTACATGGACACTTGTTTTTTGTAGGATTTGAGAATTTGAATCTGGTCAGGGAATCTTAATAGTTAATTACTTTCGAAATAATAAGTTAATTACTTTTGAAACGGAAGATGGACTTAACATATTTTTCCTAAGAATTTGCATTTATACGCAAAATGTTTTTAGATAACTATTAAAGGGTATGCAATCTTTATGAGGCATCTTATTATCGTAAAGCAAGACCAAGTATGATTTTTAGAAACGAAAAATTTGAAAATAAAATATAACTGGAATTATAGTTATATAAGAAGGAGTGCGTTGCGTCGGTCGCTTGTGCCGAGAATAATTATTGTGCCTGCTGGCAATGCTTGACTCCCTCAAGGGTTTTTAGTCTCAATATCTCATTTAAGAAATTGAAAATAAATACCCACCCCCGAATGTGCTTTATTTAAAAATACCGGATTTTCTCTCGTCTTTTTTATTAATGATGGCGGTGTTTTACAACAAAAGGATTTCCTGAATATGTTCAATTTTAAAAGCTATTTTTAAAATGGGATTTTAATCTTTTTCTTAAAATAGATATGTTTTTTTTTTAAAACACTTGCCAACGCTTACTTGTTCCAGATTTTTGGGTAAAATCGCTTTCCATTAATAAATTCTATACGTGTTATTTTAAAAATGTTGCCAAAAAACGAAAGTGGGAAACGATATGATATGCAAAAAAGGTTGTCTATGAAAATTAAAGATATTGGGAAGCCATCGAAGGGAGGTACATACACACACACAGGACACAGCCAACAGCCATGTTCAATGACCTTCAGTCAACCAGTTTCGGTAGCGAAAGTAGTAGTCTAGTCGACAGGTACTTTTAGGTGGAAAAAGGTCGGAAGTTAATAAAACTTGGGGGAATTTGTTTACTTAATTTTTCAATGCAGTATATAGAGTTTGTATTAAAAAATAAAAAAAAAACTTCTCCTAAGCCAGGCCACGGGCAAAAACGTCCTTCTTATTTTAATCTTGTTGGATATAGTTTAACTTAGGGTTTTTTTCAAAAATTCTTTGTAAGTTGTACTAGAAAAATTCAAAATTTTGCGTATTGACAATGTTTCTTTCACTGTATGACAACTGATGATTCCAAAGTGAGATTCCTGGATGAAAAACCAAATTTTTGTTGGACTAAAGGCCATACAAATAAAAAGCTATTTTGAATCAATTTTTTGGTAACAAATTGACATACAATAATTTTGTAAATTGTTGGAAACTTAACGCTCTACAAAAAAAAAAAAAAAACTACGTGCTTTTTCCGCAAAACGTAAGGAAAAAAAAGTTATAGAGGGAGAACTGGAGCAAGGTCGAACATTTTGCAGTTTCCCCTCCTCCTTTTTTCCACATTGACATTGAGATCCAATACTTTGTCAAATGTTAGCTAACTATCCCCGAACAACCAACGTTGCAAAGTTTCACCAATTTACGATCTTTTTCTACCTGAAAATACGTGCCGACTGGACTTAAAACAAAATAATTAAATTAAAATCACGGGGGGATGACAATAATAATGGGTATGACCTGACACCTGGTGGGTAAGTGTCAAAAGATATTGATTTTAACGAGAAACCATAACTACAACAACATTTTATGTAGTCTAGTCAACGATTTTTTGGATTCCAACTTGGAAATTCTGTGCGTGAAAATAAAAATTCAGTCTGGTCATATATATGTTGTTGCCTGTTACATTCCACCTTCTTCAAACTACGATACTTATACTAAGATTATTGACTGCCTGGAAACTATTCATGAACAAATTGATGATACAGATGAGTTCATAGTAATCGGAGATTTCAATCTACCCAACCTGAGATGGACTAAATCAACTGAATGTGATGTATTTCTACCCGTCAACGCGACAAGTGATAACGAATTCCTTGTGATCGATGGAATGGCCTCCCTTGGACTTAATCAATTAAACGGCATCAAAAACCAATTTGGTAAGACCTTGGACTTGGTATATTTTTCTGATGTCATTAACTCTGATGCTGATGTATTTTTATGTGATACGAAGCTTGTAGAGGAAGATCGTCACCATCCTACTTTATCTATTTCACTTAGCTTAAATATTTGTTGCTTATCTGATATTTGTAAGGATCAGCATGAATTCAATTTTAAAAAATGTAATTTTACACAATTGTACAACTTACTTGATAGTCTTAACTGGAATATGTTGTTTCTTAATATGGATCTTGACAAGATGATTTTACGTTTCTATGAAATACTATTTGACTGCTTTTTAGAAACTGTTCCTTTGCGCAAAATACGAGTCTTTAACAACAGCCCACCATGGTTTGATCTTCAGATAAAAACACTTAAGAATAAAAGAAATAAGGCTTGGTTAAGGTTTAATCGATACAGGACTGATGAAGCTCTTGATAATTACATTAAACTAAAAGATGAATTCATTAACTACTCTAATTTTCTCTATTCAAATTTCATACATAAAACAGAAAACGGACTTAAATCTAATCCTAATAACTTCTGGAAGTACGTTAATTCTAAAAGAAAATGTGACGGGTACCCAGCCAACATGAGCTATATTAATTCAACTAGCCACTCACCAGAAGTCATAGCAAACATGTTCGCCGAATACTTTCAAAGTGCTTTTAAAAATACTTCTGCTAATGATCCTAACACAACTCCAAATTTTAATATTGACCAATTTCCACACCTTAATTCAATTAACTTTACTATCTCCGAAGCAACTATACTTGACTACATAGAAAAGTTAGATGAAAGTTTTAGTCCTGGTCCTGATGGCTTGCCTTCATTCATGTTAAAAAAATGTGCAATATATATGTCGTACCCATTGTTTGTGCTGTTCAACCAGTCAATAAGTAGCTCTAGGTTTCCAGATCTATGGAAAACTGCATTTCTTACTCCGATTCACAAGAAAGGCAAGAAAAACTTAGTATCAAACTACAGACCTATCGCTAAACTGTCCGTCATTCCTAAACTGTTTGAATCTATTGTCTGTGATGTATTGTCTTTTCATTGCACCTCTGTTATATGTGAAAACCAACATGGTTTCGTAAAACAAAAATCTACGGTCACAAATTTATTACAATTCACGACTTTCTGTATTGATTCATTCGAAAAATTTCAACAAGTAGATTGTGTTTTTACTGACTTTAGTAAGGCATTCGACAAATTAAATCATAATATACTGCTCCACAAACTACATACTATTGGACTAAATGATCGTTTTGTTTTGTGGATATCCTCATATCTAAAAGATAGATTATATAGTGTTGTTTTTAAAACTGAACGTTCTAAATGTTTTCGAGTCAATTCAGGTGTGCCACAGGGCAGTCACCTTGGTCCGTTATTATTTGTGTTATTTATTAATGATCTTCCTTCCGTTTTAGTAAACTCTATGTCTTTAATTTATGCCGATGACGTGAAAATTTTTCGAAAAATTGACTCAACTGTTGATTGTGAACTTCTTCAAGACGATCTTAATAGATTTTGGAACTGGTGCAATACAAATAGTCTGTTTTTAAATATCGACAAGTGTAAAACCATGTGTTTTACTCGCAAACATAATGTATTTTCTTATAATTATATGTTGAATACGTCGCTCTTGTGTAACTTGTCAAGCTTTACGGACCTTGGAGTAGTGTTAGACTCAAAGCTTTCCTTTACTGATCACTACAATTACATAATTAAAAAAGCTAACATGACACTTGGTTTCATTAAAAGGTTTGCTCGCGAATTTCTTGATCCTTATGTCCTAAAGACTCTTTATGTCTCTTTTGTGAGATCAATTCTGGAATATGGGTGCATCGTATGGGCCCCTTACTACGCTGTTCATATCAACAGAATAGAGAGTATTCAAAAAAGATTTTTGAGATTTTGTTTGCGTTTTCTTCCATGGTTAGATAGAATCGTTTTGCCACCTTACTCTCAAAGACTTCAACTAATAAAACTTCCATCCCTTTTAAGTCATCGTGAGTACCTACAATTCTGTTTTATTGTGCGGTTAATTAATGGATCAATTACAGCCCCATCAGCCCTTTGTCGTATTAATTTTAATTTTAGTCGTTCCAGTTTAAGAAGGCAATTGCCTCTGTGTAACATTTTCAGTAGATCCAACTACGGCGCCAATAGCCCTCTCAATCTCTTGATCAATATATTTAATAAGAACTATGCCATATTAAATTCTACAAATGATAATGTTAAATCTCACTGTTTTAAAAATAGATTTTTTATCCAATATTTATAATATACTCGTAGATATAAGATTTATGTATGTATCAATTTATGAATATATTGTTAGTTTTAATTTTATTTAAGAATGTACCGTTAGTATTTAACGAATTCAAATAAATAATAATAATAATATTATTTGGGTATATCCGAAGAAATAAAGTGCAATTCTGCATTTTTTAGCGAATTTTGATAAATGACCTGTTTTTCGAAACGCCTGATTAACAACGGTCTTAAATGAAGGTGCGTTCATCAGGAGAGCAGGCAAATCGAACGACGGAAATTCCAAATTGTGTTATGCGCTTAAAATCTTTTTATACACACTGTCCTTATAAATGTTTGAAAAACGTTAAAACCACTTGATTCTAGATCTCACGTTTTAAACAGCTTCAGCCCCACGTTGATTCAGGCTACAATAGGGGTACCATTTTGGTCACGAATTTTGTTTTTAAAAAACTTGGCTTTTTTTAACATACCTAAGAGTCCTTGGTAAAATCTTTTAATTACCTGGAAATGCCTTCGCGTAGGTAGGAATAGTCATGCCACTAGATTTAGTGTTTTCTTAAATAACTTCTGTAGAAGTGCATGAATGAGGAGGGCGAGAAGTACTATCCCACACCTGCTCCCTGAAATTACACCATAGGAAAAAAACGCCCAAAAATCTCCATAAAATATTTATGTGTTTTTTCCTAGGAAAAAAGGCCCAAAACGTTTGGCTATATTTCCAAAACTTTGGGTCTTTTTCCGTAATATTTCGCTTTTGAATTAAGGAAAAAAAGCCAAACATTTTTTTTTTTTTTTTTTTTTTTGAAAAAACGCGTTTTTGCAATTTTGTTATCCCAATTTTTTTGGGTTTTTTTCCAAAACTCTTTTGGGCGTTATTTCCTATGGCGTAATTTCAGGGAGCCTCCTACACCCTGTCTCCTCATGCCCTGTTATCTCCCAAAAAAATTCGTAGGGTAATTACCCAGACCAATATACAGACCGCCAACTCGTACTCCTCTTGCCTGAAACACCCTCAAAATATTTTTTCCTGTCTGTGAATACGTGTACATCTCTCTCTCTGTGCATTTTGTAATGGCAACTATACCTGCGTATGCCATTTATTTGTAAGGTGTGTTTGCTAAATGGGTTTTAAAAGCAAGGGAGAGCGTAACACTCTCAAAATAAATGGCATATCAGCTGATTTTTAGCTTGTAGGCAAAAAGAGAGACCATACAGTGAGTTGGCGGTCTGTATCTTATTGGTCCGTGGTAATTACTACCTAAAATCCCAATACACTGTAGGATGTAGGTACTACCAAAAATTCTTTCCTGTGAACTTGCTTTAATGTGCGACAGTGGTCTTTAGGCTCGAGATTTTGAAAAAAAAGTTAGCAAAAACAAAAATTATATGAAATTTTTTTTTGAGTATGCCAATTCCTATAGCAGTTTGTAATTTGTATCAAGTAAATGGAGTTTAAAAAAAATGAACAAGCTGTTTTTGAAAAAAAAAAACCAAAAATTAAAAAAAATTATAACTTTCTTTAAAAAAAGGGAGGTGCCGTTTTAATTTTTTTCTAGAAAAATCTATTCCTACTAAAATATGAAGTTTCTATAAAAAAAAAACCATTCAGAAAGTTTTATAAAAATCGTAGCACCCGTTTTTTGAGAAAAATGAGTTTTTCACTAAAAATTATGGCAGGTACCTTAAGTTTTAAAGCTAGAATGTTAATTCCAGAAACTCCTCTGTAGGACGGCATGTTTGAGTGTTAGAATTTTTTTTTATGAATGCATAACTTGCCTTATAGTACCTATAATCGCAAAACAAAATTTAATTTCATTTAGGAAAATTATGTTTCAGCGATTCCAGCGATCTTACACTCAGAGACATCCACAGTATTCATCGCTTTTTTGAAAGTTCCAAGTGGTTTAATCAGTGAACCAATCTATCGATTTTTACTTGTTTTAAGTTGAATCACAATAGACGTAGTATTCGTCTAAGTGTGTCAGACATTATTCTGGCAGCCACCTTACCCTAGCCTAACCCATGTTTAATTACATAGAATAAATATATCTTTTCAAATCGTATACATTTCACAGAAGTTTTTTTTTATCAATTAGGTCAGAGAGTTTCAATGATGAACGCTCAAAGTTATAGTCGTGTCATTCATAAAAAGTTGCTCTTCAAAATTCTGAAGATTTTTTTCTATACCGACCAAGTCCGTTGTAAACAATAACTCAAAAATCTTCAACTTTCTTGAAAGAATGAAACTATTAATTTTTCCTTGGATGAACCCCATTTAAACTGTCATTAAATCGGTAATCCACCATTCATCCCGTTTTCAATGAAACTTGAACACTTGTTTCGAAATCTATCTCTCACCAATCAATTTAATTTGAAGCTCATCCTACATCCTTGTGGTAATCACTTGAGTTTGAAAATAAAACAAGAAAAATCGATTCCTTGGATTTTTTTCATCAGACACTCATTTACTAATCTTGAAGAACAAGAAACCGCATCCAATAAAATCCCATCGATATAAATCAATATGGCAACACAACACTCCCACTACCTATAACTACTATCTATACCACCCACGACTTTGTCGAAACGAAATGAGTTTTAATCCTTTTTTTTTTTCTCTTTGCTTTTCCAACTATCCTGCCACCAGCATGTGTGGAAAATCTGCTTCCTTTTACCACTTTCGTTAATTAATTTTCTTTTGCTTGACAGAATTTTTCGCTTATTTTTTTCTGGTCGTACCTATCTATCTATATATGGAATAAGGAAATATTGCAAAATTCATTAAAGGACCTACCTGCTGTGAGTGAGTTATCCTAGTTGCTTGATCAATGAAAAAAGAGACGCTATCGCTATCTCGACGTTGCTCTATAAAAATTGCAAAGCAAGTGTTCAGTTTCGCGTAAATTATGTCACCGAGTTTTGTCCTACATGCAGGAAAACAGAAACAGGAGCATCAGGAGCAGGAGCAGGAGAAGAGCAATAGCAGCAGCATCAGCAATAAGTAGAACTCCAAGGACTTTCAATTAGAGCCAATTTTGCAAAACTTGTCACACACAGTATAGTGTGTAGCGGTTAACGGTAGCATATATTAATTTCCTTCCTGTGACTGATACCGACAACGACAACTACGACTAGGACGAGAGCGAGAGCGAGGACGAAACGCAGTCAGCTCAGCAGTCAGACGTCCATACAAACGCACTAGTACGGTTATACGAGTATACGACACACCAGCAGCACCACTTTGTTATGATGTGTTAAACAAAACCGCACAAAAACGTTCAGCAAAGAGGGCGGAAGGACATCACGTCCTGTGTGATATGATGCACCATGCAATTTACACGATATAATAATTTCCTCGTCCTTGCCAGAACGAACAGAGGGATATATGAAATATCTATGTATATAGTTGGACCAATGCAATGTGGAAAATTCTCTCCTCCTCGAAAGGATTATCTCTGTTCAATTTGGCACGAAAAAGGGGTTAGGCCGGTGGCACCGTTTGTGTAGAAAATAAAACATTAATCACATATGAGCATCGCACTCTACCATAGGCATTCATTCACATCATCCACCACTCAGCACAAGGATGCATCCAATAAAGCCATTTGAGTCCTTTTTTTTTGTAGTTTCAATTTTTCACTTAAAATAAATTGCAATAGCCCGCTGGCCAACTACATGATTATTTGGCTTCGACCTTGTTTTTTTATTATTTAATTTTGTATCTTCCACTCTGTACCGCTTGGATTTCTTGTGCCAATTTTACGGTGGTCAAGAAAAAAAAAGAAAAAAAAACCCGGACGGAATTAGAGACGAATTTCTTTTTATTATTGTTTTGAGAGTTTTTTGGAAACGGTCTTGAATGCTTTTAAGTGGCTTCTTCGGCCAAGAAGCCAACCGAAATCATTAAAATCAAAAACTTAACTGATATCCAATTGGGAAGCATCATTGTAGAAACTACCATGAGAGCCGAAGCATATAGACCATGCGATCAGTTAGCCAGATATGAGCTTGTGCATACCGAACCGACTATATAGACAGACATAAGTCTTTGGATACATTTGTGGAGCATTAGCAGTATGGCTAGGAGAAGCGCGGCTTGGCAGCTGTGGCGTTGCGGCGCGGCGTGCAAAGAAATTAAAATTAACTTTTCTTTCTGCTCAAGAATCTTAATTAAATGCTGCTGGCTGCTGCTTCTGTTTCTGTCTTTTTTTCTTCTTCTTCTTCTTTTTTCTGCTGCCAAATGAGTGTAAAATTTTACCTTTGCAATTGAATGTATCGCATGCATTGCGTGTTTAAAGTTTAAATAGAATGAAAGCCGAAAATGGTGAAGAAGATCGGAGGGGAGCGAAAAAAAATCAGAGCTAAACGAATAAAAATTAGACGAAAACGGTTGATGGAGTGTAGTGCTGATGGCAAGGTACTTAGCATAGTTTTGACAGATCCAACAGTGGGGTTTGTTTGTTTTGATAAGCCAGTGCTTAGTTCTATGATTTCATTTGTCACAGTCATACGTTACTGAGCAAATACAAGAAAATCGTATATTGTTTTTCTGTTTCGTCAAGTTTTCGATAAATTATGTTTAACGTAGTTACTATGTGACAGCTGACTTTGAATTCTCAAAATTTGTATTTATTTTCTGATACATGTCTCCATGAACTTTCATCTTATTATTAAACTCAAGTATAATGTAGAATGTATTTCTTTCGAAATCGCATGTAAATGAAGAAAAACTCACACTTATATAGCATTGGTGATAATGGACACAAATGCCTTTCGTTTAGTTCCCCAAAGCATGATGTCTTTCAGTCTGAATGTATGTCATGTGTCAAATTGATAAATGAAAATTTGACAGATGTGTTAATCAAAAAACATTCAAATGTCTTATATGTACTACGTTTTCATTAAAATAGTAAAATAGTTTTTGAGAAATGTCGCACAAATCGTAGTATGAAAATCTCGTAATACAAAACCTCGATAGCATGAACAACAAATGTGTGTTCCTATTAGTCCGGTCAAAATAGACAAAAAAATAGTGCTAGGTTTGCAAAAATTCGCATAAAACTGAAAATTGGTACAGACGTTGGGAACACCATTTCAAATAAACTAAGCAACATCCCCATCGATCCGACTGGTGCGTTAGATGTTATTCAAGGTCAAAAGGTCAAATAAACGGTTTTAACAATTTTTCTTGTAAACGGTAGGTTTCATCATAAAAATACATGAGACAATGTTGTAGACCATGAAATTATCTACAAAACTTGTTAATATCATTTTTTTGTTAGAATAACCATTTCGGAGATATCGTGATTTTTAAACTTGAAGGAGTCACGTTCTATATGATATGCACATAATATGCCACATGCATACATTTAGTCCAGTCGACAGGTTGGAAAAAGTGGGTGAAATGTGGAAAAAGGACGGAAGCTAATGAAACTATCAGATATTGATGAAAATTATTCAAAATGAAAATACAAATTGAAAAATGAAAAAGAAATACAACAACAAAAATTGTCGCATTTAATTTCATTCGAGCATTAACTTAAATTTGAAATTTAAATAAAAAAAAAACGCACAACAAGGCCACGGAACTTTTTTATTTAAATATCAGATATTGTTGAAGGATAATTAATAAATATTTTACGAAGTTTTGGACCTCGAGGGGCCTATGAAAAAAGAGAAGGGGGAGGTTGAAGGTGTAACTGCAAAATTTTCGACCTTGCAACGGTTTTTCCTCAGTAACTTTTTTTCCTTACGTTCTATAGCAAAAGCATTTCCATTTTATAGTAGAACGTCAAATTTCCTACAATTTTGTTGGTACCAAAGTTGTTGTATGTTAATTCTTTACCGAGATTTGGCTCTTTGAAAAACAGGTATTTTTTCAGAATTTGCTAAAAAAAATTCCAAAAAATTCAGCTTATTTCTTCTAATAGACGAAAACTAGTGCGAGGTTTTTGTATGACCCTCCTCACCTCTTACCACCCATCTACAACCACCAACCAACCACCCACCATTTTTGTCAATTTTTCCAACCACCGAGCGTCATGCGCCAATAGATATTTCACATCAAAAACAGAAAAAAACGTGGAATGCTTTACCCGGCTCAAATTTTCTTTCCCATTGTGATTGACAGATTCAAAACTAGTGCGTATCGTATCGGTATCTCCTTTTATATTCTATATAACCTTTCTGAACGCTCGCAATGTGTTAATTCATAAAAAGGGTATTAATAACCCTTTGAGCGCGCATGAGTTATAAACAAAAAATTCCTACTTAGGTCATAGATTCTATCAATGAAAACGAAAAAAAAAAAAACCGATAGACAGACAAAATCACTCAGTTTGCTTTCAATCAGTGGTTACTTCAAATGGAAAAGTAACAACTGGGTACAAAATTACGCACACATATCCCATAAATTGTACTTTTTATTTCATGTATTTGAAATGCATATCTATTCATTTGTTTCATTGCAGTTTTCACAATGAAAATAAATTACTTTTATTGTTATTGTAGTCGGCTTTTTAATGAAAAAATTGTTTTCTTTAAATTGAAACTCTCACAGACCCCACTGCACGAATTTTTCTTAATGATAAATACTTCAATTAAGTACCTCATCAATATTGTTTTTCTTAATGTTTTTTTTTTTCTTTTTTGTTTGTTTAAACATTTGCTTCAATGCTTACCTATGTATATATGTATTTATACTTAAAACGGCATCCAATTATTGTTAAGTTAAAAGTTGTTGCTATGTGTTGTTGCACGAGTATGACCGATTTGCGCGTTCTCTTATACCACTTGTCACGATAGATCCAAATTACCACAAAAATAAACCACAAACCAAACAGCTCGCTTTGAAAAATTATATCAAACTATATCCCAACTTTGAGATACTCTTATAATTATAATTAAAATCATCGCACACACCAATATGAGTCTCATAAACACAAAAGTTTTATGAAAACTTTTTTAGCCAGCCATAGGGTACTCATTTTTAATAAAATATGTATAATTTTTTTTTATTTTTGCAAAATAAATTATTAGAGTTGGTGTTAGTGTAGTTGCAGAATCTGAAACTTACCTCTCCACCGCTTCGACCGCCAACTATACATATACATACATATTACGATTACCCCTTGTGGCTTATTAGGAGGCGAGAAAAAAAAAAGTTCCTACATTTTTTTTCCTGTCCAACTTCATGCTCTGGAGCATTTCTGGAACAATGTACAGTGAGATATTTGGTGATATGAAACGAAAATGCAGTTTTTTGTGTGTGTTGTTCTTGTTTGTATCTTCTATATGAGCTCTCTATTGTATCCGATATACCGTGATGTATGAGCATTTAATATACAACAGGTCTATAGCGTTGGCCTGCATTAATCAGTTGAAGCCGAGGGAAAGGGTAACCATCTATCTATCTATACGTTGTTATGTTGAAGATATTATGCTTCAATTTCAAGTAATTTGTATTCTTAACGAATGCTTAGAATTCTTTGTGTTGTTTTTCGGTGGATTTGACGTCTCCTTTTCGTTAAACACTAAATTTAGCGCCAAATTTGTTCTTAAACACTTATTGTGACACACAATATCTTAGATGAGAGAAATTTCTATTGTGAATCAGAGTGTCACATCACAATAATAATAATCGTAATTATTTTTTTTAATCTCTAAATTTGATTTTCGAAAGATAAGATTTTGATCGGAAATTATAACATGGAATCAGCTTTTATGAAATGAATGTTGGTACATGTGTTGATACACCTACCTATAAAACGAATTTTCGATTTCTAAAGTAAAGCTAAAACACACACAGCGATACATTTTTGATGCACATTTATTTAATTTTAAAAATTGGACTTTGTCATTTAATGTAAAAAAAAAATCATTAAAAATGTCGCCTCAAAGGAAGCTCATGCTGTGAATCTTCAGCATGAGCTTCTTTTGAGGTAATTTGTAAACACTTTTAGCATATTTCGGTCAGTATCTCGGCCACAACTTGAGTAATTTTGGGTTTTTAAGTCGTCTAAAGTTCGGGGATTATTCGCGGTCTTTTGCGTAGCCTCGCAAAAAAATCTAATTGTGTCAAATCGTATGATCATGATGGCCAATTGACGTCGCCAAAACGTCAAATTACGCGACAAGTTAACTTCTCACGCAATAATACCATAATTGGTCGTGTTGTGTGGATTTTTACCCATTCTTGCTAGAACCAAGCATGTTCCAAGTCATGATCTTCAAATGGTTATTATCCCACCCAACCGGCGAATCGACTGCAGCCGTCTGCCCATTGGCATCTTCGAAGAAATACGGACCAATGACACCTTTCGACCATAGAGCACAACAAACAGTCACTTTGTCTGGATGCAATGGCAACTCTTCGATCACTTGTGGGTTTCTAAGCCCCATATGCGGCAATTTTGTTTGTTTACATACCCACCGAGTGAGAAATGTACCTGATCGCTGAAGAAAATGTTGCTCGAAAAATCGGTGTTCACTGTCTGTTGTTCCACTATCAACTTTGGTAGTAAGTTTTAATAATTTTAACGCGTTATTTGATTTCTAAGCGATACATTATCGTAAATGGTAAACATTCATCTAATATTATGACACTTCAGATGACAGCTGAGTTTGACAGGTGTCAAATGCAAGCATTAACAACCTGAAACCACGAAATTAATAAAAGTGTTTTCTAACTTAAAAAAAGACAGCCAGCGCTATAAAATCTGTATCAAAAAATAAAAAGTTTAACTCTTCAACTCGATCACAACTAACTTAAAACATAAAGACAATAATTAACTCTTTCTATCTCTTTTCCATTATTGGCGCGCCAGTTGCTGTTTTTTGCTGCTGCTGGTTTTATAGTGTTTGGATTGGCAACACTGACGGTTACTGTCACCATTGCATTGTTTGACTGGCGCCCCAAACTTCTTCTCTAAAAACCTTGCTATGTATAATACGCTCTGAAGATAGCAGAGGATGCTTGCATGTAGCGCTTGCGAATGTAAAAATTACTTTCTTTTCATAATACATGCTAAAACTTAACTGACGTAAAACATAACAAATATTTTGAAATGGGGGGGGGGCATTTAAGAGCATTTTTGCTTTCGGAGGTAAATCGCCTTTTTCATAGTTAGTTCACCAACAATTTTTCTCTGTGGCTTAAGCTGTTTTTCCATAATGGAATCCATTTTATTTTCACATGAATTCGAATTTTACTCGTTGCGGGCATATTTTTGTTTATTCCTTCCAATATCTTTTTTTTTACCCGCCAGTGGTGACGACCTTTCATATGGGCCTGTTATTCGCGTCGCCACTGGCGGGTTAAGATCATTGACGGCATCATTTCTTGTCGATATTACTGCCCTCCTTTATAGCCACTTTTCGTAACTTATACTGCTTTGCAAGTTTACAAAAACTTGCGAATTAAGGTCATCCTCTGTCGTCACAGGATGACAAAAATCGTTTTTGAATTCAATTTTAACATCTATGTCTATTAGACCCGCTCTTTTTTTAAACAGTTAAGCCGCATAGGCATCTGATTTCAAATCGGTGAACAGTTGGACGCGCAAGATGCACGTCAGGTGAACATTTTCGACCAATCTCGAACAGTGTATCAAACAGTGTATTAAATTGCTCTGTTGCAATAATTATTAAAGTGAAAACATCAAAAACTAGAAAATTAACTCATGTTAAAGACAAGATAGAACCGCATCCGCGATAAAATTATGTTAATCCAATGTCTCACCTATCTACTTGCCAAATTTCAACAAAATCCGTTCAGTGTTTGAGGCGTTACAGCATCAAACATACGATGTTTCACGTTCATAAAAGATATTTATGTAAGTAGAAAGGATTAGGAGTATTGACTCTTTAAAATATTTAAACACACACAAAAAATGTTTGAAATGGTATAAATTAACTGCATCGATCCCGTTCTATCTGAAAAGCATCCTTACTGTGACATTTATTGGGAACAATGTGAAATTGTATTTTGTGTAGTGATTCTCAACCCAATGCTCTTCAGACAATTATAAAATTTAAATGTTAAATTAATCATCCCTTCCACACAACCGCAATACGACCATCTTTGCTTCTCTACAAACTCCAAAGTTTTCAAGGATAACTCTCCAACAACGAATTAATTAACAGCAACAAAAACTTGCATCAGTTCACATTCCAAGGATTTTAATCTTCCTTGTCAATAAAATCCATTTATTACCCTCTAAACCTTTTAAATCTTGTTAACATGATAAACATTTTCCAGAAAACAAGACTTTGATCCTTTTCAATGGGTAGAAGCTTGCGGAGCAATGGAACTCAAAAAAGGATTGCACTTCAAACGAATTGTTATGTTCATTGTGCGGAATTGATCTTTTGCTAGCTTTATCGACCATTCAAAATGAGTTGGTTTTTTTTCGTTTCTTTTTTGCATCTTGTTCGTAACTTTTTTTTTACTCTTTTCTGTCTTTCATCAAAGAAATAAAATTAAACTTCGCTTCCCCTTGACATTCCTCCGACACATTTCAACGTCAAAATCAGCATCGAAATGACTCGCCTCAAAACCCGTCCTTTTAGTTAAAAGATTGAAAAATTCTTTTTGTCTTATTGCGTGTTGCGTGGCGCCATGTATACCTCTGTGAAGGAGATCTAAAGGAAGAAAGTGATTAGGAATCAAGAGATTAGGCCAACATGTTGTTCCCAATTACTGCCGATTGTGACTTGAATAATATCAGCGATTACAAGAAATTAGGTGGTTACAAGAGAAATCGAGTTTCCAAGGGATTTGGCCAAAGTAGTTGGAAGGTCTTAATAGGGAAGATTGATTTTATGCGATAGTGTTTTTTTTTTTGGGAATAGTTTCAGAAAAGGAAAAAAAGTTGATTAATTATAGAAACTTTGCTTTAGGATATGTTCTACAAGTTGTTGGGCTTTGAGGGGCTTTCTTTTTAGCAGGTTATGTTTTGTACAAATTACTTAATTTATTGCCCAAAACCAAGTTATTTTCAAAGATGTTAATCAAATGTAAATTTCATTTATATTGGGTTTTCAACTCTTCATTTTTGATTAAAGGCAATTCCTCCGCTCAAAAGTGTTTTCCAATTGCCGTGGTAACATAAGTCATGGTGGCTCTCACAGTCGACTCTTTGACTTTTGGTGACACAATTTGAGACGAACGGTTTGGTCAATATTTAGCCAACATTCAAAAGTCAAAAAAAAAAACGCAAGATCGCCCGAGAAAATTGATGCGAAAATTGAAAGTGTACAGTACAGCAGTACCCGGGGAAGTGCACAAGAACTCGGCCTTTGGGAAATTCAACTTGACGAATTTTGTATCGGGACTTAAACCTATACCCGTACAAGTTCCAATTCATACAGGAGCTCAGCTCAAAGTTCATGAGATGTGAATTGGCATACATGGGCCTTTCAAATATCGAATATCGTTAATACCTCACACACAGCTTGTTTTATTCCATTTCAGCATCTACCCGCCCTTATTGAAAACCCCTATAGAAGCTTTAAAGCCTTCGCGAGACCTTGTACTTTTTTCAAACCATTTTCACAGAACTTGAACCATTTTAGAACGAGAGTTTAAAATGCAGTGTTTTTAAAATCAATAAACAACTATTTAGCGAACTTTGATAAATGTGGGTAAGCTCAGAGCTGGGTGTTGAGACCACTTCTGTTTTTTTTTTTTAATGACCAACACAATACACAAGATGCCTTTAATATTTGCATACTTTAATATGCGTAGAAGACATCCTCCTATTTTGTTTTACTTGAGGTTATAGGTACTATAAGGCAAGTTATGGATTCGTGCAAAAAAAAATTTAATTTTGAGATAACAAACACACATGACATTACGATGATGGGGAGACGTCAAAATAAGTGGGTCCGGAAATTCCGTCCGTCCGTCTGTCTGTCTGTTCTCCTTTCCAAAGCCTAAACGGATGAACCGATTTGCCTCAAACTCGGTATTTATTAATTATTTGGAATTCCCTAGGGGGTCTTTTTTTCATTTTTGCTCTAAGCCGAAAAATAACGGTACCTGCCATATACAATCATAAACAAAAAGTTTGATTTTCTCGAAAACGGTTCTAACGATTTTGATAAAACTTTCAGGGTACTATTTTTTAGGATAGGTAGTTTATCTTTTAGTAAAAAAAGATTTTTCGTAATTTGTCTTATAACGGTACCTCTCATAGAACCGGTTTTTTGAAACTAGGTTTTCTCGTAAACGGTTCTTCTGATTTCAATAAAAATTTAACTACAGAAAGTCATTAATAATTGAATTTATATGGCATTTCAAAATTTTCAAAAACTTATTTTTTCGATTTTTAAAAATTTTCTAAAAAAAAATTGTTGTATGATTTTGTTTACTGTGAAGACTAAAAATTTTCGTATAACAAAATACTCAAAACAAATTTCAAATATTTGTTCGAAAACTGGTAGAACGTTTTCAATATTTGTTTTCCTATATAGATATTAAGCAATGAAATATTATTGCATACCTAAACTTTTCCCAAGAAAACTTTGAAACTCTTAAAAACAATTAAAGATTTTTCTAAATAGCTTTTTTTTCAAAATTAATTGTCCCTAAGCAAATATCTAGTATAAGAGCAAGTTCGTGCGACCCAGTCGTGCATTTTATTTTATATAGGTTGTGATAAATCCTTCAAAACTCGAATGATCTGTTTCTTGTTGCTTTAAAAAGCTCTTTTTCAAATTCAAAGAATTATTTTATTTTTTATTTTTCATCTCCATTTGGACTATCTGTTTTAGTTTTTGATCTACTACAAGGCAGTTTCTTAGGACCACTATGTTATATCATTCCTCATTTCCTTTTGAAAATTTTGATAAATATTGCAGCTTATAATGAATATAAAGTATTTCCTTATTGGTGCTGGAACAACATCCTTCCGTAGTGGACTTCATCTGAGGGCGGCCAGTTGTAGAGTATTGGTTCAGCCTTTACTGCCTGAGCACAATGGTTAAGCTGCAGTAGTAGTTACTTAACTCTGTTAAAGTAGACAGTCGATTATTTTTTAGTTCGTTTGATACATTTCTGATTTTCTTGTTTAATTCGATAAAAAAGTAAATACAAAATGTGCGTGGTAGCTCCGAACCGCGACTGGAGCTTACTCCACCAACTCAATCTTTTTTTCAATTCATTCGAATTCGGTCGACACACTTTTATGAATCACCCTGTAAAGAAAGTATTTTCTTTTATAATGTTGTCTTTTCTGCCAACCCAGAAAAGGGTTATACTTGGGGGATCGATACACATTCATACATCTTAGTCTGTGCAAATTCTGTTTGGATCCGTGTTGGCCTCGGCCATTATTTGGTTGTTTTAGTATTTTAATTTCCTCATATATTCAACCCTTTCTATTATATACTTGAAATAAAATACACATCAGCATATTTGAACCTTGTAGGCATAAACAGAACAACTCTCCTTTTGTGTTATCTAATATCTTTCCATGCTGTCAACATCACCCAGCAAGCATCCAGAGATTTCATCAAAATCTGCTTCATCACTATTTTCGCGCTCTTTTAATAAAACATGTTGTAGCTTTCTTAAATCTAATGGGTATTTTTGTTGGTCATGTCGTCAGAGCAATTTTGTTTGATCTGAAAGCGAAATTTCAACAGATCAATCTTTTTTTTGCTCTCAGAGCAATATCTGAAGTCTCATTTTCAAACGAGATTTAACACACATCACAATACTTTTGACATTTCTCGAACAGCAGTTTTTGAAGTTTTGTTTTTGCCATTGCGAGCATAACACACACAACTACAAAAAAAGATAAATCTCGTTGTGATTTCCATTAGGTGAGCAGAATCTGAAATAAGAGAGCAAAATCTGTGATTACCAAAAAAAAAAATCGCCACATATTGTACGACTGTAAGTTATTGTTTCTAAAGATTAAGTTCCAAAAATTGCACTTAGCCTATCATACATAGTTATAAAACCTTTCATGAACAAGACAGGAGTTGGACTATGACTTCTAGATAGAAAAGCTAAAAACGATCAAACGAGAAAATTATGACCTTTTCCGCTTTTTTAATATATCTTCAAAGTTATTCAAATCAGAACCAAAAAACCTATACACATTTCTCAATGAACATTTATTGAAAATCTTTAATTTTTGCAATACTAAAAGTCAGTTAAATCAATTCTTGTAACTTTAAAGTTAACCATTTTAATTGCTTGAAACAAATTTATTCTAATACCCTTTAAATGTCACCCCTAACAAAAAGTTTAATTAAAATGAAAAAAAAAAACTTCTGGCAACTGCTTCGAATTTATTTTTATTTTGCCACGAAGAACTTTAAATAATGTCTTCTTCCTTATTAAAACACTTTAAAGTAGCGTGTAAGCTGTGTTTAACCGTGTTATTTATTTGTCAAGTAGAAAACACCCCTTCACACACATACACACACATTTATAATTGCTAAGTGGCAGAATGTTTTAAGATTTTCATTTCTGTAAAAGGCTCTTGAAGAACTTTTTGAAGAGCTCTCGACAACGTTAGTTACGCATCACACCATGTTAAAGTATAGTTTTGTTCACTTTTTTTTAAAGAGTTTTCTCTAAAAAGTGTTTCAACACAAGTGTATACTTGTTTTTAAGGATATTTTAATTTTTAAACACTTTGCCTTCGGCAGCAATTTGAAGGGGGAAATACATAATTAAAAGGAAATAAGAAAAAGGTTTAATAACATAGAAATTTAGTTTTATATACTTTTTTTGGAGTTTTGGAATACGAGAGTGAAAGTACCCCGGAAATCGTATTGTTAGAAAACCGATAAGCTTGAGTCTTGAGAGTTTATTGGAGTTTGCTCCTTTAGAAACGACTTATGGTGGACAAATTTATTTTAAGAGAACAGGGTGAAGGTTTATTGAAGAGGGAAAAAAAATAAAATCAGATTTCTATAAAATTGATATTGGGTTATGTTTGGTGTTGGCAGCATAGAAAGAGAACACAGAACAGAACCTGAGAATGGCCTTCAGTTTTACTTTAAGTATGTTTGTTTACCTTTTTTATTCTGCATTTTAAATAAAAACGGTTCAATACAAGGGTAAAATCAAATGCACATACACTCCCAGTAGTGGCTGCCGAGTCCGACATAAATCCACCACAAAAAGTTGTATGTGAAATCGTACACATGTCGTTGCTCTGGGTTGGTAGCCAGATAACAAAAAAAAAAAAGGGGTCGCTTATAGGACCAGACTATTATACTTGTTTGGTGGGTGGTGAAGTTGGTGGACCAAACACATGTCCCGTCGTCATGCGATTTTTTTTTCAGTTTTGAATGCAAACGAAAAAATTCCAGAAGGGAAAAATCCAGACACATCCTTAATTAAAAACTCATATGGAAATCAAACCCCTAGCAAAAACTAACTCTTTCAACCATTCCCGTTCTTACGTTGATATTCAGCTGAAATGGAAGGTACCTACAATTTACAACAGAATCTGAACGGCTAGCTTTTTTATGACAAGATTTTACTTTTTGAGGATATGCATTTCTGCGTGGCAGTTCGACAAACCAACTTCTTCGCCACAGACATCCATAGTTGAAAATTTCACAGAGCTCCATTTTTTGGTCGGAAAAAGATACTACGAGGTCTTTGCCGAAGATGTCCCAATCGAGCGATTAAAATGGTACAACCGTATCTATATGATATGAGCATTTGATACGGTTGTCCCAACTATACGAAAAAACAGCACATTCTTAGCTTATGTTCCTAAATAATTCCCCAAAAACACAATTAATTTGAATAAATTTTGAATGTTTTTTTTTTCTTACAGGAGAGGTGACCGTAAAATATATCCAAGGCCTGCCACACATAACCGTTCCGCTGCCAAGTCGAAATGAAAAATGTCGTTTCGCCCTCAAGCCTGTGTCACATAAAGTATTTAACCTAATTGAGATGCTAAAGCTAGAAGATCGTGGAGTTGACAGGGCGATAGTATTAAATGACGAAGGAGTGCGGATAGCCTCAACCTGTAGCATAGAAAGTCTAATGGATGAACCATTTTGGTAAGTTTCCATTTTTCCATCTAACATTCTCTACTCACTCACACGGGAAAATACTTGAGTGTATTCAATTTCAAAGTTTGAAAAAAAAAATGTATTAATGAAGATGAAAAAAAAAGGATACACGTTGACTCCTCAGGTGTCATCAGGATATGTCACATCAAAAGCACCAAAAGATGACATTGCGCATAAATAACTGAATATCGGTTTCATTTTGAAAAAGGCAAAAATGACAATGACTGTAAGTGACTTTTGTCCTGAGGTGTTGATGTGATGTGATGTGTTCTGATCCTGGCTTCTTATTCTTCATTATATTTTTTTTTGTATTTTTTTTTTATTTTTAAAATGTCTCATTTTATCCTTGCTTATGTGTCCCACATGCTCGTTTTATGCCTAAAGGGTGGGTTATTATTATCTTCCATATCAAAATCAATTTTCTTCCTTTTACTTTTTTTTTTTGAAGATGTGTTAAACATTTACATATATGTATGTAGTACCGCACAGTGAAAGGTTAAGTGTTGTATAGACACATAGTTGGGAGAAAACAAAAATTGGAGATAGGTTTAAGCCAAAATATTTGAGGATGCTTTCCCTTGGGTATGAGTATATGACAGAGTTAAATGAGAACCCTTAGGCTTGGTTGAAAATATTTCCTTTGATATGGCATGCATTGACACATCCTTTTTGTAAATTAAGGCAACCCTTAGACAAAGAAAAGATACATTTATGATGATTTCGGGGAATAACTAACCCGGGGGCAGAGTTTAACTTCATTTAATCAGAAAGTTGATGTTGATCTTCGTAACCAAAACCTTGAAGATGTTTGCTTTTTTTTTTTAATAAAAACCAAATTTGTCCTTGAGAATCATCAGAACTTTAATGTCGATTTAAATATCCTACCATCAATTTATCGAAAAAAAAGTATTCTATCTTCTTTCTGCAATTTATTTTTTTTGCATTTTCACTAAAAAAGAAAGAGAGGAAAATGATTTCAATTTCCCAATGAAAAATATGAGTTATCTGCAATTTTATCCATAAAAACATCCAAAGGGATTTTATAGAAGGAAGACAAAAGATTTATATCGAAAAAATTTATCAATGTAACGATACTTTTATTTCTCGCAAACTAGACACTACGAGTTGAGAGATAAAGTTTTAATTTTAAAATGTCCAGAGCAAGGGATTTTGTTTTTAAGGAATTGTTAAACACAATGAACAGAAACAATCTACTCAAAATGGATTTTCCTGGATTTTAAGTCGATGGAACAACATAATCTTTTGTTTTGAAGTTTAATCGATTGATAGAGTTAAAAAAAACTAATAACACTTTTTATTTTATTTATAGGATTCCTATACATTTGTGTTGATGTTGGTGTGAATCGAGCGATGAGATATTGAAATCCTGGAGCATGTTAACAATCCATTAATTTTAAAATTCTACTTTTTCAAAGTGAAATTCTTTTCTATGGGCTTAGCGCAGATCTGTCCATTGGAGCTTATGAAAAGACTTTAAATAAAATAAATTATCACTATTTATATTGATTTTGTATGTTTTTTAAAATAATTGAATTTAAAATAAAACGCTGTTTTTAGATTACAAAATGCAGTTGTTACACTTTGGATTTGGCCCAATGTCACTTTCCATTCTTCTTTTTTTTGTCGTTCACTGAAATACTACAAAAAAAAAGAAATGAAAAACTTAATCACCCTGTATTCAACTAAAAGCACTCATAAATTATGCGCACCAACTACCAAAATACAAAATGCTAACCACTCAGTCAGTGATCTTAGTCAATAAGAGCAGAGTTTTAATATTCAACACGTTCCCCTGCACCTATAACTTTTGGCGTCAAAAGTCAATATTCCAATAAATAAAGCAGCTTTCTTTATTTCCTGGGCTCTTAGCTTTTCCTTTTCAAGTTGTGATAGAAACTTGAAACCTTTCCCTCCCTCTCACTCCTCCCACACTCTTTACTAAAGTAACGAATATTAAAATTTATCGGTTCACCAGGCGACCATGAATCGCAGAAAGCTGTTTGTTTTGGGAAATTTCAGAAAAGGTAAAGATCAAAATAAAAGAAAAGATGTTAAATAGTTCAGCCGATCCTTCTCTTTTCCTCGCAAGAATTTAAGATTTTAATGGAGGAAGAGTCAACAAAGATAAAAGAGACAGAGTATGTTTTAAAATTAAGCTATCTCCTTTCCACTTTTTTTCGAAAAAAAATGTGATAAGAGAGACCCATTATAGCTAGGGTTCGGACTCTATTAATAATTATTAGTAGTGAATATGTTACAAAACCAAAATTAAAAAACAAAAGAAATTAAAAACATGCATAGAAAAATCATGTGATTCTTTCTACATTTTTTGGTAATTACAATTAGGTCACCCTGTTCGTTACGAAATCTCTCAAAAACTACTCGGCCCAATTTATACGATTTTAAATATGTATGATCACCCCCGATCGGGGACCTTCGCCATTTTGTTCGAGTTAAAGTTAGAGCATTTATTATAAGGAAGTTAGAAAGAAGTTATATGAAAACCTTAACACTTCCCCTCTCACTTCAACAAGTAAATCTTCTGGCGGGAAATTTCTATAAATGTTCAGAATGAGACAGAAGCTTAAAATCTTTTCCTCTCACACTCACTCACTTCAAACGACATCAAAAAATTGTCGGTTGACCAGGCGATCAGGAATCGCAGAAAGTTTAAGTTAAGTTAAGTTTAAAAAAATTCAGTAAAGGTAAAGATCAAAAGACTGAATAGGCGATGTCGTCTCTTTTCCTCACTAGAAGTTTAGAATTGAAATAAAAACACCAAGGGAGACATTTGAAATTTTTTGAGATCACCAGGCGCACAGAAAAAGCAGAAGGCTATTTGTTTTGAGAACATTTAAAATTGTTTTGGCGGTAAAGCTAAGAGAAAATGTTGAAGAACAAAGAAAAGCATATAAGGTTTCCAGTTTCCAGGCGATGCTTGATCTTTCCTCATACGTGTATAAACAAACTTCTACGTGAAGAAGAAAAAAGGACGGTTAAGGCTTTGAAATATATGCCCTTCTCCTTTCCTCATTTTCAGACTAACAACTTCCACTCAAATTTACTAAAGAAGAAAAACAATGACAACAGATTTAATCAGGGAAATAAATGCAGCCAGGGTTCGCACTCCATAAATCATTCTTCGTAGTGAATATAGTACACAAAAAAATACATAAAACGAGAAATTAAAAACATCATAGAAAATCATGTGATTCTTTCTACATTTTTTGGTTATCTTTTATGTAACTTAAGCATGCATCTTTCAACTTTGTTGTTCTGAAAAAAACCTTAAAACAAATTTAATGAGGATCGAAGCCCTAACGAAATCTCATAAACTACTCGCCCAACACAACCAACTTCATACGATTTTAAATATGTATGTATGCTCGCCCTCGATCAGTGACCTTAGCCATTTTGTTTGAGTGAAAGTTAGGAAATCTATTATAAGTGAGAAAGACGTTATAAGAATGAAACCTTAACAACACTTTCTCTCTCACCTGCACAAGTTAATCTTTTGGCGGGACATTTCTATATATGTTCAGAATGAGACAGAAGCTTAAAATGTTTTCCTCTCACACTTCCACTTCAAAAATTTATCGGTTCACCAGGCGATCAGGAATCACAGAAAGCTATTTGTTTTGAAAAAATTCAGAAAAGGTAAAGATCAAATGACTGAATAGGATGTTAATGATTCCAGGCGATGTCGTCTCTTTTCCTCACTAGAAGTTTAGTTTTAATAGAGGGATTTGTATCTAGCTTATGTTTTAAAAGCTAAGCCATCTCTTTTCTACGCGTTGAATTCCCTGTCATTCGAATTGTTTTCAAACAAACTTTATACAACTTTGTATGTTTGTATGCATGCTCGGCAAATAAAAAGAATATCGCGATCATCTAGGAAGTAGGTAGCTTTCTTTCTTCCCTTTATGAACTTAAAAGACTGTATTCGAAAAAAGTATTAAATTTTACTATGAAAAACTGATCTGCAACAATGGCGGTGACATTTTCTAAATTTCTTAAAATTCTGTTTTTCTTAGACTTTTGGTATCTCTCTTTCTTAACTTTAAACTAAAAACAAATTATTCGTTCACTCTTGAATTGAATTTAAAACAACAACAAAAGAAGCTATGTTTGAAATTTTTTGAGATCACCAGGCGCACAGAAAAAGCAGAAGGCTATTTGTTTTGAGAACATTTAAAATTGTTTTGGCGGGAAAAAGCTAAGAGAAAATGTTGAAGAACAAAGAAAAGCATATAAGGTTTCCAGTTTCCAGGCGATGCTTGATCTTTCCTCATACGTGTATAAACAAACTACTACGTGGAGAAGAAAAAAGGACGGTTAATGCTTTGAAATATATGCCCTTCTCCTTTCCTCATTTTCAGACTAAAAACTTCCACTCAAATTTACTTAAGAAGAAAAACAATGATAACAGATTTAATCAGTCAGGTAAATAAACACAGCCAGGGTTCGGAATCCATAAATCATTCTTCGTAGTGAATATATGTATTTCAACGCCAAAATTAAAAAAAAAAATTACATAAAGCACCTGTACAAGTAAAACTTATGTCGGGAAATTTCTAGAAATGTTCAGAATGAGACAGAAGCTTAAAATATTTTCGTGTCACACTCACTCAAGCGACATCAAAAATTTGTCGGTTGACCAGGCGATCAGGAATCGCAGAAAGCTGTTTGTTTTGCGAAATTTGAAGAAAGACAAAGATCAAAAGACTGAATAGGATGTTAATGATTCCAGGCGATGTCGTCTCTTTTCCTCACTAGAAGTTTAGTTTTAATAGAGGGATTTTTGTCTAGCTTATGTTTTAAAAGCTAAGCCATCTCTTTTCTACGCGTTGAATTCCCTGTCATTCGAATTGTTTTCATACAAACTTCATACAACTTTGTATGTTTGTACGCATGCTCGGCCAATAAGAATATCGTGATCATCGAGTAAGAAGGTAGCTTTGTTTGTTCTTTAAATTTTACTAAGGGCAGACATTTTATTCTTTCTTTTGATTTGCAACAATGGCTACTTCACTTGCCAATATGGCGGTGACATTTTCTAAATTTCTTAGAATTCCGTTTTTCTTAGACGTTTAGCATCTCTCTTCCTTAACTTTAAACTAAAAACTATTTATTCATTCACTCGTGAATTGAAATTAAAACAACAACAAAATAAGCTATGGAAATCATTTGAAATTTTGTTAGATCACCAGGCGCACAGAAAAAGCAGGAGGTCATTTGTTTTGAGAAAATTTAAAATGGTTTTGGCGCGAAAGCTAAGAGAAAATGTTGAAGAACAAAGAAGATAATAGCAAGCTAAGATTTCCAGCTTCCAGGCGATGCTTGCTCTTCCCTCTTATGAGTATAAACATACTTCTTAGTGGAGAAGAAATCGCCAAATACAAGAAAGGGAAGGTTAATGCGTTGAAAGATAATCATTCTTCAAAATTAAAAAAAAAAAAATTAAATAAAGCACCTGTACAAGTAAAACTTTTAGCGGGACATTTCTAGAAATGTTCAGAATGAGACAGAAGCTTAAAATATTTTCGTCTCACACTCACTCACTTCAAACGACATCAAAAATTTGTCGGTTTACCAGGCGATCAGGAATCGCAGAAAGCTGTTTGTTTTGCGAAATTTGAAAAAAGACAAAGATCAAAAGACTGAATAGGATGTTAATGATTCCAGGCGATGTCGTCTCTTTTCCTCACTAGAAGTTTAATTTTAATAGAGGGATTTTTATCTAGCTTATGTTTTAAAAGCTAAGCCATCTCTTTTCTACGCGTTGAATTCCCTGTCATTCGAATTGTTTTCATACAACTTTGTATGTTTGCATGCATGCTCGGCCAATAAAAAGAATATCGCGATCATCTAGGAAGTAGGTAGCTTTCTTTGTTCCGTTTATGAACTTAAAAGACTATTCGAAAAAAGTATTAAATTTTACTATGAAAAACTGATCTGCAACAATGGCTACTTCACTTGCAAATATGGCGGTGACATTTTCTAAATTTCTTAAAATTCTGTTTTTCTTAGACGTTTGGTATCTCTCTTTCTTAACTTTAAACTTAAAACAAATTATTCGTTCACTCGTGAATTGAAATTAAAACAACAACAAAAGAAGCTATGGAAATCATTTGAAATTTTTTTTAGATCACCAGGCGCTCAGAAAAAGCAGAAGCCAGAAGGTTATTTGTTTTGAGAACATTTATAATTGTTTTGGCGGGAAAGCTAAGAGCAAATGTTGAGGAACAAAGAAAAGAATAGCAAGCTAAAGTTTTCAGCTTCCAGGCGATGCTTGCTCTTCTCTCATATGCGGAAAAACAGTGGTAGTGGAGAAGAAATCGCCAAATAGAAAAAAGGACGGTTAATGCTTTGAAAGATATGCCCTTCTCCTTTCCTCATTTTCAGACTTAAAACTTTCACTCAAAAGAGAATGCAAAAAAAAAAAAACCCAGCGTCGATTATTAACATTGCAAATGTGTCTTATCTTAGTAGGTACTCAAACCAATTGTTATTAACATGAAGAAATTCATTGATATTCATGTTGGAAAAAATTTCATGGCTAGTCCTGGGGATGACTTTGAAAGAAAGTAATTACATATTTGAAGTCTACAATGGATGCCCTTTTAAACCATATATGTTTTATCTCTATCGACTCTAGGTTTTTCACCCGTATATTTTTGGGCATTCTCCTTTACTTAAGAAGAAAAACAATGATAACAGATTTAAGCAGATATGTTAATAAACACAGCAAGGGTTCGGATTCCAATAATCACACTTCGTAAAAGCAGAGTTAAATCATAGTCAATAGCAGAAAGTTGGTCAACAATATAATATATTTTTTGCTTTGACCAAGTTTTTTTAAAAGAAACAAAAATAGTTTCTCAATTCGATTGCGTTTTTTTTTTTTGCAAAATCCGCAATTGTCAAACGAGAAATATTTTGCTTGAGCCCTTTATGAGCTATGTTGCGAGACAGTGGCCAGTTTGTCGTCTTATACTGTTGTGAACTAAAAGAAGAAATGAAATCATTTGAACACATTCTTTTTATTTAACTGGACTCATTTAAAACAGTAGTTGGAAAAACAATGTTACATTATATTGTAAAATGCCAGTTTTTGGAACTTTATGACAACTGCGTCCAGGCTTTTCTCAAGTTCTTTATAACATTTTATATTTCTCAAATCTTAGGACATTTATTGTTCAAACTTTCTTATGATTATGCACACAATTAGAAAGACAGAACTGCCAGACACGCTGTTTTCGTCTCGGTTTAAAATTTTATTATCTAGATATTAAAGACTTTTCGAATTAAATAATTTCAATACCTGTTTTAACATTATTATTGTTTTTGCTTACAGGTTACATATTAACGATAAAAAATATAAAGTAGTTCCTCCAGAAAGAGAACGAATCTCTTCTCAAGATTTAAATAAACTAGGTGATGTTAGAGCATTAGTCGGACAAGTAAGTAAAATATTTTTATTTATACTAAGCTAACAAAAAATTTGTACTAAAATTATTTTCTTATTTTTTTTTAGCTATACGAAGCATTACACGTAGGCGAATATCATATGCACAAAGAACAAGAATTAGTAGGTAAATTAGAACAACTTAGATATCAGCTGACCCCTCTGGAAGAGGTAAGTTAAAAATATTTATACATTTTTATAAAAGCTTTAAGTTTAAATATGAAACAAAAATGCAAACAAGTAGTAACACACTGAAAATTAAATTGGTTACGCATGTTTTAAAAAACAATGCCAGACTTCCATCTGAAACAAACCAAAATATATAATTCATAATTGAAATGTCACAAAGATGACTAAGATAGGAAATGAAAAGAGGATCGAAATATGGATCGATCTCACAGAATCTCAATTGTACTAATTCATGACATAAGTTCAGTTGGTCCTTTGGAAAAACTGAGTTGCACAACAGACAAACAACATCATATCCATCAAAAAAATTGCTTTAAGAACAAATGTCAATCCATTTGATAGAATCTCGTTTGAACTTAATAAAAATTGAAATTATTATAATACACTAAAAACTTCAATGTAATTTGCAAAATTATATTCAGTGTAGTCTATTTGAAAGGCTTAAATTCCTTTAGGCCAAAACTTAATAAAATTTTATATTTTTGAAATATTTTTAAACTAAAAAAAACAGCAAATTCCATAAGCTGATCAAATATTCATAATAAGTTCTGTAAATAACACAAAAAAAAACCTCAACGGAAAATAATTAAATGCACAAAAAACCCCTGTTGGGCGCCTAATTTAAATCACACAAATTAACATTAATCATTTCCGTCCCACAAAACAAAGTTATGGTTTACCTTTCTGTTTAATTGATAATCCTTTTATCAAATAAAATCCTTTCCCACACGGTGCAGTGTTTTTTTTTCTAAATTCAATAAAGTTTGGCGATGTAATTCAATAAATTTTGTGGTTATGTTTGAAAATGTATTTTTTTTTTGGCAGAGAAAAACAGAACTGAGCGCAGAGGCATCACGTAGAGCTAATTTAATGACATGGGCTGGTTTAGGCTTAATGTCAGTACAATTTGGAATTTTAGCCCGCCTCACCTGGTGGGAGTACTCTTGGGATATTATGGAACCCGTTACCTATTTCGTCACATATGGCACAGCGATGGCTGGCTATGCGTACTATTGCACAACAAAACAGGTACATTAAAGCATATAAAAAAAAAAGAAAACAATAACCAATAACATCATATTTTTTTTAGGAATATAATTATCCTGAAGTTAAGGACCGACAATACCTCCTTACACTACACAAACGTGCCAAAAAGAAGCGATTCGACATCGAAGAATTTAATTCGCTAAAGCGTCAAATCGCCGATATCGAATACGATCTAAGGCGACTCCGTGACCCGCTCAATTTACAACTTGGACAAAATTTAGAAAGAGGGACCAATCGACAGAGTCCCATAAACACACCTCCATCATCTAGAGGTGTTGAGAGCTCGAGCGGTGATAATGGTTCGAGCTCCAGTGGCGGCAGTATCCCTTCAACGGCTACTAATTTAATTTTTACAGCGAAAACGCCGCGCACAGCAACTAGTGCAATCAAGGAGCTTCTATCGCTCACAAGTAGAAAAAAGGATCCTTCTGACCAATAGACCAATTGATTAGTTTTGTATTTAAAAAAATAAAAAAAAAAACCAAAACAAAAACAAAAATATAATTCATTTTAAGTGCCCTTTTTCTGTTACAAAAAAAAATTAAATCAAATATGTACACAAAAACCAATCAAAAAAAAAAATTTAAATACTGTAACAGTAGAGTCTATAGGGATGCACAAATGACTTTCTCAAGTCCAGACAAGAAAGAGGCTTTAATAATTTATTTCTTGACACATCGTTCTGAAAAATGGACTGCATTTAAGTTTATAAAACTTGTAACCACCACCACTTGGACTTCTCACAAGTTCCAATGTTTTGACAAGGTGCGAAATTTTGCCAAATAGCCTATCAGTCATAATCAGACGCACAAAGTCATTCGTGCATCTCAGCAGCAGCGGCTCAAAAAATAGGTTAATAATTTGTTTTTTAAATAGAAAAAAAATTTATATCGAAATTGTTATTTATTGCCAACTCTAAAATTCGTTTTAGGTGCACATATATTTTTTTTAAACTTGAATATTTATTTATTTGATGTGTTGTTTGTTAGTTTGATTTATTTGTTCATTGTTAAGAAAACTCTTTGTGTTATATTCAAAAAAAAAAAATACTAAATACTAAATACAACAAAAACTCTCTATTCATCCGTTTCAAAAATTATTTATAAACATTTAGACCACATGATAACATTTTTCCTCATGTAATAACCAAGCGCACACATTCAATTGCACAAACAACAATAATTATTGTTAAACTATTACAACAAAAAATACATAAATTGTTTGCTCTACAACTTTTTTATTAAATCATTTATCAATAATTTAATCACACATGCATACATAGATACTATAAACATAAATAATTATTTCTGTTAATTTTTTTGTCGAATATTATAATTTTATAGGTAAATAATTTGTTATTTAATAAATTGAGATTGAGTGTTAAATGTTTTTCTGTTTTTGTTTTTATTTTTTGTTTTGTTTTATTCTTATTTTATTGTTTAACTCTGTTTTTTTAGGGAAGTTGCATTAGATTTCTTAAAGTTAATGTTTTTCTTTTCTTAAGGAAGGAGAATAATAATTAAAATATGTTCTGAGATTTTTAACTGGCAATGATGCATTCTTTTTTAATAAGTGATACCTAACTATGACGCCTTTTGATGTTTCTCGAAAAAATCAGTTATCGGCCAAGATCCAAGAATACTGTGATTCCACATCAACATTTTTAGAACCGGGTATAATCAAGGATTACATTGTGATCCACCTTGGTTTCAACTGTGAGATATAGTGCCACTTTATTATAGCCACAATAATAAGAGACGCCGAGATGTCTTTCGACACAGTTCTTTGTATGGGCGGACATTCAATTTGACTACCAGTCAATGGACCTATTCAGAAATAAAGAATATTTTGGTTTGGTACCAGGCGCCCAGAAATCGTAGAAAGCTATTTAAAATGAATTTTAGAAATGGGTGGAGCCAATAGCTCTGTGTGTGTATGTGAAAGAAAGAAAGAGACAAGATATGTTTAGACTTCCAGGTTCAGCTCTCTCTTTCTCTTTATCGCTAGGAAATTTCACAAGTAAATAAAAAAGTTCCAGACAGAGAGGACACGATTATTTGTTGAATGCTTTGCTCTTTCTCTTCCTTAGATTAAAACTCAACTTTACCTCAAAGTAGTGACAATAATACACAATAAAGTTACACGTCAAAGTAGCCAAAGCCAGGGTTCGGACTTGTTTTAAAAATAATTGAAAAACATAATTTTTTTTAAGTCTACCTTTGAGCTTGATTTTTGTTTTGAAGTTTCTTACTACCTTCCTCAAACTTAAATCTGTTATGTTAAAAATATAATCTGAATCTGTTGTTTTGTACACTTACTTCCAAAACTTCTGTCTTTCCTCTTTTTTGACTATAGGTAATTGAAATTTTTGGAACGATACTGGGATTTCTACGACGCACGTGTTAAGGCTTCCTAGATCCTTCTAACTTCTTGTTTTTGATTCTTCATTATTTAGTTTGCGGTATTTGAATTAATTAAAATATTGTGATACTACAGTTCCATGAGGAGCGACTTAAACTCGCAACGATTCCTGTGTGCGTGCTGACTGTGTTTAAAGGCGAATTCAAGAATCTAGTAGAAGTTGGACTTTTTCTTGACAAGATGTGATATTGAAGTTCTTAATTTCTTGCAAGTAGTAGTACTCCTGGGAAAATTAAGATTGAAACAAGAAGTTGCCACTATTGCATGGAGTATTTTCCGAATTAAAAAAGACGGTATATTAACAGAAAAGTCTTGAAATTTAAATAAATGAGAACGATCAACGTCCATTAAGAATAAAGTCTGAGCCGTTTTGCGTTTAGCAAAATATATTCAGGCAAGTTGAGGACGAATTTCGAGAAATTTCCTTTAAGACTTCTAACTTCCAATATTTTAAGTTTATGCAAGATTTTATTTACAGTATACCTCAACAATGCACAAAAACTTTTTTATTTTTGTACAAAACATTAACTTTGCCAATAAATTTTTTTAGTTGACAATCAGCAACGAATAAATAATTATTAAACAAATAAATTTATTTTTAAGTATATAAATAAATTAATGTACCTTTAAAGAATGAAATAAACAAAAGCACACACACACAACTATATATAAAGAAAAATAATTTTCCGTCTATCATAATAATAAATAAAATATTTTATTAATATACCTAACCACCATTCTACTAAAAAAAAAACATAAACAAAACGAATTGTTGTGCATAAATATAATATAGTATATTAATAACGATATAGGTAAGTTGTTAGTTAACATAAAATTAGAATATAAACCGCATGTAAATAAAAATTAACACTTAACTGTTGGTTGTGTTATAAAAAATTAAAAAAAAAAAATAATATTAATACAAAAACCCATGGAACAAATTTCTATATATACATAAATATAAATCAACTATACAAATAAAAAAGAAACACACATTTTTTTAAGTACTTAATCTTATAAACTCACTAAGGTAACTCCCCCAAAGTAACAAAAAGCTTTCAAATTTGTCTTTATTGCACCAACATTTTAAAACAACAAATCATTAAATTGAATGTTTAAATCTTTTACCTTTTTAAAATAAATTTAAACATAAACTATTAAAAAAAAAAAAAAACTAACTCAAACTATGTACTAAACAAAAAAAACATTAAAAATTTAACTAAACTTAAACATAAAACTTTTAAAAAATACATATTGTGATTTAATTATAAATAATAACAACAAAAAACTTAGCTTGAATCTACATTTAATAAAAAAAAATCCTTTTCCTATTGGTGATAGTTTAACTATATAACACAGCACACACAAACCTATTCTTAAACAAAACCCTTAAATTACTAAAAAAAAATAATTTTCAAAACAAAAATGTTTAAAACAAATTTTATTCAAATATGTACTTCAATTTATTTTGTTAAAACATAAAAAACAATATTAACATGTAAGATACAAAAAATAAGTTTGTAATTTAATGGCCAAAGACTAAACAAACAAAAAATTAAAGTAATAATAAAAAAAATTGTATTTAAATGAAAATTTTACTAACATAAAAGTTTTAACTCTTTTTTACACGTATTTATATATTTAACGAAACCAAAACATAAAAAAAAAGATACAAAACAAGATATAAACGAAAACAAAAACAATCTAACGTTTGATGTTTGATAATTTATTTTTTTCCAAACTAATCTCGTGTTGCAGGTGAATAGATTTTTTTTTATTTTATCTCGAAATGCATTTAAAAACATAACCAAAAGAAAAAAAGAAGATATATTACTAAATTCAATTTATCTATTTACCTATATATTATATATACATAAGTGCTTTATCAACTCCTATAACGGTTTTGTTTGTTAACCTCTTTAGCTTATAGTATAATCAGTTTATTTTAGATAAATTTAAAAATAGAAAGATACATTTTTATGCTTATATTATATATGGTTATGAAAATTTTACTGTTTTATTTATATTTTTAGCAGAAAGATAAATAATAATAATTGTTAAAAAAAAAAATTATGGCGAAAACCCTGTACTGGTATAAAATGAATAAAAACTATAAACAAAGATATTTCATCGAAAGTAAAGATACCAAGGTTTTTTTTTTGTAAATGAACCATTTTTTTATGATTTTTGTACTTAAGGGCTATAATTTCCTTCTATAAAATTAAAAGTTTTTAAATGGTTAAATAATGACTAGTTTCTGCCAGAAGGAGAAACGAAAGCAGAGCTCCATGGCGTAGAATAAAATGTAAAGCTAAGTGTACACGATTGGTAGATCTTACAATATTGTAAGACCTGCCAATGTCCGAAAATTATCTACCAATGAGCTAACAAATAATTGCCTGTGTAGACGGTTGGTAGAAAATCTACAATCTCTTACAATTTATTGTCAGAAGTTGGCTGACAATTTATTGTCAGATAATTGGCTGAATATCTAACAATAAATTGTAAGAGATGGGTAGATCTACTACTAACCGTGTACAAACAATGAATTGTCAGCTGTCAAAATATTTTTGTCTTACAATCAAAAAATTGTAAAATGTTGAAAAAAGTGCACATGTCAATTTCTTGACTGTCAGAAACGTCAAACAAAGAACAAAATTGGTAGGTCTGACAATAAATTGTGTGTGTACACTGTTGCTGTACACGATTGTTAGATAACTTCCAATTAATTGTCAGACAATGATCTTAAGATTACACGGTTGTAAGATATTGTAAGCATGTTTTTTACTGACAGATCTGACAATATTGTAAGATCTGCCAATAGTGTACATTTAGCTTAAGTCATTATGAACCTGTACAGCACATAATATTCCATTTACAGTATTGAATAATTTTCAAAAGACATCATTTTTACTGTCCTTTGTTATAGAAACTACTTATAGTATAATCTTGGATCAGCAATTTCCGTCACAATTGCTGCATGCTAGGTGCGTCTCTGCTGCTTTATATGACACTGGTCATAAGACTAAGATTACACGACATGTAAGTTTTACTTACGAAAGTTACTCAAGTAAGCAACTTTTAAAAAAATTACTAATGTAAACCGCTCTGTAAATGACTTACAGTAAATTTTATGAATATACGTAAGCTGTTAGTTGAAAGAGAAACTTACAAGAGTGTTAACGCGTTTTTTGACACTTGCGAAAATCTCACAGCTTACACACCCGGCATTGGTAAGTTTACAACTTACGGGAAATATTTCTTACTGTAAGTTCATCTATAGTGTCAAACAAACTGTAAGTTCCTTTTGTAATAATAATAATAGTAATCTATATACAAAGCTAAGGACATACCTATATTAAACAGATGTAAGCTTCCTAGCTTTCGACTTTGCAATAAAAACTATTGTATTCGGCCCTATCGAGGTATCCGTCGGAACGGATATTTCTCCGATTTTATACGATTAGGACGATTTTTGCATCGAGTTATATTTCTCCGAAACGCACAGCGGGGTATTGCGTTATAGTACGTTCAAGTACATTTTTTGGTCTAATTTTCGACAGCTAGGTACAATTTTGTTTCCGATTTCCTCCGACACAAATTCGTGGCGAAATTTTTTTACGAATTTAAGAAAAGTGTTGAAAAATGTAAGATATAAAAAATTGCGATTGTAAATAGATACCTCGAACGCAATTGAAACCTCCGAAATAGTATGCGTAGCGGAAAACTGTCCGCTTCGACGGATATTTCGATGGGGCCGATTATCATGAAGCAGTATATTTTCTGCCACAATAATTGCTACATGAGTGGTGACATTGTAATTGTTTTCTTCTCTGTGTATAATGTATTAGCTTTTAAGAAATAATTTTGTGTGCACTAGAGGTTTCCATCGTGAAACGCCACCAAAATACAACGTATATAATTCTTGGTCCCATTCAGGTAGCACCAATCGACAGACGTCATTGCGGAATTTTCGTTGGGCTGCTGCTTATTGCGGCTTAGCTCATATAACTTGATAAAAAGAATACGTGCAGTTCCGCTTAAGTGCAGTTCTGTACCTACTGTGTATTCTAACTTTACGTCATTATACAGAAGAGTGAAAAGATAAACACAAACGTACTCGTCAAGATGAACATATTTGTCTTGATCTTTTTATATATCAAGATGTTCTGTATTTTGCTCTCTATAGAGCCGGTATGATTTTAATATATTTTATCCTTCTTTTTTGCAGAAATCAAGATGCAGAGCAATGTAAATCAACAATAATATAACTGCAAACATTACTAAAAAAACATACCTTCTAACGCATTTTTGCACCGTTTAGTTTTTTGCAAATGATAAAATACATTTAATATTTTGTTTATACTTTAAGAAATTCTCAAAAACAGTAATTTTAAATCTTAATAAAAAATGACATAATATATTTTGACAGCTGGCAAACTTTTTAGACAATTTAAAGTGCAATTTAAAAACGTTATATACGTTAAAGAAACATGTAAATCTACGTTCAAGTCGAAGAACTCATTCAAAAATCAAAAAAGGTGGAACTGCACTGCACTACAACTACAAAACTATTTTTACCAATCCACACTTGAACTGCAATCAAACTACAGGACACTTCATGATTTTTGGTTTGTACAAAATTATTTCAGAGTTAGCTTCATCATTTAATTTAAATCATGCTAAGTCGAAGAACTCATTCAAAAATCAAAAAAGGTGGAACTGCACTGCACTACAACTACAAAACTATTTTTACCAATCCACACTTGAACTGCAATCAAACTACAGCACACTTCATGATTTTTGGTTTGTACAAAATTATTTCAGAGTTAGCTTCATCATTTAATTTAAATCATGCTAAGTTAGTAAAACTGCACTTCAGCAGACCGACGCGTCACAGATGGCTAGACTACAAACCATTTGTAAACTGTCGCTGAATTTAAGTTCCGGTTCCATATACAGAGAAGACGCGCAGTACAATTGCAGTGCAGTTGCGCCTAGTGTGTTAACTTGCCTTAAGCGTTTATAAAAAGAAATAATTCATGCAACTACTATTTAATTTAAAACAACTACTCTCATCACTAATTCAAGACTGTAAAATAGACATCTACTGTTCAAATAAAGAAACCAATTAATTTTAGTTAGTTTTATCCGCCACCTACATGTCACTATAAAAAGTCAACTGACAGTTCAACTGCACTTTTCCAATGACAGCTATTTCACCTGACAAATGTCAAAAATCCCATAGCAGCCACATTTTTAAGAGAAAACCCCCCAATTTAAGAGCGTATTCCATTCAACTCACCATCAAAATCCACCACAAAAATTGATAGAAAAATTCACTTTGTTCGACTCGACTTTACACAAAATCCCACTCGGAGTAGGGTGCGTCAGCCTTTTGGAAATAATGTATCGCAAACTTCTTCATATCGCTGTTGTCGCCAAACTATAACTCGTCTCGCCGCTGTCAAAATAATTAAAAAAAGTTCACTTTAAAGTTGTTTAACAAAAACTTTTCATTTTAAAACACAATCGGAATAGAATAACCTGCCAAATTAACACAAAAAAAAACAGTAATTTTCTTCTCGCCGTAACCCAGAACAAAATCCGGATAGAAAAAAAGAAAAGAAAAGAATAACCAGAGAATCAGATAAAGTGAGTGATGGAGAGAGTGTGAGTGAGAATAAGCAACACAAAGTGAAAACCGAAAAAGAAGGAATGGAAAACGCAAAGTGAAGCAATATTAGCTCCACACAGTGTGTTTTGTGAGTTTGTGTCGTGGTGGTGTGAAAGGAAAAAAGTCGGGCGTGGATTGGATAAAAAAGAAAATTTTTTATTTAATTTTAAACTCCCCGGACACGGTGAATTTAATTATAATTTTATAAATTTTCAATTGTATCTCTGCGAACCGGAACTCCGTTTATTCATTGTTTTTTATTTAATTCGTCTAAAATCCCAACTCCGGGCGGCGAATTGACAAGAAAAAAAAAGGAAATCTCCATCGCGACGACGAGACGTCGAAAGGAAAGGAAAAAAAAAGCAAATGAAGTGCAAAAAATGTACCACTCCTGTAATTTCGCTCGGGAAAATGTGAAAGAAAAAACTGTATTTTGTTTTTTTTGCGGCGAAGATAAGTGAATTTTATTATAAATTATAATTCCGATTCCCCGTGTGCTTCTCTGCTTACATATTACATATATTTTTTTGTCTTTAAAAAGGAAATTCTTATGAATAATTTAAATTAAAAAAGATAAAAAAAATAAAATAGAATAGAATAAGAATCTAAAGAGGAATTTTATTTTATACATATACACGACTTCGTCAAGTCAAAGTTAGATTTTTTTTTTATTGTCGGGGAAGGTGAAGTGGTGAAAAAGAAGGGGCATAAATAGAGGAGGCCGCTAAAGCTGTGCTGTGAAGTGAAGTTGAAGTTGAGAAGAACAAACACAAGAAGCAAAGCAGAAAATAATAAATCAAAATGGCGCACCAACTGGCCCCATCCGTGAATTGCTCGTTAGACGATATCGATTTGAATGCTTTAAAGGTATGTAATTTTTTTTTTAGACCAATCGTCAATTTATATTATTTTGGTGGGGACTGGAAACCCGGTCCCGGCACAGGCCCTGGTCCACCGCTGATCGGACTCCTGATGGTTGAACTAAAAGGATTTCTTTGTAAAGATTAAGATTCCTTTATCTTCTTAACTTAATTTGTCGTGATGTATATTTTGTTTGAAAGGTGTGGCAACAATATTGGTTGGTCTGTTTCTTTTTGTTTGAACTGAGGACAGAAAGAATGGAAATTACGGATTCTTTGGGAAAGAAAGGAAGAATCGGCAAACGGCAAATCGAATGGGAAAAATGAATCGAGCAGAAAAAAAAGAGAATTATTTTATTTTTCATCCCACACTTTTGTCTCTTTAGTTGTAGTTTTAGTTTCTCTTTGATGGTTCCCTATCTCCTTCTCCATCACTCCATCCCCATTTGCTGTCACTTTTCAGATATTACTGTTTTGTTTGATGATGATAGTGTTTCCTTATGCCAGCAATAAAAAGGTATTAACTACTTTTTGGAAGAATTAGAAAGTATGCAAGTCTTCGTCTTTGTCGTTGTCGTTAAAAAGTGATTTGCTTGAAATTAGATTAGATAAGGCAGAGGAGTCAATGACCAAGCTCTTCTCTATTCTGGAGAACTTGAACGAGTTTATATCGATATGTTTTTTATTCGCAAAAACAGTCTCCAATGAATGCAAATCGATTCATCAGTGATCAAGATGAGGTCACTGAACGACTCGACTCTTGTTTCGCACAAAAAAAAAAAAAAAAAAAGATTATGGCTCACTTGGAGGAGAATAACAAAAGACCTTACACAATGTTAACTCAGTTTGCAATTTTTGCTTTCTTATCAGGCAAGTGCACACTGAAATTTATTGTTAATTTTTAATAAGACGATAAGGCTTTTGAAGGCTTGGGTTGGATTGGGTTTGAAATGAATAAGACAGGAAAATTAATGGGGTACCTACCTACTTTTTTTTTGATGAAGATTAAACAAACAAAAAAACGTAGTTGTGAGTAATGAAATGGCTGGAACTTGGCCTTGAATTTGTGGAGGACAATTAAACTCGCTCTATGTGATCTCAAAAACACAGTGACAGCAGCAAACATAAATTGACCACTCTTGGCAAAACTGGCTAAAGCAGGTTCACTTTAGTATGCGTGCTAACTGGGTATAGCAGCATGCTTAAATACCAAGCCAAGAAACTATGTCTGACTGAAGAAGACCTCTGCAAAGATTGCAATGACAAGAATGAACATGATTGTAACGAACTAAGAAATTAAACTCACGGATTACTATGTATTTCGAAAACAGAGTCGCAGAGTCCGATAACAAAACTTTACAGGATCACTAGAGACTAGATGGCTGGAAACATAAGGAACACAAAAACGAGTATAGTAAGATGAGGAATTGTTAAACCCTTAGATGGTTGTCACAATGGGTTTTGTGTAGACCTAACTTTGGTGGAGTGGTTTCCTTCCACCAGTCCGGAACTTTATGATTTTCTGAGGACTTTAAACGGTTAAAACTTTTTACTGAAAAGAAACAGTTGGCACCCCTGACAATACTTGCAATATATTCTATTAAACTTAGACACAAACTTTCAGCTTGAAGGACCTCTGAGTCCGAGCTATGACTCCTTTGCATTCCATTTTATCTGGGATACCTTCATCTATTGCTTGAAATAGATTCACACAGCTTTCGATGCCAAAGATTCGCAGATTTGAAAGGACTTCAGTTAAAGTGATATCGGTGACAGCTGACAAACAATTGTCAAAAACATTGTAACCCTTTGCGAATACCTAATTGTCAGCTGCACAAATATTATTAATTACAAAATAAATTCAATATTAAGTAGACTACAAAGTATCCTGAATAAACAAGCAAATAACGGGTGATTTATCATGGGGTTTGATTTTTTGGTAGATCACGCGTGACTCCTATCAAACTGATCTGTCATTTTTGTTCAGTATAGTTTGGCAAGTCACCATGAAAAGATTCATACCACAAGAACGTCTCTGTTCTCAGGTCATTGGTTCTGGAAAAACTCAACGAAAATCCGGTGTTTTATCGTGAAATTTTGTTGAGTGATGAAGATCATTTTTGTCTCAATGGATATAGCTACGTTAATAAACAAAATTGTCGTATTTGGGCTGATGAGCAACCCGGAGAGTGCCAAGAGCTACCATTAAATCTATTAAACACAACGGTATGATGTGGTTTAAGGGCGCATGGAATCATTGGCCCATATTTCTTCAAATAATAAGCAAATCAGATTGTTACCGTCAATGTTAACCGTTGTCGAGTCATGTTAACGAACTGTTCCTTGAAATTCAAGCCCATGATCTCCGGGAGCTCCAACCCTCACGATGAATCACCTTTTAATTGTTTGGCAAGAAATTTTGAAATTGGCTTACAGCTTTGATGTGGCAGCAGTGGCGTTGTACGTACATAGAGTACTAGCTCCTCACATGCTAGGTCTAAAGGACTCTGATGACCGGCATTGTCACCTTTAACTCCAGCCTTTGAACTTGATCATAGTAGGGCACAATAGATCTTTAAGGTCGCAGTGCACTTTCCCCCAATTTAAATTATTTGATCATAGTACACACAAGTTCTTTCATACACAAATTCATGATTTTTAACTTACGGATCATGGAAGCCATACCGCGAGTATGAACAAATGATACAGAAACCTCCTTAAATCCAATGTTGAATAGTTTGTGAAGTAGTTCAAATAAATTTAGACTGTCATCTATCACAAATCATCAATTTAAGCCCATGTTTTTGACATATTCGACTGGTTCTCTGGTCGAAGTCTGTCTAGGAGACATTTAATTCTTCCACTCATGTCTTTTTAAGGCAAGCAGTTCCTTTCTTCCAAATTATTTGTTTTTAACATCTTAGATTATGATTGACCAACCAATTTAATCTGGTTTTTGGTTCAGATGTCCGGTGATAGATAGCTTATTAAAAGTTTCACAAACTCAAACAATTGAGTGATATTATATAGGCTGCATACCAACTTACTTCCAAAGCCTCTGTCTTAAAATATATGTCTTGAGATACTTTTGTTTCAAGACGATGTCATGATCTTAACAGGGATCACAACTTCTTCCCACTTTTCTGTTTTAAACCAATTATCACCTGTGGAGTTAACTATTTCTTCCACTTTTTCGAAATTTTATTTTTGATGACACAATATCGCAATGTTTTGAAAGCGTGATCCTGATCCCTATAGTACTTCGGATAGTATCTGTTTTTGATGTAACCCCCACAAAATCTTGCAACTATGCCTTCATCCAGGGAAATTTATTTTCTTTACATTGAGGTGGCGTAGGTACACCTTTTAACCTCTGAGACACATATTGTGAGCGATAGGTATTTCCTGTGGCCAGGCGGTGGCTCATTCTTTTTTCAAGCTATTCACCGCATAACTTGCATCTTCGAGTTGATTATTTGGATCCTTAAGTTACAGAAAAAAGAAAAGGTATTCAAACATCAGCTATTTTACTTTCACTCGTAGGAAGTTCGTCGAATATGATTTGTAGGAAGAGTGAATGAAATCTTACTGATCAGCTAACGTCAAAAGATTTCTGGAACAGCTTGGCCAAGGAATTGATAATACCTATGTTCCATTTAAACCGACAACGTGGATGGTGAACATGACCCAACCCGTTATTATTTTAACTGACGACGACGTGAGTCGAACGTTTAACGGACAAACCATAATAATAGTCTTTAATGAAGGTACCTTCCTACTAACGTTAGGCTTCTTTTATTTTTAAGTGATTTTATTTTGTATCCAGAAATTCAAACTGTAATTTTAAATGACCAGCAAAAATAATAATAATTATCGTTTCCAAAGTAGGCAGGTATCACACAAATTGAACCCTCCTTAAAGTTAAAGCTCACGTTATATTCATGTTCGATGTGTGTTCATACATTAAATGAATTGTTTTTTGGATCTATAAATAATTCAGAGACTTTTTTAGCTGACAATGTACTTTTTTTCAAAGCAAGGAAGGTAAGGCTTAAAAATTCCATTTTCTTGAATAAAAAATTAGCAAAGAAATCAGCCAGAAAAAGAACAACGTTCGGTTTATACAAAGTTTCGCTGCAATTTTCACCTTTAACCACGTAGCCGACCCAGCCCCACCTAATTTTATCTCTCGTGGTACCTATTTGTTGCTTGTTTTTAGGTTAGGTTTTCAGTAACTTTTATATATTATGCACAAGTCCTTGAAAGATTGTGTACATTTGGCAGACTGTCAGCTGACATCCCTACCATACATATACAAATACATATTTCTATCATGTTCCTAGGAGTAAGGATAAAAAGGAAGATGAACATTGTCTTCTCACGACAGTAAAAGTTTTAATACCATCTACCGCCCCCTTCGTAACCTCTTTGAATCTTTCAAAAGTTTACCCTTACATCTTTTCCACTTCAATTAATTGAAAAGAAAACTTTTTCTCGCTGACATGATAAAAGTCAAGATGTGATTTTCCTCCTCCAAGCTCCGACCACAATTTAGTTGTTTTGGCGTTGATGACAATGAATTTTACACATTTTAACTGTTTTGATCCCTCAACGGGGTGACATCCGTCCGACAGCCGTTCTATACATACATACTTCTTGGGTATACTCATAGTTGAGAAGTTATAGTTGGTTCCTTTAATTGAATGAATGGAAATTCATGACCTTTTGGGTCATAAGCACTTAATCCTACACAAGAGATTTCACTCAACTCAACTCAGCCCATTGTGTCACAGAGAGGAGGGTTTTATTATTCTTGTGGCAAGTCGACAAGTAGGTATTATACAGAAGCAGTGTCCAGCAAGCATTCAGTCTGTTCCTCTCTAACAAATACCTATAATGTAACAATAAAAAAGAAATTAATGATGACGCAATCGATCATGGCTGAACTGCTGAACATGTCTTATCATGCACTCAATTGGTTACTCTTTTCATATTGATGAAGTTGTTCGTTAAAATATTCATTTTTATTTTATTGCTTATTATTCTTGTGTGGCCATTACTATCTGGGTTGGTTTTGTTGTTAATTTGACAAAATTAATTGAATGCAACAATATTATTGTAACCAATCTGGAAAAAGTCATGTTAAACAACATGGTAGGTTCCTGAATGAAAACAAAATTCATCTAATTGGTTAGGTTGACTACGATTTGAATTTCAGAAATATGTACAACGTTTTGGTTAGATTTTAAAAATTGAAGACATCCTAGCATTTAAATGTCGTGGCACGAACAGGGAGCCAAGGCCTTGTGACTTATACTCTCAGCCATACATTTCAAAAGCAGAATTTAGAAGAATGAATGAAAGCGTATTGAATTTGCCTGAATAATGAGATGACTCCAAATGGAAAAACCCATACAGGCCACGATCATGGAAGAGTTCGAAAAATTGAATTACTTCGGGAACATTGGGTCAACTGATGGTGAAAAGAAGATATGTATAAAGAAACGAAAAGGGCTATAGACTGGTTACAGACTGAAAAAGTTATGTGACAATAGCCAGGTCCCCAAATAGTTAGAAAACATTAATGCAGGTTAAGCCTTTTAACAGAAACGCCCCTTAAAAGTAGGCGTGTCTTAAAAATTAGTTAAACAAAATTCAATTTTTTTTTTACAAAAATCACGCCCTTAAATATGGGCGTATTGAAAATATGTACACACAAAAAAATTAGAGATATATTTTTCATATAGCGAACAAAAAAATGTTTAAAATTGAATATTGGCACCTTAAATTAAAATTTTTTTTTTTGTTCTTTCATGAAAGTGGGCGTCAGCCACACCCAAAATAGTTTTTTTTGTTTTCATACACAACATGTTTCCGTACCATTAATACATACCAACAAAATTTAAGGTTTCCTGCTTGTAGATAAGCATCGGTGTTTTGTTAAAATAATATTGATGGTTTTGTATAAAAAGTAGGCGTCAGCCACGCCCACAAGATATATATTTTTATTTTATTTTGAGAAGATTCTATAGCTTGCGTGTGGATAATGTAGACGTTGTGCTTTGATCGGAACTGTACAAAAAACAATTTAATTTTTTCAAATAGAATTTGTTGAACAAAAATGGCGATTGTGGGCGTGTTTGCGGATTTCACCATTTCAAGAACTTAGCCTTAACTCTTGAACCAAATATTACATATACAAATTTTTTAGCTCAAAAACGACCTCTAGAGAGTATACATTACGGACGGACGGACGGTCATCGCTAAATCGACTAGACTTTTGATTCTAAGTCACAACTCAATAGGTAAAATATGACTCATCAAATTTACGGTCAACACTCCCCATTCTATTATTTCCCAAAATATCCAAGAAACTAGTTTATAATACCCGTTTGACAATACATCTCGTGTGAACATAGCTTTAAACCATAACTCTCCAACATAACTCATAAATCTGACATAAAAAGTGCCATTACGGCTGTTGTAGTTTTTATAGTGTCTCGAGTCTCGTTTGAATGACATGGTCTTTCGAGTGTCTTTATCGTAAACGCAATCGTTGCTTTCCTGTAACATAAAGTTTTGCATCAATAGGTATACCTATTCCGAGAAACCGTCTCAATTTTGAATTTAGTCGGTTAATAAGTTTAATTTTATCAGTGGCCTTGTTTGTGCCTCAGGAACGTTTCGGGAAGTGCATTTAATCACATTGTTTAATGAACAATTATTCGTAATTGTTTTGTTCCAGATTTAAAATATTGCGAAAAGTCTCCCACAACCCAAAGGCAACACTGTCATAGTGTCATCCATTAGGTGAATATCCTGCTTCCCCCGACCGAACTTAAAAGAGAAACAACGACAAATTGCACAACACTAAACAAGACAAGTGCTCTTTTTTTTAAAACCAAACAAAAAAGGCAACTTGTCCTTGTCCAGATTATCTGATAGGAAGACCATACATTACCAACCAGCAATGGTAGACTTTCAGAATCCAGACTTGTTAATTTGGAAATTTGGCAACATGCAGTTTGAATTGCATTTGCGATTGCAATATTGCAACTGCAAGAGATGACATCTTCTTTTAGATAAAGAGAGAGAGAGGATTTTGAATAAAAATATATAAAAAAAAAATTAAAGAGAACAAACAGAAACACATTTTTTATTTATTTCTTCCTCACATTTTCTTCTTCTTGATTTTCATGAATTTTCTTGCTGTTTTTGTGAATTTTCTTTCCTATTAAAAATTTTGTCAAACGGTATGTGTAAATGTGTTTATGAGGACGATGACAAAAAAAAACACGGCAAGTTAATGACTATTTTTTTTTGTTGACGTTTTCAACCCCATCTTCGTTCTCTTTTGCAGAGTTCATTGATAAAAAAAAGGATTACCGTTGGAATTTTTGTCACCTCAAAAAAATACCAACCACCAGCAAAAAGGGGCGGGGGTGTTGAGAATGTTTTCCTAAGTTATGAGACAAGACGAGATGTGATGAGATGACTATGACCTGGAGAATGCAAATATTCGTCTTTTTTTCTTTTCGTTAATCAAAAGAAGACGAAGACACAACACAAACAAATGAAAAGAACGAAATGATGATGATGATGAAAAATTGAAAATGTTGAAAAACATCAGAAGAAAAAGTAGAAAGAGAGGGATAGAGAGACAGGGAGAGAAATAGACAAATTTATAGGATAAAAACTGCTGTTTTGTGAAAAAAGAAGTGTCGTGTGTCGTGTTGTCTGCCCTGCCTGTCTCTGAGCTCAGAATGTTGGGGCTGCGTGTGTAAATCGTAATCGGTCATAATAATAATAATAATGTGTAAGTGTGTGTGTGTGTGCTATGCATGTATGAATGGAATCTCTTTTGCCTGCGTTCAATATGAATGTTCTTGTTGTTGTGGTGTTGTGTTTTGTTGTTTTTGTTCGTGTTGCATGGCACTGGCTCAACTGGCTGAACTATGCCTCTGCCTCTGCCTCTTATTCGCCGCCGCCGATGCCATTGTCGTCGCATAGCCATCGCCACCGCACTACCACCCTCGGCCAATGACCTCTTGAAGTGGCAATAATGAAATTAATTATTCAATAGAACAAGTCTGATAAGATTTTTGTTGTTGTTTGCAGCTCAGTTGTCCCTTTTATTCGCCCTAACCTAAAATCTTCAGTCCTCACCAGTCTCCACCCCTACTAAGACCTAAGAGGACGATAAAACCATGAAATCATTCATTTAAGAGGGGAGCTCTGTTTCTCTTGTGTTGCTGTCGTTGTTGTTGTTGCTGTTGCCATTAATATTAACCCACATCAATTTAACTCTTAAGTTCTGTTTGTCTAAGTACACTTGAACTTGTTAATCGTGTACAACACAGTATTATCTCATGGAACATGTTTTTAATAAATTTTTTGTTTGTATTGTTTCAGGATCCTGCTGGAATATTTGAGCTAATCGAAGTCGTTGGTAATGGAACCTATGGCCAAGTCTATAAGGTAAGTACCTACCTACCTAGTGTGATGGTACAATGTTTCCATGGTCTCTGATGTCAAAAACACTGCCAACAACTAAAATGACAGCCTGACAGAGTGTCCTTTGTTTCCTTAAATAATGTTGGAAATGCGGGTTGTGATTTTGACGCATGCCACCAGCTAACGGTATAAATATGAGTCCTGTTCCAAGAAGAGACACCATATATTCGTAGAAGGTATAAAATTCCAACCAAATCGATATGTTTTCATTGTCAGCCAACAAAATATATACTCTCGTACCTACCTACTCGAACCCGTACTCCTATCGTACCTATAAGGGGATTACATTCGATGTTGTTCGGTGTTGGCCAAATAAAAGCAACCAGAGGCCAAGCCTTGAAAATGCTTTTTTATGCTATACTTGGCAAGTGTGCCAAAAAGGTTTTTTTTTTCTGTTATCATTATTATTTTTTTCGTTGAACGGACATGGACAAATCCATCCACCATACTCCCTAACTACATATAGGTACCTACTTCAGCGAAGCAATTTTTATATTAAATCCAAGAGCATACATACATACATAGGAATATATAATCTAAAACAGTAGCTTTTGTACAATTAAGCAAAAACAACAGAGCACAACAAAAACAAAGCACGAAAATGATGTAGGTTGGAATTTGATGTGTTTGGGTGTAGGTAAGTGTTAGGAAACAAAAAAATTCCAAGTTAATTTGGGGTTGAATTAGAAGAACCACTCGACAACGAAGTGGGCTGTGATGTTGATGGTTTTGAAGGTACCTAGGAATCCAGGCACTCGGGCACCTATATACCCACTAAAACTAATTATGTAATTAAAAAGGAAGGTTATTGAGGATTTTTTTTTAGTTCACATACATACATACCTTTATTATGGCAGAGAACCATTATAGCTTGACTTGAAGATATTCCAGCCAACATTTTATGTAAATATGGACATTTTGGTACCTACCTAATTCATTGCTTAATTCGCTGGCCAACCTTGAATCGTCCTTACCGTGAAATATTGTTTGACATTGAGGCAGGTAGTGAGGGGTAGGTTTAGGTTTTTTTGCGTGGTCAGTAGAAAAGTTATAAATAACGGGAGTTTTTGTAAACATTTTTGTGTTTAAATAAAACACAATTCCGACAATTTATGACTTAACGCATCAGAATGGAAAAATAATTGAGAGGTGTGACATCACACGATCTTGGAGGGGCGAATTGGCAGGCGTATGTACCTTTTGAGACGATTAGGCCATGGAAAGTTTTTTTCTTTTCGAAGTCGCTCATGCTTGATGCTGGCATGTTGACACCAAAATCATTTTTAAGGAATCAAGGGCGGAAGATGCTTCAGGTGTGCGAGCCGAGCAATTGATTTCCAAAAATTACACTTCAAAACGTCTATATGTGCTCTTAAGCGATTTGTTGATTTTAAAGCACTCCGAATTCTCCCTTTTGTAAAGGGTGTTTTGCTTAGAGATATTGAACTCTAAAATAAAAACACGGATGAGTTGTAAAAAATTGACTTTATTTGAAAGATAATTCTTTGAATATAATTTCTGGCATATATGTTGAGGTCCCATTTTCTATCATTCTGCAGCATTTGGGGTCGTACATAGGTATATATCAGCAATATTGCGGTGAATTTTTTTTTCCAAGTCGTCAATCGTCTCTGGCTGATCGATGTAGAGAGACTATCGATTTTACATACCCCAACATTAAATAACCCAGCGGTGTTTAATCGCACGATCTTGCAAAAACGCGAAATTATGCGCTCACCAAACGTTTACTTCAACAAATCAATCAATGTGGTACGAGCTGTGTTGTGCCATTTAGGGTTTTTCCTATGAAAATCGGCGAGCCCGTTCACCAATCGCAGGTGTCAGTCAATTCACGATGAAATTTCGATTCATTTTTTTTTTTTCAAAATCGTTCGACCAGTGTTTTTTTGAAAAACTTTTCGGAAATATATTCCAAGTTTTTTTTTTTTGAGTATGCCAACTTCTAGCACTTTAATGTTTTTATCAGAAAAATAAAATTAAAAAAAATAGATCAAACCGTTTTAAACTCAAAAAAAACTTTTTTTTTTTTGAAAAATTGAAGAATTTATATTATTTCGTCCATAGAAGGGCTTCTACATTAAAAATTTCATCGAAATTCGTCAAGTGGCTTACGAGAAAATCCGATAAAAACAAAAAAACATAAAATTTGCTCAAAAAATACCATTCAGAAAGTTTTATCAAAATCGTAGGAGCCGTTTTTGAGAAAAATTCATTTTTCGCTAAAAATCGTATGGCAGGTATCGTTAGTTTTAGAGCTAGAATGCTAATTCAAAAAACCCCTCTGTAGGACGTCATAATAATACTATGTACCAAGTTTAAAGCAAATCGGTCTAGCCGTTAAGGCTGTAGGTGCCGATACAGACAGACAGAATTGTCGGTCCCACTTTTTTCGATTTCTCTATCATCGTAATGTCATGTTTGGTTGTTAGATTTTTTTTGACGTGATAACGTGAAATAAATCGGAATATATGGGCAGCAAGCACGAAAAATTGTCACAGTCACAGTCACGTTCCATATCTGCTTTGATAACATAGAAAGTCGATAAAGTGGAAGGGTATTGGGTGGTTAATGATTGTAAGTGGTGGTGGTGGTGGGTGTGTGGGGGGGGGGGTAGTGTCGGGAAGAGGATACCAACACATGAACTGTTTTGTGAACTGGTTAAACGTAAAATTTTCGTCCCTAAACCGACTTTACAGACAATTAAGTTTTTTACGAATGCATAACTTGTCTTATAGTACCTATAATCGCAAGTAAAAATTGTAAAATGAAAATATTATTTTTTTTAACTGTACCCGGGTACCCTGCTTCATCGATTATACATACTTCTTTCTGAGCTATTGTTATTTTTTTTTTTTTTTTTTTACAATATTTTACATAAATGATTACTACTTAGTGAGTCATTTTTCGAGACAAAAGAAAGCTTTGGATGGATCGTTCATTACTTGCAACACTTTATTCTAAAAAACATTCCTGCTTCTTCTTCTTACTTGATAAACTGCACATCACGGCTGGACCTCTAGACAAGTCAAATCACAAAGGAACCGCCCTGAAATTTTTAAGTTATATAAACAAATTGCTGGTAAACAAATATGAACAACGAATAATTTAGTGGGATTCTGCCGTGCTTTCTTTTGAACGAAGCAGGAAATCGTTTTTCAACAAACACACTCATTGACCAAATGAGCCTTGGAACGACTAAGAACTTTCAATCACTTTGAGTAGTATTCAAACCATTGTATCTCTAGAATAACTATTGATGCGATGAAGTACAAACTTTTTCGCCTGTTTAATTTAAAGGGGGTTCAAAAATTTCTGACGTATTGACTGCAAATAATAGTATTTTGTCAAAATCTGCTTACTGAGTTCGCTAAAAACTTCAAAACCATTTTTTGTCCTCAAAATGTTTCCCCTAAAAATATCATACAATATGATTTAAAACTTTTCATTGGTGGTGCGCCATTTTAAAAGGTTTCAAGATTCAAGCTTATAACTTTTGTAAGCAAATATTGGTACCTTCACTCATTATTAAACTAGCATTATAAAAAAATAAAAATCCATAATGACTGAACTGAATGGTTCACAGAAGAAGCCTTGTCATTAAATTCACTAAAAGCGTCAACCAGTTTCCAAGACATTATTGTTATGATAGATTTCACCAATAAATGGTGAAATGAAATGAATTGCGTAGACGCAACTTGTCAAACATTTTCTAATCTCAAATCTGTAAATTTTTTTGGTTTAATGAATCATAACAAAGTCGGCTTAAGTTTATTTAAAAAAAGTATATTTAAAAGCAGTATCCTTAAGATAAGTCATTTCCGCTGGACATTCCATTTCTCTTGTTTTTTTTTTCTAACGAATTGTATAATTTCAAGTAAAAATGATTAACTAAAAATGCATTCTTAGCTCCGTGTATGGATCACTCATCATTTACCGTAAGACAAACAACATACTCAATCAATTAAAATAAATCAAATTCAAATATTTGTGTGCGTCACCGTCACCATCAACAAGCACAAACAACCTCTTAAATGTCATTCATCATTAACAGATTTAAATTTAACGATCGAATATCACACATCTTGTACTTTCACCACCATTCCGGGAAGTAATTTGTCCCAGAAACCATCGAAATCAAAATAAATATTTAAAAAAAAAACCCGAAAAAAATCCACCTATGACTGTTAATCTCCAAGTTTTTTTTTTATTCTTACATCTTAAGTCAAGATCTGGATGAGGTGCGGTGGTTTTGGCTTCGAACTCGATATCAGCTAAAAGCGATCCGTATGTTGTAGGTACCTGTGCAGAAAACCCACTCACCGTCACAAGTCACAACCACACGACGACATACCACAGCGCCAAGCCGCGCCGTGAGTAATAAAATTTTTTTTTGTAAAGCCACTTCACCTTCTTGCCTTGCCACAAAACAAAAGCTTTAAATATCCAGCTCAGCTATAAACGCAGCAGCGCTAGCAGCAGCGGCAGCGTCGCGAATTGTCGCCGCATTGGATTTTAGATTTGGATTTGTGCAAAGTCAAGTGTAACCGGTTAGTTGGGTGTTATGTTGTGCTGGAGAGTCTTATCACAGAATTTTTATTCGCTTATTCATAAATTATATTTTATTTTATTATATTTAACCAGAAAGGCATGACTTAACTTGTTTGGGATTTTGAAAAGAACCAACGACGAAGCGACGTCAAAAAAAAAACCTTTGCTATTTATTTTACATTTTTGCATTCTCTATGTTGACAGTGACACTAGGGTGGGGAAAAATAGTTTGACAGTTGAAGTCATAGAGAAAGAAAACCCGAACGGAGTATTAAGTTGTCTTTTAAAGATTGAGCGAATTCTGAAATTCTTTTGTATAGAGTGCGTTCGAATATGTAATCTAAATAATTTTTGACACATTCTGGAGCATTAGGCTGTCAATGAATGACAAATCCGCTTTTAACAATTTGCTTACGCACAGAAAGTGTACACTTTTTATGAAGTGTCAAAACTCAAATTCTAAGCTTGAAGTCTAGCTAAGCTCAGTGGCTTACACCTTCAACAATTTTTGTATGAGCGTTGAAACTCTGCAGGAACAATGTTTGGACAAGTTTGACAGTCCGACACGTTCTAAAGACAAAATGTAAAACAATTCACAGGCATATTTTTGACGTTTCAAGTTCTGCTCTTTGTCGACGTTGTGATTTGAAACTCTGTAAAACGAAAAAATGAAACTTAAAAGTAGCAAACGCATACATCTGTAGGATTTAGCGTGTAAGAGAATGAGATAGAATATGGATGTACTGTACAGTGCTGCCGATTGCATTTAAAATGCAGCTTGCCCGATACTTGTACAGTAGGGCGAATGTGTCCATGAAAGTTGTTGAAAACTATAAGCTTGATAAGTGAGAAACAGGATATTTGGTTTGCAAAGAAGTTTAAGAATCGCTGATATATTTTGATCACGAACCCTTTACGCAATGAGAACGGTAAGAGAGGCTGAAAAAGACGTCCGTCAAGCTGCCTTGTTATTTTTTGCGGAGTGAAAAAGTTGTCACAAGTCACAATAACAAAAAAAATCACGAAAAATCAGCCATTCTTATTAAATTCACATGACTTATTTAATTTTCCGCATTTTGACCTTGAGCCGGACATTGCAAAAAGAAAAATACTACTGACAAGAGTACACTTTCTGTTCGCAAACGAGAAGTTCGAAGCGGACTCCGTTTTTTTTTCAGAAAGTTGGGGCGATTATTAACGTGTAGACAAAAATACAACACTGACAGGGTCAGGAAAAAACTTTACGATTTCTGTCCGTAAACAAGACGTTCCAAGCGTATTCCGTCCTATTGCTGAGAGGAATTGCATGAAATCTCGTAAACTGCGCGATATCACCTCTAGAGCGCTAATCCAGCATCCTTAGCTTCAATATACCTGCATTGTTCAAAAACTTTTTGACATTTAAATAGGGTAGAACAAAAAACTTTAATTCAAATCAGTTCTGACTTGGTCTTTTCACTTGTCATTTTTATATTCTGCTCTGCGCCATGGCACCACACAAATCATATCCAATCACCTTGAAATAAAAGATAAGGAAAACTTCAATCGCGCTAGACATTCATCACACGTAGCGACTAGCGCGACACACAACTATACTAAGTTTGTCTTTCCATACTATGTAAGTACACACTGACACTCACGATGATGCCTGGTTGACTTTTGTTGAACAAATTGTCGTCGGCTTAAAAATAATCGTCGACGCCGGCGGCGGCGGCAGTGAGCTGCCACTGCCACTACCGCTACCGCTGTCTCTGCTGGCTGCTGCCTGCTGCCTAAGGTAGAAATGTAAATTCAAAGATACAGACATTGAACCTAATCGTATACTATAAATTCACAATCCAGCCATCTGGTTTTTCTTTGTTTGTAAAAAAAATAATAATAATTGTTTTTGGATTTGGGGCAAGTGCTTAGAATTTAAAACAATTTTTCGCTTGTTTAAGATAGTTTTTTTTTTTAATTTTTTTAAATCATGTCAGGTGGCTTAAACAACATTTTAAATACATGCTCTGCGCCATTGTTTCACAATTCTTGTAAACCACACCTCTGCGTTCAATGACCACTATATAGCTCGCTTGCTTGCCGCCCGAGATGAATCATTGCGGTCACCGTAAATGGAAGATATGGACGGACATGGAGTGTCTGACTGCGTCATTTATAAAAAATAACAAATCTAAAATGGCTACTTGTTTCGTCGTTAAATTTATATTTTATTTTTTCTTATCACGCTGTGGATATCGCAGATTATGGTTGAAATTTTTTGCACATTTTTGTTGTGTCTAAAAAAAAAATTTGTTAAAACAAATAAAAGAAGACAATTTCTAGGAAATGGCCAAACAACGAGTGGTCAGCACTTTTGGATGGAATGAAGTGAGTCAGAAATGTTTGCTTATCAGTTTGATTTTGAAAAGCAATAAAGAAGCAAGAAGATAGTGTGTTAATTGGAAGACCATGAGTGTTTAGTTTATTTTTGAGCCCTAATTGGTAGTTGTGTCGTCGCAATGGAATGGATATCGTTAATTTTTAAGACTATATAGTCTCAAACTGCCATTTACCATGATGGGTTAGGAAACTCACTGACAAGCAAACTTTGCCTTTGAGGCGTTCTTTTTCCTCCAGATAGTTGTTATGTCAAAAATGAGTGTTGAAGTGTCATGTGAGATATTGTAATAGACTTTCCATTGAAAAAAAAGCTTAGAGTCAAACCATTCCTTTGGTACAAAAATGACACTTCTGACAATTCAGGGAATAGAATTTTGCTTCTGGATTTGAAGTTTGAAATGTCAGTCACAGAATATTTATTGGGGAGTGTTTATTCGCATGCAGCTTTGCCTAATGAAACACCTTTTTGAATCCAATTTTGATGATGTGTCCGTCAAAGCCTAGCAACGAAGTTGAGTAATCGGAATTAAATACGAGGAACGAGAAAAAACCCCTTTGCATAGCGAATCGGGCTGCGCAAACCAGTTTGACATTGGCAAACCTTGTGAAACTGGTGCGTGCGAATGGATATTGTATACAAATTGAGCAGAAGCAAGTTTGCTTGTTCCATTGGTTTCTTGGACTATTGTTTCCCGGATGGAAACCAATGAATCTCTCTGCTGGAGTAGAATCCATTTTAAAAGTATTTTTATTTAAAACTGTTATGTTTTTGGAAAGAAAACTTCGCTGATATTTCCATAAGCACTGCGTCAATTCCAACCATGTACCGTTAGTTTTAAATTCAAACAAACATTCAAAATCAAAAATGGCTCAATTGTTTTTCAAAATATTTTCCATGAAGATCACGAAACTTTTGCATGCATTTAAACCAATTTTCGAAGCAATTTTTTTCTCTCCCATTGACGTTACATTTAAAAAAAATGCTTTTTTTTAATGCTTGTTCAACGTCAAAAAGCGTTGACCTCAAATTTTATGTTTGTTCTGCGGCAATAAGAAGAAATCATTGGCTGCCAAAATCAGGACAGTAGCGATTGACCCACTAATTCGAGGTTTTGAACCAATCTTTGACGACAAAGTTCTCATGCGAAATTTAATACACGCAAGTGGAATTAATGCAAAAGCATGACTCTCACGGTATGTCACATGACGATCTTGTAAAAACTGATTTCGAACGATCTTCAAACAACTCGTCGCCAAACACGGTATGCTGGCTAGAGATGGTGCTACTTTATTAAAAGTGGAAGCGAAATGATCGGGATTCGGGACACTGTTGGTTAAATCTACGTCAAAAATGATTGCACGAAAATATTCGCAATGTTCAATTTCATTTCCTGTCCAAGATGAATTTTTAAAATAAATTATATCAACTCAAAATGAATGTTATCAAGTCGATGATGAATCGTTCAAACTACGATAGTCATTCACAATGTCAAACTTTACGATGACAATATCAATTTTGACATATATTCACACTGGTGTTGCCATTATCTCAAAACCTACGTACGTGATTGCAGTGTTTATTTCTTTAATTCAAGCATTTGTTTAAGTTTGAAAACTTTTTTACATTTTAAATATACTTAATCATCAATTTCAAGCGGAGAAGATTTTTTTCTTAACAACTTTCGTTGCTTTTCGTTCAGCATGTAAAAGTACGCTTTAAGGTCCAACCATAATACGCGAAAGAAAAAGTAAGCGTAAGTGTCAACACCGTACGAAAAGTTTCTTTCTGATCTTTCAAATGCATCAGTTGGCCATAATAACTTTTAAAAATATGAAGCATTTGTCTCTTTCTTTCTTTGAAAAAAAAAAAATGAAAAAAAAGAAATGTCAGATTTTCGTACGGAAACAAAAGTAAACGAAACTTGCCGAAACTTAGAAAAAAGTCATTTCGGGTTGGGTATACAAATCACATGTATTTCTACTGTTTCGTAAGGCAACGTACGTACTAATTCTTCAATTATGGTTATGCGTTTAAAGTTCTTGTCATTTTTCTTTAAATCACTAGAAATTCTTTTGTTATAGAATTTCTATAGAAGACAAACAAATTCTGTAACTGTCATACTATCGGGAATTTCTGGAATCCCAATGGAAAAATTGGAAACTAAAATGGAAACGACTCGACAATATCTGACATTTGAATGGATGAATTAAATTTTCAATTTCGCCTACGTCTTCATATTTTTGGAAAATTAACATACATAAAAGCTGGTGGAAATTTAAAGATTTAGAATTTAGTATTCAGTTTTTCTTAAACTAAAGCTTAACTATAGTCAGTATTTAGAATTTTAAAGTACATACCTACATATTTTTTTTAAAAAGAGTTTTTTGGGTTTTTAAGAAACAGTAATTTTAACTTCATTTCCTCTGATGTTCGTAACTACATAAATCTACTTTCGTTTTTATTTATTGGTAACAAAATATGTGTGAAAATTCTTGATATTGAAATTCCTTTCATTCTTCAATAAGAAATACTACCCAAACGTGTTATATGTTGTCGGTTATGCCATAGAAAAAAAAATTAAAAAGAAGAAAATATTCATAAAGGAAACCATAAATTACGTTATGATAGCACAGCATAAATTGTAGCGAATTTATGTGTGACCACAATACTGTATCATAAGCATAAATAGTACATGATGTTTGCTTACCGTATATACTACTACTTGCTCTCAGGCAGAGCATTAACATTGCAAATTTATTTGCTCCCCATTTTGGAGCCAAACTCATAAAAAGCTGTAAATGCGAAATTGCACCCCATATAAAGAATATTTTTTTAAGACTTTGTATACGAGTATACATCTTGTTCTAGAAAATACAAAAAAGGCGGAAGTTTTTTTTCTTCTACTTTTGGTCGATATATGTACATATGTACAAAAAACTACAACTTTAAATCAATTAATGAGATTACGATGCGCTAACGTTTTTATGATATGGTAAGTGCTGCAAACTAGGTTGCATTTTTATGCTACTGGTGTTAATTAATTGAGTTACTTATGGTGGATGACTTTTTAGAGAGAATTCGATTTATCTTTAAGCAATGTTATAAATGCAGATACAAGGAAATTAAAAATTAAAATAAATACTTAATTATCTGTTCTTACTTCCATTTGTCATCTTTTGAATGTAGCACACATAGTGGTAATATAAGATGACAGTATTTAGTTCAAACCATCACTTGTGTGCATGTTATACAACTTATTATACCGCACTAACAGCATGTCATAGTAATATCATGGTACTGTAATTGGTGTGTGTGTGCCCTGGATGACAAGCTTGGAACTAAAACTACATATTTTAAGTTTGAAGCAACTCCTTAGCGACTAGCGACTATTGTACAAAATACTAAATAATATCGCTACCATTCACTTTAGTTGCAGCTTACATATTTGTCAAACTGTAGGTACAAAATTTTATGTTTGTTTCAAACTTCTTCAAACAAAGTCCAAACTGAACACGTTTTGTTTGATATCCACAGTGTAGTGTAAATTGCATTGTCCCTTAACGACACTACCGCTTTTCTCCAATAGTGATTTGTCTTTGTACTACTTGTCTATGTTGACACAAAAGTCTCAATTTGATTACGAACGGTCTTTAGTGGAAAAAAAACCGTTGTACCTTCTTTGTCCAATAAACTGTCCAATGGAGGGAGGCTACCTCATTTCACACAGACAATCTGTCAAAAATGGACTCATCTGGTTTTCTGTCTATATCTAGTCTTTTCCATGAACAGAGACTCTGACATATTTTGACATTTAGTTTGTCAAAGTTGTTCACTGTTTTTTTTTTCCTGCATTTCAAAGTGTTCTAACTTCTCTAGTGTTTTCTTTATCAAGTTAATCGGGCAATACTGCAAGTAGTTTTCTATATTCATCGACATGTTTTCAAATGAGTACAGTTTTTTGAAGACAATTCCCTCCAAACTAATTTTGTTGAAAATATAAAAGTGTAAACTTTTGCAGATCGCCTTCCAATTCTATTTTTTGTTTTGTTCTGCGCATCTACGTCACGGACACACATGAAGTTTTCGCCTTCTCGTTTTCGCCTTCCCGTTTTAATTTTTGTTTCGTTCTACGCTCTATACGTTCTACATGTTCGTTGTACGCTCTACGTCACGGACACGCAATAGAGTTAGACGTTTTTTATTGTATCATTCGCAATGCCACATATTTAGTATTTGTATCATGATGTCCTATTGTCTAGTCACCATGTTGTTTGACATTTCAATTTGTTCTTTTGTTAGAGTCTATTCGTTCGCACCAGTATCACCTGTTTCGGAAAAAAAGATGTGTTTGTTTTATTCATCTTGAAATTGTAACAAGCTTTTTTTAATCATTTTAACAAAAGCTAACAATTAATAAAAACATATTAATTGGGTAATTAAACCTGGCTGAAATAAAAGCTTATTAAACGATTTTCGTTATAAACAAATCCGTTAACAATTTAAAACCAAACAATGTCGACTACAGAAGGTAAATAAAATTCTTTTCTTCTCTCCACGTTAAAGAATTCGTGTTAACAATAAACAAAATTGCATGATTTGAATATAATAAACACGAATATTCTACGTCAACTTGGTATTCTCTGATGGAAAGACGTGGTTTGTATCTTTCAAACGGAAGACGTAAACCACACATCAAACGTGCTAGGAAGTGTATCCAAAAAATTTTGAGGTAAAACAAAGAGGAAAACAATTTGTTTTTCAAATAATTGATGTGGTGTGGCCATGAGAGCTAACTAAAATTAAACAGATATTTTTCTTCTTTCTCTCCGCATATCGTGCACGAACAATAATAAAGTTACAAACAAAATTTTTAAGAAACAAAGGAATATCATGTCAAAAAAAAGTTGAAAGACATTTCAGATGCATTCGATTGAGTGCTTACGTGCTTAGTCATGTCGTTCTTGTTTTTTTTTTTAATGTTGAGTTAAATAATACTTGCGACAGCAAAAAAAAACAACAAATAATGGCACTTAGAGACGACACACGAGTCGTGCCATTGCCAACAATTATTCGAACTCAAATATTATGTTTTCCGTGTGAGAGATATTTCGAGTGATGCGGATGCAATGACAGTTCCGATCGTGTGGCGCTTGTGGGTTCGTTTTTGTATAATTGAGGCAGGTCACCATTCAGACAACAGATGCCGTTACTTTAAACGTCAATTGCTATTCAACAAGTGAATTTTCATTACCATTAATATAAGTACCACAAGCCTAACCGAAAAGATGACGTCTCCCCTTTCTGATTTTAAATGGCTGCCACTGCTGCAGTCTGTTTGTACGAACATTTTTTCTTCTTTTTTTTCTTGAACATTTTAGGGGATTTTGTATTTTTTTGTTAAGTGAAGACTAATTTATTTCCGCTTCAAGCTAAATTATTTCAGATTTTTGTGAATTACGGTAATTTCTTAAATGGATTTGTTTGTTGATGTCAGATAGTAGTATGGCGAGGGTGAGGGTGCAGCATGGCATTAAATGCAGCTATAATAAATTTTATATGGGCTTATGATGTTGTTTTTAAAGTGACATTAATAGCTTTTTAAGCGATTTTGTTAATAAACATTGATCTTTTTGTGTTCTGGTTGTCAAATATTCATTTGTTTTGGATTCAAAACAAAAAATATTGTGAGTAATTCATGAAATGAGTTGAATCAGTGCTAAAATTAAATGGGGGTTTGAATTAGCATTTGGACTTGATTTAAGTTTACGACACAAACACTTGGGAAAAGATTCGCTGGCAAATAATAAGCAAACTATAATCAAATTCAAAGTTTATCTACTTCATTTTTTATATAATTGGTGCGCACTCAAAGGGTTATTAATACCCCTATCATGCAATAACATGGGCGTTTAAAAAATTTGGAAAGGCCATAATACGAGATATCGCGATGCGTATTCGTCTTGAATGTCTGCAAAGAACTCCACATTCATGTAGTGCGGCGTAAGAATGAATATTTTTTTTAAGTAGGTACGCCTGAAATAAGACTCTAGAGTATATTGATGTGTGTGATACGACATTCATGCCTTGTAAATTGTAGCCAGGATCTTATGTAGACAAATATTACTTGCATCGACCTTTGACGACGTCAAATCTGTGTTTGTTCCCCAGAAGGTGGTTTGTTTTACTCATACCTACAACGCAAAGCTTAAGCAAGTGCCACCTGTTGAAAGTTGCGTACCTTACAGGGTATTTTATGATTTAACGACAGGAGAAAGGATTGAGTTTTTTTAACGTTAAATTCCACACGGTTAATAATTTCTTCTGGGAAAATGCTGTCAAGATCATAATTCAAGTTATCATAGGCTGTCGGTGCAGTTACACATCCAAAGAACAGGGATTTGATTCTGGAAACTAATTTGAAAAGCTAAGAGTACGTCAGCAATACAATTAAGATATCATTTATAAAGATTAGAAAAAAAGTCGGAGACAGAACGGAGCCTTGGGGCACATACCATTTCACCAACAATAAACGTACTGCCGGCCATTGAGAAGTTTCCGATTCTCAAGACTGCTTGGTCAGATAGTTCATCATGGCCTTGAAATAAAAGGCCGTGAGTGCAGGGTGAAGATACGCCTTTTTAAGAAAAAGGTTGGAAAATGCTGTTTTGCATCCACTCAAAAAGATACCTTTAGAATAGGACTGATGGAAAAACTAAAACACAGCTTTTCAAACCCATTGGGGGGCTATATCAAGATCTTTAAGTACTCTTGCAACTGAACAAATGCGAAAGAGGAGATGTGTCCCATTGATTTCGTCAACATGCCCAGTCCACCAAAAAATTAGACCAATCATTCATCGAATGCGTTTCTAAGGCTCAAAGTTTTACCCATTTTCAAAAGCCTGTTAAGATGTAGGTAGTTGCAAATGAGAAAAATTTACAATGGTTTCCGATAACTATGTTTTCTTGTATCGGATACCAAGATGCTACTTGTTAAATTCCTTAACCCCCTGTCTAACTACTAAGTTATGAAGTCTTTGCCGATTTCAACACAAGACGTAAAGTTATGTGAAATACCCATTTAATATAATGGAACGGTCATATCTAAGTCCAAAATGTATAAATACCTCGGAAACCCCATAGCAAAATTGCAGGCTCTACACTCCAGTTGTAGTTTTGTGTCCAGACCTCTCATATAATTCTGACGTCACTTATTTTCTGTTTCCGAATTTTGTCGCTTAAAAAAATCGTCTTACCTTTTCTTTCACTCCTGGATGCTAATAGAGTTTAAATGTAGACATGTCTCAACATATAATCATGAAGGTGATGTTTAAAAGGCTAATGCGTCTGTAATTATGCAGTTATTTAAGTATGGAGAGGATAAACTGTATTGGGAGGTTCCAAATATAGTCTGCTTACTTTCGTCCAACTGTTTATTACAGATCATTTGGTATAGTAAGCTACTTACCTTGGCTATAATCACCATTAAGCAACCAATTGATTCCTTTTAATAAGCGTTCCATTTTCTTCCTGCTGTGTTGTGAACCGTCCTTAAGCTTTCTTGTATCCCACGAACTCCAATATCCAGTGAATATTTTTTTTTTTTTTTAAATCAACCAGCAAAAAAGCCACAACGAACCAGCTAACGATCCTCATGATGTATGACAAGAGTTTATTGAAACAGTAATTATCACAGCCTCGAGTATCCTCTCAACTTTCACTCCATTGATGAGGCATTTAATAACCACCACTTGCTTGTTAATTTCGAGACGAGAATCATGAGTCATCTGAACGCAATGTCTAATGTTTTGTTTCAAAATTTGGAAAGTGTCTTTTTCTCCGCTTTGGAATTTTTATTGTTTAATTTCTTTGATAAAACTCTATGAGGTTGTCACAAAAAGTGTCATCGTAATACCAAGCGCTGCAACCCTTCAAAAAAGAATGTCATACATTATTAACGTTTACAGAACAACGCAATCATAACCCTAATATGTATTCAAATGACGGATATAATTAAACAAAGATAAAATAAAAGATACACTAAACGGCAAGCAAACGACGACGACGGACAAAAAGTTCAACAAGCCACCGATTCAAATTATGACAATCCACTCAATATTCCTCCATATCTGTCGTCTCCCGTTCGAAGATATTTCAATTTATCTGCCGATGATGCCCGCATTCGATAAAGAAAACAAGCTCCCAATTCTAATAATTTGAACCATCAATAAACTACCCAAGTAAAAAGCCAACCCACGTACAAACAACTTTCGAAAACAACAACAAAAATTGCGCGATAACGAATTAAAAAAAAAAAAAATTCAATACGTTCGTTATTAATTCAGATAAAAACTCTTTGCCACACTTACTCATGCTGATGCTGAGGCTGAGTCTTAATTACCGTCAAATCATGTCCATGATCATCATTGCCAACCCAACAAAAACAAAACAAACAAAAAATAAAGAGAAAGAGAGAGAGAAAAAAAAATGAATCGCTTCATTGCGCAATCAGCGCCGCCATTATCTTCTGACCAAAGGAAGTTGGTGTTTTGCTTTGTTTTGTATGGACTATAGAGTAGTAAGTACCTACTCGTAATTTTTTTTTTGCTCACATACTGTTAAGCTGGAAATACAAGTTTGCTAAAATTAATTTGAATTTGTTATCGAACGAAAGAAAAGTCACACCTACTTCCATTTTGCTTTTTTTATTGTGAACTAAATTCTAAGGATGATTAATTAAGCAATCACAATAATAAAGTAATGTTGGTAGAGGAAGTATATCTTTTCCTTAATTTGCCTGAGAATGTCCATTAATGAGGGTGGAACCGAACGAACGCGAACGTACTCCCAATTTAAAATGCTGGTGCTGCTGACTGAATGACTGCGACTGGTTGCCTAACTTAAAGAAAGAAGTTCTTGGAATTTTGTCTTATTTTTTCAGAAAGGGAGAAGTTGACAAATTTATTTTTAATTAGTCTGACGGATGTTTTTTTTTTTTTTTATTCAACTTAACATAAATAATGGATTTAATTAGCGAACAAATAAAACATATTTTTCACTATTTAGGTACATAATGTACTTTGATTCCATTTTGACTGTTTGATGATTGTTTGATGGTTGTCTAATCGCATTTTCCTTTAGTATTGAACTTAAAAAGTTTTGATCGTATCGTCTCATTATGAATATTTATGTGCGGTGGTGGCGGCAGCAGGCGGCGCGGCGGTCGTACCCATTAAATAGCAATAGAAGGCAATTAAGTTGATGATCCATAGCTTAGCCATAATCCACATGAATATTTCTATAACAATAATAATAATTATGTTGGACATTATTTTGAATTTATTATGAAAATTATAAATTCGCTTCATCTTCGGATTGGACATAATGACAATGACATTGTTTTTCGAAACTATACCTCATCGCGCGCTCCTCCTCCTCCTCCTACTCCTACTCATTTGAATTATTGAACAAAATGCTGAATTTCAACATCATCATAAAAACGTACACCTAATTAACTATTGTGAATTTATTATTTGATATGTTCATTGGGTCATATGGATTTTTGTGTGTTTTAGTGTTTTAATGCTGAACTCAGCGCCCACATTAATAAAAAAATTGCTCTATCATTTTTGTTTTATAGCTCAAATCAACCGTTGCAAATAGAAAAGGAACAGGTCTTTGTGTGTTGCAATATACAAAGCGGGATTTTCGAATGAAGATAATGTAATAATATATTCTGTGTTGGTTCTGTGAATTATGCTGTCTCTCTACTTTTAGAGCTTTGTATATTATGTACATACAAATTTATATCTTTATATTCACCGCCCCACGTAAAGTTCGCCAAGGGTCAGAAAAGATATAAATCACAAAATGTTTTGTTAAGTCTTGTTTTGTGTTGAAAGACATTTTTTTTTTTAGATCAGACAATGTCGGGTGTTTTACTTGTACTTGAGCTCTGATCTCGATGGCTTTTATTAATTCTCTATGGCAAGTTAGCATTGATTGCACATTCAAAAAAAAAAATTTGACAGTTTAAACTTTGCATCTAATCCTTTACAAAATATTTATTTATAAAACTAGCTGACCCGGTGAACTTCGTTCCGCAAAAATGCATTAATGTATTGAAAATAATAATTCTTTCCTTTGCATTTAGTTAAAAGCTGATGTTTTGAAATTAAAAACAGGCACTTCATTTTTATTAATGTGTATAGATAAAATTAAAGGGTTTTTCAATAAGGGCGGGCAGATGTTGAATTGGAATAAAACAAGCTATGGGTAACGTATTAACAAAATAATGTTTTTATTTGAAATGAAAAAGCCATTATGATGTATGGACTTATGACTTATGACATCGTTTAAATGCAGCCCCGGCTTCTTCCGGTGGCACTGAATTTGAGTGATATGGTCTGTGTTATGTTCACCTTAAGTGCATTGGTCGATTGTGGTTTATTCGCATAGTCCAGATGCTCCAAGATACATCACAAGAGCTGGGTCAAATCGCATAACTTTCGGTGGCAAATTCACGTCACCTCTGCGAGAGATAACCTTACATTCGAATCGTTCATGCAGAAATTGTAAATCGAAGAGTCCGCCGTGTGACCACCTACTGCCGTTTTCTGGTTCAGTTCGGACCATACGAGATTGGTTCTCATAGTACTGTAGCGCTCGTCATTGCCGTAGGATGTAACAAAAAAAGTTATTGACTGAAAACCGGAGCAAGGTCAAAAAATTTGCAAGTGTTATTAATATCTCTTCCATTTGATTTAGGTGCATGCAGTCGTTGCGTTCTTACAGACCCCAGGTTTTTGCCATTTTCAAGCTCTAACTAACTAACCTGCCATATGAGTTTGAAAATAATTTGTTCTCAAAGTTTTATAAAAATCGTAGGAGCCGTATGATTTGTATAAAACTTTCTAAATGGTATTTTAAGTGTAAACTTTGTTTTAGTTGGAATAACTTTTCAGGAAAAGTCTTTATATGTAGATACCTCCCATAAGACAGGTTTTTCCAAATCAGATTTTCTCATAAACCACTTAACGGATTTTGATAGTTTTTTTTAATTGTTGGAGCCCTTTTATAAACTAAATAATATTAATTCTTAAATTTGTCAAAAGAAAAGTGAATTTAATTTTTGATTTTTTCAAAAATGCTTTGTCCATTTTTTTTTAATTTTTTTTTTTTTTTCTGATAAGAACTAAAAACTGCTAGTTGGAATACAAAAACAAATTGGAATATTATTTTCGAAAAGTTTTTCAAAAAAAAAAAAATGGGCGAACGATTTTAAGATTTTTTTCCTTAAAAACATCGTTTCCAATGCTTGAAACAAAAGAACCTGTGTCGGTGTCGATACCAGCGCCCCCTTTCGGTTGCATACATAACCGAATTCGTGTCGGAGGAAATCGAAAACAAAATTGTAGCTGTCAAAAATGACACCAAAAATTTTACTTGATAGTACTGTAATGCAATTCGCCGGTGTGCGCTATAAATTTTTGGAGAAATACTCCGAACAGCTGGCCAGAAGAATACCTAGAAGCAAAAATCGTCCGAATCTTATAAAATCGTAGAATTTTCCGTTCCGATGGATACCTCGATAGCGCCAAATTTAATAGTGAAATTGATACTGACAAGGATGATATTTCCATCGCTGAATATGATACATATTAACAAATTGTTTTTATTCCATCTCTTATCTAATTAAAGTTCGAAAAAAAGTAACAAACATTTGAGGGGAATGGCGCTAGTATCGTTGAAATGTTTCGTGTACTTATAGAACTTGCCTGGAATTATCATGGTATCCTCCGACTCATAAAATGCTTACATAACCAGATCACGATTTCGATTTTGTTTTGAAATGTCAGAACATCTAGTTGGGGGGATATCATATATAAGCTCAGCACTGCCAAATTTGACAATTATCTTATAAAACAATGGTATAGGCGATTATAAAATGCTTACTTTCCAAAAGAATGAAAAATCAAATAGCGCTTACCACCAACATTTCTTTTCAGCAAATTAATTTTCAAATGTCACTTTCACTTGACCAACCATCAAACATCAAATAGAAAACAAATCACCCGTTTATCCAACCAACCCACTAACTATACAAGTGATTTCTCATGTGGAAAAAGATTGATTGCTTAGCAAAAATTCTTCCAAAACCGAAACACTGACGCAATCGATATCTATACTTTTGATTTGGCACAGATTTTTCCTTCCTTTGGGCTCTTTTATGTGTTCTCCTATCATTTTGCAATAAATCCGATTCTGACAATTGATATTATTTTCGCTCCAGTGAAAAGAACAAAAAGTCAAGGTTTCTTTTTTTTGTTGGTCACTGATTACGTGGGCATTGACGGAATAAAAGACGAAAAACAACATAAAATCCCACTGCCACTGCTCTCACTGTCATATACCCTCTCAATTATTATTTCTTCGAAATCATCAAAGGGGGTGGGTCAGATCATTGGAGAACTTTCCATACCTAACCTAAGCCGAACACCCCTTGTAAATCCATTTTTGACAAGGTCCTATGATTGATTATATGAAAAAAAAAAATTCCAGAAAAAGATTTATCATGGGAAATAAGAAAAAAAAATAACTTCTTCTATCAACAAGATTGTTTGGCGTTCCATGAAATATACTTTAATTTTTGTATTTCAAAATAAAAATGCTATCAATTAAAAAACTACAAAGTATTCAAGATGAATTTTAACAAGTCTTGCATGACTTTTGATAGTTTGAAATAAAAATAAATATTACCTCTCCTCCTTCGCCTCATCCGCTCATGAACTAGATACCGTCGTAAATCAGGTGAAAATAAGCCAGCCGACAGCCATTGTAGTATGCATGTCAGAGCAAAGTTAAAAATTTATTCAATTAATTAAGTTATTGAAAAAACTTTTCAACTTAATTTTTTTTATAATGAAACACACAATTTTCTCCTTGATTTTGTATAGAACAATGTCAAACTATGAGATACATAATACACTATCACTTAACAAAATAATGTTCGTCGACAAATTTGTCCAGCTCAGGGATAAAAATCTCAATTTCTCACTGTAATTTCAGTCAATTAATTAAAAATTGTTTCAGTTCTAGATACTTTGCTAAAATATTCTACGCGAGAGATTCTATGTTGTGAACGTTTACACATTCAACCTTGCTCCAAACCTCATCAGAATCCCATTTTTTTTTTTTTTTTAAGTTACAGAAATGGCAATTTCAACATAGTTCATGTTGTATCTATACTTTATATTCCATTCCGACGACGAGTACTTATTTCAGAGGAGTTCACGGCACGGCGCGCGGAGGGTATAGCGATGATGGCGCTGCATGATGCATGCGTTGTAGCACATCAGCAGTAGTAGTAGCGGATTGGGGGCAGGTACGCGGGTATACAGGGGTAGGTGTTAATTAACATATCTACGACAGAAATGGAATTTTCTCACTGTGAAGCGAGAATTCCTTTATAAACAATGATATGACGAAAATGGTGTCGGACTTGTTGCAAGAGTGGCAAGTGTGGTTTGGGGGGCTATCGACATCGTCGACAACTACACCCATGGCGACGATAGACGATAGACGAGTTGAATTCATTTCGTGTAATGAAAGCAGTAGCTTAAAAGCAAAATTCTCTCTCAACTATATATTCCTTTCAAGTTTTGTTGTTTACTTTTGGCCCGCCCTCGTTTCTGGGTTTAAAGTGAGATTTTTCTCACATATGTATGTTGCGTTGCTACTGCTTCTGCTGCTCCTTTTCCTTCTCCAGCTGCATCATCTACTACATCAACAACAACAACAGAGAGGTGCAGCAATAAGCAACAGCTCGGTAGCGCGGCAGTGGCGTTTTCATCCAGATACTATACTCACAGAATTGGATACCGATACAGATACAGATACAAAAAAGTCTTAAGGAGTAGAGAGATGTTGTGTACGATGTTTATTTATTTTTGCTTGTGAACATTTGGGAGATTTGAAGGGTAAATAATTTATTTTTAGAAGAAAAAATTTCTCCGTGATTTACAGTCCTTCCACGGGGGCTTTTAAATTGCTTAATTACTTTGCCTTTTAGCAATTTAACAAGGCGTGATTGCAATCAGAGAAGAAAAAGTACCTAGATTCAAATGGTTTTTAATAGCTTTCAAAATTTTTTTTGTTCAAAACTAGAAAAAGTAGTTCTTTCTTTCTTTATTTTTTTGGGGAATAGCCAAATAATTTTAAAGAAGAAAAAAAAAAAAAAAAACATTAATAAAATGTTTATTTTATGGTATTTTTAATTATAATTCGGAAACAATATGAACTGAGTTTTGTATTTACTTGATTTTAATTTTTGTTAGCGTTGCATAGCAGCGGCAGGGTGCTTGTTCAATAATGGGTGCACGTGTTCTATTTTGAGGCATCAAATTGCAGGAAGTCTTCCTGAACATAGTTTTGCAGTTGGGATAGCAAAAGTCAACCTTGATTTATGGTCTTCCTGTTAGTCTGGCATTCCAAAACCAAGGGTTGTATGTAGAACGATTGTTTTCTTAGAAAATACAAGTTTTTTACCTCGAGAGCCCTGTGCTAAAAGAGAAGGAGGCTGCAAATTGTTCGGCCTTGCTCTGGTTTTTCCTTAATAACTTTTGTTTCCTACGTCCTACGGCAAAAGCATATTCTACTTTTTATCCGAGGTCCAAACTTTCGTCAAATGTTAACTAAATATCCTTGAACAACATCCCAAAGTTTCAATAACTTCAGACCTTTTTCTATCCAGAAAAACGTACCGAATGGACTCAGAACAAAATACTAAATTAAAATTTAAATTACAATAGTATTTCGGGTATATCGGCAGAAATAAGGCGGAATTCTTTATTTTTTGGTGAATTTTGAAAAATGACCTGATTTTGGAAGCGCATATGTCGTTAACAAATTGACATATCAAAATGTTTGTACTTACAAATTTGTAGGAAACAAAGTGCACGACGGTGTCGTACGAATTTGTCTTATGTCTTGGGGCTTGAGATTTTGGGAAAAAACATTGAACAAATCATATTAAATTTTATTAATCACTTAAATATCAATGGTTAAAACGTTTTTTTGGAAAAACGAAATAAGCCATCAAATTTTTTTTAGATTTTTTGAATTGAAAGTAATTTTTTTCAAAATCCATTTTTTTCTCAAAAAACGTTTTTTTTTTAAACTTTTCGGATACATATTCGAATTATTTTGGAGTATGTCAACATCCAGCAGTTTAAAGTTCTTATCAGAAAACAAAACATTTTAAAAAATTTGAACAAACCGTTTTTGAAAACAAAAAACAAAAATTTAAAAAAAATTAACTTTTTATTTTAACTCAAAAAAAGTTTTTTTGAAAATTAAAGAATTAATCTTGTTTTGTCTTTAAAAAGCCTGCACACTAAAATTTTCATCGAAATCCTTAAAGTGGCTTACGAGAAAATCTGTTATGAAAAAACTAGTCCTATGGGAGGGTACCGTTACAAGACTTTTCCTGAAAAAATAATTTCAAACACAACAAAAGGTTTACTCAAAAAACACCACTCAGAAAGTTTTATCAAATTCGTAGGAGCCGTTTTTGAGATAAATGAGTTTTTCATAAAAATTTTTGGAAGGTACCGTTAGTTTCATTCTAGCTGCTAATTCCAAAAACCCCTCTGTGGGACATCATAATAATACTATGTACCAAGTTTTAAGCGAATCGGTCCAGCCGTTTAGGCTTTAGGTGCCGATACAGACAGACGAACAGACAGAATCGGACCCATTTATTTAGGCTTTTCTATCATCGTAATGTTATGTTTGATTGTCCAAAAAAAATTTGTTTACGAATGCATAACTTACCTTATAGTATCTATTATTGCAAGTAAAAAAGTTATTAAGGGAAAATCAGAGCACGGCCTCCTCTTTTACAGGTCCCTCAAGATCAAAAACTGAGCTTAGTATTCCTAAACAAAAAACCAATAAGGTTCATTAACTTCTGACCTTTTTCCGTCTAAAATTGCCTGTCGACTGGACTAGTAAAGAACATAAAAAAATCAAAGAGGTAGACGTTTGAAATTTGCGGAATTATCTTCGAGTTTCAGTAGCAGTAGATAAATATATGTCGCGTGTTCGCGTGTTTTCTTACGCGCCGAAATACAAAACGAAATTATGTAGTTTTCCACAAAATTTTGGAATTAATGTTAAAGTAACTTCTTTTCAATGTACATAGGTAGGTACATAAAAGACATTGAATTTTTATCAATTGAAGAAGGTGCTCAAGAAGAGAATCAAATTTATTTTGAATAGAACATTCATTTATAAATATTAAATCGATTTTTTAATGAACGATGCACGGTTTCAAAATAAAACTTCCTGCAAGTTCAGAGCTCTGATGGGTTAATCCATGAATTGACGGAATCGTTAATAAGTACTTAGTTCCCAAGCCAACAAAGCAGCTTCTTTCGCAGCTTTTTTACAGGTCAACGTTGCTGAATTTGGCCCCCATTTTCCATCGATGCGTAGCGAACCGAATATCCCCTGAAGAATTTTTGCTCTGAAAGGAACTCGACAGATTTTTAACAGATTTTAACAAAGGTTCTTGCTTCTGCCAAGGGCGGCATTTTCATCGGCCATATTTTCAAGGTGTACTTAGGGGGCTAACCTTATTAAAACACGTCCAACCAACACCAACCACTACCATATAAAGATTAGTGTTTTCCCATAGAAAATTTTATATCTTGGATTTTCTTGAAATGCGCTTCTGCTATCTCAACTAGAGCTGGCTCTGCGCTCTACTCCATAAATCAAGGACGGTATTATAAAGAACTTAACAGCTTACAGCTTCCTTGATTAGTTGGTTAAGAGCTTTCCTGCTTTGAAGCCTTCTAAGCCCGAAGACCGAACCACTGAAAAGATCAATTCTTTTCTATCTACAGTGAAATGTTGTGTAAGCACCCGATGTTGGTGCTCTGTTACAGATGACATCATTTATTTTTGTCCTCATTTACCCCATCCACATTCCCCGATTCCGATTTAATAAACACGATTGCTACAACAGGCAGTAACCACAAGGAATCTCTCAAAAATTAGGCGTTTCGAATATCAAGAAACTACCCACCAATTTGAAGGCCTTTAGCTGCCAAAACATTCTTGGAACACGACAATTTTATTTTATTCAACTCAGATCTTGAATTATTTCTTTCAAATTTCTCATAATCATTACTCGGCAACTTTATAAACACTTGTTTATTCTTTTCTTTTAACAGGGACGACACACAAAGACTGGACAATTAGCTGCCATTAAAGTGATGGACGTCACCGAAGATGAAGAAGAAGAAATTAAATTAGAAATAAATGTTCTTAAAAAATACTCTAATCATCGTAACATTGCCACATACTATGGTGCATTCATAAAGAAATCTCCTCCAGGAAAAGATGACCAACTTTGGTTGGTTATGGAGTATTGTGGTGCTGGTTCTGTAACTGATTTGGTTAAATCAACAAAAGGACAGAGTTTGAAGGAGGAATGGATTGCGTACATTTGTCGTGAGATTTTGCGTGGTCTAAGTTATTTGCATTCGAATAAAGTCATTCATCGTGACATCAAGGGACAAAATGTACTGCTCACAGATAATGCTGAGGTGAAATTGGTTGATTTTGGTGTTTCGGCACAGCTTGATCGAACGATAGGCAGACGAAATACATTTATTGGTGAGTTTTGTAAAAAATTTTAAGTTAAAAAATTATGTTTTAAAATGGTATTTTCGTTTTTTAAGGTACTCCCTATTGGATGGCTCCTGAAGTTATTGCATGTGATGAAAATCCTGAAGCAACTTATGATAACCGATCGGATTTGTGGTCGTTGGGAATAACAGCATTGGAAATGGCTGAATCACAACCACCACTGTGTGACTTGCATCCAATGAGAGCATTGTTCTTGATTCCACGCAATTCACCTCCAAGACTTAAATCTAAAAAATGGTCTAAGAAATTTCATGGATTTATTGATACGGTTCTTGGTAAATCCTCGCCTTTTTTCATACCTACATATGTAATTAAATTTAAAATCTACTCTTGTTTAACAGTGAAAGACTATCATCAGAGGCCTTACACAGATCAGTTATTGAAGCATGCATTCATCAAAGATCAGCCGACTGATCGGCAAGTGCGAATACAGCTCAAAGATCACATTGATCGCTGTAAGAAACGAAAGCAAGAAAAGGAACGCGAAGATTATCCGTACTCTGGCTCGGATAATGACGAAGAAGAACACCCGGTTGCCGGTGAGCCAAATACCACTATCCCAGCGCCAGCAGGTGACACTCTGCGTCGCAACTTCCAACAAATCCAAGAAGGACGTGTGGGGGCAAATGAAGTTCAGCCACAGCCGCAAGCTAACAGAAATCAGAAACCGCAAGCAGTAAGAAAATTGCATTCCTACAATCTTGATTGTCATTGATATTGAATATTTTAAGCGTGATCAACGACAACAGATCGAAGAACCAGGTCCACCTTCGCGACCGGCATTGCCACAACGCCTGATAGTTGTTCCAGATCCCCCACAGCATGCCAATCGTCCCCTGCCGCCGACTCCCAAAGGTTCAGGCTCATCCCCACAATCGCAGCAGCAAACACCGCAGCAACAGCAACGCAATTCTCAAAATATATTCAAGCCAATGGTATGTTTCAAACACCCAATTGGGTCTCTATCTCCTGCCTCAAAATTTTTTGATGTTTATTCACCCGCTTTGTCTTTAACTCCCCCAAAAACTTGTTCTTTTTTTCGTTTAAATTCGAATTTTCTTTTTTATTTATTTTCATGTTAAAAAAAAATTGTTTGTTGCTGTATTCAAAACAAAACAAAAATTCTACTTCTACTACTTCTATTCTCTGCCTACAAAAACAAATTATACTTGCCACCTGTTAAAACGCTATAATTGTTATTTTATTGCAACAATATTTAAAAAAACAAAAAATAACATAATTACTATCATAAATTTGCTGTTTGTTGTGTTTGTAATGCCGTACGGTGCCGAATGAAACAAAATTTTTGTGTCTCACGTTAATTTTTTTTGTATTTTTCAAAACAAAAAAAATCAAACAATAATAACTACATACCAAATACAATAATTACAACACACACATTCATATTGAAAAAACAAAAAAATGGAAAACTCAAAATCGAATTTGATCAAACATTCACAAATCAAAAAATACAACAAATTAAATGATTTTTGAAAATTTAACAAATAAACACAAAAATTATACAAAAATCCAGCTTCCACCGAGGAGACCTGAGGTATGTTGTTATTGAGAAACTTTGTTTTTTGTGTGTGCTTTTGTTTTTTGTTTTTGAAAAAAAAAAAAATTATATAAATGTTTTATGTTGATTTCTTATGCTTTGAATGAATCTTTTAAAAGCTTTTGATCACATTTTAAGTGTTCCTCCCATATCAGTTAGTTTTCATTTTATTTATCATCATGTAGGTACCCGATTTTTTTGAGGATATATTTCCCTAAATTGTGCTGAAGTAACCCTTCTTCTGCTTAGCAAAACTTACCCTTCTTAAACCGACTTATGGTCACAAAATTCGAAAAGTAACCAAATTCTGTTTTGCAAAACATGATTTTTATAACAAAATTCAATCAATCAAAGACGACAAGCTTGTTTTTCGAAATTCTGGGATTATACGTACCGAAAACGGTTTGAGTATTCTTTGAATACTTTCCGTCACAATAAATACACATTGAATGCTTTTGAACCAATTTTCGAAACACTTTGATTGATGTACCCCAAAAAAAATGTATTTCGAATGTTTCAACCACTTCCTTAGATGCCGCAAAAACGTTGACTTCCCATATTATGTTTGATCTGCGTCACCGTGTTTTTGTTTAATCATTGTATATACATTTTTATAGTAATTTCATGGAACATGTTTTTTTTTTGGTTCTGAACTTCGTCAATGGCGGCGCTTATCTACTTTACAGCAAATGTCTTTTACATATTGTTGTTTTGGCTTCCAGTAGCAATCTAGACAAAAACCACTCCTAACTCACAAATCAAGGTTGTGAACTTCATAGATGGCGCACCAAACATTTCTCTAATTGGCACTAACATTTTCACGATTTAATGAAATTTTATGATCAAGATGAGTATTTAAAAATAACTGTAAACAACTCAAAAAGCCCTCGTTTGAAAAAAAAAAGATCTGAGTAAAATTACTATTAAATATGTCAAACTTTACTATGCCAATGTCAAATTTGTTAAAGACTGCTGAAGAATTACCAATGGAGTTTAATTCACAAACCCCAATTCATAATTAATTTAATCGAACTTGGTTGAAGAAAACAAAGAAACATAAACACTAGCAGATTTTTAAATTGTAGATACGGAGAACGAAATCCGCAAGTCGCTGGTCATTGTTCCCTTTCTATGCTGGCAACACCACCACCACACGCCAGCATGTCTTTTCACCTTCAATAAACTTCACGTTTCCCTTTCAAACTTAATATCGTCCTACTTAGTCGTCTCTATAGAATAATCTCCAATCAACACAAAAACCTTCAAATCGGGGCGATCTTGTTGGTCAGTACAAACACCAAAACGAATGGTGTACCGGTTTATGGAGGGACAACATGTCCCTCAGTTGTATGCTCTCAATTGCGTAGCATTTTGTCTGGTCAGTATGAAAACAGGTTTTACGTGGACACCTGACAATTAAGTCCTAAATTTCATGGCGAGCCTACTCGCATACAGAGTCAAATTGTGCTTAGACCAGAGCCTTAAGATCTACCCTAAAGTAGATATCTTAGTACCAATTTTATGTAACTTGTTGAGGCATGTCCACACTCCTTGGTGAGAGGCGAAGTCTTTCTAACACCTCTTGCATCCAAGAATAAAATCCTTGGATACCATATGTTACCGCATTCGGATAACCACAACCTCCACGATACTCCCACAAGGGGGTCTACCTCATAGATAGTTCCTAAGTGACGAAGTCGATACTTCAGCTACAAAATATCGTCAAAACTAAGCCCGGCAGGTTTCCTAAAGGCCAAGAGGTGCCGCTGCCTCAACGCTCCAAGGATTCTTCAACGAAGCAGAAGGAGTGTTGCGATTTATTTTCTGCCTTTACTAAGTATTCAAAAACGTTAAGAGAGTCATAGTTCAACCCCCATTTTGTCTGGTCAACCTGTCGCTGTTTCCCGTTCAACTCCGACATGTCATCCAGATACTGACGATCAATACTTAAAAAAAAGTATTTGTTAGTATTCTCCGCCGCCGCCGTTAAAGAGTATATCGTCTAATGTCTTGCGGACGTGTTTTCTCAATTAATTTAATTCCCAAATACTATGTAGCACAAAACTAATCATCCAATTTTCCTCTAGAGAAAGGCCAATAATTTGGACTATAACATCTATAGAAACATCGGCCTTGAGTGAGTTTTCCGCAAATCCAATTTTACCTGCTGCAGCTGTCTAGTTCATAAATGTCAAAAATATCATTGACGTACGACGCCATTTGCAAACATTATTAGATCTTCCGATAGGGTGATTAGTTTTACCTTTCATAACAAAACTGACACTCACATTTGCAATCATATGCATATTCGCTAAATGTAGCATTTTCCGATAGAATTATACATTTTGGGTCACTTTGTATATAGATAAATATTTTTATTTATTCTTTTTTGAAATACCTGATAAAAAGAGTATCAAACCGAATGTCTCATTTCGTCACTTCTTGTTACCTCATTTGTTTTCGTGCTAAGCCAACTTACAGCTTTGAAAACTTTATCTTCTTGCTTTTGAAAGTACCTATCTGATTTTTATTAGTTCTCTTCATTAGTTTAAAAAAAAAAATCGAGATCACTTAAAGTAGCCTTAAATACCCCAAAAAAATAGCTGCCTTTTTAAATTTTACAACACATAGGCACAGTTTACTAGGAACTTCTGTCTTGATTGCCTCGATCTCAACATTTTTGCCCTTCCTTTATAAACTATTTTATAACAATGTTTCCTGGATGGGTTTGAAATATTAAATCCAATTCAAAAACTTCCACCGTCCGTCTTTCCCTAAGACAAATTTTGCATCTATAAAACATTTTGTATGCTTTAAAAACCCCTTCTATAATACATATCTACCTTAACCATCACATAATCTTCATAAATCACCTTCTCCAGCATCTTAACATCAAACCTTCATTGCATGAAACAAAGATTTATTATTTAAAAACATAAAAAAAAATTAAAAGAAACATTTCGATTTGCAAAGCACGCTTTTATTTGCCAAAACCAATTTTACATTATTCGAAACAACAATATTTTTGCTTTCGTGTGTGAATGTATGTATTAAATATTCCAAAAATACATTAAATAATATAAAATTTAATTTTAAAAACAAAATTTATTAAAAAAAAAATTATGAAATTGATTAAGAAAAATTATGTTTCATGTGATTTTGTCACATTCACACTGTACTGCTCTCTTCCACTACCTACCACCACCAACCAACCAACCATTCACCAACCATATCACCACCACCACCAACCACCACTACCTCCAACCATATCGTTTAAAAACGATCCCACAAAAAATCAATCACCATCTAGGATTTGGACATGTTAGCTGCACAATTAAATGAATTGGGCGTCTCTCAACAGTCACAGCAAATGGTCTCCGCTGGACAGCAACAGCAGCAACAACAACAAATACAACAACAGCAGCAACAGGCTCAACCCGAAGCACCACCAAGAAATAATCGTCAATCATCGGCTTCCGTGACATCGTCATCGTCTGCATCGGTACAACAATTAAAACCAGCACCAGCTCCACCTGTTGTGAATAATCATCATGTTCAGCCGGTGAATCCTTTGGATCCAATTGATAGCAGTGATTCGGATAGTGAACCCGAGGAACCCAATGAACGTGGCCGCAATGATGGTACATTGCTTGCAAGTGATCCACCTAAACCACTGTAAGTAAAGTATTTGTTTATTAAGTAAGTTTTTTTGTTTCATTGGTTTATATGTGTGCCTTATTGTAAGCCAGTCATTGTTTGAATGTGATGTTTGCTTCATTTTGCTTGGGATCTATTGAAAATGGTCGGCATTCATATTTAACGGTTGAGAGAGAGGATACTGTTAAAAACAATATCTGTAATGAAGACTCATATTTTAAAAATCAGGATAAAACAGTTCTTTAAGACAATTCCAATCGTCTTCACGGAGACTTCCGGCTTTGATTTCTGTCGCAAATGCGGGGGCCGATGTTATCTTCTCTGCATATTTTATATTATCTATTAAAAACTAAATTGTCGACACCAGAGGGCAACACAGTAGAACACCACCAAGAGAGTACAAAATCTCTTTCTAAGTTTAGGCACAAAGAATTTTTCAAAATACTTGACAGATGACCAAAAAATCATTCGCAATAGCTAATATGCAGATGAAGACTTTATGTTAAAAGTTAAGTTAAAGTACTACAATTTTGTTTGTCGTTCAAGGATGATTTTTAGGAAAAAAAATGCACTTTTGAAGTAGAGTAACAATATGGACAATGCATTATAATGAAAGGGCCCAATGACCTTCCCTTACAATAAGTCGAAGTAGCTCATAAGGGTGCCTACCATGATGTCTGCTGACGCAACCGTTTTAACAGTTCTCTAGAACTCATACTCAATACTTTGTGCAAAAGTTGCTTCGATTCCTCAAGTGTGTGTACTACCACATACATCTGCCATACAGATTAAATATATGTAGGACTCATAGACCGTCAACGTAGGACTTGAGAACTTGGAGCGGATAGCTCTGTTTCGCCGAGTAATTGATAGTTTTGCTATCAAGCATAAGCTGAGCTCCTGTCCGCATTTTAATAACATAATGCATTAAATACAGTTGTTTTGTTCTGACAGATAGTTCCTTGCGCTTCCTTCCATTATGATTTACAAGACCGTTTGAAGTAACGGAAGGGAACGTTTCGTTAGGATCTAAAATTCTGACACAAGCTTCCTTTTCTTTCCGCGTATATAGTAGTAAGCCCTTAATAGCAGTAAATTCCAACGGAAATTGAACGGCACAATACAAATGTTACTGGAATCGTAGTCGTAATCGTAAAGGTTGCATTCTTAACTTAACGAAACTTTTCGAGTAGACAAATAATAGCGAACACTCAAAATAGTTCGTTCCTAAATTTAATAAAAGATAAGTTTCCTCTGACACTTCGTTGACAGCTGTCAAAATAATATTTAATTCAAAATTATGTCATTCAGGAATGAAAAAGTCATTGATCTTGGCTCTATAACAGTCTCCATTGACTCTGCTCGGCATTGGCAGTGATTTTTGAAGAAGTAAGGACCTATGATTCCACCAGCCCATAAAACGCACTAAACTGTCAGTTTTTTTGGGTGTAACGGTGCGCCTCTAAACAATGGATTGAGAAATATTTACACTCCAAATGCGACAGTTTAGCTTATTGACGTAGACATTCAACTAAATTTTTCTTTCAATCTAGTTTCGAGCACATTCACTGAATGTACGCCGCCGTGCCCGGTGGTCGTCTCATGCGTTGTTCAGGCGTCAGTCGATGCCTAAAGATATTGGGCCGTATTCATAGATGATGTTTAAGTTGTTGCTAGCTAAACTGGAGTTTAGCTTATGGAAACTTCATCAGGTAAACTCCAGTTTAGCTTAGCAACAACTTAAACATCATCTATGAATACGGCCCAATATCTCTAAAAGAACACAATGTTTTCTTTACTTCAACCAATTAATATGCAAATGACCAGTCTTTTTTATCTTCCTTACATTTGTATCACTTCTATCAAATATTTCCCGAAATAAAAACACGAAAAATGTGAATGTCTTGATTCCGGCTTAAAAATGCCTATACCTATATGTTTGTATTATATTTGATTAACTTACTGGTCTTGGAGTAAAAGGCTTTCCCTTGGCCAAGTTATTAATTAATGTTTGTAATAAATCAAAATACAATTTAAAATCCAATTCAATAGATCTCGAACAAACAATAGTCATATCTTTCATCCATAATTATACTCAATCCATCTTTAAATCCACTAGCTCATGTCTCGTAAAACTAACATAAAGATCTCATTTCCATTTATTTTTCTTTCTCCAAATTTATACATTCTTTTGTTTTATTTTCCCCTCCAAAAAACAATTTAAAAAAATTAAATTTATGCCCAAACTTTTGATCATTCTTCCCAAACTTTCCATTTCATTTGCTCATTCCATTCCACACACGCCACAATCATTCATTTTGCTTTTCGCTCTCTTTATTTTTTGTTCTGTGTTGTTATTTTTTTGTTTGTTTTGTGGATCGTGGTTTTTTTGTTCTTTTGTGTTCCTTCGATTTTGTTAGTCCTGAATTTTCATATAGACCCGGCCTTGGACCTGTCTCAGAGGATACAACCAGTCCCCCGACTTCGCATGGTATTGGAGGTCCACCCAATCGTCCACTTCCCCCAACGCCCGATGATGATGATCAAGCTGGTGATCGAACTTTAATCATGAAAAGGGTGAGTATCTTAAAATCGGGATATATCGAGTCATGTTTTTCATTTTCAGTTCGATACTTTGATTTGTTTGATGATTCACGCATCAAAAAAAGAAAAGAAAACAAAAAAAATAGTTCGAAATCGAAAAAAATTGGTGATTTTTTTTCTAGATTAGTTAGAAATTTCTCATTTAATTTTTTTTTTCCAAACTAAAACTTGAGGTTGAGGATTTTAAAATTTTATAAATTAATCTCAGGTATTTGTACAAGCAACACAAAATATTTAAATATTAACCTTGTACAACTTGTTAAAAGATTTCAAAAAAAAAAATCAAAGTGAAATGCTGTGTGTCGTGTGGTTCGGGGGAACTCCAAGTGGAGTTTTCCTTGCTCCCAGACAAAGTGTATCTAGTCATTGCATATAGTATAAATATTTATATACCTATACACAAATATTTACAAGTGGTTGTGGTTCTTTTAGAAATTATCAAGAACAATATTTAAAAAAAATATATATAAACAAAATAACACAAGTGTCAGCAAGCGAATATACATTATTTATTGTTGTAGCCAAAAGACAGTGGACAATTATTTATTTAAGTTGATTGTTAATTTTGTTTATTAAAAAATATAATTATATATATATATATATTTTAATAACCTTCCATAATTTCTGATATCGTTCCTTCTATTTGTTTAGTTTAATTTAAAAAAAAAAAACGTTTAAAATTTATTTTTTTTAATGTTTATTAATCCTTCTGTTTCTTTCGTGTAAAACAAATCAAAAAGTATGAACAAGTGAATGATTTTAATATATATAATTATGTAAATATCATAATAAAAATATATGCAAGGCACTTAATATCATACATACACATCAACCCACCATGTTGTATACATACATATATATTATATAAATGTGCAGACAAAATTACAACGAAATATCCCAATGTGCCTTACAAATTTTATAAAAGTGTTTACAAAGTATCACGAGAAATTTAGTTACGATACGAATTACCATTATTTAATTCTTCTTTCGGAGAAAAAAAATTACAATTACGTAAAGCTGAGATACTGCGTGAATACAACAAATATAAAAAATATCTCAACGACAGTTGAGCGGCCCCCGTTGAATTAACATAGTGTTTCGAGTCTCGTTCAAATGACAGAAAACGCGTCCCCATATACCCATTACTCGTTCAGCAACACAAGACTTCTTTTCAATTACTTGTTTCGTTGGTTCTTGTGTTAAGGTTAGCGACACTGTGTGGCAGGGTTTTTCAGATTTTCAATTTTTTCACAAAGCTTCGACCTTTGAAGTTCCTCTGCAGCATAAGGCAGCTCTATACTACGGCGCATATTGTCACTCGTTACGCCGAAATAAAGAGCCGCAAGTACGATCTTAGCTTAACAGCATGTCGGTTTTCAAATGCACGAATTCACCTACGCCACTTTCACGAAAGTAGAAAGCATCTTGCTTGCATAAACTTAAACTTACGCGTCAGATTTGAAAATGCATGTTTGGTAACCAACTTGTCATCCACATCTACCCGTAACAAGAGTTGGTGCAGATTTTTCACCCAACTTTCAATTTTTATATTCGGAAATGGTGTTTAATCATTTCTAGCCGCTAGCTGTTTTTCCTTGCACATCGTTACTGGCGCAATTGAATTTCTGAATTTCACCGATATTTATCATGAATATTTATCGATCTGGGAAATGAAAGTTTCTTGCAAGCATTTTTTTCGTAGAGAACATTTCTTCTCATCTTGTGTGAATGCACTCATTTTAAACGTCATATTTCTCATTGAAAGAAAAAACAAAAGGTGTGTCAAAATTGTACCTACATATTGTCATTTCGTAGTATGTTCGTATATGCTTCTGGGTTTCGTACTTGCGGTTAAAATGTTTGAAAAGACTGCGCAGACTGTGGACCTTCACTATATTTCTTATTAGGTTCGTATCTTCTAACCCACCTGAAGCCTGAAGTGATGAATACCGAACAATGATTCTTTACCTGTTCCTTTGAGGTTACACATTTTGTTCAAACAAACAAATTATTGTTTTACAAATTTTATTCGTTTCTAAAATTTACTTCGTATGCTTTGTAAACATTTTCCTATGTAAAAATACCAAATCCGCAAAACAATTCAAAAATAAAATTCAAAAAATTCCGTACAGAAACTAGAAAATCAAAAACAAAAGCCAGCATCAGGTCATATCGCCGGCAGTGGCGGAAATGAGGCCGAAGAATCAGTGCTCCTCCGTGACTGGGATATCGAGAAATTCTTTCCGAATCGTGGTGCTAGTTTGAATCGTTCAAACACAAGTACATTAAAATCGGATCAAAAGATGGTAATGCATCGCAGTAGCATCTCGGAAGTGCCTAATAATGCTGCGGCAGCCAGAAAAGCCGCAGCTATCTCAACTCCATTTACCAGTATTTCAACATCTGCAATCTCCACCTCCGCATCGTCTTCCTCGTTTTCGCCTGCTCAAAGAAAGCTATCGCAACCAATGCCAAATAGATCAACAACAACAATAACAACAACAACTAGTAACAGTGCCTTAATTACAAACACACCAAAAAATAATAATAATAGTGCCGTAAGTAGCAGTAAAAATCACAAAAGACAAGAGTCTGATTCCAAGTTGCCAATGAATTTCGTGCGAGGCTTTCGCAGGGAGAACTCTGACTTTTTCCCACTTACAAAACGCCATTCAGCTGTTCTTGGTGAACGGATGGCCAATAATGGCAATGGACTTGTCCCATTAAGTAATAGTAATATAAATAGCAATACTCCATTGCAACAACGTGCCAGTGCGTTATTCCAACGCAGTACGAATATGTTTAAGAGCGATGATAATGTAATGGCAAAGCCCGAATTAAAATCAATTAAGAAGTCCGAAAGCAATAAACAGATCAATGTTTCGCCCCAACAACAACAACCACAACTCCAACTACAGAATTCGAATCAAGTAAATCAAAACCAAAAATCCGAACCAACCAAATCGAGTTGGAGCAGTAGCCTTACCGGAAGAAATCTAGACTTCTTAAGGCCTCGACGTGAAAAGACTGAATCGGTTATATCTTTGCAAAACTATGCATCCAGGCAACAATTAATTATGGCTCAGCAGCAACAACAGCAGCAGGTAAAGCATAAACATAAAAAAAAACACATTTCGGCGATCGAAATAAACCAAACCATTTTCTTCTCTAAATTTTCTTCTTTTCGTTTGATTTATTCTTACTCTCTCTCCCATTATTTTTTTTTTTCGTTTTTATTTTGTTCTTAATTTATTTAATTTTAATCTTCTTAATGTTATTTATTCTAAAGGCTTTACTCATATTCATTCATTACATTCGCTATGAGATTTTTTGGTAACAATTTCAAATAATGCGTAAAATCTAGCTAGTTTAGAAACCATTAATAATATCTCAGCAACATTTTATTTATAAAGAGAAATGTAATTCTGTAGAAAGAAGAAGATTATAAATATTCAAACATAAAAAAATTATTGTATATAACACAAATCGCAGTTCCGGAGGCAATTATTTCGAACACAGTGTCCGCTGTCCATTTTGAAGGACCGAACAAGAATTAATTGTATATATTTTAGTAAATCAAATGTCGAAAATGGACGAAACTTTTAACGAAGCACTCTGTGTAACCACAATCCACTTGTGCTCTGCTCATAAAGGCCCAACTTAAATGGTCAAAAGCAAACGGAAGCTAGTGTCAGAACAAACAAAACACTAATCGTTCAAAGTTTCCTTCCTTTCTGTCAAATATACACGTTACCCGTAATGGACGAAAATGATTGTCAAAACACAGTGATTGTTATACGCAGTATACTGCGTTGACACATATAGAACCCCATCTTGTTACTTCGTGACGTCACAAGCAGAATTCAAAACTTATACACATTTTTGTACGGTTAAACTGTTAAAAATAAAAGTCAAATTAATTGTGCAACTTCTCGTTTGATGCGCTAGTAATCCAATATCTCCAACTCGCAGAAATAAAGTGCTTCTGCAACTTCTCACTAGATAACATACCGTTCGTTCCGCATCTCAATATTACTACAGAAATATATATACAATGACCTTAGCTTCAGTCATAAGACATTTCAAATTTTCTCCCTTTAAATGCGGAAGGCAATTTACGCTCATAAGCAAAACTAATGCAAATCTTTTTGAAACAGCAATCCGCATTGGCACCGGCTATAACTTCTTTCTCATTTAAAAATTACTCGACCCGCACCGTTCATCTTAGTTCCGACTTATCTGTCACTTATTTAACTTGGCATTTAAATTGTGTTAATTGGGCAGTTTAAAGTGTTTTTTCACACTCACAAAGACAATACTTTGCACAAGTCACAATAACTGTCAAACTTTCGTCAACTGCTAGCGCTCTTGTTCGCGTTTGCGAAAGTGAACGAAACGAATATTTAATGAGATTTTGTATATTCGCTAAATTTGATAACTCGCGTGAATGCACGGTTATGCCTAGTATGTTTGGACCTTAAAATATATTGTATTTCCCAAAAACCAGTGCTGTCGTTCGTATCGTTATAAAACTAAATTTTTGAAAATTCAGATTTTTAAACTCTTCGACAGTTTCTAATTTATTTACAAAGACATTTTTGATATCTTAATATTGTGAATTACCTTTTTGATAATAATTTGCATTCGCAATAGTTCGTTAGATCAAAAAACTCCTGTGCATGTTCACAATAATTTTCTTCAAACTCAACGTGTTCCGTACCCGTAAAATGCTGAGGGTCACTTTTGACACTCATACCCTCCACCTATGTCATTTCTTAGACATGGTATGTGTGCAAAGCAAATAGTAAATAAAAAAAAAAACGACCCAAAAATAATCCAATTGAACTTGACTCTTTAAATTATTTATAAGACAGAAATATAAATCTTCTTTTTTCTTCAGAGTGTAAAATGCTTACAACCATTCCAAAATGTGACATTAACAGCAGCAAGTCATGGTAACATTTGCATATTGTTAAGATTCTAACCGCAACCATTAGCATCTCTATGTTTTGTTAATAATCTTTAATCTCGTTTAACTTATTTCATAAAAAATCACCAATTATTTATTTCCGTTGCAGAAACGCACGTTTATGTTTGTTTATAATTTTACTTAAACAAAAATCCAACTCACAACAAATAAAAAATATATTTAAATTTAAATTAATTGGAATAAAATGAAACAGCGAAGCAAAGCAGTAATAAAACAATATAAAATAAAAAAATTTAAATTAAGTAAACTTGAATGAGTTGTTTTAAAATTGATCATGTTACATAGCATGTGTAAATTATATTATACATAATATTACCCAGCTTATTGTAATTTAACGCATGTCAATTAAACAACAAATAATAAGTATGGCTTTTCCTCCGTTTGAGTATTTACTCTCTAGTATGCCCCGCCCCTTACAGCAACTTTTTAAAGCTTATTTCGGTTGCATAAATATCCCTTTGAAATAATTCTCCTCAGTATATAAAGTAACAGCGAAATCAATTCCAAACTCTAAGTAATTTCTAAAGAGCCTCTACCATTTGTAAAATAAATAATTTAAAAAAAAATTAATTAACAAAAAAAGTATTTATTTAATAATTTTATTTAGCGAAGAAATGTAAACATTTTATTTAAATTGTTTTCAATATTTTCATATTTTATTGATGAGTAGAATTGAAAAAATTTTAAGCTAGTAAAATTTGTTTCTTTTTACTAAATATTAAAACATACATAATTATTCATGTGATTTTTAAAATATAGTTTTAACATTCTTAAATAAATATGTTCTTTTTTTCCTCAATTTTTAAACTGTAATGTTTTGTGCTAACATATTTTTTTTAAATATTAATTCGAATGCATTTTCATGTATAAATTGTTTACATTTGTCGTTAATATAAATTTTAATTAAAAAAGCTTACTACTCTTAACCATTTAACCGAACTTGGGTAATATTTTGAAAAAATGAAACTCGAAAATTCCTCTAGAGCTAACAATTTATATTTTTTTTTCTTATTAACCTTGACAAAAGTACTGAGAAACTAAATTAAACAAACCAAAAAAAAAACGATGCTTCTTCTTGGATACGGAATGCTAATGAGGAAATCAAATTAATCCAAAAGATTTTTTTTATTTGAGGAAAAAGGGCAATTTAATAAAAAAAAGCTAATGGCTGTTTAGAAAAAATTAATGAAAACTGAAATTACATAATATCATAATTGCAATTACAGATAATAATGCTTAGAATGTTTAGAATGGAATTAGTATAAAATACATTAAATAATTTAGTTTGAATATATTTTTTTTAGGAATCATCGTCATGAGTCAATTTTTTTTATTGTCTAATCATGAACTATGTGGTTTTGTTGTATGTGTACCTTTTTAAGTAAATGTTTCGTGTTTTTGTGTAACATTTTCTGGGAAGATTCGGGTTAGTTATTCAGAAAGATACTTTTGGTTTGAGTTATTCGTAATCGATAGTAAGTGACCCTAGTTTCTATGGGTATATTCTATATTGGCGGCAGTTTTAATACTCTTATTCGACAATTGGAGTATGCAATTTTTAAGAATTATAACTTTATGATTGAAGTTTAAAAAACCTAGTTATTTAGATTTTGTTTTAAAAAATATCTGTTCGATTTCTTCCAATAATGAATCCTATCCTTACCATAAAGATATTTCAATAATACTTTCTCATTTTCGAATGGCAAATTGTTAAAAACGTAATAAAGAGAAGTAAACGGAAGCAAATACCGGTACCAATCAAGTCGTTCCCTTCCGATTCTATCAAATCAACGCGTTATCGTTTTGGCTTCTTTCGTCAAATTTTTGATATAAAAAAATCGTACCATTATTTAAGCTCATTAATTATAATTCGAGTTCTTATCTTATTTCATTTTGAAAAACCGAAGTCTAAGAATCACCTCTAATAATTCCAAATACATTACTCAAAAGTTATTGTAGAAAATAGTGTAGTAAACAGATTTGGACAACTTTGTGGATTACAAATTGACAGATAGTATAACACTAAAGGTTTTTTCAATGAATGATAACTTATTCACCTATTTTGACGTTGAACACTAAAATTTGTATGTTTGTCACCGAAAAAAATATATACCCCTCGATGTGGATAGTATGTGGAACGCGACTAGAATTTGACAGTTGATATCAATCATTTTGCGGTTCGCGGCGAGCATTTTATTTATTACAATTTTACTTATTTAAGCAATAAAAATTGATCTAGCTTAAGCTAATCTTAAATAAACAAATCAAATTCCCATGTATTCTTATAATTTAAATGTCTATTGGGTTCCTAGAGGGAAAGTCAGACTAATTGTCAAAGCTAAGTTTTTATTAACATATATTCAACGAGCTGGACTATACGAGTATACGTGTCCATTTGAAGATTCATAGCAAGTCCTTACTACTATATTGCTTTACCTACAAATATTTCTAATTGATCCTTATTTGTTCAACCTTAAATGGGTACACATACTCATAAAATTTAATGTTATTATCACAGTTTTTTTTTAAATAATCCGCATAAAATAAGTAGCTTTTGTTTTGCTTCTTAATTTTAAAAATTATTGTATTTTGGTTCCCAATACTGGTGGAAAGAAATGGTGATTCTGATTACACAAACACATTATACAATTAAATAAATTAAATATTTTCCGACTTAGAACTTGGTTTGGAAAACAAAATTTTGTTAAATATTCTTTCAAACAAGTATAGTATCGTAAAATACCCAAGTTGGTTGTTGTTGAGTCAAATATGAATTCAATCAAAAAGTAATATCTATTATAATAAATAATAATTTGTTTTTTGTGTATTATTTTTAACATTTAAAGGATATTGTGTATGCTCAAGTCTTCATAATTATTTTATTAATTTCAATATTCTGTGCAGGTATTTAAGGAAGATTAGAACTTTTTAATGGCGTGAGCACCTCAGCACGTGGCTCGATTGAAGTGCAACCCAAGTCCCAAACCAGTTCATCATGCAACCGTTTGCAAACAAACTTGAGCTTTCAACAGTCATACAAAGAAAAAGTTTAATATAAGTTTGTTACTGATCATGATCACATACAATCGTTCCACTGGCGTTCACAAAAAAGAAATTGTTTTTTTATGGAAATTTTTTTTACCGAATGGGTTTAATAAAATAACTTTTAAACACATATAAACGAATTTAGAGTTAGTCGCGCTAGAATGCAAGCAAAAAATTTGTATCGGTTTCAGAGTATTCTGCTTAGCAACCTTTTTGAAAGTTTTTGATGTGTGGTGGGAATTATTTATATTGAAAATTCCATTGTACCATTAAGGCCATTGTCTCATACAATTTATCGAAAACGTACAGACATGAGGCGAGGCAGAATGAAAACGACGAATTTATAGATTTTGTTTACGAAGATAAAGAGAACCATTACAGCAGCCATTTCGTTCAAAAAGACTTTCGTTCTTAGACCGGGAAGGTAGTTTTTTATGTTTATGTATTTATTTTGGAACTAATTTTATTTTTTGGTTCAACCATCATTGACAAAATTTTAATATTTAAGTATGTAATAGAAATTAAAGTTTAGAATACATTTTTGATCAAATAAATTATTGGGTATTCGTATAACTTTGATAATATGTATCTTAATAATTCAAACCTTTCTTCCCACCAGTGTCGTGAAGTAATACAATACCAGCTTATAAATAATAATTTGTATGGGATATGGCTTAACATGACAAAATCATATTAAAATTTACTCAAACTTGTGTTTGTCCCATCAATTTATCAACAACAGCAAATATGAAATCAATTTTATGTTGTATTTTTTTTTATATATATAAAATTCGCATCATTTAAAATAAAAAACAAACTAATTTCCTTATTGGCATTCAAAAAGACTTCAAAGATCGAGTCGTAAAAGAAAAATCATATTTTTTTTAATTAATTCCACATCAATTAGGTTTTGAGACTTCTTTAAATGAAATTATGCTAAACTCTAAAACAAAATTGTTATTTATTCATTTTGATAAAAAAAAAAAACAAAATTAGAACCGAAGCGGAGAGAGTAGTGGCTTGGGTACTCCCGGAACTCGAACGAGTAGCGTTCTGCCAGACTTACTTAGTCAAGCATCGCCAGCAACGCCACCACGCCATGATAAATCCTCCAGTGAAGAGGTAAGTCTTTCGTTTCTATTTTTTTTTTATTCAAAAATAGTGTTGTTTTTTTTTTTGTAATCCTTCGTTTTATTCGGTTTATTTATTAAAAAAAGTAAAGAAAAAAAAACATGTTTTTCTTCAATTTAATAATAAAATATTTGTGAGCTTTACCACAGTACCATCAAAACTAAGAAAAAAGGAAGAAAATACTTTGCTTAAAAACATAAAAAAAAATATTGATTGTTGTTTTACTATAAAAATAATATTTTCATTTTTTTTATATAAACAAATGACAGTGTTGTTGTGTGACTAATCATTTGGTTTGGACTTTTTTTTTTGTTTTATTTTAACTTCATGTAGAAATCATCCTTAGACATCTTAGGAGATAAAACAATTGTTTAAAAAAAATTGAAAAAAGTAGCTAATGAAAAGTATTTTTGATTATTAAAAAAAAAGAGTTTAGCATTTTGTGCATATTTATTATTATATTTTTTTCTTATTGTAATTCTTCTTCTTATCCCGATGAATGTACTTGGAAAGCAAACGTGAATGAGATTTTTAAACACTATAACTTACATAAACCTATTTTTGTCTTAATCGAATGTTTACAAACAACAAAATTTAAAACCAAAAAAAAGAAAATATTTTTTATAACGAATTTTATTCTTCATTGTGTTTTGTCTTTCCGCGACGTTTGAGCTGATGGCCACATCGATACCAAAAAAAATTCTCAATAAATGAAAATATTTAAAAAAAAATAGTAAGTATTTCTCTCAAAACAACAACAAAAATACGAAATTTTCAAACAAACATCAACAAAGCAATAAAAATCTAATTAAACAATCATTCCATTGGTTGTTTTTAATATTTTTGTTTGTTTTAATTTTTTTTATGTATAGAACATATTCTTTTTCACTAAAACAAATTAATTTAACAAAGAAAATATGAAAAAAAAAACTATTTTTCGTGTAATATTGTTTTTTATACAATTTCGTAAAATGGGTTTACCTTTGTAGTAAAAGTTTTCTATCGTATTTTTTTTAATCTATAATTTGTTGCTGCATTCATTTTCTTTGTTTTTTTTTCTATACAAAAAATTAATTTCTTGTTTATTTATTGTTAATTTTAAATGGGTGGATATTCGTTGTGCATTTTTCTACTATATGCAGTAGAAGAGAAAGCATATAATATTTCTCTATAGCATTGTGTACTTTTGGAAACTTTTTTTTTTTTTTTTTTTTTTTTAATTTGACTAAATTGTGTTATAACCTTCTTGGGGGTAACACTTATAAGTTTTTCATAACAAATGAGGAGTATGTTTAGCATGTTTAACGTGAACGGGTTTCCATGTACGAAATTAATTCGAATAATTTTTATGTTTTCCTTTTTGAGGATACAATTTAGATACCTACATACCTACCACAAAAAAATATGCACTAATATGTTAAATTACAATTGTTTCTCACATTGAATTTCATTTCACCCATCGTAATCTGTAATCTAATAAATCAATCACGCCTGCAAAACATACATCAATTAATTATTATAAAAGTGTGACTAACAAATGTTGTATTAAAATTAAAATTTACAAATACTTATGTCACATCTAAATAACCGTTGTCAAAATGGTGCTTCAATGATTCATGGAAATGTCATTTGTCGGGAACGAAGTTATGCGTTTTATAACATAATTTCTCTTGAAATTAATGTTTTTCTTCGCTGTCCCATGAATCACATTTGAATCATTTTCAAGTCATATTTTTAATTTAATAAAAATCTAACCGTAACTTAAATACTTAGTTTGGAAGTCTCGATCCTTTGACCTCGACTTCAAGGGTTCTGATAGCCCTTAAAAGCCTAAACTAACAGCTTAACTCTTATAATTATTTGTTATAGACAGAACCGAAGCAATCAATTAGGAATGGCAATGAACCTTTTAAGTGTCACATTACGTCAAAATGGCGTTAATGAGAATACATAAACTGCGGTGACAAAGTCAATGCGCGACACATTGGATACAATGCATCGGATTTTTGTTTGTCGACTAGTCTAAAACTTTCGCTTTGGCTTGTTTAAGTCTTTACTTTGCAAACTACATCTGGCTGAAAATGTATATGTCAAAATGCCAACGACAGCACTGACTGCTTGTTCAACTGATGCTTTGTTGTACTGTACATGGCACATGGGATATGTTCTACACACTAATCACTTAGCCAAGGAGCATTTTCAAATATTTGAAATAGATTTGTGTACTTAAAAAATCAGCTGCTTAAATAGCCGATTTCGTTTTTTATTATTGCTTATACAATAATTAAAATCCCCATAAATTAACTTTACAACACATGTTCTTTACAGAATATTATTTCCCCTTTTGTGAGCTATTATAATTTTTGTTTTAACCTGATATGTTTTAGATTTATAATTCACTTTTATATAATATTTGAGTTCAAGACTTTTCCTGTGGCCAATATGAGAAGCTACTTATAGTATTATTAAAAACTTATAAAAATGTTATCAAAATCATTGAAGTAGTTTTCAATCAAAATGTGTTTTAGATAGCCTACTTTAAAGCCTTTCTGCAGAGATGTCGTGTTAAAGTGTTAACACTGTTTAGAGCCAGAGTTTATATGGATGCTTCTATGTCGTTTTTCAAAAACGTTTTGTAGATAGGTTAAAGTTCCGAGTTCGAAGTAAATCCCTCAGCCGTTCAGGCTACAAGTGTGAAGACAGTCAAACAGAATTTATTACCGGGCTCCAATCTTTAGTAAATAATAAATAGAACAACGCATTAGGGCTTTCAAATCCAGTTAAGAAAATGCTTATTCATAACTTCATTTTATACTGGAATTTATTAAATAAGCTAGGTTAAAAACAAAATAACATTATTCGCTAAACATACTTTTCATCCATTGCTTAGCTTACAAAAACGCAATTGCCGGGCTCAATGCAAGTTAGACTTATAGTCAAAAGTCAATAACCTATTTAAATGCTAAAAAAACATTTGGAAAGCTGTCAAACGAATTAAGTCATCTTAAAGTTGTCAATCATCAGTTACATTCAAAAAGGAAGTTGACTTAGTATTTAACTTGCATTGAACCTGGATAGTGTGCTGTTATATTCAACAAAATAAAACAATTTCACGGTTCTATTCACAATCAAAAAAAAAAAAAAAAAAAAACATTCTTACGCAAATTTTATTTTATTCATTATGTTTTCATTCTGTTTTAACAACATGGCGTCTGGGAAAGACTAATCACACATTATAATTATGTTTTTTTATATATAAATATATTATAATACATACATTTATTTTTATGTATTTTATTTTAAGTATAATATCATCGGTACTTTTGTTTAACATCCAACTAACAATATTTTATCATTTTTATTAAAACTGCTTTAAAAAAAAATATTCTTTCCTTTTCTTTCGTTCTTTTGAGAAAAAATAAAACTATTTTGCATGAAAACATAAAATTAAAATGCATTTAACTTTAATCATTAAAAAAAATAATAACTTTAAAGCACTCTACGAACTTTATTGCTTGATTGCGAGTGAATGCATTGATTTGAAAAAAAAAGGAAAAAAGTTATTAATAATCACATTTTTCAAACATTTTTCTAGTATCGAGCGGCCGTTAGTTCATCAGTCCATTCCACACCTTCCAAGTCGTTCATCGCGTCGAATAGTTCGCCACAATCGACTATTTCGTCGTCGTCGCGACAAAATAGTCCAAATCATACGATTACAAAAACTAGATCGAGTAGTAGTATTAATAACAATAATAATAAATCAATAACACCACCTTCACTTCCGCCCCATGCCTATGCTCTTCAACAGAAACAAAGGAGCTTCCTCACTTTCGGATTTGGTGCCGGCGGTTCGGGACCGTCCCGTCGGGAGAGTCACGTCAATGTCAATGTGACTCCAACGTCACATGATGCCTCAAGTGACACTCCAGAAATTCGCAAATACAAGAAGCGTTTCAATTCGGAGATTTTGTGTGCTGCATTATGGGGTGTCAATTTGCTGATAGGAACCGAGAATGGTTTAATGTTGCTCGATCGATCCGGACAAGGAAAGGTATGTTAAGCAAATTATTAGGAAACAATACTAAGTCATCTCTAATGTCTTTTTTTTTAAAAAAAGGTTTATCAATTGATCTCGCGTCGCCGATTCCAACAGATGGAAGTTCTCGAAGGACAGAATATCTTGGTAACAATATCTGGAAAGAAGAATCGTGTTCGCGTATACTATCTATCATGGTTGAAGTCAAAAATCCTTAGAACCGATGGTCTGTCAGACGTAAGTTTATAAAGACTTCTTTCTCGAAACGGGGCGCTTTAACAAATCAATGTTTTTCGTTTTTTATTTTTATCTTATATAGCAGGTGGAGAGACGCAACGGATGGATTAATGTCGGAGATCTCCAAGGTGCTGTACATTTCAAAATAGTAAAATACGAAAGGATTAAGTTCCTAGTGATTGCATTAAAAGACTCGATTGAAATTTATGCGTGGGCGCCAAAGCCTTATCATAAATTCATGGCATTTAAAGTAAGCATTGTTTTTAAAATGTTAAAAAAAATATTTTTTGGTTGTGGCAACTTTCGTGAAATCTGACGGATCTAACATTCCCTTTACAAATTCGTTTCCCTTTTGTCTTTGATAATATGTCGTAAAAATTGCATTAGTTTTTATCGTTGGGAAATTTTATTCAGTGTCGAAGGCTTACATATATGTTTCCAATTCCAAGTTTTACGGTCCGTAAAAGTCACCGCCAAACACTAAATAATAGCTGATGTTTGGGCCAGGTAACCACTAGATACCTTTTGTCATAGAACAGTTCGGTTGTTCATGTTATTCCTCTGGGAAACAGTAATTATAGACAAGCACATGATAGTCCTTCGGAACAACTAAACTTTTTCGTGAATAAAGTTTTAAGTGGACAAGACTTTCAGTTTTCCTAACAAAATCAAGACACAACTTACAAATCTGGAGAGATTATAGGATCCCTGCGGCTTTCACGAGAGCTTTCTTATATTTATATATACATATTTTTTTTGTTATGACAATTTATATTTCATTCCAGAACTTTGGCGAACTTGAGCATCGTCCACTACTAGTAGATCTCACAATAGAAGATCAATCCAGATTGAAAGTTATTTACGGCTCAGCCGAAGGTTTCCATGCTGTCGATCTGGACTCTGCTGAAGTTTATGATATCTATCTTCCTAAACATGTAAGTAAATTAAAATGACTATTGAATGACAATTATTATTGATATAGCGACTAATAAAAATTTGTGTTTACAGACTCAGGGTGCAATCATACCGCATTGTATTGTAGCGCTTCCAAACTCGAATGGAATGCAATTACTTCTTTGCTATGATAATGAAGGAGTTTATGTGAATACAGTTGGTCGAGTATCGAAAAATATTGTATTACAGGTGAGTTTATGTTTAAATCAAATGCTTTTTTTAAGTGTGCGACTCAAGTGCAGCCAAATGTTCACAATTCGAATGGCACCGTCACTTTGCATTATTCCATAGAGTGGGTATATTGTTAGGAAAAGAAAAGTGTATATATTTTAACTGGGTATCCAAAGTCGACGTACGTCCGTCCCAATTTATACTCACTAGAAATCGCAATTTTAGACCTATATGGCTTAAAAAGTTTTTTTGTGTACAAATTAGCCCACTTTTGGGGGTATGATTTTCAAAAACGACTCAATTCCGCTAGCATTTTATGCATAATATGCTTAAAAAATACATACGATTAAAGCCACTTTTTTACATTTCTGCATTAATGCTCCAATGCTCATTTAGAGTTAGAGATGCTTCGTCAAATGGCAGGATTCCAAAAAGAAAATCCCCAAAGACAATATCCCCAAGAGAAACCCTGTGAAATCTCTGAAACAATATATCCAAGAGAACATTCCAAAACAATTATGTGCAAGTAGTGAAACAAGCGATAAAGTCACGCGCGCAGCAATTCCTTATACACAGAAAAAAATCTGATTAAAAACTAAGGGCACAACATTTGAAAAAGTGCGATTTCTGTGAACCATGAAACTGCAAATTTATATGTACATACATATACATATGTATCTTAAACAGTACCCACCAACTAGGGCGTTAATTTTTGGTACCAATAGTTTGTCACAGTCTAAACTCATATTGGAGGGTATTCATCAGTTCGGTGCAAATGAATTTTAGCTCTTGCTTAAATATGTTTTTACTGTAAAGACAATAACAAACATGATGTGCAATTTAAACAAATTGAATTAAAAATTTGTGAAGTGATTGTATTTTCGTAGCCGCCTGGTTTTGTATTTCGTGCACAGTGAACGCTTCGAGCGATTGTGCTTCATATCAGAACAGACATTGCCCCCGAGCAATTCATGTGTACCTAGACCTACATAATAGTGAAGAATAGAAAGAAATGTTTGAGTAAAAACTCCCGTTTACCATTTCTCGTGGTCATGCCAGTCTGGATTACTACGTTATGTTTTGATCAAGTCGGAGGTGTTAATTTTAAAAATGAATGTTGAATTAAAAACTTTGTCTACAATGAAAAGTTTGATCATGCTTCAACATTAAATTCATTTCAACCTGTATTCTTTAAATTTAATACAATGTTAAGCAATAAAAACATTGTCTTTATAAAAAAAAAAACTTGAAATAATTCAACATTTTTAAACTTTTAACCTAATCGTACTTTTCGTGTTGTAGTGGGGCGAGATGCCAACATCGGTAGCCTACATTGGTACAGGCCAAATCATGGGCTGGGGCAATAAAGCAATTGAAGTGAGTTTTTTTTTCTCTTTTTTTTTATACGATTTTAACCAATTTTAAAAATCTTATTATTATTCTAGATTCGTTCAGTTGAAACCGGTCATTTAGACGGTGTATTTATGCACAAAAAAGCTCAACGTTTGAAATTTCTTTGCGAAAGGAATGACAAGGTGTTCTTCAGCAGTGCCAAAGGTGCTTCTTCGTGTCAAATATACTTCATGACACTCAATAAGCCTGGTATGGCTAACTGGTAGATAATCTAAGTCTAAAGAAAATCGAAAAACAAAACAAAAAAAAAAACATCAACAGCAACATATTCAGAGTTAAAACTACAAAAAAAATATAAAATAAAAATAAAAGAGCAAAAGAATAATAGAAGTAAACACAAAAAGCAACAACAACAAAGTTATAAAACTAATTTATATTATTAAACGCATTTTTTATTAAAAAACAAAAACAAAACAAACAAAAAAATATTCTTATAATTATGATTACTTATTATTAAAATTTAAAAAAAAAAATATAAAATATATATATTATAAAAGTGAGAGTGCAAGAGATTGGAAAGGAAGAAAAAAACCACAATTTTTATCATCGTGTGTGTATAAACGCAAGTAATATTAGAAGAACAACAAACAAAAAATTAAGAATTAATATCAAACGCTTTTTTTGAATATAAATGAATAGTATAAAAAAAATAATAACAAAGTCTTTTTTTATAAACTTTTAAAATGTTTGCCTCTTTTTTAATGGAATACATATTATTATTACTTTTTTTAGTTTTTATTTTTATTTTTATTGAATATAATTAAAAAGTAATAAATGTTTTTTAAATAGGAAAAAAAAGAAATTATTAATATTTTTGTTAACAGAAAAATACTGGCGTGAAAAGTTTATAAACGTAAACGTGTTGTTCGCATTAACAAGTCGGTAGGCCCACCATCACTTAAGTGGAAGGATATCCTAAGTTTTGAAATAATATTCATCAAATGTTGGGTGCGTGTTTTGTTAAAAAAAACATGCAAGAAATTTTTACTCCGTTTTATTGAGTTCAATTCTTTGAATACTTTTTTGGTAAATTGTTTTTGTGGGTTCACCTTTAGATAGTATATTCTCGTGATTCCCATTTTAAAACAAATATTTTAATGAAAAACTACCGAGCAGTGATAGGTTTCGTGCATGGGTTTCGGCATCCAACTGAAAGCAAGTGTAAGTCTGAAACACTTTCAACGTTCGAATGTAAAATGAAGTCCCATTTAAATTCAATCCGCTTGCATGTTTTTTAAGAAATATTTAAATAGTCCTTCCATTAGCAATAGCAAAAATTGATACAGATATTGGTTATGTTTTTCCTTTTAGTTAAAACCATGTAGTCCTTGTGTTTTAAATATAATTATTATTTTTTTAATTTAACGCCAGCCATTGTAAAAAAAAATCAAACCATCTTAAATAAATGCAAACATACTTACAAAAAAATTGTGTTTATTAAACTTAATCATGTGATCAACGATTTAACGTCAAGTGATTATGATCAGTAAATTTGAAACAAGTTTTTGAAGCACTTATGAATGTTTATTTTTTTACTTATTTTGTAATAATCAAAAACTACTAAATTTTTCTAAAACAACCAGCACGCTTTGTTCTCGAAAAACTCATATTTTTTATTCTTAAAACAAGTTAAAACATTTTAACAATTTTTACTTTCCCTTGTGTTATGTTTAAACATTTTTTTTTTAAATATTTTCGTATATAAAATCAAACATTGTACTCGTATGTATATTTTTATTTTGATAATGTTTTTAGATTTATTTGATGTTGAATTAATTTTTTGTGTATATTTTCTTGGAAATTATAATTGAATTTAGTTAAATGCAAAAATATATATTATATCCTATACAAAAAAAAAATATTATTTAGTTATGTTTTTTTTGAATAATTGTTTTCGATTTTCAATGATTTTTTATGTTTCGTTGTTAGTTTTTTTTTGTGTTGCTTAAATTTTTGTTATATTTTTTTAGGTTGCTAAAACAAGCAGATATGTTAATGGAAACTTTTTGGGAAAGCAGGCAACAGGCTACGAAGGGATGTAACAAATAGCATTTGATCTGTTAGGGCAATCAAAATTTAGTTTTTAGTAAATACTTTGTAAACAGTTTTTTCCAAATAAAATCAAAGCACCAAAATATTTGAAAGTGAGTGAGTGAAGTGGTTTTTCGGACTGAAATAAAAAATAAGAATTAAATAGTTTCAAAATGTTACAAGCAGAATTTCTGACCTCTGTTGTCATCTTAGCAGACGAAAAGTGAGTCCATTTTACTGGTGAGGTCTGCACTTTTTTTTATCAAATTTCGTACACATTTGAGACCGTAATTTACCTGATTCTGAGCATTTTTATCTCAAGTTATGCTTTGGAAAAAATCGGGCTTAAGATTTTTAAACCACACATTTACAATGAGTTGTTTTTTTTTTCCAGCCAAAAACATTGTCCGAAAATCTTTTATATCTGGAATTTTTTAACCCATTTCTCGAGTTGGCTTTATAATTAACATTTTCACAAGAGGAGAGTTAAATTAGTAAACGTTTTACAAAGAGTGATCGTGGCCGTCGAGTTTCTAGGTAGAATCCCAAACATTTTTAAATGCATCATGATAAGCTGACCGACTTTGGTAAGTATGAAGAAAACAGGGTGCTGCTAGTCAACTAGACCCGACTTGACAATATTAAAATCTATGAACAACCAAATCGTCGCGATTCACAAGATGTCTTGCAATAGAATTTTCAGTGCGAACCTTTAATTTTTATAGACTTTATTGGGCGATTCCAGGAAAAAATGTTTTAATTGATCAATGAACTGATCTAAAAGAATCGTTCAACACCGCCAGATATTTTGTTCTGCACTCTTCTCCAAAGAGACCCATTTCACTTTGCTGATGACATGTGTTTAAAAAAGAAACGACACTAAACTTGTGCCTTTAACCAAAAGTGTCACTCTTTTCAAGAAAAAAACGGAATCGGCTGGTTTAAGGATTTACTTTAAAAAGAGTAAGTAAATGCACAACAGCCGAAGCCAACAACAGCAGCTTATTGTGAGATAGGTCACTTCCCCTTTAAGTATATGGGCAGTGTTTTGTAACTCGATAGTGGAACAGACCAGGACTTCAAGCGCATTCGGAAACCTTTCTCCAGTGTGGAACTCTATATTTTTTTAATTTGAATTCAAAAATGACATCTGTGCTGCTGCCTGTTAAATGTTGATATACTCTGCCCACATCTCGTGTAAGCATTCGTTAACCATTGTCTGTGTTGCATCATAAGATCCGTTGGCTACAAACTATATCCAACAACGAAATGTGATTTAAGATTGGACAAACAAAGTAGATCTAGACATCATGTCACACAGAGAAAGTTGCGCTGGATTGTCCCATGTCCAAACACTGATGAAGCCACATCATTTCACTAGAATCATCAAATAATTGAAAAGAAAATACCAAAATAGACATGGCGAATCCCAAATTTTGGAGTCGTGATCAACAGAAGATGCATCGTGCTACGTGTAGAGGGAGATGGAAGGATCTGGTTACCGCCTTTGATCCAGTATGAGTTTAAGTTGTGATGGCGGCAGAAGCCCCCAAAACCGAGGGAAAGATCTGAGCTTACTCAAAATGGTAAGTGGGAAATCGAATTGAATGGTCAAAACACAAATTTAGAGAACCAAATAGTGCTCATTTATTGAAACAGTTGAATTGCAGAATGGCAACATTTTTTAAAATCGGATCAAGTAAGCAGAAATGTCTATACGGTCGGTACCTACAAAAAAAAACCAATTCAGGACAACTTATAACACTTCGGTTTCATAATTGTATGCGTCTCAAGATCGGCAATGCATATCAATTTCAAGTTCAATTTAAATAATTTATACTTTAAGTTGAATTTTATGTGAAGCAGTAAAAAGAAAATATGAATTAAAGACAAAATCAAACCAAGGTCAATCTAATTAAAGGGCGTCACTGTACGAAGAAACGATGACAAATCGACGAGTGATGTTTGTGTGAAGAGATCGGAATTCAGTGGTTCTCAGTTCTCAGAAAAGTAAAACCAACACGTACCTACAATAATACCCTTTGTGTAGCAAATTTATCATAAATTATAAAGAAAAACAAAACATTTAACAATATATAAACTTTAATATATTAAATGACAATGAAATAGTACATAGAATAGTTAAAAGATATCATGGAATTGAAAGTCAGTATTTAAAAAAAATATACACATAATATTATAGAGATTCACTTTCGTGCACTAATCCTTCTTGGGGAAACTCCCATGTCCACAAGGATGCTCGCCTGGAGCTTTGTCGGCAAAAGCATTGATTCCCATCGAAAATGTTACTTCTCCGTTTGCGAAACGCTTATTGTGCTCGGCTATTTTCTTTTTGTTGTCAACGTACAAATTGCGACGCATCTTTTCCTCTTCTTCATCCTTATATTCCTTGTTGAATTTTATCTAAAAAAAAAATATCAATCAAATGTCCAATTAACAAATTTAGTCACTATCAAATTTATTTATTCAATTTATTTACTTTGTATTCCTCCCATTCTTGGTCAAGTTCGGCAGACATTTTCAAAGTTTTATGGAAATTTGAGGGGAGTTAAAATGTATTTGTTGCTTCGATACTTCGATGGGCAGTGTTAATGTTTAATGCAAGCGATAAATAAAATTTATTAAATAAGTTCACTTTAAAAAAACAAGTAAAAACAATCTCAAAACAAAGGAAAGTGACTCATTTTCAAGTTTGAGAATTGAGATAAGAAATGGCAAACAATCAGTAAAAAGTGCTGCCAACTAAAATTTTTCATCTTTATAAAAATAATTGAAATGTTTGTTAGTACCAATCTGGAGAAAACGAACGCACCACAGTTGTACAATAATTGTGGTTTGTACATTCACAGCAGCAATTGTGTACGAATCCTTATGTGAATTGCACTATAATGTCAATCAGACAGTAGCTTCTTTTCTTTTTTGTCACGTAACAAATACTCTCCGCAAGTTATATCCCACAATGGGCAACTTGATTTATAGCGTATAAATTCGTTTAAAAGTGCTCTATCGGAGTCCATTTTTTTATTACTGAATCACAACCTTCGCGAGCGTGGTTTTGCTTAGAATGATGTTGGACGTTTTTTGCACAGCCACTGCATGTCATTCCATTACCAAAATAATTTGTGGTTATCCATCTTGATGGACACATTATCATTCTTATCGGCATTCACTCCAAATTCGTCATTCATGATCGATAATGTGTACCCTACATTACTTAAGGTAATTCCACACTATCCCACAGTGTAATACGACATGTCAAAAATGTGTGATGAAACAGGCGTATAATAGTATGGGCACAGAATATGACATCACAGATCTCATACGATTTGACATGTGTTTAGATCTGAAATATTTTTTTAGGATTGAATGTAAAACCATCACACATTCCTTCACACTTTTTTTTTGACATGTCGTACTACACTGTGGGATAGTGTGGAACTACCTTTAGTGCGGATATTGTAAGCATTTATAAAATCTATAGTAGTCTGGAGAAAAGAAGCAACACCTTGACTTTCCACACAATCTCCCAAACTTCTCGTTTCTCCATATATTGCAATTTACTATTTTTTCACTCATTCTTCATACTACTATAGATTTTTAATGATTCTACCATTGATTAAAATCCTATTGACTTCATTTTCCATTAGTCTACATTTAAAAATACACCTGCTATTTGGAATTATCTTACATTTCATTCTATTTTGCCATGAAAATTTCTATCAAGCACATCTGAAAAAACACACTTCTTGCCTGAAGGCATTCATTTCGCATCCATTCAGGAGTATAAGTATAACACCCCTGTGCATCATTCAGTGCCAATATTTCACATTTCTTATCTCCACGTTGGTAGAGCTGGTACACAAAACTGACATTTTGCATTTTTCTTGTTTTTCCTTTCCTCTCTTTCTTTTCTTTTTCAAAAGGCTTTCGGTACGTGTTGTGTTGTAAAAATAATCCTCAAATATTAGAAAATATTCCAATCATCCTTGTTTTAAATAATTTTTATCTCAATCTAAATACTTCCCTCCATATATTAAAAATAATATTTTTCCACTTTCTATTGAATTAACCTGTTTAAATAAATATTTTAATCCTAACCCTATGTCGCCGTGCATTTTGTGAGTGACAACTAATTAATTGTGTTTGTTCTTTTTTTTTTTTGTTTCATTGGAACAGATCTTAAAAGCCAACAATGGGTCGCGTTATTCGTGCACAACGTAAGGGTGCTGGGTCCGTTTTCAAGGCCCACGTTAAGAGACGCAAGGGAGCCGCCAAACTCAGGCCTTTGGACTTCGCTGAACGTCATGGCTACATCAGGGGTGTAGTTAAAGTAAGTTACTTGCAGTTCTCTCTTTAAAGGAACGATAGCTATAGTGATTTTTTTTTTGTAGGAAATCATTCACGATCCAGGTCGTGGTGCTCCATTAGCAGTTGTTCACTTCCGTGATCCTTACCGCTACAAGGTCCGCAAGGAGATGTTCATCGCCCCAGAGGGTATGCACACAGGCCAGTTCGTGTACTGCGGACGCAAAGCCACCCTCCAAATTGGAAATGTGATGCCACTTTCACAGATGCCTGAAGGTACCATCATCTGCAACTTGGAAGAGAAGACAGGTGATCGTGGCCGTTTGGCTCGTACCTCTGGCAACTACGCCACCGTAATTGCCCACAATCCAGACACCAAGAAGACCCGTGTTAAGCTGCCTTCCGGCGCCAAGAAGGTCGTTCCATCGGCCAATCGTGCCATGGTTGGTATTGTTGCTGGTGGTGGTCGTATTGACAAGCCCATCTTGAAGGCCGGTCGTGCCTACCACAAGTACAAGGTGAAGAGGAACAGCTGGCCAAAGGTACGTGGTGTTGCCATGAACCCCGTTGAACATCCCCACGGAGGTGGTAACCATCAACATATTGGTAAGGCTTCCACCGTCAAGCGAGGAACATCTGCCGGTCGTAAGGTCGGTCTCATTGCTGCCCGTCGTACCGGTAGGATACGTGGTGGTAAGGTTGACACCAAGAAGGATGCTAAGTAGATTTATTCCCGTTAAAGTTGTGTACTTTTATTTTCAAAGGACAAGAGTATCAGTGCGCAATGATAAAAATAAAAACTAATTTTTTTTTAAATAAATCGTGTGTATTTTGATATTTATGAACAAATGGATGGGACTAGAGTGGTAGTTTAAATTGGGAATAATGCTTCAAGCAGGCAAAGTTATTCTCCTGGGATGATTATGGACGAACCGACCAAAGGCTTATTTCGGCAAATGGAAACGCTTTCAAAATATTTGGGATAAACTTAAGGATTGTTTTGACTAGTGTGTTGCAGTCATCTAAATGTTTGAACAAGTGACAAATTCTAAGACTTAATGTCATTCATGAATAAAGTGAATTGCTGCTAACCTTGTGGATTCAGGAATAAATTGTAGGGCCCGTTTCTTGCAGAATATCAACGCACAAGGGGAATAGTTGAGAGTGTAAATCAACAGGCTCTGTCCCGCTTGTAGCTGTACCCATTTAGAGTGTCCAAATCTGAGTGTTTGATAGCTGATGTGAATTCCTGCATCAAGAGCTTGTGAATTGTATCTGCTTCTATCTAAATATGAGTGGACAGTGGAGTTCTTAAGTCTCTGGAACCACGTATCTTTTTGCTTCTTTCTTTGTGTGTTAGACGTTTTGGATTCAAAGAGTTCTACTCTATTCCAAGAATCATTTTAATGCCTCCCACTTCGGAGTTGGGACTCAGAAAGTGTCTGGAAGCCGCCCGTACCCATGGAGATTGAGTCAGTTGACTTTCCCGGATCTTCATTATTCTAATTGCAAATGCTAAATCTAAATTTAATTAAAATAGTTTATTTCATTCATAGTTGGAAAGGCAGGATAAAAAACAGTTTCAATCAAATAAAATTGTTCCAGCATTTATGGACTTCCGGTTTAACAGAAGAGCCCCAGAAAGAATTGAGATAAAAATCATTTTAGTTTATCTAGTAAACGCTTGGAGTTCTGCTATCATTTAAGAATCATTTTAAACCAATAGCTGGCAAAGGTAATTACGTCGTTAAAATAATGTCTTTCTTTTGTCATCTCTTATTTTTTCAGATTTTCACACAACTCCTTTATCATTCACAACTTTTCTGTGGGAACATATGGTTGTAAGCAAATTTGGATTTTCGCGAGCTTTTAAGGTAAGAATTTGTCTTAATTGTACGACTTAAACCGCGCTACACTGCAGCAACACTGCACTTTTGTGACTCCAAATGGCAAAGCTGGTACTCTACCCAAGTATGCCGTCTTATTCCGTTGAAGTGTAGTTCTACTGCAGCTTAGTGCGGTAGGTATAGAGGATGCAGCATATTTTGGTAGTTTTCTTAGTTGCTGTATTTTTTTTATTCTGAATTTATTATTATAAAATAATAGCAAATGAATTTTCATGACGTCATTGTCACTTGATGTAGTTCAATTGCATTTAGAATGCAATTCAGTGTATTGTTTAAGTGCGTATTCGAATATTGTCGTGCAGTGCGATTTCAAATAGTAATGTTTTTCCATTACACTCTATTAAATGGAATTTTGTACATTGCATTTTATTTGGCAAAGCTAAACATGTCCGATTAAGGTGGCTTTACATGAAGTTGCAAATGCAGACGAAAACGCAACAACAACAATCATAGTGCAGACGATGAAAACGAACATATTCATCTTCACTATAATTTTCAAGCTGCATCTATAATTTTCCTATAATCTGCATCCATGAAGACCGTCTGCATTTTTGCCTTCCCTCTCTATCACACAAGTATGATTTATTGATTTTGCATCCTCTTTTTTTGCAACTCAGGGCTTGCAACTCCATGTAAAGGCACCTTTATAGACAGGAAGTTAACTTAGTAAAATATCAGTTTCAAAATCAATCATAAAAACTCAGGCAGCCGCTTATAATTATTTACTTCAACTTATTCTGCCTGAACTCGGCCACCCTCCTCCTTGTCGATACAAAGGCCTCTATCGCTTAATAGTTGAACCACAATGACACTTCATAAACACCACCCAACACAAACAAAGATGATAATACAAACAAAAATAAACCCTGCCCTTCCGCCATTCTGTTTCTGTTGTATTTTCACTGGCTGAGCACAATGGTGTAGCTGCAGCTCTAACTTCTCGGACATGAGTTTAGTGCTACACATTTTTGGTGCTTTCTTTTTCTAATCATAGCCAACAATTATTGTTAACAATAGTAAAAAAAGGCTTTCCTTCAATCAAAATTAGTTACGAATTGTAAATACATATATGAAATATGACGTCACAACAGCGTTCCTAAACTCACGTTGAAGTGTCAAAGAGTTACGATTTCTTACTATTTCCAACTCTCCTCCATGATATGAGTCGAGATTGTTGATCTGTTAAATTGGATGTTTAGTGCTAAGCAATTATTGAAAGTCTTTATTAAAAACCAAGACAAAAAATTACAAATTCTCGATTTGAGCCAAGAACTACGTCTTTATTTTCTTTGAGTGATCAACAACAAAGAATAAAATGGATTTGTCTCCAATTTTGAGCAATGGAGGATAATAATTTAATAAAAATAGCCGTTTGACAGTTTAACGCACCAAAATTGTATTCGTGCATGCTTCTCTAGTGCACTACTTTTTTTTGGTATATACTTTGACATTACTACGTACTACTACTGCAGCTACCCCATTGTGCTAAATGAATGTGCTCATCCAGTCATTGTGTATGTGTGTGTGTGTATTTTGTGTTTTCATTTTCATATCGATTTGCCACAAAACAGACTGAAGTCTACGACAAGGGACGGCTCCACAAGAGGAATACGAAAAAGTCTCACAGCAAACAGCAAATCCAAAGTAGAAAAATTAAAATTGGTGACGACGGAGCAGGAAAAACTTTTGTTTCAAAACAAAACTGTCCAGTTCCTCAAGTGAATCTCAGATTTTAAATTCAATTTCGATCTCAGCGTTACCCGGTGTGTTTTTTGTTTTGTTTTGTAAAAGTTGGAAGTTCCAAGGAAAAGCAGTTACATCAGTGAAAGGCCTTAAAAGGTGCGTTACTCCCTCCACTCTAGTCTCATAAAAATCTCCACAAAATTTTCACCCATTTTCAGCATCCACTTGATTTTGGGAGTCTTTCTTTTTTTTTAATTTTCTTTGACCATGAAAATTAACAAAAGTAATTGCCATTTTTTTTTGTTATCGATAATAATTGCTCAATTAACTGGAAACCAAAAAGGTTAAATTGTTTTGTATCTATAGCTTCATGGAGAAATCAAAGCCTTGATAATGGAAACATTGCCTAAGGTCTGAAAAATCTTGCGACCTACCTACGAAAAGCACGACGCACGGTGGCGGGCGCTAGTGCTTCCTAGGAAGCAACATCAACATTTATTTGCATTGAAAAATCTTGGACGTAATAAGTATAATTTTTATTAATTTGTTTTGTTTCTAATTTATGGTGTCTCATTATAAAAAATGATGATGGTGAGGTGAGGTATATTATTTTAATTTTAAAGTATCTCTCCATTATCGGTTTTAATTTGATTAGGAGTGAGCCATGAATTATTTTGTTTGTATAAACACGTACCTACCTACCTACCTACACTCCTCTGACGTCAGAAAGTCTATTTAATTTAGTGCTGGCGAACTTGTTTTCACTTATTTAGAGATTTGTATCTTTCGAATTGACAACTTTGTCTGCATATAACTATGTATCTTGTATATTGTATACTTTATAAAATAATAATATACGAACAAACAACAGCTTTGTTTACCATAACAAAAAATATAGTCTCTCGGCCTCGATTTCGAAGAGAGTGACAAACTTTAACGAATTTAACATTCAAAATAAAGTGTGTGCTGTGCACAAATCTGGAAAAACGAAAACAAGTTCGTCAGTCGCGCATTTCTTTCTATTTCTCTGTCGAACTAAGCAGACTTGAAAAGATTGTTGACTGACGTCGCGACGTGTCTTCGCGTCGTCACACTATAACTCTTGTTTAAATCAAAAATGATTAATTTATGTAATAATCAACCATAACAGCTTCTGTGGTGACTTATTGTTTGAATACAAATTAAAGCTGATATCTTGCAATTACCAGCATTGTGAGTGGAATACTAATTGTATGTATGATTTTTTTTAGCAACTTAAAATATCACTCATGTTAGTACCTACGCAGATTTGGAAAGGACACAAAAAAGAAAAAGCTGCTGAGATTCTGGGAGAAGTAGGTGCGAATGATTCGGTTAACCATTTTTCTTCCCATTCCGAAGTTAGTCTGATATCGCATGATTAACCTTTTCACACTTATTATTTGCAAATTAACGTCAGCTGATTCCTTGCATACAACAAAGCTTTATAGAATACGAAGTTCAAAGATCCGAGGTAGGCTTCATGCCGTTTAAATGTCAAGTACTATCCACTACCTATAGCCCAGTCATTTTAGGCATTTTAAACCCCAATCTGCGGAAAAATTCCAATCAAGCTGAATTTTGGTCCACACCTTTATTACGGCGTTGTTATGAAGATGTGAAAAATCGACATTGATATCGTGCCGGCAAAAAAAGTTATGAAGGTCAAAAGGTCACGAAAACCTAAAAAAAAACCGTTTTTCGCAAATATCTCGGTTTCTATAGCTCCAATGATTTTAACGTGTATGACAAAATTGTAGAACATAAAATTTTCTACAATTTCGTTAGTACAATCACTTTTGTATGTCGATTAGTTACCGAGATATGGCACTTTGAAAAACAGGTCATTTTTCAAAATTCGCCAAAAAATGCCAAAAAATGAAGAATTGCACCTTATTTCTTCGGATATACCCGAGAAATCATGAAATATTGCTGTTTTTATGGCTTCTTGTTAAAATCACCAACTTTTTACACCCCCCAACGATCCCCGCTTGCCCACCAGGTACCAGGCCATGCCCATTACTATTGTCATTCCGCCGTAATTTTTATATATTACTTTGTTCTAAGTATACAGTGGGCAGGTAGAAAAAAGTCGGAAGTTAATCAAACTTTGAGATATTGTTCACGAATATTGAATTAACATTTGACGAAGTTTTGGACCTCACCGGCCCTGTTGAAAAAGAGGAGGAGGGGAAACTGCAAACTTTTCGAGTTCGCTCCGGTTTTCGCTCTATAACTTTTTTTGCTTACGTTCTACGGCAAAAGTGTTATAGACTTTTTTGTAGAGCGTTAAATTTACTTAAATATTGTTGGTACAAAAATAGTTGTATGTCATTTCGTTACCGAGATACGGAAAAAGAGGAAAAGGGAGAATTGCAAAATGTTCGACTTTGCTCCGGTTTTCCCTCAATAACTTGTTTTCCTTACTTAAAACGGCAAAAGTATTTAAGACCTTTTTTGTAAGACATTAAATTTCCTACAATATAAATGGGGCGAAAATTGTTGTATGTCAATTCGTTACCAAGAAATGGAATTTGAAAAAGAGGGTGGAACTGCAAAATTTTTGATTTGCTCTGGTTTTCCCCCAATAACTTTTTTTACTTACACTTTACGGAAAAAACGTTTTTCGATTTTCTTGTAGAGCATTAAATTTTCTATAATTTTAATAGTTCAAAAGTTCTTCTATGTCAATTCTTTATGAAGAAATGGAATGGAATGGAAGGTCAAAAATGAAGCTGTTCCACCCTCCTTTTCAAATTCCATTTCTTGGTAACGAATTGACATACAACAATTTTCGCCCTATTTATATTGTAGGAAATTTAATGCTTTACAAAAAAGGTCTTGTATACTTTTGCCGTATTAAGTAAGGAAAAAAAGTTATTGAGGGAAAACCGGAGCAAAGTCGAACATTTTGCAATTCCCCCTTTTCCTCTTTTTCCGTATCTCGGTAACGAAATGACATACAATTATTTTTGTACCAACAATATTTTAGTAAATTTAACGCTCTACAAAAAAGTCTATTACACTTTTGCCGTAGAACGTAAGCAAAAAAAGTTATAGAGCGAAAACCGGAGCGAACTCGAAAAGTTTGCAGTTTCCCCTCCTCCTCTTTTTCAACAGGGCCGGTGAGGTCCAAAACTTCGTCAAATGTTAATTCAATATTCCTGAACAATATCTCAAAGTTTGATTAACTTCCGACCTTTTTCTACCTGCCCACAGTATACTAAGAACAAAGTAATATATAAAAATTAGGGCGGAATGACAATAGTAATGGGCATGGCCTGGCACCTGGTGGGCAAGCGGGGATCGTTGGGGGGTGTAAAAAGTTGGTGATCTTAACAAGAAGCCATAAAAACAGCAATATTTCATGATTTCTCGGGTATATCCGAAGAAATAAGGTACAATTCTTCATTTTTTGGCATTTTTTGCCGAATTTTGAAAAATGACCTGTTTTTCAAAGTGCCATATCTCGGTAACTAATCGACATACAAAATTGATTGTACTAACGAAATTGTAGAAAATTTTATGTTCTACAATTTTGTCATACACCTTAAAATCATTGGAGCTATAGAAACCGAGATATTTGCGAAAAACGGTTTTTTTTTAGGTTTTCGTGACCTTTTGACCTTCATAACTTTTTTTGCCGGCACGATATCAATGTCGATTTTTTACATCTTCATTACAACGCCATAATAAAGGTGTGTACCAAAATTCAGCTTGGTTGGAATTTTTCCGCAGATAAAACCTAAAATTACTGGGCTACTACTAAAAGGCAAAATAAAACAACATTCTAACAAAATCGCGGAAAAAAAGTAGAGAAGGACCAATGGAGAACCGCGAGGCATTCGTTACTGAGGTCAAACTGAGAATTTCTACTGCGAAACAGTGAAGCGGCTGATCCCATTCCAAGTCATAGATTTGTCGGGAATAGATGAGAAGCAGACATAAGATATTTCTTGCAAAAGGAATAATACAACAATATGGTCGAATCAGCTAAGATTTCAGATTTATTTCGGCTGAAGGTGACAAAGTGGTTTAGGACTTACACGACGATGGTCTGGTTTCAATCCTTAATTCCACCTTTTTGCGAGGAAGTCGAAAAATCCTCTAAACCTAATTTGTGTCATGAAAAAGTGAATATTTGCCTGACGTTCGCTTCTGAAATGTCCTGCTTTGTACGATGAAAGTGCGCCCAGGAATCGTAAAGGGGTTCTAGGTGCATTTCCATATTATGCTGAAATTTGCCAAATTCGGTAGCCAAGAAATGAGCTTATATCATTCGTTTTGGACTCCTTTCGGCATAAAAACATAGTCGGTGTCATCTCATAGTGCTCATTCTTATTTGACTTTCAGATCGGATAAAATTATAACCAGAATTTTATAGATGTGCCTAAATCACTAGCCCTTTCGCCCTTTGTTCATCGTAGAGCTTTCGTTCTGTGAAGTTTTTGCGAAGTTTTTGTTATGTAGTTAAGGTCTTTTAAGTTAAAGCACAAGGAAAAATCATGTTTTTTTCTTTATGGGAAACTAAATGTGTGTGTTCAATACTCTGGAGGTCATTATGATGAGAGCTTTGTCTACTGATAACGTCTTGTCAAGCTCAACTCTCAATGAAGACGGTGTTCTTAAGCTTTTGGAAACTCTTTTTCCATCGTACATATAGTTCATCCTACGAAACATTTTAAATTGTGGTTTCATAATCAACTTAATTCTCCAATACTCTGCCTAAAACAACACTTCTTCGTTGAAGCCAGTAGACAACAAATTAGTTATAGACGAATGTCTTGCTTGTCTGTGCTGAATCTTAACCAGGATGTCTGTTTTGATTGTGTATCTGTGAAACGTGCAGCATTCAAAGTGTCCATGTTCCTTTCAAAAAAAAAAAAAAAAAACGCATAACGTTCGTTGCTGACCCCAAAAAATAGGATTTCGTCACCGGAATAATAAAAGACGGGTGAATTTGGGCTCAACGAACACAGCTACTGTTTGTCGTGCAAATATAGCTTTACCCCAAACATTTGGCCAATGAAAAACCATACTTTCTCTGTTTAACTACAAGGGTTTTGAGTGATAATTTCGGTGCTACTCAAAAACCCAAGCGACCAAAAGGAGACCGATAAATGTTCTCTTCAGTTGAGTGATTTAGCTCATATTATTGGGCTCTACTGAGCCAAGCAGTATGTTTGTTTTTAGAGTAAAAAGTTTCGAACTTATCTTTATTTTACTTTATTTGAAGCATGACTTATTTGCAGTGGACTTCTAGGTGCCAAAACATATTTGTTTAAGTTTGTTTGTATAATTTCATTTGAGTGCTTGAAAAAAGCTGTTCAATTCAGCAAAAACAAAGTGAGACCAATTGGAGGCAGTTGGCTCTTTGTTTATACTTTTCTATTGTAAGCTTTCGGAGCTCTCTTATTGGTTAACACACCCATCTGGATAATAATCTTTGTTCCTATTTTTAAACACTCACTCATTTAAAATCAAACCATCAGTTGTACCAACTTCGTGCCAAGTCAGTTTCGTCAATGAGTCATAATTCGTGAATACATTCCGCAAGAATGCTTGTACTCGATAAGTTATTTGAAGTACAGTTATAATAAGTTTGTGAGTTGTTTGTTAAATATAGGTAAATCCACTCACCACAGTACAATAAACTTTTGATTTCAGGTTACTCCGTTATCTTGGCTTATTTATTTGCTGATAAGTCTACCAACTTGCAAAACAATTTACAATATTTAATTTAGTCAAACAATTCTGTCGTCTAAAAGCAGGCGGTTTAAGGTTCGTGTTAGCCTATGGGGGGTCTATGATCTAAATTTGATATGAATTCTAAACAAAATATTATCTTTATAACTTTGCTAATAAAAAATTGTTTGTTGCCTTTTCAGAACTAATCACGATCCATCAGCTACAGATCATCACAATGGCCAATAGACAGCCAAACATGGATGAACTTCCACCACCGAAAGCCGATTTCAGTGCTCCGCCACCATACGAGCTCTCAAGTTCAGATCTGCACGAAATACCCCATAGCAAACTCCCCACATATGAAGAAGTTCAAATGGAAAAATCATTGAACGGTGAGATGCCACCTTCATTGACTGCCCATTTAGTGATGCCACCACATCCACCGCCACCTCATCATCAGCTCACCCAGACCCGAACGACCAGCACCGGCACTCAGCCAGCTTTGACATTCATTGCAATCGACACATCAGATGCCGAGAATCTCACAAGTGATCACAGTCTGCTGGGAACAGATATTATCTTTGTAGCTGCATTCATGGTAGCTTTCCTTTTCAATTGGATTGGATTCTTGATGCTGACTTGTTTCTGTCACACAATTGCCGCTCGATATGGAGCACTTTCAGGCTTTGGCCTCTCACTGGCCAAATGGACTCTCATAGTAAAGCATTCGACCGATCTCGCTTCACATGAAAACTCCTGGCTATGGTGGTTGATCATGGCATTTGGGTTTCTGATTTGTGTGCGCGCTCTCGTCCAGTATATCAGCATCAAACGCACTTGGCGGCTCCTATCCGCATCGGCGCAGGAGCGATTGTTGTTTTTTTACTAATCATAAGGACATTAGCATAAATATTTTTAAACACACATATATAATCGCTATCGATAAAATATTATTAATCTATGATTACTGTAAAACGAGACACCACACACACGAGAAAGGATTCATAGAGAATTTAAACACAAAATTGTGGAATGGAATTTAATGCAGCTGGACTTATTCAGTTGCAGCTTGCAGCTTCCAAGTGAATTGATAAACATTGATGATCCGTATTCAATCTGCACTTAATTCAACCAACCCTCCCCCCACACACAGAAAAATTCATTTATTATGGAACATAAACAAAACATAAGAGAAATTTAGGTGCTCATCACAGTGAATTGAAAGATTGCTTAACCACGCGCGCATTGTAAATAACTTGAAAAAGGAGAGACCAACAAAAAAGGGAATACATTTAATTTGTATGGAATAAAAAAGAAGCGGGGTAGCAGGCAACAATGTTGTTTGCATTGTGATTCTATATTTTGCCAGGTTGTTGTCGTAATGGTTAAGAATGCAGTTTAGCATAACAAATTGTCTCAACGTGCTTGCTAGAAACGCAGCGATTAAGAAACATAAAACAAAAAACCGGCCTCTAGCTGCCGGGATCAGTTTACTTTTCTTTTTGTAATTGTATAAATGTACAAGATTATTTTTATGGAAAATATATTAAGTAATTAATTTGGTCGTAATTAACAACAACGCTTTTTAATTTTTTTAAATAAAGTTTATCCTTTTGAAACAAAATAAATAAGGTATGCTCTGGCGGTCTAAGTGATCTTGTGTTATAGATGTAAGGTAAGAATTAAATGTGTTTATTGCAGAAATTCAAATTTATTTTTTCAGTTAACATTGAATACCAACTTTCATATCATCCTAAATCCAAGAGTGAAATTGATTTGTATGTGTCGACGGCATTTGCAGTAGTTTTCTTTACAGAACCCACGCTGAAACAATTAAAATTAATTAACATGTGCAATACATGCAACATTATGCAACTTTTGCAATATATTCAACTAATGCAACACATGCTACATAGCAAAACATATACAACATAAGCAACATATACCACAAAATGCAGCATATTTACCATGTGCAACATACGAAAAATATGCAACAGATGCAACATATGGAACATGAGCAACATAATGCAACATTTACAACATATCCAACGTATCCAACATACGCTTAATATGCAACATTTGCGACAAATGCATTGTATGCAACATGAGCAAAACATGCAACTGATGCAACACGTTACATATACAACATAAGCAACATATACAACGCATGCTACATATGCAACATATACAACATATGCAAAACAACACCTGCAACATGAGCCATAAGCAACAAAAGCAACACATCCAACATTTATGCAAAATATGGAAAGCTTGCAACACATGCTACACATCCAACACGTGCGACATACGCAACATTAACAATATGCAACTAATGAAACATGCTACATATACAACGCATGCTACATAAGCAACATATACAACATTTATGTAACATACGCAAAACAACAAGTACGACATAAGCAACATATGCATCATGAGCAACATATCCAGCATATGAAACAAATGCAGCATATGCAATATATGCAGCAAATGTAACATGCTGAATATACAACATTTATGCAGAATTTGCAACATGTGCAGCAAATGCAAAATATGCAACATATGCGACATGTGCAACATATGCACCAAATCCAACATAGGCAACATGAGCAACACATGCAAAATATTATGCAACATTTACTACACATTCAACATAAGCAACACATACGACGTAAGCATATACAACAAACGCAACATACGCAAACCAGATGGTGGTAACATGTACGACAAGCAATATTATGCGTCATAAGCAACATATGCGGCATGAGCAACATGTGCAACAAATTCAGCATTTGCAACATGTGCAGCATATAATACTATCCCAAAAATGCAGCGTATGCAATATGTGCAACAAATGCAGCACATGCAGCATATACCGCATATGCGACATATGCAACAAACGAAGCATATGCAACAAATACTGCATATGAACCATTTGCAATATGTGCAGCATTCGTAACATGTCAAGCATGTGAAACATGCAGCATATGCCACAAATGCAGTTTATGCAACAAATATATATTGCATATGCAGCATTTGGAACATGTGCAGTATATGCAACACGCGCAGCATATGTAAAAAATGCATATGCAATATATGCAGCAATTGCAACATGTGCAGCATATGAAAAATATTCACCATTATGCAACATATGCAGCATATGAACATGTGCAACAAATGCATCAAATGCAGCATATGCAGAATATGTAGCATGTGCAGCATATGCAGCAAATGTAACAAATGCTGCATATGTAACATTTGCAAAATGTGCAACAAATGCAGCATATGCAACAAATACTGCATATGCAACATACGCAGGATTCGCAACATGTGCAATATATGCAGCATTTGCAACATATGCACCATAGGCGGCATATGCAACAAATACTGCATATGAAACATATGCAACACATACTGAACGCAACACATACTGCACGCAACACATACTGCATGCAACACTTACTGCATGCAACACACTGCATGTATATGCTGCATTTTTTGCTTGCAGTATGTGTTGCATGCAGTATTTATTGCATGCAGTATTTGTTGCATATATTGCACATGTCCATATATTGAAAATTTTGCATATTCTGCACATGTTGCATATGCAGTATTTGTTGCATGCAGAATTTGTAGCATACAGTATTTGTTGCATATGCTGATATACAGCATTTGCTGCATATGCAGAATTCGTTGCATATGCTGCACATCCTGCAAATGCTGCATGCAACACATACTGCATGCAACAAATACTGCATGCAACACATACTGCAAGCAAAAAATACAGAATATGCATGCAATATGTGTTGCACGCAGTATTTGTTGCATGCAGTATGTGTTGCATGCAGCATTTGCAGGATGTGCAGCATATGCAACGAATTCTGCATATGCAGCAAATGCTGTATATCAGCATATGCAACAAATACTGTATGCAACAAATACTGCATGCAACAAATACTGCATATATAACATGTGCAGAATATGCAAAACTTTCAATATATGGACATGTGCAATATATACAACAAATACTGCGTGCAATAAATACTGCATGCAACACATACTGTTAGCAAAAAATGCAGCATATACATGCAGTGTGTTGCATGCAGTAAGTGTTGCATGCAGTATGTGTTGCGTGCAGTATGTGTTGCATATATTGCATATGCAGTATTTGTTGCATGTCGCCTATGGTGCATATGTTGCAAATGCTGCATATATTGCTCATGTTGCGAATCCTGCTATGTTGCATATGCAGTATTTGTTGCATATGCTGCATTTTGCAAATGTTGCATATGCAGCATTTGTTACATTTGCTGCATATGCTGCACATGCTACATATTCTGCACATGCTGCATTTTATGCATTTGTTGCACATGTTCATATGCTGCATATGTTGAATAATGGTGAATATTTTTCATATGCTGCACATGTTGCAATTGCTGCATATATTGCATATGCAGCATTTTTTACATATGCTGCGCGTGTTGCATATACTGCACATGTTCCAAATGCTGCATATGCAATATATATTTGTTGCATAAACTGCATTTGTGGCATATGCTGCATGTTTCACATGCTTGACATGTTGCGAATGCTGCACATGCTGCACATGTTGCAAATGGTTCATATGCAGTATTTGTTGCATATGCTGTAGATGTTGCATATGCTTCGTTTGTTGCATATGTCGCATATGCGGTATATGCTGCATGTGCTGCATTTGTTGCACATATTGCATACGCTGCATTTTTGGGATAGTATTATATGCTGCACATGTTGCAAATGCTGAATATGTTGCACATGTTGCTCATGCCGCATATGTTGCTTATGACGCATAATATTGCTTATGTCGTACATGTTACCACCATCTGGTTTGCGTATGTTGCGCTTGTTGTATATGCTTACGTCGTACGTGTTGCTTATGTTGAATGTGTAGTAAATGTTGCATAATATTTTGCATGTGTTGCTCATGTTGCCTATGTTGGATTTGGTGCATATGTTGCACATGTCGCATATGTTGCATATTTTGCATTTGCTGCACATGTTGCAAATTCTGCATAAATGTTGTATATTCAGCATGTTACATTTGCTGCATATATTGCATATGCTGCATTTGTTTCATATGCTAGATATGTTGCTCACGATGCATATGTTGCTTATGTCGTACATGTTGTTGTTTTGCGTATGTTGCATAAATGTTGTATATGTAGCATGTTTCATTAGTTGCATATTGTTAATGTTGCGCATGTCGCACATGTTGGATGTGTAGCATGTGTTGCAAGCTTTCCATATTTTGCATAAATGTTGGATGTGTTGCTTTTGTTGCTTATGGCTCATGTTGCAGGTGTTCCATATTTTGAGTGTTTCATACGTTGCACGTATCGTGTATGTTGTATATATGTAGCATGTGTTGCACATGTTGCAAATGTTCCAATATTTTGCGTATGTTGCTCACGGTTCATATGTTGCATGTGTTTTGAATATGTTGCGTATGTAGCACATTGTACGTATGTTGAAAATGTAGCATATATGTTGTTGCTAATGTTATTGTTGATTTTGTTGCTGTTTTGTTTTTGCTTTGTTTGTTGAAAAATGTTGTTGTTTCGTTTGTTGTTGTCGATGCTTTCGATGTTTTCCATGTTGTCTTAGCTTTCCAAAAACATTAAAAAATAAGAATAACGTTTTAGTCACCAACCGAGCACAGATGGAACTTTTTAATTTGTACTAGCACTTTTTATTTATATAAAAAAAAGAAAAACTTAATTTCCATGACGATAACTTTAAAAAAATGTTAAAAAACACAAAAAATGAGGAATATGGATTCCAGTCCTACATAAATGTAAGTTTTGTTCGTCCCATGTTCACTTGCCAGACGTTAAGCTCTTCGTAATCTTCGATGCATTTATCCACTTGATCTGGCTTAAATCCCTTAGTGGTACAACGATCCATAACATCAGAGATCCTAACAGTTTTGTTCGAACCAGCAAGCTCTCGCACAATATAGAAAATTTTGTCCGAAGTGTTTGGAAGGCTAAATAATAAAAAAAAAATGTTAATTCATGTCCAGTATGTATGTATATATTAAAGAAAAACTTACTGTCCCTTTTGATGTTCGTGGATTTGATTCAGAGAATCCTTCGACATCTCCAACAATCGAAGAGCCTCCGCTACGTCATCCTTCTCCACTGTGTCAGCCAAACGAAGACGTGCTAACGCGGTCGACAAACGCAAAATTCCCAACAAATTCCTGGCTGAAGTAAATGTCATATCCTTGCGATTCCTAGCCTCTCGCCTCAGCTCCACATAGGCTCCCACAATGTATTCGGTAAGATCGTCTGGGATGGTTGGATTCATGCGCTTACATAGATTAATATAACGTCTCATCAGATTCATGTCCAAAGACTTAACTTTGCTGGGTGGCTGCTTTCCGTGGCTATGGACAAATGTGATATGCTTTGCTAATCGAAGATCGTTCTCACGATCTGGTTTATCTTGGATCAGCCAGAGTAAATCAAAACGCGAGAGAAGAGCTGCTGGAAGTTGAATATTTTGTTCAACTGTCCGACGTGGATTGTACCGACCGAATGCAGGATTTGCTGCTGCTAGAATGGAAACTCTAGCATTGAGCGTAGTCATAATACCGGCTTTGGCAATAGATATAGTCTGTTGTTCCATGACTTCGTGGATGGCTGTACGATCATTGTCGGCCATTTTATCAAATTCATCAATACAGCACACACCTTGATCGGCCAAGACCAAAGCACCACCCTCCAGGGTCATTTCTCCAGTAAGGGGATCTTTCATAACTGCAGCAGTTAGACCGACCCCTGAAGAGCCCCGACCAGTTGTATATTGACTGCGAATAGCCAAGCGACTGATGTAGCCTAAAAGCTGCGATTTCGCCACACCAGGATCTCCCATCAGGCAGATATTGATGTTACCACGAATCTTCATACCATCCGGTCGCTTGTCAACACCACCAACGAGAAGAAGAAGCAAAGCTTTCTTAACGTCCAAATGACCGTAGATTTCTGGAGCCAAGCTAGTGGCCAATCGTTCATAGAAATCGTCCTGAGCTAACTCCGCCAGTTCATCTGCAGAGAGCTCTGCATCCTGCTCGGTGACATCAGTGTTTTTATTGATACAGATGATACGCTATAATAATTGATTATGTTAATAATTTGGTACAAATAAACAAATTCATGTTGTTAACTTACATAAGCATCCAAAAATGTCTCTGACAACAGTCCAGAAACTAACTGCCGAAATCCAGAACGCATCAATGGCAGAAATGTGCCTGAGATGCACACATGATCACCAGGCTGAGCTTGTCTGGTAACTTCTCCACGACACATGATAGTTAAGGTGCGTGGAATATGACCCACTGGCACCTGGTCACTGTGTTCCTGGATTTTAAGTTCCTGGAACTTTATAAATTTCGAACCACGTGTCTGTAGGTACAGCCGACCTCCGGCTTTGTTCACCCGACAATCATCTGAAGGGCATTCCTGAATTGGCATAAAAGCCAATGAATTCACGGGTTGGTATGTCTCAGAACCACATCGATCGCAAGTGTATGTAGCAACAACCATCATTGGTTTCACCTCAGTGCATCGGGTGACAATTCCACGAACGGTGACAAGTTTACCGATTTGTTCGGCTTTTATGTCACGAATTGAAGCCGTCTTTTCTGTGGATACTGGTTTAAAGCCAACCTCGCTGTTTAAAAAAACCATTTACTAAGAAAATTTCTAAGATTGTTCAAAAGATACTCACAATCTTTTCATTAATTCATTGGGAAAACGATTCCTTTCATCACGCATTTCCATTTGATTCCTGGTACGGGATTCCATTAATAAACGATGTTCGATGTACACATCCAGGGCGTCTTTTGCGTGAATTTCCCTTTCTTTGTAGTTGGGGAGGATTTCCATTATGACATCAGAGAACATGGAAGCATAGCGCCGACTGTTTTCAACTACAGCTTCAGCTAGGCTCTCATTGAATTCTTGCAAGTGATCCAAGTCGATGGTGATTAAGACCTTGTAAATTGATACCGTTTATGAGTCAATTCTTTTGGAAACCAATTAATAAATTCTTTACCTGTTCTCTGTGTGCAATTTTAACTAATTGATTTGCATACACAAATGTTTTTTTGCCTTCATCGTCAGTCTTACAAAATTCTCCCATGAATGTTTTGATAGATTCTTAGAACGCAAAATGATTTTTCGTTTTTTTTATAAAAATTCAACTGATGGAATATAATTTTCTTACCTCTATCTTGAGCGTAGTCACGGCGAGCCATTGTACCAAAGAAATGTAAGCAATTTAATAGGAAGTTGTTAATTTATTGAATAAAATGATTGTTTTCTGTATTTATTGATGAATTTTTTGAACGCTTGGTTCGGCCACCTTTTTCAGTTTTAATAAATTTGCGCGCCAAACAAAAACTGACAGAAGCACAGAAGTCAACTTTGCAAGTGATGCCAAATTGTTTTTTAAAGTTGAAACTTGGTATTCCTAACACCCCGTTCACACAAATCGACTTGACGGCGGAGTCCGCAGTCGCTTACGAATAGAAAGTGTACACTTTTCGGTATGTTTTGTAATATAACAAGTCACTTGAAAGATGCAAGCTGTTACAATAGACTCATACGTTTTATGTGGGATACACATTATCGATCATGAATGACGAATTTGGAGTGAATGAAACAACTCACGTTTTTTATTGTCATCGAAGTGGAAAGTAGTTTTTTTTGGACCACTGCAACTTGTTGAATTTTTTGTAAATTGGGAAGTCATTTTGCTCTCGGATATTGAAAATGTTTTTATTTTAATAAAAATAAATGTACTATCTTATGGTGAGTTCCACGACATTTTCAGATTCGCTGTCAGACTAGATATAGATTTCACGATTTTTCTGGTTGCATGGAAAACAAAATGAGATTGATTTTATTTTTGTTATTGTGTGTGTGCTGAATTTCCAGTTTTGAAAAATTTTTCATCATCGGATGATATTGAAAAAATATGATATATAATTGCTGCTCCACTTAAAAAAAAAATATAAGATATTATTTTGGAAATAAATGTGCTTCTTTCACAAAACCACAATGAGAAATCAAATTTCCAACCAATGACGTTAGGAATGTCAATTTTGTGTGTGTGTGTGTGTGTGTGAAAGTATGTGTAAATCTGGCTCTGAATCGAGGATTCGAAAAAAGTGATCTATATTAAATCTGAGATTTTTGGCTTCATGGAGTATGAAAAGTGCTTTAGATCAAGTCGGGAATGGTTTTTTGGTTTCATGGAATTCAATATTAGTTTTGTAAGAACTTTGTGAACTTTAAAACTATATCTAAACATTAAAATGTTACTAGAAAAGTTGTTTATCCTCGGATCATTTTAGGATCGTTTATCTTGTTCGGTGTTTGCACAATCAAATTCTAGGGCGTGGTTAATAGTTATTTTGACGATATCTAGATTCCGGAAGGATCAAGAATTAAGATCCGAATAAAAGCATTGCATCACTGCTGAATCGCAGATTTTCAACTGATTAAAACAAAACAGTGTGCAATGAAGCGAACACTGAGGTTTTGATGAAAGTTTTAATTCAATCTGCTTTTTTCTTAGATTTGTAATATTAAATATAACAAAGGAAACAGTTGTTCTATATAGACCACTTCGTTTGCTTGTCAAATTAAGAATGAATATTATTCGCTGAATTCATTGTATATGAAATCTATAGTAATATGGATAGAAGGATCGACTGTGGCGACACCGTGAGCCTCCAAACCTTTTTTTCCAAATTTCTCGTTTTGGAGAGAAAATGTAGGTGGAAAGGTTTAAATATATGATAATTATCAGCGACATCTATGTGTCTCCAAACCCCGTTATCTCATACTCGTTCCCCAGACTACTATAGATTTCATTATACAATGCTGAATTCAATTTACATTATATATTACATTACATATACAGGTGACTTTCGGCTAAGGGCTAATCGTACATTGGCATTGGTGTTTAAGGTGGTTGTTACACTTACTGTAATTATTCATAAATCATAACAGAACCATTATTTTAAAAGAATATAGCGGCTTTGCTTTATAAAATATAGATCTTTGGAAAGGAAGCAGCTACTATTGCAATCGGTGCTTAACTAGGTACCGCTGCTATCTTCGAATTGTATTAAGCTGTCAGAAACGAAGTTTTGAGGCACTAGAGGGTGACACAGTCAAACGGTACATCCAGAGTACTATAGATTTTATATACACATACAATGCAAACAGCGGAGTTGATTATGCAATCGAGTCACAGAAAATATAATGCAATGGATGTGTAATCAATTTGTATAAATTTGCTTTCCATCATTGTTTATGAAATCTAGAGTAGGTACTTTGGAGATGGCTTTTGACTGTGTTATGTAGAGTATATATAACATAAATGCATGGCAGCTGACGAGAGCGGTGTTATAATTTATCTAATAGCACTTTCCATTGGACGAGGGAAAGAAGCCTCCAGAAGCATATGGAAATTTTCTGATTGGTACAAGAACAATACTTCTATCCGTTCCGAGAACAGAATCACTCAAAAAGCACGAAGGCCATTCGAATTAAGGCCATAATGGATTTAATTCACATTTAAGTGTGTACTAGCACCATATCCAAGATATGGCTTTAATTCACTTTTAAACGAGAACTTGAATTGTGAACTAATGCCATAAATTGTTTTGATCTCTGCCTATATGTATGGAGCTTAAGTCGAGTGATATTACGCCTGCCTCCTCGTCTACCTCATCGTAGATAATATCACTCGACTAAAACACCATACATATGGTTCGAATCGTTGAGAATATATTGTATGGCTTTAATTCACATTTAGATGAGAACGAAGGTAATTTTTCAAAATGAACTAACGCCATACGGAATTGAGACGATATCTTGATTATGTCACTAATTTGTACTTAGATGTGAATTTACGCCATTGTGGCTTAAATTCGTATGGCCTTCGTGCATGGCACCAGTGAAAACAAGTGTTACATATTTTTGAGTCGTTTCCTGGCAACAAAGTTTAGTGATCGGAATTGAATACGAGGAACGAGGAAAAACCCCTTTGCGTAGCGAATCGGGCTAAGCACATCAGTTTGACATTGGCAAAAGTTGTGAAACTGTAGCGTGCGTATAGACATTTTGTTGAAATTGAGCGGAAGCAATTTTGATTGTTCAATTGTTTTTCAGAATGATTGGTTTCTCAAGCGAAATCAATGGAAAGTGCTATTATAGGTAAAAAGTGTTCCATGGGCTATTTTTTGGGCTAAGATTATACATCAATGTACATTAGTTAATACTTACTTAAGTCTTACAAAAGTAACTTATAGTTATTTTTACACTATAGATGAACTTACAGTATTAAATAAATGCTTATCGTAAGTTGTAAGCTTATCACTGCCTGGTGTGAGTTTTCCGTAAGTGTAAAAAAACGAGTTTCTATTACAACTTACAGCTTGAGTAAATTGATACAATTTTATGTAAGTCACTTAAGAGCCGTTTACGTTAGTAATTTTTTCAGAATTTGCTTACGTGAGTAACTTTCGCAAGTAAAACTTACATGTACATGTAATATTAGCCTTAGAAACTAAAAAATCCCCAAGGTTCTTTGTTAACTAACCCTAACGCCACACATGCTAGCAACTGGCAAGCAAGTTACTACATGTATTAACAGTCAGATACCTATCTGTGTTCCAGGTGGCTGGAAGTTTGTCTGTGTGAGTGGACCATGTGAATTGCAACTATATATCTTACCAGTAGCAGGCATGTGTGGCGTCCGGGTAAGGGCTTTACAGTCTTAAGCCATGACCCGTGAGCTATACGCATGTGTTAATAACATGAATAGGTTTTATTCAATTTATAAATGGATGTTATTAAGGAATACAATATAGCGAATTACCTACTTACCTATATCAATTATACAAAACAGCTCCTGTTTGGTCTTATGGTTTCTAAGCACGTTTTTAAAAGCACATTATGTACTTGAGATTCCTAAAAGGCTTATAAATCCACTTGCCATGAACAATTCAACTACACTAAGAACTCAACAAGGATCAGACTGAACTTATTTTTTTGTATTTTGCTTGCACATTTTTAAAATTCTGTGTATTAAATCAAAATCGGATAACAATCTGTAAAATGAAAGTTTTTCTCAAAATCGACTCCATTTATTCTCTTTAATAAAAGGACTATTTTTGCGCCGATGATATCGATTCCAAAATATTAAAAACATGATCATAAAATATTCTAGGTTTATTAAAAAAATAAAAAAAAAAAATATAGATAAGCCCCCAGGTCGCGCATTTAATTATGAATGCTTATACCATACAATAGATCAATTCTATTACTTTGTCCCAATATTTTGTTGCCTTATCAAGCGTGGTGCTTTTTTAAGATTTTGCCGGGGATCTTCTCAGTTTGTTTATATTTCTAAATTTATTTTTCACGTGATTCATCTCTGATTGTAGACTTGGTTTTAAAAGTAAGTCACACTGAAATTGCCGTTTTTTTTTTAATTACTAAAAAGATAAGAAACTCACTATATAAGCCAGTAAAGACAATCATTAAGCCATCAGTTTTCAGTTGCATTCGAGCCTGTGCATCAAATAAGCTATCTATCACACAACAATGGCAGCAATTAAGATGATAATTCTCTGCGCACTCTTCGCAATGGCTATGGGCTTTAGTATTCCTGATCCATCAAGTGCTATCTATGCAGACGTAAGCTGAAAATTAAAATATAAATCTTCTTTCAAATGTTTCACTTATATCCTTATATGTCTTTAGCAAGCCGTTGCGGAAGAAACTTTATTAAGGGAAGCTGAAGCTGACGTCCTTACAAGAAACGTTCGTTCACCTGATTCCGAACCTAAGAGAACATTTGAAGCACGTGGTGAACATCATTCAAGACACGGTGCAAGTGCAGGTGTAACTTACACCCATCCTGTTGGTAAAAATGTTGATCTTTACGGAGGAGTATCAAGGAACTTCAAATATAACGACAATAGTGGACATGCTGGAATCAGATATAAATTTTAAATAACTGTACTATTGGGCAATAGAACATGGTGTGTCTGCTTTTATTATTATTTTTCTAATTTAGGTATAAAATTGTAAATATAAAATAAAAATTTAAAAATTAAAAACTTAGCTTGTTTTAGTATATTTGCACGTGAAAGCCCCATAACAGTTGCAAAGAAAAATACCCGGGCCGATATTCTTCAATCTTGATTTATTTAAGTACATATCACAAACACCGCACGCGAAATAACCCGCTAAAAAACAAAATAACACCCAGTCGAAAAGCATGATATCGTATTTAAAGACAACTGAATGGATTTTAGATTTAAGACTGTTTTTATCGTGGTTATATGACATTGTAGACATGAAATTTTACGGACTTACCGCGATTGAATTTTTTTTAATCAAAAAGTATTGATTTATTTCCCGACGTTTCGACAGGGTTACACTTGTCGTGGTCACGGGTTGACTGATGGCTCGTGGGTGGATCTTTTTTATTCTCTCATCTATGTTCTTGTGCGTAAAGGGTACCGGTGCTTTGGTTGTGATTGCGGAGGAGCTGGTACTTGTTGTTGCAAATGTGATGATTGTTGTTGTTTTTGTGAATTTATGTACTCTTGTGAGCATGCAAAACTAATAGTGTCAGTTGGCAGATTATTTTGATTTTTGTTTTTGTGTTTAGCTTGGATTTTGTTAAGCTTTAAAACATTTATTAGTGGATCCCATGCAGAAGAAAGATTAAAGCTTTGATCTCGATTGAAATTTGAATGCATTTTTATTTCTATTGCTTCTCGTACCAATCTAGGTACATAAAATCTTTCTGTGGAAATCGATTTAGCTTGATCGAATCGTATGAAGTGTTCCTCGTTATAGGCTAAATGCTCACATATGGCTGATTTTGTCACTTCATTCTTTTGAATGGATTTTATATGCTCCTTCAGTCTTGTGGAGATTGCTCTTTTTGTCTCACCTATATAAGATGAGCCACAACTACACGGCACAGAATAAACTCCTGGATTTAGCAGTGGAATTTTATCTTTTGGAGATCTTAGAAGCTGGCGGATTTTTTCTGGTGGTTTGAAAATCGATTTTATGCCATGCTTCGATAAGATTCTTCCAATTGCTTCTGAAACGCCTTTTCTATACGGAAGAAAAGCTCGTTTTTCATTTTGTTGTGCTGAGTTTTCTGAAACTGTTCTTATTTTTGGTTTCCAAGAACGTTGTTTGGAACTATAGCCATTTTTTATAAGAGCTGCGTCGACATGTTTTAACTCTTCTGCCCGATGATCATTGTCACAGATTGTATTCGCTCTATTCACAAGAGCCGATACCACAGATGTGAAATTCGATGGATGGTGATGAGAAGCAGCATGTAAGTATCTATCGGTATGGGTGGGCTTTCTATATACCGTGTGTCCTATGTTGTACCTAATTGTGTTAAAATAAGCAAAAAAGTGCATATAAAAGGTTCTAAGAAAATCATAGAAAGAACCAGTGAAATTTTATTGAAAAAGGTTATTTCAAATAACTTTTGTGAGCTTAATCATGTGACCAGTGAAATGTACAAATGTCATCTAATGTTGTCCAAGAATATGAGTGCGGAATTGTTTGATTTATGTGACACACTTACACACAATCAAAGTGAGAAAATTGCAAATAGCTGTAGCAGACGACACATAAAGAAATTTAAAGAGCTAGCAGCCAAGGTATGCAAAACAACAACGAAAGATCAATGCGTGGCGGCTACGGTGAGAAATTTATCTAGCAAAGAGCTTGATGATAATACTTTGTCGATACTCTCAAAAGGAATGAACTTTGCACCTACACCGTTAAATATTCCTATTGAATCAATAATAGGATGTGTTGAAGAGTGCTTACGTAGAAACAAAATTGATAGATTAACATCTGAAACCATAAGGCAGGATGTTTCAGTTTTAATTCGCAGGGCAAAACCGACAAAACAAAACATCACAGTTAATGAGAGAATTTCTTTGAAAAAACTTAGAGCAGACAAAGAGTTGATTGTTCTTCCTGCAGATAAGGGAAATTGCACTGTAGTCCTCGATACAGCTGAATATAGGTCTAAAATAGAAATTCTTCTCAGTGACAGTGGTACATACAAAGAAGTTAGTTATGATCCCACAGCAAGAGTGACTAGAAAAGTGAGACAAAAAACGGCAGAATGCAAATCACTCATTAATAAAACGAATATTATACCTTCTTGTATTCAACCACCAAAACTGTATGGCCTGCCAAAAGTACATAAGGAAAATGTCCCCTTGAGGCCTATTGTCAGCCAAATTGATTCCCCTACTTACCTTGTTGCCAAAGAACTAGCTTTGCGACTCAAGCCGTTGGTTAATAATTGTTTGTCCTCGGTAACAAACTCAAAGCATTTTGTTTCAATAATAAAAGATATGCATGTAAAAGAAAATGAAATAATGGTAAGTTTCGATGTAACATCTTTGTTCACGAATGTTCCAGTACTAGAATGCCTAGATATAATAAAAACCAAGTTATCTTCCTCGGATGAAGACTCAAAATTACTAGAACTTCTTCACGTGTGCCTTACATCCGGATACTTCCTATATAATGAGAAATTTTATTTACAAGTTGACGGAGTAGCAATGGGTTCTCCACTTGCTCCAATTATTGCAGACATTTGGATGAAAAATTTTGAGGAACAGGCAATAGAGACTTCTCCCATCAAGCCAATTATTTGGAAAAGATATGTTGACGACACGTTTTGTATCCTCGACAAAAATGATGTTGATACATTCCTCAACCACTTAAATTCGGTACATCCAAAAATAAAATTTACAATGGAAGTAGAAGAAGAAAACTCCCTGGCATTTTTAGATGTAAAAATTATAAGAAAACAAGATGGAACCATAGGACACACGGTATATAGAAAGCCCACCCATACCGATAGATACTTACATGCTGCTTCTCATCACCATCCATCGAATTTCACATCTGTGGTATCGGCTCTTGTGAATAGAGCGAATACAATCTGTGACAATGATCATCGGGCAGAAGAGTTAAAACATGTCGACGCAGCTCTTATAAAAAATGGCTATAGTTCCAAACAACGTTCTTGGAAACCAAAAATAAGAACAGTTTCAGAAAACTCAGCACAACAAAATGAAAAACGAGCTTTTCTTCCGTATAGAAAAGGCGTTTCAGAAGCAATTGGAAGAATCTTATCGAAGCATGGCATAAAATCGATTTTCAAACCACCAGAAAAAATCCGCCAGCTTCTAAGATCTCCAAAAGATAAAATTCCACTGCTAAATCCAGGAGTTTATTCTGTGCCGTGTAGTTGTGGCTCATCTTATATAGGTGAGACAAAAAGAGCAATCTCCACAAGACTGAAGGAGCATATAAAATCCATTCAAAAGAATGAAGTGACAAAATCAGCCATATGTGAGCATTTAGCCTATAACGAGGAACACTTCATACGATTCGATCAAGCTAAATCGATTTCCACAGAAAGATTTTATGTACCTAGATTGGTACGAGAAGCAATAGAAATAAAAATGCATTCAAATTTCAATCGAGATCAAAGCTTTAATCTTTCTTCTGCATGGGATCCACTAATAAATGTTTTAAAGCTTAACAAAATCCAAGCTAAACACAAAAACAAAAATCAAAATAATCTGCCAACTGACACTATTAGTTTTGCATGCTCACAAGAGTACATAAATTCACAAAAACAACAACAATCATCACATTTGCAACAACAAGTACCAGCTCCTCCGCAATCACAACCAAAGCACCGGTACCCTTTACGCACAAGAACATAGATGAGAGAATAAAAAAGATCCACCCACGAGCCATCAGTCAACCCGTGACCACGACAAGTGTAACCCTGTCGAAACGTCGGGAAATAAATCAATACTTTTTGATTAAAAAAAATTCAATCGCGGTAAGTCCGTAAAATTTCATGTCTACAACTGAATGGATATTAACAAACCACAGACATATAATACAGACCGCCGACTGACTGGTACCCTTCTTCTTTAAAACACCCTTAAAATATTTTAAATACCGTGGTTGGTATTATAAATATGTACATTCCTCTGAGTGTGCATTTTATTATACTCCTATGGCTAGTCCGCATTTAAAATGTACGAGAGAGCGTTAACATATTCACAATGAATTGCACATCAATTTTGTAGGTAGAAAGTTAGACCTGCTTCCTACTTTTAAGGCAAGACCGTATTAAATTGTATGAGTTGAATCGCACTATGCTGCATCAGAACTGCCCTTCAGCGACAGTAAACTGCATAGTTGGTAGTCTATACAACTAGTCATGTGCAATTTAACTGAAGTGCAGTTCCACCTAGTGCGTTTTTCCTCTTTCCTTCATTAAATATTGCACTCATTTTGAGTGAAAGTCTTAAGTTTAAGGAAGATTTACTGGCTGAGCACAATAATGAAGCTGCAGCAGTAGTAAGTAGCACTGTCAAAGTTAATTCCAAAAGAGTAGCGCTTGCATGCTGCTTGCACGAATAAAATGTGAAGCACTGAACTCAAACAAAACTCATGTTTTCTATTGTGGTTTGTTTTTGTTTTGCAGCGCAGCACGCTCATAAAGTTGGAGTCGAGCCGACTTGTACTTCAGCTACTTTCTATGATCCAGCTGCTACTTCACATTGTGGTCGTGCAATAGGATTTTCGTGGATTGAAGATTCAACTTTGGCAGTGCTACTTACTACTGCTGCAGCTACACCATTGAGCTCAGCCAAATAATATCATATCTTTAACTTCTTTTACAGTAAAAGTTTCAGCTCAAACCAATTTTTATTTTTCTCAATAGCTTTCTATTTATCCTGGCCGCCTATTTAACGAAAGCTTTTGTACTTTTTGCTTCAAAGAATAGTTCAGACAAAGTGTGATTTCCGGCGCGGCGTTCCAAACATGTACAATTTCACTATATAACTTACCATTATTATACATAACATACATTATGGTTTCTTTAAAATTTAAATCAAAGGGTTTTTAAGTAATTTTCTTAACAAACTTTTATTTCTTTCTGTTCTATACATAGCATAAATTTTGAAAAATAAAATATATATATAAAAAAGCGAGTATAAGATAGTAAATTTTGTATTAATAATTGTAATAGTGTAATAAAATAATAATTTAAGGTAAACAACTTAAAAATGTCTTCTTGTAGGTATTTCCATTAATAAAACAATAAAAATAAAAATCAAAAGTATAGTAAAATAAAAATTTTATTCAGTATTAATTTGGATCGAAAAAAATTATGTTATAAATAATTTGATACTATTTTTTATTTAATCTTTTGTGTAGTAACATTTAAATAAATTAGTATAGTAGTTGTTTTCTATTTTTTTTCAGTATAATTCATCTCATTCTTGCATTTATTTATTTATTTTTTATTTAGTTTTTTATGCTTTAAAATTAGTTTCGTACTTAAAATAATAATTACACATATATATCTCCTTAAATATCCTCATCCGCATGCTTGTTTGCCAAGTTTTGCTTATCTATATTTTTTATTTTAAATTAATGTTAGGTAAATTAAAACACAGTTTTATTCAATTTTTTTATAACTAAAGTTCGTTTTTTATTTTTTTATTTTCGCAATTTTTTTAAATTTATGTTAGAAGGTTTTTTTTTTTTACATACAAGTCTTTGAATATTGGATTCATAAACATTTATTCAAGGACTAAAATTATTTAATATTTTATCGTATATCGTTTTCTTTTTATAGTATAGGTACTACAAAATAAATCTGTGCGGTTTTGTTTATTTATAATTTTATTTTTAATAACCAATTTTTTTGAATAAGATTCTATGTACATGGGTTATAAATTTATATAGTTTATTTAAGGAAAAAAATTACACCTAGTTTAATTTTTGTTGAAATAACTATGTTTGTGCTATTTTTGTGGTTTCATATTTAATATGTCTATAGTTAATAAACATTCATATATATGTATATATATTTTTTTTTTGTTAAACAAAAACTTTATAATTTTTCATTGGTACAGAATTATTAATTTTTTTCGTTAATTCTATCTATTTTGATAACTAATCATGTTGTTTTTTTTTTTAATTTTTCTTGTGAAGGAATGCGTAATTTCCTCGATAAAATGGAGACATTTTTTTTAAATAAAAAAAAAAGTAATAAGTCAGTGATACAAAATTCATTAAACAAAACTTTGTTTTGTTTTTCCAATAGATTTTCATTGTTTGCATCGTACTTTTTTAGTTATTGCTTTGTTTCAAACTAAAGATTTTGAATTTGCTGACTCATGTCTCAATCGAAGAATGCAATTTTTTCGTATCATTTAAGGAAATTCAAAATTTTTGAGCTACAAAAAGTCAAAACGAAATAAAGTTTTTTTTTTCAATTCAATATTTTGGGTCTAAATTTAAAAAAAAAATTTATATGTGTCAGGCCTTTTCTGTACTTTTTTCTATAACCACATTTCCTTTCAACCTAATCAATCAAATGATTCAATTTCATATCACTTCTTTCACTTTTTTGCTTGATAATTCTTAGTAGGATTTGATCTTCTGACTTTTGTCAAGACAGAATTTTGACATTATTGAATTCTCCACATCTGTTTTTGACGTTTTGCAACATTGTATTCATATTTATTTTTTTCTTTAAGATAATTTAGAACTTCCTCTTCACAAAATGATACGATTTGAATAAGTGCAGTAACGTATGAAATAAGCCTTCCAACTGCCAACAAAATTGTCCTAAAGTTTTTATTAACTCTGTTCACATCACACCACATCGCAACAGTACAGATGCGAGTATGTCTGTTGATCTATGTATTTCTGTGAACAATATAACGTTTGACGTTCGTTGTCACATAATTATTTTGTCATTCAGACCTTCAGAGTTTTGACAATACTATTGGATATTTTGTCTTACCCCGCATGTGAACGGCTTAACTGTCTTGATTTTTTAATGACGTTCAATAAAACAAAAAGACTGATTTCATGGCTGGTCGTGATATCTGTCAAATGGAAAAATGATCATGCCTTTCATTGAGCCTTTAATATTGAACTTGACATTCGACTGTGATATTGAAAGTCTTATCCTTGAACCAGTTTGAAGTTTTTTATATTTAGGAAATGGAGGCAGATACCAAAGCTTGTTGAAATTTGATTTTTTTTTTGAAAACAGCAAACGAAACAAAACGCTTTGGGAAATTGTTAAGAACTTGTTTACAAGATACTTATTTTTTCTTAGAAATTAATAATCACATGCGATATTTGTATGAGAACATTAAATTAAAATTATAAAGGTTTTGAAACTAAAGCATGGGGGATATCACGAAGCCAAAATTAACGCAATTAGATTTATGCACTGATCTCTATAGAGATCGGTGGATTAATATGTTAGATTGATAGGTAGCGGTCGATGAGACATGACATCTGTCATTTCAACCAACTACTTGAAACAAAAATTTACATTCAAGTTCGGGTCGTAATATTTGATTAGACATCTGACACTATTTGGCAATGCTACACAATCACATTACTCTCACATTGGCCTATCAAACATGTGCTGCTAGGAGCCAACTTCACGTTTGTTCCGAATAAGAATAAGGGATGTCCCATATAAACAATTGATACAATGCAATACTTCTTCGATTTTTGTTCATTATTTTGCCAAATTTTGGCGTTAATGGTATAACATTAATGGTGTGGTAAAATACTGGCACCCTGTCGATTTTTTGGGGTTTAACTGTCATTTCTTGATAAATTGTGCAGATATAACTATGTTATATAGATGTTTCTGTTGCCATTTTTATTTTGTATTACATATTGGCAGAAGTAGGTGACAAAGTTGAAAAAGTTCTGTAGTGCAGGAACTAAAAAAAAAACTAAAAATTATTTACAAGTTTTCATGATCACATTTTAGTAAAATTTATTTTTATTTTGACAGAGAGCATGTCTCATCCAAATTGCTGATATTGTGTAGCTGCAGCAGTAGTACGCCGTAGCACTGTCAAAAAAGTAGCGCACTAAGCAGCATGCTCGAATACATTGTGTAGCACTGAACTCAAACAAACATCATGTCTGCCATTTCGTTTTTGTGTTGTTTTGCAGCGCAGCCCGTTCGTGAAGTTGGAGTCGAGACGACTTGTACTTCAGCTACTTTCTGTGCATTAACTTTGACAGTGACACTTACTACTAATGCAGCTACATCATTGTGTACAGGCAGTAGCACTGACATCATTGTACGGAAGTATGCTTTGCTTCTGACAGTTGTTCTAGCAGCTTGTGGGTAAAACTGGTTAACATTTTTTAACCGTAACTTTAGTTTTGAAAAATTAAACTACATATTTTGGAAAAACTTTTGACCCCACTTTATAAAGTTTTGACATGATTTTTTAGTTGTTTCTACTTGACAGTTCAGTAATTTTTAGTTTAACATATTATATCTGTACGTTTGTTTTATTTTGTATGTTCTTTTAACTTTATTAAAAAAAAAATTAACATTTTCCATTTGTTTATAATAACGTGATAATAAATATACATTCTTAGTAGGTAGGTACATAATTATAATTAATTATTTATATAGTTCTTTGTTAATATTTATTTAGTATTACATATATATGTACTATATATTTGTATACCTACATAAATACATATGTATATGTATACGTATTTATATATTTTGTATGTATGTCAAATAGAAAGGTTGGCAGAGGTACCAACCTGTCTAATTTTTTAAAGATGGTACTTTTTTTAAATATCTAGATTAATATTACATAATAATTTTATTAGATTTTTTAGTTTAATTTTATTACATAATTTATTAAATTTTTATAATTTTTACATTTGACCTAATCATTTCTGTTTTTTTTCGTGCATTTTTTATTTTTAAAAAAATCAAAAAAAAAATAAAGTTTACACTTTAATTAAATTGATAAGACCACAAACTTTCAACAAAGGTATATCATAAGACTTGTTCTTTTTTGCTTTGTAAATTTTATTTGTAACTGGAACATTTTTTTTTTTTTCTACTTTTATGTATATTTCAACCAAATCGAATTTATCCGCTCGATTATGGATAATATAGACTATTTTTATTTTGTTTCGAAAGTTTATTTTTTATTATTAATAATTTTTCGTGTGATTTGAGCAAAACAATGATTTTAGAGCACATTTATTCAAAAAATAAAAATAAAAAATGGATATTTTGTTTCAAAATACTTATTCGATATTTCTATGATTTTGTTTTTAAATATTTTATGGCACATTAAGCAGTGTTTAAATATACTTTTTCGGTATGTGGGATTACAATAGATAAAATAAAAGATATTTATTAAAAAAAAAAAAAACAACCGAGTGCAGATAAATACTTTTTGTTGAATACAAACTTTTAGTAGTTTTTTTGTTTTGTTTTTATATTTTTTAATCGGTGTTTCTATTGCATTTCTGTTTGTTTATTTTTTTTTTTTGTTTTCTATCTTAGTAAGAAACATTCTTAAAAGCTTCTCTATATTGATATACCAGATGCATTATAACGCCTTTGGCAAATTATTGCGTTGCCAATGTTCTTATTTTGTAAATTTGTTTCAACTAAAATATTGCTTTTTGCTTTAGTTTAATTTTTAGTTATTTTTATTTGTTTTTATTGTTTTTTGTTTTTTGGAAAAAATAAGGATTTGTATTGTCAATTGTATTCTCAGCGCCATGAGAAACACCGACTGGATGCAAATATTACTAGGACTAGGATAATTGGAAGATTTTCTATTCTAAGTTTTGTAGATGAGGATGTCTTTTCATTGACATCGTTGCTGCGTGGACTAACTGGCTCTTCGGGCGAGGATGCAGGACCACCACCTTCAAGAAAAAGAAAAATATAAATGCTTATTTTGGAATTGTATATTTTATTTTTGAATATGTATGCTTAGGTTGAACATTTTTAAGAAAATTCATCAGTTAAAAGACATTGGGAGGTTGGCTGATGGCTTTGTAGCGGAAGTTTTCAAACGAATATAAGTGTGGCAGGAAATTCTCACTCGACAACATTTCACTGTGGTGCAAAGTTGAATTCTTTATCGCATTAAATTGTTTGCTCCAGTGAATTCTTTCGTCATTGAGACCTTAAGTACTTTGATCTTAGAATTTTTACTTAATTTTCAAATGCTTGTATTTTTTTTATTGTTATGTTCTATCTATATCTATACACAAAGCATAAGACGAAGATGCTTAAGTGTGTCCACTAACTACTTCTAAGCCTTGCTACAGATTTTGAACTGGTTTTCGTCATTATGTTCATAATTTTATTTCGATGGTTTATAAAGTATACGTACCTACTACATTACATTGAAATTAATACTGACAGCCGTTTAAACAAACTATGTATTGAAGAGTTATGCAAAACTTTTACCCGACTTGAATGCCTTAAAATTTACTTTGAAAATACATATAATTTGGTTGCTATAGCATTTCCTGTGGCTCATTATACTAACTGTTGCAACTGTTTTCACTTTGCAGGGAAGATAAAATACCATTCCAGGGAACAGACAAATAATAATTTATAAAATAGATTTAGAGTTTTATTGATCATTTCCTTGAAAAAGTGGTTGGAAATCACTGAATGCGTTCATCGCAGAAATCTACAACCATAATAAAACTTATTTCTTATACAAGAATAAGATTATATTTCCACCATTGTTTACTGAATCTATACTCTAATTCATCTTGACGGCGCGGCGGTTAACTGTGGTAACAGAAAGCTCCCACTATCCATCAAACATACGAGTACTTAACATTAATATTATAAGTGGTATTAAAGTTCACTTTTGTGTATTGTGATCAACATTCAAAGAAAATGCAATTATTATTACAATCACAAGCGACAATCAAAGATTTGACAGTCCATCTAAGCTAATTTGACAGTAACCCTTACGTTACCTTACGTGGATACAACTTGGTTCATGAGTGGCAATCCGAGTCACCTACATCTTAAGTACAAGACACTGGACTGTCAACATATTTTGCAATAAATAATACAAAATTAGCAATTCTCAAGTGATGATTGTTAAAACCCTGACTGACAAGTAATATAAATCTATTAATTGAAGTACAATAACCCCAGGGTGCCCCTTAGACAATATTTTAACGTTTCTACATTTAAGACCACCGTTTGATCATTTGCTGGACATGAGTCAAAGCACATCAAGTCAATCAATCAATTTATTAATCAGATTGGTTTTATTTAGTAGAAAAGATATTTCCAACTTACCATCGCCAGATCCATCGCCCGATCCATGCAAACTGTCCTCTTCATCATCATTATCGTCTGGCAGCCGACCAGAGCCTTCTTCGTCATGTCTGGCCATGTCACTTTGAATATCTGAGTATGATCGTGTAGTTGAAGGAATCTATAAACGATGAGAAATAATAATAAAAAAAAATTGCATTAAATGAAATCCAATAAATTCCTTTCTTGTTCTTCTTTTTTTTTTAATTTTCTTCAATTGAAATTAGAGAAGAAAAAGGCCAACCGTTGCGTTATTGCGTTCCATCAATAAATAAATGCACTTACCGCACTACCAATTGATGAGCGAATTTTAATTAATTTATCGACCAACTCATTCAGTTTGGTTGACTGGGCATACGAATGCTGCACAAGTGGCACTTCTGGATTATATTTTTGTGCATCTAGACCGCTGGTCATTGCTACTTGGTTATAATCACCGATCCGATCACCGGTCCAGCAGTGTCGATCGTTTCTTTGGACATCTTCATCCTCGCAGACACTAAAAGTAAAAAAAAAAAAAATTAATAAGTTAAGACAAGAGACAATCAAATGTAGATTTTTATGTTTTTTGCTTATATTGGCGATAAATTAACATAAATATCTGAAATATTTATGAATACAAATAATTTACATACTTTAAGGTTAAATATAAAACGACTAACTAAATTACTAAATTAATAAAAGGCACCAGCCGCGATTTAGTGACGGTTGATTTTTTTTTCTTTAAACTGGAAAGATTGTTTTTATGAGGGTTTATGGTGACACAAGGTGTTAGAGCTAGATCACGAGCTAGATAATATTTATTGAGGGATTGGCATAGTTTTGAAAATAAGATTTACTTAACAAAAATTATAATCAAATCATGCAGATTAGATTAGACAGACTTAAGTTTTGAGGGGGGTCCATTCGAAATGACTACGCGACGCGACGGTTAAATTAATATTCAATCTTGTTTTTTAGAAGGTTGACAAATTTTTAAAAGAGTGAGGTCTTCATCCCACACACCACAACAAATATCTTAATGATTGTGTCATTTTCAACATTCCAAACACTTTTCGAAGTTATAAGTCACCAATTCGTATAACTTATAACCGTAAATTATGTATGCACAAGTTCAAATATTTGAAAAAAAAATTAAACTTTCAAAAACAAGTTATTTTTTAATAATTTTGGTTTGAGTTGATTTTTCAAATATTTTTTGATGCTCAAGGAAACGTTATAAAATCGAGTTTTTGAATAAACACCCACATCAGATCCACATTTTGTGAATCATCCTTCAATATAGGAGTGGCACTTGCTGATGGCAATAAAACACCTACGAAAATATCATATTTATTGATCTTGACTTGATCGAAAAAAGAAAAATTACGTAACGACTTTTTTAGGAATTTAGACTTCAGAAATTTCTTCAAGTCCTTACAATATGCGTTTTAGTTTATACTTTTAAAGAAGACTGAAAAACTGCTTCTTTAGTAATTTAAAAATTTGAGCTTTAAAGGAACCGAAAAAATTAAGGCCTTTTTGTACACTTTTTTACAAAACCTGGATTTCACGTATTCTGTGAACGTTTTGTTGTTCAGTATGTCCTCAACACCGAACGAAACGTTCCCTTCCGTTTTACCAAATAACATAAGCGCCTGTCAAAGCGGAAGATCTGTTTTGCACATTTATAGCTGTCGCCCCTGCCCTTCATGTCTTAACTTCATGTAAAACGAATCATATATTTGACATAATAGACAAATCCCCTTATAAAGCTCCTGGAAGACAAGATCGATTCATTCATTCATTCATACTGGATGACCAATGAAGTCTCATAATATTTGTATTGTTCGAAATCGATCTTCGAATTAATTTTGAGTTTGATCACTTTTTTGTCGAAAATTGTTGAAAGGAACGAAACGTTTTGAAATATTGAAATCCTTGTCCTTTCACTGTACTTCGAAATTGTGAAATAAGAATAATACCTACTGGCAACAACTATAGAATTCATTTCCCAAAGTGAATTGATGTCAGTGAGCGCTCGGAAAACTGTCAGAAATTCAGAATCAATTTCTTCGGAGGTATACCTACGTATATTTAACGCATAAAAATAATGACATTCAGACACTGACGCTTTTATTTTTAGGGAACCCTTAAAGATTATTCGATGTATTCGTAAAAAAGGTATCGATTTCATCAATAATATCGAAAATTTCGATAACGTTATTTATTCTTTCTGAGAGTTAAATTGAGCTTCTGAAAGAAATAAGTTAATGAGAGAGCTTTTTTGAATTGTTTTAAAAAAGCTTTACAGACAATTTGAAAATGCTCCAACTTAGTAGTTTTTTAAACTTCAATCATCAATAAAATAAATCAATAAAAAATCTTTCCTAAATTATGTGTTTAAATTTCGATTATAAATTAGAAGACGTCACATTTCTGTGGAAACAATTTCGGAATTTAATATTCGAATGCAATAGAAATCCACCATTACCGTTTAAACCAAATGTAGGTAACGCTTTTATAGGCTTTTTCTTATATAAAATATAAATTTTTAATTTTCGTTTTTTTTCAGCCATTTTGTAATTGCTGTCAATGTTGCACCAACAAAGAACTGGCACTTAACATTTTGTTTTTCTCCCTGGTTATCGTCGGACCATTGCTGGCAGTTATGATTGACAGAAAATACCTTCCCGATCAGAACTAGGAATTAAAAAAACTTTATACTTACTTATTGACAATTCTCGAGTAAAATTCCTTGGATTTTTCAATGGTCGAAAGAAATTTTAAAAGTTCTGCATCTGGTGGAGTGGCCCATTTAATGCTGCCTTGCTGTCCAGGACGAATTTCAGCAACTGGTTCTTCTTTGGTGGGCAACAGTTTTGGAGTTCCACATGTTTTTTTTACCTAAAATTAAATAAAACAACGAAAATTAAATATTGAAGTTAGAAAATGTATCTTTTTAAATTATTCCACGTTTCATTAGATACATGACATCATAATAACTTGAAGAAATGTCCAACATCAACATCAATTTAAGAGAAGGAAATTAACCTTTTCATTTGGATTGTCGCATTGTTGTCATGGTTCATTGAGATGGTTCCCATCAGAGACTTATCTTGAAGTAACATTTATAATGAGCTGGGGACCAATACAACACTATACACAGTCAGCTGAGACAAAGTAATATACCTACTCCCCCAGCCACACTCACTGAGAGATTCTATCCATAATATTTTTCCCCCAGCCACACTCACTGAGAGATTCTATCCATAATATTTTTTTTCCAACAATTCTACCTGTTTTACTGTGAATGGGAATATTTTTACCTTCACTGATCCTGAACTTGAGATAAAATACTTTTCCAAGTTTTTTCCTGACTGCGGGCTGAGTATTTTCAGCTAAGAACATTCTATTCAAAATACTGAAGGTACAAATTCTTAGGTATTTATGTTACGTTTTGAAGAAGATGGCAGACAACAAAGTACCTTTACCTATACCTATACCTTATTTAAGGGTTATTGACTTGAACATCAGGGAGCAGAGTAAAGAGTACACGTCGTCGCGTTGTAGTTAGAGGGAATTTGTGCAGACGCATTTATGACAAAAATATGCTTGAATGATGATAATTGGAGAAGCGTACAATGATAATGATATTCACAAGTTTTGTAAAATAAACTTTAGAGGGAAATTTATATTTTGAAAAGGTATCTCATTTCGCAATGCTGTTGTATTTAAGAATTTCTGTTGAATGTAGACATTTTTAAAGCATTTTATACATAATACTCACAATATTCTCTTCACTTTTTGTGGCTATTTTTTGAGAGGAACTATTGTTTAAAAATATAAACATGGAAAATTTACAAATTTGATTTGATTGCTTCGAAGCACAAGTCAACCAAAAAAGAATTAATGGTTTCTGCGGCAAGCAACATTATATCAATTAAAATATAGAGTTCTCAGATTTATCTCGAACAGAAATTTCACTAAATTCAACAGCAAGCTCGTTTCAAGACGTTTTTCGAAATAAATCTGCACAATTTGCATGAGTTGTTTAGGCGTCAGTCAGTAAACCAAACTATAGATTTATCACATGGGATATGACAAAATGGCTGTCAAGTGCTGAAATTGCTGCCAATCTAAAGTTATATACCTCTAAAAAGTACTCTTAATAATGGACAATCGGTGCGTACGGAGTCGTCCATTATACTAACGAATACCTAAATAAAATCATTTCTAGTACTTATAGTAGAGGATTGACCTATTTCGTTAAGATTTCGATTAGCATTTTACACAACAAGTTATATTTTGTTTTGACAGGTGCTTTGTGCACTTGCACGTTTGGTTCGGTTCTTATACTAGCTTCCATTTATACTCGACCTATTTTAATCAGCCCTTACATTTCATAATTGATTTGTTTTGTTTTTTGAGTAAATAAGTGTAAGCATCCGCCTAAGGAAATGTCAAGTAAGCGCCTCTGGCGTGCAAGAAATGTAGAAAAATATATTTCAGCATTTCAGACTTGCTGTAATCTATGAAATCATAGTGACATTAGTGTCGAAAAGATTTAAAATAAGCGTAGAAAAGTGGATAGAAACTATGATGACAAATATGCGCATTTAAAGAGTTCCAAGTGAACTACGCTTATTGGGTATACACTTAAAGTTGACATTTAATTAAAACTGGCATTGCTTAGAATTCTTGAGAAACATTTCTTTAATACAACTAAGCATTGCAGAAAACCATACTACTCGTATAACGACTTATGTTGAAGTTCTTAGACTTCTTGCACGAAACTTAAACCTGGATTTCAAAAAAAAGATCACAAATATTTGTTTGGTCGTTCGCAGCGAAAAGAAATAAGTTTTTTTTTTTGCTATTTCTTAAACTTTGACAGCAACTGTCAATTTTATACTAAATTTCATATGCAACTGATCTTTGACGGATTTGTCAGGTAAATAATTATTGTAAAGCTGAAAAACAGCTTTGGTCGTGGTTTTCAGCTTTCGAGATTTGATGAGCAAATTGATTGGGTTAGGGAAATCTATAGTTGATTTTTACTTTGCAAACAAAAAAAGGCTATGTGAAATTTGACATCAAGTAGCTACAAGGTGGCGCAAAAGTCATAAGTCAATTTATTCTACTTTGACATTTGTAAAGCAAAGAACACGGCCATTTCCTTTCGACTTGACAGTTGCCGCTATTTCGAAACATTATAGCATCCTTCGATAATGTGACAAATTGCGCCAAATTGTACAAGCTGGACAGATATAAAACTGGAATTTATTTAAGCGTAAATGCTTGACAAGCTAATTTTGTTTATCCCCAACCAGGTGTCTTAAGGTTAAAAGGCGACAGTCAAATGAATTTTCAAAACACTGCACGTGTAGTTCCCTTCAAAAACTCCTTATGTTCAGAAGATTCTCCTTGAACACTAAACTTTTTAATTGGAGATGCCCTAAATGAACAAGTTGTTCATATGCCATCAACGTCATATTCCCCCAACAAACCTTATTTAAGAAAGAAATTAATTATGCGGCAAAAAAGTTTTTAAATCCATCCGAAAATAGCACATTTTCGTCCCGTCCTAGTTTTCCTCTTTTCAGATCACACCAAGCATCATCATTCATTTAACCAGCCGCAATTTCTCTTGTCTTGGCAAGGGCAACCTGCTATGCTATAGTGCTCCCGCGCGAGAAATAAAAAAAATAATAATAATTATAAACAAAAGAAGTCAACTATCTTGGGATGTGTAACACATTCTTGTACCATCCGCGAGGAAAAAGAAAAGGACGAAATGGGTGCAGGACAAAGCCACTATACACTATTCCCATTTCAAAAATAAAACATCATAACGAGTTAACCTTATTTCGATGGATGAAGTCCTCGACGTCGTCTTCGTAGTCGTTGTAGAGACGTAGACCCCCAACAGAACACTCAATACGCATTTGTCCCCGACCCCAGAGAGTATCCACTCCAAGCCGAAAAGGAATATCTAGGTACATTTTGTATACTATGAAGAGCAGTATGAGTATCACTCGAAAGTCGTATAGAAGTCAGCTGAACATCTCTTTCTTCTGCCAAGGTGTCCTCTGCCACCGTTCAGCATTACCTCTGATTCCATTGTGTGTGAACCCGCATTTATTACCGTTGTTGGTTGGTGAGTTAAGGCAGTAACTACATATGCATATAGTTGCATTGGTCGTGTCGCTCGGCTCTGACTCCTGAATAGCCTTTGAAGAACAACAAAATGAATTCCTTTTCACTCGAGTACTTGTATGCACATTGGGACAGGACAAATTGGTGCAGAGACAAGGGTGTCCTCTTCAGGTTACCACTTTATCTCCCAGTCTGTAGCTGTATGCCTCTTGTTCTATTAAATGGTAAACTCTTATTCTGCTGTAAAGAGCTTTAAAGTAACAGACAGAATGGTGTGTTTAGCATTCAGTGTGCAAGCAAGCAGGCAAGCACTGCCATCATAATTATTGTAATGCATGTAAACTAATTAGGAATTCTTTCACTAGCACAGTAATTTACGTACTTTTGTGGAATTTTAAATAAACCTCAGGGTTCTCTTTTTTGTTCTTTGTTTTTTTTTTTACCTTTCAACATTTTATTGGTGGTTGTGGTATGGTATACTGAGAGATTGTATGCATGGTATATGGCATGTTTGTGATAAAGTGGTGGATAATTGCAGTAACAATGATTAAACAGCGAACTTTTGTGTAAAGTTCAATTATTCAGACCCCAATTTGATAATTTGCCAGGGCATTTCCAGACGTAAATTCGCACATTCAGGCATTTCGTGTGTGTATGTTAACTATTGAATTCATTTTTGTTCATTCGTCTAGACTTTGCAAGGACTTGGGAAAAACACAAAGCATGCCAGTGGGAATTCTTTTGGCAAGCGTGCAAACATTCTTTTCCAATAGTACGGACGTGGGATTTTATAAAAGGTGTTTTTTTGGACGTGTGGTTTTCAATCTGGCAATACTTTTTTCGGAGTTGGTCTTTTTGACAGCTGTCACTTGATTTATGCTCAGTTCGCCATTTCATAATGAATAGACTTACTTTTGAACAACGTTTGCGCGCTACGTCAAATATTCGTTCGACATAATCGCCCAGAAATTTATTCGAGCCAGCCGCGGCGGCCACTTCTCCAAAATCATTTTTAAAACATAATGGCAAACCCTTATCTTTATAATAAAGCTAAATTCTTGGCAATAACATTCAAATTATGCGTTTTATTTCTTCTTGAAAACCACACGTCAAAAAAACACCCTTTACAAACGACTCTTACACAGGATGATCGGTATAAGGTTCATCAGAAAGCTAGAAAAGTAGGTTGGGTTAAGACAAAAACAAAAAGACTGCATAGGAGAGGGGGAGGGGTAAACTTTAGTCCGGTTATCAGGGATGTTCAATTTTATAAAAAAATGACTTAAATTGGAAAAAAATATTAAAAAACAAGAATAATTCCTACAATGCTATGTCATCCTTTTTTGTAAAGCCAGAAATCAGTTCTTTTGTTGTACATTTAAAAAAAGTTTTTTTTAGTGAAACGCTTTAGACAAATTTATTTTCAAACTCAACATTTTGAAAAAAAAAAATTTAAAAGAAATTTTCAAACTAATTTTTTTTCAAAATTTTAAGCAATTAAGTACTATTTTTGTTGACAAAGTTCAATGCTCTTATAAGTTCTTAGTCCAACACTGAAAACAGTATGGCTCTAGGACTTTTTGATGCCAAGCTATTCAAAAATAACCGAACCTACTTCTTAAAAGTTAAGCCTTCATTGACAACACCTAATTCAGCCGATCTTAAATGATAAGTGAAGCAACTTGGCAACTTCCTTATTGCTTTCTTCAATTAATTTTCTCCAAGGAAATTGCGGAGAATAAATTGCTTTTCTCAATGAAATTACAAAGTTCGTTTTATGAATGAAATCTTCTTCTATCTTTTGATTGACAAAGGGAAAGGTTGAGTATCAATTTGAATCAGCGAAATTGTCCAATAGGCTTTTCTTGATATATGTAGTTCCATTTGACACAAGGAAGAGAATTTTTATGAATCAAAATATTACAATAACAACTCACACCCACTGATGCTCTCCAATCCGGGAAACAGGAAAGACACTTTTAGATGCTTTCAATTCAAATCACGCAACAACCATCAGCTGGTTTAATTCTACTCTTAATTTACACCAATTGCTACAAATCGCAACAGAACCTTGATTGAAAGAAAATAAGTAGGTACAAGACGAATTCCTATTTTTTTTTGTCAGGAATATAGACGAGGAATATAAGCGAGCTTCTTAAATCCTCTTGCTTGCATTTTGCTTCATTGAGAGCAATCATCAAATGTGTCTTCTTCAAAATGACTGCGCGAATTCATTTGACCTTTTCAATGAACAACAATGCGCGTTATATAGAGATACAACATCCATACTACACTACTAACTTTTCAATCCAAAGTGACGTCTCGTTGGCTTAATTTAAATCAATTGTAAGCTCTACTGCAATTATGAAACGTGCCCGCCACAGTTAGTATCTTTTAAAACAAACAAACAAAAATAAAAATTCACATCCATCAGATTGACTTTAATGATTACCTGAATTGTCCGTGAGTCTACTATAGCTATACGAGTAATGTTTTCTCATTCTATCACCCAAAGAGTTGTCATCCATCATTATCTCCATCAACCAACAATCCGGCAAACAATGTAACGAGCTACGATACTCGTATAACCAATATACACACTTGCTTCTACTTCGAGGATGGACTTGGACTGTGCCCGTGCGCGCATCACTAACGAATTTCAAGGTTAGCCAAATCATCTCCACATCAAACCATCTGAACGATGAAAATTGTTTTTAAAATGTATCTCTACGGATAAATCGCAGTCGTGGAATTAGAATTTATGCACTACGGGTGCACTTTGCTTATTTGAAATACAAATAACGCTTGCCATTAACGTCCGTCCGCCGTAGTTTGTACATAATAGGTATACAGACACTTCATAGGTTCAATGGAATGCTGTGCACAGCGGATACTTGTACTTAGTATCATGATAACTGCGGTGAAAATGTACTTCTAAACACCTTGATATTGGATATCATGCTTTGCGTTATCTATACGGTCCGTTTACGTAGCAAATTTGCATTTGCACTTAGCGTTAAGGGAACTATGACGTCAGAGTCGCATTCATGCTTTGGGAGGCCTTAGGAAGCGCAGCATAAGCAAATTATTCTAACAGCATATTGTAGACACATTTATTAATACAACTTGTTTGTTTTGACTTATGTAGTTGAAAAGTTCTTTTGACAGATAAATAGTTTGACAGTTCGTTACGTAGGCTCAATGGCCGCGTCGAACTCAAGAAACTGTATTTATTGTTTATTGTTTGGTGTTATTGAACTATCTAATAGCATTTTCTATTGCAGTAAAGGAAGCTTCCAGAAACTTGTAGGAGTATATTGAAACCTTTGTGTTGACAAAAATGTAATACTTCATTGGAGGAAAAGAAGCGCCCAAAAGCATGCAGAAGTCTTCTTAAACTATTCATTTTGTACCAGAAACGACACTTCTGACGATTTCAAAAAAAAAATTTTCTTCTTGATTTGAATACAGACAGAATCCACCCAAAAAACAGTACAACTCAAGTTTTCACAACAGAATATGCTTGGGGAGTGTCTGTCTATTCATGTGACATACCTACTATTGAATTCAAAACTCATGAAACAGGTGCTGAAGCCATGCCACGAAGCTTCAAAACAGAACATAAGGAAGTACTTTAAATCTCTTCATACCGTAGCTGGGCTGCCCACATCAGTGTGTCATTGACAAACAAATTGGATCTAGAGTAAAACAAAAGTGTAAGTGCTGCCAAAGCATACAGCTAGCAACGTAACGTAATGCGCGTATAGCGCTAAATTTGTCTCAAACTAGAATCGAATTATGGTAAATGTCAAACAAAAAAAAACTTTGAATTGTCAGCCTGGAGTTGGAGTGTATGTTATGTCACAGAAAGTGTTAGAAGAGATGCTTCGTCAAAAATAAGAAGCATGACAAGAAAAGCGATTATTCAATTAACTTAAGACTTCCGTTACACTCTTCAATTCATTGGCATCCATCACATACGCTCTCTCTAACACTAATTCATCACAATGACATAAATGTCAATCAGAACCTGGATTCTGTTGATTTTAAATAATCAAAAAAATTTGTATGTGACGCCATCGCTCATACTTTAACAAGAAATTGATTAAGGACCACTCAAATATAGTTAATATATTTAGAGCATACTTAAGGCCCAAGTAAAACGTGTTTGATGACAATTTCGGCCCTGAATATTAGGGCGAGGCCAACAAAGAAAACCCAATCGACCGACACCCCTTCCGGAGTATGTTTGGCTCTTTATGCGGGCCATTTGATTTCTTGCAAAAATATATATATTCGACTTAAGTCTGGAATTTATGTCCCGCAATGTAAAGTGTGTGTGTGTTGTGTAAGTGTATTTTTGCCGTATTCACATCTCTTTTGCGCGCTTCTTCTTGTTCCTTTTAATTAAAGCCGACAACGACAATGTTGAAACTTCAATGATGCATGACAGGAGATAGAGTCTAGCGAAACTACTTTACCATCATCTTCTTTATGTATGTAATATCTAACTATACATACTGAACCAACCAACCAACCAACACACAAACTAGAAACAGCTTGAACTTGAAAATAAAGTCCTCCTCTTCATCCTTGGCAAAGTAATCACCTCAATATCCACAGACCTTTGACTGAAGAAGAGGATAAACGCATTTGATGAAGAGGAAAGCCGTCTGGTGTATCTCGAGAGGATTTAAATTTACGGTCATTTTAAGTTGGATATAGTCTCTTCTGGCCTTAATTTTTTTTTTTTTTTTTTTTTTTTTTTTATTATTATGATAGTACAGTACGATGGTTTTGGGGCGGAAAGCAGCCGACAAGTCGCTTCATTTACTACGTAAATTTTCTGATACCGGCTTCTTTAATGGCCATAGGATTCGTTTAGAAGTTTATGAAGGTTTAAGTATATAACACAAGTTGGCGGTACTTTGGCTATAGTTTATAGAGAATTTTTATTAAGTACACATTAATTTGCATTACGATGCGTATTTACGTAAGAATTTAGTTCTAAGAAGATTAAAGTTTCTGGACTTGGAATTGGAAGGTGTGGTTGACAGCCTTTTAAAGATTTTTTTTTTTAGCATGAAGTCTTTAAGTTTCAGTAAATTTGAGAGCATTTTAAGTGTGGAACACAAATTGGTTAAGGATTGTTTTGATGGGTAAACTATAAAAGAAGTAAGTGTTGCAATTTAAACAAGCATAAGAGATCCCTTAACTTATACAGCCTGTATACGAGATTGTTCTTTATCAAAAACTGCAATATAAGAGTTTTTATTAAATTAAAACAATGATCAACATGTCCTTTTTGATTTCAAACTTTGTATCTACTAATTCTTTTATGTACGTAGTTTTCATTAGGGCTTTTGACAGTTAAATTGGTGTTTTGTTGTTAAGTAAACTTCAAAATAAAAAAAAAAAACATGTTTTCACATGAATCACTCTGGGAGGAAAATGCTTTCTTGGAAGGTGAACAAATCCAGTTTTTCACTGATGGTTCAAAAACTAATGATGAGGTGACTAAATAAAAGTCTCCTTCCGTTTTCCAAACCATTGTAACATGTTCTAGGTGGAATTAATAGCGATAAAGGGGTTTTCCTGGCTTAAAGAAAAATCACATCGCTACATATTAATTATTGCTAAAGCAAGATGCTACTGAGGGAACAAATCTAAGGTGGACAAGTGGTAACACATGTCCGGCGACAAAGCGGATAAAGCAAAGGTCGGATCCGAAACGCTCTGAGGCTTTGATCTATCTAAGGTCGAAGCAGACATAACATTCGCACGACTTTTGCGGAAGCTGTATGGACGAAGAAGAAGAGGACTGAGTGTGTCAGCTGATCTTGCTGACAGCTACCTTATCTTTGTAACAGAAGTATGGATTCTCTAACAGATGCGGGTGAACAGTCTCTTGAAGAATTCTTGAGAATAGTTTTGCTCGCGATTTATTGTTCTGTTTATGTTAAAGAAGAAGAAAACATCTGGCAAAGAAGACACAACGAAGATCTATACGTGATGTATAGTGACCGAAGCCTAGTCAGAAAAAATTGTATTCAACTGTAAGGGTTGGGTACACTTGTCGATTTTTAAAATGTCGATCTAAAAAATCATAATGTCGACTTCCAAAAAAAACTTTTGATACCGAGTCTCGTTAAGAATAAAAAAGTGCGTGCATGCGTACAAAGAACACATGTCAGAAGTGAAACTTCTTTGGCAAACTAATTTTTGTTTGCACCGCATCAACCGTCCAGTGCAGCTTCTTAAGGCCGCTTAGCCGCCTAACACATTTAATATTATACACATCACATTTTTCATATCAACCTTCAAGCGCTCATTTACCCAAACACCAAGTCACATCCTGCTACCCGACAAACTATTTAAAACCATCAACCGCCTGACTGTCTACAGTGGGTACACGAAACACTTTTGTCTGCTAAGACACAAATAATGCATACCGTCCCTGCTACCCAACTTTTTTTTTAACTATCAGCCGCCGACCTACCCACAGTGGATATGCAGAACCAGTTTGTGCTGTTATAAAACAAACCTAACCTAACCTAACTTTCAGCTCTCCCTTCCCATGGCACTGTGCGTGATGCTCTATCTCACTCTCTCCCTCGATTTTTCTCACTCACTTTCTCCCTACTCTCGCTCCATGGTTATGTGCTTCATGCTACATTCGCCCTTTCTCACTCTATGTCAATCGGTCTCAATCGCTCTCTCCCTTTTCTGGGACGGAAACATCCCACATTTCCGTCACGGTAATTTCCGCTTCATCCGTAAAAATTTTACCCCCATGCGCCTAAAGAAGTTTCACTTCAAAAAACAATAATTTTCTAGATGTTGCTCGGATCGTTTTTACGATTTTTGTTTGTCCCCGTTGAGTTCAGAGAGGACATTTTATGAGGCTTTCGTTTTTGAAGAGGCCTATTGATTGGAACTATAAAAAGCAAAAACGCTGCTGAAACATAAAAATTTACCATAATCCTGCAAAGCGTTTTTCGAATTATAATTAATGCACTAAGTAATCCGCAGACTCCTTTGAAAACTCTACCTACAACTATTTTACATAAACCAGTTAGTAAATAAAATATACAACGCTAGAATATCAAAAAAAATCTTTCAATGGCTTCCTTCACGCACCAACCAAAGTCCTCTCGTTATCCTATTATACGTTAGCAACAATCAAACGAAACAAAACTACATCACTCCCATTTCCACTTCCTTGCAAATCAACCTATATTTCTTCACTAGTTACTCCACGAAACAAAGACCACTCTGTCAGCGAAGACATAATAACATAATGGGAATGGCTTCAAATAACAATTTATAACCCAGCTATTACTTCTTGCAAAGAACTTTAATTGGATTTGTTTAATCAGTTTCAGTTCTGTGCCTTTGGAAATCACTACTCGTATACATTTGCGAACAAACGAAGCGACGGACTACGGACGTCCCCTTTTCAACTATAATAATCCAATTAATTGACTTGTAACCATCCAAGAGTAATGCCTACGATCTCAATCGCATAACACAATTTCCTCCTTTCCTCCAATTGATTTCCTCATTCTAATTAATTTCCCAAGCCCCACAGTGTTACAATGTCACAATGTTCAGTTTCAGTCTTATATATATTTCTATGATCAAATCACTCACCTTTCTCTCTAGTTCGGGACCATTTTCCATGGCCAACATTATCGTCTCGGACAGTTTTGAGTCTAACATCTTGATTGTGTTCACAATGCCGCTGTCCGCCTGGATGTACGTTGTGACCAAATTTTCAATTGCTTCAGCAACATTTGACCAAGGACTATCTAGTACACCCACGTACTGTGTCAAACATCCCCTATAAAAATAAGAATTAAAAACCAATTAAAACCTTCTGACTCCAGTAGCAGCAGCAGCAGCACTAGGCAAAGCACCAGGCAACACAATCTGAGAATGAATTGGGAAAGATTAATGTTATGCCCACCTCATTACGTTGTGACAATAGCTGTAGCAGGATTTAACCTGCTTTTTCTGCAGGCCAATGCAACTAGGACAATAGCTCATTTTAAGCAATTGCTTTTGGCAAGTTTGTGTTAGGTACATGGAGTCCAGCTCATCGGTGCTAGCCAGGACAGAAGCACTCTGTTCTAGTGCATTTATGAAAACCGTCGCTGTGGTAACACTTTGTAAAAGGTTTTTACTTAGCTCTTTGGGTATTTTGCCAAATGGTTGCAAATCATCGAAGGTGTGTTTGAGGCATGAGACATAGTCTTCGTGTAGGTCACCATAGTTGTTCTTATTTAAATGAACCGCTTGGTGGTAGGCCACGGGGAAGAGATCCACGAAAAACGTATGCACCGCTGTTTCCAGTTGACTGACATCTGATGTGGAGTTGAGGTATCTGTTGGACAAGAAAGGATATTTTATTTATGAGTGATTGATTTGCTAGAAAAATTGATAGAAATGTATTTGATTGGTAATACATTAACACGGTTCTGAAACGATATCTAAATCGAATCTATTTTCATTATGTGGGGAGCCTATTCTATATGGGGTTTCTATGTCTTTTGTACTTCTTTGAGATCATAAAATTTGTTGAAATTCAGAATAATATCAGAAACTTCTGATTTAGCAGTTCAAAACAAATCAATGATTTTAAGCATTATCCAAAGAAATGTTTGGCGCCCAACGTGGGTCGTAAGCATTATTTTCGTTAAATGTGTGCGTATATATGTATATATTTGAAATTTAAAATAGGTGATCATAATTGCACTGCATCATAAGAAGCCGTGATTTGAAATTGATGTCGAAAAATGGCGCCCAACATGGGTCATAAGCATTCTTTTCGTTGAATTCCTAATTTGTGTCATATTTTTGTTAATGTATAGACAAGAAATTAATAATAGGTTATGATAATTGCACCCCTTCAAAAAAAAACGTAGTTTAAAATTAATGTTGACAAAATGGCGTCCAACGTGGGCCGTGAGTATACCTTTTGCTGTATGCTTTTAATTTGTTTTTATAATGACACAATGCATAATAATAATTTTTGAAGGTGTTTGGAAGAGAAAGTGTTTTTAAGAACGGCATTAAATGAATAGAAATAGAAACATAAAGAAAGAGTTTCAATCGCAGTGAATGGAGATTTAACAAGATTTGACAAGTTCAGCTGCAACAACTTAGTTGTTACTCAATCATTACAGCATTCTTACTTGTCCATCAGAACAATAATTTTTGATGCAACACAATAAGAAAGAAGCCTAATTCTTCATCTGAGTTCAAAGTAACTACAAAATGTGAATTCGGAAATTCAATTACCTATAATTTTTGAAATCATCAAAATGGAAATACATAAATGCCCAACGTGGGTTTTTAACATTTCTTTTGTTGTATTCTCTTGATGCAATTTCATTGCACGTGTTACTTCTTGAACCATTGATTTTTATTATAAAATAAATAAGATTCTGTGATCAAAACCTCATTTCAGATAAATAAATGGCGCCCAACGTGAGTTGTTAAAATTGCTCTTGTTGTATTCTCTTAACGCATTTCAATTAAATTATGTTTCTTTCTAAAATACTTATTTCACATACAAAAAATAATATTCTTCCATCGAAAGCTGATCTCAAATAAATAAATGGCGCCCAACGTGAGTTGTTGAAAATGCCTCTTGTTGTTTTCTCTTAATGAATTTTTATTAAAAAATGTTTTATTTCTAAATTAATTAATTCACATACAAAAAATAAGATTCTACTATCGAAAGCTGATCTCAAATAAATAAATGGCGCCCAACGTGGGTTGTTAACATTTATCTTGTTGTGTTCTTTAATGTATTTTTTTTTACATTTACTGTTATTTCTCAAACTTTTTATTCGTACAGAACAAATAAGACTCCTGGGTTGAAAGCTGATCTCAAGACGAAAAATGGCGCCCAACGTCAGATATTTTGGACGAACTTCTTTGTGGCCAAAAATTACAAATAAAATTTGATGAATTATAGGTATTGAAGTTACGCATCAAATTTTTTTCAAGCTTCTGAATTGCTTCATTAAAAATACAACGGTACTTACCTCGTAATCTCCGAATACAATTGGTGGATGAGTTTCCTCGATAGCGGCAACATTCTTCGGTACACTTGTGAGAAGACATTTAATGTCTTATTCTCAGACTGTTCCGTCAGTTCCAGCACATGGTCTGCAAAAAAAGAAAGCAAAGAAGTTGATTAATGTTGCAGATATGTACAAAGCCAAGCCAAAGGCAAAAATCTGAATACAAATACATATCTAGCTTCTCACTTTATGAGTAGAAACAGAACAAAGAATTAATTCCAAATGAGAATTTCTTTATAGTATATCGGCTTTTACGGTCTCATTTTAACAACCACCTCCACCGCGGGCCTTAAGGCATTTTATGCGAGACATATATTTATGTTTGAATTGTTCAAACTAACGATGGACATTATACTACTAAAGGTGTGAGTAGCACCAGAATATTATTGGAACGATAGCAAAAATCAATTATTCATACAGTTTCTGTCCAATTTTTACGACTTATTTTTGGCCATTTCGCGAACCATGTTTTGCATAATGTCATAAAGAGTTGGCTTAAAACATCTACCTACATATGAATGCGAACTTCCAACTAAACAGCATCACTAATCAAATTTAATGAAGCGTGTGACTAAGTGATATTCAAACTCAAAGATTCCTGTAAGACGTTGGGTCGTTTTATTGGAAAAGTATACTACAGCCTGGTCACAAGAAGTTCGCCTCTGCTTTACCGCTTTGAATTTACATTAAATCAATCGTTGTTTGATACGAAATAAAGTGGTACTACATTTTACTGCCTGCCATGCCGGTGTCATGCTGTGGGCCTGGGCATGGAACACATTCTGCAAGCTTTGCATATATATGCACCAGTATGTGCATTGTGCACTCTTGCGAGTACGGACTGTGCGAAGATAACATAAAACCGGCTCATAAATACCTACTTACTGATTTCGCATGTGAATGCGAACTGAGCTATAGTTCGTTTTGGAGCACTACAAATTATCGAAAATAAAGTGGCATGTATACACGATATTTTTATTTCTTGAAAAGTGTCTTAATTAATGTTGACAAAGTTGTTTCCCAACAACAGTAGGCAGCAAAAAAAAGGAAATCATTTTTTTCTTTTTTTTTTTGGCGAGGCGAGGCGTTGGTTTTAAGTGTGAAAAACATTTTGTTTGCAAAGCCAAATTATTGTGTGTTAAACATTCACTAATTGAAAGATTGAGTACGTGTTGGGCTTTACGACTCTGGAGGTTGGAATGAAAAATTGGTCTTGTAGGTGGTGTACCATGTGGGAAAAGAAACCTTAGCTGTTGATAGGTTGATCAGACAAATTTTCTATTTGTAGGTGCTATTAGTCTTAAGGGATTCGAAAAAGAAGAAGTTTGCGTTCTATCTAAATCGGAACAAGTAGGTATTCTATAAAATACAAAATGGCTGCCAACGGTGACTTTTAGTATTCCACAGTACTCTGTTTAGTTGTAAGGAAACTAATTCTTTAAAGGTTCTATGTTTGTAAGGGCTTCAGAGACAAAATAAAAATATAAAAATGGGCGGGCAATGTAGATTCGCCGACTATCTACTCCATTATTGGAACGGTTTTTTAAAGAAACGCTGTAATAGCTAAAAACCGGGACCTACAACAGCTCCAATGAGATCAACTAACATGAGTAAGTCCCACAATTATGACGTCAAAGCATTTAGCAATATCGTAGTACAAGTGCACTGTTTCCCCATCTTCAAATGCCGTCACCATGGAATACTATCCAGTAAGATTTTGGATGACCCCACAAAAAATTTCTTGTTGCAGAACAGGTAGCCAAAGAATACTTCATATATATTCTTTCCCTTCTCAAGACTATAAACGCAATATGTCGATAAACGACAATTTATATTAAATTAAAAAGCTTTCAAAACTACCGGAACTGATCAGTTACGCTTTGCCACAATACATTCCGTATGCAGAAAAACCATTTGCAAAAACCGGTTCAGAAAAAAAATGGTGTGGTTTTATGCAAGTGAAACTCTTTTTCGGGTCATTGGCATTTCGAATTTTTTTTTGGTTTTTCCGATTTTTACCGGTTTATTTGACTAACAATCTGTATCGGTGTCTATCACGATCAAGTTAATGACAACATTTACATCAATACACTGATCACACACATACTACGGAGCACGGGCACGAATGAGTGAGAATAGGTATATAAATGCTACACGGTCAGCTGATGCGAGCCATCGGCGCCGCCATATTCCGACATGCGACAGATGAATGAAGAAATTTCAGGCGATGGAAAATAAATTTCATTTTAAAAACTTAAATGAAAAAGTTCGTCTTATTAACTGGAACTCTCTCAATGGAAATAAAAATGTTATGAATACCACAGCTTAGATAGTGTTTTAAACGCAAGCGGAGATGAGTCATCATCATCATAAAATTGTTGTACCTCGGCTGTATGTATGTCGTACAGCGCACCAAAAATGTAAACTTCATTTTGCACGGTCTGGAGTTAGAAAACCTAAAGCTGTTACAATGTTATCTGACATCTCACAATTCTGGTTCTTTCTACGACAAAGTTTCTCGTTAGATATTATGATACGAGTATGTGTATCAAACACAACGATTCACAAAAGCATGATGCAACTTTCTCGAGAGTATTATTGGGACTCGTCAGGTTTTGCAGAAATATATGGGATCTTCTTCTTCTATTTTTGTTTTCAGCATCGTAATGATCGCAGGTAGATCTTCATTCTCCCACTTGTCTGCTGGGTTCACCAGGTTGACCTCAGAAAGCGTCGGCAAGCCTACCGGTTTTGGGTTACACATATTGCTTGAGGCCTGGATTCACCTTTATATTCGATATCCTTTTAATCGAAGTTGTTTTGAAATCATCAAGGATCACAAATCTTCACACTCCACTACCCAACACTACCATGAATCCGCCTTTTCGCATCGGCGATATGACCTAAGAAAATACTTCCTAGTTACATTTTGCTCAACCATCAGAAAAAATAAAAATCAGCACTTCATTAAACATTATCTTCTACGGATCCTGAACCTATAACAGTAAATATGACTTTAATTTATAAATTTACACCATCCTCCTTTATTTTAATGGTTTCCCAAATAACTTAAATGAAATTCTAAACTATACTAAATACCCATTTAATTTAATTGGATTTCATACCTGTTACCATCTGGCTTCTTAGTTAAGGAACTTGGTGCGCGAAAATATAACATAAAAAGTGTACCTATCTTTTATCGTCTCAAAAAAAAAAAATTAAACATAAAATACAACATATTTAAGTTCGTTCCGCGATTCCTTTTTCTTTTTAAATACCCCAATACTCGTCTTGTAATCTTACATCTCTAATTAAATCTAGAAAATCGATTCAACTTCATTGAGTACACAAATTATTTTTAATTGCAATTTTCCATCATTAAAACCTCTTTTTTTTCTCTTCTTTTCTGTCACTATGAACAGGAGCAGCAGGAGTAAGAGAGAGAAAGAGAAGAAGTCTAGAAATAAAGTAGAATAATTTCATCTTAACCCCACATTCTTCAACCTTGGCAACATCTCGGCATGTTTGTATATATATTTGCTACTGGCTGGGGCTGCTGGTTGACTGATGAATTTTCCTTTAGCTTTACTTTGCTATGTCTACGATGATGTCCTTATGTATATTCCAACCAAACCCAGGAGACATGGAGTTCCTTTTTGATTCCCCATCCTTGTTATTTTTGTGTCGTTCATCATCATCCTCTTCATAAGTGCGCGCCCACATTCCCATGTAATTTTTTCAATTATTTTCATCTCCTTTAGACGCAGACGGGAGAAAAGGATGTTACAGGACGTTTTTGAGATTTTATCTCGAAATGAAACCAAAAGATAAGCACACGCACCTTTCTGTGTGATTTGACTTGAAGATAAATATTCAATTAGACATCATGATGACTCAAAGGCATAGGATAGGCTTTGTAAGGGTATTTATTTACAGGCCTCCACTCCTACGCTGCTTTTGTAACATTTTTAATTTCACATTTAAAGACGCGTTTTTATTTAACTTGAATTGGCATTTGCACTCAGCTAATAGGGGCCGGATTTCAAGGATGACACAGCATAAGATCGTTGCCCTCTTAAACACGATAATCTTTACGATAATTATTTCCTCTACACTAACGAGGTCTATTAGTTCTTTTATCTGAAAATAATAAGGGACATTTAGTTTTGGGATGTTATATCTCTAGGCCATTTGATTATTATTTAAACGATCAAATGATCGCCGTAAACATCCCCGACAGCTCTTTGGAACCTATCTAAATTGTATTGAAACACCTGCGGTTTTTTGCGTTGACCTATAAACTTTTCGGAGAAATCAGCCCATTTAAGCGGACAAAATAGGAAATCTAATGACTCAAGCACGTGGGGATTCTTATAACCGTTACCAGCAGCAATATATATGCAAATCCAATGTCTAAATGTCTATAGTGAAACCCAAACTCAACGGGGTGCCCAGCTGCGTCCGGACTTTAACAAAGTATTGTCACCTTCTGCGGGACATTTTGGGGAAGCTGTTTCGTAATTTATTTGATATACCGATTCGGTTGAAACTTTTTTTTTTAATCCAAAATAAGAATCTGCGGGCTGAAGTTCTAAATGGAGACTATATTTTATTAGTATAGGTTGAATGGACAATTTTGGTGTGATGTAGGGCCATGTTATGGTGTTGTATCCACATTTGTGGGATCTGGTTTCTTGTAAACTTTATTTAAAGTGTCACTAGTCACTTTGTTAACCGCAATATTTTATTGATTTAAGAGATTTTTAGAGTCTGTTTTCTTTTGAAGTTGACGTATAGCTAAGAGTGTCTTTATTGGACATTTAAACATCTAGGCTTCTTTCCTAGCTTTCTTTTAACCACTTTGTTGCTGATACAACATTAATTGAAAAAAGCGTTCGTGTACTGAGATATGAACGAAAGACAATAACAGCTATTTTATTCTTTCGTTAATTTAGTTTCAAATTTCATCTGGTAAGAACTTGAACTCTGTCAAAAGCGAATGACGTAAGCATTTGTTGTTGCAGATAACACCGCGAAGAGTTAACCATTAAAAAAAATTCGAATTTGACGTTTCTCAAGAATTTACACAAAAAGTGTTCGTCTGCTATTTGGTAAATGAGAGAGATTTGTCTCTCATTTGAGAAATTTTGACAGTTTTCATTTTTTTATCAGAAAAACAACACGAATAAAGCTATTAGTGTTTTATATTTTCGTCAAGTTTTTCATATAGTGTTGCGTTCTTTTTCTTCGCATTGAATTTATGTCAAAATTCAGTTTTGAAATGTCATCTATATAATGTCAATGAATGTTAGAATCGTCCATTTTTCATTTCGAACGATTCTATGTCAGATATTGTTGTTATGTCAAACGAAAATTAGTCAGACCGGTGGGAAAATAAATAAACTTCATTCACACTTTAAAACAAAATATCAATTGTTGTTACTTAAAAATACAACCAATCTTTATTCGGCGTTTCCGATTTAGATTGTAATGAATTCCATTTTAAAAGAAATTATCAATCCAAGAAAAGAATTGTCCACATAGCTCTTTTGACACTTAAGCATTTTTAACTCCAGAATTTGAGTTTTATCATTCCAACATTTGAGTAAAAGAAATATGTTTTGACGTCATATATTGTCACAAATTACGTACATTTTGCAATAACAATTATTCTGGATTAACTAGCTATCATTCAGTTTTTCGTAATCGTCATTTGATTTATGTTATACAAAATTTGATTAGTAAACTTTAATTTACCTAAACTGTTATACTTACATCTAAGAACATTCATTGCTTTGCCTTCAAAATTAGTGTTGAGTCACTGTACTTGTTGAAATTTTGAATCGCTAATTCTCTTATTGCTCTTATACAATACAATATTTGATATTGAGAATAATACAGTATATTCGTGATTCATATTCCCCTTTTGCTCAAGATAATTCCAAAACAGCAATAGTTTGACAACGTTGAATTATAAGAAACTCACTAAAGGGAAATGTCAAATCGTTGTAGGCTTTTTTCCATAATATTTTGTCTGATAGAAGAGGAATCGTCAGAATTTCGACTTATAGCCCGAGCTCACTGACTACATAACGTATTCTTCCATCCCGCTACCAGCGCTGCCTAGTGGCTTAAAGCTGGATGCTTGAGGAGCAAATATTATTTATTAGATTAACTAAAAACAATTTTTATGTAAGAAATCGAACCATCTTTATTGACCAAGGCACCTATATAAAACTTATTCAAGCCCCATTAAGACAATTCCAACCAAATCTATAAAACAAAAAACAGACGTCATCATCATCCATGTTTTTTTTCTCACCAATCCAAATTTTCCTAACCTTCAACAAACCACATAAATCAAGCTTAATCTTCGATTAAAACATCTTAATGAAGATTCCTCGAGTTTAGTTTCAATTTTTGAAATTCTTCTCTACATTTTTGTTTAAATCAATTAGTTTAACGGCGCCTTTATAGTTTATAGCTTCCACCAAAATTTATACAAACGCATTTACATTTGAATAATATAATCAACACATAAACAAACGTCATAAAAAACGCATTAGCTGCATTATTCACAGTAGCTAACCGCACTGATTGGTGGAAATGAAAATTTTAAAGAATCAATTTGTCTAATGGGTAGCATTCCACCACAACATAAGTATTGTGGTTCTTCACTGAATGCAATCATTGATATGAAAATTAGCTTGTCATTATCTTTTGTGTCAATTTTGATGACAGTTAAAGCTGCCAACCATTCAAAACATTCTTATGTCACGCACTGAAATACATTTGAGTCAGACACACGAAATGACATGACGGACGGTACAAAACAGATTCAAATTGGTTAACAGTGCTGCCAGGCTACCAGAACTAATTTGAAATGATTGTATTTTTACAATAAACAAAGGCTATTATTTTTTGTATTGCGTTGGTTTCTGTTTCGCTGCGAATTCAGCAATAACTTGATTTCTATAAATAAATACTGTGCCACAACTTGTATAACAAAAACGTATCATCCTACTCGCTTTCTTATAAATTAATACACAATATACATTTATATTTTTTTAATGTCATATAGCAATCAAATTTTAAGACAACAAACAAAAATCAAAAAACACCGCACAATCCACAATGTTGTTCTCAATATACACAAAATAAGAAAAACTTAACGATCTCAGCCATTCAGATTTCTGATTTTGGCGATGGCGATGGCGGGCGGGAGCGGTGAACATTGGACTGGACATATTAAACTGGTTCCTTTGTTATGTCCACATCAGCGAGTGTGGAGCGGCTCGATCGCTTTTATGAATGCAGATTTAAATTTTAATTTCCCGCCAAGTGATAAACGTTCATCAATCAATAAAGCTTAGAGTTTTGAAATGCATCTTGCATGAAAACAGATGTTTTTTATTTTTCTTTTCAAAAGTTTATCGCCTTAAATAAATAAATCACAAAGAATAGCAGAAAAGTCTGTGATCATCGCGATGATTGTACTATGGCGATCGATGAGTCATTTATGTTTATAATATGGTTGGCAGCACCGCGCTTAAGGCAGCAATGTCGGAGTAGAGTTCATTTGACCAAAAAAAAAAAGCTATAAACTCCGACATCCAAACACATTTAATAGTTAAGATTCCGAAAAATGATGATGGCTCATTATCATTTTGAAAATAAACTTGCGATACATCGCAACAGTGCTATCGCAAACGATGATCATCATTTTGGATTTGGATTTGATCATCGACCGCCACACCAACACCATTACTATTCCATCGCCGCCGCCGCCGCACCGAAAACGGAATATGGAGAAGGGAAGAACTGAGAACAAATGAGATCAACAAGAGATCTGGAAGAGGAGCTGTTGCTGCTGCTGCTGTTGATGGTGTTGCTTCTTGCTTCTGGCCAATGATTGAGTAATCAATGCAAATGAAGAGTGAGCACGGTTTCAACAAAAAATAAAAATTGATGATCATCCATTCCCAACTAAATAAAATTAAATTTATAAAAAAAAAAAAAAGAAAGAACAAAAGGCAGAGGGAAAATAAAACACAGATGGTGATGTGTAGATACAGCTTCTTAGTTCTTACATGCTCTACCGCCTTGGTCTTGATGTTAATTTTTTTTTGTTTAATTTTTTGATCTGATGCATCTGTGATGGCTGATTGCAGAATCTCAAGCTAAATCGCAGATGTACAATATACTATATTGCATCAAGTGTATTTTGTATTTATTTTTATTGCGCTTCTTTCTTTATTTTGTTTTTATCTAAATTAAGAAAAATTGACGTGTATATGTAGGTATGCAAGACTTTGGTATGGTGCTCTGCTGTGCACTGCTCGCTTTACAATCTTGTAAAGGTTTCGTTTTGTATAGTTAAATGCATTTATTTTTTATGCAGTAGATTTTTTTTTGTCCAAATATAGAATGGGAAAATGCTAGACTACAAGCTTTTTTCGCCATTGATGCAGGAAACAAAAACTGAAAAAAGATTATGCCAGCATTATTATAAGAAGATTCATCAAAGCGGATGCAGTCGGTCTTTTTACCTAAGATAGTTCCTGAACAATCCTGGGAAGTTTCTTTTTTTCTTCAATGGCGGATTTACATGCTTTATTTGCTTGATTTTTGCACAGAAAAAAATAACAGGGTGATTTATAAACATCATGCTTGGTTAAGAGAAATGGAAAAAGATAATCATGGTTCCTCTGGATTATGGGAAATTTCTTCTACTTGTCTGTTTTTATTATTACGTCATTGTTACTAAGCACTTTGAATTGTTAATTGTGTTGCTCAAATGGTAAGTTCGTTAATTAAGAACATAACAAAGAATTTTTATTTCAGAATATGTAATTACAGTCAGTCATTCACATTTTAGCGAGTAAGCTGTGGCTTACTTTCTGAAGCAAGAATCCAAAATGGCTACTGATGAAAAAAAAGGAGACACGCATACATGTCCTTGTTCCCTTTTAATTTGATAAAGATTTAGTAATGTTGTTATAATTCACGAAAACTAACTTTAATTAAAAAATTGAAAGGCAAATGACAGTTTATACCTCAATTTCGTAGTTAATAAAGGGTGTTTTTTAAGACGTGTGGTTTTCAATCTGGCAATACTTTTTTTAGAGTTGGTCTTTTTGACAGCTGTCACTTGATTTATGCTCAGTTTGGTTTGCCATTTCATAATGAAAAGACTTACTCCTGAACAACGTTTGCAACACAGACCGTCATGTCAACTCGTACTCGTCTTGCCTGAAACACCCTCGAAATATTAGTTCGTGTCTGTGTATACGTGTACATCTCTGTCTGTGCATTTTGTGATGGCAACACCACACGTCTAAACAAAAAACACTCTTTATAAAGCTTCGTAGATCTCCGATTTTGCTCAGTTCCCTAAAAGCTGTTGATTGGTAGCCAAAGAAAAAAATAGACGAACTATTAAAGGTGATATAAATATATAGTACAATATTTGGTGGAAACCAACTTTTGAAACTAAAAATAAACTACAAAAAGTACGAAATAACAACGCAACGAGTACGAAGTTATATTTTTTTTTTTGCAATTCAAGAATAAAACCCAATCAATTGATAAAAACAAATCAATCAATAATTACAGCTGTCAAATATCATAACTATCATCTTTCGACTATTTTGAATGATTTTTACTTGCGATTATAGGTACCTTACCTACTAACGGGTGATTTTTTAAGAGGTTTAGAACTTTTTTTAAAAAAAAACACAAAAACTTCGAAAAAATGAATGAAATAATTATTTGAATCGATAGTTTGAACCTTGCAATTTAATGTTTAAAGATAATTTCATGCAAATGTTGACCGCGGCTGCGTCTCAGGTAGCCCATCCGCTGGGTCCAATTTTGGCATACTCTTTCACACATATCGGCCGGTATCTCACGAATGAATGCATGGATGTTGGCTTCCAGTGCGTCAATCGAAGCGGGCTTGTCCCTATAGACATTAGCCTTGACATACCCCTACAAAAAATAGTCTAATGGTGTCAAATCGCACGATCTAGGCGGCCAATTGACCGGCCCGAAACGTGAAATTAACTGTTCACCAAACTCGCCTCGCAATTGCGCCATTGTTTCGCGTGCTGTGTGGCATGTGGCACCGTCTTGTTGAAACCACATATCATGCAAGTCAAGAACTTCCATTTCGGGCAAAAAAAAGTTTGTTATCATCGCTCGGTAGCGTTCACCATTGACAGTAACGCAGCGATTCGCATCATCTTTGAAGAAATATGGCCCAATAATGCCGCCGGCCCATAAACCGCACCAAACAGTGGCTTTTTCGGGATGCATTGGTAGCTGTTGCAATGCTTCTGGTTGATCTTCACTCCAAATGCGGCAATTTTGCTTATTTACGTACCCATTCAACCAAAAATGAGCCTCATCGCTGAACACAATTTTTCGATAAAAAAGCGGAAATGAACATTTCGAACCGAGCACGAATTTTGATAGTAAAATTCAATAATTTGCAAGCGTTGTTCATTTGTAAGACGATGCATGGTTAAATTGCAAACCAAACTGAAGCTGTTTGACAGTGACACAAGGTACTAAACACACGTCAGCTGTCAAAACCAGTGTTGCCAAAACCAAACCAGCTAAAAAATCACCCGTTATAAGCCAAGTTATGCATTCGTCGAAAAAGAGTTTTTATATAACAATCAAACATGACATTATAAGATGATAGCGAAGACGAAAAAAGATGGTCTAAAAATTCTGTCCGTCTGTATGTCTGTTTATATGTATACCTAGACACCTACAGGCCAAACGGGTGGGCCGAAATATAGAGTTATACAGTTTTTTAGGTATTGTACAGAGGGGAAATTGAATTTTTTTTAGCTCAAAAAATAACGGTAGGTACCTGCGCCATAACCGTTAGGTTAAAGCTTATTTTTCTCAAAAACGACTCTAACGATTTCGATTTAAAAAAAATTAGTATTTCTTTTTAGGTAGGACCAATCATATGGCTGAAAAAAAGTTTTAAAAAATGTCTAAGAACGGTACTTTCCATAGGACCGTTTTTTTGCTTTCGACTATCTCGAAAACGGCTCAACCGATACTTTCGAACTTTCACACATGTATAGGTGTAGGTAGCTGAGTTTATACTGCATACCAATATTTAATATTTAAGCATTTAAAAAAAAAAGTTTAAAAATTTAAAATATTTTGAAATCAGCTTTTTTAAATTTTTGTTTTCAAAAATTATAAATAAATGCATTTGCTGAATACCTATGCACTGACGTTTTTGAATGTTTTTTGAAAAATGTTTTAAAAAAGTTTTTCAAAAAAAACTTTTTCTCGAAAGATTTTTATAAATGTACCTATTCTCATAAATTCAATTTTTTTCCAAGAAATAAAATGGCGTACTTTTTTTCAGCTCAAATTAGTTTAAGTATTTATTTAAGAATTTTGAAAAATTAATTTTTTTTCAAAATCTCAAGGCCCTAGACCACTGTCACACATTAGAGCAAGTTCGTGAAACCCAGTCGTGCATTTTATTTCTTCAAGATGAGGAATGAGGAAAGCGGTTAACACCCCAAACATTGTGATATCGCCACGGTCTTCTTTTGGACTAAGTGTGCCAGTCTATACCCATTTCAAAATAGCTGACACTTATCAAGCTTAGTATAATATGTTTTATACTTTGGAAGAAATTAGCTTATTAAGAAATTAGACCAAAATATGTTTGTCATTTAAATTGTAGTAGATTAGAGATTGCTGTTGAACGGTTTCATGTAATTTGCAACGTAATTTCGTTAAAATTTGATTGAAACTAGATTATTTCGAAATGTCAGTTTGTAGGTATATTAATCTGGAATAGGATTTGTAGAAGTACCTACCCTCATACAATAATACTTGAGATAACGATACTGAGGATCTTGAGTTTGATCAAAGCTTAATTAATTTTGTATGAATGCATTATTGAGTAACTTTTCTCTGCTTATACCAAATTTTATATAAAAAGCTGAATTTAAGTTTCCGCAATGGACTTTGATTCGAAAAAGAATGTGTAAAATTTTTTTCGGATCGAAACAAATTTCATTTCGTAAAGCATGTTTTTATCAAATAAAATTTTTAGAAAAGTTTGATACAATTGACATTTATAAACAAAGCTCGAAAATGTATAAAATGAACCACACAAAAAAAAACAAACAAATAAATCCAACAACCACCCAGAAAAGTTATTAAATCGACAGTTTCGTTAGTTTTTTCCTCCAACACTCACACAAAAAGCACTTTTTCGTCAAATGCAAACCTCACGTTTTTTTTATGTGCATAACTATAAATACATAAAACTATACAAAGTATTCAGTATATAAGCCCTTAATTGTAAATCTAAATTAACAAAAAAAAAAGTAATCCGTTGAAAGCTTTTTTGCTTACACAATTTTGATGTTATGTTTTATATATTTGTTTTTTGCTTAAATGCTTTTCTTTCTACAGGTTCCAGGATGTGTGGTTTTTTATTCTTTTTTTTTAGGTTGTCGGTCGGTGACAATCCCACTGCCACTTGACACTTTTTTGTAATATTACTTTAGTTTTGGTTTTTTATTTAAACACAACATAACAGACTGTCTGTCTTTTAAACAATAAAAATGCATTAGTGGGTAGGTAGAGTATAGGTCATATATATACACTAGTCCAAGTCCAGTCCAGAAATCAGGAGAACAATTTTATACTCAACACGGAGCAGCGCAAAGCAATTCCGACGACCAACCAACCATCTACAACACCACATCATCCGACCTCATGTCCATTTTAATTATTCAATTCCAAGAGCATGAAATTCGTTTGGAAATTTATTCCGTACCCTACCCTACCCCTCCCTCTTCATTCTTCTCTCTTCCCTTCTATCCCTACCTACTAACCTCATCCCTTGGGGTTCCATTACAATTTTTTGTATTTTATTTTTATTTCTCTAACAACGGCGAAAACGAGACCAGTAAGTGTTCCTTTTTTAGCTTCCTGCTGGTCCTTTGGGAAACACAACAACCAACAGCCACAGCTCTATACATATAGAGTTGAAATGCAAGAAAAAAACTAAATAAAACCCCATCACTAGTACGAGGGTCGAGGAACTGATGGTTCTGGAGAGTTTAGGTTGGTACTTGCGAGCGAGCGCATCATGTAAGGCAAAGGCGGTTTTATTAAAAATGTACTCCATATAGAGAGGAGAACGACAGGTACGTGTTCACAGTTCATGAAAAAAAGAAAGGATTACCTTCCCCAAACCTACATAGCTATTATATACGATCCTGTACTCCTTGAAGGGAAAGGAAAAGCACGAGAATGCCAATACGTGTTTTGGAGGAACCATGAAAGAGTAACAAGGGTATGGGGAGATCCAGGTCCAGGCCCAGGCAGGCATAGAATCCTATACCATCTTGACTGAAAATATGTCGAAGAACCAGTATTTGTGCATTTTATTTGCCAGCCGTGCCTCAACAGGATTAATATCTTTTTTCCTCTTTCGATTTAGTTCTTTTTGTTTGTTTTTTTTTATTTCTTCTGTTGGGTTAGTGCAGTGCTCTCCTCCTTTGACTTTTTTTTTACGACTTATCCCTGGAGCGTAACTACATATTCCCACGCTTAAACACCACACCATATAATCGTTCAACACACGGCCCACTAGCTTTTTTGTGTGTTTGTTCCTTTTGCTGATGATGGCCTTTTTGCATTCCTTTAGCACCATTCACAGAGAGAAAGACAAAGGATGCCCCCAACAAGAAGAAGAAGAACAACAGCAACAGCAGAAGCAGCATCACAGAAAGAATGATGAGCTCTGGGATGGACATAAAATAAAGGAAAGATAATTTCTATTTGATGCAAATGTGTCGATTGAACTTGCTCGTATATGACTTGAAGACTCAAAACAACAATGTTAGGGGAAATATACTATATGATTAGTTGCCAACTTCAAGTCATTAATTCAAACATGTTTAACAGCTCCACACTCTCGCAGCGGGGAATCAGAGAAACAATTTTGAGCCCATTAAGGATTATTTTCATAGAAACAAGAGTCATCTATGTTTGAGTTGAGGTGCCACGTTTTTATGGGAAATAATGACAACAGTTATATTTAAAATATAACAACCGATATTGTTGCCTCTACTACTTTGCGCACCCCTGTTCAGTGAAATGCATGACACAACTAATAAAGATATGACATTGCGCATGGTTCTATACAAAACGTCATACCATTGTCAAAATCCGTGTGTTCTTACGTGTGTTCTTATGACGTAGAGCGCACAGAGTAGAACGAAACAAAAGTTAAACGGGAAGGCGAAAACGAGAAGACGCGAACTTAAGGTGTTCTTATGACGTAGATGCGCAGAACAAATCAAAAATGAAAATTGGAAGGCGTTATCTCTAGTAGTTGTATCATGAGTGAAATGTATATGTCAAGCCATTTTAAAGATTGAATCTGTACCTACATATAGCGCCCTCTATATCTCATTCGTCACACGTCACATTTTATATACTTTTGAAGTGGTTTTATTTTCAGAAATAAAAATGGATCAACAGCAGCACTAACGAAATGCCTCTTAAGGCCTTTTCACATGACAGCGGCCAACGAAAAACGACTGAACCAAAATTCACTTATTTTGACGTTTCATTCAAATGAAACTTTTTTGTATGTCTGGCGAGTAACCTACAGCATGTCCGTTAACCACAGTTTATGGAACAGTGAGATTTTGAGGTTGTGGAGCGCAAATAATTTGTTTGTTGCGATGTTGGTGGTATGTGGAACGCGACTAGACTTTGACAGTTCGTAGCAAAAACATGGCCGCTGCTTTCTTTTGTAACACCTTGCCAGTTCTTATGTGCGAAATAAAGATAGCACTGCAGTCGTTTTAGCATGAAAGCACAATTCACTGGAAAGGACTATTCACATGAGAGCGACCAACGAACAACGAATGAACGATTATTATTCGCCCTATTTTGACGTTTCATTCGCATGAATTTTGTTTATTCGTTGCGAACAACAAACGTCATGTCCGTAATTACAATTGGACAGTAAGATTTTTAGGTTAGTGGTGAGCGAATAATTTATTCGTTGCATGTGGATGGTATGTTGAACGCGAATAGACTTTGACAGTTTATAGCAATCACTTTGCAGTTCGCGTTTTGAACAGTTTATTTAATTCAATCTTACTTATTAAAAAAATAAAAATTACCTATTTTATTTTACTGAACATATTTTAAAATTCAATCTCTATAAAGTTTAAGCTTTAAGCTAATAAGTAAGCTACGTATGAATACTCCTTAAAACGCTGCCTAGATTGAAGTAAGTGACTGAAATTTGAAAAGTTGATTTGCGCTACTGGTGGCCAGAGAGTAAAGCATTATTGCAGTGTTTCTGATGCATATTAAGAAAACATTCTGAGAACAGCAGCAGCGTCACACATTTAAAAAGAGTAACTGTGACGCACATTCAAGCGACAATATAAAAAAATTTCAACAGTAAAAAATATTTCAACGTTTATTTTGTTCGTTATAGTAAAACAAAATATTTACAACAACAATACGAGTCCTTAAAGATTGCGCGTAGAAAAAAAAATCAAGTCTCTGTTTTCTTTATTTGGAGCTGGAGCCCCAGCATCAGCACTCATCGTTAGATTGGGTTGCAAACTAGGGGTTGCCTAAAGACGGGCAAAGGTTTTTTCTCTCAGCCTCTTAATAAATCGTTCGGGACCAAGGGGGAGGTTTTTTCAATAAATTTTTCAAACTGCAAAGTGAAGGGGTTTTTATTATGTGCATACTGGCCCTGGCTACAACAGCTATAAGGTACCGTTCCATGGTTCTTTTTTTTTTGAACCACAGCACTGCCATCGTCCGACGCTACGGCGGGATAGGGTTTTATTTTTTTTTGACGGTATTAGGTGTTAGGAGTTTTATTCGGATTCAATTTGAAATAATGACAAAAAGGGCGGAATTTTGTTGTCTGGAGGGCACAACAACAAAATCCACAAGGTTCGTCCTCGAGGAAAAAGACAAGTAAAAATGGTGATGATCAAGCTAATTTAAAAGAAAAGAGTGTAGGTGTCTTTAGGGGATACCTAAAAAATAAAAAAAACAGAATGACGAGGGTCGTTTTGTTTTTGAGCTTGTGTTGGAGAGGCATTATAATGCTAATGATGGACGGATACAGTATAGTTTTATTGAAATAAGAAAAAGGATATTTTAAGTAGGGATACTTCAAAATGAGTTCTTCAAAAGAATATAAAAGTATTCCTTGTGAGATGGGAAAATGTCAAATAATCAGGCAAAAACAAATGAAAAGCTGGGATAACTCGCTGGCAAAAAAGCCATCCACCTTGGAAGCAAACTTTTCTATTTGAGAAAAACCTCCTCATCGTGCTCGAAGTGCTGCGCTCAAGATATAAAAGATTCAACGGATAAAACTGTTCAGATGTATACTTTAAATGATTTTTTTTATTTTTCAATAATAACAAGGGAAAGCGAAGTCATAGTGAAGCTTTTTCGAAGGAAAGATTTTCTTTCCTGAAGGGATTCTTAGAACAAAAAAAAAACACAATTCCTCGGGGGAATATATTTTCCCAAAAATAAACTCAAAAACTGTTCAAGGATTCGGGATGAAGTTATATAAATATTTTTTTTTTTTTTTTTTAAGTTTCATGAATTTCTTGTCGTGTTTACTATTTCAAGAGCCGTCAACTCTCCAGTGGACCGTATTTTTTTTATATTTTTGTGTAAAATCTAAGGACTATAACGTAGTTTACTGTATGAAATACTGTTCTAGTTTCTGTCATGCTTCAATATTAACATTTTTGCATTCAGATGCCAAAGTTCTTTTTTGTTTTTTGTTTAACTTGAGGCAACCAGCAATGTCCGGAGAGAGTGCGGATGGACGATCAAGATTGCGGGGTTTGGGTTGTTTGAACAGATTAAATTGGAATATTGGTGAACATGAAAATATATAAAAAATTAAAGTTCGTAGTGTACCTATAAGGTTTCAAATGAATGTGAGTTACTCAAGACAAAACGCTTTTAAAAAAAACTTGGTTCGGGAATTTACGGATTACGATCATTCTAAAAATGTAGTTAAGAAATTCATTTATTTTAATTTGTGCTGAAATTTCATTCATTTTGACATCCTTCATTATTTTTCTAATTTATATTTAATTAAAGCATTCTGGATTCGAAAAAAAAATACAAAAACACAAATAACGTTTTTTGATTTTTTTTTAGAAATGCTCACTTTTGTCACGAGGAAAGTTGGAGCCTGAAAGCAATATAGCTTATTGGAGCTCAGGCCATTCCCACATTTGATGCAAAAGTCCTCTTCAGTAAAATTCATACGATTTTTTTTACTGTTTCGAATTTCAGGATTTTTTTTTTCAAAATTGTTCCAACAGTTTTTTTTTTAAAAAGCGGTTTTTTTTTTTGAAAAACTTTTCGTACACATATTCCAAATTTTTTTGAGTACCTATGCCAAATTCCAGCACTTTGTTGTTTTATCAGAAAAATAAAATTATAACAAAATTTTTCAAACCGTTTTAGAAAAAAACTTTTTTTTTAAAAATTTAAGAAATCCTGTTATTTTTTCTTTAAAAGTGCACCTACATTTAAAATCCATCAAGTGGTTTACGAGAAAAACTGACTTAAAAAAATCAGTCTTATGCGAGGTACCGTTATAAGACTTTTCCTGAAAAATCTATTCCAACCAAAACATAAGGTTTACACAAAAAACACCATTCAGAAACTTTTGTCGAAATCGTAGGAGCCGTTTTTGAGAAAAATGAGTTTTTCATTGAAAATCATGTGGCAGTTAGCGGTAGTTTTGGGACTAGAATGCTAATTCAAAAAATCCCTCTGTAGGACGTCATAGTATTGTACCAAGTTTGAAGCAAATTGGCCCAGCCGTTTAGGCTTTAGGTAACTATGAAGACAAACATTCGAAAAAAAAGTTTTGAGTTAATAATCAAACATGACATTTTTAGGTGTGTTTGCTAAATGGGTTTTAAAGCAAGGGAGAGCATCACACTCTCAAAATAAATGGCATATCAGCTGATTTTTAGCTTGGTGGCAAAAAGAGAGACCATATGGTGAGTTGGCGGTCTGTATCTTCTTGGTCCGTGATTCAATTATCGATACACAAAACAAAATATTTACAACAACAATACGTGCCCCTAAAGATTGCGCGTTTTCTTTATTTGAAGCTGGAGCCCCAGCATCAGCACTCATCGTTAGATTGGGTTGCAAACTAGGGGTTGCCTAAAGACGGGCAAAGGTTTTTTCTCTCAGCCTCTTAATAAATCGTTCGGGACCAAGGGGGAGGTTTTTTCAATAAATTTTTCAAACTGCAAAGTGAAGGGGTTTTTATTATGTGCATACTGGCCCTGGCTACAACAGCTATAAGGTACCGTTCCATGGTTCTTTTTTTTTTTTGAACCACAGCACTGCCATCGTCCGACGCTACGGCGGGATAGGGTTTTATTTTTTTTTGACGGTATTAGGTGTTAGGAGTTTTATTCGGATTCAATTTGAAATAATGACAAAAAGGGCGGAATTTTGTTGTCTGGAGGGCACAACAACAAAATCCACAAGGTTCGTCCTCGAGGAAAAAGACAAGTAAAAATGGTGATGATGAAGCTAATTTAAAAGAAAAGAGTGTAGGTGTCTTTAGGGGATACCTAAAAAATAAAAAAAACAGAATGACGAGGGTCGTTTTGTTTTTGAGCTTGTGTTGGAGAGGCATTATAATGCTAATGATGGACGGATACAGTATAGTTTTATTGAAATAAGAAAAAGGATATTTTAAGTAGGGATACTTCAAAATGAGTTCTTCAAAAGAATATAAAAGTTGTCAAAGATTCTGACAAGTAAAACAAAATTTAAGCTAACAATTTGATTTTAATTCACTCTTATTATTCAATTAATACAAATTCAAATATACATACAATTAATTACTAATTGGCTTAAATTTTCGTATGAAATCTAATTTTATTACAAATGAAGTCTGCCTCGTGTCGCGCTAAATTTTAGAATGCACCAAACCCAAAACGTCAAAAAAAGCCGGGCCCAAAATAAATATGGCTGTGGTTTCCGGGTATGCAAATGGTTTTGACAGATCGGCAAACAATGGCAGCGACCAGGCAGAGAATATAAACGAGTTTAGTTCTGTGGTTTTATGTACATTTTCTTACATTCTCCCCCTCGGTACATTTGTCAAAGCTGCTAACAAATGAACCCTCTTCTGGACTTACATCCAACTTAGCTAATTTAACGGCTGGCCTCTCATAAATACCAGTCATTGTTTGAACTGAAGCACTGCGAACTTGATTATCTTTGCCAGTGTGTACTTTCAATACTCTTCCTTTTTGCCACTGGTTACGGGAAATTCTTTCGTCAATGATTAATACGATGTCTCCAACTGTTAATGGAGTCGCTGGCTTGTTCCATTTTTCACGTCTAGCCAGGGTGGGCAAGTACTCGGCCACCCAACGCTTCCAAAAGTGTCGAGCGTAAAGCTGTGACATTAGTACATTTGACTTGAGTAACTTCGCATCATCACTAAATTCCCCAATCGGCATCATTCCTCCAGGTGTCTGTCGAAGAAAATGGTTAGGTGTTATGGCTTCAGACTGTTCACTGTCTATTGGTAAGTATGTTAGTGGGCGCGAATTAATCATATCCTCGACTTCCATCAAATAGCTGCGAAAGAGTTCGTCGTTAGGTTTGTAGCGAGTTACGTTGCTTACGGCATATAAGGCTATTTTGACTGACTTTATAAGCCTTTCACAACACCCATTCATGTGTGGCGAAGCTGGAGGGTGAAAGTGCCAGCTAAGTTCCGAGGTTACAAACTGGTCTGCAATATGGCGATGATCGACTGATTTCAGGGTCGTCTTCAGTAACTTTTCAGCTCCCACGAAGTTTGTTCCCCTGTCACTGAAAATACGTCTTACTGTTCCTCTTCGGCATAAGAAATTTCGATAGCAAAGGATGAAAGAATCTGTACTGCAGCTGTAGGCGATTTCAATATGGATGGCTCTAGTCACAAGGCACGTAAACAGACAAATCCACCTTTTTTCTACTTTCCGCCCATGGACAATCTCGAAAGGACCACCGTAGTCAACCGCAGTGTACAAAAAAGGAGATGTAAACGCTGATACTCGAACTTCTGGTAAAGCCGCCATTTCAGGAGGAGTCGCCTTAGCTAAATTGATCTTGCATCGAAAACAGCGTTTTCTTACACGTTTTAGAAGCTGGCGTAATCTCGGAATGAAGTATTTCTTCCTGATTTCATTTATAACAGTTTCGTGGTTGATGTGTCGAAATCGTTCGTGATACCGTCGCACTAGATGTCTCGTTGCTTGATGATTGTCGGGAAGGATTATTGGCCGTCTTGTGTCCATACTTAAAAACTTTGCATTGTCAACTCGACTCATCGATCTCATCACTCCGTGTTCATCAAGATAAGGTTTCATTGAGAGAATGATGCTCGAACACTGAGATGATTTCGTTTTCTTGCCAACATTACTCTGAGATGAAACAAATTTAAGCTCTGAAGGTAATGCTTCTGCTTGAATATGCCTGTAAACCACACGCTCTGCTCGTTCAAATTCTTCAGATGATAAATTAAGGTTTCCTCTTTTTTTACCCTGCAGAGCATCCAAGTACCGACAAACATATGCTGTCACTCGTAGCAGTTTGTTCCAAGTCTTGAACTTTCTGGTTGGAATCACTGTTACTGCTTCGGAAATCATATGGAAATTTTCCTGAGACAAGGATGGCCATTCTGTTTCTGCCGAATAAAGAAACTGAGGAGCCTGCATCCAACGGTCGTTCATATTCAAGGATGGTCCTTTTTTCCATTTCGTTGCATCGTCTGCAGGATTCAATTCGGATGGCACGTACCTCCAGTTAGCGATATTTGTGATTTCTTGAACTTCCGCTATTCTGAAGGCTATAAATTGACCTTTCACAGACTTTGCATGAGACCTCAACCAACTAAGGACTGTTACTGAGTCCGACCAAAACACGGTTTTATTGAGGCGAAGAGATAGTGACTGACGAATGCTATCGGCAAACCTGGCCCCGATGACTGCTGCAACAAGTTCTAGTCTCGGTATGGACATAAGTCTAACTGGCGCTACTTTCGTTTTCGATCCTATTAATGAACATGTTACCTTCTCGTTAGACTGAACTCGCAGATATGCGACTGCAGCGCTACAATTCTTGCTGGCATCGACAAAGATATGGAGTTGTGTTTCAGCGAGTTCCCATGTAGCTTCAGCCGCATAACATCTTGGTATGAAGACACCTTCCACGTTCTGCAATTCTCGCAACCATTTTAACCAATCTGCATGATGATCCTCTTCGATTTCGTCATCCCAATTAACTCTGGATCGCCATACATCTTGCATCAAAACCTTTAAGAAACTCGTGAAGTGGCCAATTAAACCAAGCGGATCGAAGATCGACATCATAACTCTCAATATTTCACGCTTTGTTGGTTTCTTTTCACCACTGAGAACTTCTTTATTGCCCTTGTTGAACTTTAAGGAGAATGTGAATGAATCGGTCTCAGTATCCCACCACATTCCGAGAACCTTCTCAGTGGAATAGACAGGCTCTTTGTCGAGGTCAATTCCGTCATTGTTGTTGTTTGAAGACTCGTCGTTCATGGCGGCCATTACTTCTTTTGAGTTGGACTTCCATTTTCTTATATGGAATCCGCCAGCAGCATGAATCATCTTAACGTCCGTTGCTAGGGCGATCGCTTCCTCTGAGGTGTTCATGCTATCAAGCAAATCATCAACGTAATGATTTCTGACGATTGCTTCCACCGCTCTAGGGAAGTCTCGCGCAAATCTTTGAGCATTTCGATTTTTCACAAATTGTGCGCTACTCGGTGAACAGGTCGCCCCAAAGGTCATGACTTGTGTGACATACACTGCTTCACCAGTACCATCGTCCCATAAGAATCTGCAGGCATGTTGATCTTCGAGCGAAATTTCTATCTGGTGAAACATCTCTGATATATCTCCACTGATTGCCACCGCATGCTGTCGAAACCTCAGAAGCACACCAAAAAGTGAAGGAAGTTGGTCGGGACCCTTAAGTAAAAATGAATTAAGGGATACTCCACCAGCTTTTGCTGCTGCATCCCAGACCACTCTCACCTTTCCGGGTTTGTTGGGATTGACCACGGGAAACAACGGCAGATACCATGTGCGGTTGTGGTTTTCGCTTAATTCCTCAGGTGATAGTTTGCGAACGTAACCTTTCTTGACATAGCCTTCAATTTGTTGATGCATGCTGTCTCGTAGTTCAGGATATCTCTGGAGTCTTTGTTTCAACGCTGTTTGTCTAAACTTGGCCATAGGCATACTATCTGGCAAAACTGGATCGTCGTATCGCCAAAGTAGCCCCGTTTGGAAACGTTCACCATTGAATTTTGTTGTTCTTTCCATGATTTCCTTAGCACGGCGTTCATCTTTGGAACCAAGATCATATGTGGGTATCTTTACACCCAAGCTGTCCACTGCAAAAAATTGCTTCATCATCTCATTGAGGTTTTCGTCATCTCGTTCGACATGTTCTTCGATATGATAATTTATGCTCTGGCTTTGAGAAGAACTTCCCGATCCAAAGACTGACCATCCCAGTTTGTTCTTGGTGGCTACAGGATCACTTCTACCCGCCATTCTGGTCTTACAAGGCACTGCAAGATGCCAATCGCTTAGTCCTATCATAATTCCTGGTTGTTCTCCAAAGTATGAACTTACAGGAAGACCGCGAATATGAGGATTCGTCTTTGCAAGCTCATCATAATTGAGGGTCTGCTTTGGCAAATTTAACTCTTTAATTGTGTGAGCCACAGGAATTTCATACTCCTTAGCGCCATCGTAAACGCCTGAAATAAGAACTGATACCTTCTGTGACTCTTCTTGACGACGAACGTTTGCAGTCCATTTAAGGTGTAAAACTACCTTAGGTCCAGTCAAACCCAGTTTACTAGCGACATTTTCTTCGATCCTTGTACCGCTAGACCCGCCGTCTAGAAAGGCTAATGTAGTAACCTTCCTTTTACCGTGACGTAATGTCACTGGAATGTACTGAAACTGAAAGCAATCACTCTCGTAAGTATGACTGTTTTGCGATGTGACTATGATAGGTAGTGGGCCTGTTGTGCCACTGATCTCTTGATGCATTAGTGAATGATGTTTTCTGTTGCAGCCAACAAAGTCGCATTTAACGGCCTTCTTACATACAAAGGGGTATTTCATTGTATGGACAGTCAAACACTGGCGGCAAAGTTTCAGTTCCTTCACCTTTTCCCATCTGTCTGAAGAATTCAGTTGCTTGAAGACATCACAAAATTCAAGACTCTTGCACTTCTTGTCACAGACCACACACTCTGCACTTCCCTTGCTCTGAACATGAACGTTGACTCTACTTTCTTTGTGTGACTTATCGTTGCGCACCGCTTCCTTCTTGAAAACCGAATTGAGCACTGGCCATGCTATGTCTGAGCACGAAAGCACTTCAAATACCTTCTGAGTTTCCAACTGTAGCCAGGTGCCGAAAGCCAATACTCCTTTAGCTTGCTTTTCAAAAGAGTAAGTTGCCCACTTCATCTTCATATCGTTTGTGAGTTTCTTCAATAACTCTTTAAGAAGAAGTGGGTTGTCGTATTGTCCTTCAAGATTTGAAGCTTTCATCACCGCATTGAGATTCGTGACAGCCGTCGAAAATTCAACTATTGAATCTAACCGCTCAGCCTTGACTACTGGAAGCTTACTTATTTTATCGATTTGATTTTGTAGAATGATATTTGGCTGTCCGAAAGCCATCTCCAAGCACTTCATTATTTGTGGTACGCATGAAGGCTCCACCAATTGACTCGAAACCAGGTCTCGTGCTCTTCCTTTTAAGGCTTGTTGAAAACGCATAAGATTTTCCTCAACACTGTATCCGCATGCATGATTTGACTGTTCATACATGCGTTTGAAGAGTGGCCACTCTTCTGGGCTACCAGTGAATGTTGGAAGCTCCCTATAAATCTTTCTTGAAGCTAGTTGTCTTTGGTTCAGTGGTAGTGTGGCGAAATATGTTGGTGTCGGTCGTGGAGCTGATGTAAACGTTGGTGCGAACGCTGGAGCGATCTCTGGTGCTAACGCTGGTGGTGCTGTGAATGCTGTTGCCGCTGGTATGAACGCTGGTGCTGATGTTGTGAAGGCTGGTTTGAGTATTGGTGCTGATGAGCTCATGTTTTGTTTTCCTAAAAAGTCGTCAACCCCCTCGTCACTGGACTCATCCGACAAATTATCAAAAAGCTCTTCTTGTCGTTTAAGAAGTTGTTCATCCTTCCGAAGATTTTCACGCTGTTCCTTAAGGATGTCCCTTTGTTGTTGTAAAAACCTTAAACGTAGGCTTCGTTGTGATGAACTGCTGTTTTTCGACGAAGTTGAACGTCTACCGCTTTCACTTGCAGCCCCTTCTGCTTCGACCATCTGTAACCTCGGTTCAGGAAGCGGATTTCGTTCGTTGTCTTCATATACCCCTGCTAACCTAACATACTCGTTTCTCAAACCCAACCATTTATTGTAGGAGCTGTCTATTATAGTTTGACGCTTTTTTTCTAATACGTTTCGCTCAACTACTTTTATTTGGAGCATTATTTTATTGTGTAATGTATCAATTTTTCTGAGATTGATCACTAAACATTCCTCACAAAACCACTTAAATAAACTCTCTGCCTGGCTACTACTAATATTTACACAATCTAAATGATACCATTTTCTACATACCCCGTCGCACAGGACCATCTGCTCGTTATAGTCTTCTCCACAGATTCTACATCTTGCATCCCTCTGGCGCCTTTGGGTTTTTCTAGGATTGAGCTGCTGCTGTTGTTGCTGATGGTTCTGTGACTGCTGCTGTTGTTGTTCCGACTGGAGTTGCTGCTGCTGCTGGTGTTGTTGCAGCTGGCATTCTTGCTGCTGGTGCTGTTGCAGCTGGCCTTCTTGCTGCTGCTGGAATTGTTGCAGCGGGTACTCTTGCTGCTGGTGCTGTTGCAGCTGGCCTTCTTGCTGCTGCTGCTGCTGCATTTGTTGCAGCTGGTACTGTTGCAGCTGGCCGCCTTGCTGCTGCTGCTGCTGCATTTGTTGCAGCTGGTACTGTTGCAGCTGGCCTTCTTGCTGCTGCTGCTGCATTTGTCCCTCAGCCTCATCTTGTTGAGACATTTTATTTGATGGCGTACGAGTCACGGGCAACTTCTTATTAATAGAAAATTTAAGATTTTGTCAAAGATTCTGACAAGTAAAACAAAATTTAAGCTAACAATTTGATTTTAATTCACTCTTATTATTCAATTAATACAAATTCAAATATACATACAATTAATTACTAATTGGCTTAAATTTTCGTATGAAATCTAATTTTATTACAAATGAAGTCTGCCTCGTGTCGCGCTAAATTTTAGAATGCACCAAACCCAAAACGTCAAAAAAAGCCGGGCCCAAAATAAATATGGCTGTGGTTTCCGGGTATGCAAATGGTTTTGACAGATCGGCAAACAATGGCAGCGACCAGGCAGAGAATATAAACGAGTTTAGTTCTGTGGTTTTATGTACATTTTCTTACAAAAGTATTCCTTGTGAGATGGGAAAATGTCAAATAATCAGGCAAAAACAAATGAAAAGCTGGGATAACTCGCTGGCAAAAAAGCCATCCACCTTGGAAGCAAACTTTTCTATTTGAGAAAAACCTCCTCATCGTGCTCGAAGTGCTGCGCTCAAGATATAAAAGATTCAACGGATAAAACTGTTCAGATGTATACTTTAAATGATTTTTTTTTTATTTTTCAATAATAACAAGGGAAAGCGAAGTCATAGTGAAGCTTTTTCGAAGGAAAGATTTTCTTTCCTGAAGGGATTCTTAGAACAAAAAAAAACACAATTCCTCGGGGGAATATATTTTCCCAAAAATAAACTCAAAAACTGTTCAAGGATTCGGGATGAAGTTATATAAATATTTTTTTTTTTTTAAGTTTCATGAATTTCTTGTCGTGTTTACTATTTCAAGAGCCGTCAACTCTCCAGTGGACCGTATTTTTTTTATATATTTTTGTGTAAAATCTAAGGACTATAACGTAGTTTACTGTATGAAATACTGTTCTAGTTTCTGTCATGCTTCAATATTAACATTTTTGCATTCAGATGCCAAAGTTCTTTTTTGTTTTTTGTTTAACTTGAGGCAACCAGCAATGTCCGGAGAGAGTGCGGATGGACGATCAAGATTGCGGGGTTTGGGTTGTTTGAACAGATTAAATTGGAATATTGGTGAACATGAAAATATATAAAAAATTAAAGTTCGTAGTGTACCTATAAGGTTTCAAATGAATGTGAGTTACTCAAGACAAAACGCTTTTAAAAAAAACTTGGTTCGGGAATTTACGGATTACGATCATTCTAAAAATGTAGTTAAGAAATTCATTTATTTTAATTTGTGCTGAAATTTCATTCATTTTGACATCCTTCATTATTTTTCTAATTTATATTTAATTAAAGCATTCTGGATTCGAAAAAAAAATACAAAAACACAAATAACGTTTTTTGATTTTTTTTTAGAAATGCTCACTTTTGTCACGAGGAAAGTTGGAGCCTGAAAGCAATATAGCTTATTGGAGCTCAGGCCATTCCCACATTTGATGCAAAAGTCCTCTTCAGTAAAATTCATACGATTTTTTTTACTGTTTCGAATTTCAGGATTTTTTTTTTCAAAATTGTTCCAACAGTTTTTTTTTTAAAAAGCGGTTTTTTTTTTTGAAAAACTTTTCGTACACATATTCCAAATTTTTTTGAGTACCTATGCCAAATTCCAGCACTTTGTTGTTTTATCAGAAAAATAAAATTATAACAAAATTTTTCAAACCGTTTTAGAAAAAAACTTTTTTTTTAAAAATTTAAGAAATCCTGTTATTTTTTCTTTAAAAGTGCACCTACATTTAAAATCCATCAAGTGGTTTACGAGAAAAACTGACTTAAAAAAATCAGTCTTATGCGAGGTACCGTTATAAGACTTTTCCTGAAAAATCTATTCCAACCAAAACATAAGGTTTACACAAAAAACACCATTCAGAAACTTTTGTCGAAATCGTAGGAGCCGTTTTTGAGAAAAATGAGTTTTTCATTGAAAATCATGTGGCAGTTAGCGGTAGTTTTGGGACTAGAATGCTAATTCAAAAAATCCCTCTGTAGGACGTCATAGTATTGTACCAAGTTTGAAGCAAATTGGCCCAGCCGTTTAGGCTTTAGGTAACTATGAAGACAAACATTCGAAAAAAAAGTTTTGAGTTAATAATCAAACATGACATTTCGATGATAGCGAAGACGAAAAAAGATAGTCTAACAATTCTGTCCGTCTGTATGTATATGTATAGACACTTGCAGCTCAAACGGGTGGGTCGAATTGCTTCAAACTTGGTATATAGAGTAAAAAACTTTAATGTAAAGTACAGAGGGAAAATTGAAATTTTTTTGAGCTCAAAAATTACTGTAGGTACTTGCCATATAACCGTTATGTTAAAACTTATTTTCTCGAAAACGGCTCTAAAGATTTTGATGTAAAAAATCAAAATCAGTGTATAGCATTTAAGGTATTACCTATCATATGGCTGGAAAAAAATTTTAAACAGTGGCAAAAAACGGTACTGATCGTTTTTTGTGCTGTCGACTATGTCGAAAACGGCTTAACCGATTCTTTCGAAATTTCACACATATACAGGTTTAGGTAGCTCAATTTATACTGCAAACCAATACTTTAAATAAATATATTTTTGTATTTTTGTGAGTATTTTTTAAATAGTTTTTAAAAACTTAATATTTTGAAAACAGCTGATTAATATTTTTTCAAAAATGATAAGTACCTAGGTACATGTAAAAAAAAAATATTTCGCACAACAGCTCAAATCGGGGCCGGGGCCTGTGACTTACACTCTCAACCATTCATGTGTGTGCGTTGATATTCTGTAGGAATGGAAGGGACCTACAATTTACCGCCGAATCCGAACGGCTAACAGAGAAGCACTTTCCATGACAAGATGTACTCTCGGAGAATTTCCTCGCAAGAGGCAGTACCCCGGACAAATACTTAGGTGGAGTCAGGGATCGAACCCAGAACCTTCGGCGTGGCAGTCCGACACACTAACCACTACGCCCATGGGTACTAAACATGTATTTGCTGGCTACTTATAAATTGGCGTACCTATTTGAATTTTTTTTGAAAACTTTTTTTCGCTCCATAGATTTTTATAATTTTATTTTCATAAATTGAAATTTTTTTGCAGCTCAAATCAGTTTAGGTATTTTTCAAAATTTCAAGCCCCAAGACCACTGTCACACAAAGCCAATTCTTTGTGTTTTGAACAACATGCCAACTTACAACAATAAAAGATAAGAAAAAGTTACGCTTTGCAATCATTGCGTTTATTCTCTAGGGCCTCCTCAAAATCGCTTACGTACAGTTAGCGGCAAGTTTTCATATGAAGGTTGTCAAACACATATAATACACAAATGAAGAGAGATAAAAGTTTGTGAGAGAACGTTTAATATTGAAGTTTAAGATGATGTTACTCGTAAAAACAATATTCGCTTAATACTTTCTAACAGTTTGTACGCATTGAAAAAGTCGGGAAGGGCAAACTAAGCTGTCAAAAATAATATTATGACATTTTTGGAATATTTTGTATACTCCTTCGACTGGTTGGGCTCAACTCATTGCCATCGTGTACAAATATCAAACACCCCTGACAACACATTACGTTGTATTAAGTGTACACTTTCTGTTCGCAAACGAAAAGTTCATATCGTATTGCGTCTTCGTAACGGGAGGGTAATGCCTTCTCTTGTCACTGAATACTTAACTCCAACACTTCAAACTCAAGGAAATAAATGCGTGCGTAACAATTAATATTAAAAACAAAACAAAAAACTACTGTTTCTTTAGTTGTTCACGAAGAATACTGAAATCCAATATCTTTAAGCTCTACCCAACATGATTCTTTCGTTCGCAAACAGTGCGAAACATAATAATTTACATTTGTTGTCACCTCGTTGACATTCTGGACTTCAACAAGTCAGCACAAATCTAAACAACAAAATTTTTATCTGCAACTGATATGCAAGTCACTCACTCGCGTATGCAACAAGATAAAAGAAACACACAACAACAACAACAAAACAAGTATAAACAAAGAAACTTTGGAGTTCGGAGTGAATAAACGGAAAACAAAAAAGTGCACATTTTGCACGCGCATTTATGTGCACTGTGGCGCATAGAAAAATATATTATAATTTTGAATTTGAAAAAAAAAAATGCACAATTGGCGCGCATTACATTTCAAATGCGTGCGTGCAATTTCGCTGTGCATATTCATAATTTGTATGTCTGGGCATGGGCACTGGACACACACACATAATGTAGGTATACGTCAGGCATAATAACCATAATAAACAGAACAGCGTTTTGTTTGACAACATAAACGAACATTATACCCGGTTTACAAAACAGAACGTAGCAAAAACAGAACAGAAGTTGTAATAACAATAAAAAGGAAGCAAAACAATGGCGTGAGCATTAGCATGCAAAATTGAAGAATAAGAAAAAATCAGCAAGCGTTCAGCATTCTTTTTCTTCCGCTATCCGCTATCCGCTATCCGCCATTCTCCATTCGCCATTCACCGTCGCGTTGTCAGTTTCAGCAAATCCAACGAACTTTGAGTGGCGCCACTATTTCTGTCATTTGATCTCTATGAGATAATTTAACATTTGGAACGGATTCAGAGAGCACAACCTAAACCTATCATCAGAGGACAGACACTGTCATGTCAGTGGGATACGAGAAAACCAGACTTCTGCAGACGTAACAAACGTCGTATACGTAAACGACGTACTATAAAGCAAGCAGTGGCTGGTAGTAGCAGTTAGAGGTAGAAGCCGGTAGAGCAAGGGATAATATACAAATGTGCTGCTCCAAATCTCTTTTTATGAACTCTTTTTCTCCAGTTCCAAATCTAGCTCCAGCGCAGCGCAGCGTTCCGTTTCGTTTCGTTGTAGCTTCCGTGTGCACATTCTGATTGAATGCAATGAAACCTAATCCGTGTAAAGCTATTGCTGCTGTAGCACACTACCAGATTACTGGAGTCGCATGACACGACTTCTTCCAGATTAAAATCCAATCAGTCTTTTGATGAAAGGAGCAGAGGAGGATAGTGTGGTTTTCGGTTTTGGTATAGTGCTGGTGATATAGCTGCTGGTGGTGGCGGTGGATGTGGATGCAATGCTATTGCCATGTCGTGGTACTGGTGATGGTGATGGGTTTATATGAATTGAGATGGTAAGGTTTTACTTAGTTGGGAGTTGGGGGGGCTTAGGTATTATACGGCGAGTATCATGGCAAAACTTTGAAATCAATCTGGAAAAGAAGATTGATTATGATATCTCCTCCTCAATAAAGTGGATTACGATCTGTTGGGTGTGAATATTCTATACACAGGCATACACGGGCATATATAGGCACAGCGCATATACAGCAAACAGGCACGGTGCGCGACAAGATATTTAAGTTTCTGATATGCATCCACGGTGACACACATAATCAGGGTTTTCGCTTCTTTTAGTTCAGTTCGTTGTAAGTAATCTTCTTAACATAAGAGGGCTTGGGAGTTCTTTCTTTGTGCATACGAAATTGCTTACAATGTGTGACAATGTTGTTTTGAGCATTTTTAAATGTGAAAATGGTTACTTTGTCTTTGAGAAATATTATTTTTTAATTCATTTTTAATTAATTTGGTTAAGCATTCCACATTCGTTTAGTGCGGCTGAAGACGGAATATCAATAGTAAAATGAACGCCCAAAGTAAGACTCGAGTGTTCATAGGTGGGTATAAGTACAAGAGGGGAATTGTTCGAGGGGTATAGATGGCTCCGAAATATTTTCGGTTTTTGGGATGGAAATTGATTTTCCTAGTTGAACTGGTTGTGAGATGTAGGTGTGACCTGGTATGGTTGTGGACTTGTTTTTGAACTCCCAGTTGCGTGGGAGGCTAGGTGATCGGATAACTATTGCTAGGTGTCCACTTAAAGCGTGCCCTCATACTGTCTGAAAGGCAGTTTTCAATTCACGGAAGAAAAGGGTCGATACCAAGTGCAAGCATCATCATCGAATGCATTTTAAATATCAAGCGCATTAATCTTACTTTTCCAAAACGATGATAATAGTGGTTCCATTGATCCACCGTATCATATGGACTTTTTACAAGCTGCTGGTTATAAAGACTTGACCGTTTTCCTAAGATTTATTTTAATATGATGCTTTATCGGAATTACCATGGCCAGTTCCAGTTTGAGGGACTTGTAGAGGTACATACTTGTGACAATGAGGCTTTTTAGGTCTTCGCACATAGTAAATTTCATCACAATCAGTTCAGCCGACAACGAGTTAAAAAGAAACGATCTTATAAGGACAATCGATATAGCAATTGCGAAGGGATACTTTCCAAGTTTTTCAAAATTCTTCGGTCGCTATAGAATGCTTTTAACGCCTTTACCCGAAATCATGAACAACACACAAAGCTTTGAGTAAAGACTATAAAATTGGTCTGGAGCGGCAGAGATGTTTTCGAGCACACGTAGAAACAAGCGGAAGAAAACTGGTCCTTCGAAGCCGGTCTCATATTTTAAATCTGTTGAACTTTTCATTTTAATAGAAATGTTTAAAATTTTATTAAATTTCGGGCTAGATCTTTTACAACTCTGCAAGCCACTTTTTCTCAATCATTCGGTAGAGTTTTAAATAGATTTTGGGTAAAGATAGAGCGAATTGTCCCAAACCGAGTTTTGATTCTTTTGGCTTTACTGTTTGCCGATTTCATCCATGAATATCAATAGGAGTGAGCACAGTGCTTTATTGGTTTTAGCCTAAGTTATCGAATTAACGATTGCTTCACTACAAAAACATTTAAAAACCTAACAAGGACAGTGTCCTTATCCTTACCCGAAGTCGGTTCATGTAAAGAAAAAAAGCTTTTGAAACTTTTTTTCGGTTTAAACGGTTCAAAAATGAAAAATTGCTTAGATTTTCGAATCTCTTTAAAAACTTCAATTTAAACTGTTATCAAAAGTTAGATCAAATCAAAGAATTTAAAACGACCCCAGAAAGAAACATCAATCTTCATTTGCTTCCACTCATTGTCAACAAGAACGAACAACAAAAACCAAAAATAAAAATAAAAAAAATCCACCTCCTTATCCAAGTAGGAATGTTATCCACTTCTTGGCACTTAAATCCTATTAAAACACAATCCACTGAATGATTCTCGCATACATACTCGAAGGAGATATAGTCAAGTCGAAGTCCATCCCGATCCTTCCTCAAAATCCGTTGAAACTTATCGCCGCTATATGTTACGAACGATGTATTTCACAATGTGTCTCATGCTCAGAGTAATCCTTTCGAAAAGTCGTGTCGTCGTCGTCTCCCATATGGAAAACTAGGTTGAGCACATAAATCACTCACTCATCATGGCATACTGCCTTCCTCTGTCCGTCATCAGAGCGAGGCCTTCCGTAAACATCTCTTACATCACAAAACCCAGCCCTATCCCTATATATATACCATCGTGCATACTCGTACAAGAAAAATAAATAAAAAAATAAAAATAAAACCCAGAAGGAAGCGCATATTTGCATCCCTAGCACCTAATCTGATTAAATATTCTATTCAACATCGGAGTGTATTATCATAAGCTTTTCTACCCACCACCGCCTTTTCCAAAATAACGAGTTGAACACCCCTTAATCTACTTATGCCGTTCGTTTGTTACAAAAAAAAAAAATATTCAAAAGAAACGAAAGAGAGATGTTTTGAAACAATTGCATGCAGGCAAGCACATCACTAACTCGTTGTTGTTATTGCTGTTACTGACGTGATGTTCAGTTGCCAAATAGAATCTAGTACACTTATAACGGTATCCCATGTTAGTTTCCTGCCTTGAACAGAGTTTGTATTTCTATATGCATGAACATGGACACGGACAGGGACACGTTTACACTTTCGCGAGTCAGGAAATGTATTCATCCGACATATTCCTCGATATCTCAAAACGTCTCAAGCCATCACAAAACTGTCTTCATTGCTGTAGACATAGCTCTTCAAATAGACAATTTTTTGTCTTGCGTCCAAAGAACCTGCATCCTGTTTTCATTTCTTTGTGAATCTTTGGACTTTCTTGTCTTCGTCTCCTATCCTTCGCTCAAAGCAAATTAAAAAAGGATTTATGCACTAGGTGCCTAGAAATCTGTTTTTGTCTGTCTTTTTCTCACTCCTCCAAAAGCGAAAGAAGGAGGAAAAACTGCACAAGGAACAGGAAACAAAGAACTTGAATTCGATGAAATTTAAAATTCAAATTTTTCTATATTCTCACCGTCGCGCGTCGCCTTCGTCACAGCCGCCGCCGACGGCCGCTCCGAGCCGCACCCCAATGGCTGGCTGCTGCTGCTGCCACTGGCTATGATGACGGACAGGCGACAAGGGACACAGCCCATCCGCCTCTTAGTTTTTCATGGGGCTGTCGGATCGTTATGGAGGTATGAATGACATACCTTGAGAACGAAATTACTCAGCCGAGAGCACAATCTTCATTCAATTTGACCCGCGACCTCTGCCGGCAACTTGAAGGAAAACAATGTAACGAGCGACCAGCACTCGTTTGTTATATTTTTTTCTTCTTCCATTTTTTTTTTTTTGACAATCTAGTTGAAATGAAGCCGTAGTTTTTTTTGTTGTTTTTAGAGAGGGATGGCGTATTTCTTGAGTTTAACGGTATCCCTCTTCATAGATACGCTAGAACTAGAAGGTTGACACAATACTTGGGGGCAGGTGATTACTTTGACAGTTTTTTTTTTTGTGTGGGTTGGGTGGAAAGTGAACTGACAGACGGACGTAAGGTTTTAGGTAGTTTGTGTCGTCATCCCTCGCATCAGTCAGAGGCAATTGAGTGAATTGAAGAAGTTTGTTTGTAGATTTTGTTTTTTGCCGCTCGGCGCTGGCTGTCTTTATTTCTTTTGATGGCTGTGTCTGTTTTACGGTAGGAGTATTTTTTTGCACATTAAGTGTAACAGCAGCTGATGTGCTGTGCTGTACTGCTCCCCAGGTGGAAAAAAGTTTTTGTTTTGAAGTTTTCACTTGTTATGCAGTTCTTTTCATAGTGACGCAGCAGAGGGGGTCGAGCGGGTATTTTTTCGGGAAGCAAATTGCTTTTGAATAGGGATAAGTTTCGGGAAAAAGCAAATAAAGTTTTCTTTTTCCAAGAAATGACGGCAGAGCGGGAAGTCCGTTAAAGAAGATTATATTCCTTCGCTGACTTACAGAAATAAAGAAGAAGCATAAAATGATATTTTTATTGGAGGAAGAAGAAGAAACTATGACTCTTAATCTGTCATTAAGTGGTTTTTGCATAAAGATAGCCAAGGCGCCTTAAAGACTTTTCTAAACTAATGGAACTTCATTCAGGTCATCAATCTATGAAAGAAACACATACAAAAACTAAGTCCTCCTCCATTTTACTATTGATTCATTCGTATTCAAATGAATTCGCTTGACAGTAGTCGAATTAACATTTTTTTGAGAAACACTTAAATCGTCGTTTGATCTGCCCCCACTCAAAAAAATCCAACCATAAACCATAAAAGATACTTTATAGCTTTTGACAATAAGATAGATGCCATTGGAAGAAACGAAAACTTGCACGTAGGCGATAGCTTGACGCCTCTCCTCGAGCCTAGCCCAAGGGCATGCAAATAACCTGTCATTTCGCCAAATGTCATACATTCAATCCTAAGAGTGTGATAAATATCTTCAAAATCATAAATATTAATATGTGTTCTGTGACATTAAGATGAACTAAAAAAAATATATTTTAAGAAAACCTCCTTCGTTCTATACAAGCAGCTATACCACCGAACGACCAAGACCGCTATCGTCAATTTCGATCTTAAACGAATTAATTCAATTTATCAAGCTTCCCAAATGATAATTATCATATTCGTTCATATCTCGATCCAAATTACCATATTTTACGTTTTAATTCATTGAATCTAACCCGTGTCTTAATGAACACAGCTAATTAATCTATGAGGTAGGTAAATACCTCCTCCATACTCGCTCTAATCGAAGATTCCGATCTCTTTTGAAAGAAAAAAAAAACAAAAAACAAAACTAACGAGTTCGGGAGTGCTCACACTTTTGATGTTTTTTTGATGTTATACAGTTGAGTGGCTTGCCCCCCTGTGTTGCACCACCTGCACACTGCACACTGGATTCATGAATAATGATGGTTTCCCACTTCAACGTCTAATCTTTAATCCCACCGATATCGAAGACAACAACCGACGGCGACGACTACGACGACTTCGACGATGCCATCAGCTCTTTAAAACCACAACAAAGAATCCAATTTAGTTTTTACGTATAAATGACGTCTTAATTTATTGAACAGCAATAATGTTGCTGGGCGCATAAACAAGCGAAATCCTCTTAACTTTTTTTCTTATTTTTTTTTTTAACGTTGAAATCGAAAATCGTTAACTGAATTCATCACGCCCACTCTATACTCTTGAGAGCCAGTTTTTATTCGATAAATATCGAATCGTAATTATTAGATTCAATGGCGGCTTCGGTTTGTTTGGAAATAAAAAAAAAATTAGAGAAATCAGTTTCAATCAGAAAATTTATTGAGCAATGTTGCAAAGTTATTTACAACATTTTTTTTAGAGCTGACGGACGTCTGTACTGGCCTTTAAGAATTAGGCTATGTACAAGAATTGGTTTAACCGACTGCGTTTCTAGAGCTAGAGCTAGAAAATGAAATAAATTAGACTTAATAGATGGCTTTTCTAGTTTTGCTGAAAAATAAGAACGCTGACCAATTTTGAGTAAATTTTTCATTGTTTTCTCCAAAATTCCCGTTATATGAATTCATATCAGGTATGTTCCGAGTTTTTCAACTGGGGCGGGTAAATTTTGGTGGTCCGTGGTGGCCATGTTGTTAAAATGACGTCTGTCAAATATATTGTTTGTTATTCAGTTACTAATGTCAAATCACAATGCCAAATTCCACATGAATTGATAGAACTTTTCTTTAGTGCAAACGATGAGAGCGTTGTCCGTACTTTTACGGTAGGCGTGGTGAAATTGTACAGCAGAACTCGGGGAAGTCCATTAGCTTGTAGAAAAACTCGGACTTTCGCAGACTTCTACTTAAAGTCGATGAGCGTTTGTTTAGCTGACTGGACTTTGAAATTCTTGGAAGAGCAAAGCAATATTTTGACCGAAAAATCATCTCCAGCGTCAAGGTGCCTTTTTGAATGAATAACTGTGTTAACAAGCAAAATTGTCGTATGATGATCGACAATTACTACACATAAGATTCACCAGATGACAATGCATGCTAAAGTTACCGTTTGGTTTAGATTTTGGGTCCGCACTTTTTCTCGAAAATGACGTTTGTGGTGCGGTCACAATGGCGGGAGCTACAGAACTATGATAAACAATTTTTGACGTGATAACGTCTAATAAATCGGTTTGGAATATATGGGCAGCACGCACGGAAAAAAGTCACAGTAACAGTCACGTTACTTATCTGCTTTCATAGCCAAGATAGTCGATGAGGTGGGAGGGGAGGGTGTCGGGTGGTTGGTTGTGGTTGGAGGAGGAGTGGGAAGAGGAAAAATTGTCAAAAGGTGGGTGGTTGTAGCTGGTTTGGGTGGTGAGATAAATATTGTCCAAGCTAATGGGTGGTTCCTTGGTGGCTGTAGGTGGGATGGGTGATTGGTGTTGGGGGGATTTGGTATGGTTGGGGGAGGGGGGGGGGGAATTGTCAAATATGGTGGATGGTTGGTTGGCGGTTGTAGTTGTGATGGGGATTGAGTTGAGGGTGTAGTGAAGGGAATTGTCAAAAATATTTAGTTGTAATAGGGAGGGGGTGAGGAAAAAATTGTCAAAAATGGTGGGTGAGTAGCAAGTGGTTGTAAGTGGAGTAGGTGGTTGAATTTGGTGCATGGGGGAATTGTCAAAAATAGTGGGTGGGTGATTGGTGGTGGTTAGGAAGGGGGGATTTATTGAGTGGGGGAGGAGGACAAAATGTTCAAAAATGGTGGGCTGTTGGTTTGTGGTTGTATGTGGGGGTGGGAGGTTGGTGTTCAAGGGGTGAACAAAATTTAAAAATGATGGGTGGTTGTAGGTAGGTTGGGTGGTTGGTGGTTGGAGAGATACCTATACTCATGAAGTGTTTTGTGAACTGCTTTTCACGTAAAATTATCGTCCGTAAACCGACTTTACAGACGACCATGTTTTTTGTTACCAAATTGAACCATTTGGACCAAGAGGACAAGTGGTTCTAGAAGGACGAAGCTTTTTAGTATGGATTATATCTGTGTTTCCTGCTGTTCCAAGAAATTTAAACGAAGGGACTTGTGAATTGGTTCCTGCAATTCGAACCGTTTCATCATGCGAGGTATTATGCACAAAGGAAACAATACAAAAAAATGTCTCACCATCCTTCGATACAGGAATTGGCAATTCTGTATATAAAGATGTCACAGAAAAAATTAGATTGCATTCTAGAGTCGGAACCGATTATGGATGTCTCAACAGACATGAGTTGATCGTTTAAAGTGAATGCAAATTCCAATTCAGACTCAAACAATAGTCTGAATTACAAAGCAAATATTAAATAATTTTGCAGGCTGCTCATAAGGCTGCTAGAAGTTGAGATCATCACTCATCACACTACAGAATATTCGAAGCAAGCAATATTAATGTATAATGGTTGCGTGTGTTGGTAAGAATCGGGCCAAAGATAGACAAAAAATTATATTATTAAAAAAAAGTGATGCATAGATCTCCCAGGTGTTTTGACATCGGCCAAAAAATATCGACGGGTTCCAGAATTCAGATAATTTTCAGAAAGCAAGTCCAGCCCAATGTCCTGTATTCTTTTTTCTTTTTCCATTAAAAGATATTGTCTAGAAAATAAAATGCACAACTGGGTCGTACGAACTTGCTCTAATGTGCGATAGTGGTCTTGGGGTTTAAGATTTTGGGAAAAAAGCAGAGGAAAAACTGTATGAAATTTTATTTATCACTTAAAAATCACTAGTTAAAACGTTTTCTGAAAAAAATAAGTTAAGCCATAAGATTTCGTTAACTGTTTTGCATTTTAAGAAAAAAAATTTCAAAATCGTTCGACTAGTTTTTTAAAAACCGGTTTAACAAAAAAAAACCAAAAATTAAAAAAACAAGTAACTTCTAAACTAAAAAAAAAACTGTTTTTGAAAAATTTAAGAATTCCTGTAATTTTTTCTATGAAAAGTATCCTATATTTAAAATTTCATCGAAATCCGTCAAGTGATTTACGAGAAAATTTGACTTCAAAAAATCGGTCCTTATGGGAGGTACCGCTGTAAGATTTTTTCTGAAAAATCTATTCGAACCAAAACATAAGTTTACACAAAAAACACCATTCAGAAAGTTTTATCAAAAGTGCAGGAGCCGTTTTTGAGAAAAATGCAGTTTTCATTATAAATCGTATGGCAGGTACCGTTTGTTTTAGAGCTAGAATGCTTATTCAAAAAAATCTTCTGTAGAACGTCATAATAATACTGTGTACTAAGTTTGAATCAAATCGGTCTAGCCGATTAGGCTGTAGGTGCCGATACAGACAGACAGGCCGACAGAATTGTCGGACTCACTTTTTTCGATTTCTCCATCATCGTTGTGTCAGGTTTAATTGTTCGAATTTTTTTAACGAATGCATAACTTGCCTTTTATAGTACCTATAATCGCAAGTAAAAAAAAAACTTTGTTTGACTTTTTGTTCGAGAATAAGGAGGGTGGAGAACGGCGGTTTTAGCCACTATAATGACTGGGCCAGGTCTTATGGACGGAACCAAGTCTTAAGTCAAGGGGCATCAAATCGTGAGAAACCGCAGTAACACCCGGTCGATCAATCTCGACGAATCAGCGGAGTTTATTCCAGCGATATCCTTCTTGTTCGTTGATTTTGAACGATTGGATTTTCTCCAAAAAATTGTTTCTATTATATGAAATTGGTTGACATGAATAGCGTATTTAAATTTGGTTTGCAGAATGGAAAGTTCTCCGGTTCGTCTCATGAAAGCGATTGAAGGTTTGCTGAAATTCAACTTTAGTTGAAAAACTCCGTCACTTGAGCCATGCAAAGATTTTGACCACAGAACTAAGTTATCCGCTGCACTCTTTTGTAACAAAAACTATAAAACACGCTTCCTGTAAAAAAGTCAACAGCCTTTTGAACAATTTGAATGAAACTTAAAACTTAACGAATTGAAATTGTGCTTCATGGAGGACTAATTATAACATTTAAATACAAAATGTAAACAAAACTGTCTCTAATTGAGCGTGTAGGCACTTTAAAGGCGTAAAATTTAATTGGAAATTATCACTCGTCAAAAGGCAAAATCATTAGTTACATAATGTGTTTAATGAAACGGAACCGAATAATTGTGAATTAAACTAACAACAATACTGAACAAGAGGCACCCATTCTGTGAACAATCGAAAAAAAAGAAGACAAAGTCGTTTGATTGTGTTCAGGCGACTACTCTTTTGAAATCGTTTGAAGTATTTTTTTTTTTTTTTTTTTGAATACAAAAGGTTCCACAAATGATTTTTGATGAGAATGAATGAATGAATAAAATTGAACTATAAAAGAGGAATAGCGGAATAAAAATTTCAAAAACTAAGAAAATTCAGAATTATGAAAGAAGAAAGGGAAGTTTCCTTTCTATAAAAGCCTTTGTTATTGAAGCACATAATTACACATTGAGTTTTGTTCTTTGTATACTCCCTGGCAACTTTGAAAGGCTTTACTATTTTTATAATTTTTCCTCCTTCGAAGTACAAATCCTAGCAACTTCAGAAGTAGAGAAATATTTTGATAAAATAAAATACACAACAATTTTAGATTCAAATTGTATACCACACCCACACATTCTTCATTAAAAACAAAAAGGGGTTATTATTTATCTGAATTGAAATTTCTGAACCAATTTGAAATGCAAATCCCCAAGCACGAGGAAACTAATTCAATGCCTCACCCGCAATGACACTTCCTGAAACTATTTCTGACCTCAACCAATTCTGACGAAGTCAATGCTGTGCGGCAAAAAACATTGCATAAAAGTGCAACAAGCTGCGTCGCAATAATTAACATCTCGCATTCAGCTCCAGTTCGACGAACTACATTTCACTAAGAAACACCCGCTGAATAAAATTTGCAAAATTTAAGCGTGTCGACTCAACTCGATTCGATTGGATTCGATTCGGTGCTTATATTGACTGACGAACCTCGTGATAGACTCGACTCGTCTTTTTCAAATCGCTGCGCTGCTGCCGCTGCTGTTGGGAATACCAATTAATTTTAGGTGACATCATGTGGAGTGTGTAGAAACTAAACTGTGCCGGCCGTAGCCGTATGCATAAGCTCCATTAAGCGATGCAATACAACGGCTTTTTGTCTTTTCAATTAAATTCAACAAAAAAAAAGTATTGAATATTTTGAGGAGGCAAGAGTACTCTTCAATATTCCAAGAAGACTTCTTTCAAACGAAGGAAGAAATAAAAAGGTTGGGAATCAAAACATCACAATAACACAAGACAATCCGATCCGAGATTTTCAAAGCAAAGTTTGAGTTTGTGCCTTTGTGGATGGATTGAAAAACGTGACCAACTACCAATTTTGATTCTCTCTCAATCTACACTCAACAGCCAAACTGATGTATCTGTATCTTTGTATCTTTTGTATTTGTGCTTCTGATGGCTTGGTTTTTGGTATATTATTGAAATGCAGTGAAATAAATCAAAATATTTTGGCATATCAAAGATTGGACAAGGAGTAGCAAGCTATATTGCATCATTCGGGAGCAGAGGAGAATGTTTGGGATTCCCTTTTTTTTTGTCTTTCGCTTCAATTGATTCACTTTAAATGGGACAGAGTTGTCGATTTTGATTAAGTTTTAAAGACTTTGTTGACTGAGTTTTTGTGATATAATTGTTAAAAATATTACAAATTGATACCAAAATTCAAAAAAAAATTATATTTTTAGATAAATTGAAATTGTGCACTTACTTCGGAATGAGCTGGACGTTGTTTCCAAAATGCCGCGCAAACTTTTTGTATGATGATGTAATAGTCGTTCGAAATCAGTCGTTGATTTCAATTTCAGTTCGATTTCGGTGGCATTTGAACAACAATGGCCACCACATATTGGTCCTGGAAGAAAAGAAAATGGAAAACATTAATCAAAAATTAAGGAAGTTAGCTTATAAAATTATTTTTTTTTATGACATTTAATTTTTTTTGCGGGTGGCAGTGGTACAGTAGATGTGTGCCTCATTGCTAAGCCTAGAGTTGTGACTACAAACCCAGCCTGAGCAGCAATTTATTTATTCTCCCAGTTTTAACTGGTTGCCACCTTAGGGATTTTTATAAAATAATTATCACCTATAATCTCAATCCACTGTGACAACAAAAAAGTCAATTTGTATGTAAAGGGTGTTTTTTTAGACGTGTGGTATTTAGAAAGAAATAAAACGCATATAATTTGATGTTATGGCCAAGAATTAAGCTTATTGTAAAGAAAAGGGTTTGTCATTATGTTTTCAGCAAGTGGCTGGCTCGAATAAATTCCTGGGCGAATATGTCGACCAAATATTGGACGCAGCGTGCGAACCGAACAATTATTTTGGTAATAAATTTGCACGATTTGCAAACGTTGTTCATGAGTAAAGTCTATTCGTTATGAAATGGCAAACTATGTAAACTGAGCATAAATCAAGTGACAGCTGTCAAAAAGACCAACTCCGAAAAAAGTATTGCCAGATTGAAAAACACCCTTTAGTTTAAACAGATTTTTGATTAACACGTCCCCAAAAAAAGGTGAGCAAAGAAAATTTAAATATAATAACGTTGTTATTTTCTAAGTTCACTGGAAATGCAGTTCGACTTAAAATAACACATATATACCTACAAAGTTTGAATTTTGCAAAAAAATATATATTTGGAAATAAAGTGGCAAATAAGAGCGTGATTGTGGGTCTACTGTCAAAATTCTTTTAACACACCCTTTCCATGTGACATTTACAATTTTTAAAGTGAAACTTTTTTTTACATCGCCGCAAATTTTTTGGTTCACCGGTCAACAAGTGAAAAATCAAGAATAGTGCGTTAAATATCGGACGATGAATTAATTTCAGGCCGTAAGAGAAAGCCAAAAGATTTCGTTTTTGCAGGGAAAAGAAAAAGCTTTCGGTGAGGTGAGTTAATTTAATTTTTATAGTAAATTTATTAGAACGAAAAAAAATCACTTGAATCGTGGTTTCATAAAACCACACAATTTTTTAAATCTTCTTACTTCAAAACTGTAACAGATAGTTGGAAACATTGGAAAATGTATGCGGATTAAGACTTTTAACGAAAACGAACCTAAAAAGTGGGCGTGTTATTAAAGTTTGTTCTAAAATGATGTCAGACCTTAGCTGTATTTAAAATGTGAGTAATTTTTTTAAATACGTACGTAAAACTACAATTAAATCGAGCCGTTTAAAGCAATTTCAACAAAAATAAAGTACACGACTGGGTCGCAAGAACTTGCTCTAATATGTGACAGTGGTCTTGGGGTATGAAATGTTATTACTCACTTAAAAATCACTAATTAAATCGTTTTTTAGAAAAAATAAAGTAAGCTTTCTGTTTTCTTTTACTGTTTAGAATTTTAAGGAACAAAGTTTCGGACCAGTTTTTCAAAAAAAAAAAAGTTTTTTTTAAAAACTTTTTGAAAACATATTCGAAATTATTTATGAGCATGCTAACTTTTAACACTTTGTAGTTTTTATCAGAAAAATAAAATTTAAAAAAAATTGATCAAACCGTTTTTGAAAAAAAAAATTTTAAAAACATTAAACTTTTTTTTTTTAAACTCAAAAAAACTATTTTTGAAAAGTTAAGGATTCATCTTATTTTGTCTATAAAAGGGCTCCTACATTAAAACTTTCATCAAAATCTGTTTACGAGAAAATCTGATTTCAAAAAACTGGTCCTATCAAAATAGTAGGAGCCGTTTTTGAGAAAAATGAGTTTTTCATTAAAAATCATATGGCAAGTACCACTTGTTTTAAAGCTAGAATCCCTCTGTAAAACGTCATAATAATACTGTGTACCAAATTTGAAGCAAATCGCTCCAGCCGATTAGAATGTAGGTAACTAACTATACAGACAGACAAACGGACAGAATTGTTTTTTTTTACGCAAGTAAAAAGAAGGTATAAAAATAGACGTGTTTAAAAACTTTACAGACCAACTTTTTTTGGAGATGTTTTTCAGACAACAAACGAAAATTGTTTATTTGAAACAAAATATGGTTATCGTTAATTTTTAAAATACGTTTTTCGGTTGTTTTATGAAAAGTGGGCAGAAGCCACGCCATGAAACGTAAAATGTTTTTAGTATTTAATATAATTATTTTTAGGTTTTTCAGTCGAATAAAAGTACAAATAAATTCAAATATTTATTGCTAGAATCACAACATGACGTGTCGGTCCATATGGTTCAATATGGGCTATTCGAAGTCTTTACCAACGTCGTTTTCGAAAAAGCACGGACCAATGACGCCGAGCGCCGCGCCGACCCGAAACTCACTTTAAATGGTAACTATTTGAGGATTCATTGTCACCTGGAGAATCTCGTGTGAGTTGTTGTCGTCCTTTATCAACAGTTTTACTTATTAACACAGCCGTTTATTCAAAAATACCATGGTATTCCACAGAGTAACTTGACATAGTGATTTAGCATCAGTAACTGTAGAATAAACAACAGATTTGACAGGCGTCACCAAAACAACATGGCCTCCACAGTCCACACTCCACAGGCCGCACAAATGTTCCCGCGCCAATTGAAACACTTTTTACTGCACTTAATTCGTTAAACACAAAGTGACATATTGTATAACAGTTAGGGCAAGAGTCCTGCTCATGTGTTTTTTTGTTGTTGGTTTCTGAACTTTTCTGTTGAATTCAGATTCATTAAATATTTAATATCGAAAACATAATTTTGAAGGAAACACGTTTACCCACACACGCACACACACACCAAACCTAAACTCCAAACATTTTAATAGGATTCTGCAATCAACAAAAATATTTTTTTCTCAAAAAGTTTTCAACCAAAGTGAATGAAACATGACATAAATCCCTTTCATAAAATAAAGTTGATCTGATGTGTAACCTAACCACAAACGACAAAACATGTCCCATTTTCATTTCATGTCAATCCTTCAAGGTTAACTTTTATACGCATTATATTATATTCATCACCATCAGCATCAACATCAGAGTCAACTTCTGCTGCTAACTGGCTTCCAGAATCAACTCAAAGAAAATATCTTTCACTTCGGCTCGGGTATAATCTTGTGAATCTGTGAAATCAGTGGAAAATAAAAACTTTTTCTGAATGAAGAAAATAAAATATTAAAAAAGAAAAAAAAACTTTCTTTATGCCAAGCCAATCTTTCGAATGTCACAATTTCTTGAAGAGTTGGCATCTCTTAAATAAAGTTTTCAAAACTTTTCCCCTTCAATGCAGATGCAGATGGAAGATGCAAAAAAAAAAAAATCTCTTCTTTAAACAAAACCTAAAGTGTCCCCCCACAAAAACCAAAAACCGAAAACTTATGCAACACTCTAGAGTGGCAAACTGTATTTATAAGATACGAGCTGTATGCATACATAACTATAGTGGCAACACTTGGAATTTTAATTATTAAAAGCATTCAATTTTCATTAATTGTGTGGCAAACACTTTGAGAGCACATTTCTTAAACGTCCGTCGTGTCGTCCGGTCCATCGTCCATCCATTGATTCAAGATCTTTTCAAGAGTTGGTGTTCGGTCAGTCGGGTAGTCTTCGGAAACACACCTCAAAAAGTTGCAACATAAACTACAGAACCGAAAAATATCTTCAATCCAATTGAATTTCATTAAATTGCAATGAAGCCTATTTGGGATATTCATCGAACAACATATATACACCATGTTGTTGTGCAATGTGCACACTCTCTTCTCAAAAGTGTGTCAAGGTGTTTCTGGAGTGCAATTCTTCTAGAGATGAGATGAGGCAGCCACAGACCTATAGAACATCATATCCGTTGCAGTATAGTAGCTAACAAAACTCACAAGCCAAGTACCCCTTTAGAACCCGTCATAAGCATGTGATGGGGTACAAGCATCACGAGGACAAAGATGTGACCACTGGCGTTAGTGTGATGGTGAAGTTTGTGCACCATCATTCTCATGGCATGATATACAATACTACAAGGACTTCCGAATTAATTTGCGGTGCACACCGAAGCACAGATCTGATTGTGGAGAGCAGATATCTTAGCCAACCGGAAGAAGCCGAAACCACACAAATCACAAACCGCAACACACGGAAAATAGACAAACCGACCGGACCCACCCAATGACGTCGAGAAAGACCGTTCACGTTCCAAGTTCGAAAGACCAAATGATGATGCTGCATTTCCTTTCACAGGAGAATTTCAGTCGTCTTTTATGTAATCTTCGATTTTTTTGGATTTTCTTTTTGATGCAGTTGCAGACGTTCCGCCGCCGCCAATTCAATCGATGTTTGTATTAAAAGTGCATTCCATTCATTTGCGCAAGATAAATAAATAAACATATGTGTCCATGAACAGGATACAGGTACCTACTACCTACATATATGTATCTGGAGAGGATAAAGGATCAACACAAGGATATACAACGAATCTGGAGCCAAGAGACCAAAAGAGTTCTTTAAAATGACTGAGATAGTTTTTTTGTTTTTACTTGTTAGCTATGTGCATCAATAATAATATGGAAAGGGGGTGTGAAGAAGGATCCAAGGATGAGCTTGGATATTTTTGATTCAAAATTGTTTTGCAAATACACTCTTATCTCCTCCATTCATTGAAAGGATTAAGTCAAGAGCTGATGGATGGATTAAAAGGGTTAAACAAAATTAAATTGAAATGAAAATACTTGACGGTGCGGATGAAGAAAATATATTTATCCTTAGGGTTGCATTTCATGATAGATATTAATGCATCAACGCATTATAAGATAAAACTTTGAAACACATGATTTGATCGAAGATGAGAAGTCCTTGCAATTAATATAAATTAATAAAGGAAACTATGCATTAGGAATAAAATCTTTTCATGCGGAATATATTTCAAAGGATATCAGATCCTGTTTTGAATTCAATTTGATAAAGCCTTGGTCCTGATAGTACACAGAGGTTACATATAAGATTAGTTGATTGGACTTTCTACATACACAGGGTGTTCCCTCATTCGTAGACAATAATTTGGGTAGTAAGGATCCATCTCCATTTTAGTTTTTACAATTCAACATGTGTAAGGGTACCCCAAGTTATATCAGAATTTTAGATCGACTGATAGATCCTTACTGTTGATTATACCGCTATACCGTTAGGTATAGAAAAGTATATTTTATAGTCTGACTCAGAATCAAAAGCCTAGTCGATTTAGCGATGTACGTTCGTCCGTCCTTTCGTCCGTATGTATACTTTCTAGACGTCTCATTTTTTGAGCTAGAAAGCTAGAAATTTGGTATATATAGGTTTTTCCAATAAGAAGTGTTATTTGTGAATTTAAATTATTTCAATGCATTGTTGAAGCGTGTTTTGTTCCATTTGTATTAATGGCGTAGTTAACTGTCAAATGTCAAAAAAATTACATCTTCAAAAGTGACAACTACCGAATATTCAAAATAACACCCCTTATTGGAAAACCCTTTATTGTCTTTGGTTCAAGTTAAAAAGTAAGGCTAAGTTTTTGAAATGGGGAAATCTGCTCACAAACACGCCCACAATCGGCATTTTGTGCAACAACCTCTATTTGGCAATATTAAATTGTGTTTTTTGTACAGTTACGATCAAAGCACACCGCTTACATTCTGCACACACAAGCTATTGGTAAATACTTTCTAAATTAAATAAAAATATTCGAGTTTGGGCGTGGCTGACACCCACTTTTCATGCATTTTTTTTTAAATTTAATGTACCAATACTCAATTTCAACCATTTTTGTTGTTCTTTATATGAAAAATACATATGTTAATTTTGTTTGTGTAATTTTGTTCAATACGCCCACTTTTAAGCATCTGATTTTTATAAAATACCTTTATTCGGATAAGATCGATAAAAAACTACTCGATTCAACTGAAGTTTTACACATATGTACCTATGCCTAAAAATTGACTTACGATCAAAGCTCAGTAAGTTCCTTAAATTTTTCTTTACACTATTTTAGGACACGCCCACTTTTAAAATTATGTAATTTTTTTTGTTTTGTTCAAATCGAGCTGCAAGGTGAAAATGGAATATCACTACCCTCGTTGTAATTGCCTTTGCAATAAAAAGTCTCAACTTTGGGCGTGGCCCACCCCTTGTTTTATTGCGCTTGCAGTTATTGAACATAGGCCACACAAATTTTTTAATGTCTGCCAGCCAAATAAAAATTTTGTTTCTGGAACTAGGTGAAGAGTATGATTCCCAGTCAGGCTCTTGATTTTTAGGACGATATGGCCTCTTATTGTTCAAGAGAAGAAAGCATGTGTTTGGAAAGAGAAGGACGGGGGATGAACTATAACACCCTCTTGGGAACCGACTTAATTTTTCAAACTAAGACGATTTCATGTAATTTAGGCTCCAGACTTTATGCTAAGAATTTATAAAGAATCGCAGTCCCCCCCCCCCCTATGCGAGAGGTATGGTCCTGAGGCGGGGCCTTGGCAAATCCTTTGATTCTTTAGCCCGTAGTGGGAGGGGGGAGAGAAAACGATCTAAAATTGATAAGCCAATCTTTAGACGATTCCATTTCATTAAACTCCAGACTGTGTGCCACCTAGGCAGATTTCTAGTTAGAAGGGGTACGCTGGATCCGTCAAAGAGTCAGCTCAATACGTGGGTTCAGCCTTGGAAGTTCTTCAACAATCATACTTCATACTACACCACCTAGGCGAGATGTTACGCAACGGAAGCGTTTGATGGAATTGAAAAAGAAATTCAAAAAGTTAGGAGAAGGGGGTTAGACAAAGGTTAAAACGCCTCGTAAAAAATTAGCATTACACGGTAAAATTCAAGACAGTAACCATAACCACAAAAGAGGGCTATTAGGGTACAAGACAACCTAGAAAATATAACATCACACCCGGTCGTGGATTGTTCCATTTCTGAGGATTTTTTTTTAAAGGTTCTTTTCTCAGGGTCTCTAATTTGACATGAAAATACCAGCTGATTCTATATTAAATGGTCAAATGCCAAATTAAATGAAGTGCACGACTAAGTCGGACAAACTTGCTCTCATGTGCGACAGTGGTCTTGGGGTTTAAGATTTTGGGAAAAAAGCAGGGACAAAATTATACCTACGAAATTTTATTACTTACTTAAGGTGGCGCAGACAGTCCATTGTGGACCACGGCCTCAACCAACATTCCTCGCCAGCTAGGCCGGTCCCTAGCCAGTGGCCTCCAGTTGCGCACACCAAGTTGGTTGAGGTCGTTTACCACTTGATCGCGCCACCTTAGATGGGGTCTTCCAGAACTGCGTCGGCCCTCCGGGTTGGAATTGAAGACTCGTCGGGCAGGAGCGTTTTCGTCCATACGCTCCACATGACCCAGCCATCTAAGCCGCTGAATTTTCAGCTTCTTAACCAAGTCAATGTCGCTGTATAGCCCGTACAGTTCGTCATTGAATCTTCTCCTCCATACTCCATTGATACATACAGGACCGAATATCACCCGAAGAATCTTTCTCTCAAAGCACCCCAGCCTGTATTCATCCGATTGTGTCAGTGTCCACGCTTCTGCCCCATACAGCAGGACTGGGATGATAAGGGTCTTGTATAGTGTCTCCTTGGTCCTTTGAGAGAGGGCTTTACTACTAAGATGCCTTCTTAGCCCGAAGAAACAGCGATTGGCAAGAGTGATTCTTCGACTGATCTCTTCACTGATGTTGTTCTGAGAGGTTATAGTGGAACCCAAATAGACAAAGTCCTTGACAACCTCAAAGTTATATCTGTCCATTGTGACGTTTTGTCCGAGCCTACGATGATGATCTACTACACCCGAGGACAGCATATACTTTGTTTTATCTTCATTTACAGCCAGACCCATTCGAGCCGCTTCCACTTCAATACTGGCGAATGCTCCACTGACAGCGCGCTTCGTTCTTCCAATAATGTCAATATCATCAGCATAGCCAAGTAATTGAACGGATCTAAAAAAAAATCGTACCGCTGGTGTTGACATGCGAGTTGCGTACGATTGCCTCAAGAATGATGTTGAAGAGGTTACATGACAGCGCGTCACCCTGTCGTAAGCCTTTCTCGACATTAAATGAGTCGGTGGTGTTCTTACCAATCTTGACGGAGCAGCGCGAGTTCTCCATAGTCATCCTGCACAATCGAACGAGTTTTGCAGGGATGCCAAGAAGCGACATGGCTCTGTATAGCTCGTTCCTGTTTACGCTGTCATAGGCGACTTTAAAATCGATAAAGAGGTGGTGAGTATCGATCTGGAATTCTTGGGTCTTTTCCAAAATCTGCCGAAGTGTGAAAATTTGGTCGACGGTTGACTTACCGGGTCTGAAACCACACTGATAGGGGCCAATCAGTTCACGTGCGAAAGGGTTCAGACGTTCACACAGAATGGCCGACAAGATTTTATAGGCGACATTTAGGAGACTTATACCTCTGTAGTTGGCGCAGCTTAGAGTATCTCCTTTCTTGTGGATAGGGCACACAATGCTGAGGTTCCATTCGTCAGGCATACTTTCATCCGACCAGATTGTACAGATGAGTTGGTGTATGCTCCTCACCAAGTCATCTCCCGCTGCTTTGAAGAGTTCAGCCGTAAGGCCATCAGCTCCAGCAGCCTTGTTGGACTTTAGTTTAGATATTGCCATCCGAACTTCTTCTTGGTCGGGAGGACGGAAATTTTGTTCATCATCATCCAAATCGAATGGATCATTCTGCCTGACAGCGATTAGTTGGCTGTCTTCGCCGTTTAACAGTCTGCAGAAGCGTTCTTTCCAAATTCTCAGCACCGACTGTGTATCTACAACGACATTCCCACCCTCGTCTCTACATGCTTCCGCTCGGGCTTTGTAACCCTTGGACGAATGCTTTACCCTTTGGTAGAACTTTCGAACATTGCTTCTGCCGTAGCACCCCTCAATAGATTCAACCATTCGTTTTTCCAGTTCTCTTTTTTTTCTTCTGAAAAGCCGATGTTCCTCTTTCCTCTTTTGCTGGTATACCGCACGGAAAGCGCTCTTGGCAGCTCTAGTTCTGGCATTCAGAACTGCATGATAGGCTTCGTCTTTGGCCAAGTGTGCGAGCCTGCACTCATCATCGAACCAGGTGTTTCGTTGTGGTCGCCTAATGAAACCCAAAACATCCGTGGCAGCGGTTTTGATGGCCATTTTGCAATGTTGCCACTGGGCCTCTGGGTTTGGCGCAGGCGCCGGGCTTGTCAAGAGATAAGAGGAGACATGATTGGCAAAGGTTGTGGCGGTCTCTTGCGATTGCAACTTCGCAACATCAAACTTTCTCACAGTGGATGTTCGATTCTGCGGTCTGGTGGAGATCCGCATTCGCACTTTAGCTACAACAAGGTAGTGGTCCGAGTCTATGTTGGCCCCTCGGAAAGTGCGGACGTCCATGACATTGGAGGCATGTCTGCTATCAATCGCAATGTGATCAATTTGGTTGATGGTATTTTGATCAGGAGACCGCCAGGTCCCCTTGTGTATATTGAGGTGTGGGAAGTATGTGCTAGCTAAGATGACACTTCGCCCCGCAGCAAAGTCGATTAGCCTGTGTCCGTTACCGGAAGTGTTGTCGTGCAGGCTATGCTTTCCGACCGTCGAGCCAAAGTTACCCTCCTTTCCGATTTTGGCGTTGAAGTCACCAAGAATAAACTTAGTGTCGTACTTCGGGCATTCATCATACGTCTTCTCGAGAAGATCGTAGAATTCTTCTTTGGTCGTGTCATCTTTTTCCTCCGTGGGGGCGTGGACGCAGATCAGCGAGATGTTGCTGAATTTGGATTTAATGCGGATTGTGACAATGCGTTCGCTTATGCCACGAAACCCCAAGACTTCTTGCCTAAGCCTTCCTCTTATCACAAATCCGCATCCAAATAGCCGCTGGTTTCTTGTCCTGTAGCACTTGCCGTAGTAGATGTCACAGTTTTTCATCCTCCTTGTGCCTTCACCATCCCATCGCACTTCTTGGATGGCTGTGATGTCGGCTTTGACACCATCTAGAGCTTCCACTAATTGTTCGGCTGCACGTGGTCTGTTAAGGGTCCGGACATTCCACGTGCAGAACCGAAATTCGTTGTCCTTGTTTCGTTTGCTAGGGTCGTCATCAGTAGGGTCATCCATATCCGAGGCAATTGGTTGTTTCGGAACTATTAAATTTTATTGATCACTTAAAAATCACTAGTTAAAACGACTTTTGAAAAAAAAAAAAAATTAAGTAAGCCATCTGATTTCGTTGACTGTTAAGAATTATAAGAAATTTCCTTTTCAAAATCGTTCGACCAGTTTTTTCAAAAAACTGTTTTTTTTTTTGAAAAACTTTTCGAAAACATAGGTATTTAAAATTTTTTTTTGAGTATGCCAAATTCAAGCACTTTGTAATTTTTATCAGAAAAATAAATTAATTTTTTTTAACTCAAACATTTTTATTTTGAAAAATTTAAGAATTAATGTTATTTCATCAATAAAAGGGCTTCTACATTAGAAATTTCATTGAAATCCGTCAAGTGGCTTACGAGAAAATCTTGATTTAACGGTCTTATATGGGAGGTACCTTTATAAGACTTTTCTTGAAAAATCTATTCCAACAACAACATAAAATTAACACAAAAAACATCATTGAGAAAGTTTTACCGAAATCGTGGGAGCCGTTTTTGAGAAGAATTAATTTTGCATTAAAAAATCGTATGGCAGGTACCGTTAGTTTTAAAGCTAGAATGCTAGTTCCAAAAACCCCTCTGTCGTCATAATAATATTATGTACCAAGATTGAAGCAAATCGGTCCAGCCGTATAGGCTGTAGGTGCCGATACAGACAGACAGACGGAATTGTCGGTCCTACTTTTTTTCGAATTCTCTATCATCGTTATGTTTGAATGTTAGAATTTTTTTTTACGAATGTATAACTTGTCTTATATGCAGTAACCTACCTATAATAACAAGTAAAAAAGGGTTCACAATGACAGTCCTTGGAAGTTGGTACATCCCGTACGGGATCAGGGCTCAGATGTCAAAATGTGTTCAGGGGATGATGATGAAAAGACCTGATTGTCACCTTATGCCCCAGGAAGGGTTTAAGTGTGAATATAACTAAAACTGTTATTCACATACGTTCTTAATAGAGCGGAAGGTTAAAAATTTAATAGAAAGAATAGAATTTGAACGGAATAAATAAAATAGTCTTTAAATTTGCAGGCTGGTGGAAGAAAGCCATTTCTCCACCACATTCATATGTATGCGAGCCCCCGATTTGTTGAAAAAGCCTTTAAGATAACCTATTTCTATATTGCTTTTAAACTTTCGATAAACTTGGCTTTCGACTTATTTTCTAAAATGTTTTCTTCTCCCTTACAGAACTAACATACATATACATATATTTTTAAAGGCAAAAGATTGAAAGCATTTTAACAACTAAGTTGAGTGCATTTCCTACCTCTCTCGGATTTTATCGAGAAAAAAAAACTTTTTCTTTTTAAATTTAAAAGATTCCAGGAAAGTTTATCATTTAGAAAACCACATACGTATACTCCAGAGTTCCTCTGCCACAATTCTCTTTTCTTTTTAACATTTGAAAGAACTCCACACATGAATGGAACAAAATTGCAAACATTTTTGTATCCTTCAACATATAACTAGAACCCTTATACATAGTTTCTATACAAAATATATAAACCTATAAAAAAATAGGGAGACAAATAATATGAGTTGGTACACCTACTGCACGCATTACGTGATATAGAAACATAGATCCAGATACAATATAACTATTTCCCTCGTATGACTTTAAACTAGAAAAAAAAAAACGCTTATCAAGATTCCATAAGGAATCACGTATTTAGGACGCAGGCATGACATGAAATAACAGCAGTTTGAGGGGGAATCAACCTACTGTACGTACATAGGTTCTGAGGATGTGTGTGTCTTACATTATGGTTTGTTTTGGTGATGTGACACCTTGTGTCTTTATTTCTGTCACGTTTAATCTAAAAAAAAAAAAAAGTGTGTACGGGATATTATCCATATTTGCATCCATATTGCTAGAAAGTTTTTGTAACGTTTTATGATTCATATCGTTTTTACGAGAATTTTATGATCCATGAAAACGTTTTGAAAGTTTCCCATTCCAGAGGAAGGAGTAGTAGGTAATACACAAGGAAACGGATACTTTGTTATTTTTCGATATTGTAAGCGGAACTAGATTGGGTGAGTCTCTGAGTTATGAGGGATTTATTTTCAATTTTTCCCTTTTTTTTAATAAATGAGGCTTTTCTTGAAATTTATTTTTATGAGGACAGTTTTACAACATCACTGTCCTCTTGACTTGGAGCTTGATCCTGAGTTGTACACAAAACTGGATCTTCCGGGACTGATTTTTATTTCTTTATAGACAAATTTTACGGTTCTGAGAGGTTTTCATGTCCAACAAACCTGCAGTTTCAAGTTAAAATGTGATAAACGATCATTTTAAAATATTCATTAAGAAAATAAAAACGAAATTCATTGATAAAATATTACCCATCAAAGTTGTATATAAATCTTGATCACAATGTGAAAACACAACTTGTGTATAGAAAACCTCACCTTTTTACATTATTTTGTGATTGTACGTGAGTGATTATTGTAGGTTGTGCAATAAAATAGATACCAGGGCAAGATATCATTCATAAAAGCACGTCTAAATGCTTACATTGTTGTGGCGAAAATTATGAAATCTTTTTTTTTAACAAATTTCAATCAAAATATTTATTTCTTTTTTTTAATAATCATAGAATCAGTAAACATTTCATAAATTAGTAAATATTATGAAGTTTAATGAAGGTATGATTAATCTCAAAACCAGATGGCGACACTGTCAGTAAGAAGATTGTGTTTCTTGTTTGATTTGACATTTCTCTATTTAGTAGAGTTGACAGGTACTTTGAGGTGGAAAAAGGTCGGAAGTTAATGGAACTTGGTGAACTTGTTCAAGGATAGTTAACTTACATTTTGTGAAGTTTTTGACCTCGTGGAGGTATGGGGGGGAGACTGACCGGTTCGACCGGTTTTATCTCAATAACTTTTTTTTCTCACATCTTACGGCAATCTTGTTTGTGCAAAATTTTTTCTATGGAGATAGAACGCTTCGAAAAACAGTTAGCTTTTTTAAATGTTTTGGTATTTTTTATCGATTTGAAAAATGACCTGTTTTTCGAAGCGCCATATCTTGGTAACGAATTGAAAAACAAATTATTATAATACGAAATTTACAAACATGGCGGGTAGTTGGTTGGGAATTGGCGCTTTGGGTTGAGGGTTGGTAGGGGGGGAAATATTGACAAAAATGGTGGGTGGTTGGTTGTAGGAAGGGTGGGTGGTTGCTTCTTGAGGGGATTTGGTGTGGGGGGAAGAAAAATTTGTCAAAAATGGTGGATGAATGGTTGGTAGTTGAAGGTGGGCTGGGTTTATGGTGGTGGTGGGGGGATTTGATGGGTAGGTTGAGGAAAATTTTGTTCCTAGTTTTTTAAAAATTATGAATTAATGTAAGCTTGAATGTTTTACATTCACCGGGCGTCTCAAGACGGCTATTTTTTTTTTAAAGGTTATTTTTGGTTTTCCATGGTTTTTTATAGGTTTTCCAGTCTCATATTCACAAAAAAAATGCTGGTGTGCCCCAAGGTTTCGTTTCGTCTCCTATTCTCTTTTTTATCTGCCACCCTAACTTTTTCATAATCGTTCCCAGACTCACAACCCTGCTTTTTGGATCTGTAACTACAACCGCAGCTTAGCTTAACTCATTTAATTGTGACGGTGTTGTATAAAACTCAATTATGTCGTTAAAGCGTAAACAACCCACTATGCCACTTGCATCGAGGAAGCCAAAACTTATTTTTAGGAATTGAGGGTATTTTTTATTGAACTTTTTTCAAAATCAAACAATTCTAAACTTTTGTCCAAAAACTTTCGACTTGCTTAGGTGATTAGTAGATTTCAAGACTTTCAAAATTGAAAATCCCAAGAGAGTTCGAGTATTCCATATTAAAGATTAAAGCCGACACAATAATTGATCATTGTTTGTAAACGTATTTGCTGTGATTCTTTGAAAATGTGTCTTCCTGTATAGTCGTAACACTTTATGTCTAACAATATCCAACTTTTGTCCCAAAACACAATGTGTTTGCATATAATTTGATCATTGCATAATGGCTCCTAGTTCCTAGAGTAATTCTCTTGAAAGGTTTACAAAGCATCAATCATCTATCATTACCGGGTTTTCCGTTTCAATCCCTTACCACAGATTGCTATCAATCACACGCAAGCAGCCAAGCACACGCACACACACACACACACTATTTATCCCTAAAGAGCCTTTATACTCTTAGATATACCTTCTGCGACCACAATAATACAAATCCCGAAAACCCCCATTAGCACAGAAACAACAATTGAACACGTTTCGTCAACTATAATACAAACCCCTAGCCGGGAATTAATTAATTGAAACCATCAACACGCCTCTGGACCAATGAAACCACTTAAATTTCCATCGCAAAATCGCAACATTCCCTTACAGCCGAGGCAGAAACTGTGATGTGGTAGTGATTATGATGACGGTGACGGTGACGACTCCCAGGTCGCCCCAAACTCAGACACACGACACCGACAGTCGACACGACGAAATATATATAAAAGCTTTCTCTCTCTTTAAATGTGTATGTGTGCCTGCCTGATGGCCTTCTGTTTCTGTGTAGCAATTTCAAGTCTCCCTTATTACCTCGCACACGTCCGTCATCTCTTCGAATTTGTACGATGACTAATTGCATCTTCCGGGTGCATGCTTCCTTTTTCATACCAATTATCATGGCAATAATCATTGCTGTTCTACTTTCACACCACCCAGCATTTCATTGTTTTATCAAATGAGTGTGGAAATAAGAATAGACAAAAAAAATAACCATTTTCCACAAAAAATACAAAAAAAAAAACCTAAAAGCAATTACTCAACAAAACCTCATTATGGTGGCAACCATGGGGCTTTCGAGGGACGACCAAAAGTATCTATTAATTTCATGTCATTCGTTATGCGGTTGAAATCCATTTCATTCGTGTGGATTGAGAACCCTTATCCCTAATAGCGCGGTGGGAAAGTAGAGGAACAACAGGCTTAGTTGAAGTTTTGCAAGCAACGTAGTTGCCAACTTCTAAGCATTAAGGACGGCTATACAAGTTTTGTAAAAAGCGCATACCAGAATTTTGAAAGGAGCTGCCAAAAATGTCAAAGAAAGTTGCATTCCAGTGGACGTCGAAAATTCGAAGAGTTTTGTCTATTGTCTGCTCCTGTGTCCTGTCAAGAAAATTTGACAGCTGAAAATAAATTGGGTAAACAGATGTTTTGTTTTGACATATTCCTTTTGACAGACTGCTATATGATAATAGGTACTAAAGTTTTTTCATGACCCATTTGACGGAACGGAAGGATTTCGTTTACATTTGACTTTAGTTTCCACCTTTTGAAGTAAGCTCTTTGATGGACAGCTTCTATGTTCCTAATTTTGACACATACAAAGCTTAATTGAATTTTGTTATGAAGTTTTTAGTTTACCTTTTTCTCGTTTGTCTGTCCTTTTTTGCTGCCTGAAACTAGCTTCTGTTTTCCTACCTCGAAGTGCTGCCAAATTGTTATTTTTCACGAGGTGGGCACCTGACACTGACATTTCTTGGGACAAGAAAAATGCTTTCATCTGTCACTTAAATAGTAAACCAGATAATTTTACAGTTTTCCGAAAGTAGTGAAAGATGCCTTTAGCATCACACACTTACAAAAACTAGGTCTCGACATTGATGCGGCCATTTGCATGGATTTTTTTTATAATATATATGAAGAGTTCTCTAACTGTCAAACAAACACTCATGATATTGTGATGTGAATGCTACCAATCGAACTTCCAGTAAGTGGATAAGGTTAGTTGACAATGCCGACCCCGAACTCGGATCGATTTTTTAAATTTCGTGATTTCCTGAGCTAGTTTCTGTATGTGTATGTGTGTTAGTGACTATATACAACAAACAGCAATACAAACAAAAAAAGTGGGGTAATGCAATAAATGTCAGACCTTGTTCGAGCTCGCGATGTCATATTATTTTGCTGCCATTTTGTGTGCCGACTGCCATGCCGATGCCGCACCGAGGCTGAGGCCGGGGCACTGACAAAATGAAAAACAATACAAATAAAAGTGAAGAGTTTTTGGTATTATTATTCTTTTTAATTGGTTTTGAGAGGCTTTGTATGAGGATGAGGATATAATCATAATTATAAATACATGCCTATCCATACATATTCCAACAAAGAGTTTTTTTCAGTTTAATTAAATTTTATTAATTGGAATACAATTTGGTAGGATATGATTTAATGTTTGAAAAGTCATTTCATTGGAAGATTCTGTTGGATTTAATAAATTGTGATTATACAGGAAAGGAGGAAGTCAAGGTTTCTTGTGCGAAGCTTTTGGTGTTTTCTTTTAATTTAGGTGAAAGAGAATGATAGGGAGAGTAAAAAGGATAAATTACATGGTTTTTGGAAAGCTTAGGCTTTTAGTAATAACATTAGAATAGTAATTACCTCAGCATTTGCAAAGGATGTTTTTTTTTTGAGTTAGAGAAATATAAAGTGAAACAAAACACAGATAAATTTTATAAATTGTAATAAAATTGACTTTGTTTGAAAGATAATTCTTTGACATTTGTATTTGAATATGGTTTCTGGCATATTGATGTTTAATTTTGTATCATTTTGCAGCATTTCAAAGTCTTCAATCCCTGGCATATCAGTGTAGAATAGGGACAAATACGTTGTTCAGGCGTCAGCCGATTCATGATGAAATGTCAAACCAAACTAAAGACAAATCACATGACAGATGAACAAATGACTTTCAATGAAAACAGTGCTGCCAACTTAAAGTTTATTTTGTAGTGAATTGGACAGTTTGAATTAAAGGTGAGATTATGTCAGAACCGAACAAAATGAACACGTCTCATCTGTCAAAATAACACCTTAATCATTATGATATGGTATGGTATGGTATCTGTTGAAACAAACAATTTTGTTTAGTGAACTGTCAAACTCTCATACGAAAAATGACTATACGTCAGTTAACAAAACTTATCAAAAATTTGACGAAACAGAACAAACCGCTATTATATTTGTGTTTCAGTTTTTTGAACTCGCTCATTTAAACGTTAATTAGTGAAGAAGGGTTAGAGTTTTTATTGCTGCCTCAGAAACAGGCACTAAATGGGTAAAATTGCTAGCTCGGTTACTACATCAAGCATTCGAGGGGAACCTGAGCAGAATCGCGAATCAAATGTCATGTGTGTGGTGAATAAGGGCAATGCCTGCAGCTTTCTAAACACTGACATTTGGTTCCCTCTTTTTGCCTACAAGCCTACAAGTTCTCACGGGGTCTTTAACAAATGTAGTTGACATTTCATTCTACATCAGTGTTGAAGAGAAAACTAACTTATCGTAAAATTTTTTAAGTAGGCAGCAGTAACGAGTAATAGAAATATGACAGTGAAGTACTCGTCTTAAATTAATCACATTGCAAAATTCCAACATTCCAAAACGGAAATTCGTTTTAGGATGGTAACTCTAAATCTCAAAGAGAAACATATTTCACAATCCGAAACACAAGAAAATATGTCTTGAAAACTTGAATTACTAAAATACAACAAATATTTTAATGGCATTTTAATGCCAACTATCGATTTTGTATTTATCTTCCATCTTTTCAAACAAAATCTTAAAGTTCCTCCCACTTTTTACTTCCACATAAATGCACATAGTTCAGTGTCCTGTCACAATGGAAAAAACTGACCTATCGAACCACACCTACCTATCGATTTGTAACGAAACACACAAAAAAGAAACCTATCCTTTCACCATACCCATAGAATCTCTACATTTATCCATAAGCCTAACCAACACTGACGTTGTATTATTGTATCTATATCTTTCATATTTTATCATGGGAACTATTGCAATTTAGCCTGTTGGTGGTTTCATTCCATCATCATGCTGCGAACAATGTTAACTTAGCTTGTTTTCCGTTTTGGGCATCCACCTGCTCCCAATGGGAGTCTCTGGCCGCGCCGCCAAGACCACCTTAAACGGCATCCCAACCAACTAACTGGTAAATAGGCCTTTATTACCAAATCCTCGCACATCGTTAACATAATTAGACTGGGCTATAATAGCTCTCTTGCTCCATACACACACTATCCTACTAGATATACCAAAAAGCGTGGTAAATGACATCGGCGGGTGATGGTGAGTTGGAGACGCAGACGGACAAAAAAAATTATGTATGTTGTACGTCGCTCCTCGTTACGACATCAACGTGTCGTCTGACACCAACCCCCTACGCAATTTACACCAAAAATATAAAATAAACTAGCTTTAACCTTAATCTGCCAGCCAAAGATTGTTGGACACCTTTTTTGGAAAGATACTCACTCTCGTCTCAAGACAAGTGCCTATGTATCTATCAATTTTTCAACATTTTTTTTTTCTTCTGACTTTACCACTTAAATATAAAGATAGAGTGTAAATATATAGATAGATTAACACGCGGTTACACGACAAAAAATTGAAGAAAAAAAAAAATGGGCGGCCTGTGGGCGATTCGGTGCTAAATGTAGACCTGCGCGAACGTAATTGCAGATTATTACAATAATTTAAAACTTTACGGCCTGGGGGCTAAGATATCACTTTATTATGGAAAATATGCAGTTGGATTGCATGCCACCGATCCGATCCGTACATACCTACATACCTACTACGTGTAGTGTAGCTGTAGATACATACATCAGTCAGTGCTATGCAAATAGTTGTGGGTATGATTACCATATAGTTGCATACAATGGACGCTTGGCGCGACATACAAGTTTGGCGAGCGCTCGACGCCCGACGACGATAGCATCTTCTTATGCCTTGCTGCTCGAAACTTGGAAATTATTGTCATTTTCTTTTATTTTTTACAGCTTTAATGAAGTAGAAGGACAGCTATACAAAAAAGATACAAAAAAGATACAAAAAAAAAAAAAACTAATATCAGTGTTTAACGATCACTTAAAAATTATCCACTAAGTAAAGATACATGGTTTTTAAATGGCGGTTGTCGCGAGGTCTTATAGCGCGTTGCTGGTTTCTTTTTGATTAAGTGTTGGGATCGGAACGGTGTTGTGGTTTTTTTTTTTTTTTTTGAGTTGCTGTTTGTTAGTTTTTGACGAGGAAATTGAGGTATAGTGTCTATACAAGGTTTCACGATTTCATTAATTTTTGTTTGAGATTTGCGTGATGTATGTCAATGAAGCGAGACAGATCGTGCTGAAACGGAACGTGTATCTTAATCTCAAACCAGCACATTAGTCAACAGAAATGTCCCCATATTTATGAAAATTGATCTTACTTTGATCTTGGTTTCCATATTAGCAGCGTTTCCACCTCCACTGCAGTGCAAAGCTATGAATCCAGATACAAACTTAATGGGTCAGAAAAAGTTAGGATTTTCCAGAAACATTAAGTTGTCCTCAATTTCGGTTAAGATCATATTAGCCAGTCTCACAGAAACGGGGGCAAATCGATTCAGACAAAAATAAAGTGCACGACTGGGTCGGACGAGCTTGCTCTAATGTGTGACAGTGGCCTTATGGTTTGAGATTTTGGAAAAAAGCAGGGAAAATATGATCTGAAATTTTATTTATCACTTAAAAACCACTATGGAAAAAAAAAGAAGGAAGCCATCTGATTTCGTTAACTGTTTAGAATTTTAAGAAATTTTTTTTTCAAAATCGTTCGACCACTTTTTTCAAAAAAATGTTTTTTTTTGAAAAACTTTTCGAAAGTATATTCCAATTTTTTTTGAATATGACATTTTTTACAACTTTGTAGATTTCGGTCCTATGGGAGGTACCGTTATAAGACTTTTCCTAAAAACTCTATTCCAACCAAAATATAAAGTTTGCACAGAAAACACTATTCAGAAAGTTTTATCATAATCGTAGGAGCCGTTTTTGAGAAAAATTAATTTTTCACTAAAAATCGTATGGCAGGTACCGTTAGTTTTAAAGCTAGAATGCTAATTCCAAAAACCCCTCTGTGGGACGTCATAATAATACTATCTACCAAGTTTGAAGCAAATCGGTTCAGCCGTGTATGCTGTAGGTGCCGATGCAGACGGACGGACAGACAGACAGACAGAATTGTCGTACCCACTTTTTCGACTTCTCTATTTTTTTTACGGATGCATAACTAGCCTTATAGTACCTATAATCGCAAGTAAAAAAAGGAAGGTAACCCTACACACAATTCTTTCAGACCCTATAAGAGCATTTGTATGAAAAGCACTTAATGAAAACAAGAGAGTGCGACTGAGAGAAAAACATCCGTATCTTCCCTGTACTGCCAATTTATGATGGACAGATTATGTCTAACGCAGAGATGAAATAAACTTCGTGTGAATTGAAACCGACAGTTTTTTTTGAGTGTCTGCTGCTTCTAGAGTCGCAATAATGACTGAATATGGGCGGAAGCTACTAAAAATTATAACCAACGAAACTGTCCCAAGTCTCGCCACAGCTTCAATTTCACAATACCTAGAAGAATGTCAAAGTAAATATCAAACTGCATCCTTTGAGCGTGCTTCATGTCCTGTCAACTGTTTGATTTGTATTCCTGCAACTATCAAGTACCTTTATCTTTTCCAGAGTTAAAATTTTTCTTGATTTCGTGTCCTCCCTCAATATTACAGTTTCCTTTCTACATAAATGCTCTTCAACTACCAAAAGTTTAACCACATAGAAATAATATATAGCGTTGGATGTAAATTACGCTGTAAATAACGTTCGTCCCGGGAATCATTACCTGCAGAAACCATTTTAAGATTCATGGTCGTAAATTGCATATAAAAACTTCTCTCTCGGATACTTTAAGATTTTACCTTAAAATGCCCCACGATGTCCGGGGTAAAAAAAAAATCATCAAAGGGTTGTGAACTAACTAGCTCAAGGGACCTAATCAAGATGTTGATGTACGCTCGGAATCCAAGGGTTCAACTTTTTTCCCCCAATTTAATGCAATTCTGAAGTTTTTCCAGAATTTAAATCGTTGTTTGTTGGGTTTAAATAAAAATTTAAATTTTCTCTGAGTAACCATTTAAAAAAAAAACTATTCCTCTTGTGGAATACAAAATACAACACACACATCAAAGTCATTTGACTTGACCCAACTCATAAAACAAATCCCTCCTGCAAATGTATCAAACGAAAACCAGAGTAAACTCATGTCAACCATTAAAGTCACTTTGCCGCACACACAATTTCTCCAGTTTCCCAGTTTGCCCACCTTCGCAAATCACAAAACAAAAGATATAAAACACTCAAACTGAAATACAACTCTCAAAAAAACTTCAATCTGAATCTGAACTTTTCTTTTACCATATTTAACGAAGTGGTTTGCCAATTGAGGGTAAAGAGACGCAACCATGGTTACCTCAAACTTTTTTTTGTTTGTTTGTTGATTCGAAAAATAATAAAGCAACCTCCTGCTTCCTGTCGTAACGTTTCGTGGCTGCACAATAATATTCTGAAACACAATAATTTTGTTGTGCAATGTTTCACCGAAGCTGTACCTACATCGCCATCGTTCGTCCTTTTCGGTCCAACCTCCTTTTCTCTGTCCTCCTTCAAAAAGCCGACATTTTAATTATTTTCAATTGCTCTTCTTCAGTTCTTGAGTTCCTGTTCTTATTTTTTTTTTTTTTGGAAAATTATTCACAACTCACTTCACCGACTACAAAAAAAAGGATAACACTTTCTGTGATGTGTTTCGCAAATAAAGTTCTCAACACAAGAATATTGTTGTTGATTGCAACAAAACATTCGTGTGCAAAAGTTTCACATTTATTAACCCAAACAAATGGATGGATACATATAAATACTCATGTTTGTATTTGTGTAGTATAGATACATAATATAGAGGTTCTTGAGAAAGAACAACGGCGCTGCTGTGCAAAATTTAGGGCATGCCCCAAATAAGTAGGTACGTGCGCTGCCAGCCATACACCGTACATGTAAACTCGAAATTTATGAAGCCCTATTGAACATAAAAGAGCAGGCAGGCAAGTACCCGGCGACCCGTTCGTCCTCTTCTTTAAAGCCTTATATATCGGAGCAGTGAACAAAAACAAAACCCACAAAAAACAAAAAAGCCATCTCGACCTCGGTTATCCTCGATGCACACAGCCAGACGCCTACAAAACTATATGAGAGTTGAAGCGGGCTATACACGAAACACCACCCTATTCTCAATCCAGAAGCTAGAAGCTCCTGGGCATACCTACCTACATCCGGCAAAGCAAAAAAAAAAAAAAAACCGAGGCTAGAAAAGTAATTCAATTAGAATAGAAAAACACGAAGCTGACAAGTGGAACCAAAACCAGACCCAGAGCGTTGCTGCTGCTGCTCTGTTCTATGCCACACGGAGTCTGAGTTTCTTTTTTTTTTTTAACTACAGCACGATGCACGAACTATGCTTGCTTCTACGTGCTATTGCATACTCTAAGGCTGCTGCTGCTATACTGCCCTCGATGAACCACGCCCAAAATCAACCCCCATATCCCTGTCTCTCTACCTTCATCCCAATACTGATGCACACAAGAAATTGGAACAAAAACTTTGACTGCAGTTGGATTATTATACATGAAGGCAAAACTCTGAAATAAAGGAGGTGTGACGTCACCAAGGCTCTGTCAGTTTCAAGGCAGACTGAGCTTGTTTTGTGTTAAAGTTAGCAGTCACCGAACGCCCGCTCGCCGAGTTAAGCCGCAGTCTCTCCGCTTCCTCTATACTGCTACAACTACAAGCTGACGGGTGTTGTAAACGGTTTTTAAATATTTAATACTCATTTTATATTAACCGGGCCAGCAGGCACAGGACGAAAAACATCAGAGAAACATAAAAGAAGGATGTTGAAATCATTTGGGCGATTGTCGGGGGGGGGGGGGGGGGGAGAGATGTGCAGGGGAAACACTGTGAATAAAGTTTTTTTTTTCTTTTCATTCATTCTGATTATTCTCGTCTCGTGTGTACATTTGCATATATCCTTACATTTTACAAGGACCTTCTTTTTTTTACGTTTTTGCGATTTCACTTCTTTTGTTTCTCAATTTCTTTTTCTAGATCATGCAATCCAACCAACCAAGTCGAGTATGATATAGGTCCCTGTCTATATACAAAATACAAATCCTATGCCTCCTTACGTGATGGCTTAGACATCTGACGCTATAGGGGAGCGGTGGTGGAGGGGGCTTAAGAAATATTACATTTTTTTGTCTAAAGTATTTGTTTTTGTTTTATATTTAAATATTTGAATAGTAAATACTTTTAACGCCAAGAGAATTGAGTACGAGTTTATTCAGACAGACATTGTTGCTGGAAGGTTTCATCTTCATGAGTCATTTGTGTGCGAGAATACAGTGAGGATGGGAAGTAATTTGTTGCTATTTTTGAATATCGTAATTAGGATAGGAAAATTTCTATAACGAAGGAGTTACGAAAACTTCTCGTACTTTTTCTCAGGGAAAAACTGGCTCAAAACATGGCGCCCAACGTGGTGCTCAAACCAAAGAATTATAGAGTCTCGAACATCGAGTGAGATTATCAGACAAAAACAAGCGTATCACCATTCTTCTTTTCTTAACTGTTAAAACCTGGATCAAAGTTCCTGAACATGGCGCTCGAGCACACGACAACAAGCTTAGGACAGATTGCTCTACCGACTGCAACATCTGCTCAACGACGACAGTGTCAGCATATTTTTGTCTAACCTAAAGTTGTTTCCCGAGGAAAAGCTAGGGCACAACAGTGACGCCCAAAGTGGAGCTCAAACCCATGACGCCCAGGTAAAGAGTCTCGCACTTTTTAGAGTGAGCTAACTACGCAAATTAAATTTGATAGTCATTCTTCTTCTCCCCAATGTCTTTCCCACGTCGAAGCCTAGCGTGGAGCTCGAGCGCAACACACCGAGATTAAGGAACACTTAGTGTGGAGCTTGCATTCTCGACCCATGAAATCAATGTATAGTGATCTTTTGACCAAGCAAAAGGCATTGGCAAGCGTGCTACCAAAATTTGTACACAAATAAGATTCCAATGTAAATCTGGCTCATAGCAATACCACCAAATGTGGGGCTTCAACCCGTGATTCGAAAACGCACGTCGAGACAAGAGGCTTAAGCTCCACTGACTAAGCATTAACGGCATTGACAAACATACAGATGCCGACTGCCTATCAATTTTACCAATTTTAAATGTCTTCCCCCGTGGAAAATTGGTTCGTGAAAATGACGCCCAACGTGGGGCCCAGGCATACAAACCTAATTTTAAAAGTCTCGTGATCAACTGACTTAGCTAGCCAGTTATTGATAAGCGCGCTGACAGCATTCTACTAATTTAAATGATTGCTCTACTGACTAAGCATCGAGGGCATTGACAAGCATGCCGGCTGCCTACCAATTTTACCAATTTATGACGCCCAACGTGGGGCCCAAGCATACAAACATAATTTTAAAGGTATCGTGTTCTACTGATTGAGCTAGCCAGTTATTGATAAGCACTCCACCAACCTTCTCCTAATATAAATGTTTTCACTGGAAACCTGGTTCAAAAGAACGTTGGACTCGAATCCACGTATACCACGTTGTCTAGATAGAAAGTCTCGTGCAAGCTTAGCAACGAGAAGCAAAAGATGGGTCGAAATATGGTAAAAGTTTTCAAGTAATGAGCTGATATAAATTTAACAGTGACTCGTCAAGTTTATTGATAAGAAAACCTTAAGTAAAACCGTTAAATATCCGTATGTATGAAAGTTTAAGTAGGTTTTTAAAGATAAATCCGCTTTCCCTTCCCAAAAAAACCTACCACGAAAATCGTCTTTTTATTGCAACCGTCAAAATTACATTTTATTTGCTCTTAAAGAAATAACACCCTCAGTAAGTTGTATGTATTTACTTCAAGTTTAACATCCTCCGCATTATTTGAACTTGAGACACATACAAACACAGTTATTATGTCCCATCCGTCGTCGATATACAAGACGAACAACCATAATCCCCTCTTGAGACTCTCCTAATGATACAAAATGTTTCACTACCACTGTGTCTTTGTATATGCTGCTTTTGTTGTAAGCCAATAAGTGTGTACCATATACAAGAGCATTATTTGCTGTAGGTGTTACGGTATATTATTACGGTGTTACGGTGTTACCATTCAGACCACATGCTATGAGAGTTGTGTATGACAAATTACCAAGTCCATCATCAACATCATGTAGTGGTACACCATTATATATCACAAAAGTCCTTCTTTACTTCTCAAGAGTGCTAACAAAACACAGTTGACTAGCTCCTCTTTGCATGCCGTCGCCGTCGTCACCATCATCATCTTCATCATCATGAGCTAGTCAAGTTCTTGTTAAACACAAATACCTACTACACGGCCATTTTTTTTTTTTTACCTTTTTTTGGTTAGGTTTTATTCTTATCTGTGTGTGTTCGTATTTTGTGGGAAAGGAAAATACAAAGTGTCAGTCATAAAAAGTGGAAAAGTTAAAAACTTAAAAAAAAAAAAAAAAACACCTCAAACACTGATCAACTTCCGTATAATCTGTGGCTTTTTCTTGTATCTTTTTTTTTAAGAGGAGGAGGAAGAAGATTAAAGGAACAAACCTCCTTTATTTACACGCATAACTCCAAAGAAACCAAGCGCATAGGTAATAAAAAAAACAAAGGTTGTTAAGCTTAGCTAGGCGCATAACAAGGAAATTCTGTAATTTCAAGAGGAAAAATGCTTCTTTTACATAGTTTACATGTTGTTTTTACCTACACACTCCCTGCCTGCAACTATCTGAACTGACTCCGTACCTGAGCCTATAAAAATAAAAACACAATTTCCGGTGCCGAGGCAGTAAAAAACAAATAAGTTGAAGACGCTGCTGCTTAGAAGAGGGTGGAACGCACTGCCACAGATATACAGCAGCAGAAGGAATACTTTTTTTTTTGTATTACTATCAAGCAACTAGACTTACAGTATTTGTACTTATGAGAAGAGGGTCGAATTTGGTTCAAAGTGTAGGACGTGATAGGTTGCAAAGGGCGTCATAACGTTTAAAAACATTGGTAATACTGAGTAAGGTTAAGACCACATTTGATTAAAAACTCTTTAATTGAAAAATTCAATAAAAAAAACTTTAAAGGTCTGAGAGACTGGCTGGAAATCTTTTTTGCCTGAACGCACATATTAATGATGTTAGTGGGTATAGTCGTGGAAGAATCCGCTGTACAGGTTTCGCAAGTTAGCACCAAAAATTCGCATTGATTCCAAGGAAGCCTAACAGTTGGCGTAGCGTGAGCATCGTACTGACTCACTGACTCTCTAACTCACTGACGCACTTAATCTATGACGTACTGACATATACTGACTATCTGACGCACTGACGCTCTGACTCATTGAATCACTGACTCACTCACTCTCGGATTCTCTGACTTTCTGAATCTTTGAAACTTTGACTCTCTGACTTTCATTGAATCACTGACGCACTGACTCTCTGACTCCCTTACTTCCTGACTCTCTGAATTTCTTTTATCACTGACTCATTTAATCATCGACGCACTGACTCACTGACGCACTTAACCACTGAATCACTGATTCTTTGACTCTCTGTGTCTCCGACTCTGTGAATTTTTCAATCTCTGACTTTCTTACTCGTTGACTCATTTCTCACTGACTTACAGACTCACATACCAGCAGAATCACTGACTTACTGATTCACTGACTCTCTGACTTTCTGATTTTCTGACTCTCTGGCTCTCTGACTCTCGGATTCTCTGACTTTGAAACTTTGACTCTGACTTTTTTTTTCATGGAATCACTGACTTACTGACGACTGACTCATTGACTTCCTGATTCACTGACTCACAGACTCACAGATTCACAGATTCACAGACCCACTGATTCATTGACTTACTGACTCGCTGACTCACTGACTTACTGAATCACTGACTCACAGATTCACGGACTCACAGACTCATTCACTAACTCTCTGATTTTCTGATTCTCTGACTCTGTGGCTCTCTAACTCTCTGACATTCTGATTCTCTGACTCTCGGATTATCTGACTTTCTTAATCTTTGAATCTTTGACTCTCTGACTTTCTTTTGTCACTGAATCACTAAGTACCAGTTTTACAATAGCGGTTCAGCGCTGAACCTCGATTTTAAATTCTTGATCCGTGGGTCAACTTTATTTAATCCATCGATATCGGTGGGTTAACTCTTGAACCACCGTCTTAACATTAATTACGCAAGCACGAACCGATTTAAATCATTTTTTAATTTTGATCCGAGGATGAGCCACGATTGTACAACTGGCCCTTAATTACTGACTCCTTGACTTTTTGACTTTCCGTGTCTCCGGCCCAATGAATTTTTTAATCTTTGACTCTCTGACTTTCTTACTCGATGCCTGACTCACAGATTTACAGTCTCACAGATTCACAGGCTCACTGACTCATTGACTCATAGACTCATTGACTCACTGACTTACTAACTTAATGACTAGTTGACATAGGGCCGGTTGTACAGTCGAGGTTCATCCTCGGATCAAAATTTAAAAATGATTTACCTCAGTTCGTGTTTGCAGAATCAATGTTAGGACGGTGGTTCAAGAGTGGTTCAAGAGTTAACCCACCGATATCCGAGGATTAAAAAAAGTTGACCCACGGATCAAGAATTTAAAAACGAGGTTCAGTGGTGAACCACAACTGTACAACTGGTACTAACAGACTCACTGACTCATAAGTCACTGATTGACTCACTGATTAACGGTCTGGTAAAAAAAAAATTCTACTTGCTGAAAATATTGCATTTTCTCAACGAATCCGTCCCTGCTTAAACTAAGAATGAAAACTAGCGTAACCATAGAAACCGAGACGATACTTAACTCAATCAAATGTAATGAACGAGAAGAGAGTTCCACAATGCCTTTGCCTCCATTCATGAGACTTATAGACCCAGCCTCAGTCCCAGTCCCAGCCCCAGAACAAACCCTATTCTCCTCCACCGATATCAGTTTATTCACAAGAAAATGACTACACTAGGTATATCGTTTCCAAGGAAAAGTAAAACAAAACCAAAAAAAAAAAAAAAAAAAAATGGGTGTGTATAGCGCGCCTAATGATTTCCATCAATGAGGAGGCAAATTGCATTAGAAAATGATTTGAAACGCGCACCAGCAATCCAAAGGTAATTATATATTCATTATTTTATCATGGAACTGAATCAAATTGGTTGTTCCTTTTTGTCGATTAAAATTAAAGGCATATCCACTCTTGCATACCTAGATACACTTGAACTTACTTAAACAAAGACTTTTATGGATTCGAGAATATAGACGAGGTGATCAAATTGATTTCCTTTTTATCGCAACTATTTCTCAAAACAGTCATAAAGGTGAAAGACAAAGACAAGACCAAAAAAAAAAAAAAAGAATAGTGATTTATGTCTCGGAAAGATGAAATAAATTTACAAAGATTAACTCTCGCGGTCTGCGAAGTTTCAAAAAGGTTTTGAAAAAGTTTCTCAATGAAATTTTAAAAGAGAATATTGCTTCTCGTTCGTGTGAGATTTTATGGATTTGGCTACGTCGGACGTCACGTCGGTCGGTGGCGTAGAGTCTTAGGTTAGGGCGTACTTCCATATACGACGAACAACGGAACGAATGACTGACTATGCGATAGCGATGCGAATGGTTTGGGGCTTGAGGCGAAGCCATCACTTTTATGACCTATCGTTAAATACTTTGCACTGTTCCATGAGATGAGATGGAGTGAAGAAGGGATACCTATTTGCTTTGTCATTATAATCCATCATAATGTTGAGTGGGAGGCAGTATGGTTTTTTTTCTGTATGAAGTTTAAGAACTTTTGAACTCTTTGGACGAACTTTGGACGGTTGTTGAGGTGACTCATAGTTGAATAGCGACGAAGAGTTACTTGGTTGGTAATTAAATAAAAGACCAAGCGTGATTAAAAGCAATGTGTTTAAAAGTCAAAGGAACTATGTTTTTTTGTGTAGATTTATGAGTTTCAATTAGATACACTACCGGGTAAGGTATTGGATACGCAAAAACTTAACTAAACCTACGAAAAGTGGATTCACGAAACGAATTTACGAAAAATGCATAGCTAATGGGGAAGATATTTACAAACTCTGTAAGCAGTCTTTGTGTTTTTATTTATGAATAAAATTTTACAGAAAATACATTTTTCCTACGACTTAACGAAATTAAAATTGTTTTAGAAGTTTTCGCTTTGTTTGAAGGCTGGCAACCCTGACATAAGGGTTCATCGAAAAGCTTCACGAGAAAAGGCTCAGTGAAACGTCAAATTAGATTACTTTCATAACGGAAAATTTATTTGACATTTTCATAACCACATGTCACCTTATTTCTCTCTAATATGGCGGCTCTACTTGAGATAATCCAAAGCGTGTTTTAAGTCACGCTCTCACTATCGAAAATGGAGAACTTCATAGCAGCATTATTTTCCTTTCGTCATATAGAACTCATGCTGTCAAATCTTGTATTAGATAATTTATAGCAAGAGTTTGGAAATGCCCAAAAAAGACGGCACATAGCACTGGACTATCCTGGCACTTCTCAATTAGCTAGTTATACAAATTCTCTTTAATGTTAGCCCCCAAGAACGCCCATTGCATTGCTCAGTTTTTAATAATTCTACCATTCCTTATGTCACTTCAATGCAATTGACAGTTGTCGTTACGCTTCAGATAGGTAACTGGTGCAGGAAACGTCAAAACTAGTTTATTTAACATCAAGTTGCGTTCACACCAGACAATACACTAACTGTCCCATATAAAAAGTAGTTCTTTGACAAGAGAATAATTGGATTCAAATTGTCCTCCGAGTTATACTGTCCGATCAGTTCTTAAGGACAATGAGTATTTTGACTGTTTGATTTTTCTCGCAAATATATTCACATCTCATGTGATTGTCTTGTTATCCAGATCCGTTTCCGCAAGCAAAGTATTTGTATTTGGTTTTTTTCCGGCTCGAATGCGGCCATAATGCAAAAACAGCCATTTTGATAAATGACAACCATATGTCATACTGATAGTTTGTGGAACTTCCCAATGGGAAATCCACAAACATTTTCGATCTCTTTTCTTTTTCTACGAATTTCACTCTCCGCACTATTACATGATACATATAATACCAGGTATGCTGACTAGACACATACAAATCTCCATCTTGGTATTTTATGACGTCACTATCATATTTTATAATTATTTTTTTCTCAAGTGAAGACTATAGTTTTTAATTCAGTATTTAAACAAATTGTCTTATGATTATAAGAACCATGAAAATATAAGAACGTAATAAAAACCGACAAATCAATACATTTATTTATCTTCACTTCTGACGTCACACGTACAGTCAACATCAGCACACCTCATACTTCTGTTTATCATGCACTATTACTTATTTCACTTCAGTGCAAGTGAAATAGCTTAGGAAAGGATTCATAAAAATTGTTCTTTCGAGAAAGGGCGTAAGAAACGTCAAATGAAAATGGTAACCATGCAGTAGGTACCTGGCGTATTTGACGTTTCGATAACCAAATGCCACTTTTGTTCACTAAAATTACGTCTAACCTCCCAATTCTCCACACAATGACATAATTCCTTCATTTCAGTTTGTGCCAACCGCTCATCTAGTATTATCTCATGTAGTATCTCATGTAATAAAAATTAGTTCTGGGACAAGAGAATTAGATTCTAACTGTCCTCCGAGTTATACTGTCCGATCATCCTTTAAGAACAATTGATATTTTGACAGTTAGTTTTTTCTCGCAAGCATATTTGCCATTATGATTGTCTTGTCATCCAGATCCGTTAACGCAATCAAATTATTTCATTTTATATTGTCCCGACTTGAACGCGGCCATATTGTAAAATAATATTTGCCATTTTGATGGCCATATGTCAAACTGACAGTGAGTGAAACTTCTCAATTGGAAATTCACAAACACTTTCGATCTCTTTTCTTTTTCTTCGAACTTCATTCTCCACAATATTAGTTATGTCACTTCAGTGCAAGTTTTAATTTAGGATCCATAGAAATTGTTTGTTCGAGAAAAGGCGTAAGAAACGTCAAATGAAAATGGTTACCATGCAGTAACTAGCGCATTTGACGTTTTGATTACCAAATGTCACTTTTTTTCGCTAAAATTACGTCAACCTTCTCAATTCCCCAAACAATGACATAATTCCTCTTTTCCAAATTGTGCCAACCTCTCAAAGTATGGCTAGTATTTTCTCCATCTAACTAGTTTTAAAGCAGCTTTCGGTTTTTCAATTGGAACTAATGCCATTTTTAACAACTGCGGCTACTTCAAGTCATATTTGGAAGTAGAACAATCAATTCCATATTAAACTGCACTTTGTAATATCATGCCATATCTGTGTCGTCCACTCTTCGCCTAAAAAAAAGATGTCGTTTTATTTGATCATCGCCGCACGACATGAAATTTTTACAAAAATGATGCTGCTGCTTCCATTTATGTTCTCGAAGCGTTTATAACCTATCACGCGGATTATTTCATGGACGGCATGTGTGTAATATCACGCATTCGATGACTATACGATGGACGACAACGACAACGACAACGACGTGCGTGCAAGTTTTCTTCGGTGTATTCGTCGTTGTCGTCGTCGTCAAGGCTCGAGTAGAGTATAGTATAATTATCGCTGCATCGATAAAACTCTTGAAGGCGCGATGACATTTTCGCAATAATTGGCTTGTGAACGAACGTTTGAATTGATCTTTTTATTTTATTTTTTGTCTCCTTTCAATAAAATCCAATGTGAAATGACACATTCGTGGAGGAGATTTATACAAGGCATGGTAGCAACGCCAAGGCTTCTATAAATTTTATCAATGAATTCTGATCGTGGTTGCATGTGACAGCTGCCTTCATTGGCCAGCACATGAGTTATTAGCTTGAAGATTTTTCTTATAAAAGTTGGTATCAAAGGCATGTGTGTAGTGTGTACCTAGTTGAGAGTTGATGAAAGGAAATGTGTAGGCTTGCTGTGCAGTGTCGCATTCGCATGTGTAAAATATTTCCACAATCTGTACACAAAAAAAAATGTTAAATTAAATTAACAAAAAAAAAAAAAGAAACAGAAAGATTATTTCTTGATTGACATCTAAAGAAACACGTAACATGTCTTTTTTACTGGGGTTCGACAAAAAGGAGAAGTTCTCGAGCCACTTTCGGTTTCGAAAGCTTATATTTATACTTAGCCTATTAAGATAGCTAGCTTGATTTATTGAATGTTGGCATACTAAATAGCTTGTAATGACATGTGACTTAATGGGGATTAAGCTTGTAACCATGCTGCAATTATGATGTAAGAACCCATTTGCAACTAAAGAGATAACAGCAAAGCTGCAGGACATTGGGCATACAGCGCCAGTTAATCCTCCTATTATATTCTTTTTCTGATTTTTCTTGAGATGTTTGTTGATCTTTGACCAAAACATGGAGCTTTTCATATTTTCCTGGCGACTTTTAACTTTGTTCTTATCTCTTATCAAAAGATTAACTATTAAATTAATCATCCTGTTGCAAAAATCACTCCTCAAAACCACATCTAAGTGTATTCTTTTTAAACGTCACGCTGCGCTGCTCGGTTGGCAATCAAACAACAACCGCTGCATCAAGAAAATTAAATTATTACGGGGAGACTCAAAACAACTATAAGAGACATGGAAAAGTTATACATGCTACTGTCAAATCTGAGCGAAGTGTTCCGTCGTGTTAAACAAAAATAGTAACCATAATGAACATGTCTATCTGTCAGGTTTTTTTTTTTTTCATTCTTTCGATAAGTTTAATAATGCAGTCCATCAATATATAAAGGCCTTTAAGAGAATACAATTATTTTCCGGACTGTCAAATGCGAAGTCTTTTATAATTTTTTTGTGTCAGAGTGATTCAAACCCATTTTGACAGTTGGACTTGATTTGTCAGCGAAGATTTAAAAAAGATCAAACAAAGACATATTTTTTTCTGCGGAAAAGGAGATCCTAGGAAAGGAAGAGTCTGAGGATTCACAAAAAATGCGCATTAAACAATTTTTTGGCTAAAAAGTGAAATGAATTGTTAGATACAAATAAGCCAGACAGTTGTAAATGTCATGTTCAAAACAGCGACCCTGTCAACTGAGGTAAAAATGCGATTACATACGATTACATTCCTGTGTAAGCGTTGATGTTCTGCAGGAATGGAAGGGACCTACAATTTACCGCCGAATTCGAACGACTAGCAGAGAAGCACTTCCCATGGCATGATTTACTCTTGCATGATTTATCACTTCCTCGCAGAAGGCAGTACCCCGGAAAAGAACTTAGGTGGAGCCAGAGATCGAACCCAGAACCTTTGGCGTGGCAGTCCGACACCCTAACCACTACGCCACGGGGTACAACAATTACTTATTGTCTTAAAACATACAAACACAAAAAACAACACAGGCTTAACTAAGCTTAAGCTCAGAATTTTATGAGAAATGTCTGATAAAATTTCGTCAAACGCTAGTGTGAAACAGTAAAGTGTAAAAGTGGTGATTTTATAAATGCACTTCTAAGGGAAGAAAAAGACAGAACTATAGCATAAGGTTCAAAAGATTTTTTTTACCAATTTTTTCATCACACATACACACACTAACATTACAGTTTTTATACTAAAAACTTTCGAAATGGAGGAGGAATTCTTCATCTTTTTCTACTCGAGAATGGCCTTCTTAAAAGACACGTTCAGAAACTATAGTTCTTCGCTGTGAAACAAGAAGTCCCTCAAGAAAGCCACTTCAGTCTTATACTTTTTACTCTTAAAATCTTCGTGGCGAATAGCAATAATAACTATTTCAAACTTCAAGGTGGTGCTTGTTGGGATTGGGGATGAATTGAAATTTACAACTGTTCTCCCAGAGACTGTTAGCAGAGAGAAAGAACTAAAGTGAAAGACAAATTTCCTCGCCTCCGTCCCCGCAACCCCTTTTGCTTACATTTTTTATAACGAGATAAATTCCTATAGGTGTATACATGTTTTCACCTCGGGCAGAACAAAAAAAGATAGGATTTATTTTCACGAATGTTTTCATTATCTGCCAATAACGTGTCTTTATCTGGCTTAAACTCGAATTTTTTAACTTAAAATACTAAATCCCAATGGAACATTTTTTTGGTGAATTCGTTCATTGATTTGCATATGTGTTGTGCCCAAATTTTTGTTTATATGGAGTTATACATTTATGCAAGTTTGTGTCCAAATCCAAATCCAAATTGTGGGTTAAAAGAGAACCACTGTCGAATTTGACTCTCTCTATTAGTTCTTTCTCTCTGCTGTTGAGTACTGTTCAGCTGATAATCATTAATGTGATTTAGGTAATGTGGGGACTTTGAAAAAACACATCAAAGTTTTTTGGTGATCTAATGTTATTCAAACCAGCTTCGTCTAACTCAGGTTTGATATCAGCATCATTGTGCAACTCAGTTCTAAATTTATTTGACTATTTTTACTTAAAAAATTGATCAACTTAACACAATGAACCACTTAATAATGCATTTGAAGCATAAAAGACCAACTTAAGCCAGAAAATTATTAAAAAGCAAAAAAAAAAAAAAAAAAAGAAAGTCCTTTAATGAAACAGGAGAGGAAGCTACTTCTTTTCATTTAAGGAAAGTTAAGGTGCCCTCTTTTCATTTTATGCTTGTTAAAAAGTTAATTTAGCCAAATTTACTGCTCATACCCTTGAGCTATCCTATTCATTCAACAAGGGATTCCTGTTTCCATCAGACAAAACTCTCCGTTGTGTTTAGATAGCGTGAAGTGAACAATGTTTTCACACATGCCAAAGAGTAGAGAAAACGAAAAGTCTTTTTGACTTTGCGTGCTAAAGGTGGCTCAAATATATAAAATTCAACTTCCATAGGCATTAAGGTGCTGTACCATAGTGGAGTTGGTACTGGGTGCTGCATGAAGTTGCATGAAGTCCTATAAGCGATGATAACAGCATCCTCGCCAACGTCGTCGTCGTCGTCGGTCGGCTTCGTCTCCGTCTCCGTCTCCGTTTTACGGTGCTCATGGAAGCTCGTCTCATATAATAATGATATGAAGATGTGTGATGGAAAAAAGGATAAATTTACAAAGGAGATTATTATATACGACTACGACTAAGGAAGACGGTTAAGTAAAGTTTAAAGTTCAACCTCATATAGGTACTAGGTATTTTGTTTAAGGAGTGTTAATATACGAGTATGCATATGGGACATGGGAGTAGGTATGTGTGTTCCTTCAAAATACGGAAGGAAACGAAAATGTTTTTGTGAGAAGTTTAACATAATTTAGTTAATTAACAATTCAAAACTAAAGTGATTTTCCACATGCGGAGAAGGTCTGTGTTATAATTTTTTTTTTTTGTGCTGGCAACATTTGAGTAGCAACCAGCCAGCAGCCAGCCAGCAGCATCAAGTAGCAGAAACATTTCAAGGATAAATGTATGTTCCATTCATTCATTAAGGATATACGGGTGGGTCTCTCTCTGTGTTATAGTTCTCTATGTTTTTTTTTTTTTTTTTTTTGGAAATTACTTTTCTTTATATGAATTTGAATGAGATTTTAAGTGAAAAGTTTTTTTTTTTTTTGTTCCTTTTGGCAAGTTTGCTGTGCCATTAACAAATTAGAAAAGTTATTTTGAGAAAATGGATAGGATGGTAAGGGGGTAAGTATTTCTTGGAATGTATTGCTTGTTGAAGAGAAAGAAAAGTGTTAGAAAATGTGGGCTGTTGGCGTACTTTGATCTTTAATGGACGGCCAAAAGTTTTGGAATTAAATACCATCAGACTATAGCGTTGGGATGAATATCTGATAATAAGATTTGTGTCCAAGGATTCTTCTGGGTGACATTTCTTCCGAAACGAATTATTTTGAAATTTTATTGAAAGTGAAAAATTCAGTGTAAACGTGCATATTGTGTCAAGTCCAATAAATTGGAATACTTTGCTAGTTCTAGCTTTTCCAATGGGTACACGATTCGTATGCTTTGTTTCATCAAACACCTATGTGAGCAAGTGGTCTGAAAAAAAAACGATGCACACGTTGCTTAAGCATAGTTATTCTTGAACGATTTAGGTTAAACAGTTTACAAAATCAAAAGTATTTTCAGCCAACGTAGAAGTTTATATTGATTTCGAAGCTTAAGAGTGGTTCAACCCTTAGAAACCAAACTTGTCGATTCGGATTCCATACACTAGGTATTGGAAAGTGTTTTTTCAACAAAACTTGAGACACGCGAATGAGGAATATTAACGTTCGGTTGACACAAGGGCCTCAACTTGCCGAACATCAATTATGCATCTTTTTACCGGTTGGGAATGAAATTCATCAAGAACTTGAATGGAAAGCTATTCTCGACATTTAAACAGTTTCCATCTTGAAAGCCACATAAACAAGGAATTTGAAAAAAAAAATTCTGCAGGGGGGGGGATTTAGTGACAATCACTCTCAACAACTAATTTTTGTATGTATCTACGATTTTGTAAAAGTTTGGAATAGTTTTCGAACAGGAGGGATCATTGGGCCTTTTTTTTCGACTATGAAGCAGGATTGGCTGTAATAGTGGAAGAAATACGGTAATAAGCTGGTAAACAAAAATGGGTAGATCATTGGGCTGATGGCTTGGTGCTGTATCAATCAGTTAGGTTCTGACTGGCTGGCACCAATCTGACGATGCCCAGAGTTGTAACTACACACGTATCAATTGTGCTTATTTTACCTCCTAGCAGTAGCCATATCGGGTACTCGTCATGTCCACCTGGACTTGAATTGCTGGACTTATAAGCTCGAGTAACTCGGAAAAATAGCACTATAATGCCTTGGCTGAAGTGTTTCTCTGTTTTTTTTTTTTTTGATTTTTCGGGTCTCAGAAAATGAGAGTGCGCCGGATAAGTTCCAACTATGTAAACCAACGGCAGAGACAGCAGTCATCATGGTAGGAACCGTAATGAGCTTCTTTGACATATTTGGAGCAAATATCAGGGTAGCATATTAGAGAAGGTAGGAGATGAGCCCTCAAAGGGCTTACGGAAGCTCTCGCATCCAAGTACCAAGCACACAAATATAGAACCTGGTGCCCAAGTTGGGGATTGTGCGTCGAAGTTACTTCCCTAACATGTAAAAAAAATGTTTCCGAAACAACCAACTACCTCGGAAATGGATGACCGTACTGGTGACGACCCTAGTAAGCGAAAGAAGGAAAACGAATTTCGGTTCTGTACGTGGAATGCTCTGACCTAAAACAGGCCACGTGCAAAGGGCTTTGTCCATTTGGATTCCATTATAACTCCGCAATTAATATCAGTAAAGAGATCAGTCGAAGAATCGCTTTTGTCAAACGCTGTTTTTTCGGGTTAGAATGAATCTTAGCAGCAAAGTCCTCTCTCAAACGACAAGAAAACTCTATACAAGACTCTTTTCATCCTAGTTCCCTTAAGGTGATATTCGAGAATAGAAATGATTGTATCTCAAACATTAAGCAACTTAAAGACAGTGTTTTTGAAATATTTCGTATTCGGTAGCTTTAGTTTCTCACTTTTAATCTGCGTTTCTTCAAACTAGGTTGCCAACATGTCAACCCTTTAGCGAGAATATTTATACAAATTGGTCCGACTAAGTTGGTGAAATTAGCATCGTTTATACAGCGAGTACAGACACAATTTCATATTCATCAGCATCTGAAAAGCAGTTGTTGAAAAGAATACCTTTGTTTTCGATCACCGTATAATAGAATAATGTTTGATCTACGAGTAGATTTCAGATTCAGGTATTCCCAATTCATCCCTACTGAATCTATCTGGGTGCCTAGAACGTGGGTCAGCCTTCATAGGCTTACCTTACTTTTTCTAATCGAAAGAAAAAATCAAACGAGGAATCCATGAAGCGCAGACAATCATAGTCAAATTTTTTCTTCTTCGATGTTTTCGAAATATAAATGTCATTTTATAAATTTATTTTTGTTTTGTTTTAAGTATATAATAAATAAACCAAGACCCAACAAATCTAGTTGTAAATCTTTGTATCTAACCGGTTTGCGTGGTCAATAAATTGTAATACCAGAAATTAAACCAAAATGGCAAAAAACCACATCATCCAATATTCTGCTTAAAAAAAAAAAAAAAACAATTCAGAGCAATTTGTGGCTTTCAACGATGTTACGGAAAATTAAATAAAATAATAAAAACATTTTTTATCTTCTCTTTTAGAACATAAAGCTTCGTATAGTATGCGTTGTCCCAAAAAAAAACCGTATGTGTGTACTTACAACATAGTACACTCATATACTCGTACCCCCATCTGACCCAACATCGTAACATATTCCCTTTACAGGCGATTAGATTGTGTAACAGTCTGTATAAAGATAACAATAAAAGAAAGTATCTCACAAATAAACACAAAAAAAAAAAAAAATAATATTGATCTGGGGAATATATTCTTTATTTTTGTTTGCTGTGCAACTTCCGCGGTTAAATGAAAGCGCATGTTCTTGACGATGTAAGCCCAACAACAAGGCTCTTCTTTACTCCCTGAATACAGGTGGTTGTAAATTTTCTTTTCTTTTTTAAGTTGTGTTTTATATATCCAACATATGTATCTAAGGTATAAAGAATCTCTCTTATCATTCCAAAAGGAGATTCAATCTTCAACATCTTGGAGGTAAATTTCGATACGGTCTGGTACCTTTTCCACACACAAACACAAACAAAGTCAAACAAACATACCTCTGCTTTCTGCTGGACGGACGTTTTTTTACTGACGTTTCCAACCACTTGGAAACATAAAACTCCGACTTGTGAAACAAACAAAAAGTTGTGTTTGCGTGTGTTTGTACACAATCATATAAAAAGTACCTTAGCTCAACTGTTAATCGAATAAATAAACATTTAATCAAACACATCGGGTTCAACTGACAAAGTGCAATATGGTTCGTGTATCTGATTAGTCACCGATAACCGATAACCAAAAATACCAGATAGGTATAGATTGTTGTTGTTTTTTTTTTTTAATAGCCATTTATATGACAGTCGTAAATTTATCAGATTGTTGATATTATTTTGAAGAATTAACAACAAGTTGGAATAATATTTACTTATAGAGTCTTTCAATTCGAAGAAAATGATGGTTATCGACAGAATCGATACACACACATGTCGATAAACTACTGAAAATTCATCTGATCCAATATGAAACTGATGGAAACTTGTGCATTCACTTTGCTCAATCAATAAACAAAGCTTTGTAAACAATTTTTGAATAAACTTTTTTTTTGTTTTCGGTGTGTAAATTGGGAGTTCTCAGATGTTTTTTCTTTATTTTTTTGTCCCAAGTCCCAACGGACCAGAAGAGGGGTTATGGTTGGATGGGACGCTGACTGTTTGGGATATGTTGGAGGGCAGTTTCAATTGAACTGGGAAAAGGTGGAGGCGCCATTCCACTGGCTATGAGGGGTGGAGACGAAAATAAAAACCATTGTAAGGGCGGAAGCAATATAAAGATTGAAATAATCGATACCAAGAAAAGGGCAGTAGACGATTGAATTTTGAACTTTGTGTCTTAAGATAACACTTGTTGGTAAAAAGACGAAGCTACTAACGATAGAGAACACTGAAAAATAAAGCTTTCTGCTCCTTAGCTAATTAAGTAAGACATTAGACAAGCTCAAGATATTGTTTGGAAAGGATTAGGGCAACGTCATCAGTCTCAAGAATATGTCAAACCAATGGTTTCAATACTTGTTATCGAATTATAAA